>CM077209.1:27613312-28986493 GCA_039654625.1 Rhinogobio ventralis
CATATAATGAACTTATTAATTAGCAAATACCTTATTAACTAATGAACCACATTATTGTGTATTTCTTTGTCAGGTTTTAACAACAGTAGCATGACTACCACAAAGGATGTTTGCTAAAAAAGAATCCCAATCCCTTTGGGGGGGAACAACCAATCAATGGAAAAGGATTATTGTGCCAAATGAAATGAGAAACAGGCAGGAAAGTCCAGTCTCATACACGTGACACGAGACTATACCAACTCTAGATAGAATAGATAGACACTTGACGGCAATAGCTGGGTCTCCATCCAACTTTTTAATGTACATTTTAAAAAGAAATCTGCTAACTGTTAAAATTCACATAAAATATTCTAATGTGAAGTTGTTGTAATAGTTGTTAATGTTAAATACATCAAGGTCATTTTCTTCTTCATTGTTTTTTTACACTGTATTCTTTAACAGATATGATAACTTGAAACTTTTTTTCTCTCTCTTTCCCAGGTGGGCAGCAAAGCAGAGAAGAGACACGGGCATAACACAACTGTCTGCACCCTCTTAAGAACTCCTGGACTTTTTGAGTTGATGGGCTAGTAGTGGTGTGAGCCTTTACAGTAGAATTGCATTTCTTTAAAGGTACACTGTGTAGGCCTAACTTTTGGCCCTCTAGCATTTAAAAAACTAAACTGCATGCATGTATTTTGCAGAAGAACCTAGTTTTGGTTGTGCTTCAGCTCTGTTCGGCTGTGTGGATGAAAATGGTTCTTTCTCATGACTAAAAGAGAGAGATTATCCTATTGCTCATAAAACAAACACTACTGGGCTATAGTTTGGATGGAAATTATCTTAAATTGAGTAGCTGAAGATGTTACTTTACAATTACAGGTTTTTTGGAACCAAAACCAAATCTATATTTATTGCATTAATATAGCATACCATCATTTAAACTAAAGCTGGCAACTTATTTCCATCCAAAATATAACCCAGTATTGTTTTATGAGCAACAGGATCATTTCTTTTCTTTTTTTTTGTTATGAGAAAGAACCATTTTCATCCGCATATGCAGTCACACACAGCTAACAATGTTCCGCATGCAGTTTTATTTTTTAACCGCTAGAGGGCCAAAAGTTACATAGTAATTACAAACTAAACTTACTATGACTGTTATCTATCTGAGTAAGCTACATATATGACAAAGTTTC
The DNA here is from genome assembly GCA_039654625.1 of Rhinogobio ventralis. Classification (NCBI taxonomy): domain Eukaryota; kingdom Metazoa; phylum Chordata; class Actinopteri; order Cypriniformes; family Gobionidae; genus Rhinogobio; species Rhinogobio ventralis. Next base: position 27,614,491 of record CM077209.1, read on the forward strand.
TGCGACAGCTCGCTGATGTGTGTAATACATCAGTGTCCAAAATTATTTTGTTCACTCCATGCTTATATAGTGCACTCAACTGACATGCACTATATAGGGATTAGAGAATCAGTAAATAAGTGAGGGATTTCAGACACTGCAACAGAGTCAACACCGAGAGTCGATTCCTGTTCTGGAGTTGACCCCGACTCTGGGGCTATTCAGAGTTGAGGAATCGACTCTTTTGGAGTTGATTTCCTATCACTAATTAATAGACACAGAACATAGACACAGTCAAAAAGCCAAGCCAATGTTGATTCTTGTTTTATAACAAGCTCTGTCATGTTCTCTTTTTGCAGGCAGACTCTCTGTTAAGCACTTTTTAAAACAGGTGATTCCCTAGCCTTTCTCACTGGCGCATGTACGTAATTTTCCATTCCGTCAGGTCTAAAATATAAACATTTATAATAGGCTTACCATAGTGAATCGGGGTATTCCAGAAAGCATGTTATGTGACATACCTAGGTATATTTAAAGGCAAGTAAGCAGATAACCTCAACTTTCAGTTCCAAAAAACGGAGGTAACTTTCAAGGTATGCAAGTAGCTTTATGTAGAAGCTTTGCTTAAGCGGTATTCAGATGCGTGTTACATAATATATTTTAATTAATATAATTAAATTTGTTATATAGTTAGTTATATAATATACAAAATTATATATTAACTCTAAAGCACTATTATAAGGTAATGTTTAAATGTTAATTCAATTAAAATATATTTTATTGTCATCTCACACATGGATCTGCATAATTAGCATCAAATAAACAATATAATCTTTACTCAGTGAAAAAAGGTTGAAAAAAATGATTGCACAACCATCAAATAAGTGGCGATGTGCACAAGTAGGTTATATAAATTTAACAAAAGAAGAGGAAGTATATAAAAATAGCACGCTTTTTCTTTTAGCGTCTGTTTCCATGCTGAATCATAGATTCGTTGCTCTGTTCAGAATGTCTTGTGAGTTAACCCAGGAAAATACTCTGGGTTGGCTGAACTTACTCCCAGATGCGTTTCTGGAACCAGCATACCTCGAGTAAGCAAGGTTTTAGTTAATCAACCGGTTCAGGGTATGTTTGATGGTAAGTTAACCTTGCTTTCTGGAATACCCCCTGGGTAAGACAAAAACACATTTTAGAAAAAGGATTGATGATGTATTGTTTTGACCAAATAAGTTACATAGTGTATCTTTAAAAACCAGTGCTTGCAATGGAGCAAATGGTGTAAAATTGCAGTTAGAAATGTTGTCAACCCAAATATTGATGGATAAATAAAGACACAATGTGCTGTGTTTGCAGTCTACAGAAGGATTAACAATTCAAATGAAATGACTAACTGCAATTCTGCATACAAATATTATGACTATGCTGTGGGTTTTTTTAAAGCAGATGAGACACTTTTAAACTATAATATTTAAATCTCTTAAATATAACATTTACACAATAAAATAAATAAACTTTAGGGCTTAATACTCCACACGAAAAGCTGAGCCAAAACAGCACTTTATTTTATTTAATAAAATCAACAGCTTTAAGCTCAAATAGCAATCTTCTTTTATTTAACAAATCAACATAGAAATATTGCATTGACTTAAGTAAACATGATCATTCTTAAATCCATAAATTTGTAGAAATACATTGTTTGAGTAACCTCTAGAATGATAAACTAAGGCAGGCATCTGATGCTAGTCCAGAGTGCCTCAGAAACACATAATCTACTGAAATTTACAAAACGACCATGGGCAAAACACCACTAAGTCAACCCAAATATGAATAAGCATTTTAACCCCACCCTCCCACCCCCCACATCCATTCATCATCATCATCATCATCATCATCATTCATTAAAGCCTATTTACAGTGAGTGGTACTTGCACGAGTGGACAGAGAATCAGGACGTTGTTCATCACTATATAAATGGCTAAGTTCATGCAAGTGCAACACTGACAAGAATCAAATCTGAAAGGAAAGTTAACGCCAAACCTGCTAAAAAGACTTGAAAATGAGGAAGAGAACAAAGCATACACTACTAAGTATAGATTAAGGCAACAGATTCCTGATACTGGTACTGTTTTAGTGTCATGGAATTAAAGCTGCGCTAATCATCATCAACTTTCCCAATCAAAAATCACATAAACCTACTAACTCAGTCAAAACAAACATGAACAAAAATGTTATGTTCACATTGTGCAAGAAACAAAGTAAATACACATGGTATTTTACAACCTTCAGCACAGTGCAATTACAAAGAGTTTTACCATAGAAAAAAGCCCTTATAGTTCTATACATATGGCGTGGCTTTTTCTACTGTAGTTTGCAGGAAATAAAGCATTAGAGTCAACTAGTAGTTGATTAAAAAGGGAAGAGTTGTAACTCTAAACATCTCCAAGATCCACATACCCACTTACATGGGTAAAATATATACTCAGGATGGAAGAAAAGCTCTAAGAAAATAGGTTTAGCATTAAAAAACTTCTCTGTAATAGAACTGTTCTCTGGTTTTCCACCACAGCGATCTAGAGGATTACAGTAATTCACCTCACAGAAGTACTGCTGGAGAAGACGCAGGCTCACAGCGCCTCTCTGTGGCTTCTAACAGTGCCTCTCTGTGGCTTCTAACAGTAACTGCAACACTTCAGAATCTGCTGGACAGCAAAGTGCAATTCAGCAGTACTAATGTGCCACAGGAACAGTAATAGATGGAAAGAAAGCAGATTTCCCAAATGATTTCAACCCTCCAAGTTTAAAATCAGTTTAGTAGCTGTTGGAAAATAATGATCATGAATGTTTGGCTCCACTGAAAGCATGTCGGATATTAACAAACCTCAGTGTAGCATAATAGTGCACATAAGTAGTGTTCCAGCCCACGGACTGCTCACCTTTACTCTATAGTTTTCTTTCTTTCTTTCTTTTTTTTGGCTGAGTTCTTCCAACTCAGTTTTGTTTCTATTTTGGATTTTTATTTTAAAAGCACAGTAAACTTAATCAGTATAAAATTCTGTACTGTGGAATTATTGCATAAACAATCTATTTGCATAAGCTATTCTGGATGTTATTCACAGTTCATGTTTCTCTCCTGGCCTTTTTCTTCTGAACTTGCTTCGGTGGTTCCCAATTCTGATCAGATTTCTCTGTGGGAGCAAAAATAAACATACAATTATACATTTTATATTATTATATAAAAGGTGAGAAAGGGGGAGGTGAGAGTGTGGACATTATATACAAACAATATTCTGAAATGGATCTAAAAATTTTCAAATTCACTATTATACCCACATAAATATGCTGATAATATACTCTGTAATGGGGTTGGGGTGTATATATAAAAAAATTAAAAATAAATAAAAAACATCAATACTGGTCTCAGACTTTTGGACCTGAATGTGGTCAAATGCATTTACCGCACACATTATACTGTTGTTAAAGGGGACCTATTATGCCCTTTTACAAAGTCTTGATTTTGTTTTTGGGGTCTACTAGATAGAATGTTTTCATGCTTGAATGTTCAAAAAAAAAATAAAAAAATATTCTCACAATATTTCACATACTCTTTAGTTCCAGTCTCTATGAAGCCCCTCCTTCCAAAGTACAATTGGTCAGCTGGACCAGTGTGTTGTGATTTGTCAATGCTTTGAGTTTGTGTCATACATGTTCCCTGAAGAAAACTCAAGACTACAATTGAGGCATTTCAGGGAGTTCAGAAACAGTGTAGAATAACTCCCTTTAGAGTGTACTTTGTGCTTTGTAAACAGCAACGTCACACACTTAAAAATGGAAATGTAAAAAAGCATAATAGGCCCGCTATAAACATTCTCTCTAGATTCACCAATTCATCTGTGATTTACTCACTTGAAGATGACTGTGGAGGGATGTTTTGCTTGGATCCCTCATCCTTTGGAACATGAGGAGGATGAAGCTTGACAGTCACACTCTTCTCTGCAGGAGCAGAGCCTTCTTGAGTCACCTGGATAAGGGGGAGATACAATTTGGTCAGTCATGCAGAATTCACACACTGTTGATGTTTAATGTGTCGATTCTCAGTGTATTAAAACGCAATTTTTACCTCAGTGGTTGAACCTTCTTCCTCTGGTCTCTTCTTTTTCTTTCGTCTCTTGGATTTTCCACCTCCTGCAGGATCTGCCTGGTCCTTGTCATCATTTGATTCCTGCAACCAGAACAAATATTTAGTAAGATCTACTAAAAGTAGCTTATAACTAAAATTATAACTAGGGATGTGCCCGAAGCCGAATGCCTTTATCGGAAAGGCACAGATAATGGCTTCGAAACGAATAATGAATTCTACCAAATAATTAAAAAAAACATCCAATCCGATAGCAAATCAAATAGCCGCATTACAGTCTCTCAGAAACCAGCTCTATCAAGAGTAATATCAACTTGGATACTAGGGGTGTAACAGTTTTCAGTAAAAAAAAATAAATAATAATATTTACCTTACCATTCTTCACCCACGGTTGCTTTTTCAAACGCACTTAAACTTGCAGTGCTTTCAGACAGAGCAGCGTTTACTGCGGATCACAAAGCCGCTCTTTACTAACACTGTGCATATATTTGATTAAAATCGCAGCCTTTACGCCTTCAAAATCGTGCATAAGCCGATTGCGGTTCGATTTCGATTAATTGTGCAGCCCTAGCGTGTATCCTAGCAAACATAGTAGGTTTTGTCTTAAGTGACCGTAAACAGTGTACAGCATCAATGTACTGGATCCGTGCAGCTCTTAAAGGCCCCATATACACCTGGTATTAAGATGCGTTTTGGTCGATCGGATCACAAGAGGACGACACTAAATACAGGTGTAAGGGGGCTCTAAAACGCTTTGGGCTTGTCCACTTCGACCACTTCCAGAGGTAGTCAAAAACGCATTCGACCAGATTGCTTTCATAGTGTAGACGCTCATATGATCAATTGCACCCCCATAAGATACTGAATCATACACATTTTCTACTACTTCATGTGTCTATTTAAATGTTTTAAACTTTGTACGATATGATTTCTCTGCAAGATGGAAAGCATTTATGTATTCTTTATAATTTGTTTGCATTTGTATGCATAGTAAAAGTAGTTTTAGTGATTAGATGTTCTCTAATCAGCCATTTTTTATAGCCCAACTCCTACATAAAGTTCCTCTGGGAAGAAAGAAAATTTTTTTTTTAAATGTAACATTTAGTATTATAATTAGAAGATATTTAAATGTTACTTTATCGAGATCGGGAAACGTCCAGAGGCGGGTCGCCTGAAGCACAACTGCACTGCAGAATTACATTTGAAACCGTCTTAATTTTACGAACTTCTAGTTAAAACCCCACCCACTGTCTTCCGGTTTTATCTGAATATAGATACAAATAATTTTTATACTGTTACAGATACACAAACAAATATTGGCTCCGCTGAACACCTCTAATTATAACAGTGTTTTTTTATACCCCAAGTGGCTTGGAAACTGGAATCTCTTTCAAAGCAGGAGCATCAACTTTGGGCTCATAATTCCCCCACATCTCAGTTGGAGCGTTCCAGTCTGAGCTCGGGTCCACAGAGGAAAAACCATCTGAAATCATATGGAGACACTGGAAATGTTAATAGTCTTTTTTTTTTTCATTCAGCAAGGACAAATTACATTTCTGAAGATTTCAGTAACACTTTACAATAAGGTTACATTAGTTATCTACATTAGTTATCATGAACTGCACTTTGTTAATGTCAATTTCAACATTTACTAATACATTATTCAAATCAAAAGTTGTATTTGTTAACGTTAGTTAATGCACTGTAAACTAACAAACAAGCAATGAACAGCTGTATTTTTATTAACTAACGTTAACAAAGATTAACAAATACAGTAACAAATGTATTGCACACGGTTAGTTCATGTTAGTTAATACATAAACTATTGTTAACAAATTAAACCTTATCATAAAGTGTTACCAAGATTTCTAATGCCGTTTGAATTTGCTATATACCAAAGAATCCTGAAAAAAAAAATGAGGCTGCACAACTGTTTTCAACACTGATAATAAATCACAAATGTTTCTTGAGCACCAAATCAGCATGTTAGAATGATTTCTGAAGGATCATGTGACACTGAAGACAATTTTTAATTAAATAAATGCAGCCATGGCACAAGAGATTTCTTTCAGAAACCTTTTTTTTTATTTTTTTAATATATATATATATATATCTTACTGATTCTAAACTGAACATTTGGATTAAAATATTCATCAAGAAAATGCTGGGTCTAATTTCTGAGTCTTTGATCTTACTGAAGCTGGACCATTCATTGTCAGTGGTGGGCAGATTGTCCCATTGCCCTATTTCAATGTTTGATTTAGTCCGAGTCTCCCCACCTGTGAAAATACATGAGAAAAGATGATTAATGCTTGTAGAGTTTATTAGCATACAAGGACAAAGTGATGTGCTCTTTACAAAAACGTCATCTTAGTGAAAATAAAAGGTTACCTGTACCTGATGGGTTCAGTCCAAGCATTGTTAAGTTCACTGGGTTTGGTTCTGCCTTAATTCTATCCAAACCAGTCCATGGCCCTGACAAAAAAAAAATAAGACTGCATGTTTATTCACAGCAGCTGTAAAAATGAAAAATTACTACTTGATAAACCTAATTTTAGTTTAATGCTAATTTACAAAATATAAAAGTACTGTGATAAATGTGTTGTTACCATGCTAAACATACATACATATACATATACATATATATATATATATATATATATATATAAATATATATAAGTGTAATAACTCCAAGGATTGAATTTCATTAGAACTACCATCTACTCAATTACTACACATAAGATCAAACTCTAAGCTCGGACACAATCATCTGAAAGCTAAAAACCCTCAAATGCAGCCGTAACTGTTATAAACTCGTCAAGGCAGTGTCATAAACAACTGTGAACTGTTACCTTCTGGCTCTTGCTTCCAGGTGGTGTTATCACGGATCTTGTGCCCAAGGGTCTTTCTCCCTGCAGACCACTTCTCGTTGTTTAATGCGCTTGTTTGCGTTGACTTCACAGGCACCTCTGTCCACCCTCCACCGTTAACAGAGTTCACATCATTCGAGTTAGACGTCACTAAAGAAAAAGGGGATATTTGTAAAGTATATTCTGACACCGTTCAAAAGTTTAAGGTTACTAAAATATTTTTGAAAGAAGTCTTGTGTTGGCAAAGAATGCATTTGTTTGATCAAAAATACATTAAAAACAGTAATGTTGTGAAATGTTACTACAATTTAAATGAACCGTTTTCATTTTGAATATATTTTGAAATGTAATGTATTCCTGAGATGGCAAAGCTGAATTTTCAGCATCATTTCTCCAGTTTTCAATGTCACATGATCCTTCAGAAATCATTCTGAAGATGATCTGGTGCTCAACAAACAATTTTTTTTTCTGCTTATTTTTTGTGGAAACCATTATACATTTTTTTCCAGAATTATTTGAAGAATAAATAAAACGTTCAAAACAACAGCATTTATTTGAAATGGACAAATTGTACATGGAATCTATGCCCTTTCAAACTTCTGTCATTCATAAATTGTATAAAATACATAACAGCAATTCTGGAAATTCTTTTAATTAACAATAACACTCTGTTATATTACCTTTAAATATTATACTATATTTAAATACATTTTTCAATACAATTAACATGTGAAATGTTCAGATTCTATATTCTGTAAATGAAACGTTTTTTTACCTGGGGATATGATAGCATCACCCTTCCCGGCCTTGGCACGTGATGACTCTACAATAAGTCAAAGGAAAAGAGCTCTAATGACTAAAACTTGAGTCTTAAAGGCAACCCTTGTTTATTAACATTTTCTCAAATGCCATCAGCAAAGAAATGTGCTCAGAAAAATCTAAAAAGGACTCAAAGGAAATGCAAACCTTTGTTCTTCTTAATGCCAGCTGTGGCTGTAACCGCAGGTTGCTCCACCTTCTGGCTGGCATGATCTCCAGCTTCAGGGCTCCCAGAGCTGTCGCCAGGGCCCTTCTCTTTTTTGCGCTGCTGACGTTTCTCTCGATTACTAACTTTTGTTTCCCAAGCACCTGCTAAACACAGTCACACTGAAAAAGAACCTTCTCAAAGCAGCTCATTTGAATTTATTTGAAGCAAGATATTTTGCATTTCAACTTCTGAGTCTAATTACTAACAAACAAGTTGCCACTACAGTTTGGTAACCCAGTTTCATACCTTCATCAGGTTCCTTGCCATCGGTGGAGGAAACATCTTGGGCTTGCTTCACCTCTGGTTTTGGTTTCTTCTTGTTTTTCTTGGTCTACACATGAACCAAAACACTCATTTAGAACTTCCTGACAAGTCAGAAACAAAAGTATCTTTTTATTCTCACACTTACTACAGATACAAAGTACCATTTCAGACATATTAAGATATCGTAATATACTTATTTGGTCTTGTCTAAACTATGTCTAAAGTTTGAGGCCTTCGGACAAAGTACATAGTTTCCCCTCTGGATGTACCCTACATTTGCTGTATCTGCATTATCAAATTACAGCCCGATACTGACACCCGACCTCTCTCAATCACTGTTTACAGACTGAACCAAGGCTGATGGCAAATGTTCATATCACTACTGAGCAAAAGTCAAACGGTTACTTTCCAAACGGTCTATACAAATAATGTGCCATACAAGTGGAGTTAAAAATAACGTATTTACGAGCTTGGAGCACATGAATAAACAAGCAAACTCGTATTTACAAGTGGGAAACTCAGCATTGTAATGTTGGAAAGGGTGTATCAATTTGAAACACTGTGGAAGAACTGACCTGTAATATAGATAATATATGTGACCCTGGCCCACAAAACCAGTCATAAGTTGCACAGGTGGAAATAGCCAACAATACATTGTATGGGTCAAAATTATCCACTTTTCTTTTATGCCAAAAATCATTAGGATATTATGTAAAGATCATGTTCCATGAAGATATTTTGTAAATTTCCTACCGTAAATATATCAAAATTGTATTAGTAGCAATATGCGTTGATAAGGACTTAATTTGGACAACTTTAAAGGTGATTTTCTCAATATTTAGACTTTTTTGCACCCTCAGATTCCAGATTTTCAAATAGTTGTATCTTGGCCAAATGTTGTCCTATCCTAAGAAAAAAAAATGGAACGCTTATTTATTCAGCTCTCAGATGATGTATACATCTGAATTTCAAAAAATTGACCCTTATGACTGGTTTTGTGGTCCAGGGTCACACACACAAACACACACACACACACACACACACACATATACACATATATATATATATATATACACACATAGAGATCTGTGAGCAGAAAGCATTCTGCAGTGCAGGTATGACAAAATATTGCATGTTCACCGATTTCTGATGTCAGTTAATAATCACACGACATATAGATAAACAAAGCATTTAATTTTATCTCAAAGTGCTGCATTAACGTTCTCATCATTCAAATCATTGCATAATTACGTTCGAGCAAAAAATATCTCCAAACTGTACTCAGAAGAGCAAACCACCCTTTACTAAAGTAGCTGCCAAAATGGCTTAGATACAACTACAGTTATTGTTAGTGCAAATATATAAACATAAACCATTACACTTCCGCTACGAAACCAGAATGAATACTAGGTGGAACAACCTTTGTATCAGCAAGTGGCTGTGGCGGTGCTGGTGCTGGTGCTGGTGCAGGAGGGGGTTTCTTCTTCTCCTCGGTGACTTTGATTTCCTGCTGAGGTTCAGCTACTGTCTGTCCATTCGCCTGGGCCTTCTGCTGCGAGCACATGACAGTTACAAACCATCACAAACTCAACATTTCCTTCCTCTATCAACTGACAGTGTTTGAAAACTCCCCTTAGGCCATGAAAACTGTCACAATATGGGTCAAACTCGCAAATGGTAGTGTTTAACAAAAACGAAACTTTAGAGAGCCTGAGTTAACCGGTCAGCTCTACAGTGCTACGTGGCTCTTCTGCCGCCTTCGTGTCTCTCAGATCACGACACTCGTAATATCATAACGTCGTCTAATTTGTTAATTTAATCCTAAAAGAAACGATAAACAATGTAGAATGAAATAGATTTGATAGGGGAAAGCTTTCTATATCAACAGCTGTTTCTTCACAGGTTTTGACAGGTTAGTACGTTAGCAGCTAACGTTACTCGTGCTAATCTCCAACAAACTCAAGTCAGTTGCATATGATTTACAGGACTGCATCTCAAAAACTAGTAAACTGCCTACGTATAAATTTCGTTGTCACATAAGTGTCCAAAAGGACTGTCTAGGAGGCCAGCTGTATTGGTTTTGAGGCACAGCTAGGAAATCACAAATCACAGGCCGCTTACCTTGTCGGAGGCTTTCTTTTTGTTCTTCTTCTTCGGTTCGCTCGGCTCGGTCTTCACAGTCTTCGGTGGCAGGGCGGTCTTGACCGGGATCTCGGCGGCGGTGCTGGGACTCACAGTAACAGGGGCCGCTCGGCGCTTCCTCCGTCCACAGGCCGCGAGCACCACCAGCACAATCACCCCGATCAGCGCCGCGCTCAGAATCAGCCACGACGGATACTTCTCCGGCTTTATCCCCAGATCAACCCCCAGTTCGGCCCGGAGGAAATCCAGGCCGGAGGACAGGAGCCCGCGTATACGGTCGGACACGTATTCGGCTCGCTGTGTGGCTAAAGTTCGCCAGTCCTGGTCCATTTTAAGCAGGCGGACAAGAACCGCACGAAGAGAAGGATAATGAGCTGCTGCTGGCAGCGGGAGAGAGTCAGTGAGTGAATGGCAGGAGGGAGTGGCTTTAGAATTTCTTGCTTTCTTAACGTTACATGATGGCTGTCTCAAAACCTATCGATCTGACTACCTAGACAGCACTTTTGGGCGTCATATTAGGGCGCTGCAGTTTTGGACATCAATGAGAAGGGAATCGAAAGAAATGTAAAGATTCGAGTTCCGACTCTGGTTTATCTGTTCTTTCATAGTACCACTACTAATACTCTTGAGAAAGAAATATTAAAATATATATAAAAAAGGAAGTTTTTTTTTAATTTAAATTATGCCTATTGCCAAATTATGAGATCATTTCAGATTTCAACAGAAACGATAACACATAAGAATAAATAAAAATAGTAAAATAAATCTAATTCATAAATTCATAAATGGTTATGATTCAATAAAAAGAACCGACTCAAAAGAGTCATTCATTCAGGAATCCGGCTCCGCTGTCAAAAAGAGGCGGGATTACTTTCGAGATACAATTTACGGAACCGAAAGTCTTACATCCTTTTGTCCAGTGTTAGTAATTAATTAATCAACTGCGAAACATCGAACCGGTTCTAAATAAAATATGGTTCTCGGTTCTCTTAACCCTGATCACAAGTGCGTTCCAAGGTTCCAAGTCCATTCAAGTTAAAGGAAAATGAAAATTCATCAACTCTTTGGTTACTGACATTCTTCAAAACATCTTATTTTGTGTTCAGCATAAGAAAGAAATTCATACGGGTTTGGAACAACTTGAGGGTGAGTAAATGATGACAGAAGTTACATTTTTGGGTGAACTATCCCTTTAAGATGTCCAAAATGCTGTATGTAGGCAAATCGCTGGTTTTAGTCAAAGCAAATGACAATATAGCTAGCTACCAAAAAAAAGTATTCTTGGTTTTAGTTCAGTCAATTTAAACACTCATTGTTGGGTGGGTTGGTTGAAGAGAGCAATACCTTAAATCTAAAATCTTGATATTAAAAATGAAAAATCCATGCACCCTTTATGCTTACCAACCGATCTACAAAAGTGGCTTTGTCTTTTTCTTTAGCTAAGTTTGTTATTTTATGTCCTTGTCTGCAGTTTCTATTCGCAGCCAAATTTCTCATAGGCTAATTTGGACAAATAAACATTTATTTTAATATAAACTTCAACGTTTCAAAGTTTTCTCTCTGAAATGGATTATAATGGATTTTCACACTTGACAGTGTCAACCTCGTTTTTAGCCCTTGTTAATGTAATCATGGGTTATCATGTTCCATGTTGCACAAGTATCAATACTTGTTTCAATCTAAAGCATCTTCAAAAAGATTTACACCACAAAATATTTGTTTTTGTTTCTGTTTAAGAGAACACATAATTCATTTTCTGCCTGTGTACCAAAGAGTCCATAATTTTCATCTAAATTTTTAGATGGAAAAAAAGAAACGTAAATAAAACAAAACTTTAAAAGTCCAGTTTATTTATTTTTTTCAGCTTGGACTTAAAAACAAACAAAAAACCTGTAGAAAGTAATAAATCCAATCACCCCGATAAACCAATAAATGTCCAATAAATAAATACAATTTCTTCTAGTTCATCATTAGAAATCTGCATCAAGAGTGAATTCACAGTCCATCATGTTTGACATCACTCCAAGTCGCTGGTATTCGCCAACTCGCTTCTCGAAGAAATTTGTTTTTCCCTCCAATGAAATTGACTCCATGAAGTCGAAGGGGTTTTCTGACTGGTAAACCTTTTGAGACATAAATTATAAAGCACATAAATATAAACATTATCAGACAAAAATCATAAGTAAATCCCCCAAAAAAAATACTGACTTTGGGCAATCTTAAGTCTGTTAGCAACCGGTCAGCCACAAACTCAATGTACTGCTTCATGAGAGTGCCATTCATCCCGATCAAATTGACCGGTAAGGCTTCTGTGAGAAACTCCTTCAGGAAAGACAAGCAAAGATAGATGCAATTATAGCTGCAAGCATATCGGGGCCAAGCACAAAGAAGAAGATAAGACATGCCAGCATGGCTGGAAGTGTCAGACCAACTGTAACAATGAGCCATTAAAGACCTATTAAGGTGATTTTAGGCAAAATAGCTGTAAAATTATAAATACAGTCAATAATAATGATTTAATGATTTATCACTTTTGACCAATAGGTGGCACAGTTACGAAATTGATGTGGTGGGGTCAGACTAAGGGAACAATGACACATGCAAAGTTTGGTGTCAATATGTCAAAGCAGGGTGTCAATATGGTGTCAATATGTCATTGCAGAGATATAGCCTCAAGAGGCCTTATCATTATAAGTATTGACCACATGGTGGCGCTGTCTCGAAACCTTTTGAGTACCTTAAAGGCATGGTGCTGATGACACATACCAAGTTTTGTAATGATACACCAATGCATTGGTAAAATATAGCATTAGCGTTTTATATCATAATACTGCATTGTAGTCAATGGGAATTTCATGTTTTGTTCTATTATAGCGCCACCAAGAGGCACAATCCCACCATTTTTTTAAGTGTCCTCAGAATGAGCCCATACATATGTGTGTCGAGTTTGGTGACAATATTGCATTTTGTTTAGGAGTTATAGACATTTATAGCGATAACAACATAAAAAATGACCCATGGGCAACTTTGTTTTGAATTTTTTGCCACTTCCTTTCAAAATGTTGACATTTGGGCTATATTTTTTGGTTAATCAACTTGTATTCCGTATTTCCTATGCTGGTTTCGTTGTGATGACATGTACCAAGTTTGGTTTGAATACGATAAAGCGTTGCGGAGATATAGCCTTAAGTGTATTTTCGCAACCGCTACGTAAAATTTGTTCACGCATTTCGGTGCTTGGCCCCTAATAATAAGAACCCCAACAAATTCAATAGGTGCCTTCGCACCTTCGGTGCTTGGCCCCTAATTACATTCATGCCTGAAATATTGCATTCCACATTAATAGAGCACAGCATAAGTACTTACTTGTTCAATGCTCACAGCTTTTGTGATGATGTCATTCACTCTGTCAGCAGAAGGTTTTTTCACCAAGTAGCTGTACATAAGACAGGCGAAATTACAGTGGAGACCCTGTGAAGGTTCAGATAGCGCAATGAATAATCAACAATAGATTTTCTCAGTATTTTTATCATTGATCCAGATAACACACCTTGATCAAAACATGATCTAATTATCTTAAAGCCTCTACTGATAACATTATCATATTCTGTTTTAACCTCATCTCTGCTGATGAGTTCATTGGAGTAGGTGAGTCCAGGCATCAGGCCTCTTTTCTTCAACCAGTAGATGGCAGCAAATGATCCAGAGAAGAAGATGCCTTCCACCGCAGCAAATGCTACTAATCGCTCTCCTACAAATAAATAAATGAACAAACACTGCAGTTGATCACGTTTAAAAATCAATATTGTACTCTTATTTTAGGAAAAAAATATTTTTACACACACCAAAAGTTGAGTTTGTGTCAGAGATCCACTGTAAGGCCCAGTCTGCTTTCCGCCGTACACAAGGCATGGTCTGAATTGCATTAAACAAATAGTCCCTTTAGGAAGAAGAGATATGGATTTAGAGAGGATCCTTACACTATATTAAAATAGTAATACACACAGCCCTGCATTTTGGAACAACAATCGGTTGCTTTGGGCAGTGGGGGGGTTTTGTGTTTCCCACAAAATAAGAATGATTTTTTTTTTTAGCTTTAATGAACTCAGCAAAATAACAAAAGCAGTCAAATGTCAAAAGTTTCATATCATTCAGCCTATTATTCAATTTACAATCTGCAAAAGAGTGGAAAAATATGCTCAAATGCTCTATTTAAAGGGATAGTTCACCTAAAAATGAAAATTCTGTCATCATTTACTCACCCTCAAGTTGTTCCAAACCTGTATGAGTTTCTTTCTTCTGTTGAACACAAAAGATGATATTTTGAAGAATGTCGGAAACCAAAATACTACTTCCTATGGAAGTCAATGGGGTCCATCAACTGTTTGGTTTCCGACATTCTTCAAAATATCATCTTTTGTGTTCAACAGAAGAAAGAAACTCATACAGGTTTGGAACAACTTGAGGGTGAGTAAATGATGACAGAATATTCATATATTTACAGAAAAAAAAATTCAGAAAATATTATTGCAATATTAGTGCAATTTATGTTGTTATGTTTAAAGTCACTAGTATGTATGACCGTTTATAACAGAGGTTGTTTTTAAGACTACTATAATCTTAAAGATGTTCAGATAAAAAACAAGTAGAACATATCTCTTGTGTTTTGGGGGCTAGAATGTTTGCTCATAAACCACATAAGGAAAATGTTTGCAAAAACTGCTTAACTGAATCTTGCACCTGTCACCTGTGTAAAAGCACATTAAAAGCTGTAACTGACATTGTTAAAGTAGAAAAGTACACTTCATTTTCATCTCACCTCTCTTTCAGATCTCTTATGTAGGTGTTGATGAGCATGCTGTACATTTCGGAGTGCACATTCTCAATAAGGATCTGAAACCCGTAGAAGAATCGAGCCTCTGGGAGCTGCACCTCTTGACTGAACCTCCTCACCTGTGTGTTTATTGGATGCATCTTGTTCTACCACCAACATTTTATAATTGGTTTCCATCATCTTAATATAGGTTAGAAAAGATGCACTTGCCAGGTTCTCGTTGACTATCCCATCACTTGCTGCAAAGAAAGCCAGTACATGGGATATGAAGTGTTTCTCTTCAGTCTTCAGGTTGTCCCAGTGAACCAAGTCTTTTGATAAATCCACCTATACAAACCATTCAAATGTTTAGTGGTTTCACATTCGGCAGTGACAAGCGCAAATACAAATTTTAATTAAAGGAACACATCACCAAAAATAATAATTCACCATTGTGTAATTTCAAATATAGCGTTTTTACATTTATGGACAGGTTTGAAACAAAATGAGGGGGAGTAAAGGCTCGTTCACACCAAGAATGTTACCTAGCGTCCACACATCCACATGCATGACAAAATTATATTGTTAGAAACGCACACTGCAGTTATGTCTTTTGCCATTTTAAATGATTGGCTGTCAATGTTTTTATTATTCATCAGCCGGAAAAAATCGTTCTGAAAGTGATTCTAACGATTTCCTTCCTCTGTGTCGTTATTGTTATAGTGCAGACTTTCTGTTCTTAACAAATTAGAATGATTATTAAAACAAATAATAATAATAAAAAAAGTTATCACAGTGTCATGACAAATCGGGTCCTCCCTCGAAATCGGGTCTCTATAAACTGTCAGTTAAGGATTATACTAAGCACAAATGAACAATATTCATTTAAAATATGTATAGTTTTCTATACAGTGCAGAATAAAACAAAATTAATGTAATTTCTTTCACTTGATAAACTGTTAATTAATTAATAATAGCCTAATAATAATAATAATAACAACAGCCTATTAAGTGAATAATTGGACATCATTACATTCTTTTTATAACTTAAATATTTGGACATTTAACACTTAAATTACCACGTAATTACATTAAAGATGATTGTGAATACATGTAGGGTAATGCATGTATAAACTAAGCTATCAGGCTAATAAGTTATCTGTATACTATGCTAGTACATAAGCTAACTAATACAGACATTAATGGTCATTATAACTTAGTTCAAACCGCTTTTATCATAACATGATTTTGCAGGAATTGTAATCAGGCGCTAAAGAGTACTTTTTAAAGTAATTTGAGCAAATGGGATAGCTTGCTGTTTTAAATGCTCGAGCTATTCGGCGGATTCTGATTGGCTGTCAATGTTTTTATTGTTCATCAGCTATAAAAATCATTCTAAAGATTCGAACGATATTCCGTTAAACGGTCGTTATCATCATTATATAGTTGTGTTGTGATGTGTACTTCCAAATGTATAGTTGTCATAGAACGTGCATTTAAATTACGTAATTTTTATTTTTTGGGTGTAAGTTACTATTGATAAAAACTGTGTCCTTTGGTGATCTCATAATAAACTCAAAAATTCTAAAATAATATTCACCTCCTCAACTGTCCAGAATGAAGCCTGAGCTTGTTTGTACATTTTCCAGATGTCTGGATACTGAATTGGGAAAATAACAAATCGCTTGGGGTTCTCTCTGAGGAGGGGCTCGTCTTCAATACTGCTTGGGTCAACATCCTTGTGACCATTCTGCGAGAGAAACATGACTGTTAACAGAAATGTACTGTTGTCTTGTTACATCGACCAGACCTATTAAAGCGCAAAGAGAACAGATGGACAGAGAGGCAGTCACTGATTGAGTGATGTGAGGCAGACTGATGACGAATCTGCTTACGAAAAATTTAAATGGACATTTTCATACACGTGTGATTTAAAGAATAACATTACAATTCTCAGCTATATTTACATCTTAACTTAGAAAATAATATTCATCCAGACCTTAAAGTTACCACTTTTATCTTTCATTCAAATACCTTTCACGATTCGCCAACACATAACACCATTTTTACTGAAACTGTCATTATAATACACACTACTTTCGATATTTTATGATTATTAAGGCTATATATCGCTTTATTTAACGCTAAGGTCACTTCTCCAGTGTGCGAGGCTCTTTGTTATGAAAGCTTACAGCCGTAACACATAATCACGCAGGCAGATTCAACATTTCTTAGAAGGCCGTAAAATCGTTTTTAAATGCTGTATAAAAAGTTTATTATTACCCGATATTCCGTAATGTCCGTCGGAGTGTTGCTTATACCGGAGTTCATGATTATAATCGCCTTTGGTCAGCAGCGATGAAGCTGCGACAGCTCTACGTCGACTGTCATTGACAATTACCAACTGAAGCAGGAGTACAACAAACACGCTCATAGCACCTCCTCCACTGTTCCTCTGTGGAGAAATTAATCCTTGTGTTTCTTCCGTAAAGGTAAAATTACTGTAATATAAACCACCCGTCAGCTAGTTCAATGGAAAAAAGTGTAATATCGGTGTTGCCTCATGTATTGCAGTTAGATTAATTAATTCATACAAGATTTTAATTTTACTAAGCATTCAAGATAAATTGACATTTCTAAATTAAAATGGAGACAAAAAACGACGCAAGTATTTGCTCAGAAATGTATTAAATTAATATTTTAATCACTTTTACAAGCACAATTTTACAGTCAACCAGGCAATGGTCCATTAGTGCCTTAGACAAAAGGTATATTTCATTACTTAGGGGTGTGATTTTATAAAACAGTGAGCTGTTATAATCAAACTTGGACACCATGCTGGACACACAAGGTATAACATGAATTTAAAATATACACCATTTGACTTTTCAATGTTAGATTAAGAAATAGTGCCTTGCAGCATTTTGCATCTGATTGTGGTGAAACTTGTATTTTAGATGTAACTTGAGGTAAATGTCATCTCTATGCAGGTTGTCAGCAGATTCATAACGCCACACAATCTTTCTAGTTTTATAAAATATCAATAGGGAAAACATACTAATAACCTGGCAGGCTCCAAGGTTCCAAATCTTTTGAAGGGACACTGCAAATTACAGCACACTCAACCATAGATCACTATGAAATATATAACAACCTTTGGAAATACTGTCACGTGACGCACCACATGTAATGAGGAAACCATAGTTTGGCATGAGGAGCGAAGAGAAGCTCCCTACTTCTATAAAACCATGAAAAACAAAAAAGAGAGAACAAGGACAGTGCTAAAGTAAAGTAATGTACACTTGTTCACACATTGAGAGTCATGGCCTATTTGTGCAGAATTGAAACTCTATCATGATTTGAAACAAATCTTGTACGGACAACTCATTTACAAGACTGTCAGTAGATCATCTATATCTATATATGTATACATAATAAAATTAAATTATTTGAACATTTATGTAAACGGAGTTTGATTAAGAAACCCAAGATTTGGGTGCCATCTCCACAGTCATCCATTTTGTTGCATATGTTATTTTATATGGGGGTTCTGTCATTTTTGAGTGATAAAGAAAGTGAGCCTTTTGTAATTGTGAGAAACTGAGGTAACAATGTCAATCAATTAGTTTTTGACCAATAACATCGTCATTTAGTCTCCTCCACCAAAACGAATAGAATTTTTCCACCCATGGAATGTTGACCGTGCAAGCAATTCACATGCCCAGTGGTTAGTTAGTGGACAGAGTCTGGCTCTGTTACAAGCCATACTGGACCAATGAGAGGTTTTTCATGATGTCATCAAGAGAAATTCCAGCCTCTTGCATCTCAAACCTGGAGGAAAGAAAAAAACAGCATGGTATTCACTTTAAACAACCTTTACAAATCACAGAATCACTCTTAGAATGGGTGAAATGAAAAAGTCTGTGAAAATTGATCATAATCACCAGTCATCTGTGGAGATGGTGTAATACACAGGTGGCTGGTCTGTGTCGCTGAAGGTTGCTGGGCCCTCCTGACCGCTTGTCCCCATGTTGCTGAAAATGAGCCAGTCCCCAACAGCGAGCTCAGGGAGCAGGCAATGGTCCACCACCTGGTCCAATGGGTCACATGATGGACCCCACAAGCTGCTGGAAAACACAGGCTCATCTAGGGTGAGCGACATCTGAAAAACAAAACATCCAGTTAAAAAAAAAAAAAATCAGGCAACAGTTACAAATATTATTCATGTGTTCTGGTCCATGTATGTTATTTAATAGTGGTGGGGGGGAAATGAATAGCAATTCATATGTGAATCGATTTTCTAAAGTGTTACACTTCTTAAACCTTGCATTATGTCAAAATGCACATCATGTGGAGTATTCATGTAAACACAGTCTGTTATATCCTTCGCGAACGAAAATCAGATGTGTAACAGTATATTAGATACATGTATTCATTCTTAAAGCAACAGCAGCCTCATAAACTTTTGCCGTCTGTTTCATTAATGTTAACTCTTTCCCTGCCATTTCCGGAAATTTGTCATTTGTGAGACAACGCTTCCCCACCATTTACGGAATATTCCGGCTTTACACTGTTATATGGTAACAGGACTGTGCAAGCATTAGGGGTGTTGATGGACTTGATTTACTCCACCTATGTTTTTTTAAGTGTTAATAAAAAAATAATGCATGAAGAGGTAATGCGTGGAAAGAGTTAATAAAAAAAATACTCAATGCTTTTGAATCACTTTTGTATCTTTAAATCAATTTATATTTAATTCAAACAGTGAAGACTTTGTGTTTTTAATTTTACTTGATTATTCAATTTCTGTAGTATTTCTTACTACGTAAAATAAACCTAGTTATACTTTTACTACGTAAAAAATAGTTTTTCTATTGTATTCGTCCTATTGTTTGTAATTTGCTTGTTTGTTCCTATTTTTAATTGTTCCTTTATTATAGAAGCCTGCTAGTCATGTGTGTAATGATTGCAGTCAGCGTAATAATAATATTTTAATTCAGTGGGATTTTCTTCTTCAGGACCTATTAAACTGTCTACCACAGTCAAATAGGAATCTATGCATATCGAATCGAATCAAAAATCATGACCTCAATGAATCGTGAAGGTACCAAAAGATTCCCACCCCTATTATTTACCTTGTGGACAGAGGGTGTGGCAATGATATTTCCAAACAACTTCCCAACAAAAGATCCATAAACACCATCATTCATGTAATACACAAATTCTGGTACGTCGTTTGGGGTCAGCTGATCTGAAAATGCAAAAGACATATGAGAATATAAGATAAGGCAGATGTATATAATGGCATACACATCAAAATGTTGAGGCTCACCATGTGTGCTGTTATGGAGATCCCGGCATACTGCTTTTTTGCCAATAACATTGACAGCCAGGGTGAAGGAGGAAAACACAAAGAAATTTCCTGGTTCGGCAATGACGCTCACTCCAGACGCTGAGGGGAAATAGGCTTCCAGCAGGGGTCTGATGACAGAATGTACCTAATCAAACAGACATGAAAGAAAAGCTTAGAGTAACATATATGCTGGATGATATATATATATATATATATATTTATATATATGTATAACAAATAAGATGCTTGCTGTACCTGTTTCAACTGAAACTCAGAACCACTGAATCCTCCACCAATATCCAGGATGTTCATGTCAAAGCCTAGTTCCTTCTGTAGAAACAAGGAAGACTCAGCACTCCAATAGATACATGAAATTAACTAATAAATCCAAATTAAATTCTCTTATAACATTCATTTAAAAACTGACCCCCATGTCAAAGATGCAGCGGGCGTCTGACAGTGCGTGGGTGTATGCTTGGGGATCTCTGCATGATGCTAGTACCTGGAACCTGTAAAAAAAAAAAAAGTCTCACTTTATAAAACTCTTAAAAAGAATGCAAGTCATAACAAATTCATGGTGATAAAATTTCACTTACGTGACTCCAACCACATTTACACTCAACTCCTTGGCCAGTTCTAGAAGGTGTCTACAGCCCTTCATGGAGCAACCAATGGTCACACTCGCCTCTTCCACCTGTGTTTCAGTAGACACTTGAAGCAAAAGCCTGTTAAGACAAAAACAGTGCCGGAGGTGAATTTCATAAATATTAAAAATAATAAATGAACAATATTTTTTTTTAACTATATATATATATATAAGAGATTTTGTGTAATAAAAAGAAAAAAGTACATATATACACTACCGTTCCAAAGTTTGGGGTTAAGATTTTTTAAATGTTTTTAAAGTGTCTTGCACAAGAGAGACGCATGTTTAGAAAGCCATGTAAAGTTAAAATTAGTTCAACTTTTAAAAAACATCTCAAGACTTTGTGGGGTTTTTTCCATTCCACTGCATCTCATGTTTTTAAACACAAAAAGTGTGTGATCGACGCTTCGACGATTTTTAAACGTTAGATTAAACATTATGCACTTTTTTTTTTTACAGACAGTCATGTTATTACATTGCTTTAAATAAACAATTTAATGAGGTACATTAATATTTTGCTCATTACACTCTTTTGTGGCCTCAGGAGAAAAGCCAAAAATAGTTGATATACACTCACCTAAAGGATTATTAGGAACACCATACTAATACTGTGTTTGACCCCCTTTCGCCTTCAGAACTGCCTTAATTCTACGTGGCATTTATTCAACAAGGTGCTGAAAGCATTCTTTAGAAATGTTGGCCCATATTGAAAGGATAGCATCTTGCAGTTGATGGAGATTTGTGGGATGCACATCCAGGGCACGAAGCTCCCGTTCCACCACATCCCAAAGATGCTCTATTGGGTTGAGATCTGGTGACTGTGGGGGCCATTTTAGTACAGTGAACTCATTGTCATGTTCAAGAAACCAATTTGAAATGATTCGAGCTTTGTGACATGGTGCATTATCCTGCTGGAAGTAGCCATCAGAGGATGGGTACATGGTGGTCATAAAGGGATGGACATGGTCAGAAACAATGCTCAGGTAGGCCGTGGCATTTAAACAATGCCCAATTGGCACTAAGGGGCCTAAAGTGTGCCAAGAAAACATCCCCCACACCATTACACCACCACCACCAGCCTGCACAGTGGTAACAAGGCATCATGGATCCATGTTCTCATTCTGTTTACGCCAAATTCTGACTCTACCATCTGAATGTCTCCACAGAAATCGAGACTCATCAGACCAGGCAACATTTTTCCAGTCTTCAATTGTCCAATTTTGGTGAGCTTGTGCAAATTGTAGCCTCTTTTTCCTATTTGTAGTAGAGATGAGTTGTACCCGGTGGGGTCTTCTGCTGTTGTAGCCCATCCGCCTCAAGGTTGTGCGTGTTGTGGCTTCACAAATGCTTTGCTGCATACCTCGGTTGTAACGAGTGGTTATTTCAGTCAAAGTTGCTCTTCTATCAGCTTGAATCAGTCGGCCCATTCTCCTCTGACCTTTAGCATCAACAAGGCATTTTCGCCCACAGGACTGCCGCATACTGGATGTTTTTCTATTTTCACACCATTCTTTGTAAACTCTAGAAATGGTTGTGCGTGAAAATCCCAGTAACTGAGCAGATTGTGAAATACTCAGACCGGCCCGTCTGGCACCAACAACCATGCCATGCTCAAAATTGCTTAAATCACCTTTCTTTCCCATTCTGACATTCAGTTTGGAGTTCAGGAGATTGTCTTGACCAGGACCACACCCCTAAATGCATTGAATCAACTGCCATGTGATTGGTTGATTAGATAATTGCATTAATGAGAAATTGAACAGGTGTTCCTAATAATCCTTTAGGTGAGTGTATATTATAATAATAATTAAATATAATGCTAATATTAGTATTATAAATACAAATTTTAATTTCGTTTTTCAGCCATTTTGACAGTGTCACATGATCTTTCAGAAATCATTATAATATGCTAATTTGGTGCGCAAGAAACTTTTCTTATTATCAATGTTGAAAACAGTTGTGCTGCTTCATATTTTTGTGGAAACCATGATACAGTTTTTCAGGATTCTTTGATGAATAGAACAGCATTTATTTGAAATATAAATCTTTTGTAACATTATAAATGTCTTCACTGTCACTGATCTATTTAATTATCCTTGCTGAATAAAGCATTAACTAAATTCTTTTTACTGACCCCAAACCTTTAAGCTGTAGTGTCCATATACAGGTTAAGGACTTACTTAGCCTCAGGATGGGCACGGGCAATTTTGCGAAGGTCTGCCTCATTTTCACACACCAGATAGTTAATGCCAGTCTTGGCAGCATGTTTAATGAGTGAGAGCTGCTTGCAAACTCCAGAGAGGATGATGTTTTCAGGAGGGACATCATGATGAAGTACCAATGTGGTTTCAGCCTGAAATAAGTCAATACATTTCTATTAGATGGTGGGCCTCAAAATCCAAAATATATGTTTTGAGATCTTTCTAATATCTTCAAGTAAGAAAAAAATTAAATCTTACCTTATTTGCACAGACAAAACCAACACCAAGTGCAGACAGGACTTCAATGACTACAGGGCTGCTGTTACAACAGACCGGGTAGAAGGGTCGAACTAGGGGCATAGTGGTCTTCCACAGAACATGCTGTCGCATTAGGGCCCCAAGGTCGGCCACAACAAATGCATTCTTTTCAGCCTGAGGAACAAAATCAGATCAAACAATGAAAAAGACAGAAACAACACCACTGTGTTTTATTTATTTACTTAAACAGACATTCATAATGCAACCTGACATGTGCTTTCTGAACTCACCAGATTTTGTTCATAGACATGGTTGTCGATGACATCTTCAAGGGTCGTTCCTCCCTCAAGTAGTTCAATGAAGTAGTTTGGTGCATCAACAAAATCTTTCATCTCAACCGTATTCCGCAAATCCGACAATCATAGAGAGTTTACTGAGCCGCTGGGGTATTCTGGGTATGCAACAAACTGTTCAGGGGAAAGACAAAACTTTACGTCAAGGCGTACAACAACAACACCTACCCGCATATGAGCAAACTTTGAACGGGAAACTCATAGTCATTCTAAGTTCGTCATTAATCTAAATATGGTTTCTACAACAGGCTAATAAGTACAAGCAGTGATAGCTAATGACATAGCTAGAGAAGGTATCACATGAGTCCATCTTTAGTGATGACGACAACACATAGGCTTAAGAATGTGGCCTACAGGCTACTTTTTTAACTTAGACCCAATCAAAAATAAATCCCTGTGGCTTTGAAGCACAATGGAGTATGTGATGGTATTACCAATGGATTTGCGCATATAAGCTACCAATAGTGTTATGTAATACCAAAAACAAGATTGAGTGCAGATTTTAATGTGCAATTAAATAAATCATGTTATTATGTAATGTCTATAACCGCTACTTCAGGAGCAGGGTGCAATATTTAGGCACTCACATGGACAACGTGGGAGATGGTCCTCTCCCGCTATCAACTAGGATCCCAAGGCGGCTCAGCGTTGAAGTCGAACTGCTCGCGGTAGAGGGCCTTCCCTAGGCCTTCTGGGTAGCGCTTATACACTCGCAGAGAGAGTGGGGAGCCCTGTAGAGTCACAAAAACAGGTGTATAAATATTTGATATATACAAGAGCAGCTGAAAATTAAAAAATGCAGCCAGACAGCTTAAAACATTACTGAAATAACTCTTCACAGACACACAACCAGTTTTCCAATACAGGTGTATTATTTTCAGCATCACTTTATTTGTAGGATATAATGTTATTATCAAGTCACTACTTATTTACTGTTGTACTTTGTACTTGACATGGGTAATCTGTTACTCTGTGTTCTCATTTTTAAGCCTTAAACAACACTGTCTTATCTTCATCTTCCCACATGGGATCAATAAATGAAGTTGCTGAACATTTATCAGAGGTCATGGTGGCGTTTGTTTCTTTATGTGGACACCGCCTTAACCCTATAAAGCAGACTGTATCATATTTAATACATGACTTTCTAGGGCCATGATCAAAACTTTGCTGAAAATCTCTTGTTTAATTGTGTTTCCTATTGCCTTACTACAAGGTTTTATTTAGTTAAACTTTACTAAGTATAATACATACTAATCGTCTAAGGCCTAGAAAGTTGTGGTAATATATAGTGTTATTATGGTATAATAAACATTGTGCAAGTGACTTGTATTGGTAGAACATTACCTCATGCCCAAAGTGTTTCTTAAGGAAAACTAAATCTTAAACTCGTATAAATAAGGCAAGTATAGTATATTTCGTGGCCAAATGTATGAATGTCATATATGAAATTATTTAGAACACAGTAATCAGGTATATTTTAATGTGTAACACGCCGTCATTCAATAACCTGATAGGACATGTCGTAAGCGCCTGGGTTTGGTACACTGAACAGCTCACTAACTATTTACCCAACTACACCCGTCATACTCCGACAGCTAATTATTTATACCCATAAACACGTTTAATTTTCAATTTTAATTTCTCGTTGTCCTTCACGGAGCACTGCCGTTGCCCGTAAGCGCAACTACAACCAACCGCCATGTTGTGTCACACGGCTCCTCACAGCATACGGAGGATTTTTTTCCGGGATGAAGAATAAAAACAACAACAAACGCTGTACTTACGTGAGATAACGGCTTGAATGATTTGGAAAATCGTCTTCTCTTTTTCGGCGGAATTTTTAAAGAGTGGTGGGGACACAGATAGAAGAAAGAAAGGAGGCTTTATGTGCCATATGCCTGGGTGAAGAGGGCTCGGTCGAACACGAGAGCGCTGCTGTCTGTCTCAGGCAGAAATGGTTGGTGGAAGAAGGCGGGCGACAAACTCTGGTTTGTTAGAGAATACGGGGCGGAGCGTAACATCAAATCCTACTACAGCGCAGGCTTGGCTTATGAATATTTATTAGGTTACGTGACTGGCTCAAGACTGGTTGTTCTGGACATAGATAAATATATACATAGATCCCTCATTAGCAGCCGTTTGGTATGACGTCACTTTGTAGGCCAACCGGCAGTTATGCCGCATTCCAGACAGATGGGAATTAAGATTTTTCCTACCTCCTTCTCGAAAATAACATCTGGAACGCCACTCAAAGTAGGACACTCGACTTCTGAACTCGGGGTACATCGATCAACCCCGACCTCAGTGAGACACGTCATTTGACGCCAGTTCCAAGATGTCGGCAAGCCCTGCTTCTAATAAGCATAAACGTAAAAACAAACTTTAACATTTAACATTAACATACATTTATGTAATGATACCGTCGTTTTTGCTTTTTGACAGGTGTTTTCAAAGCAATTATATTCAGTTTTTGCCATAATTGACCCAAAAACACCATATGCTCTCCTTGTGTCATGGTGACATCACATCGTCAACATGTGACATTTAATTTGGGATTTTCCCACGTCCAACCTTGTCTGGAACGCAGCATTAGCATCGCACTGGTTCCCTTGACAAAAACCCAATAGGATTTTCCCATAGGCTTTTGGATTATTGCTAAAAACAAGCTCTGTGATCGACAAAAGTTTATGATACTTGTAAAAACACATTCTCACCTGTGAAATGTTATCCCATTTCTTGGATTTTTGAAATTTAAATCTTGTCGATTTCATAACCAGAAGCTGCGCAATGTTGTGGCATCACTGATTCTTACTGTGAGTGACCACACGCTGACTGTTGCAAGATGGCGGGCGCCACCGTGTCTGGAGCGGTCAAATGCGGATTCTACATATATATCATTTCTATGGTTCTGGGAGGATTTCCAAGAAACTCCAGCCCACTCTGATTAATATTCATAAGCTCAGCCTTTTGCTTAGTAGGATTCGAATTTCAAAGGCAGAGCGGTGGGCGTGGACACCTGTACTCTTGAAGGAAATTTGTTCTTATCTTGGATTCATTAGCAAATTCCTTTTGGAGAAATGCACTCCTTTAAACATGTATGGGCCAACGTGGGTTCTGTTTATTTTGCTTAATACACTGCTAATATTTAATTCATATATACAACCAGCATATTTTATTTTGTTATACTGTATAGCCTACAACTGTACCACCAGTACCAGTAAAACCAGTTCAAAATGTTGTGTTCTCTTTGATATGTTCTCTGTCAACACAGACTGCATTCATCAGTTGTATTTTGTCTGATTTATAATGTAGAAAACAATAATGATTAGGTTCACAGCTGGCAAAGCTGTCATAACAAGCATGTACAAACACAATGATACATAAACATACAAAGCACAAGGTGCAATTGTTTTCATATCCTTTTGCTGGGTGAAAGGTCATATTTTAAGGTTTTGGGTTGTAGTTTGTTTGCCAAAAAAAATCTGATAATTCCCCAAACAGACTAAAAAGCTTAATTTTCAGACAAATAACTTTTTGCAATGCACATGCCTACACTAAAGGTCTTATTTTGTTTTAGTAAATTGTTGTTAACTATGTTGCTCAATTTATATTCACCCTCTCTGGCATTTTGTCTGCAAATCATTTACAGTAAATTCCACATTTTTAATTAACTTGATTTAATTAACTTTAATTAACTTGAACTGAATTTGCACATTATCCTGTATCAACTGAGTAGTAGCATAAATGTGTATCAGTTGGAATTCATGCTCAAATAACATTATTTTGTATACAGGCTACTATCATGATACACATGTAAATTTATTTAGAGCAGCCTGAATTCTTGTAGAAAGAATTTGTAAAAATATTTGTATTATTTACACAGTCATGTTAAATGGTAATTGAAATATGTTATTTCACACATTGTAAAGTTTAGTAACCAAGTAAGGTTTAGTACATTTTGTCAAAAATATATTGAATCAATTTTTTTTCCCACAATTGTATTATTGTTAAGTGCTTTCAGGGCAGTATATTTAGTTGCAAAGAATGTAACCTACCTGCTTTTGATCAAATTGTTCATTTTGGTTTTTATATAAGGTGCAGTTTTTTTGTGTAATAATATTTCGATTGTAGTTAAGTTTTAGTTACACGAATTTGTAGCAATTAATGTATATATATTCTCTTGCAGTATATTCTCTTGTATATATACATGACAATTAATATGCATATATATATATATATTCTCTTGCTATCAATGCTTTTTGGATTTATTTTGTTTGTTATTTGAAGAGGTTTTACGTTTAATCAAGGTAAGAAAAAATACTTTGCGCATTCTTAACGCATTGACAACTGCACGAAACACAACCTCCTCCGATCAGCTGACTGGAAGTGTGACGCTGTCCAAAGGGTTTTCAACGCAGCGTCTCAATTAACTGTGTATTCAGCAATGTTTTATTAAAACAATTTACAGTTGTATCAGATTATTTTGTAGTTTACTAAAGGGACTTCCATAATCGGTAAGTATCGACAAAAATGATTTAAATTCCATAGTCGTGACAGCAGTAAACGCTGCTCATACAATATTTACATAGGCTACTTTAAAAAAAGCGCATTTAATCCGTCGTGTCTAAGTCACGTATACGTATATACAATGTCAATGTTCGCATTTAAGATAAAAAAAAATGATGTATTCCGATTTTAAATACACGAGCAGGACACATGTATCTGATGATGCGTGATATTATTGCGGAATGACTCGTGACTGGTCATTTTCATGGAATGAAATGGAGAAGTGTGAATTTGCTCATATGATCAACCTGGAAAGGACCTCTGTATTTTTATTTGACAGTTAGTTTTGTGTCTCATATGGTACCAGAATTTAATCTACATGTTTTTACGAACCTTTCAGCTATTATTTAACTAGTCATGATGACAGAATTTTGGTTGATCTCTGCTCCTGGAGAGAAGACCTGCCAGCAGACATGGGACAAGGTGAACATGGCCACAACCCAGACCAGCAACCTGTCCACTAACCACAAATTCAACATGCCTGAACTAAAGGTAAAATTACTCCTCATTACTGAAAATTACTCCTCATTTTCTATTTCAGTTAAAACACTGTTTTATTAACGACACGCATGATATTTGTCATCTATCTCATGAGTTTTGGTGTTTCTCAACAGGTGGGAACTCTGGATGTTCTTGTAGGGCTGTCAGATGAGCTTGCCAAATTGGACTCTTTCGTAGAAAGGTTTCATGTCTACATTTGATTTATTACAAGAGATTGTTTTCCATTTCAAAATTGATTTGATTATTTTTCTTTCATATTTTGTTCAGTATCACTGACACTGCTTTTGTACAAACTCATAGTTCCCAAAGTTCACTTCATGCATTTTTTTAAGCTTCTGTCACATCATAGTTCTCTAAATATAGTTATGTATATTTACCCTGTGGTGTTGATATTTTTTATTTTCCAGTGTAGTGAGGAAAGTGGCCCAGTACATGGCTGATGTGTTAGAAGACAGTCGAGATAAAGTTCAGGAGAATCTTTTGGCCAATGGAGGCAAGTGAACTTAATGCATATTAAGCACAATATTGGTGGTAAACTACTACTCTTGATTACTACCAAAAGCACATACACATATTTAACAGGTAGTAAGGTAAACTAACATTTATATAAAGTCTTGTTAAAGAAAAAAGACATGTAATTGCTCATATTCTAGCAGTCATTTTTCAAAGTCCTTGTACATATCTTATAAACCTTATTTTATATGATTATAGATATTTATAATTGATATCTATTTCCATACAGTTGATCTGGTAACATATATTACACGGTTCCAGTGGGATATGGCCAAGTATCCCATCAAACAGTCCCTCAAGAACATCTCAGAGATCATGTCCAAGGTGAGGCATGTTAAAATCATTTATCATTGTTTATAACGCACAAAGAGATTGATCTTGCATTAAATATCATGTTTTGGTTCTCTGTTCATAGCAAGTGAGTCAGATTGACAATGATCTTAAAGCCAGAGCTTCGGCTTATAATAGCTTAAAGGGTAACCTACAGAGCCTGGAGAGGAAGAGTGTGTAAGTGGGATAACTTTTACATTCTAATTTTACATTCTGTGAGACATTATCCCATAGACTGTAAAAAAAAGATGGACGACGTCCCTGCTGACAAAAAACAGCCTAGGCTAGTCTTAGCTGGTTTAAGCTGGATGTAGCTGGTTTTAGCTGGTCTCCCAGCTTGAGCTAAGACCAGCCTGGTCAGCTAAAAAGTGTCCAAATTCACTCTTAAACCAGCCTGGGAGACCAGCTAAAACCAGCCAACCAGCTTAGGCTGGTTTTAGCTGTTTTTTTTTTCAGCAAGGGTGTCTCCACTTCATTCCACTATAGAAGAATGAAGCCAAAATACCCCAGAAACGGTCATCGCCGTTTATGTCGTTTGGAGCCTGAGTCTGCAGTATTGATCCTGAGGTGGAGCCCCGGTGTTACGGTCCCGCACACACTCCCACTCCCGCAATCGCAAGCACAAGCACAGCTGTCAATCATGACGTTACATCCCGATTTTTTAGAATTAAATAACTAACTAAAACCAAACTTATTGGAAAAACAAACACTTGAACATACGTCAGTGTGATAAGAACTAACTCAAAAAAAAGCAAGCCACCCCAGTCCGCCACCAGGGGGCGATCAAAATGTTTTGGCTTCACTTCTCAGGATGTGTGCAGCACCCTTGCATGAATAATTAGGGATAGTTCACCAAAAAATTAAAATTACCCCATGATTTACTCACCCTCAAGCCATCCTAGGTGTATATGACATAGTCATGATAGTTATATTAATAAAAAATAATAATTATAAAAATAATCCACACGGATTTACGAAAAAAGCGTTTTGGGTGAACTACCCCTTTAAGTGACGTCCAATAATAACATGTCTTGTCCACTAGAGGGAGTCTTTTGACCAGGAGTTTGGCTGATATAGTCAAGAAGGATGATTTTATACTAGACTCTGAATACCTTACTACTCTACTTGTAGTTGTTCCAAAGTAAGTTAAGCTTAAGTATTTGTGCTTCTTTGTATTTTGTGCTGGAAAATACTTTTTAAATGTTTCTTCATTGCATTATAGAGATAGTCCACCCAAATGTGAACATTCTGTCATTTAGTCACCCTCATGTAATTCCAAACCTGTGTGACTTTCCTTGTTCTGCAGAATATAAAAGAAGATATTTTGAAACATGTTGGTAAGAAAAGAGTTTTGTTTCCCACTGACTTACATAGTGTGGACGAAAATACTATGGATGTCAATGGGAACCGAACATTTTCAAAAATATCTTCCAGAGTAAATAAAGTCATACAAATTGGGAACGACATGATGGTGAGTAAATGATGACAGAGTTTTCATTTTTGGTTGAACTATCCCTTTAACTCAGAATGTGCTAATTTTCATTCATTATATCTTTTGTTAGCACAAAATTATTTAAAAACCTTATTTTTGTCCATTTTATGGCCCGAAAAGGACAAGTTATCCTGACTGGCAGAAGACATATGAAACTCTTTCTGAAATGGTTGTTCCAAGATCCACAAAGTGAGTAAAATCAAAGTCCATTTAAGGCAAGTCATTTCACTCTGTGGCCATCTTTGAAACACCTCTTGGGCAGCTATAGACCTTATTTAGAGCATGGCTTATTTAGAGCGAGGCTGTGAGGGATAGACTTACCGTGTTTTCAATGGCATCTGCTGTAAAAAGCTGTATAAAGCTCTTAGATCACTCATAATTTTCCACAGCTTGTGTTGTCTGGAGTTTTTTGTCAACTCACATTTCTTGGAAAGATATTTTTGCAGTTTCATTAGCAGAACAATCCAAAAACACATTAAATAACACTACAAACCACTGAAGAGCTGTATGCCTATCCCTCACAGCCTCACGTTTTCATTCCCGTTAAAAATCAAAGATGGCGCTGCTGTGAATAAGGTCAATTTCAGTAATGCTATACTTAGCAGTTTATTCTTGCATCCAATTGAATCAGGGAAAGCGCTGCTCTGTGATGGTGACAGTGATATATCCTAAATCAGAGTTTTCATCTTCTGTTAGGCTTTTATTTGAAGACCATGATAGTGGATTGTTTAGCGTCACACTCTTCAGGAAGGCTATTGATGACTTCAAACAAAAAGCACGAGAAAACAAGTAAGTGTCTGAAGTCTCTGAATAATATATATTACCGTTAAGATTTTTAAATGTTTTTGAAATGTCTCTTATGCTCACCAAGGCTGCAACATTTAAAAAAAAAAAAGTTTTCTGTTTGAATATTTTAAAATGTGTGTTGGCAAAGCTGAATTTTCAGCATCACTACTCTAGTCTTCAGTGTCACATGACCATATGATGATTTGCTGCTCAAGAAACATTTATTACTATCACTGTTGAAAACAGTTGTGCTGCTTAATATGTTTTTGGGAAATCATGATGCATTTTTCAGGATTCTTTGCTGAATAGGAAGTTCAAAAGAACAGCATTTATTTGAAATAGAAATGTTTTGTATCATTATAAATATCTTTACTGTTATTTGTGATCCAACTAATGCGTCCTTCCTGCATTTTTTTACTGACTTTTTGAACAGTATATATATTAGATAAATTATATATATTAGAATCCAGAATCACTTTAATTTTTCTTTAAAGTTTTGTTGCCAGTTTTGTCATATTTCAAGAATCAATGTAAATATATTCCCAGATTATGTATGAAACACTGTTATAAGACTGCTATCAGTGCCTGTCTGTTTTTGATGCTCACTGAATCAGAGAGAAGCTGACCTGAGGTTATTGATTTTTTTTTCAGGTTCATGGTGCGTGACTTTCAGTACAATGAAGAGGAGATGAAAGCAGACAAAGAGGAGCTGACTCGCCTCTCCACTGACAAGAAAAAGCAGTTTGTATGGATGCAGCTGTCTACATTTTATTCACTATTGAACATTATAAGATCCTTCACAATAATGTTGATGAGGAACCTCAAAATCACAGCCAGCTTGAGAGGCCCTGAGCTTTGATTAGTCTTCATTTGAAGTAACAGGAAAAAGAAAATATATATAATGATAACAAGAGTCAATCTGCTTCTGCACCTCAGGGTCCATTGGTACGTTGGCTTAAAGTAAACTTCAGTGAGGCTTTCATCGCATGGATACACATCAAGGCACTTCGGGTTTTTACAGAGTCTGTCTTGAGGTACAGTGTGGCGTATTAAAAATGGTTTCATATGGAGATGTAGATTGTCAGATATATGAACTCTATATTTGTATTTAACAGGTATGGGCTGCCAGTCAATTTCCAGGCCATGTTGCTGCAGCCCGGCAAGAAGAATGTAAAGAAACTCAGAGAAGTTCTGCAGGACCTTTACAAACACTTGGACAGCAGTGCTACTGTTATCGATGTGAGTAACACTACCGGTCAAAAGTTTAGAACAATTACTCATTTTTATGTTTTTCAAAGAAGTATCTCACGCTCACCAAGGCTGCATTTATTTAATATAAAATTTA
The DNA here is from genome assembly GCA_039654625.1 of Rhinogobio ventralis. NCBI lineage: Eukaryota > Metazoa > Chordata > Actinopteri > Cypriniformes > Gobionidae > Rhinogobio > Rhinogobio ventralis. The sequence continues at coordinate 27,648,065 of CM077209.1, forward strand.
ACATAACAGTTTTCTGTTTTAATATATTTTAAAATGTCATTTATTCCTGTGATGGCAAAGCTGAATTTTCAGCATCATTGCCCCAGTCTTTAGTGTCACATGATCCTTCAGAAATCACTATCAATGTTGAAAACAGTTTTTGTGATACACTACATTCAAAAGCTTTTATTTAGCAAGGATTGAGCACTAATAATAATTGATAAAATTAGTAACCAAACCAGTATATTAGAATGGGTTCTGAAGGACTGGATTTATGGCTGCTGAAAATTCAGCTTTGACATCATAGGAATAAATTACATTTTAAAATATATTCATATAGAAAACCATACTTTTAAATTATAATATCTCACAATATTACTGTTTTTACTGTATTTTTTTTATCAAATAAATGCAGCTCTGGTGAGCATAAGAGACTTGAAAAAAACATTTAAAAAAATCTAAATTATTCCAAACTTGTGAACGTGTGTACTTTCTACAGGATCCACAGGCCTAATTGAAGATATCTCTAAATCACAGCTGATTTGTTCATTTTTGTTGTGTTATAGGCATCAATGGACATCCCGGGTCTGAATCTCAGCCAGCAAGAGTATTATCCATATGTTTACTACAAGATCGACTGCAACCTCTTTGACTTCAAATAGAATTCAAATACATCATTTCATCTACTTACTGAATCCAATAATTTATTAAACACTTATTGTTTATTCTATCTTTACCTTTTTAACCTCTTTGCTAGTACTTCCCTCTCACTGGCTCATTTCTTTTTCATTCCTGCAGATCACTATTTTGAATAAGCAGTCACAGAGCTTTACCATCTGCGTTATTGGTTTAATTTGTTTACAAATGAAGGATTTTCAGGGGTTTTAAAATCTGTCCTTGGAGGGCATGTGCGGTCCAACATTGAACACTCCTCATCTACTGAGCCCATAATGGTTGTGCACTCTGTTGTTTTTAATCTTCTGTTGGTGTTTACTCTGTGCCATTTGCGGGTAATGCAGTGATTATGTTTAATTGTGTTGTTGAGAACCACTATGTTTGTGTTTGTCTGTGTTTGTGCTTCTACTGTGAGATTAAATGTATTTATATTTTTGTTGGAAAATGTGAAATACATGATCACATGCTGAATGTCAAGACCAATCAAAGTCAATAAAATTAAAGCACATCATTTTGTTTATTTTACATTTTCAAAAACCATAACTTAGTATGCATTTTAAGGTGTTTTCCTCATGGGAACCAAAAAATGTCATCACAAGGGCAAGGATTTCAGATACTGCCATCTTTGTGGGGACATTTTGTCCCCATAATGTAGGGTTTACCTGAACCACACACGCACACACACACTGAATAAAATATTGACAGTTTCAAAAACTTGATTACACCACACTGATTTTGATTTGTAATTTATAAAAAATGTATTAAATTGGAAAATTTAAAGCACTTTGACTGGACTTCTGGAGCCCACTCAATGCCTAGGTGTAGCCTATGTGTATAATATAAAAAAATATAAATGTTTACAGTAGTATATATATATATATATATATATATATATATATATATATATATATATATATATTATATATATAGGAAGGAATAAAGGAGGAAATAACAAAACTGTAAACTTGGTTATTAATGAACTTATTATTTAAACTTGGTATTTATCTGACAAAATTATTTGGCAATTTTTTTTTATTTACTATGCAAAAAAATGCATAGAAATACAAAAAGCTCACATGAAAAAGAATACACTGACTACAACATAATCAGTTATTAATATTTTATGTGGTTTTTGCATGCATTCATAATTTCTTTGAATGACAGCCTGGCCAAAAATTATGTCTGCAATATGCTTACAAAATCTTGAACACGTTTTAAATAATTTGAATAAAGAGGGATGTCGTCATTTTTTCTGGGCCGAACATCACTTTTGGCCACTACTGTGTACCCTAATAGCCTATATCTGAACACGTTTGTTTGGTAGTCAGACATGTCACTAAAACGCAAACCTCTTCTCTCGTTTGTTTTCGTACCAATCGCCTCTACACTGTATCACAATAAACTGTAGCCGGCCCTCGATGACGTAAGGGATGACAAATCTGAAGTTTGGCAAATGCACCAGGGCACAGCTGCACGTGGGACCACAGCACATACTTGCGCGCTCGTCTGCATCATTTATTATTGCATGCATCGCTCCATCTTATTTCAATGGGCTGCGGTGGGAGTCGAGCAGACGCTATTGAACCGCGATATCATGAGAGCTGGACCAGAGAAACCGAATCGACGTGGCTTACCAATACTGATGCTGAAATCCCCAACGGCGTGATTTATAAGAACCGCGTCGTTCGTGGAGAATGTGGTATGCTGTTTTTTCTTGATAAAAGTAATATAGGCTATATTTATAAATGTATGAACATATTCATATTTATCTAATTTAACTGCAAAAGTCTGTAGCTTTAAGATACGGTTTTATAGAGCAGCTTGCTCTGAAATCAAATCAAAGTTTGTTTGGCTTGATTATTCTCTTTTGAAATATGATTTAGTCTTTAAATAGTTTGTTATAAGGCAAAACCCAAGCTTCCAGAAGTTTTTGTGAAATATATTTCTACAGGTAGAGGTACGGAGGCCAGGTCTTGTGGAGACAGAGGTAGACGGATGGTTAATGCAGGAACTCAATGTGGGAAGCAGGTTTCTTCGATTTCCAGCACCTGCACAAACTATCAAAGAACATCCTGTGGCCATGAGGTTTGAGTCACTGTATAAAAAGCTGCTGGCTATTTATGAAACATTATGGTCTTAGATGTATAATTCTTCAAACTTTAGAGTTTTGCCAATGTACAGACAAAGCAGACCAGGAGACTGTGAAAGAACAGTTGTGTCAATGTTTGAATAACATTAAGTCTGTCTTCCATTCGATATGGTGACAGCTTGTTTGTGTTTTACAGCAGATAAGTGACTCAACCCTGACAACACGCAAGGAGGGGACTGCTCATTCTGAGGGGGTTTCATCTAACGCTGTGTCTCACCCAGGGGAGCCAATGGGGGAAAACTTATCTTCGCCTGATGCGGCGGATACGCTCTGAAACCAGAGGAGTTCAGCAATGAGGATTACAGGCTATATAAGAAATCATAAGCTGTAGAAAGAAATAGAGCTTCACAAGAGATGACACCTCACTAATGCTCGCTTAGAGAAATATGACACTTTGCTGAAGTTTTGTTGCTAAAATGGGTTAACAAGGTGCATCTGATCATTAGCATGCCAAATATAGATTTTAATCAGCTGTAGGAGTTGCTGAGCAAAGCATATGTTCATATTGTTGCTTAAGAGTTATTGCTCACTATAGCTCTCAGTATTGCCCTGTGCAATTTTAATGAGAATGACACTGATTTTAAAAGAACAGGCTACTAAATGTTTTTTGTCATGCTTAAAAAAATTCAGTTGGTTAATATTATGACACTCTTTCTTATTCTTCGTTTTTTGGTTATTCTGTTCTTGTAACTATGCATTTACTGGAAATTATACAGTATTTGCTTATTTTATACTTACTAGTGATTCAGTATCATAGTAGTTGCATTATTTGCCTTTGACATGGAGAATAACAAACAGATCCAGTCACAGGCATTTTATATGGCCAGCTATAAGTGCTGTAAAATGACCACTAGATGGAGCAGTTTATCTTATATGAACATGTTTTGGACATTTAGTGTAACATTAAAAATGAAATATTATAGTATATATAAAGAAAAGCTTTTTAAAAATGTGAGACACTGCCTGTGCATAGTTTTACTAGGTATTAATGCTGCATCACCAAACTGATGGTAAACACTAATAATAGACATAGACAATCTAAAATAATGAAGATCAGGGAATTGTTTAAAAATTGTTAACTTATAGCCATACCTAAACTATGTAAGTTAATGTCCAAGTACAAAGAGCACTGTTGTTACATCTACCCCAATAATGGGCTGAGTTGTAATAGGGTTTTGTGCATGAACAGGTACATTTAATTACCATATTAAATTCAAAATAATCATTATACCATCCATTATCACCTTCATTTCACTTTAAACAATTGAACAGGTAACGTATAGGAAACCTTTTTAAAATTCAAAACAATTAAAATAACAAATGTATGAAACATAATATACTCATGAACATATCTAACACTGTGTATGTTAGTCACCCTTACACTTCAGGGACAGAGGCTGAAAATTGTACAGAAATCTGTTGCATGAAATGTGAAGCAACAATGCTATTCTGTATTGCCCTTGTCCAAAACAAACAAACAAATAAATAAAACAACTGTAGTAAATTTAAGTCTATACTGATATTGTGGAATATTTGTTGCTCCTGTAGAATTACGTTGGGAAGTGTTACAACCACACCTGTCTGGTTTGATGCGTCTTACCCTTTTTATTTTTTAGAATTCCAATTAAGGAAGTGATTTCACCCTTGTAGCTCACTTTTAATTGGTTAAACCGATGCTGTTACAGCACTCCCTGGGTCTCCACACTGATTCCACAGTTAAGTGCAATTTTGAGGTGTCACCAGAAAGGAGTGCAGCAGTAATTATTTGTTAATAAGGTTTAATTGGGCAATCTAATTCTAAATTCTAATCCATCTAAAATTAGCACTTGCCATTGATTTCTCAGTCATTTGGCTGGCACTGCCCACAGCCCTCACAATTTGTGTATATATATATATATATATATATATATACATACACACAGTGTTGGTGGTTACACATTACAAGTAACTTGTGTTACGTAATCCGATTACTTTTTTCAAGTAACTAGTAAAGTAACGCATTACTTATAAATTTACAACAAAATATCTTTTGTTACATAAGTTACATTGTTTTTCCATTTATTGACTGACAGTTCCACTGTCCTCATGTTGAGAGAAATCAGGAGTAAGTGCAGAGGTGTTGTGTGTACACATGCTTATTGTAGTTCTAGATTAAATGTGTGCATGCATTTACTCATCTTTCTTGCACAAAAACAGATTCAGTATTCCTCAATAAGAATAAAAACAGCGAAATGTAATCTCAGAATAGTACGCAAATCTGCAATAATTAAATATATTAAATTACACAAATATACTTTATGTATTTAATCTCACTTTATTAACCAATGTCTTTGCTGTTGACCTTCCATAATCCGCTTCAACCATACTAATAAGCAAAAAACTTTAGATAAACATCACTTTTTTTTTTTTTTTAATTTGTATTGCTGAAGTAAGCGAGTTGAACTTTCTTCTCCTGCATCATTCTTCTGCAATCCAGAATGGCAAAACAGCTGAAAGTTTAGTTTGAGCTGCACCCTCTACTGTACACGCATGAATTTGCATTTCTTTCAGCCTGTGTCTTATTCATTTCACTTTTGGTGTGAAAGGGCATTTACATTTGCTAAAAATATAACAAGCAAGTCCAGTCCAGGTGAGAAAAAAGTAAAGCAAAAGTAACGTAACTTTTTTCATAAAAAGTAACTAAGTACCACAGTTAGTTACTTTATTTAGGGAGTAACGCAATATTGTAATGCATTACGTTTAAAAGTAACTTTCCCCAACACTATATATATATGTATATATAAACAAATTCAACATTTTCTAAATTGTAGGCTACTAACATGGTCCGTGTACGTTGCGTTCATTCGTTTTTCGATTTAATATTTAAAGTTGTAAAATGAGAAAACGGCTCATTTATTCATTTTTTATTTTTTCCAAAAAATTTAACAAAACGAGAATTCTGCTTGCTTTTATATTTTTAGGTTCAGGGATAGAAAATGGACAAAAGGCTTGAATACTCGATTTCCACATGTGGGCTTGCGTGAAACGCCCCTTTCCGCTGATTGGTCAACCAAAGATCAACCTGTGCCGCTTTCAGTTTTTCCACAGTTCAGTGCAGAATAACAGTCTTCCGCTGCTGGACAGATTCTTAAAGAAAAAAAATCTCATCAAACAACCGGACTAATGCTTTGACACAAATCGTGCTGGGCAGGGACTAGAAAGGGTTTATTTCTCTATAGGCATGGATTCGACAACCTACGTGCTAGAGAAATATTAGCTGATTATTTCAGAAATATTATTTCGAAAAACGAATGAACGTACACAGACTTAACATTAACTTTCTGATTTGTTCTTAAAGTCACCATGAAATCAAAATGGACAGCGTTTTTGGTCATTTTCACAAGTTTAATGGCCCACAGAATATCTTGTATGAATATCTGAACATGCAAATATATCGAAAGAAAGAACAGACCCTCTGTTTTATTCTAGCTTCATGCATTCTTTTTTTTTTTAATCAACACTTGAATTTGAGTAAGTTTCATGAAAAACCCCAAAGCTTCACAGTCCTATAGCTCATCCTGGGTCTACATTTCGTTCAGTAACATTAGGCAGTTTTGATTAATTTGCTGTTTAATGTTGATGATCGTGTTATTTTACATATGCATCTGCCTATGATGGCTCGTTCCTGCCTCTTCTTCGCCTGTGTTTTGATCAGATTCTGTACTCGTTCAGGAGATGTGTAATAGCGACCCCTACCGTATAACAGTGAAAACACAGAAAGAAGACGAGATAACAAAAGACAGAAAAAAGATCACTCATGGCTCTTGACTGAAAAAGGTTAATGAGGGTTAATCTATATTTATACACTGAAGATTATGAAGTGATATTTTACATTTGATTACTATTTCTGTACCTGAAAATCTAGTGTAGACCTACATGAAAAACCTGAAAATAGCTGTTTTTCATTTGTATGTTTATGTTGTATTTATGTATAATGTATGTAGGCTATATTATGTATATACTGCATTCTATATACAGTACCAGTCAGATATCAGACTTTTTTTATTCCCTAATATCTGTATCGGCCCCCAAAAACCCATATCGTTCGGGCTCTAATCTCCTCCAAATTACTTTGAAATACAGCATTCTGTGCAGAATTCAAAAGGGTCCGATAAGTTTTGTGATTTGTGCCGACTTGCGCATATGATCCGCTCTGTGCTCTGCTATTGTGTCCCTGGACCGGAGCAGACTGTGTGCGCTGCCACGATACGCCTGAAAATAATGTGAAACCAGACTCAACCTGAAAGCATATTTACACTGTCTGAATCATTCCCTCTATAGTGCACTATGTGTCATCATTCACCATGTAGAAAATAGTAAATGTGTGAACAAATGACCGATTTCAGCAGCAGCTTCAGCGTCTATTTAGGGGGTGGGACGCTGAAGATTTTAGAGAGCATTTGATTGGACAGAAAATCTGTGAAAAGTGCAGTGTGATGTCATCAAAATTGTTGATCCATATTGGCAGAAGTGAGAGACTGTAAGTTTTGAATGCTTATACACTCACCTAAAGGATTATTAGGAACACCTGTTCAATTTCTCATTAATGCAATTATCTAATCAACCAATCGCATGGCAGTTGCTTCAATGCATTTAGGGGTGTGGTCCTGGTCAAGACAATCTCCTAAACTCCAAACTGAATGTCGGAATGGGAAAGAAAGGTGATTTAAGCAATTTTGAGCGTGGCATGGTTGTTGGTGCCAGACGGGCCGGTCTGAGTATTTCACAATCTGCTCAGTTACTGGGATTTTCACGCACAACCATTTCTAGAGTTTACAAAGAATGGTGTGAAAAGGGAAAAACATCCAGTATGCGGCAGTCCTGTGGGCGAAAATGCCTTGTTGATGCTAGAGGTCAGAGGAGAATGGGCCGACTGATTCAAGCTGATAGAAGAGCAACTTTGACTGAAATAACCACTCGTTACAACCGAGGTATGCAGCAAAGCATTTGTGAAGCCACAACATGCACAACCTTGAGGCAGATGGGCTACAACAGCAGAAGACCCCACCGGGTACCACTCATCTCCACTACAAATAGGAAATAGAGGCTACAATTTGCACGAGCTCACCAAAATTGGACAGTTGAAGACTGGAAAAATGTTGCCTGGTCTGATGAGTCTCGATTTCTGTTGAGACATTCAGATGGTAGAGTCAGAATTTGGCGTAAACAGAATGAGAACATGGATCCATCATGCCTTGTTACCACTGTGCAGACTGGTGGTGGTGGTGTAATGGTGTGGGGGATGTTTTCTTGGCACACTTTAGGCCCCTTAGTGCCAATTGGGCATCGTTTAAATGCCACGGCCTACCTGAGCATTGTTTCTGACCATGTCCATCCCTTTATGACCACCATGTACCCATCCTCTGATGGCTACTTCCAGCAGGATAATGCACCATGTCACAAAGCTCGAATCATTTCAAATTGGTTTCTTGAACATGACAATGAGTTCACTGTACTAAAATGGCCCCCACAGTCACCAGATCTCAACCCAATAGAGCATCTTTGGGATGTGGTGGAACGGGAGCTTCGTGCCCTGGATGTGCATCCCACAAATCTCCATCAACTGCAAGATGCTATCCTATCAATATGGGCCAACATTTCTAAAGAATGCTTTCAGCACCTTGTTGAATCAATGCCACGTAGAATTAAGGCAGTTCTGAAGGCGAAAGGGGGTCAAACACAGTATTAGTATGGTGTTCCTAATAATCCTTTAGGTGAGTGTATCTTCTAAATGGGAATTTTGTCATTGTTTTGGAGCACACTAGCTAGATAACAGTAAGACTAACCTAACATTCAACTTCAACCTCAGACATAAACCATTTTCTAAAATGCTGCGTATTTAATTATGAAGTCCTTATATTATTATAAAATGTCGAACAATTGTCATTTAAGATGAACGCAATCTTCTCTAATAGTTTCTATTGTCAATGAAGTGATGAGGACATGACTGACTCTGAGACCATGCGGAAAAGTCATGAGCGCCTCTCAGAGTGGAACAGCAGCAGCAGCTCGAGCTCAGAAGTAGCGACACAGGCAGCAGAGGCGGACACGCGCGGTCCTTCTAGATGACAGACCTAACGTAAACAGACCTTTTCTGTCTCTTTATCATCTCAACACAGTCATTCCAGCTCTCTGGAAGCCTGGAGGAGAAGAATGACTGACGAAGGAATGTTAATCTCACCGCCGGCTCTCCAGGATCCCGGAGATGGAGCAAAAACTGAAGACATCAGTATGGATTGTATGGACGGGGAAGATGAATTGTGTTTGGAGGAGATTTTAACACTGTACAGTCAGCCGATCAATGAGGAGCAAGCCTGGGCCGTGTGTTATCAGTGCTGCAGGTGGTTAACTCAAAAACAGAGACGGAAAGAGACCGGTGTGAGTCCACCTGGGCGGATTGCGGGTCCTGGAGACGTGAGGATCCGGAAGGACGGGACTGTTAAATTATATCAACTGAACAGTCCAGGTAACCATAATGTTTACATGAGAAGTCGAAGTACATCCGCAGTAAATGGCGCAGCATGAAGCCAGCTGAACAGCAATGGCATTGAGACGCGTTATTATTTACAACCGCATTGCACTGAGACGTAGCCAAATATAAGCGTTATTATGATTAATGGAGGCCATTTTAATTTTTAGACAGATTTAGGGATGTACCTAGGCTACACCTCAATTCTAACTGTAAACCCATTGTTTTAGCTGTTTTATTCCAGAATTTAAATATAGGCCTATATTTGTATATGTTATATTATATGCGTTGGTTTGATTTATTATCTCATTCGTTGCAATACAAAAAATTTACTCTACTCTCTATAATACCGGTTATATCGTATCGACCATCTTGCCATTGTAAACAATGGGGCCATGTGATGGATTCGTCCATAAGCACCTTTAGGCATGAGGGCAACAAAAGGGACCTGCTCTTTGGCCTAGTGCTCATGTTATATGCATACTTACCATCTTGATTCAACATTTAGGTGTATTTATATATTGTTCAGGATGCACAATTACAACATTTAATGTGTTAAATAGCTACATAATTTTACACTCCCACTCATATTTAGCACATTGAATAGATAACTGGTTTCTAATTTTTACTTTTTTTTTTTTTACTGGTTTCTAACTTTTTTATAATTTCAGCGTAAAAAAATTGATGATAAATTCGAGAGAGCGATTTCTCAGACAGAACTAATATAATTAAATTCTCAGCCATTATCTCATCAGTGTTCCTTAGCCTGAGGCTTTTGGATCTGGCTTCCATTTCTGTTTCTCCTTTGGGAGTTAATCTGACTGCTGTTCATAAGTATAATTATTGGGATGAATGTCTCAATCCTTCCATCTTCCTAACCAGGATTTAGACGTGGGGTTCAGCAGTTATTTGAGTGTTTTTGCTGTTTTATATGGCTGATACCTTAATCTGAAAGACATTTCAATAGATGTCTCCTGCTTATTCTCATTTAAATAGAGTACTAACCTGTGAATGACCTGCATTTAGCTGATGTTTAATTAACATCATCATTGTTATGTTTTAGACAGTCGAAGTATAGCTATGTAGTTGATGCACCATATACTCCATGACTCTGTAGAACTTTTTTTTTTAAGGTTGTTAAGAAAAAATATAAGTCTCCTGCTTTATTAAGTATAGAAGTGTATAGTGCCAAATGTCAAGCAAGTAATTAGATCAGATGGTCCCTACCAGGCAGGAAAATCAATGCTTATGTAACATGACGGTCTGCTGAATTCTGCTCTCCTGGGGAAGTTTGCTGTCCTGGCAAATGTGGGTATGTTCAAATTACGCTGACTGACCAATGCTACCAGGCTGTGAACCTGCCAGTTTCAGTCATGAAGTATCCATCATATTTGTCTATTTGTCTGTCTGTCTATCTATCTATCTATCTATCTATCTATCTATCTATCTGATAAATATCTGTCTCTCAAATTGAATAAAACAGTTTAATAGCCTATTAGTGATGTAAAAAAAAAAAAAAAAAAAAAAGTCTGTCGCCAAGCTCCAGGCAATGCTTCATTGATGTTTGTCTTCTTTTTCTGTTTTCTCAGAGCAATTCATAGTTGCTACAGCCCTGGAAACAGCATGTATCCCGACTAGAAAAATGTAATATGGAAGTGTAGATCTGAAGCTCCTGAAAAGCCTAACTCAAAGAAGATATAGGTTAATCTGAGATAGATAAAGCTTTCACTCTCTGTCCTGACAAGGTGTTGTGATTGCATCAGAATATATTGCAGATTTGTCACAGATGTTGTCAGTATTAAATATTAATATACAAATATTAACATATTTAGCTATATACTTGCAGTTTTTTTAAATGAATTTCCTACTCAGCTCCTGAAAAATAAATAAATATAGTTATTTAAATAAATAGGATGGGTTTACACCTTTGTCCTAATTTTAGTTTGTTGCTTTTCTCCTGAGTCAAACACCCTTGTGAATAGATTTCCATGTTAACCAGGTCACAATATAAAGGATGAATTCTTTTCAGTGATCCCCTTTCATCTTCATAGAAAGATAATATTACAGTACTCGTCTGTTTCATACAAAAATGTAAATAGCATCTATATTGCACTAAAAGACAAAAGAACCTGAAAAATACCTTCTTCGTGTCAGGATGGTGTATGTTGGTGAGGATTTAAATTCAGACTTGTTTGCACATTTTCAGTTATATTTGATTTTCAGTTGTTGAAAGTAGCCGTTGCAATGACACTGGGTTCATTCATTAGTGGCAGCAGTGAACTCTGGTTCTCGGCCAATCCCAGAGGAGGCTCTTTCTTTGAACACTGTAACATTATACCTCCAGTGCCACTAAAGACAGACATTATGATTCTAAGCCCTTTGTAGTGTATCTCAGGCTCAACTGGCACAGATTGCATCTCTGTCTGACTCTTATAGATTTGTGTTAAATATTTAATGTGAAGGTTGTCTGAGGTGAACCCCTGGGTCCCTCTCTGTAATATAGAAATGGGGGAGGGGGTTTGTCATGGTCAATTTCACTTCTATTAAATGTATTCATGATTGCAACCAATACACCACTTCTCTAGAAAGATGCTGGCCTTGGCAAGCACCATTGATAAACAGCATCTTTATTATTATTACGTAACTGTAAGTATTAAACTTCAGTGCATATCTCATTCTGCATTATTTGTGACTTGGAAATTAATCAAAATCTTGTGCTATTTACTTTTTCTTTTTTGGCTGGTGTATGAAAAACAAGCAACAAAAACAAAACCATTGACTTGCACTTACCCATAGACTTTCTTCGTAGGGGAGCTGATTATAATCCTTTTAAGACAGACCTACTGTGAGCTATGAGGTTGTTAATTGATTATATGTGCGTTTGTTAAAGCCATCAGCCTGCATTATTTCAGCTTATAAAAAAAAAAAATCAAGTTCAACAAGAGAATACCTGGTGAAGACTACATTACCCATGATCCTGCAGAGAATCTCCCCCAATCAGAGAATCAAAACAAACAATTTGCGCCAAAATAATTCTTTAGTGTCCACCCACTTCCATGAAGCACTGCAAACAACATAATCTCCCTATGCTCTCAAACTACTTAAATATGTGTAATAAATTTTGCAATAAATGTAAAACAAATAGTTTCTAAGTACATAATTACCTAACTACTTTTTGCATTGGCAAAAACCCAGAAATTGAAAAATCTAGTTCTAGATTATATCTTATTGTCAAGTTCATTGATAAAGAAAAAAATTGTAATGTACATGAAATGTAATATTTTGAAGTTATGTGATTTTTAAAAAATTGATTAGTCTGATATTGTTTCTCTTTCTTTTTCCTTCTCCCCATTACAGATAAACGCATTGAACCGCCCAGTTCATCAATAGAGGTGAGTCATCTTATTAGCTTTTGTTGAGGTGCCAGACTGGTTTTTGACTTTTGAGAAAAATGATTCAATCTGTTGCTATATTTGGTAAAGGGCATCAGCTTGACAAACCATCCTGAGGAAAAAGCTAGTCTCTATGTTTGGTTTCTAAAGGTTTCTAGGTGCAGTGTTTTTTGCTGACTCTGTTGGTGCTGTCTGTGCTGTGGATGTTTGCCAGCTAGATCTAGGTGCAAGTGGTTTTCAGGAGTATTTGTGTCTGTGGCAACCTCATTGTCTTGATGGTATTCATTAGTGGTTTGTTCTTTGTTGGCGTGACAACTATGTGGATCTCGGCCCGCCTCAAAGATTCCCTAAAGCTCCCTGCCACTCTGGGAAGTAGCCAAAGCCTTGCTGTAATCCATTCGGAAATAGTTTTCCCAAGCTTTTCAGCACCAAGAGATCTCCTGCTGCCCGACTCGGAACAGGACATTTTTACGGCCTTTCTATTTAGTAAACAAGACAGTGCTGTGCAAATAGGACTGTGTGTTGTGCTAAAATTTTGAAGTAAGGTTTGTTGGCTAAATGTGATAGATTTTAAAATGCCCTCAGAGTTAACAGATGGGTCCACAGAGGGGATGCGCACATACAAGCATGCGCACACACAGCCACACACGCACAGACTTCCAAACAAAAAGAACACATGCGGCCATGCATGCATTCGGAGCCTTCTCTGAACGAGATTATCAACAGAGCACTAGACGGTAAACTCGTGACCGTGAATGGGAGGATATTCAAAAAGCAAAATGTTTTTTTACAATACAATAGTTCATATCATTATAATTATCACGATAAATGTCAAATCTTTATTTCTTTCAAGTTTAAAGGCAGATTTTTGCTCTTGGGTGAAAGAGAGTTAATTGTGGTTTTAAACTATTTATTATTTATTACTATTTATTGTCAGAACATGACAAAATCTTGTCAAACGGGAACATCTCACAAATCTGAGGTAGAATATTCAAAACATTTATAAAAATCTTTTTTTCTACATCAAAATATGCATGAGTTAACGTAAGTAAAATCTGTAAAATGTATGTTCATTAACAAAAACAGTAACATCTGTAAAAATGCAAACAACCTCATAGGGTGAAATTTAAATATTCTGACTGTTTGAGTTAAAATTACTCATTGATCATCCATAGTATCATACATTTAGATCATAAATAACCATGGGTAAAACCCCCCATATAGCACCTCACTACCATGGTGAAATGTAACTATATGGTTTCTATGTATTTGTTATGAAAAACAGTAGCCTAAATAAATGTTCAGTATGAATATAAATGCACAAATGCTATAGCTTAATGACAACAAATACTGTAATTTATATTCCATTACTCCTTTAATACATGCCTACATTAATAATATAATACAATTCTTTGTGAATATTCCACATTTATGCCATAATACCATGGTGCAGTTCAGGCATGGACTGGCCATCTGGAGCCACTGTACAATATAGGATGGCCAGTTAGTGTTACTACAGTAAATCCATGGTAAATGATGGTGATTTGTAGATTGAAAAGCCTTCTAACTGGATCGTTCATGGCACAATGTTTCTCGTGTTTGTCAGAGCTGTTTGTCAGCCGCATCACAGAGACATTCATGTTCTTTGCTGAATTCAAGCACTTCTCACTGGATCTCATAGCGCTGTTTAGTGGTTGTGTGATCAAGACCGATCAGAGAGTAAGCGATTCAGATCAGCCATGCATAATAAAAATTAAGCCATCATTTATTCACCCTCATGTTGTTCAAAATTGTGTGACTTTCTTTCTTATGAGGAACACAAAAGGAGAAATTTTTAATAACGTACTGGTCATTCTTTCCCACTCAATTACCTTCAGAGGAGATTTTAAGCTTCAAAAAGGACTCAAAAGCACCATGAAAGTTTCATAAAAGGGTCTATACTATATTCCATGTCTACTGAAATTGTATGATAGTGTTGTGTGTGTGTGTGGACCAGATCAAATCATCTTGATAATATCTGCCCTAGCTCTTTGTGGAGAGGAGTAGCATTGTTGTTTTTGTTAACTAAAACAATTAAAGATAATTTTCAGATAATAAAGATAAGCTGAAATTAAATCAAATATAAATATTAGATGATAAACTTAAACGCAATTAGAAATGTTGCATTTGCAACACTGAAATAAAATTAGTTTAAGTTGAAGTACTAAAATGACTTAAACTGAAATAAATATAAATTAAAGCTAAATAGAAAAAAACGAATAAAAATGAAAAAGCACATATGTAAACCAAATATTATTAAAAAAAACTAAAAATATAAAAATAAAAGCTTATTCATTATATTAATAAATACTATAATGGTATAAAATAATTTGAATTGCATAATTTACATTGATTGAATTTACATTGAGTGATTCACTCACAAATTCCGCAAATTTATTAAAAATAAAATACAAATTGCGATTTTTATATCTCACAATTCTTTTTTTCTCGTAATTGTGAGTTTATATCCTGCAATTCTGACTTTTTTTTCCCCTCCGAATTGTGAAAAATAAATTTGTAATTTAAAAAAAAAAGTCAGCTCGCAATTCTGACATTTCACAATTCTAATGTTTTTCTCAGAATTGCGCTATATAAACTCACAATTGTGAGTTATGAAGTCAGAACTGTAAGAAAAAAATGTCAGAATTGTGACTTTCTTTCTCGTAATTGCAAGTTTATTACATTTTACATTTATGCATTTGGCAGTTGCTTTTATCCAAAGCGACTTACAGTGCACTTATAGGGACAATCCCCCTGGAGCAACATGGAGTAAAGTGCCTTGCTCAAGGACACACTGGTGGTGGTGACTGCTAGGATCAAACCAGAAACCTTCTGCATATCAGTTCATCCCTCAGTTTATATCCCGCAGTTCTGTTTTTTCTTCTTCTCAGAATCGAGGAATGAACTTGCAATTGCAATTACGAGTCAAATTCTTAGAGGAAAAAAAAGTCAGCTTGCAATTCTGATATTTTCTCACAGTTGCGAGTTTATATCTCACAGTTCTGACTTTATAACTCGTAATTGAACGTTTATATCTTGCAATTTCTGAATATTAAAATGTCTATAACAAGTAAATAACAACTCTTGCAGCGTTTAATTTGTATGGCTTCAGAAGACTTTTATAGTTGTACTTCCTTTTTGAAGCTTAAAAGTCATACAGGTTTGGAACGACATGAGGGTGAGTAAATGATGACAGAAGCTTTGTTTGTACATAATGTTTCATGTATACACTTTGGGCTAAGGCGTCCTCCTCTTCATAAAGCCTACCCTGTCTGAGGGCAGTAAAGATAGGGTGTGTGTGCTCTGTTCTGCATGACTGCACCTCTCTCTCAGCGATCATGTGATGTTGCAGTATGCATGTTTGAGACCTCGCCCTCATGGCCAAGTTGAGCGCTGCCTCTACACTGAACAAAGTATTAGTAATCTGCTGCTCGCCACAGACACGCCACATCCACAGCCCCCTCCGGCTGGGTCTCAAACGGACTGCTCTGTCCGTCAGTGACTTAACAGTAGTGTTTTTGCATGAATGCATCTCCTAAGGAATTTGGTTTCAGACAGGACACCTAAGACATCATGTCACCCCTAATGGTCTAGAACAGATTTAAGTAAAGCTTTTGATTGCAGTGCTTGTTTCTTAGTAAAAGAGTCCATGGCAAATGTGAATGTCCAAGATACAAGGCATGTCCAGTTCTAAGAAATTTACTTTGTTTTCATGTTCGTTACATGTGGTTTTGAATTATTTGTAATAACTCTAAAATATCAGGTGGTCAAACACACATTTTAATCATTATCAAGTTTTTAAATAAACCTCTTTTTTCTTTTATCATCAACTATTAATTCATAAATATCACAACATTTTTAGGGAGTCACAACACATGACATTGTATACAAACTGAACAAACTCGGTCACAAAAAGGTTAAATTATTTGATATTTTAAGAGAATTGACTCTTAGACAGTCTTCAGGGTCTGCAAGGGTCTGCTGTGATTATTGTTTCCTGTTTTGATAAAATACTATTATTTTCTAAGAAATTATAATAAAATGATTATTTCTAAATGATCAAACTACTCAGTAAGGTTTTGCTTTTGTCTTCATTAGGACTGTTGTATACACCCTGGTATTTTTGATTTGTCTCAAAAAATGTTAAAATTAATTTTCATTTAAAAAAGTAAAAACATAATAAAATAGGTGTATTTAAGTCATCTTATGTATGCATTGCATTTTAATGTATTTTGAATTAATGGACTGGACCAAAAGAAGCCCTGTCTGGTGTTATTTTAGTAATATTTATTTAGTATTTATTCATATTTAGAAATAATTTTAGTTTAAATTTTAGTCATTTTATGCATTTTTTTTTTTTTTTTTAATATTTATATTTTATATATATATATACATCATCTTAAACTCATTTTATTTAATTGCCAAATATTTTTTTTTATTTTTATTTTTATTTTTTTTAAGTTTTTCTTCTGATATTTATATTTTTTATATATATATTTATATTAACAAAATGGTTTTAATAGTTTTTTTGGTTTTAGTTACCAACAACACTGGCCTTGTGTCATTGACCCAGATATCATAGTCAGTGAAGGTCACATCTGTTCTGCCTTCAAAAAACAATCAGATGAAGGCATCTTGGTAGGCAAGATGTTATGCAACATTTTTCAGCTTTCAGACAGCAATGATCTGTCTCTCAAAATAACCTTGAAGAAATTAGTGAGTTATCAATACCGAATCATATCGATGCCCAAAATGGTGTTGATTTTAGGAAGTGCTCTTGGTTGGGCTTCATCCGGCCCACTCTGGCCTTTGGCAGTTCTCCGGACAGATAGAGGCGAGCTGACCCAGTTTTCTCCCATTAACTCAGTACTACTGGCAGGACACAATTGCTTTATAAATAGGAGAATAGTAATCACATTTAGATGCCTTGGCTTCTCACCAGGGTCCTTCAGCTAAAAACAAACCCACTCCATCAAAATCAGACTAGGTTTCCAAGTGCTTCCATATTCTCTGATGTGCATCTGCCAACTGATCAATAAAGCTTTTGTGATCTAAAGGATGAAAGACACAGTCTATTTTGACCGATAGGCATGTTGGCAGCTTATTGAAAACTTGTAAGGATCACCGTGTTTCCTCCCTCAAAGTGCACAAAGGATTAGACTGTAGATCCAGTTCAGTGGCTAAAGTGGGATTATCAGACCTCTTAATGAGAGTTTCTTCAAGCTACAGGTCGTACTACCTGTCTGTTGTTCTGGTCTCGAGGGAGAGGCCGCTGTTAGACAGGCTTTGGATGAGGAGTAGGAATGTTGATTGTCTGTAAAACACCTGTTGAGACTCCAGTAAATTCCCAGTACAACTTCCCTTTCAGTGACTGAGGTTTTTTAAACAATCCACCTCTGAAATACCCCTCATCTCACTTCACTTGGCGCTCTCGTGGTTTAATCCCCGGAGGTTTTCTTTATCGTCGCACAAAGCCTGTTTCTTACACCTCGCTGCATAACTTTCTTTCCTCAGCTGACTGTGTGAGTGTGTTGGTGTGTAAGGATGAAGTAGAATGTGTGAGTTCTTTGGCCCGGTCACACACAGCTGTGACGCACAACGTTAATTTTCCCATTTGCATTTGGAGCCAATTTACGCACAACCATCACTTTTTAGCCAAGTAGTAAGCATCAAAAAACAAGTTGTTCTCTTATTCAACATATTGTCTTGTGCCTTCTGGAAGATTATCTATAACACTTTATTCTGATAGTCCACTTTAGACCTCCGAACTATAAGTAACTTTTTACATGTCAACTTTCACCAGTCATTAGAGTATTAGTAGACTGTCTGCTTTTGTGAGCAACACTTTATTTTGATGCTCCCCGACAGACATTCTACTGACTATAAGTAACTTTGCAAGTACATGTCAACTTATTCTACTAACCCTAACAGTCTACTTATACTGTAATGATAGTTAGCTGACATGTAGTTGCAAATTAATGAGTTAGTTGCAAAGGTTTTTAACCAGATTATCTGTAATTCAGCTGGTTTATACAGTTTAAGAACAAACTTTGATCTTTATCCAGACATGAACATGACCCAAATGTTTAATTGATGAATGTTATGCATGATACATAATTATTTTATATAATGTTGGGAATTTATGAAGGAACTTTAAGTCAATATTGAAATGCACATTTTTTTGTATGTATTCATTTCTGAGGTAGTGTTTATTGTGGTCTAATTAAACTGAATACAATTAATTAAAGGAATAAACCACTGTAATCGAGGAGTTAACTACCATAAAATATCAAGTTATTGTCAATAGAGTCCTTTTTTAAATTATATTATTATTACTGTATGGTGATGACGATAATAAAAATATTCATCATCATGATTTATTTTAATAATTTTTAACCAAAAGAGTTACGGACTGCAGCTTTAATATTTACAGTCCTACAAGTTTAAAAAATAAATATTATCCAAATAAATTTCTGAGTAAGTACATAACCAGTGTTCAAAACTATCTCCTTACATTAGCCCGATTCACAATGGTAAGCTTGTGATAATGTGATAATTTGAGTGGTACTGGTGGATTTTTGCAGGAAATTCAAGCATGCTCCCATCCGTCATTACGCCACGTCTGTATACATAAAGAAGGAGTCCTGGGTAGGCTATATCGCATGTGAGGATGCTGCAGGTTGCGGCTCATTTATAGCCTTTTCTCTCAGCAGCTGGAATAATTAAACGATGGTGGATTGTAATCCAGAAAGGTCCAAACGACAATCATCAGTGACAACTGGAGATTCACCTGCAGTCAAAAGCAAAAGATTACACTGTACAGAAATTTAAATCTACCGGTAACGCTAATACACACTAAATACACGTAGTCACGCAATGCTGATGCTGTTAACATTAGCAATTTGAGAAGAAAGTATAACAATAATAATAATTTGCACGGTTTGATGTGATGTGAGCTAAGCGATCGTTAGATTTAATCACCGTTGGTAGCACGATTTATTATAATGCCTTTTTTTCTCAGTTGGTCAGAACAAAAGTGGCAGACATGTTACTTACTTGTTCAGATGACATTTTCCGGTGAAAATTCTTATTTTGGTCATACTCTAAGATGCAGAATCTGTGATTGCGAAGTACAGTATCCACACTGGTGCGGTGAATGAATGACAGCCACACAAACTCCTCAAAACATTAGATTCATCCGCGCTGAGGAGCGGCGTCAATGCACAACCCACGTAAAGATGATAATTCCGCAAATAACTGAAACTGCAGGTTTCAAACAAAGATGGTGACAAAGAGGCAAAACTTACGGACTGCAGCTTTAAATGCGATATAATTTGTATTTTATGATAATATAATATAATGTAAATTATTATATGCTTATATTTTTCTAAAACCAGTGCTAAATACTTTCACACTTGCATATTTTTAAGCATGCGCTATAACCTATATTAATAATTAAGTCAATAATTGCAATTACTTGTCATCTAAATTACTGTCATTTCATAACCATGACAGCTCTACATATTTGTGTAAGGCCATTCTTTGTCTGTTTGTAGTCAGCTGAGGAAGATCACTTGAGTGTGTGATGTTGATGTAAGACAGAAGGCCATGGAATCAGTTTTCATTTTATTTATTATTTCCTTCAATGTGAAAGAAATGTTATATGTCCTGCATATCTATGATTGACAAACCAAGAACTGATTTATCAGTGTTTGAATAATCAGTCATAAACCAAGCATGCATGTGCACCTTGAGTTATTAATGGCTTTTGCAGAACCTCTGATATCCCTATCTGGAATGCTTTAATCCACAGTTTTGTTGAAATGAGTAGGTTTGCGCATCCCTAACCTTTTGCTTATGTGGCTTCTGTCACTGAGTGAATAACTAAACTGCCTGAATGGCTTTGTCTGATGAGATTTATGCTGGTTTGGCCATGAGTCAACCTCATAAAGTTACCACATCCTTTCCCAGAGGACTTCAAGGGCTGTGAACAGCAGAGGGAGACTAATGGTTTTAGGTTTCAGAAGAAACCGAAGTAGTGTCCGTCCGGCCTCCTCACACAGATCGTCTTTTGGATTGAGTCCGCTGCTTTGAGCTCACCGGATTCTAGATCTGCCAGAATCAGAGTAGCTTTATCATTTCATCTCTGTACAGCCTGTACACAGTGAAACGAGACAGCATTTCTCCAGAGCTAAAAATTAAAAAAAATAAAATCGAACATTTACTGTATACGCAGACTACACTAGACTACATAAGATTACATAAAGTGCATATGATGTCTCTTTCTTTGCTGTCTATCTCTGTCTTTCTGAGAGCGATAGCAGCTACATAATTGTCCCTTAGACATTTTTAGACATCATATACATCTTATACAGATCAAAAAGTTCGGGATTGAGGAGATTTTTTAATGTCTTTGAAAGAAGCCTCTTATGCTCACCAAATCTTCTTTCTTTTTTTTTTTTAGGAAAAAATACAGTTAAAACAGTAAAATTTAGAAATTTTATTACAATTTAAAATAACTGTTTTATGTTTTAATATATTTTAAAATATAATTTATAATTTATATATGGCAAAGCTGAATTTCCAACATCATTACTTCAGTCTTCAGTGTCACATGATCCTCCAGAAATCACTCTAATATGCTGATTTGCTGCTCAAGAAACATTTCTTATTATTATTAATGTTGAAAACAGTTGTGTTGCTTAATATTTTTAGGATTCAAGTTTTTCAATTGCTAAGCAAGCTTGTGTGTGTGTGTGTGTGTGTGTGTGTGCGTGTGTTGTGAATATTACATTTTTTTTTTAAGACATTATTTCAGCGATTTATGATCTGTATCTTAAAGCTATCTGCAAAAAAGTTGTCATAGCACAGTGTAACACTGTGTATCAATGTCACAGAATACATTTTCCATTCATTTCCACCGTAGTTGCTTGAATGAGGTCAGAGAGAGTTGAGGCAGTAGGAATGATTTTTCCTACATTGGAACAGTAGCACAAGTCGCCCTCTTGTCAGTCTGTGTACGGGACAGTGAGTCACAGTGTTCGTCGGAGGGAAGCAAATGTCCACCTTGCTGTAGAGATCTGTAGCCCAGATCATTATGTAACTGTTCGCTTTCTCTTTCATTCACTTTCTCATAGTGTTTTTTGTAGTCCATTCTTTTGCTTTCAGCGGTTCATCTCTGTACCAGTCTAGTGCTGAGTCTGTCTGTACTTTAGGTTCCAAATGTTTCTGGGAAACAGTCCTTAAATGCCCTTTAAATACAGTTTGTGTTCTTATACAGCACAACTTTTTGGTGCTAAAAGAGCACCAAGAGGTGTTTTTTCAGCCCACTTCTATAGCGCTGTTGAGTTTTGTTTTTTGTTTTTCTGAGAAAGAAATCTGAGTACAGTGTCCATGTTTAAATCAAATATATAGACTTTATTTGGGATTTTTTTTTTAACAAGGAAGAAACTAATGATGTAGATATGACGTATGGGATTTGCTAGGCGTCGTGTCATATGAAAATAATAAAACATGAGGACTCCCCTCACACACCACCATCCAGAGATAACGTTAGCCTTAACGTTATCGGATGGCTAAGCTGATGTTAAATCAGCTCTTTTGTGGACCTTTACAGCGGGCTATATATCAAAATATATGTTATGTTACAATGCTCAATGCCCTATAAACCCTAAGGCCTCTAAATTATCAATATTAGGGATGCATATACTTACCCGATACTGCACTCATGTACTCTTAGTCATTAAACAGACATTCACAGGCATCGCTGGAAAGTTTGTAGTTCGGTCGGATATGTCTATTGCAAAGAAAGTAAAGCTTTATAAATATTAAAACAATTAAAATATTCAAGCGCAAGAAGACGCGGAAGAGAACTCAATTGAATACTTGTGTGCTGTATGAGAGGTTTCCTGTGCACAAACATCTGAAGTGCACGGCCAGATGGATTGGCCGTTCTGGGAGAAAAGCGAATACATGAAAAGTTCCCACATTTGGTTGGCGGTGGATGTTAATTTCACACCCTGTTCATATAGTTTATCCAGGGTTGGAAAAAAGTACAATGGGACCATGGAGCTCAACCACCATTCCCCCAACTTGTTTCCTTCATATGTGAACGTGAAGCAACTATGTAAGTTTATTAAGGTGTGGTTGAGGCCCTTGGGCGTCTGCGGTCTCGGAGCATGTTCTTCTCATGCGTGGTCAGAAATCCTGCCCTGAGTTTATCTTCAAAAGTTCTACATGAGGTGGTTGAGTAAATTGGAGAGGAATGGCATTGTTCTGCTCCTCTCGAGTGGCTCATGTCCATATGATGCTGGTGAAATGGTGAAAGAATCTTTGCCTTGGAGCAGTGATGTCATGTGAGAAGGGCTCAGAGAATAGTAGCCTGTGTCTTCTTTGTGTTTTGTCACGTGAGAGACGGATAGAGCTCAAGGAGAAAGGAAAACAACTGCATCTTACTGTGGATTTGTATGTACTGAGTTGGATGAAATATCACTCCAAAGTGGGTTTAACTAGTTGAGGTGGGAGGTCAAACCAGGCATATTGTTCATATTCTTTGTCATAGAGCTGCAATGTATATGCGTGGAAGAAGTGGCAGGATGTTTTCGTTCTCTCCTGTCAGCTCAGTTCACATGGGTGGCCTCTTTCCCTCCACCATCACTGATCTCGGTCTCATCTCACGGAGAAAGTCAAACCGACACAGACAGTTCAGATTTAACTGTTCAGATGTGAATGTTTGTTTAGTTCATCTTGGGTGAGCAGAGGTTTACCCATGTTTATATAGTTTGTCTGTACTGCTGGAAATCCATCTGGTGAATGAATAACTATTAATGGAATGTTGCTATGGAAATGCTTTTGAATGGTTTGGAAAGTCTTTTGGAAAGTTTATGAATGCTCATGCTGAGTCAGATTTTTGACCGAGCGGTCCATTTTGTAGATTATTTAGGTCATGAAAGGCATTTTAGATATGAAGTGAACCTTTTGACTGCCATGTAGTGTTGTCAGTATTCTGGAATTTCTAACCTTGATACAATACCTGGAAAAATATCAGTATTGGATACCATTTTCAATACAACAGGGAAAAATTGCCACAACATTATGGGCCAGTATAAGTTAATTTACTTGTGACCATAGTCAAAGTATTTTCTCATCAACTGTAACTCTGCTGTCTGAGATTCCTCTGGCCCGATAGCTCTGAATGGGATTATATAATAATAATAATAATGAAATAAGTCATAAGTACTATATATTACTTCTGTAATACAACTGTACTGTAAATAAATATTTTATGTTATATTAAATGTTTTAGTTTACAGTAGTAAACAATATTAAAATGCAATACAATGTCTTAATTTCTTCACTTCCAAAAGTTAAGCTTTTATTTAGGCAGAAAACTGCAGGGAGACCTTAAAGGTGTAGTAAGCGATTTCTGAGAAACAATGTTGATATTTGAAATCACCAAAACAAACACACCCCTACCCAAAAGATCACACCCCTATATTGATAGCCCCACCCCCAAATTCACAAACACGCTATGTATCACAGTTTCATGCGTGTATACGCCCTTTACTGCTGATTGGCTGAGGTGTGTTTTGGTGCTCGGTTAGATCCACTTTCAGCAGCGTTTCTTATAAATCGCTTACTGCACCTTTAAGTTGCTGACAACAGGTTTACAAATGTTTCGCATCTATATGTATCAAAAAAATCTATATTTTTGATGACACAAAACCAATCCAAAAATGTATTTTGCATGGATATCTGTTTGCCTGCTACTTAAAGGGATAGTTCACCCAAAAATTAAAATTCTGTCATCATTTACTATTGATGACAGGGCCCCATTGACTTCCATAGTTTTTTTTTTTCATACCGTGGAAGTCAGTGGACTTACCCATATTCTTCAAAATATCATCTTTTGTGTTCAGCAGAAGAGAGAAACTCATACAGGTTTGGACCAACTTGAGGGTGAGTAAATGATGACAGAATTTTCATTTTTGGGTGAATAATCCCTTTAATGTCTTAATCAATAGCATGAGTCTGAGGCTAAAACTTTATAAGGAATGTATCCTGTGATTTGATGTCAATCCCTTCCCAATGTGCACTCTGATGATTCACACAATAACCCCCTAGTGAATAGACATAACTGGTGTGAATGAACCATGATGAAGAGCCTGTCTCATCTTGTCTCACTCTCATCTGCACTGTATTAGATGGTCCGTCTTAATAGGGTCAGTCGTCTATAAATAAATAACTCGGAAACCTTCCCTCCCTTTTGCATAATGGGATTTGACTCAGTACAAGCTGTGCTATTGATTATGTGTTATTGATTATGTGTCATCTGCTTTGGACGATTTGGCACAGCTGACGTCCTCTTAATATTGTTTCTGGAATGATTCAGAATCAGATAATGTCTAGAAATATTCAGGATATGAATGCTGTTTGTTTGTGGCACATTGTTAAGAGGTTACAGAAACACATTGCCTCTTATGTATGCGGTTGTGCACACATTGGTTTACGCATCATGTGCTTGTGTGTGTGCTGAGACACATGCCGATGCTTCAGCGGACAGCTGACTGCTGCCCACATCTGTGTAAGGGCACTGGCATGCTAACTCAATAGAGGAAGTAGAGCGCTGCCCAACTGTGTGTGTCTGACAGACAGACAGACAGCTCTTGTTACTGTCAGAATGTTGTTTGCTAGTAGGTGTCTTGATTTTCTTGAAATAAGACTGAAAAGGCTGTGTGGACCGCAGAGATGTAAATATCCTGAATTAGATTTTTGGCAGCTGTTTTGGCTAATGGACATACAGTACACAAACCTTTGCTCTTTATAGTCTGCTCCGTCAGTTCTGTAAATGAGCCAGAAGGTTCACTTGTAGTTCTGGTATATACATAATACCATAGGAAAAGAATATAGCAAAGAAATTAAAAAAGATGATGATAATGATGATGATAATAATAAAATAAAATAAAATAAAATAATTCGAGAAGTTTATTACATATTAGTAGATTATATAATAATGATGATGATAATAATAATAATAATAATAATTATTATTATTATATACAACATTTATTAAAATATATAAGAAATAATTTGTATGTATATGCAATATAATTCACTGTTTATTATTGCTATTACTATTTTTTTATTTTAAAGGTGCAGTGTGTAGTATTTATGAGGATCTATTGACAGAAATGCAATATAATAATATACATGTTTTCAGTGGTGTATAAAGACCTTACATAATATACCGTTATGTTTTTATTACCTTAGAATGAGCCATTTCTATACACCACGGGTCCCTTTACAGTGAAGTCATCATTTTGCGTTGGCATGTTTCTACAGTAGCCCTAAATGGACAAACTGCTCTACAGAGCGCTAGTCACTCTCTGCTCTCTCAGACGACGACGACTTTGTCCTGTGTCGGCCCCCGTAGCTTCTCTATGTGCTATGAAAGGGAGGGGTGAGCAGTGGGCGATTGCAATTCACAACCTCACCGGCTAGATGCCGCTAAAATTTACACACTGCACCTTTAAAATTTGAATAAAATTTGTGTTTTAAATTAAAATAATCATAATTATTGGGCAGAGGCAATTTACAAAACTATCTGAATATTTCAAAGAAACTGTCTCAATTATGCATGCACAAAGCATATAACATATTCATGAGCAACAATCTTAACAAATTGTAAGGATTATGAATATTGTTCATCCTCAAATCAGACTTTGAGAAAAGCTTAACAAACTCAGGACTTGCCTCGGAGCAGTGATGTCATGTGAACTGGGCTGAGCGAACAGTAGCCTGTGTCTTCATTGTTTTGCGTAGCGTGAGTGAGACGGAGAGAGCGTTCAAAAGAGAGGAAGGCAACTGCGGCATAGTGTGAACTTAAACAGAGGGAGATGAAATATCACTCCGAAGTGGGTTTGTTGGGGGTTTAGGGCTAGTTATTATATCTGATGATATTTGTGGGCCAAATAAAAATAATTGTCTCCACTATTAGAAAATAAACAATGATTTAGAGCTGATCAGCATAAAAATGATATCATGCATGTCTAGTTCTAGGCGTGTGCTTCTGACTGGATTTAGCCCTGTATGTGTTAGTGTGTCAGGATGTTTGTCTCTTCTGTCACTTTCCCTCCACCATCACTGCTCTCTCTCACACCCATTTTTTCCCCTCATTCCTTCTGAGTCACAAGCCTGGAGAGAAAACTGCAGAGAGAATAGTCCTGTGTTCCTCAACTCTTTCAGGACGTCTCAGTCACACCCTCCGCCGCTTCTGAATTACATGCACGCAAGCATAAGGGTACAGTACCTTAAATTAGCACTACTGCAGGAAAAAGTAGCAGTCATTCTGCTTTTTTTCCTAATTCTTCAGAAGTTAATTACATCTGTAATATATATATATATATATATATATATATATATATATATATATATATATATATATATATATATATATATATATATATATATATATATATATATATATATATATATATATATATATAATATATATAATATATAATATATATATATATATATATATATATAATAATATATAGTGTGTGTGTAAGCAAGTTAGTAAAAAATTGTGGATCTGTTGTCTTGGTGAAACAATTAGCAAAACTGTTACATTCAGCTTTAGGGCTGTTAGTTACCGACGTGTGCCAAACAACCTCTCCTTTATTTAATAAATGATGAGCCACTCGATGAGCTGTCGCTGCATCACCATACAACATCCTCCTCTTCCTGACTTCCCCTTTTTGGTGACCTTATGTTATGTAAAAGCTCTGCCTCTCCCAGATGTGTAACTGAGGTGGATATCTGATTCTTTGTTGAAGTTGACCACACCTGAAAAAGCTGGAATAAAAGGACATCAATGGAAGACTGTTTTTTTTTTTTTTATACTGAGGGCAGGACGTGTGTTATTTACATGTGAGAGTGACAAAGAAACATGGAGTATTGCTGAAAAACAGGACATAATAAATAATCCGTTTCAGTCGATAATAGGAGTGTAAGATACACCAATGCCACGGTTCAGTTCACATCACGGTTTTAGAGCCACGGTTCGGTTCGGTTCAGTTCTGTTTGCTGTGAGGCAGGGTTCATGGCAGGGCATCAGCAATAATAACACTAAATTCACTTTTAACTTAATAATAACAACAACAACAATAATTTAACTCATTAACTTTATCTTTATAACTTGGCTTCATGATTACTTTAGAGCAGTTAGCATCAGTGTTGGGTGTAACTAGTTACTAAGTAATTTAATACTTTTTGGAGAGAGTAATCTAATTACACTAATGAAGATTAGAAACTAGTAACTTGTAATTCATTACTTTTTTAGAGTAACTTACCCAACACTGGTTAGCATACCTGAGTAAACTAAAATGAAATAAATGCCTCCACTGTAGACTAGTCAGAAATAAACTAGTCAGAAATAAACTCACACACACACATATATATATATATATATATATACATATATATATATATATACACACACACACACACACACACACACACACACACACACACACACACACACACACACACACACATATATATATATATATGGAAATATTCAACAAAAATGTATGACACACACAAGTAATGTCCCACTTCAGCCTACTTAACAAACACATAAATTGTATGAATATGACTAATACTGAATAAATAGGCCCATAAGGTAAAGCTATTAAATAGCAGTTTTTGTTAATACAATAAAGTAGCCACCACACTAATTAAAAAATATACTAAATACCATGAAGTGAAAATAAAGTGGCATTTTGGGGTTATGGAAACAACAGTTACTATGGCAAATACACAATACATCATAAACTGTTAATGAATCATATAACTGCTCCTGATGAACAGAATGAACATCATAACTGCATGCCTTCCCAGCTCACACACGTCCAGTCTCAGTACTTAAGTAAAAGTACAAATAACCAGAGAAATATTTACTTTAGTAAAAGTAGAAGTACCACAATGACAACCATACTTAAGTAAAAAGTACCTGATTTTAAATGTACTTTAAGTATTAAAAATAAAAGTACTTGCATAACTATTTATTCTCTTAATATCTATATTCTAATAAACAAACAGTATGGGCTTTGGCATTTTAATTAAGGTAGTTTTGGGCTAATGTAATTGTGCTTACCATCTGTGGCCAAGTTTACATTCTGACTTACAATTCTATCTATCAGTGTGATATGCAGAGTTAAATATCATTATTCTGAAGAAATATTCTCTCCAGTGTTCAATCAGCTTTGATGTATTTAAATCTGCATATTTATGATATTTTTACCTTTTATAAGGGCATTTTCCCCCTAATCTTATTAAATATAGGCTATGCTTCAGCTTTCCTTTTTATATTCTTAAATTTGATCAATAAATTAAATTAGAATGAGACACTGTAGGGCTGTTACCAATCAAATTAAATAATGTAGACTGAAAAATTACAACTGAATGAAATAATGTTATGAGATATGTTTTAAATATTATTTTGAATACAAATAATAAAAGTTGGAAAGAATGTTTAAACATAAATTTAAACTGCCAGTAGGTGGCGCAGTGACCGTCTGAATGAGTGAGTCATTGAGTCGATTCGTTCAAACGGCTGATTCATTCATGAATAAGACACATAGACAGTAAAAGAAATGGACACAGCGACCCCATAGACTTCAACGGAGAAAAGTGAAGTCAATTAGAAGCACTCACTTCCTGATGGCTGAGCATACTGCGCAGCCTCAGACTGAGCTTGACGACGTAGATGTGACGTGAGCAACGTGTCTGACAGTTGTAAGTCTTCTAGTAGTTGTGCAAAGTGAAATCTGAATCACCGAATCTTGCAGAGATGGAGAGCATGAGCAGGAGCAACTTTTGGTAAGTATTCTGATGAATTATTTTGTCATTTTGCATAGTATTTATTTATTTAAAAATTTAACCTGCAAGCTTCTCCTCCTGTCTATACGGGTCTATACGGTAATTTCTCTACTGTGCGACAGAGAGTCGCGTGGTTATGACGCAATCGTTAGCCTATTTTTACAAAAACGGCTTCTACGGGGCGATAGTGTAAGATACAAGGTAATGGAGCCTTTTATACATTGTCGTATTTCTTTAGAAATAAACACGCCTCAGATGTAAAGTTATTCGCTGTCAAAGTGACGCCAAAATGAATGGGAGTCAATGGAATGCTAACAGCAGGTGATGGCTTGGTTGGCAATGGCTGCCCCTATGGAAGGTACGCTTTCCGGGTGTTGGATGACCCCCTTGATAAGACAGTCGTTTATGAACAGATCATTGAATCTTTGATTCAACCGATTCATTCAAAACGCTGAATCATTCACTAACACACTGCTGCTGTGAGATGCGTTACAGTTCTGATGTGATCTTGGAAATATTTTAGCTGCTGAAATAGAACAAAAACAGTCAATATTGCATCTAAAATGTAAGTGACTTGATGTTAATTAATTGTTTATGGAACTGTCATATGAAATCAGTGTCACATTTTCAGTCGTGATGGTATTCAGGAAAACAGCACTCTTGGTCGTGTGATGTTTTTTAACTGTATTATATGTTATAAATATATAAACTTCACATTTTGAATTTTTACTGCAGTATGTGACTGAGTTTCTCTGCGTGAGCTGCGCTGATTTGTTTCCATTTCTCCTCGAGAGGCTACGCGAGCCTCAACAGCGCAACCTTTACCGTCGGTTCATTACATTATATATTATTATCCACTATCGATCACCACTTACACTAAATGAATGCAGAATCATTCTTGCATTTGGTGATTCCCTAGTTATTTTTGTTTTTGACGTTTTAATCATCTTGTCCGCTCGCCAAATACAAATCTATCACTTGCCCCTTCAAAAAAATCCACTTTTCCCGGACGTTAATGTCGAGCCCTGAAACTGATCAGAAAATGTAACGAAACGTTGTAGAAATGTAGTGGAGTAGAAAGTATAATAATTGCTGCAAAATGTAACGAAGTAAAAGTCAAACGTTTACTTAAATTTACTTAAGTAAAGTAACAAAGTATTTGTACTTCGTTACATTCCACCACTGCACACATCAAACCAGTTACGTGATTTATTGGTAGTCTACTTTACTTTTATTTCATGACATACCAATTGACAACGTAACGTTGCATGCTCGTAGTTTCTCTTGCGCTTTATGAAGTGATATACAGTGCACGCCCCCGCATGCGCGAGTGTAATTGAAGTGTGTTCCCTACGAGCACAGTATAACGGCTGACAGGACATGAAAGTTCGGTTTTCTAAGATGAGAGAGACTTTTTGTTTCGTTACAAGCTACGAAAATGATGCCGATATATAGCCTTTCAACATATCATCTGACCGCAGATGCTGAAGCGGGACAACACGTTTTTCTCAGGCACTCCGTGACCCACTCAACGATCTCGCGACCAAACCAGCTGATGCTGGGACTCCAAGGTAGCATTTAGCCAACCTGGCTAAATGGGGAAACTGGCTCTCTATGTCCTTCCACCATGCAACTTGAGATCACCAAGTCACGTGACATGCACTTGGAAGACAAAAGTTAGTGTATATTTAGTAAATAATATTATTATAATAATATTTAGTGAAAATGCAGCTCTTATTAGTTGTTAAAAGTGTACTAATTACCATTTAATCAGTTGTCAAGAAAGAAAAAAATAGTTTTGTGGCATAAGGTGAAGTGAGAGCTGAGCAGGGGGCGGGGCACGTTCGGTTCGACATGAGAGTATCGCGGTTCGAACCGTGGGTGGTGTATCGCGGTTTTTCGGTTCGGTTTGAATATCGTTACACCCCTAGTCGATAAAGGCAATTATTTTCACTATCGGCCATCGGCCAACATTTCATTTAAAAAAAAAAAAAAAAATGTAATATCTTAATATAAATATTAATAGATAATATTATTTGAGTGTTATATCTGAAAATAAATATCAGTTGAATATTATAGCTTATATATATATATATATATATATATATATATATATATATATATATATATATATATATATATATATATATATATATATATATATATATATATATATATATATATATATATATATATATATATATATATACTTTTTTTTTTTTTTTTTTTTGATCTGTATTGGTTGACATTGAATGTTTACTGATCTATATGGATTTTTACTTTGTTATAAATATTAAATAATAGTATTTAATTTGGCATGCTCTTTTCCTCAATTTTTTACATTTAAGATTACCTTCTCTGTCATTTAATGCTCAATTAAAATTAAAGTGTAACTTCATGATTTTCAACCTGCTTTGTGTTGTTGCAGTGTTTAGTAGTATATGTAAATGAACAATGTTTACTCATTCTCTGTTACCCTGACTGAAAAACTTAGGTTTATTTATAAGCAACTACAGATTACACTTCCACATTTTTGTATCCCCGCCAACGGACAGTCGGATTGGAAGAGGGTTATTAACAAAACAGTTATTGGTAGGTTTATTGCTGAAAATTGTATTGAACTATGTCTACTCTTTAAACAGCATTATGGTAAAAATGGAATACTATAGCAACCTTACCTGTACACAATGGTGTTTTGCTTGGTGCAGAACTGACAGAACAGTAGTTTCTCTGTTTTTCCGCTCCGTTTGGCCTAAAAAATGTGTGGTCATCTAGTTTGAAATGTTGATTACAAAACACAGTGTGCCTTTTTAGACTTTCTGCCACAGTGTTCTCTCCATATTTACGATTCTTTGCAGCCTTTAGCCAGCCTAAAACACGCTGGATCTTTTACTGGAAACCGAAAGTAACTCCCTCCTGCTAAACATTTAGTCTTTGAATTCTTGCACACGGGAACAATACAAGTTGACACCATTGTGACTAAAAGTTTGCTAAGATGTATTCCCTACTAAAGCACGGCGGTATTTGACTCTGGTAAGCGTATCCATAGCAGACTGGTGGGAGTGGCCTTGGACAGCTACATACATGCCCAGTGCATTATGGGTGTTCCATTATGGGTTGCATAAGTTTTCCTACCTATTTTGCAAAAGGGAAGACAACAGCTTTTTTCCCCTCTGTTTTCTCTAGTCAGGTAATACCGATTTCATTTTTTCTCGCTTTTCTAGTTTGTACTGTATATAAGGCTAAGTTATATTGAAAGTGGTGAAGTATCCCTTTAATCTTTAAAAACAGTAATAATTTAATAGCACTGTTAGATGTAATCTTTGTCAAATTTTAAACTGAATATTTGTTTTTTTTTTTTTTTTTTTATTTTACAAAGTGGTATACAATTTTTAATTGTCCATTTATTGGTAATAATTATAACTATCATCTGTATTAGCCAGAATTGCAATATGTAGATTGATCCCTATTTATAACTTTATGGACCACGTTGATATAAAATTACTCCTAGCTATGAGAATTCTCTCATACTGCCCACTCCTAGCATTTAAGTGTTATTAAACAACTAAAAACAAGTCTGCTAGTAATGAATGAATCCTTGACTGTTACACACTGTTTAGGGCCCATTCTGTGTTTGCAATCCCACGCAGGCTAGACATGTTGGTTGCTTCTCAGGTCTGAATCATGTAGTTGAGCTCTCGTGTAGTGTATTACATAGACGATTAGATTACATAAGAGCAGGACATGCACTTATAATATTTGTTTTCCTCATGACAAGGATTAACGTTTGGAACACTGCATGTTATTACTAGCAGGTTGGACTACAGCAAGTCCACACCTGTAAAATGTCAATATTGATATAGGGATTCTCTGACGAGACTTGGTTTGTACAACAGCGGGTGAAGTGGTGAAATGAGACATGATGGCGAAGCTTCATCTGTTTGAGCACTCTCTCACATAACAATAATTACACTGTTTTTCATCTTCTCGCTGATAAGGCATTTCGTATAGCTCCCTTTATAAACATAATTAATTCTTTATTCCATGTTGGAGTTTTGTTTTAGTTTATTGATAAAGGGTTGAGAACAAATCTATTATCTTGTACTGTACTATCTAGTTTGGAAGTTATCAGACCTTCTGAGATGTTTACCAAACTTTTGCATGATTGGCATAATAGTTGGTTTTACCACTCTTTCAGTAATTGCATAATATAATTTGCTCTGCATGAGCTGTTCTTGCAGCTCAATTGTATTAGTTAGGCTTAATTGATCGCTTGTTGGCTGTTGGGTCATGACAGTCTCCTGATGTGAACCCAAGCTTCAGTGATTCCCAGGCTGATTTTCAGTTGACTCACGAGTACATCCGCTTCTGTTGCCTAAACTTTGAATTGAATTGAAACACACTAGGCCAGTCAATCAACTCATTGATGGCTCATATGATAACAGAGGGTGTCTTTGTGTCAGGCACACGGTGGCTAAAAGCATGGGTTCATATTTATCTGGAAATGTGATTCACTGAAAGGTATTCATTTTCACTGACCCTGAGGCTCAAATTATAAATTGCTGCTATTTTTAGAAATTTAGTTTTTAATATTTGTCAGAATATGGTTCAATATGAATAAATGAATATATGTAAATAACTAAATGTTCTTAACTCTAATAATATATTAACAATATAATATAATATATTTTATATAATGTGTCAGAGTATTTTTAAATGAATTAATAAAAATATTAATATTATCCAACATTGTTTAATATATTAACAATTATGATAATTTTAATATTCATGCAAGAGAGAAATTTACAAAAAATAAATAAAGCATAAATAACTGATATGTGATAATAAATATTGTTGCTATTTAAAAAAAAAAATATTGTCAAGATGGAAATATTAATCTTGAAATTATGAATTATGAAATCATTTTAAATACAATTCGTTTCTTAATAATAATTCATCAATTGACATTCATTAGCATAAATAATTGTATTTAAAAAAATAATTTGCAAAGCATAAATAACTGATAAGGGATAATAATATTGTTTTAAATAAAGTGTCAAGATGAAAATATGACTATTATATTAAATACAATTTATTTATTAATAATAATTAATCAAATGACATTCATTAGCATAAATACTATATAAATACTGACTGGCCCTTATTGTCGAGCCAAATATCCAGTGTTTGTCACATCTGAGCATCTGAATTCCCCCTCCATTAAACCATGCAGGCCTGAGAGTCATAAGACTGTAATGAGGCTTATCCAAGAGGTTGTTGACTCTCTCTTTCTTTTAAGTTAGTCTCTGATGCCTTTTATCAGTGGTCATGATATGGGTTGTAAAATAGAGGTTTATGTCATAGCATGTGTTGCTTCTAATGTCATGACTTTATGGTAATTTATTCAGTAATTCTTGATGAATGTGAATATATGTGTTACAGATCATAGAGTCTCTGGGTATAATGATCTACAAGGCTTTGGATTACGGCCTGAAGGAGCATGAGGAGAGAGAACTCAGCCCTCCTCTGGAGCAGCTCATCGATCTCATGACCAACATGGCAGACACGGAAACAGACTGTCCTGATGAAGGATATGAGGCAACGGAAGAAGAGGATGAGGGAGAGGAAGAACCTGCAGAAGTCTCCAACATTCGTGGCTACCGTGACATAATTTCTGTAAGTATTGATAGCTCATTATACATCGGTTTGTACTTGCTATATAATGGGTTATAATACAAATGATATCGTTATTTTATTAACGAATCAAAAGAATACATGAAGCTAGAATAAAATGTTTTTGTTGTTGTTTAAAGGCCCACTGAAGTGCCTTGAAACGCTTAGCATTATTCGATGTGTTGACATAATTTCCACTGAAACAGGAAGACCGGGCGGGCCATACACACAGAGAAAAAGGGTGTCAAAATTTTATCTTTAGGGGTACAACAGCTTGTCACTGGGGCAGTACCCTTAAAATGACTTATTTGTACCTTTTTTAACACAAAAAGGTTCATAGTAGTACCTTAAGGTACGTCTTTGTACTCTAGGGTACTAATATGTACTTTTTAGGGGTAAAAAAGGTAATGTCCTTTTAATGGTACTGTCCCAGTGACAAGGTGTTGTACCACTAAAGATAAAATTTTGACACCCCTTTTCTCTGTGTGTATCGAACAGTTCCTCTCCTTTTTTAACATAGCCAATAGCGTTTAGTTTATATCACAGCTCGGTAAAGCCACAGTTTCCTCCTAATCTCTAACCGTTTCTCCTCCTAATCTTCTCCGTATCTCTTTAATATACAGCATTCTGTGCAGAATTCAAATGTGTCCGACACATTTTCTGGTATGTGCATATGATCCTCTCTGTGCTATCGTGTCCCTGGACCGGAGCAGACTGTGTGCACGCTGCGGCGGTTCGCGTGACATGTGAAACACGAATGTGAAACCAGACTTCATTCGCCCCAATGGAAACCATATTTACACTGTCTAGCTGCGTTCTAATCGACAGGGTCCCTACGAAGTGGACTTCGCTGACAATAATCGCTCATTTGGAATGCCCTGCAACGTCATCATAGAAAGGCAACGAAGGGGTCGTGCAGATTATGATTTAACATAAATAAATATTGTAATTTACTTTTACTTTCAAATTTAAAACTATATAAAAGGCCTATACATAGACTATACAAAACACACAGTATGTATTAGTTGTATTAGTTTATTACATAGACTACTGTACTGTAACTGTCATTCAATATGAAAATACATTTTGATTTGATTAACTATGTATAAATGTGTTCTTAACCAATGGTCTTAATAATTGTAGCGGTCTCATCTCGTGCACTTTCTTTCCCACGCGCAGCTGCATAGTAAACATTCCTGAGGTAAATAAAGTAAAATTGTAAAAAATGACACCGCCTCAGCTGCTTCTCAGGACTTGTACTTTGTTTACATATTCATACAATAGAATATGCAAATGTAACATTCATCACCACAACTATTCATAAATACTTTAGTTTGTAATAACAACAATTTTTATGAAAACTTGTCCAAACTCCTCCATCGCAGAGCCATTTAAAAACTCTTCCAACGGCTTTGCTCAATAGTTAGTTCAGACTGGTGACTCTTGGGTGATTTTCGCTCTTCACTTCCTGTGAAGTGATGCATCGATGTTCCCTTATTCCCTACGCGGTTCGCAGTGCCCTTTGAACTGAACATGTTTGCTCCCTTCAGATTGGAATCTCATTTTGAAATGGCAGAATACTCTTTGAAGTCCACTTTGCAGTCCACTTGCGGCTGAGTGGAATGCACCTTCTGAATCATTCTCTATCCCCTATATATAGTGCACTATGTGCCATTCACCATGTAGAAAATAGTAAATGTGTGAACAAATGACTGATTTTAGCCGCAGCTTCAGCATCTATTTATAATGTAGGGGGTTGGACGCTTTAGATTCTAGAGAGCATTTGATTGGACAAAAAATCTGATGAGAAGCTGAAGTGCAGAGGGATGTCATCATTTATCCATATTGGTGCAAGTGAGAGACTGTAAGATTTGAACACATCTTCTAAATGTGAATTTTGTCATTGTTTTGGAGCACACTAGCTTATAGATAAGAGTAAGGCTAACATATTCATATTAAAAGCCCATTAAAAGCTCTCCAAGACTTTAAAAGCAGATGCTCTGTTCTTTTGTATAGATATATACACTCACCTAAAGGATTATTAGGAACACCTGTTCAATTTCTCATTAATGCAATTATCTAATCAACCAATCACATGGCAGTTGCTTCAATGCATTTAGGGGTGTGGTCCTGGTCAAGACAATCTCCTGAACTCCAAACTGAATGTCAGAATGGGAAAGAAAGGTGATTTAAGCAATTTTGAGCGTGGCATGGTTGTTGGTGCCAGACGGGCCGGTCTGAGTATTTCACAATCTGCTCAGTTACTGGGATTTTCACGCACAACCATTTCTAGAGTTTACAAAGAATGGTGTGAAAAGGGAAAAACATCCAGTATGCGGCAGTCCTGTGGGCGAAAATGCCTTGTTGATGCTAGAGGTCAGAGGAGAATGGGCCGACTGATTCAAGCTGATAGAAGAGCAACTTTGACTGAAATAACCACTCGTTACAACCGAGGTATGCAGCAAAGCATTTGTGAAGCCACAACATGCACAACCTTGAGGCGGATGGGCTACAACAGCAGAAGACCCCACCGGGTACCACTCATCTCCACTACAAATAGGAAAAAGAGGCTACAATTTGCATGAGCTCACCAAAATTGGACAGTTGAAGACTGGAAAAATGTTGCCTGGTCTGATGAGTCTCGATTTCTGTTAAGACATTCAGATGGTAGAGTCAGAATTTGGCGTAAACAGAATGAGAACATGGATCCATCATGCCTTGTTACCACTGTGCAGGCTGGTGGTGGTGGTGTAATGGTGTGGGGGATGTTTTCTTGGCACACTTTAGGCCCCTTAGTGCCAATTGGGCATCGTTTAAATGCCACGGCCTACCTGAGCATTGTTTCTGACCATGTCCATCCCTTTATGACCACCATGTACCCATCCTCTGATGGCTACTTCCAGCAGGATAATGCACCATGTCACAAAGCTCGAATCATTTCAAATTGGTTTCTTGAACATGACAATGAGTTCACTGTACTAAAATGGCCCCCACAGTCACCAGATCTCAACCCAATAGAGCATCTTTGGGATGTGGTGGAACGGGAGCTTCGTGCCCTGGATGTGCATCCCACAAATCTCCATCAACTGCAAGATGCTATCCTATCAATATGGGCCAACATTTTTAAAGAATGCTTTCAGCACCTTGTTGAATCAATGCCACGTAGAATTAAGGCAGTTCTGAAGGCGAAAGGGGGTCAAACACAGTATTAGTATGGTGTTCCTAATAATCCTTTAGGTGAGTGTATAATTTATAGCATGTAATCGAATTTCTATATATTTTTAAATAAATAAAGTCTTGGAGAGTTGGATTTATCTATTCTCTCTTAAGATCTGTGTGAATGTTACTTACTGAGAGATACTCTCTCAGCTGGTATTCATTATGCTGCTCCCTCAGGCCCACTTCAGTAACACATTATCCTGAGACTCCATAAAGGCTTTTAGACACTTAGCAGCAGTTATTTTAAATTACAGTCATA
The DNA here is from genome assembly GCA_039654625.1 of Rhinogobio ventralis. Lineage (NCBI taxonomy): Eukaryota > Metazoa > Chordata > Actinopteri > Cypriniformes > Gobionidae > Rhinogobio > Rhinogobio ventralis. Next base: position 27,686,842 of record CM077209.1, read on the forward strand.
TTTATCAATACGCTAATGGAGAAACTCTCTATGAACTGTGGAAAGAATGAATATGACCACACTGTGTACACACTATAGCTTTAGCATGAGTTAACATCGTAATAAGCAATACCTTTAACTTGTTCTTCGCCATAAAAATACCCATGGCATAGTAACCACATGATTTAAAACAACAACATGCATTTGGTAATGGTCAATTTGGGTCACAGTACGTTCTGCATTATTCTTTTCAGGACTAATTAGATGATGTCTGTCCTTCCATGCCTTCCTTTCTGTCTCTGACTTTCGTGGTGAGGTCGAGCGCAGAAAACGAACCATGACATTAGATTTCTCCAAGCTGACTGTCTGTATTTATACTCTGCCTGGTGAAACCTTTTAAATTCTTTATTTAGACAGACAAAGATTTACAAAAAGATAAAGAGGATGAGAACGGAAGATAGTGGACTACCGTTGAGACGTGCATCTTCATTCAGCCCATTTGTTTGGAATGGGAAAGTAAAAGGACTTTGTGGACTATTCTATTAACATCCTCTGCCACATTCTCCTTAAATGCTTTTCCATTCTTTATCTATCCACTTCTTATCTCCCTCCTGTCAGGTCTAGCAGGTTTTTTTTCCTCCCCAAAGTACTATTCACTTTCCCTTGGTGTAGTCAGTATTCTCACCAAGCGTGATTCCTCAGCAAAACACGTCATGGAGATAGTGAATCTACGCTGTGTAAGACATTCCTGAAGAGGGCAGAGCTCAAAGGAAGGTGCGGGGAAAAATGTCATTAAGCCGGTTGGAGGTGTCTTTGGTTGGAGTAATTGTATATTTAAAATGCGTGTCATGCTCAAACTATTATACCTGGGACACTGAACTTTAAATGGGCCTGTGTTTTTGACCTGCTAGGCATGCAATCTTTGGGTTTGGCTCTCAGTTATGTGCCAAAACATAATGTGTAATGCCAGGATTAACTTATTAGACACATTCAGATGACGATTTTCTTAAAGTCTGTAAAGATGTAAGGATTAACTTATTAGACAGAGTTGGAGGAGACATTCATTGACCTTAAAATGCACTTCTCTCCTCTGAAACCATGTGCACTATTTTAGGAAAGGGACCTCTTAACAAACAGAGCAATTACTAAAGATTTGTAGTCATACTGTAACCAATTTGCTTGTGAATGGGGCAAGGTGGTGGAATGTTTGGGAGCATTTTTGTGTACATTATATTTATAGCAACATTCAAATGGGAAATAATTCAAATTAAAAATTACATTTCTCCTGTCATTGCTTGTTTGGTCTCAAACCAAGGGACAATAACATCTCAACATCTGATCATATGATGGTTGCCCAAACAAATAAATGGTACTCTAGTGTACTCTAATGGTACTAAATTCTAAAAATGTAGCATTTAAATGAGTAGATACTTTTAAAATAAAAGCAATCTAAATAAAACACTTAAAATATTGATAATAAAAAATATAACTTAAAATAACTTCAAGTCAGAGAGTACTTCAAGTAAATATTTTAGGTGTAAAAGGTTCAGCTCACAAAAATGTTTTGGAATTCCTGGTCTCATGATGTTTGGTTTTTTTCTCCTCTCCAGCTCTGCACGTCTCACCTCCCCAGCCCATCGGATGCTCCCAACCACTACCAGGCTGTATGTCGAGCCCTGTACGCAGAGACCAAGGAGCTACGCACCTTCTTGGAGAAGATCAAGTGTGCCAAAGAGGTAATGACCCTCATATGACACTCATGTCTACTCAGTTATTTATGTGTGGGTCCAAAAGTAACTTTTTTTTGCCAATAGTGAGTTAATTAAAAAATAAAATGTAATAATCAATATAGTGTGTATATAAATATATTAGGGGTGTAACAGTACACAAAACTGTCACAGTTCGGTACGGGTTCGGTACAGCAGGGGAGAGAAAACTAAATATAAAATTGCTTTTTATATATTTTCATTAAACAGTGGTTTACTGAACAAATTGTGTCTGTCCTTAAATGAATTCAATTATAACTAGAAGTTTCTTAAAGATAATGCTGTAAACTATATAGGGAGCCCTTACTTGCACATTACTATAATATTAAAGGTTAACAAGAGCCCAAACTATTAGCCTAAATTCAGTTGCTATTTATTTTTTGATATAATAATCAACACTCAAATAACACATTGTATGCAAACTTCACATAAGGCAGTTTTTGCATTGACTTCTAAATCTAATTATAAAATTATGTTTTTACTCCAATTCGTTGTTGAAATATAATCATTTATATACAGTGGCTGGCATTTTTTTAATGACAGATTTATTTAAACACATTAAATAATCAAGACATCACTAACAGGTTAAGTAGAATATAATGAATATATATGCTAATATAGTGCATATATTTAGCAAAATTTCTCTAGCAAACTAACCAGCTATGGACAATAGTGTTGCATAATATACCGGTACTAGAAAAGTATCGCGATACCCTGCTATTAAAAATGGTACGATATGAAATTTTATTAGTACCGGTACTTTAAGAAGGACAGCACTCTAATAAGAGCAGTATTTCTTCATTTGTGTCGATGTGTGACAGCAGGAGTAAGGGCGTGTGTGCAGAGCTCTGCTTCCACTGTTTACGTTCACTAATCAATGGAAGCAGAACAGGTAGTATGCGCGGCGCATGACAAAGAAAGCACTCTGACCTGAAGCGCGTACACACCCCTTTCTGACAGTATGCGATCGCGACTTCAATTCTCCTATGCGGATTATTGGGTTTGAATGGTCAAAAATATGTAAAAATGCACGTCCTGGCGAGTATTCAAGTACTCACAAATGCGCTTCTAGAAGAATGGTCAAAAATTCCCATAAACACACTCCTAATCCTTGTGGAAAGCCTTCCCAGAAGAGTTGAAGCTGTTATAGCTGCAAAGGGTGGGCCAACTCCATATTAAACGCTACAGATTAAGAATGGGATGTCATTAAAGTTGTCAAAGAAGTTGTTAAAGAAGGAAGAAAGTGTCCCAAAACTTTTGGCAATATGTGTATATATAATAAAAAAAAATTATTATCAGGTTTTAATTAGCTGAAGAGCTGTGTTCGCAGTTCTGTGTCATTTATGCCAAAAAGCAAAGCCAAAACAAATGAAATGGTCAGTGTCTTACAACAATATTGGTGTAACGGTAAAAATCAAAACAGTTGTATACATTTCCATTACTGAAAGTCTCATGAGGCTGTATGTGTTCATCAGATAGAATAGAGTGAGTGGGCTGACAGCACAAGTGACTCATAAACAGGCCGTGGACTGTGGAGGTGGATTGAAACCAACAATGCTTTAGTGCAATATTACCTAACACATTGCCATACGCTTGTTTAATCAGGATTTAACACTGTAAATCTTGTACTAATGTTTTCCTACAGGACTTTCAGTATTCTCAGACATTTACATATGCATTATCATTTACATTATGCATTATATACACAGATCTGGTATTTCAGTTCAATATTTAATTAAATTCTTCTATAATACACTACAATAAAGACACAATTTATATATATATATATATATATAAATATATACCATCCATCCATCCATCCATCCATCCATCCATCCATCCATCCATCCATCCATCCATCCATCCATCCATCCATCCATCCATCCATCCATCCATCCATCCATCCATCCATCCATCCATCCATCCATCCATCCATCCATCCATCCATCCATCCATCCATCCATCCATCCATCCATCCATCCATCCATCCATCCATCCATCCATCCATCCATCCATCCATCACAAAGTATTGGGACACCTGACCATTACACCAACAGGGACTGTAAAAACATCACATTCTAAATACATAGACATTATTATGGAGTTGGTCCCCCCTTTGCAGCTATAACAGCTACTACTTTTCTAAGAAGGCTTCCCACAAGATTTTGGAGTGCTTCTGTGGTAATCTTTGCCCATTCATCCAGTACAGCATTTGTGAGATCAGACATTGATGTTGGAGGGGAAGGTCTGTCTCGTAATCTCCTTTCCATTTCATCCCAAAGGCTGTGGCACATCCACACATATCTCGCAGCCTGTGCTGCTGTCTGTCCCTCTTCTAGTATTATCTTTATTTGTTATACTTCAGTCATGGAGTTCTTTATTAAGTTTATGAATTTTTTTTATGTAGAGGTCTATTTACTGATTTAAATCTGTGACAGCGAAGGAGGAAGTGTATATCTGTCTCAATTTCTCCTGTCCTACAGTGAGCACACACTCTTTGCTCTCTAGATAACCAGCTCTTTCTGTGTCTGCCGGTCTCAATGGCTAGACTGTGATCAGTCTCTGCTTTGCGTCTCTGACACTCTGGAGATATTCTTCCAATTCATAATATGATTTTAGAGTTCGATAGAATTGTACTTCACTTTGTGTTTTAGTTTCCTGATCCCAATGTTCCAGATGTGTATTTTTTTTAGATTATTTGATCATTTGATGTATGGGTGAGAAGCAGTGCTGGTCTGAGACTGGTTAGTGTTAGTATAGTTAGTTAAGTTACTAAATCTCAGAACCAGCTGACTGAGGGGACTTTTTTCAGGGTTCAGTTCTTGGGTTTTTAATGCTTTAAAATGTAGCAATTCTGTGGGACTCGATTTTAGATGCATCCAGAATTTGAGGGAACTTTTTTGCATATTAAGGGGATTGCTGTATGATCTCCTTAGTCAGACAGGCATGTTTAGCCCTTTTTGTGTAATGTGTGGTTGTTTAAACTGTCACATGTAATCAAATGTCATGTGAATGTGTAACATGAGCCTTATCCCACTGAATGTGTTCTTTCTCTCAAAGGCATTAGTTTGCATTAACCTGCTTGCTATAGCTCTTCACTGAACTGGAGACCCAATCCTCCAGCACCAAGTGGCACTGGGTGGAGGTCACATGTTAGTGGGACGTGGGTGAAACAGGAGCAGTTATCATGGGTCTAGACAGAGCAGGGCTGCTCAATCCTGAACCAGAATTTAGATCTCTAGTCAAACACATCTTAAACGGCTAATCCAGGGCCCATTTCACATGCTATCTGTCCTAAATAGTATGCAAGGTTAGAAAGTGTATCACTGAACATTTAATTTAGTGTAGATCCTGAATGGTTTATTGTGGATTTTCAGTGTCTATTTCCACAACCTTTTAACCTTTTGTGGTGATTGTCCGAAGGCTGAAACTGCAGCAGAAATTTTTCAATGTATAAACCTAAAAGTAAAGTGGTAATGAATTAAGCTAAATGTTATAGATGTTAACACTTACTTACACTGAACAAATTTTGTGTAGAAACAATTTTCAATCAGAAGTTGTTAGTAAATTTCACAAATAATTACAAAGAATCGTTAAGTAACGAAAAAAGTAAAAAAAAAAACATGACATTTTAAAGCAGAAAGACTGAAATAGTATTTTCTTGTAAAATGTACTCCAGTATTTTTTTTACAGTCCATTTAAACAAATAGTGTACAACAGCTTGTCTGTTATCAAAATTTGATTTTTGTGGCATGGTCATCTTTTTGCATGTTTGCAATATTGCTAGTGAAAAGTTTACGAAGGCAGCTCCTCAATCTTAAAGGATTAGTTCACTTTAAAATGAAAATTACTCCATGATTTACTCACCCTCAAGCCATCCTAGGTGTATATGACTTTCTTATTTCTGATGAACACAATCGATCAGAGTTATATTAATACTAACATAAACTAAACGGCTTCGGGGGGGTTAATAAAGCCTTCTGAAGCGAAGAGATGGGTTTTTGTAAGAAAAATATATTAAAACATATAAAGTAAAATGTCTAGCTTCCACCAGACCGCCTTCCGTATTCAACTTACGAAGAAAGTGTAACGCCTCTCGCAGTTCAAAACGCTTACGTTACGTCCTACATGATACGTCGCGTCAGTTACACATTTTTCGTAAAAAAATGCTAGATATTTTACTTTATAAAGTGTTAAATATGGATGTTTTTCTTACACAAACGCAGCGCTTTGCTTCAGAAGGACTTTTTGTGATGCAGCACAGTTGTTTGATTTAAGAGATCAGACTCTTTCTGCTCAGATATTAGCTCTGTCTTTGTGTTTCTGTTCATTCATGCTAAATCCGTGTCAGGGCTGGGTAAACCCCAGAGGGGATGCACACTTCTACTTTGAGTTCTTCTGTAAAGTCTGTAAACTCGGCAAAGAAATTAAATAAGCAATCCTAGCGGTAGAAAAAGAAAGATTTATTGTTCTGCCTGTCTTATGTAATTCGAAGGCAATGCCGAAAAAAAAAATCCTGATTTAATCACACACAGTTTCATTTGCCCTATGATGGTAAATCTCATTTATTTTGTTGTGAATGTCAATCCACTCAAACTCAAAACAAACTAAAGTTTACTAAACACATTTTTATAGTTCTCGATTGCTTGCAGGTGACGCAGCCATTACCACCATCATGGATGCTGTTGTCCCTACTTCAACCCTGTGTGGAAATGACCTTTTGCAGTGTAGTGTAGACTAGTTAAAGTTGTTAAAGCTGCGTATTGATCATTCTTCAATATTGATGGATTAATATTGTCCTACTTACTGGGACTGTCTGTCACATGAATACAAATCGATTTACAAACAAACAAGACCCACAATAGTTAAAGCGACATTGACTTTTTCTTATTTTAACACCAGACTGAGGTCATTCTACCTCTGTTACACCAAAGAAATTCTGAATACATTTTATTAAATATGTCCAGGGATATCCAGTACACAATGTAAAGTTTTAAGGTGACATAGTTGCATTGTACTTACTCAAATAAGTACTGAGTAATATTAATTAACTACATGTACTACTTACTATAGAGTTATAATTAGAGTTACAATTAGAGTTAGGGTTTGGTTAAGGGTTAGTCAGTATAATTTACTGTTATTAATATAGTAAGTACATGTAGTAATGTGTAACTATGTCACCTTAAAATAAAGTGTTACCGACCTCTATAAATATTTTTATAATTTTTACGAAAAATATATGTTTTAAGAATTATGTATTTATGTATAATTTATATATTTTAGGAATTAAAAAAAAACACAAATAAAAAATTGGGGGGGCGGGGGGAGAAATAAATTTCTTTCTAAAATAAATATATTTTATATAAAATATTTTTATTTAAAAATTGTATATAATGTAATATATAATGTGTGTTAATTTGTGAAAAATATTTTTTTTTAACATTGAAAATTATATATATATATGTACACTCACCTAAAGGATTATTAGGAACACCTGTTCAATTTCTCATTAATGCAATTATCTAATCAACCAATCACATGGCAGTTGCTTCAATGCATTTAGGGGTGTGGTCCTGGTCAAGACAATCTCCTGAACTCCAAACTGAATGTCAGAATGGGAAAGAAAGGTGATTTAAGCAATTTTGAGCGTGGCATGGTTGTTGGTGCCAGACGGGCCGGTCTGAGTATTTCACAATCTGCTCAGTTACTGGGATTTTCACGCACAACCATTTCTAGAGTTTACAAAGAATGGTGTGAAAAGGGAAAAACATCCAGTATGCGGCAGTCCTGTGGGCGAAAATGCCTTGTTGATGCTAGAGGTCAGAGGAGAATGGGCCGACTGATTCAAGCTGATAGAAGAGCAACTTTGACTGAAATAACCACTCGTTACAACCGAGGTATGCAGCAAAGCATTTGTGAAGCCACAACACGCACAACCTTGAGGCGGATGGGCTACAACAGCAGAAGACCCCACCGGGTACCACTCATCTCCACTACAAATAGGAAAAAGAGGCTACAATTTGCACGAGCTCACCAAAATTGGACAGTTGAAGACTGGAAAAATGTTGCCTGGTCTGATGAGTCTCGATTTCTGTTGAGACATTCAGATGGTAGAGTCAGAATTTGGCGTAAACAGAATGAGAACATGGATCCATCATACCTTGTTACCACTGTGCAGGCTGGTGGTGGTGGTGTAATGGTGTGGGGGATGTTTTCTTGGCACACTTTAGGCCCCTTAGTGCCAATTGGGCATCGTTTAAATGCCACGGCCTACCTGAGCATTGTTTCTGACCATGTCCATCCCTTTATGACCACCATGTACCCATCCTCTGATGGCTACTTCCAGCAGGATAATGCACCATGTCACAAAGCTCGAATCATTTCAAATTGGTTTCTTGAACATGACAATGAGTTCACTGTACTAAAATGGCCCCCACAGTCACCAGATCTCAACCCAATAGAGCATCTTTGGGATGTGGTGGAACGGGAGCTTCGTGCCCTGGATGTGCATCCTACAAATCTCCATCAACTGCAAGATGCTATCCTATCAATATAGGCCAACATTTCTAAAGAATGCTTTCAGCACCTTGTTGAATCAATGCCACGTAGAATTAAGGCAGTTCTGAAGGCGAAAGGGGGTCAAAACAGTATTAGTATGGTGTTCCTAATAATCCTTTAGGTGAGTGTATATATACATATATATTAGTATGTGTAATTGCATCCAAATTGAAGGATTGTGTTTACATAATATATGTGTGTGTACTGTGTATAATTATTATGTATATATAAATACACACACATGCATGTGTATATATTTAAGAAAAGTGTATCTTTTTATATAATATAAATTATATAAATATACATACAGTGTATATACATGCATATATTTCTTAAATATATACATGTATGTGTGTGTATTCAAATATACATAATAATTATACACAGTACACACACATATATATTATCCCCATGCAGGATCTTCACAGCCCTCTTTTGAAACCCTGGGAATATGTCTTTAGATCTTTTTCTGTCTTTTTCTTTCTCAGAATTTGCGAAGGATGGAAGGAGAAACAGAGGAGCCCGTCAAAGACCTGAATGAGCTGCAAAATGCTGACTGGGTAAGAGCAATCCCACAAGCCCATTCCTCCTGTATGCATAATGGTGCTGAATGCATTCAGATTGAGCTCTGTTAAGAGTGCGCATTGGTTCAGGACGTGTTTTTCCACAGGCACGGTTTTGGGTGCAGGTGATGAGGGACCTGAGACATGGTGTGAAGCTGAAGAAGGTCCAGGAGCGTCAGTATAACCCTTTAGCCATCGAGTACCAGTTCACGCCTTATGAGATGCTCATGGACGACATCCGCTCGAAACGCTACAAACTTCGCAAGGTCATGGTTAGTGTGCACATGTATAGATGAATATATGACTTGAATCCTGAATTGGGTTGCATGACTGAATATTCCAGGAAGATGTTTTCAGAGCATATCTTGTGATGTCAGCATCTGTGATCAAACTTAATTTCTCCATAAACAAACAAGCATGAGTCACTTTTTCTTTTGTACCAAACAGTACAGTCAGTCACACAGTTCAATTCACTTTTATTGCTGTTTGTTACAGAGATCATAAACCACAACGTTTACTTTGCTTATCAGAATTCAAGCAGGCTTATTTCTGAAGCTGCAGGGTAGAGAAATGTTTATAGTGTTGATCTGGATCAAGTGAATGACACTAAAGTCAGTATATCAAGATGGCTGGAGGTTATTTTTTAGAAATAGACATATAAGGTTGCAAAACTTTCAGAGAGCTGCCACGTCAGTCAACACATTATATGATAGGCCAATTTTAACCGAGTGAGGTAATAGGTCACATTTTTATTCAACAAGCACACCTCTGCCTCCAGGTATTAATGCTGAGACAATAGCACATAGCTGTCACTAATATAATTTTAATGCATTCTTCTGACAGGACACTCGTTTGAAATGCATCCGGTGAATTCTTTTCTGACTGCAAGTGACACTAGACTTTGGGTTTTAGTTCATTGCTTATTGTAAAGAGCGTGTCTGACCTTTGACCCCTGCTGTGCCTCCTTTTTGCTGTAGGTCAATGGTGACATTCCTCCGAGGTTAAAGAAGAGTGCCCATGAGGTCATACTGGAGTTCATTCGATCCAGACCTCCACTGAATCCTGTGAGCATGAAAGCATACAAAAATACACTGACTTTTGGTCATACGTGAGCTGGAGTATCTTTAAAATGAAATGAATCCATTCATACAAATTATACACCTATTAACACAAACCTTTCAACCATTGTGCCTTTGTGTGTTTGGATGTGCTTTAAGGTTTCTGCTCGTAAGCTAAAGCCTCATCCTCCAAGACCTCCAAGTCTTCATGAACGTATCCTGGAAGAGATCAAGTCGGAGAGAAAGCTGAGGCCTGTCTCACCTGATATGCTCCGTAGAAGTCGACTTGGTTAGTGCACTTTCACATACTTGTTCACATCATTTAAGCATATGACTTAAAACATAAGCTGGACTACATATACTAATAAAAAACACATTTTTAATTTTGGCATTATATACACTACCAGTTAAACATTTGGAACATTTTAGACATCAACTCTTTATTTTTATTATTTTACAATTTAACAATAATATGAGAATTATGTAGTGACCAAAAAGACTAGCTAGTCCAAATTGTCCATAAATGAAAACATAATACATAATTATGTTATAAATAACTGTTAATAATAATATTTATTATTATATATTATTCTATTATATGATTTATTTATTTATTTATATATATATATATTTATTTTTTAAGATATTCAAATGTAGGCATCGTTTCTAAAGATTTAAGCATAATATTTAAGCATCTATCTATCGATCTATCGATCTATCGATTGTTCGTTATTATGATCTTAAAAACCTTTTGATTTTGTTTTTATATATATATATATATATATATATATATATATATATATATATATATATATATATATATATATATATATATATATAAATATATATATATAAATATATAATGTGTGTGTGTGTGTATATATATAAGTCTATATATAATTGTTTATTTATGAATTTTATTCATTTGTTTTACGATATTAAGATGTGGACACAGTTTCTAAAGATTTAAGCAAAATCAAAAGATTTTTAAGATCATGGGAAACATTTTAATCAAGTGTGTCCTCATTTTTGACTGCTAGTGTTCATCATTTATCAGTGCACCATTTCTCCATGTTTAGTGTTGTGAGCACAAATATTCTATATACATTATTTATTTTAAATAGCATTGTATTTACACTCACAGCTTCATGCTGTGTTATTTAACCTAAATATCAAGTATATCCGTCACGTGGAGGGAGGTAAGTACTGTATGTGTTGATGTGATAGAGATTGACCTCAGGTCATGACAGACAGCAGTACAGATGTGTGACAGTGTGTCATTCTCATGCATGGCTGCTTGTGTTACACTGAACCATTTGTGTTCTCTAACAGTGTTTGTAGTACAGCCCTGTGTCTCTAACTCTGTGCTGCCCATTTTGTTTACAGCTGTAAATCTCTAATATTCCTCACCTTGGATTGATGTTTTTAAAATGTATTTATTCACATTGTTACACAACTTTAGATTCATGTACCATATTGTACATTCGATCCATTGAGGTTTACAAAGTTATAGAGAGGGTGCATAATCCTAATAGTGTATTTGCCCTGAGATTTAGTCTCATGGTGGTATTTTGCTGTAGGATTCAATAGTTAAAGATTGTAAGGTTTTAAGTTGAATGTGTGTGTATACATAAAGACCTCTAGGCTCTTTGTGTGGATGATTGTACAGTTACACAAGCAAAATTCTGGCGATCATTATATCATATCATCATTATATCGCTTGCAGCAGACTTAATAAAGTTTAAAGTTTGCATTAATGTATTTTCAGTTGGTGTGGTGAAAAGAATGTTGTTTTCTCCATTTGCCTAAAGAGACAAAGTTCAGGGTCTACAGTCTATAAACCTTTAAAGCTTAAAGGAGATTATCAGGAATATCTACTGTATATGTAAATAAGTTGGACTGTATATCAGTATTTTCTCACATTTTTACTTTAGGTTTACGCAATATAGTGGATGCCCAGTGCAAAGTTGTGAGAATAAAAATGTTTTTTCGTTCTTGATCTTAAAATAGTTTTAAAAGTTCCATGTATGCCACTGGTTGTGTGAATGTGCTATACATTATATATGTTGTCAGAAAGCTTCACCAGTCCTCAGTTTCTTAATGTGAATCGTAGTTTTACTTGGTTGTCTGGTATGAAATTGTAAAAATAACATGTATTCTTTCTTGATCCTAAAAGAAATTACCTGTTGTTTGGCTGCTCAGTTGTAGAATTGTGTTCCTGTTTATTAAAAGATTTACAGAACAGCATCCTTTATATCTGACACTGAAAGCATTTACATTTAATGCCGTGTTTTAACCCATGGCTTTATTTATCTTCTCCTTCCTCTCTCTTCATCCATAACCTCTGCCTCTCTCTCACAGTAATTCGTCCACTTAGCATGTCTGTCAGTTTTGACTCATCAGGTAAAGACTTCACTGTGGCTTTACCGCTGTCAGCTCACTGACCCTTTGGCTTCTGTGATTGTGCCTGACCTCCTCAGTTGCTCCTACCCTCATGTCACACTCCTCTGGTGGTGGGGTTGTGGCATTTAACCTGATAGTCCTCAGAGGAGGAAGAGGACAAGGCAGTGCCTCCAGTCTAAAGGAAATCCTACTTACATTATCAAGATTGCGAGAGTTTTTAAACCAGGTTCGCATTCTGGGAAGGCTGGAATACACTACACAACTTTTACCGCTATTTGCAGTCTGAACAAGTTGACAGTTGTTCACAAATATCAGAGTCAGTCTGCAGATTTTGGTCAGTTGGAGTTTACAGAGATTCACATAGTGTATGATGTATACAGACCATTCAGTCTGAGGATATCAAATATGTTTTGAGATGATTTTAGAACACATATTGTGTTTGTTGTGTTTGGAAGGACTTGAAAGTGTGATCCTCAGCTGCTACAAATCCATTTGTTTGTCAGAGGTAGCGTGAGTGCTTGAAGTACTTCAGAAATAGAAAGGGGCATCAATTTACTGTCGGGAATTTGTTGTCGCATCCAGTGTAGACAGCATCACTTATTATAATGGGTTTTATGTGCTTTTGTCGCGTCGTGCCGTGGTATGGTTTTTGTGTAAGTGTTAATGAACTTACTGTAATGACAAGTGTAAAGACAAATTTTAGACTTTGTCTGACAATATATCATATCATATATCTGGTGTAGACACAGTGTTAGTGTATGATGGACAGTGTTTCTCTGTTGTATGATGCCTAGTGCTTTAAAATCTGTGCAGATTTTAAAAAGTCATGTAGTGTATTCCAATTTCAAGATAATTTACCATAAAATCCAACTATGTTATCAATTATTCCAATTTTAGCTGTCTCAGGTGTATAAAGGTTTATTCTGAAACTTTTGGCTAACCAAGAAAGACACATTCAAACAAATGAAACCCATATATAGAGAATAAATCTAGGTTTTTAGAAGCTTTTCTTTAAGCAATGACTTGCAGTATTTGTATATTTAATTTGACGCCAATGAAAGTGAGGCATACATAGATATATAGTCTGTTTAATATGTTATATTGTTTTTACCTGATTATCAATCAAACATGTAAATTGTTACATTGAACTGAATGTGACAGTTTACCGAAATAAATGTGTAATGTTTCATTTAATTAATCATTTATGGCGATTTAAGTTTGGCAGTGTTTTTTTTCCATCCACAAATGTTATGAACAAGGAGATTCTCCCTAAAAAGTGCAAAAAAATGTCCCTGCAAAACTATAGTCAGATTAGTTTTTTTAGTTCTTGCTGTTAAAACAATGGAATAAAAGCATTTGTTAAATGGTTTAAACAACAATTGCATTACACTAATTTAATTGATCGCTTAAGTTAATAAGTACAGTGCAAGTACATTAATTTTGACAGCCCTAAAAATACATGTGTTCCACTTCCCCCTTGTGAGTTTCCAGACCCCATTATTAAAACCTTGATTTAGTGACAGCAAGCTCAGCTTTTACGCAAATGGAAGCAATGCAGAGTTAATCACTGTGAATAAATGTTTAGTGAATAAATCACATTAAGCACGCTGTATTTCCTTCCCTCGCAGCTTTGTTTTCATTTGCGTTATATTAAACAAACCATATACAACTAAGGTCTACAGTTTTTCATCTAAAATAAAAGCCTCCAATATGGCTGTTTGCACTGGACTTTCTCTATAATTCCTTCCTCTGCTATAGTTTTTTCCACCTCCATATCCCACTAATCCCACTCTGTTATGTATGGCTGCTGCTTCTGTGTGGCTACACTGTGTTTGTGCTTTATTGTGCTGATGTCACAGTCACAAGTGAGCCTCAGAGCTGCTAATTGGTTAACCTAAGTGTGGTTTACACTCATATATTCGTTTACTGTGTGAATGTCAGGTACAGAAAGACCTGTTTTGTGCTGTTGGGGTCATATTGAAAGATATGTTCCTTTTTAGGCGCAGGCAAAAGTATGAGCACCCCACAGGACTTGTTCCGAAGCTCAGGTAAAGTATTCCTGATGCAAGCATGACTGTCATATCGCCTCTGAGCCCAGTGTGAGAGAAATGCCTGGGTTCTGAGAGCTTGTGTATGAATCAAACACAGATCTCACAGAATTCATTTCTGAATGAGGATTAGTCTACTTTAAGAGGGATTATGTAACTGAGTCCGCAGGCATCAATATTTAATATGCTGCAATGTTTATTTTTATACTCTGTCCATTTATAAAAAAAACATATCTCACTTGAGCCTTAAATGATGAGGAATATTGGCAGATGGATGTATATTTGTTTTTTTAATATGGCAATGATATAGTATACTGGTCTTTATTATCTTAAATAATCTGATCGTATGCTTTTTGTTGTGTGAAAATCCCATACATTGTATGTGATTTAAGTCTGTATGAGACATCTAGTGTTTGGTGTCAGATATTTCCACTTCCATTTCAAAGTTTGGGGTTTGGGTTTTTAATAAATTAATACTTCTATTAAGCAATGATGATTTAAATGGATCAATAGTGACAGTAAGGACATTTGTAATGTCACGGAAGTTTTGTATTTCAAATAAATATGGTTCTTTTGAACTTTCTATTCATCAAAGAATCCTGAAAACATTTTTTATCACGGGTTCCAGACAAAATATTAAGCAGCATTAATATTTTTCAACATTGATAAAAATAAGAACTGTTTAATGAGAACCAAATCAGCATATTAGAATGACTTGTGACACTGAAGACTAACTGAAGAGTAATTATGCTGAAAATTCAGCTTCGACATCACAGGAATAAATTACATTTTATATAATTATATATAAAACAACGACCCCAAACTATTGAACCGTAGTGTATTTAAACGTCATCAATCCTTGGCCATTGTGACTTTTTGTGTCAGTTACACTGTGAATTAATTGTTTTATATTGACTTGATTTTGTGCATTACACTCTTTTAATTCATTATGGACATCAACTTAATTTCATCACTATATTCTACTGTGCATAATCTTTCACCGATGCCACTTAGTCCATCTGTTGCTGTGTGCTGTTTTTTTTTTTACAATTCAAAGCACATATGATTTGAAATCCAACTAACAATTAGATTTTTGAGTCTAAATTGTCATATTGGATTTCAAGTCCCTTATAGTGAAATATGTGGCATTCACTATGTAGTAAAAGAGATTGCTTCTGTGAAAGAACTGCTTCTTTCACAGTATATCCATGAATGTGTAAATAGAGTAACTCATGCACCTTATGAGTTCAGCAACACAGCGAGTTTCCAACATTTCCAGTTTTCCTTCCTCACTTTCCACTCTGACTGTTTGGAAACTTCTTAGCTGTCGAAGAAGAAAGTTTCTGAAGACATATTATGGCAACCAGACAGATGTGTTTTTAGTGCAAACAATGTCAATTTTGAGTTCTCGAGATCAGATTCAATAAACAGTTTGTAATTGGGTGCAGTTTAAACAGTCTATTTTTTTCTAATGTGCCAGCCATTGCTGTCCTGATTGGTGTCTGATTATGTCCATCCACACACAGACATCCCTGATGGACCCCGAAAGTTGGCCGTCAGCACACTGTCCCTGGCCAATGGCACGTCGCCAGCTCGGAGCCCCGTAAACGGTGTAGCCGGAGGTCAGCCGCTATCCCAGAGAAAGAGGTTGCTCAAAGCACCTACGCTGGCCGAGCTTGACAGCTCAGACTCTGATGTGAGTGTGTTTTATATTTTCTATATTGCAAAAACCCTGCAAAAATGTTGAACCAGACTTCTAGGTGAATACCATGGGAGTCAATCTCAACATGATTGTTAGCAATAGTTTTTTTTTCTTACTCCAGGAGGACCAAAACACTCAGAAATCCGACAGCAGCTCCAGCATATCCACCTCACTGGTTGAGGACACATCTCCAGAGTCTGTCATGGGCAAAAAGAGTAAGAACCATCATGAAATATACATAACTTTGTATTTGCAGTCTAACAAAAACATGTAATTGACTTTCAGGTTCTTCTACAACTGAATTTTTGTCTCCATTTTGTCTTTTCCCAGTTCCCCCACAGTTCCTGCCCATATCTTCCACTCCTCAACCTGACAAACGCTTCGCTCCACAGAGGAGGCACTCCATAGAGAAGGAAGCTCCCACCAGCGGACGGCCGTTCCTGCCTCCGTCTCGCCAGAACTCCAAATCTCTGGTAATTGACACAACTTTCCTTTAGCTCCATGTTTTTGACATGTTTCAGCATGCAAAGTTGTTTTTCCTTGTTGAGTGGATCCCAGGACAGTAACTGAGAATAATTTAGTGTAGAGCAGTGAGTTAGCTACAGGCTGTGGTCACACTTAACTGTCCTGAGTCTTGTGAAAGTATAATTAGATTCTCAGGATTCTGTCCAGTGCTGCAGCATTGCAGGTCCTGAGTGTGGAGAGAAAGAGTTAAAGGAGAACTTGTGCTTTCATTTTCAATTTAGAAGCCCAATTAAAGGCTAATCTATGCCATACAGCTGCTTAGGGGGCTTGGATGTATTGTTAAAGGGCACTGACTGCCCTAGATTCTCGTCTCATTCTCATTCACACATTGAAAGCAGCTACGCTGACGACACACGTCAAAAAGGAAAGATTTTCAGTGAATAATGACTTCCGTTCAAAAGTTTGGGGTCAGTAAGATTTTTTTTTTGTTTATAAAGAAATGAATACTTTTATTCTGCAGTGCTGTTGTTTTGAACTTTGTATTTATCAAGGTATCCTGTTAATAAATGTATCACCGTTTCCACATAAAATTAAGCAGCACAACTGTTTTCAACTTTGATAATAAAAAATATTTCTAGAGCAGAATATTAGAACAATTTCTGAGGGATCATGTGAGACAGGAGTAATGATGCTGGAAACTCAGCTTTACCATTGCAGGAATATAGTACAATTTAAAAACATATTAAAATAGAAAACAGTTATTTTTAAATTAACTAAGTTAAATATTAAATAAGTTATTTATTTCATTGTATTTTTGATCAAATAAATCCAGCCTTTGTGAGCATAAGTTTCAAAAAACAAAAACAAAACATACTCTAAACTTTGAACGGTAGTGCATCATATAATCGATCCGCCTTGATAGATTTGCTACATGGAGCTTAACTTATGAAGAACTGACTTCAGATTTAGCTATGCTGACTGTGTTTGGTCCTGCCTAAAAGTACCGTAACTGATCAGTTCTGATTGCGAAACCTCTGAGGTCTTTGAACGGTTGTAAATTTGACAATCACAGACCTTTTACAGGAAAATAAATGATTCTTAAACCGTTCTAGATAGTGAGTGATACTGTAGTTTTATTGCAGTATACTAGATAGAGAGCTGTAACGGCTCTGCTTTTCTTTCCTGCCTCTGAAGCTGTCGTCAGACAACAAGGTAAAGCACACATCTTCCACATTCTCATGCCCACAGATTCTGTTGCATTATGCTGGAGGGAGTCATTTCATCACAATTTCATCTGCAGTGAGATCGCTTTATCAGTCTTTCAGTTGGGCGGCTGCTTCATATGTGCATGTTGCACAATGTTGCATGGGCAGTAGGGAAAGCTGCAGAAGGAAATGGCCGACACTAAAATCACTTCAGTTACTCGTCATCAAGATGATTTTATGATCATAATGGAAGAGACAACATTGCTCAACAAACTTCCTCCTTTTGAATAATGCTCAAGTTATGTGCATCATTCAAAGAGTGTCAGATTTTGATGATAATAATTAAGATTTATATAAAAAGGTGAAGTAAGGAATAATGTAGAGATAGCATATTTGCAAAGTAATAATTATTTGAAATACTAGTGGATAGATATGCCTCATTTTATTTTTTCCCCATAATTTATGATTTGAAAGGTAAAGTAAGGAATAATGTATATTTGCAAAGTAGCTAATAATTATATTACATACATTATTAGAAATACCAGCAATTTAATTAAAGATATCCAGTGTGATTTTACAATAAGGGTGCTTTCACTAGCACTAGCACTTTTGGTGCGCACCCGAGTTCGATTGACGTCAGAGTTCGGTTCGTTTGGATGATGTGAACGCTGTCTTCCGAACTGGGGTGCGCACCAGCGAACCGTACCCGAGTCCGCTTAAAAAGGTGGTCTGGGGTTCGATTCATGAGAACTCCGGTACGGTTCGCTGCTGATGTGAACACAATCGTACGTATGATTTGATAAAAATGTGAGTTTGTGTGAGTTTCACTCATTTTCCTGACGAGCGTGACTGACATACTGCAAGCAGAGAGCTGTATATCTCATGTCTGCTCGTCTTCAGCGTTCTTTAGAGCATTTGCAGTACATTCGCGGCAGATAGACGCAGGTGCCATTACGTACGGAAGCTTTGGTAACACAACCAACGGTTCAAAAACAATATTATAAAAGTGAGGTGAGCAACGCTATGCATTTTGCCACCTTCTCGTTCGCCGCCGTTACCAAGCAACGGGATAAACAGCTGCTGCTTTGATGACGCAATCGAACTCGGGTTCGGTCCAGGCAATCAAACCAAGTGTGAAAGCACCCTAAGTTTGTCTTTGCTTTCTTTCTTATACTGGCTTAGTGTTTCTTAGAATTTCTGTCCATTTAAAATATACTGTCATTTATTTTTTTAACATTTAATTGTTTTTATAACATGTATGGAGCATCAGTGACACTTTCTGTTTTTGTACATGAAACAATACTGCAGTTAGTTTTCAACAAATACCAAATAAAAGCCATGTTGTTTTCTTTGGTCAGGCTCACGCATTAGGCAGCGGTCGTGTGGTACGTGCTATCAAACTACATATTACTGATACTACACTAACACTGCGTGACAAGGGACATAAAAGCCAATATGAGTCTCTTTTGTAAGTTGACAAGACATGATTTTGGTAGTTAAGGTGATTGAAAGTGAGTATTAGAGATGGATATTGGCTTTTATGTGTGCTTAAATTAGTGTGCCTCATTAAATTGGGTAAGGACTAGTCCTGGGGCGCCGTGCATTGTTTTAGCACAGAGCATGAAGATTTCCACTTGTCTTCATATGCAAATTTTACATACATCTTGCATAGCAACATAATCAGAGAGTTTAACAATCCACATTGTTGAATTAAATGTTTTGCTTTGCCTCCATCATTGTTGTGGGTTTTGTTTCGTGTCGTGTTTGGCGTGTTTTGTTTCGTGTCGTGTCTAGATCGAGTCTTGATCTAGCATGTTATAGTTTTTCCATCCCTCAATCTTTGGGTGTGACAGCATGGCATGTTTAAATATGCAATGTACCCTTCAGCATGTTTGTGAAAGGGATGTGTTTGTTTCAGGAGGAGTTCTGCTACCCTGTCGAGTGCCTGACTTTGACCGTCGAGGAGGTGATGCATATCAGACAGGTTCTTGTTAAAGCAGAGCTGGAGAAGTTCCAGCAGTATAAAGATGTTTATAATGCGCTGAAGAAAGGAAAGGTACATTTTCTCCACACTTGTACATTCACTGCCCACTATAAATGTACAGCACTATACATACATTAGCCCAAGCTTTATTGAAACACTATGCTATGATGCTTAATAATTCTGGCAACTCGCTACAGTTAAGTGTTTAATTGTGCAAACTATTCCTTTAGCTTTGCTTCTCATGTCGGACGAAGAAGTTCTCGCTCTTCACCTGGTCCTATACCTGCCAGTTCTGTAAGAGGTGGGTGGAGCTTTTCATTTAGAAATTTAAATAACGAAAACAAAGTAACGATGTGCAGTGGAATCATGGTTCTTCTCCTTTTCCTCTTACAGGCCTGTTTGTTCACAGTGTTGTAAGAAGGTAAATATAACATCTTTAACTCTTTGCTACTTTTGCATTAATATAAGATTTAATATAAGATGCTTTGTGCACATTTTCAACTTTTTTTAGTATGTAATGTTGCTGTTTGAGCATGAAAAAGGTCTGCAAAGTTAGAATATCCACTCCAAAGGGAGTTATTCTCTATATCAGTGCACACTGTTTCTGAACTCCCTGAAACGCCTCCATTGTATTCCTCATTTTAAAAATTGGAAGCCATACGCAAAAGAAAAGGGTGCAAGGCCTGGTCTAGTTGTGTTAGTAGTGTGTCAAAACTAGTTATGGTAAGGGGGTGTGACATTTCCAAAACGCACCTGAAGTGGTTGACCAATCACAACACACTGACCAATCAGAGCACATTGTGCTTTTCGGAAGGAGGGGCTTCATAGAGACAGGAACTAAACAGAGCGTTACTGACTGCGTTATGTGAAAAATAATGTGCTTTTTGAACATTCAACCATGAAAACCTTTTCTAGTAAACCCCAAAATCAAGACTTTGTAAAAGGGCATAATGGGTCATCTTAATGTTTTTGAAAGAAGTCTGCTCAAAAAGGCTGCATTTATTTGATCAAAATACAATAAAAACAGTAATATTATGCAATATTACAATTCAAAATAATATAACCATTTTCTATATTAATATATTTTAAAATGTAATTTATTCCTGTGATGGTAAAGCTGATTTTTCAGCATCATTACTCTAGTCTTCAGTGTCACATGATCCTTCAGAAATAATTAATGGTGCTTAAGAAACATTTCTTATTATCAGTGTTGAAAGCTATAGAAGCTTGTTTCCACCTTTTTTCCTTTGCAATTGCAAGTTATAGTCAGAATTGCAAGATAAAAAGTTGCAATTACCTTTTGCAATTACCCCAAATTGTCAGCCTTTTTTCCCCTCAGAATTGGACTTCATAACTCGCAATATCTCACAGTTCTGAGAAAAGAAGTCAGAATTGCGAAATATATATTATATGTATATCGCAATTCTGACTTTTTTTCTTGCAAATCTGGCTTCTTTTTTTTTTGCAATTTCGAGTTTTAATCTTGCCATTCTGACTTTATAACTCACAATTCAGTTTTTTTTAATTGCAATTTTGGCTTTTTCCTCTGCAGTTGCGATTTACAAAGTCATACTTTTTTTCCCTCAGAGTTTATATCTCACAATTCTGTGAAAAGTAGTCAGAATTGCTAGATATAAACTCGCAATTGCAAGAAAAAGTCATAATTGCTTTTCTCTCAATTGCGAGTTTATATCATGCAATTCTGAGGAAAAAAGTCAGAATTGTGAGATAATAAATTTTGCAATTAGCTTTTTCTATTTTTTATTCAGTGGCGGAAACAAGCTTTTATAGAAAACAGTTATTTTGTGCTGCTTAATATTTTTGTGGAAACCGTGATACATTTTTCCCCATGTTCTTTGATTAATAGAATTTTTTTTTTTTTTTAACTGCATTTATTGGAAATATAAATATTTTGTAACTTTATAAATGTTTTACTGTGTTTTACTGTCACTTTTGATCAATTGATTGCAATTGATTGACCTCAAACATTTGAACGGTTCTGTGCATTTTTCAATTTGCTAATGACCTCATATCCTCTCATTTCAGATGAAGTTGCCCTCCAAGCCCCATGCCAGCCTGCCCATCTCCTCTCTGGGCCCCAGCATCTTGCCCAAAAAGGAGTCTGGAGCATCAGCCCCGGCAGAGAAGACCTCTTCCACATCCAGCCACAAGCGCAACAGCCTTCAGCGTTCCATGTCCAGGTGAGCTTCAGAAATTGAGGGGGTTTCGTATCATCTGTACCATAGTAAGGGCTTCCAGTAAGATTTTTTTTCCCGTCACCAATCCCTCTCAGATCGTCAAAGCACGGTGAGCGCTCATCCTCCAAAGACGAGCTGGAGCTTCCCGAGCAGTTCACAGAGGACTGGAGCACCATGGACGTCTGCGTGGACTGCAAGAAGTTCATCAATGACATCATCAGCAACAGCAGGCGCAACCTGACCACCAAACGTGCCCGTCTGCACCGCAGGACCCATTCCGTCTACATGTCCAACACCAGTTCTTCCCACTTCAAACCATCTGAACGGACTATCAAAGAGGTTTAGGATCCCAAGTGCTTGGAATCCTTCCTATTAAAACGTTCCTGTTTATACGGTTCTCACCTGTTGTGAACGTGCCAGACAGAAATAAGCTTGCTATGCGAAAGGTGTTTTGTTACGTATGACCGTACGGCCACTTTTGTTAGCTTTGTAACATACCTTCGATACCTCTTCTTTTCCATTTAAAAAGTGCCAGAGGTGAAGGAATAAAGCCGTCCCTCTTCCAGCATGAGTCCTTAAGCACCAGCCTTCTCAGGAAATGGTTTGTTTCTGTGATTTAAAGCTTTGGAATGTAGTTTAACACACTTTAAACTTATTTTGACCAGCTTTTCTCAATCTGAATTGACACTGAATAAAATGAAAATGACAGTGTGAAAAAGAAAATGCAAGGCTGCTTTGATTACTTAAAGGTACAAGGCCTGAATGTAAATTTTTCAATATAGTAAAGAAAAGTGGAGTTCAATTGTATGTAAATAGTAGCTGAATGATCAGCCTAAATGTTATAGATGTAAATAGGCATCCAAACGGACTAATTTGTCCCCTTTTAGGAAGAACTAGTCGACCAAGAGACTGTAGATGAGCTCAGCCTCCACAACAATCCAAGATCAAGTCTTACCAAATGTTTTTCTTATTGTTCGTTAAAATCGCTGCTGTAATAGTGACATGGTCCAAACGAATGCCGTTTTAGATAATTACAGAGAGTACTTACAGATATATATTTTTCCTCCGTCTGATGGCAGTGTTTTTGAGCTTTTAGTCAAAGACGAGGGTAAAGATGTGTTTTTTAGAGCGGATGCTAAAAGCTGTAGTGTTTCTTGAAGGAGTGATCGGCTGTGCCAAACAAATCTCCACAATCTGAGCAATATGTGTCTTGGACCTGATGTACATAGTCAATAACATTTACTGGAGATGGTGATGGCCCAAAAGGGTGAAACCAATTCTCTCTTTTAAATAGGAGATGACTTTTGTAGGATATGTTATGTACATGCTGTATATCCGAATCTCATCTGATCCACTGATCTATTAAAATAGGCTCTATTGTTATAAAGTTATGATTTATATTATTAATAATGTTTTTTATTTTTAAGTGTCAAATTTTGCTTTTCTTTTCACTCAACATCTAAATATATTTTGTAATTTTTCACCTCCACGTTTATTTTGATGTCTTAACTTTGTAAATTAAGTTATATTATATTATTAATTACCCATGTTGTGCAATGAAAGACCCCATGAGTCTTTAACATCTCGTTATATGAAGGTACTTAAGTCATGTCAGGGTTTTTGGAAAGATTTTTTTCTGTTTTTCCTTAATTCAAAAAACACGCGCACACTTATAAATACACATGCACTGCAATGGTATACAGGCTTGTTCTTCTGTTTTGTGCAAAACTGACTGTACTGCCTTCCTCTAAACTAAAGAATGATTGGTGTGCATGATGAAATCTATGATTTTTTTAAAAATAAGAACAGAATTGCCAATAAATAAAGCATTTGAAATTTGAACATTTGAAATTGCATTTCATCAATACACTAGCATTGATATGTCAAGGAATAATTGTGTGTCTCGCATGAGAGATAACATTACTAGGATATATTAAAACGGTAATCACATACCTCTATGGAACCCTAATAAAGAAAAATAATATAATGAGTGAGGGTGTATTTAATAATGCTGGCAGTTTAATTGAGATTATATGAGATGTACTCGTGCCTCAAGATAATGCAAACTTTTCCATATGTTATTACCTGAATATGGAGCCTTTTTGAGCTAGTAACAAACTCAACAGACTGACAAATTCTGGATGAATTGTAGGATTTCTAGAGTCATTTTGGATGTTTTCTCCTTATGATTTTGACATTTGACTTTCCAAATAGCAGCGGATGCATGATATAAACTAGTGGGAGAGTGACAGAATTGCAATTCTCCACTAGAGGGCAGAAAAACATCACTTTCAACAGCTGACTCTTAAAAAAGTCTGGCATGTTCTAAATTTCTTAAGCAGAATGAGCAGAAGAATATGGTGGTTGTTAGTGACAATGTGAAAATGTTTGTATCTTATTTGAGAAATACATGTACATATGCCTCAATATGAGATCTGCTATTTCCCTTATGAAAATGAACCATGGCTTTACTACAAAACCCCGATAAACCATGGTTATTATAGTTAATCCACGGTAACCACAAATTAACCATGGTTTTGCTACGCTAACCATAGTAAAACTATGGTTATACAAATGGTAATCAATTAGCCAAAAACCATGGTTACTACACTTTTACTATAATAAAACCATGCCAATTTACAAACAAACACATTCCCAGTGAGGTTGAGCTGAGAGAGTGGACATAGTAAACTGAGATGACAGTGCAAAACAAGTCTGCCCTGCAGTCTGATTGGCTGTTACCATAACAACAGTTGTCAAGGGCTATGTGCGCTTGAGGGGTGTACTTTCCATCTGAAAGCTCGGGGCTAAAGTTAGTGGTGAGTCTTGCGCGAGACCAGCTGTGCTTCCGATTACACCGCTGCCCCTCCCGCGGTCAGACCTCTTTGTTATGCTCAGTATGTAGTTGTGTACCGTAAATGACAAAGTGCAATGAAAACTAAGCTGAATCGATCGGTTTTTAGTAATGAATAGACTAGAAATCCTTCAACATTTATTTCATTCACTAGTCCAGTTCAAGAAAAAAACAGATATTTCTTAAATTTAATCAAAGGTAAGGTCACAGACAGCTTCCAAGCAGCATTTCATATCAGGAGGCAATAGACATCTTGATTGAATCTCTGTCCATTGGTCCTTTGTGTCTTCAGTGATGTCAGGGCTCTTCAAGCCCATCATATCTTTTATTTGATAATGGAGTTTGCAGTCAAGAGAACCTCTTCAAACTGTTGGCACAGGGCTTTGAGATCAACATACTGTAATGCAGCAAACACAAATCATTAATAACAAGCACTTCCTGTTACTTCATGATTTCATTTTTTATAAATAAAACCTATTTTGACACAAAGGGGAAGAAAACTACATGGCCAAAAGAATGTGGACACCTGAACCACACACACACACTTTCTGGCATGCTATCTTTCTGGGGACTCTCCATGAACTTAATGGTTTTGTACTGTACAAACTGTATATTCTATCGCAAACTAACTCTACCCCTAAACCCATCACACAAAACTTTCTGCATTTTTACATTTACATTTTTCATTTTCATACATTCTGTATGATTTATAAGCTTTTGTACCCATGGGGACCTCAATTAATGTCAAGAATCGTGCTGCACGGATTCTCCCTGTCAAATTTTGTACACATACACTTTTTGTCATTAGGAGAAAATTTAATTAGGCGTAATTTAAATCAAAAAACATATTCAGATCACAGAAACATAAGATATTAAAGTCTTATTTCAATGGATTTTTTATTCATATTAAATTCATTTACTGTGTTAATTTGTGATGCATTGGATCGCATGGCCTACCGTAATGCCACAATAATTAACATAGTGAATCTTGTTAGCTTTTTATATTTTCAATTTAAAATAAAAGCTTTTCTAAAATTGGAAAGTTGTTGAAATGCAGTGGTTACCCAGGGAGGCCTCAATAAGTCTTAAAATTATTTATATTTAGTTCCATCAACTTAACCTTTATTAAAATGCTAAAAAGTTGATTTAGTTGATTTATTACAACAGTTAAGCATTATCTTCAAATACTGTCTCGGATAAAGGGGGGCCTTGGAGTCAAAAAGTTGACTGTTTTCCTTTTGGAGCAAATGGGAATGCAACATATATACAGTATATACATATAAAAGTTTACCCTACTCTAGTTAACTTTCGAGTTACTAAGTCAGAAATGGGTCCCTGAAAATGTTTGCTGTATATCCTTGATTTTTTGCATCTGTTAGTGTAGCAGAAAAAGTAAACCCTGTTCATTCGAAGCAGGTGTCCACATACTTTTAGCGTACGTGGAACATCAAGCATTTCATGATCCATTAGGTTTGTTTTGAGCCTTTATTAATTACATAGAACTGACCACACACCATAGCTCTGAGGGAATGTTCTCTTCACTTCACCAATTACTCGTCACAGTCATGTCCTTATGCGTGCAGATTTTACATGGGCTAAAAAGATTGTCACATCTCCTGCATTCCAATTAAATTCAGGCTAACAAGGCACTATTGACTAAAATTTGGCTGCTCGAGCTGTTCTGATGAGAAACATCTGTCTGAAGATTTTTGGGTCACAGTTCTTCAGGGACAGCTGTGCATTGCGTAAGTCTGCCGTTTTGCTCTGAGGTCCTGGGCTCACTCCCTGAGATCCACTGTGACACTTGCAATTGCCAGCTCAAATCTCTTTTGATTTAAGGAGGCACAGATGCTGGTGAGCACCAGCAGCATACCATCAAAGCCACAGCTGAGATACACTCAACCCACAAACAAACGCAAGCTTCCTCAGATGGTTTCCAGTCTCAGCTGTGGCCCCATATTTTTCATTTCCCTTAATGAGCAGGGGAGCAAACGGGACGCCCAAGCAGAGATGTTGCACCCTCTGAGCAATCATGGTGGGTTGGGGCGGTTGGAGACGCAGATCAGCGATAGTGAACCGTGATCAAACAGTTTGTACGGTAAAGAGCCTTTAGAAATCCACACGTCTGTTTTAGGGTCATAGCACTCAAAGCAGTCGGAGTCCTCGATGACATCATGAGCGTTGAGGAAGCGCCCTCCGGTCACGTAGAGTTTGTTATTGATGACTGTGGCTGCATGGTGCATCCTTCTCTCCTTCATGTTTGCACACTTCACAAATTTATTCACTTTGGTGTCGTAGGCAATCACTCTTCTTGTGTATCCTAAAAAGATTGCCAACACACAGCAGTTTGATTAATGCATCAACTCAACAAATGATGCATAATGTTTCATGTTTGGAATATTGTAGGATCCTATAGGAAGGGGCAAGTATTTTCCTCTTGACTGATTTCATCTTAACATTTATTGAATGTTGCTCTATTAATTGAATTATGCTCTGATTAATCATGACATGAGTTTAGTTTTGAGGCTGAATTATACATTTTTTGTCAGTGTATAATAGTGATCTGTACATTTATTTAATGTTCCACATTAAAAGGATTTTGTGCCTATTTGTAAATTTTTTTATGTCATTTAGATGTGTAGGGTAAAAATGTCTTTATTTTGACAATTGTTCTATTGTTCTATTATTATAATGATTCTGTTCTACAATTTTCCTGTCCTTGTTCAATTATTCAACTAAATCAGTGGTTCTCAACCAAGGGGCCGGTGCCCACTAGGGGGCCTCAAGATTTAAAATGATTTAAAATAAGACAAAAATATTTAAAGAAATATATATTTCACAACAACTGTTTTTTTCTTTGAAGAACCAGGGTTTTCAATGTATAGAAAAATCTGGATATATGAGGTAGCCCAATTTTAAAAGTGTGTTCTCTATACCTGGAAATATCATGTAAATTATTAAAATATTACAACTTCATGGGAACTTTCCTATAGTTATGCCAAGCTCTGAAATATAGAAACTGTAAGTAAAACATATATTTAAAAAAATCCTATCCAGTAAATCATGAATGGCTGGAAGATTAATATAAATTATTTGTTTAAAAAGAGTGGGAACACTTCTGGAATCCAGATATGTAATTATTTTAATTCCAATTATTTTATTTTATTTTATTATTTTAACTTTTGAAAAACAAATCTATGGCTAGGGGGCATTTAAATATTGTGAGCAATGGTAGGCATCAAAGGGCCCCTGAACTAAATTGTCAAAATGCATTCATTTTCAATAATTAATGCAAACATTTTACATAGACTTACAAAAAAGTGTTTTACATTATAATTTCTTTTTTAAATAAATAAATGATTAAAATGTATATGTATTTTACATATTTTTTCTTACAATATTTACTCACCTCCAACAATATAAATCTTGTCTTCTATCACAGCAGCAGGTGCGCAGACGTTCTTCACTGTCCTGGTTTCCAGTCTAGACCACAAGTTGCGGGAGATGTGATAAACCTTGGAAAGATGAGAGGCATTTGTCATGTTGGATCACACCTTGAGCGAAGCACATATTATCCTTTCTGAATGACTTTTGTTACCTGTATTAGCCTCACTGGGTTCTGCAAGGCATCCTCGCCTCCAAACACATAAATCCTCTGGTCGTTGGCCGCCACTGCAGGGTGTAGGACTGCTGTGGGCATTGGCGCCATGGCCTCCCATTGATTGAACATGCTGTTGTAGCGCTCTACTGTATTTGAGATCTGCTTATTCGGCCCTATCCCACCAAGAGCGAAGATAAAGTGAAGGTAGGAGACACATTGATGGGCATACCGTGGCACCAGCATGGGTTCGGCGGTCCTCCACTGGTTTGTCTTCAATGAGAGGGTATACACTGTGGCACTAACCGCACTGTCTCCAGATACCAGACTAAGACTGAGGCCACCCACCACATACAGAATGCTGTGAATACAGACATAAGCTGCCTTGTAGAGCCGCAAAGGTAGTTTAGCAAGCCACTGCCAACGTTGTGTCCTTTCGTCATAGAGAAGTGCTTCCCGAGACGTCTGTTCGTTGTTTTTGCGGCCTCCAACCACAACCAGAGTCTCCCGGCACGTGTAGCGCCGCGGTGTTGTCCAGAGAGGCTTCAGCTCTCGAGTGCATTTGGCACTTACGGAAAACATCAGACGTCGCACAGACTCGATGATCTCAGTGCACAGTGTAGACGACTGGACGAGCGGATCGTTGGCGATAAACTGGAAGAGGTATGTTGGATGGATGTACCGTAAACGGACCTTCTTGAAGAGGTCGTGAATGGCTCCTCGACGGGAGAATGGGTCATGGTGGATCCAAGCAAGTAATGTCTCAAAAACCTGCTCCTCCTCCGCACACAGTCGGTCGTCCTCCAGGTAGCACATTAGCTCAGGAAGGGAAAGTTCGCAGAAGTCCTCAGTAGCAGCTACGTCTGAGAAACACCGCACAGCCATCTCTTTGGCTCTCTCCTTGAGGCTTTCACAGTGAAGGATCTCCGAGAGCCGGATCATGCTCAGGCAGTTTTCCGGATTGAGCTGTTCCTGAAGGAAGGTGGAGCAGGCCTCAAAGAGCCTCCCGTACTGTAGCATGGAGGCCGCCTGCATCAGGGGCAGCACAAGCTCCATGGTAATGGTAATGGTACCAGTATAGATGTAATCCACGACGCATTCAATGACTTCCGATGCGATCCCTTTCAGGTCCACTCTAGCCTGGCTGCTCTCCCGAAAGTTGCTGCAGAACATGGCTCGGAAGTAGGGGCTGCTGGAAACCAAGACGTTCCTGTGGCACGGGATCTCCTTGTCTTCGGTGCACAAGATCACATCGGTAAAGATCTGCTCCTGTCTCAATATGTTCAACTGAAACAGGAGGTGAGCAGGGAGCTCTTGGTCCTTGAACGGAAAGATCTCTGTTGATGTACTAGCCATGCTGCAAAGGGTAAGGATTGAGAGTTTAATGGCAAATAAACATTACCATTCAGTCACAATGAGTAAGAAGTTACGGTTTGCTATTGTCATGGCCACCACACAACCTATCCTCCCTCCCTTTAAGCTCTCTTTCTCTGTTACTTTATCAGCCCGGATGTTCAGTGCCACACCAGTGTTCTATTCCAGTGTCCCTTAAATCATTTTAATGCATTCATGTGTAGCGCTTGGCTACATTTCCCAATCTAAGCTAAGTTTATCAACGCCGTTGTATCACTTGCCAGCTGGTCCTGATCCCCTCGGTAGGTTTGCCCTTGACAGCCTAACCGTTTAGACCAGGACATTTCATAGGCCTATTATCAACACTAAGTCATCTAATCACCCCAGAGACAGCTACTGATTTTATTTCACTCCAGATCACATGGGCCTGTCTGACGTCTATTTTGGGATGCTAATTGTTTTTTCTTATTATTAATCACCATTCTGAGACACCGCAACAAGGCTGAAAGTATTTCCCAAAGATAAAAGATACCATATCATATTTCAGTGGCACTCGTTTAAAAGAAGACAGCTTCAAAATAGACAACAAACCATCAGTTGTGAAAATGGCTGAGTAACAATACCGTAAGAGAACCTCAAAAAATAAGGATTTTAATATAATTCTCTAGTTCATCAAACATGTTACATAAAATAACTAGATGACAATTCAGGAAAAGCAAATGCCCTATATCAGAATTTGCATTTTGTACATTAATTCAATCTTGTTTATATTTGAAAGTAGCTCTTGAACTCACCTGTTTGTTCTTCACACTCAAGTTCCAGTGGGAATCAGACACAGTTCAGCAGGATAAAAGCAAATAAATTTCTCCCAAATTTCTCTCTCAAAGACGTCTTAGTCAAAAGTGGCATGGAGAAAGACATGAGGTCTCAAATTTGGAGTTTGCCATGAGGTCGCTGTGTACATTCCAGTTACCTAGAATAGTCTGGAGGGCTGCTGTCCTCCGGGTCTCACATGTGACCCTCCCCTTGTTTGTTCCCTCAACGGTGGGTCGTGCACCATGCTTTTTGTGTGTTTACTATGGCAGTGACAGAGAACCCGGCTTATCCGGAGGACAGAGGAAGGGGTCGAGGGCTTGTGCACACCCCTTGGCAGGCTTGTGTAACCCAGGAAGCTGGTAAATATAGTGCAGTGCTGATGGCTAGGATGAATGCGGTGAACAGCTGAACCGTTAGGCCCGGTTACCTTGGTTTGCCTCTTGTTTGAGAAGACCACAGTATTTACCTGCCTATTAAGATGGACATTCATATACACCTTTCAGCTTTTTCAACATGTTCTTTAGCTTGTTTTTATGTCATGTTTTATGTTCATGTCTTTTTATTTTGATATGACAATTTTGTGTTTTATTTTGAAATATCTGGGGGGTTCTTGGTTCTCGTTTATAACTCTTGTTAGTTAATCAGTGTATTTAAACCCCTGATGTTTGCTGTTTCTTGTTGTTTATCAGATGGTTTCAAGCCAGATTATTGTAAAGCTTGCAATATTTTTTTCTTCAAGTCAAGTCATGTTTTTTTTGGATATAAAATTGTATTGTTTGTTACTTCTTATTTGGGTTATCAATTTAGTCTCACAGGCTTTATGTATCAGACGTACAAAAACATCAAAATAAAATTTGCCGTAAGAATTGCGAATCTCAACCTGTCTTTTTATATTCTGTAGATGCATAACTGAAAGTCCTATACTGACAGATTAAGATACCAATATAAAAGAAAATGATGATGGCAAAGAAAATTATATATATATCTTGGATGAACTAAACGCTAGATACAGGTGTAGATACTCCTTATAGCCCTATCATCAGCTGTATGTTGGGAGAAGATGAATTACTGTCATGTTTAGATTGCTGGAGAGGGAAAGAAAAACAAACATGCATCTAGGCAGATTATATGACAGTCCTTGAATGCCATGGAGTCTGGAATGTCAGCAAGGGAGCATCATCTTTAGCAATGCCACCTCTTTCCTGGGATGAAAACAGCTGTTTGCTTTGCCTACTGCACGCTTTACTTTACCTAGTGGCATTACCATGCTCATAGGTGTGGTTAAAGCATTTATCTCAACACAAACAGTCCCAATGAAGATATTTCTAGTTTTTAGGGAACATTTTGTGTGCTTTAAAGACAAAGAATAAGACAACATCAATTTGCAGCTCTTCTTACAACCAATAAAAGACAAAGTTGGAGCCTGTGAACATCAAAAGCTTAACGATAGTTTTATAATGATGTGTGGGCAAAGATTTAATATGTGCTTCATTTTAACCTATCTGAGTTTATTTTGGTTTACACCCTTACTACATTTGAATGCAATTATTAATGTTTGTTCTGCAGCGATGACTGATTCGTGGACGAATTGTTCATTTGAGTCGGATCTTTACCATGAATCAGTAGAACCCCTCAAAAACATTTCTTTCACGAATCGGGCTAAATTGGTCCGAGCAGTCCGAATTTATAGCCTATTTAGGTTATGAAAGACTATAAACCGAATCATGACTGCAATAACCGAACGGACATACATGGAATTACTGTGAAACCCTTATTAATAAAACATAATAAGCATTTATATGTGCTCGCCGGTGAATCACGCCGTTCGAACCCGTTCATTGAAAGAACCGTTTGAAAGAAAAATACGCAAAAATGAGTCAGACCTCCCTTCACTACTGATCCGCACTCCCAACTAATCCCCTGTCGTCATGCGCTGAGCGGAAGTGACGTACATAGCCAGAAGCGTGACGAAGGCTCGTTTAGAAATACAACAAGGAAGTAGACGTTCACTGTCAAGGCTAAAATAACATTTATAAAGAAGATATTTAATAGCCCAACGGTGACTTATCATTGAATAAGTACCGGGAGGGTATAGTCATCTCGGACTTACCCGAAAGCCCGTAAGTATTAGTTTGAATAACCGTGGAGCTCGAGTCCAGCAATGAACACGGACGTTGAATTTCACATCAGGCAGAATTACCCGTGGAACAAACTGCCAGCAAATGTCAAACAGGTACAGTGACACACAGCACGCATGTATTTATCACACAAACATTTGTCATCACTGCCTGCCCTACTTGCATAATAATTTACAGCATCAGCATGATTTACAGATATTCTGTCATTCATCTCATTCATTCATCTGTACACACACACACACACACACACACACACATCATCCTCATCATCACTGTCATTACTGTCATCAGATTACTTTGCATGACACCAGTCCATGTATACCAGATCAATAGATATAGGAAGGCTAATTATAGACAATTGAAATGGGTTTTGTTTTAAAGACAGTTGGAATTACCCTTTTTGAATAAATTAATTATTGCATAAGATGTGTGCGTATCAACTTTGCTACTATGTTATCAGATATTTCTTTCAAAAGATACAGCAACCCTCGGATGCATGAGTTTTGAAACGATACAAGTTCACAATATGTGAACAAAATAATGTTTTTATTAATGTTTTTTTATTAAATGTTTGTTAGTTTATTTTTTTCATGTGTTATTTATGACCCATAATTCTAATGTAGTTCACAGTGGACATAATATATAAATTCATTGTTTTAATTTTTATTTGTTTTATTGTTTATGTACTAGTATTTATGAAATTTCTTTTTTAAAGTTGTTCATGCATTTATTGTTTTATTTATCAAAATGATATATTTTGAGAGTTATCCACTGTCCACTGCAATATAAACTACAATAGAATAGAATAATTATGGTTATGGAAATTGGAAACCATGCATCAAAGGGTTAAAATGGAAACAAAATGAGACCTATGTTGACATACAGTAGGAATAGTGGGCTGTACAGTAAATGTTTATAATATAGAAAATGTGGCTTTGGAAATACTTTTCATGTGGAAATGATTTTTGACTTGACAATTGATTTTTCTTTCACATTCAATTCATATTCACAGTCAAATTCACATTCTCATAAATAGTGTCAAACGTATTTGCTGATCATCGCACTGTGTTACTAAATCTGTTGGCATTAAATGTTTTTGCACTTTCTCTCATATCTGCTTTGCCTTTTAATTGTCATCTTGTTTAATTCATAGAGTCTTGGAAACTCGCAGCGTGAATATGACAAGCAGGTTCTTCTGTACAGTATCCGAAACCAGCTACGCTTCCGCAATAACCTAGGTAAGCAGTAGATCAACTCAAAAAATCTATTGCTTTTCTCTTCCATAACTCCTATTTTTCATTCTGACAGTGTGCAACGGTATTTCTCACTCCACTCTGGCCAGACCAAAGAGCTCATTGTAGCTTCTGTTAGCAGATGTAATTACATTGAAATAATGACCTGAATTATGACCGAATCATTGCCCTGATTTAGTGTCCTTAACAGTCAAAAACCTCTTCTTTAACAGTCAGGCATGTGAAGAAGGATGAACGCAAGTATTACGAAGAGCTGTTGAAGTACAGCCGAGAGCATCTGATGCTTTACCCCTACCACCTGTCTGACATCATGGTCAAGGGTCTGCGGGTCACCCCCTTCTCCTACTACATCAGCATCATGGAGGTTTGCTCTTAAACTCTTAAACTGTTTGGATTTATTGCATTTATTTTTGTACTTTTTTCTTGTAGTGAGTGGTACAATATGTAAGATTTTCATATTCAGTGTTATATATTTTGTTGACTTGTGTTCCTACAATATCCCAAATGTTTCCAAGAATGTTTAAATCCAGAGAAATAAGCAATTTCAACCAGGGCACAGACCATGTCCATGCGTCGCCTATCAGTGACATCATACCCGCGTTACCCTCGATTTCCGGTTTTATTTTGTAGAAACCATGGAAACACCAAAGACGCTTAAATATATTATGTGTTTTATTAGACCGGTGAGCAAATCTGTGGATACATTCATAGACAGAAAACGAATCGTTATATTGTTATATAGCTCAATCTCGTTTTCTTTATTTACCGCGAGTACCATGTTTTACCATGCCTTTGATCGATCTAGCTTACTGGAGTGTGTAAAGTGTCTTGTAGATGCCGAGCAAACACACAGAGTAGCATTATAACATAACTTTCAACACACTCAAATGTATATAATATGATAAAACAGCGCTACATTACCCCACATACACATGACTGGAAGAAGCGGAAGCAGTTGTCTGCAGCATAACAAAAGCTCCGTGAAATCAAGGCGTCATCAAGCTACGCCTTTGTTTTAAATAAGCGACCTCTAGTGGTGAAAAAATACATATTGTGCTTTTAAAAAATAATGGGGAGAATAAGGAGGAATGATACTCAAACCTGCTTTGCCCACCTAAGCACCACAGCTCAATGTGTAGGCCACGTCTCTAAAGAATTGATTTAATTCTCTCAAACAGCCCTTCCAAATTATTTGGTCTACAGTTACCACTGAATTTGTGAAAACAGTTGCAACATATGGTAGACACGGGCTGCCATCCAAGCGTTTAGTGTTTTACTGATCTAGTATGCAATTGTCTTCCTCTAATAATAGAGAAGTATCAACTGTTTACCATGTTATTGTCGCTCTTGTTAATGGTCATTACAGTATAAGTTCTGTATTCTGACAATTCTCCAGAGAGATACTTTTGTTAGACGGGTAGTTTTTGTTTGAGCTTATGAAGATTACTGTAGATGACTCATGCAATGTGTCAGCTACCATATTTAATTGTATAAAACAACAGTCTCTGCTTTCTATCTGTGTGACTTAAACAAATTCATTTACCAGCAGTAAGTTTTAGTCTTGGTACGTTTTTAAATATATGTTCTCAGAGCATAAAGGGAAAATTCACTCTCATTATTTACTAATTTCAAACCTGTATGGCATTCTTTCTACTGACAAAACACAAAAGGAAAGGTTTTAATGTAAAACCTATATTAGGGTTGTGCTGTTAGTCAGAGATATCGACGATGACGATATTATCAAGACGATAATTGGCTCGTTTTGCCATTAATGTATTAAATTATTATTATTATAAGGCTATAGTATTAGCTATTATTAAA
This sequence comes from Rhinogobio ventralis, assembly GCA_039654625.1. Lineage (NCBI taxonomy): Eukaryota > Metazoa > Chordata > Actinopteri > Cypriniformes > Gobionidae > Rhinogobio > Rhinogobio ventralis. The sequence goes on from CM077209.1 coordinate 27,722,604, forward strand.
TTAATATTAGTGCCTACAATTAATTTGCCTTCACTAATTTCAATACGAAATTACCACATTAGGCTACCACACTTGCAGGATTTTATTGTTTCGCACATTACCAAAACATTTAATGACAATAACAACACTAAAAACAATACAATTGCAAAATAATAATAATAATAATATCACTAAAAGTATATAGGCCTAATAACAGTCTTATGTTGGAACACAGCACAAGTCATCTGTGAAAATCAAAAGGCGCTTCAAACACTGACTTAAAAAAACGTGTTTAACAAGCAATGTATTGATTCTTCTCATTTTTTCACTGTCATTAATGTATGGTCCACAAGAAAAATATTAAGCCTGTGAATTAAGACTGATTATAGGCCTATTGTAAATAAGCTTTTGTTGAGGTAGATTCATCATCGGCATGAGAGAATGCACCGTTAATGCAGCGACAGATGTCAAAAGCTTGGATAGTTTTGATTCACTTTCAGGGAATAAGTGAGCGCGTTTATAAACCGATCGACTCAGCTAGATTTTTGCCCTTTACCCCGATTTCTCCCGGCAATGTAAAGTAAACACATTAACCTGCATTCTTTGGGCTTATTGAAGTGCGCGTATGCGATCGTGCTTCATCCAGACAGAGCACTAACCTATATATGACTATAAACCTATACACAGATCAGGCATAACATTATGACCGGTGAAGTGAATAACACTGATTATCTCTTCATCACAGCACCTGTTAGTGGGTGGGATATATTAGGCAGCAAGTGAACATTGTGTCCTCAAAGTTGATGTGTTAGAAGCAAGGAAAATGGGCAAGCGTACGGATTTGAGTGAGTTTGACAAGGGCCAAATTGTGATGGCTAGACGACTGGGTCAGAGCATCTCCAAAACTGCAGCTCTTGTGGGGTGTTCCCGGTCTGCAGTGGTCAGTATCTATCAAAAGTGGTCCAAGGAAGGAACAGTGGTGAACCGGCGACAGGGCGACATGGGTGGCCAAGGCTCATTGCAGGGCTCTACGCTAACATTTTTCTTGAGGAGCACTTGTGCTCCTAATATAAAAAAATTAGGAGCACAGTCAAAAATGTAGGAGCACTTTCTGATCAATAACACACATTCCAATTATAACTTTCCCATTACAGGTTGATATTTGTCAATTTCTTCAATTAAAATAGAAAAGTTGTTTTTTAAAATGTTAATTTAAACAATAAATTCAGAACAATTAGACACAATCAGACTTACCAATCAAATTAAATCAGCATCAAAAGATCCATCTTTGCACTGCAGAAGTGGCACAGAAGCTCTATCTGAAGTGGTATTTAGACACATTTACACAGACTGTTTAATGCAGCTCATGGGTAAATAATGTTGTATGAAGTTTTTGAATTTAGAAATATGTACAAATTAAACTTTAAAAGTTTGGTATTTTAAATAAAATCCATGCAAAGTGTAAATATAAAAATAAAACCGGCAGTAGGTGGCGGCAAGTCTTTATGTGCGGGCATTTTTGCCCCAAGACGCTGTTAATTTCCAACCTTGTTTATGATAATCCAAATGTAGTATTTCCAGTTAATTTGGCAGCAAAGAAACATCAGCATGAGACTGTCTGGTAAGTGCGCATTGGCTGCGTCACACCTATGTTTTACCTTGTAAACAATCTTCGAAGTGTAGTCCGTCACACACGTTGTTTGCACTTGCTCTGCTGACTGAAGGCATGAAAAGCAGCCGATCGCAGTACGAAACGTAAGTGTTGATCATTCATGAGAATCGATCGGGTCACTCGCACCAGTGCGCCTAAATATTTTTTCACAGCCGCACGCAGTAATTTTCAGGCGCAAATGTGCCCAAAATGGTCGCAGTGTAGAGCCCTGCATTGATGCATGTGGGGAGCGAAGGCTGGGCACATGAGCATCAGAACTGGACCACGGAGCAATGGAAGAAGGTGGCCTGGTCGGATGAATCACGTTTTCTTTTACATCACGTGGATGGCTGGGTGCGTTGCTTACCTGGTGAACTAATGGCACCAGGATGCACTATGCGAAGAAGGCAAACCAGCAGAGGCAGTGTAATGCTTTGTGCAATGTTCTGCTGGGAAACCTTGGGTTCTGCCATCCATGTGGATGTTACTTTGACACGTACCACCTACCTAAGCATTGTGGCAGACCATGTACACCCTTTCATGGAAACGGCTGTGGCCTCTTTCAGCAGGAAAATGCGCCCTGCCACAAAGCAAAAATGGTTCAGGAATGGTTTGAGGAACACAACAACGAGTTTGAGGTGTTGACTTGGCCTCCAAATTCCCTAGATCTCAATCCAATCGAGCATCTGTGGGATGTGCTGAACAAACAAGTCCGATCCATGGAGGCCCCACCTCGCAACTTACAGGACTTAAAGGATCTGCTGCTAACATCTTGGTGCCAGATACCACAGCACACCTTCAGGGGTCTAGTGGAGTCCATGCCTCGACTGGTCAGGGCTATAAAAAAGGGGGACCAACACAATATTAGTTATTAGTTATAATGTTATGCCTGATCGGTGTATATATTATATTTTAAGTCATCTTAAGCTCTATGATAACTTGATTTGACGTAAATTAGCCATGGTCATCATTCACTTGTATTATATGGAAAAGACATTCTGCTGTAATCATTTTTTCCTTTTGATTTCCATGGAGGAAAAAAGGTCATGTGGGTTTTGAAAGGCATAAGGAAGAGTAAATAATTCTTAGGTGAATGATTGTTTTGAAACTTCATTTCATTTGAAGTACACAACCCAATCTCTTTCCCCTTCATTCAGGACATCATGAACTGTGAGAAGAGTTATGATTCCCTGCCCAACTTCACTGCTGCTGACTGTAAGTTGTTTTCTTTCTGTCTGAACTGGGAATCATTTGTCACTGTTGCTGACTGCTCATGCACAATAACAAGGCCACAAGCCACTAGAGACGGCTGAACATTGCCCACTCAGAATGAAGTGGCACAGAGTTATTCTGACTAATATGAAAGTATTAGTGTTTACTTTTTAATGTTGCTCAGAGGTGGCATAAATACATTTACAAATAAATTATAATTAGCGACATAATATTTAAAAATGTGAAATATTTGAATTTAGTAACATGGTTAACATTTTACACTAAGGTTAAATTTCACTAAGGTTTTAAATTTAAATTTAAATCAAACAGTTTGTGAAAATGTCACATTATAAAAAATGAAATGAATTATTATAAAATTATGAAATAAATTATAAAATGACTGTTCTGTTATACCAATGGTAAAGTAACATTTAAAATTGCTTTAGGTGATGTTAAAATGACATTAAATAGTGCTGATTTAAGTTGAATCTGTTCAAGCTATAGAGTGGTAAAACTCAAAAATGAGTTCTTCAATTGATTCAGTAAGCAATCAATGTAATTTCTGAAGTTATTGTTTTTTTCAAGGAAGGACCCATCAAATTAAATGTTAAATGTAGTTTAGAAGCACAGTATTCCCAGTATTCAACAAGCACTGAATTTATAACACTGAACTCGATAGTTTCGCAGGTTTAAGTGTAAAATACTGTGTAAATAGTCAGACATTGACATAAAATGTGTTTGGACTTTAGACTATGGTATTTCCTACAGCTAGTTGGATTATGCATTTATGAATATGAGTTTTGAAATCACCACAAAGGAGCACTATAATAGTCTACAAGCACCCGACAGTAATACAAACCATCACATACTATATTATTGTGTGGAAAAAGAAGACATTGAAGTATTTTATGAAACTCTTACATTTACCCTTATGTCTTATCACTATTCAAATGAAAGACACGTGCTGGCATATCCTATGGGAATTGAAGTCATCACTTTTATGTGAATTGCAGGCACAGATTAAAGTGAATTGTGTAAAAAGCATTACAGTGTAACCACTCATACATACATATGCACTCCAAAGCATCTGGGTACAAAATAAATGGCATAATAGCACAACATTAAACTATGTTATAAAACAAATAATTGTATTTGAAACGATAATTGTGCACCGTAATTGGTGCATGCTCAGAGATCTCAGAGAACATGGTCTTTATGTTGGGCAGACAGAAGTTAACCAGCAGGATATGCATGGGTCTCTTGCTCTAATCTCTTTGTCTGAAGTGAGACTGCTCTACTGCCCTTCACAGTTCACCCCACAGCCTTTGGCATCATGCCTGGCATGTCTTGGTCAGGCCTGGCCATCTCTAATGATCCCAGACCCCTGTGTCCTATGCATGGGGAGGGACAGGCTGCTGAGGCCCCAGGAAGGCAGGATCTGGGGCATAATGGAATATGTTGAGGTCACCGAGGTTCCTCTGAAAACTAAAGGACATCCATGATGTCCTACCAATTACAAGCACAAGTGGTCAGCATTAAATACAGGTGTAAACGGGGCCCAAAATGTATTTTGATCAACAAAACCCATTTGGAGGTTGTCTCAAACGCATGTAAACCACATTGCGTTTGTAGTGTAAATTAGTGATGAGAGAAACTAAGCTTTTTGAAACTTTAAATTAACTGAACCAATTGCTTTGCAAAACTATTCAGTTTCAAAACAGCACACGCTGGTGATTTATTGATTATTGCTCTTGATATTGTAATTATGATTATCAATGTCAAATTAATAGAATGCATTAAAAATGTTTGTGTTTGAAGAAACAGCACATCATATTCTAGCTACACAGACAAAACGAGTTGAAAACTGTTTATGAATTAGTTTATTGCTTTTTATGTATTAGAAAATCAAAACTTCACATTGGTTGTCTTAGTAGCATGAAAGCAAAATGATTATTCAAACTTGGAATAATTTATATATATAGATAGATAGATAGAAAGTGAGCAAATAATGTTCCCCATCACTGAAGCAGGAAATGACTTCAGTCTAGCACAAGTTATGCACTCTCGCGAAAACTCCTGATATAATCACTGAAGCTGTCACTGTGAAATGAATCTTCTACTTATGTCTAATCTGCACTTTGTTGTGTATGATGAGAGAACTCTGGTGTTTTTAGTGGTGATCTAATCTAAACGCCACCGATTCAAAATCTAAACACTGTTGCATTCATAAGCTCAACAGAAACGTGTGATAGGTTATAATGCTCGACACATAAAAAGAAATCTGATGCAGCATTAGCAGATTTAAATGTAATGCAGCAATAAACACTTCTCATTTTAACATTTAACTTTATTCATGACAGCTGTAAAAAAATTTGTTGAATTGTGCATGGGTATTTTTTCCCCCTTATCGTGTAAACAGGGTCAGAGATTGCAGATTTGGTGTCCACACATAAAGTATTTGATAATTAGCGTCCATTAGCATATTAATTGATCTAACTCTTAACCTTTCAGGTCTGAGGCTACTTGGGATTGGCAGGAACCAGTACATTGATTTAATGAACCAGTGCAGGTCTTCCAAAGTAAGTCGTTCTTGGTTTTACACTGTAGATCAATTAGGATCTTGTGGGTAACTTCCATGGAAGCTCTCCTGGGATTTCAACATGATGTTTATTAGGTGATTCTCAAATCTGGATGGTTTCATGGGTCCCTTTGAAGATGAAAGATCTAATCCATAGAGAACAGTGCTTTGTACACACAGTGATAACCTCACACTGTTGCCTAAGCAGCATCTGTCTGTGGCTAGAAATTCTTCCGGAGGAAAACGGCTCGAGATCTCCTGCCAGCAAAACCTGTGGAGATCACAGTAGAGCCCTGGTGGGTGGTACAGACCGGATACATCACAGAGGATGACATCAGGGTAAAACAGATTAATTTAACTATGTTTCTTTGGTCTTATTTATAAAATTATATTAGGCTTTTGGAAATGGAATAAAGGAAAGAATATTACTTCAAAGAAATGACTGAGAATAGAACTGTTAATTTAATAATTTTGTTATGATGCAACTCTCTGTTTTGTAACACACCATTAACATTTACATTAGTAAAAAAAGAAAAAGGAAAAAAGATAAGAACAAAAAACCAAATTATTCTCAACAGATACATTTTCTCTCATATTTCCTGCACGAAACTGTCAGAGGACAAAGTCTCTCCTAGTTGTTCATTTGAAGGTTTGTAACTGGAGTGAAATACCTGTGGCTTTTTGTGCTGGATGATTCCAGATCTGCTCTACGGCAGAGAAGGCGGCCATTGATAAGCTGATAGATTCTGGACCCCAGCTGGCTGGATCAATGGAGTACAACGTGGTTCTGAGTGAGTGTCACTGAGACAATTTCAGTCTTCTATGAGGCCAACTAAAATGAAAAACCACTTGAAATAATATAGTGATTAAGCCAGGATATGATGTATGCGTGAATTCAAGCCATTGTACTAATTTATCTAGATGTTTTACCATTAATATTCAAATGCAATTTAGTGATGATGACTTTGATTGTAATATTTTTTCAGTACTGCAAATGTACTGATTTGGTTGCACTGGTGACAGAGCCATTAAAACCAAAAAAAAAAGATATTTTTTTTAATAACAAGTAATAGTTGTGACCAATAAAATTCAATTACCATATATTTTGTCACATAAAACCACATATGTGACCCTGGACCACAAAACCAGTCATAAGGGTAAATGTTTCGAAATTGAGATTTATACATCATCTGAATAAATAAGCTTTCCATTGATGTATGGTTTGTTAGGGTAGGAAAATATTTGGCCAAGATACAACTATTTGAAAATATGGAATCTGAGGGTGCAAAAAAATCTAAATATTGAGAAAATCGCCTTTAAAGTTGTCCAAATTAAGTCCTTAGCAATGCATATTACTACTAATAATACATTTTTTATATATTTACGGTAGGACATTTACAAAATATCTTCATGGAACATGATATTTACTTGAAATCCTAATGATTTTTGGCATAAAAGAAATATCGATAATTTTGACTCATACAGTGTATTGTTGGCTATTGCCACAAATATTCCCGTGCGACTTGTGACTGGTTTTGTGGTCCAGGGTCACATATTTGGCAGTAAAGCATTGATGAAATTGGGATACAGATTAAAAGGTACACAACACATTTGTCAACTCCTAATTTATACTTTTTATATAGGCCTAATTTTTATAGAACATTTTGTCAGTGGATTATGAAATGAGACTATACGGCCATAGTTAGTAATCATCACTATATTGCCAAAAGTATAGGGACACCCCTCCAAATCATTGAATTCAGATGTTCCAATCACTTCCATGGCCACAGGTGTATAAAATCAAGCACCTAGGCATGCAGACACGAAGTGGTTGTCCACGTAAAATCACAGAGCGGGGTCAGTGCATGCTGAGGCTCACAGTGCGCAGAAGTCACCAACTTTCTGCAGTCAATAGCTACAGACCTCCAAACTTCGTGTGGCCTTCAGATTAGCTCAAGAACAGTGCCTAGAGAGCTTCATGGAATGGGTTCCCATGGCTGAGCAGCTGCATCCAAACCTTACATCACCAAGTGCAATGCAAAGCAACCCTCTACAATGCGAGTAAATCTTCACTCTGGGCGACTAAACAATATCTATCATTAGCCATTGGCTAATAAATGCTTAGATTTTACTATCCAGTGTGTGTCTAAGAGGCTAAGAATAAATTTAGCATTGATATATTTTCACTTGCTGAACATTCAGAGAAACAGAGTTTCGCTCTCCGTCAAGCGGTCTGTCTAGTTCAGTTCAGCTCAACGGATGCGCAGCCGCAGCGTGTAGTAGAATTAGTAGTAGTAGTATTATCAATGTAATAATTAATATGATCTATTACTATTATATATGTTTTTACAGAATTATATATATATATGGGCTGTATGTGTGTGTAATTATTATGTATATATAAATACACACACATTAATATATATATATATATATATATATATATATATATATTTAAGAAATATTTGCATGTATATACTGTATATATAGTTATATAATTTATATTATATATCTAAATATAAATATTTTATATCTAAATATAAAAAACATTTCTTAAATATATAAATGTGTGTATTTATATACACAATAATTATACACATCAAACTAGCAGTCGCGATTAATCGATTTGACAGCACTAATATAAATAAAACAGTATATCAGTCTGGCGAGTAAACTAAAAAATTGACTAGCCAATGGCGATTTTATTGCCAAGGTGTGCGTACAGGGTTGCAAAGCGTTGGATGCAGTGGTGTAAAGCACGCCGCCACTGGACTCTACAGCAGTGGAGACGTGTTCTCTAGAGTGACGAATCACGCTCCTCTGTCTGGCAATCCGATGGACGAGTCTGGGTTTAACAATATTTAACATTTGAGCCAAATTACCATAGTTACTACTGTCATGTCTGGTCTGTACTGGACTGTGCAGAGTGTGCCAGCAGATAATGGCAGCACACAATCAAAAAGTGTTGGGTCAGTAACAGTATGATCTCTAACAAAAATGTAGTCGCACATGCAGGAAAAGTTGGATGCATAATGCCACTGTTTAGTCACAGTCTGGAGACCTGTGTTCTTATAGATAGTACATTCAGTACAACAAATTTATATCTATTCATCTTCTCATTTTTTCAGGTTTGTACAACCGGGGATATATATATCTTGATGTGCCCATATCAGATGACAGCTGTATATCAGGTATGCACTGCAGTTTATCAAATAAGCTTTATTTATCAGCTCTCTGGTGTGTTTGCTTTGTATGACCCTTTTGAAAGGATTTTGCTTATCCTTCCTGAGTTTCGCTTGGCTATAGATTGTACGCAATAGCGGATGGGAGAATCATTGATCATAAGGGATGATGGGAATCATAAATCAATTTGGAGGAATAGCAGAGAAAGCATTTAGGGTACATAACTCACCCACACAACCTCTTCTTGGTTCTCATTTTCAGTGCCTCCGCTTGAGGGGTTTGTCATGAACAGAGTCCAGGGTGATTATTTCGAAACACTTCTCTACAAAATCTTTGTTTCCATCGATGAGCAGACTAATGTGTCGGAGGTACATATTCAGTTTTCATTTTTCAGTGCACTTGAAATGCCGTCTCGTTTCTTTTCAGTGATTCTGCTTGTTTTTGAGCCTCTCATAACACTTTTCTATTTGTCATTTCAGCTGGCTAATGTACTGGAGATTGACTTGGGCCTGGTGAAGGTACGTGTCGTGCAGGGATGAAAATGGAAGGCCATTTACATGGAATGTTTGATATGAAATGATGCCTTTATAGCTGACTTGGAATCCAGGATGCTGGAATTACCGCCACTGCAAAAAAAAAAACGAAAGGCAATTTTCCAAATCTTTTGGCCTTTTGATAGGTTGTGAAATGAGTCCTTCTTTGAATGTATGATGCAGAGTGAGGAGAATGAAGACTGAACCATTGTGTTCACACATTTCCTTTGTAGCTGTTTAGCCCCATTTCAGTATCTGGCAGGGTGGAAAACAAGCTTATTCATGAGATCTGTCATGAAAACCCATAACTCCTTATTAGTAAAGCCAACGCTGACGTAACTCAAAGGACACAATCTTAACCAATGAATTTATTTTTACACAGGATAGGTAGTATTCATTTTCATGATCTCTTTGACATTTTGCTAAGACAAATAGAATGAATTGTTTCCTGCAGTCATCCTATTAGTGAGAACCTATTTATTTAGTAAATGATGATGACATAGAGAATGTTTGAATAGATCCATTGCTGTCAGTGTTTACGAGGCAGACATGGTAACTTTTGGTAGGGATGTGCCTGAAGACAAATACCTTAGTTGGAAAAGTTTGAATATTGGACCTTATTCATGAAACATAAGCACATTTTTGTGTGTGTAAATCGTTCCTGAAACCAGTCAATGCAACAATTTATGTTTATTTAAGAATGGTTTAATGAACATTATTCATTCATAATTTACACAAAATTTCATTCCACTCATGATTTATGAATACAATAAAAACATTTAAAAAAGTGTAGAGTGAGAATTCTAAAAATTGTAATTCTCAATTTCATCATAATTTATAATTATTATTATATAATGAGGGAATGTAGTATCAGGCTGTATGGAGCCCAAATCCTGACCTACTTTCTTCAGCACCATTCACTCTTTCTCAGAGCCAACAGTGTTATCTTCATATGTGACAGTATCGCAATTTTCTTTTCTGTTCCACTTCACCTAGAACCATTCTGAGTTGTGCTTATAGTCATGTAGAGAATAACCTTTGGAAAAATAAGGGAATATGTATTCATAACCTTATCTTGTTTGGCCTAGCTGCAAAATGAGTCGGATGCAACAGATTGTATGCTTGTTGTCAGGTGAAAAGGGCAGATGGAAATTGTGTTTTGGCAGGATGCTACTGTGATAATTTTTATTATTATAAAGCTGTTTCTGATATTGCTATGGATTATTCATGCAGATGTGTGGATGCTTTCCAAACGTAATTGGACGATTTGCTCATAAAGTAACGGTGTTAACATGCAAATAGTGTATAGTTGTTAATAATAATCGTTGGATTGTGTATGAATGCTGAGTGAATATTGGACTTTTCTCTGTTGTTTTCCAGAATGCAGTGTCCATGTATTGTCGCCTGGGGTTCGCTATCAAAAAGGGTCATGTGATCAGCCCGGACCAGCTGCACCCCTCATGGAAGAGTGCCCCTTCGGTCAATAGACTCAAGTATGAAAAGACGTTCCTGACACTGATGAATAGGCTTTTAGTGCTGGCTCATGTCTGAGAAAAAAACAAAACTGTTGTGAAAGCAGAGACTTTATGGTTGGTCTTAGTGGCCATTGCCCTATTATTATTGGTGGGCTATACAGCTAGCCATATTTTTTGATAATCTGATCAAGGGCAAAAAATATGGTAGGGCTGGGTAAAAATATAAATTTTCCGATTCATTTCTTCCAATGAATAAAAATTAGTATTGAATGAAATGAATACTGATTCTTAAATTCCTAAGATTGGTCTTTTAATGTATGCATTTTTAGAGTTGATGCATGAACATTTCTGGCAAACATAATTTGTCTAGATGTCACTGGGCTGCTGGTGGAAATTCATTGCTACTTCACACAGAAGCACACTCTACCGATCTATCACACCTCTTTAATCATTTTATGTATTGATGTATTTATAAAATAATTTATTTATTTGTTCATTTGTATACTTTTATTTATTTATAATAATATTCTATTCATAATTTTTGATAATAATGTTTATCTAATTTGTTTAATAATAAATAACATATAATATAAAATAAAAAAACAATAAGAAGATAAATAATAATACTTTTAATAATATTTTTTTGGGATAATGCAGTAGTATAAATAATAATGGATACTTAACAGTAATGCATAATAATAATATGGAAAAATATGAAAAAATATATTTTTTTGTCCTTTTCTGTACCACTGTGTTGTGTTAGCTTTGAAATGGGTAAAATATTTGGAAAATGTGCAAATGTTTAAATAAACAGAACCTGTATTGTGACAGTCACAACAATGCATGTTATGCATTTAAGTAATTAGTAAAACACTCCTGACATTGCAAGTTAAATATTTCCAAGATTTACAATAACAAATTGATATCGGAATTGAATTGAATTGAAAAAAAAAAATCTCATTCTAATGTGACAAGCAATTGCTATATGTGTGAACGTCCTTTTAGACTGGCGTTTATTGTGTTTTAACATGAGATTGTTTGTCTCGTGTCAACTCGACAGGGGCACTATGGACCCTCAGAAGATGCTGCTATCATGGGAGGGTGGCAGTCCAGTGATGGAGGCAGGATCCTCAGCCACTGATACAGACACCACCAGCCTAGAGGACCAGGGTGAGAGCACAACAGCATTCATTAAATCATAAACAGCTTTCCACTCATCCGTTAGACACTAACTCACTCTACTGCAGTGTATTATTAAACATTAGTCTGGCTCCAATCAGTTCATAAATCATAATAATGGGGATGAAATGACTGTGTGATGATTTTTTTTTTTTTCCTATCCTCCAGACACAGCAAGTGTGAGCAGTCTAAGTATTCCAGCAGCCCCGACTAAGAGGATCGCCTTCCTGTTTGACTCCACCCTCACCGCCTTCCTCATGATGGGCAATCTCTCCCCCGTTAGTGTCTCACTCACAGACTTTAATATTTCTGTTTTACAGTTGACAGATTTATAGTGTATTTTTAAGGTGCTTGATATCATTTATCATTTAGTGGTTCATTTGGTGGGTTGTGACCAAAAACAGGTCGCATGCCTGTTCTCATAATTAAATGGGTTGTACCAATACTAAAATTATGACTGATCTAGTAAGCCAATAATTATTTTTACGTTTTTTACGATAAACGCTAAATGGACGATATCAACATTTTGATTTTGTTATAAATATGTGTAAATTATGAATAAGGCTGTCCAGCTGAAAACGCCAGGCGCTCTGCTGCAAACGCCTAGCTGTGAACGCTTGAGAACGCTTTAGCAACGCAGCGTTTCTTTCAGTTGAGACGCTTTGTGTTACTAGTATCATTTCACAGATAGTTTGTTTCTGTGTTGTCTCTATATAAAATGTGGATACAATGTAAAGTATTTGCTCTGGCTCTTGTTTTAAATTATTTTGTTCCGTTATTATGCTTGTTGTCATCTGTTGACGTTGTACAAGCAAAATGTGACAGTTGGTCAGTGTTGTATTTGTCCCGCCCCTCCTCCACTGTGATTGGTCGGCTGGGTAAAAAGTGACAGTGATGATCGCTGTGTTTTACCCAAATTTGAACATTCTTCAACTCTCTGGCATTTTAAAAACGTGACGCTCCCATTGAAAACAATTGGAAAAATAAGCTAGCCTCTGGAAAAAAAACGCTTTGGTGGACACAGCCTGAAACACTAATTCATCTGTCACTTGATAGAAGCAGCCAAATAAGGCAGATGCCAATATGAATAGGTTGTGTGTCATGCGCTTTATCCTTAAAAACCATGAACAAAACTACTCAAGATAAAGAAAAACACCCAGAATACTTTAAATATGAGTTCACTTGCAACTAGGACAAAACATGATTTGTCCCCTCAACAATGTGTTTAGTGTGGTGAATTATTGCCTGCCGAGAGCATGAAACCTTCAAAATTCAATTTTGTACACTAAACAATTTTAGTACTATGTTATGTCACCACTTGAACTCCAGTGTAAAACCTGGGCCCTGAGGCTAAACCAGTTGAGAACCACTGATTTAGTTAACTTGGAGGAGGATTCATACTCAAGGATTTTCTGATAGATAATAGATAAGATTTAACTATATTCAAAGATGTTTTGTATATCACCTATAAATACCGGGATGTCATGTGGTTCTTTTAATCTCAGAACTTGAAGAGCCACGCTGTGACGATGTTTGAGGTGGGGAAATTGTCTGATGAGACCCTGGACAGTTTTCTCATGGAATTGGAGAAGGTAATACCCTTATTATAGGACACAAAGAGGCTGAGGGACACACAGTGGACAGACAATCTCTGTCTCTGTGCTTGCATTGAAATAGAAAGGGTCTACAGCCAGGGGCTGATTATACAACACACACACTCACATTTTTCACTTTGGCACTGCTCTCACATCTCTTGCACACACAAAAGCATAAAGGCTATTGCATTTCTCCCTTAATATCTCTCCAACCTTTAGTTATTATTTTCTTGTTTGCACATGTTCTCACACTCACCAACATATAATGACTGTCTTTGTGTTGTTGAGGTTGATAAGGATGCTTTTATGTTATAAGGTGGAGAGCACCGCTGAAGGAGAGGCTCAGAGATATTTTGACCATGCGCTGACCCTCAGGAACACAATACTTTTTCTGCGCTACAACAAAGATCTCACGCCTGATCAGGGCCATGATGTACCAAATATAGGTATGTGTCAGTATCTGAGCTTGTATCTTGGGCTTAAATGTGCTAAACCTGGGTGATGAATCAAATACTTATGTATTAAAAATGATATTTTCACTGACAAAAATTTATTCAAACCGGGCCTTCTGAATTGTTCAAGAATTAATTCATGTTTACGGATGCATTTTTAATAATGCAATGAATGAATGAATGAACGAAAAATTATACAAAATATATATACAGCACAAAAATATTGGTATGTATAAAAATATATTATTATTGCAGATTAAATAAAAAAAGGTTTAAAAATCATTCTTCCTTTTGTTTATTTAGTTAAAATCAATGTATGAATGTTAGTTATTGCATTTAACATTTGCAACACTGGCATTTGACAAAATAATGGTTTCTCTTTCTTCATTTTAATTAAAATTCTGAAATTAGAAAAGGAAATTTTTTTTAAGTTTTTAAAAGTAATTTCAGAGCAAAAGCAAATACGTGTATATCAAATATAGTATAGATGTTGAGTATGCCAAATGTAATATATAAAATATAAAAATATATGTATATTTCCCAACCTTGGTCAGTAGGTTTTGTCAAATATTTTATTGAAATTCTATTGAATTATTGGCATGTTGTTTTATTCTGATTGGTAGTCATTATCATTTTCCTTATTTAAACTGTATCACTGTATGATCTTTTTTGAATAAATTTTTCTTTTAATTATGGAGTGGTACAAGTAGACACATGTTCACACATTCTGATTGGCACTAATCTATGTTTGTGTTTCTCATCAGGCCTGCCCCTGGACCTCCTCCGCTGTGAAAGCCTGCTGGGATTGGACCCTGCCACCTGCAGCCGTGTTTTGAACAAGAACTACAAACTACTAGTTTCCATGGCGCCACTCAGCAACGAGATCCGGCCAATCAGCAGCTGCACGCCTCAGGTAGCCCCAGCTCACCCAGGAGACTGTAGTCAGACCCGTAGAGAGGGATGTGCGATCACTGGGACTTACAAGACTGTGTGCACGCTCAGTGAGCAGTCAAATCCCTGTCCTCTTGAGAGTATGATTCAAGCTAAATAGGTCTTTCTTTGCCTCTGGGTTTCTTTACAAAAGTTGCACGTTGTATAAAAACACTACCTACTGACTACATCTCTGAATTTTGTTCTTTGATGTTTAGATGTCTTTCATTTTGAACAGCACAAATAAGGTCAGCGTTTGGCCTGGGGATAAGATTCGGTGTGCAATGCATTTTTAATAACTTCACTTCCGCATTACATGTTTTGTCACTAGGAGCTGTTGGTTGGAAGTTGGGCATGTATGTTAGAGTATCTTTATATTGTCTGATCTGTTTCTTTCAGCACATCGGTCCAGCCATTCCTGAAGTCAGCTCCATCTGGTTCAAGCTGTATCTGTATTCTGTCGCTGGTCAAGGCCCTCCTTCACTGCTGCTGTCCAAGGGCTCCAGGCTCCGAAAGCTTCCAGATATCTTCCAGGTCAGTCTCTGCATTCAAATATTTATTGAATTTTTTGTGCTTTATTCTGCATTCCAATTTCATAAAATTCGTATTACATTCAGTATTCCTTTTAAATATTTAAATGCATTTATTTTAATAATTTAATGCATGTTAAATACATTTATTTACATTACTTGTAACTAAATAAGGATACCCCCCCCCCTCCTTCTCAAAATTCCATCACCCATATGTTAATAAAAAATAAAAAAGTCTCAATTACAAAAGAAATTTACACACACTAAAATTGATTTTTTTTTTAATTTTATTTAAATGTTTTATGTTTTTTAAAAGAAGTCTCTTATGCACACCAAGTCTGCATTTAGTTGATCAAATTTGTGAAATATGATTGCAATTTCACATTATAACTGTTTTCTATTTTAATATATTTTAAAATGTAATTTATTCCTGTGATGGCAAAGCTTAATTTTCAGCATCGTTCCTCCAGTCTTCAGTGTCACATGATCCTTCAGAAATCATTCTAATATGCTGATATTGTGATAAAGAAATATTTCTTATTTTCAGTGTTGAAAACTGATCAGTGTTTATGTGGAAAATGTGTTTTTGTTCCCCCCAGGATTTTTTGACAAATAGAAAATTATAAAGAACAGCATTTATTTGAAAAAAATATTTGTTCTGTCACTTTTGATTAATTAAATGTGTAATGTACATATGCATTATAAACACATTTTATATTTAGTTATTGTATATCTTTTAAAATGAAATAATGCTTAAATTTTCATTTGGCATGTTACTCAGGCCTATGATCGACTGCTTATTACATCATGGGGTCATGACCCCGGGGTAGTCCCAACATCCAACGTGCTAACAATGTTGAATGATGCCCTGACCCACTCTGCTGTGCTCATTCAGGTAATGGAGGGAGACCCTGAACACTCAATAGTTATTCATATACCTATTATGTAACATATGCTCGTATCCAAGTTATACCAAAAGTTTTCACTCTGTTCAGGGTCATGGAATGCACGGACATGGTGAGACTGTCCATGTCCCCTTCCCATTTGACGACGAAGACCTTAAAGCAGGTAAAATCTCTGTTATCTATACATACAGTGGCCTGAAACAGTATTTGGACACAAAAATGTCTGAATGTCATTAGTTAAACCTACAAAAAGTGATGATAATTTGTGTTCAATTACTTTTTAGGGTCACTAAAGATGTGTCTTTTGTGCCTCATTTTAGCACTCTGATTAGCCGAGCCATTCTAACTGGCCGCTCTGATTTGTGTTGCCTCTCCCAGAGTTCTCATATTCCAATATGTGTGCGCACAAAGCCCTTAAGATCCTGCGGGACAAAGTGGATCTGGAGCACCAGTGTGGCTACATCACCATGCTCAACCACAACAACAGACATCGCAGACGACCCAGTGACGCCGACGGTGGGGCTAATAGCATCTTTTGAATCCACACTGTACATTTAACCAATCTATGAAAGGCCTGATAAGGACAGCCCCTACGCTGGTCATTAGCCACTCTAGGCTGTATCGATAAGTGCTGCAATTAGATTCGAATGAGAACAACCGGTTCAAGCTCTCACCAGTGTGTTTTATTGGAGCAGGTCTCTAATTCAATTAATGTTTTAATTGCAGTCCACATGTTTGATTGCATCACTAATCAGAGTGAAACTTGAAAGCTACCTTCAGGGTCTCAAAGGAACATGAAATTCACTCTCTTTGCTTTCCTCACAGGAGACCCTGATCTTAGCGGAGTGCTTGATGCCAATGGAAGCAATGAATCTTTCGAGTTGGTTACAGAGGAGAATAATGGAGATGGCAGCAAGAAACAGGGAACAGAAGGTAGGTGTTCTTTGACTGATTGCCAGAACCGCATTTTTTTTTTTTTCTTGAAAACATGCGGAATGGATTTGAACATGTCAGAATGTGTAAATTGAGCTGAGAGTACTAGTGGGAAATGCTAATCAATATGAGGTGCTCAGAAAATCATGTTTGCTCACTCTCCCAGGATCGTCCAGTGAGGATGAATGGGTTCCTCTGGAGCTTTGCTTTGGGATGCCTCTTTTTAGCTCTGAGCTAAACCGCAAAGTGTGTCAGAGGATCGTCTCCCACAAACTCTGCAGCAACGACAGGTGATAACCTGAACAAACGTCCCTTTTTTACTGTGCATAAAGGTGTTTATATACTGTGATTGCTTGTCTGCAAACATTTCTGGCTAAGCACATTTGAATCCAGCCCATTACTTTCCCGATCTCAGTCCCACCTCTTTATCACTTTATCTATCATTTCCTTTTGTCTGTACACTATCCACTATCCATATCAATAAAAGTGGCAGTATATATATATTGACAGCACTATAAAAATATATATAAAAATATAAATAACAATACATTTATTATTATTATTAGTGCTGTCAATCACTAATCAGGATTAATTACAGAAACATTAATTAATCACACCTAACATTAAAATATGTAATATATTTTTATATTGTCATACATATTTTCATATTGAATCTCCAAATTAATGTAGAAACAACATAACAGTGTATTTTAAATATTTGTTTAATGCTATTTTTTCAAGTTTAGAGAACTAATACTGCTAATGATATCTCTATTAAATGGATTTATTTCTGGGCATGAAATGAGTGATTAAAGCCATTCAACATTAGAGTATGTATATATACACTCACCTAAAGGATTATTAGGAACACCTGTTCAATTTCTCATTAATGCAATTATCTAATCAACCAATCACATGGCAGTTGCTTCAATGCATTTAGGGGTATGATCCTGGTCAAGACAATCTCCTGAACTCCAAACTGAATGTCACAATGGGAAAGAAAGGTGATTTAAGCAATTTTGAGCGTGGCATGATTGTTGCTGCCAGACGGGCCGGTCTGAGTATTTCACTGCTCAGTTACTGAGATTTTCACGCACAACCATTTCTAGAGTTTACAAAGAATGGTGTGAAAAGGGAAAAACATCCAGTATGCGGCAGTCCTTTGGGCGAAAATGCCTTGTTGATGCTAGAGGTCAGAGGAGAATGGGCCGACTGATTCAAGCTGATAGAAGAGCAACTTTGACTGAAATAACCACTCGTTACAACCGAGGTATGCAGCAAAGCATTTGTGAAGCCACAACACGCACAACCTTGAGGCGGATGGGCTACAACAGCAGAAGACCCCACCGGGTACCACTCATCTCCACTACAAATAGGAAAAAGAGGCTACAATTTGCACGAGCTCACCAAAATTGGACAGTTGAAGACTGGAAAAATGTTGCCTGGTCTGATGAGTCTCGATTTCTGTTGAGACATTCAGATGGTAGAGTCAGAATTTGGCGTAAACAGAATGAGAACATGGATCCATCATGCCTTGTTACCACTGTGCAGGCTGGTGGTGGTGGTGTAATGGTGTGGGGGGTGTTTTCTTGGCACACTTTAGGCCCCTTAGTGCCAATTGGGCATCGTTTAAATGCCATGGCCTACCTGAGCATTGTTTCTGACCATGTCCATCCCTTTATGACCACCATGTACCCATCCTCTGATGGCTACTTCCAGCAGGATAATGCACCATGTCACAAAGCTTGAATCATTTCAAATTGGTTTCTTGAACATGACAATGAGTTCACTGTACTAAAATGGCCCCCACAGTCACCAGATCTCAACCCAATAGAGCATCTTTGGGATGTGGTGGAACGGGAGCTTCGTGCCCTGGATGTGCATCCCACAAATCTCCATCAACTGCAAGATGCTATCCTATCAATATGGGCCAGCATTTCTAAAGAATGCTTTCAGCACCTTGTTGAATCAATGCCACTTAGAATTAAGGCAGTTCTGAGGGCAAAAGGGTATTAGTATGGTGTTCCTAATAATCCTTTAGGTGAGTGTATATATATGTGTGTATATATATATAAATTAGAGCTGGCAATAAATTGAAATATTTGTAGTTAATTTTGTAGTCTTTTTTTGTATTTAACGCATTTAGTTCTAGAAAGAAAATTTTAGGGGGAATTCAGGGTGAGTGGGACACTTTTTCCAAGTCATCTCAACAGCAAAAAGTGTCCCACTCAACCTGAATTCTCCCCTATGACAATAACAGTGATATAATTAATAATTAAATAATAACCTTCTCATTCATGTTTGTAAAATGAATGTTTTGTTAAGCTTCAATTATAATTTAAGATGCCAAGTCTAACATGCTATAAATAAACATGATATTTTGGAATTCCAGAAGAAAGAAAATATCACCTTTGCCATGTTTAATTATCAGCGCTACCATTTTTCAATTATCGTCCCAACTACAGATTAAAATAGGTGGTGTGAAAAAATCACACCTGGTCTCTGTTACAGTCTGCAACTGACCTGTGCCTTTTGTAATCAGAAACAATGTCTGCTTGCATAGTGACATATTGAATAAATGCATTACAATGTTAAGAAAAATTATCTTTCTCTTGCAGTCTTCAGGAGTTACTACATTCCAGTCGAAAACTGGCATTAAAAGTTCTCAGTTTTGTTCATTCATTCCAGGTAAATCTTCTCAGATTTTTTTATTGTTCCTAATTTGGATTTAGTATTGTAATGTGGATTAAGTTCACAGTAGCAGTGCTAATGTCTTATTTCAAAGATTTAATTCAGCTGTATTACACAGTCATGGAAAACCTAGAGGTATCATGGAGTTTTAAAATTGCAATTTTCAACAGGAACTTATAAATCATATAAAGTCATGGAAATTTCTATAGTGAATATACACCGATCAGGCATAACATTATGAACATCATAATGAGGTGAAGTGAATAACACTGATTATCTCTTCATCACAGCACCTGTTAGTGGGTGGGATATTTTAGGCAACAAGTGAACATTTTGTCCTTAAAAGTTGATGTGTTAGAAACAGGAAAAATGGGCAAGCGTAAGGATTTGAGCGAGTTTGACAAGGGCCAAATTGTGATGGCTAGACGACTGGGTCAGAGCATCTCTAAAACTGCAACTCTTAGCCGCAGACCAGTCAGGATCAGCTGCTAGCATCTTGGTGCCAGATACCACAGCACACCTTCAGGGGTCTAGTGGAGTCCATGCCTCGACGGGTCAGGGCTGTTTTAGCAGCATAAGGGGGACCAACACAATATTAGGTCATAATGTTTTGCCTGATCGGTGTAATTGTTTTTTTTACCCTGCTGAAAAATCCAACATAAGATATGTTTTGCATGCTGGTACCAGCATGGTTTGAAATCAGCATTGAAATCTGGAGTGCTGGTGGACCAAGTACACCAGCTAGACCAGAACTATACTAGCTCTAAACGGCATAAACCAGCCTGGACCAACATGAAATTCATGATGCTTTATGCTGGGTATGCAGGGTATGCTCTGCTGTAAAATATTTCATCAGCTAGAAAATGCTCTTTGGGAGTGCAATCTCTATAAAGATGGGCAAGAAGCGTGAGACTCCAGGTATTTTTTCACTGTCAGATGTTCTTTGTACGTGTGGTGAGTTTACTATTTTTTCACCATCCCTCACAGGACGGAAAACAGCCTGCGGACCCTGACAGTGGGGTCTCGGGTCCCCTGTGTCAGCCCCCGGCAGAGTCTGGCGTCCCCCTCCCTGCGATCAACCTGCTCTTCAAGGACGGCGAGCTGAAGGAATGGAGTGGCCGAGCGCCACCCTCCCTACACATCTCTGCCCCACAGAGAGATCAGCCCACATAAAATACCACTCTGAAAATAACCCTGTGCAGATCCACACCATACTCCACGCACTTATGTCATGAGTTACCATGTTACCTGTGGCACTCAATCACACAGTCATCAAATGCTGCCGCCACCCGTCACATCTGGATGCGAGCGTCCAGAGAGTCCAGAGTAACTCTAAAATCAACGGGTTAAATCACATCTCATTCACCCAACATCACACAATTACAAAATAGAAAATCTATTTACAAATGATCCTATATTGACCTTTTAATGTGTATATAGACTTTGCTTGGAAAACATAGGACGAATCCTTGGGTTGGATAAAGTCAGCCTACTCGTATTGTCATGTTTTGTGACCTGATGCATGATATCACTGCACAAAATCTCAAAAACTACTTGACTGAAGGGTTTGAAAACATGAAGTTGAGGTTTACTTTTTGCACAAAGCCTGTGGAAGACATTCAGGTTTAATCGATTTTTTTTTCTTAGTAAATCAAGACCTTTGTTGGTACTTGATTACAGTCTATTCGGTTGTTCAGTCGTATGCCAGTCTCTCAATTCTGCTTGGCAGAGGAGCATTTCTGCTTCACTGAGACCAAAGACCAACTTGTTTTATGTTGATTTTTACCATTATTTTACTTTCTCATTACTTACCTTACTTGCTTTTTGCCCAGTAGACTGCTGGATCCCCAAATGCATTTATTTCACTTGGCCAGTTTGAACACGTTCAATTTGTTTTAGTCTAGCTCAGGCACACAAACCTGCAATTAGTGACAACAAGGTAATTTAATATCCATCAGTACCTAGATGTGTTGAATATCAATATAGGTTTAGAGTTTATTGTGCGAATATGCAGTAATACAGCATTAAAATCCCCCTCAGTGGCCTGACCTTTTCCCTCATGCCTTTACTAAGGGTGCTGCCAGTGTTTCCCCAATCGAACCTTATAGTGGTGTATGATGATGAAGACCGATTAGAGATCTTGATGCTGCATGATGAGTGTGTAGAGTCGTTGTGTGTATTGTGCGCCGTTCTCTCCTCATCTTTTTATTTCCCCTGTCCATTCCTTCCTGCATCGATACGATCCAAAACAACACCGGCCCCGTGCCTGACCCTGTCACAGTGTTAGGGAAAAAAATCCCTGATAGTTTTATAAAGTCACCCTGCATTTTAGGAACTCTCTGTTGTAGTGTACTTGATGGGACTGTGTACATGCTCTTGTAATTAAATGGGTACAGAAGTTACATTTCCCCCTTTCACTCCATCCCATTCTCCAAAATATATGTCATAACAAATTAATATGTAAAAAGTATATGAAAGCACTAATAAATATGTTACAAAAACACCAATTACAAGTGTTGGCATGTGGTTTTTCATTTAGAAAGCTGTTTTCTTCAGGTTGTTGATGGCTCAGCCACAGGTAGGCAGGCTCCCCGGTGACTGTAATTACTATAGCAACACAAATTCGGGGTGTCACCAGGGGGCAGTGAGGCCCTGAAATGGGGCATGTCATCATAGGAATAGCACAAGCGAGAAGAAGGGGAGAAAAGCATCTGATGATGCCTGTCAACAATTTGTTTTGAGCTGTTCTGTATTTTCCATCCTACAGTATGAGCAAGGCTAGTGTACGTAGTGGTTTTACTTTTTGTCATTAATTTTATAATTAATCTTCTTGTAGCTTAATAATTGAAATTGGTTTTATCTGAAGACTTGCTCTTTAAAACTAGGTCAGTAACTGAGGTCAGAAACTTTCAATATTTCAAGAAATGTGTGTATGGGAGGAAATTTGACAGTGGGTGGCTACACTATTCATTTTTATTGTAGATGTGCTTGCAAACTAGAAAACCTTTACACAGAGAAATACAGACTTGTATAAAAGGAATATAACCATCTACTTAAGCCTTTCTTTCTTTCTTTCTTTATAGCCTTATACAAAACTGTCACTATCCACATGAAAAGCTATATTTTGATGTAATTTGTCACTTATTTGGAAAAAGGTTAAATGCATTTACAGTTGAAAAGACTCCAGAGACCTCATTTGTGAACAGGGACGTTTCTAGACTTTCATCAGTACTGAAGCACAAGCCCCCCATTTAAATGTGTCCCAATATTATACTCTTTTGTGATAATGTTATGGTTATAAATTGCCTATACAGAGTCATTCACATCCTGCACTCGCAATAAAGAGATGCTTAAGGTGCGTTCACACCAAGGACGACAAATATACTATACTGATAATAACGATATTACTACTATAATGATAACTATATAACTTATTTACTCACGTCCACACCAACAGACGATAACGCTCTGTGTATGTTTATGTCATCTGCTTTAAATGCGCAAGGCAAGCTCAGTTGGATTCTGATTGGCTGTCAATGTGTTTATCATCAGCTGGGAAAAAAAGCAGCCACTCTGGAGAAAACAGTGATGTCATCGTCCAGCTCAGTTCAATTCTCAATGGTGTCAATGCGGGCAAATCAGTAGTTGAATATTTAGTGTCCCCAACTAATCAAGCCAAAAGCCAAAGGCGACAGAGGCGACGGTGGCAAGGAACCAAAACTCCATCAGGTGACAGAATGGAGAAAAAAACCTTGGGAGAAACCAGGCTCAGTCGGGGTGCCAGTTCTCCTCTGGCCAATGAACGAACAGTGCATAGTTATGATTCAGGCAGCATTACAGGTCAAAAGTCAGATTAGATCGGACATTCAGAATATTTGTCCAGTTCCATCTGGTTGAAGTCATCACATCGGAGACGGACTTGTTGAGGATCAGTGCCACTGGCTGTCGTGACGATGAGTCGAGAGTCTAGTTGACAGGATCTCTGCAGACACTTCAGAGATGCGTTGTGATCGTGTCTAGGCGCAGGTCCACCATCTGATCTGGATCCGGCTTGGATCCGGCTGACAGTACAGTAAACCTCTGGATAAACAGAGAGACTAATATTAGCATAGATGCCATCTTCTTATGATTAAATGTTTACATCAGGTACGTCACCTAGTTTATGCAGCCTAACAATCATTAAACTGATTTGAATAATAGAATTTGATAATGTTCTATGTGTATGCCATAATAAAGAGATGTGTTTTTAGTCTAGATTTAAACTGACAGAGTGTGTCTGCTTCCCGAACAATGCTAGGAAGACTGTTCCAAAGTTTAGGTGCTAAATAGGAAAAGGATCTACCGCCTGAGGTTGATTTTGATATTCTAGGTATTATCAACTGGCCAAAATTTTCTAGTAAGAACTCTATTTGCAGTGTTTTGGACCAGCTGGAGTTTGTTTATTAGGTGTGCAGGGCAACCACCCAGTAGATCGTTGCAATTATCTAGCCTTGAGGTCATAAATGCATGAACTAACTGTTCAGCATTTTGCATTGAGATCATATGTTGTGATTTAGATATATTTTTAAGATGGAAGAATGGGTTATACAGATGCTAGAAACATGGCTTTTTAAAAGAAAGATTGGTAGCACACCCACTAACTGACGATGAAGACTTGACAGAGCAGCCATCAAGTGTTAAACAGTATTCTAGGTTACTACGTGCGGAGGTTTTTTGACCAATAATTAGAAACTCTGTAAGTTTCGTCTGGGCGTGAAGAGAAATTGTCTGTTGCTTTAATGCTGCCTTCACATGTTATCGAAATATCTCTTTGCCAGACAAGGATTTATCAGTAAAAATGGTCCAGCGTCAGTAATGCCCGTTTATGATCAAAATTTACGTGAATTAAGGGTCCATGTTTTTTTTTTGTTCAACTTTATTTCTCAATGTTTATATAAATTCATACAGTACAACACATGTAATTGAGGTAAAACATTTTTTTTAAAAAGACCCAGTTTAACATTTGGACGAAAGGTTGGGTGGCCCCATCCCCAATAAACTGTTTGACAAACACGTTTAGCCTTTGATGGAAACATGAATATGGTGTTACTGCAACAAAACCAGTAAAAACTATGATGTTTCTATTTCCAGAATTAGGTTGTTTTATTTGAGCATAATTCAGCATAGTTAATGAACATTTCTGTAGTTGATTAGGGGTTGCACAAATGAAAAGGTTGGGAAACACCAATTTAGAGCATACAGATGTATGCCATAATCATTTTCTTAATTAGCTAAGCCTTTAAGCACTGTCCCAGTCACCCAAAATCTTGCTGTCAGTTTGGGTGGATGCGACAAAATAAAATTAATGTTTCCATCAAAGGTTTGTGTAATGTAGTTATGACAATTTTATGACCTTATGAAAACTAGCAAAAGCTTGTGTCATTCTCCTGACTTCATGCATTTCAGGATCAACTTCCTGTTTGACACCTGCCCCACCCGCCTTTTTTTCACTCATTAGGCGAGAAAATAATATAACTCTGTATAGTTACTGTCCCATTTGACCTTATGTCCCAATCACCCTTAATTCACCCATAAGTACAATATTAATGTTGCATAAGGTAATAGCCTATGTATGTTTATTTTTTTTTTGCTTATTTATTTCTAAAATTTCAACTAAATTACTGATCTGCCCGCATTGTCACTATATGATAATTGAAATTAGCTGGATGACATCACTGTTTTCTCCAGAGCGGCTCTACAGCCGAATCAAATTCTGTTGCATTATTTTCCTGTTAACACTGTGAAGCTGCTTTTAAACAATCGGCATTGTAAAAAGCGCTATATAAATAAAGGTGACTTGACTTGACTTGTGTTTAGCAATAGATAGTTTCGGTGGGTCATCTGATCTGATCAAAATAATAATAATAATTTGCAAGTTTTTGCACACAGATTTTTAAAGTAAATTTCACATATATAATTAAGTAACTAATTTAACAATAAACAAAGAAAAATAAGTAAATTTAGCTTAGCCAGTTTGTTGAGTAATTTCTACTTAGTTGAAGTTGTTTCAAGTACATTTTCCTCAAATAATACAACACTGAAATAAGCCATGCTTTTAAGGTCTATGCTTTACTTAGAACATCTACATAAATAATACAGTAGATATATAGTCTACATTATAGAAGTAATGTAGTATCCAAACACAGACATCTCAATACTTGGTACACAATACATAATAACAGTAACATTCAATGGATAATTGCATGATACTAGTATGAAAGATAATTTTAAGTAGAAAAAGGATTTCCAGATGTCACAAAACATTAAGTTACTAAACCTAACATCAAATGCAATGTAAAACAGTGTAGCCTAAATACAGCTGGAAACCAGTGAAAAACTGCAACCAATTATTCATGCCACAGTGCATGATGGGAACGTTTTACTAAATTTCTACAAGCTTAAATTGAGTACTAATATAGAGTTTTAAATTACGTTACATTTGTTTTTCCTGTAGCTACTTCACCACAGAATTATTATTTTTTTTATCAGTGTAGCCTATGCCTATATACTGATACTAGGAAGAGAACAAATGCGGTTGAAAAAGCTAACCTACTTAATCATATTAATGATGGTTCCTGTTTTTATATTGTGTTATTCTTTCCCAGTAATGTCTCTTTAAATGAGGGAGCGCGTGTAAGTGTGACTGTGGTTGGGTTTCTTCAGCTCTGCCTGTTAGTTTAGTTTACATTTCTGATGGACCCGAGCTACACAGCAGGTGCAGTTCAAAACATCGGGAACATTTTGACATTCGCTGCAAGAGAGACAAACAACCAGCTTTACGTTCCTGTAAGGACGCGAATAACGTGTCTTTCTCTTTTCGGATACCGCAGAAACATATTATTTCATTGGTTGGATACATCAAGTGTGATAGGACTAACTAACTAACTAACTGCGTGAAGCAACAACACGAATCATTAGATGTACACACTGGATATAATCCATCTTACTTATCCCATAACTCTTCTTATATAAAGTACTTTATTTTGGTCTGTAATTGTGATGCGCGCGGATCTGGCAAATGCAGCTTTAGTAAGCAACTATCTGCGCAGACGGAGCATTGCAGCGACTCTACTTCCAGATGTCCATCTCTCTCTGCTCGTAACAGGTGGAGCTCATTTCACTCCATCTGTCCGCTGCTGAAGTGGCATATATGGGCAACCAGGTTGACAAACTGTCACACCTAAGTTACGCCGAAGTTCCCACGACCGACCCGAACGGACTGGACACGGAGGAAGACGGCCCGCGGATCGGGGTCTCGTACATTTTCGCAACCGACGACGACGAACTGGACGATAATCATCATCATCAACATGTTGATGGACCAGAGCAGAAGGAGGAAGAGAAGCACTACAACGAGCTGGACTGCGCGGTTTACCACCGAGACGAGTGCATTTATGAGAAGAGTGGCAACACTAGGGAACTGGAGACGTTTAGCCCGGAGAATTTATTGAACAGATGTAAGCCCGGAGACGTTCTGGAGTTCGTGTCCGCCGGACAGTACCCGCACTGGGCTGTGTACGTCGGGGACTTCCAGGTGGTGCACCTGCACCGGGCGGAGGTCAAGAACAGTTTTCTGACCGATGCTAGTCAGGGCAGGAGGGGCAGGATCGTAAACGAGCTGTACAAATTCAAACCCCTGAGTCCTGACATGGTGGTGCAGAACGCTATGGAGCAGGTGGGCGCGAAAGACAGAGAATTAAGTTGGAGAAATTCGGAGTGTTTCGCCGCGTGGTGCAAATTCGGTAAACGGGAGTTTAAGATGGGAGTGGAGATACGGATAGGAAAACAGCCGTACAGATTAAAGCTCCTCTTGCCTGACAAACAGTTTCATGTGCTGGAGTTTCAGAGTTTGGAGGATTTGATTATGGAAAAGAGGAGAAATGATCAGATCGGTAAAGCGGCTGTTATACAGGAGTTGGCGCATCATTTACGCAATAGCGGAAGTGAGACGAATGTTCATTGACATGCAACAGGTAGCGGAAAGAAATAACATATCCGTGATTCTCACGAAACCCGTCCAGTACATTTCCCTGCAAAATCAAAAGAAATGTATATGAAATTATCATTATTATTATTTTGCTTAAATAACTGTTTTAAGGACACAAATTGTGATTGGTCAGTACATATCACTGCGCCACTCCAGTAGATATTATGTCACGTCAGGGACTATATCTTCTAGCGGAAGGATGTCACAAAGAATTTGCTTAATAAAAAAACGTTTCAATAAAAATTGTGCTCTTAACATATTGATTTTTTTGCAACCATCTGCAGGGCCGTGCTGCACTGTGAATATAGTAATGGCTAAATGGATCTAGTGTCCCTGACAGGTTTGCGTGCTTTATTGGTTAGAGGGTTAGTTAACTTTTTTTAAATGAAAATTACCCCACGATTTACTTATCCTCAAGACATACCAGTGTATATGACTTACTTCTTTCTGATGAACACAATCGGAGTTATATTAATAAATATCCTGACGTTTCCAAGCTTTATAATGGCAGTGAATGGGGCTCACGAGTTTGAAGCTCAAAAAAGTGCATCCATCTATAATAAACGTACTCCACACGGCTCCGGGGGGTTAATAAAGGCCTTCTGAAGCGAATCGATGGGTTTTTGTAAGAAAAATATCCATATTTAAACCTTTATAAAGTAAAATATCTAGCTTCCGTTAGACCGCCTTCTGTATTCAAATTACGAAGAATGCATAACTAAGCTAGATATTTTACTTTATAACGTGTTAAATATGGATATTTTTCTTATACAAACGCTTCGATTCGCTTCAGAAGGCCTTTATTAACCCCCCGGAGCCGTGTGGAGTACATTTATGATGGGTGGATGCACTTTTTTGAGCTTCAAAATCGTGAGCCCCGTTCACTGCCATTATAAAGCTTGGAAACATCAGGATATTTATTTATATAACTCTGATTGTGTTCATCAGAAAGGAGAAAGTCATACACCTTGGATGGCTTGAGAGTGAGTAAATCATGGGGTAATTTTCATTTTAAAGTGAACTAATCCTTTAAGATGTTTTGCATTGACTTATTGTGATGCATTCTTTTTGTGCCAATTAAGCACATTTCCTCCTCAAATTCTCACTGATGTAATGCATTCTTATAGACTTTTAAAAAATTACCACCTTTAATTTATGTTGATTTTAATAAAAATGAAAATAATGGGAATAGTAGCTTAAAAGTAAAGCAAGTTGAATTATGGTAATGAGAGTTGGGGGTTTGAGTGTTAATGTTACAATGCAAAACATCTTAATGTTCCTTAATGCTTCATTTAGGCCTACTTTTAGTAGCCTACGTTGACTTTTGGGGCTTCGTGAGATTCATGACATCACATATTATGATGAAAAATTATGTTAGAAAATTTTCACACTCAGTTATTAAATATTTCAAGTCAGATGGTTTTCAAATGGCTCTCGAGTTGTAAGCGGTTCTTCATAATGTATAATCAGGCAAAATAGTCATAAATCATCATGTGGACCTTGCTTTTTAAAAGTGTTGGCACAGATGAAATTGCAGTGACTGAATCCACCTATCTACCCTCTCTCTCAGTTATGTTTTTCTCATTACACATGAACATAGCTGACCTCACATTTAGGTCTTTAGTGGGGTCACTATGGTGCATTTAAGTAAATGAACATTTATTTTCCTTTTGACATTACTATACAGGTCTCATTTGTCCATTCTGTTTATATTGTTGGCCTTTTGATAGAAAATGATAGAAATCATTTGATGTAGTGTTTTAATATTCAGCAAATGCTTTAATCCTGAGCCTCTTCAGTACCCTGCAAAATCTGCATGACTTTCATTTGCAAGGCTGCCAAAGTTGGCTTAACGTCTAATTGTCCTCCCACTTGTGAAGTTTACAATTTTCTCTCAGTGTGTGAATTGATGATGTGAGGCTGTAGTAAAGAAGCTGAAAGCAACAGTTTGCTTAGACTGCGTTGAATAGGCAGAGGCATAAAATGCCACATATTTGCTTCAACACTCAATAATAAGAGCCCTAACAAATGCCACAGGCAGTAGTTCATAACAGTGAGCCTTTCAGTCGTGAGATCATGAGACGTTGATCTGGCAATTGCTTCGTCCGAACTGGACTCTGACCTCATGGGAAAACATCAGGTGGTCAAATCTGAAGTGCATGGACAATCAGAAGGGACAAAACACACTGTCACAGAAACTCAGTGTGACTTATCTCTCTAAACAGTAGCCGTGCCTTTGAGATATGCCACAGATGACGTGTTTTGTTAGAGGAGGAAAGGGTGCTTTATGATTTGAGCCCAATCACACTGCCACAGGTCCAAACTGAGTAAACACGAGATGCTGGGAAACAGGGAAGTAATTACAACTGCCATACTGTGAGTGAGTAATAGCTGCCCACAAAGGTAACAAGACTTTCTTTGTGAATCATTGGAAAGCCAACACTATTGCCAGTTTGAAACAACAGCCCCCTAATGAGCACTTAGTCAGTGATGTTTTAAATGTGATCTGACTCAGTGACACTGCTCTTTGTGCTGTGAGTACAGGTTTCTGCCTGGTCCCTTCAGCTGTTCTGTGAATAGTTAGCCGTTTCAGCCATATAGCTGTTTTTGGTTTGTTGTGCTAAAACCCAGAATAGAATTAGTATTAGAAATTCCTGAGGGAACCCATGGCAACCTCCCAGGTTGGCCAACGCATTGACCTCATGATTAAACAGCTCTTTTGGTTTGGACTAATATTAGGCCATGATACTGCAGGGCTTTCAGATTTCACTGAGATCTTTAAAATGATTAAAAATGAGAGAAATTTGAAGTTGTAACCAGTGTGACATTCATCAAATTTCATGCTTCATAGTTGCATAGACTCTCTAAAAAATAGTTAAAAATTAAAATAATTTAAAAAGTATGCCAGTGATATCCATCATATATCCACAGTGTCCTTATCATAGTTGCATATATTCTCAAAAAAAAAAAAGAAGTAAAATAATGAACCATTTAAATAATTAAAAAAAGAGTGGTCAATACATTCACCAAATCCCAATGTCCTTTTTATAGCCGCATGTATTCATAAATAAATAAATGAAATATCAAACTATATATAAAGAGTAGTCAAGTGACATTCAGGTCCTATTTAGCTGCATAGTAGATTTTCTAATTTAAATAAATAAATGAAAACCTTTTAATAATTTGAAAAGTGACATTCATCAAATCGCTGTGCCCTTATTGTAAATACATAGTTAAATAAAATAAATAAATAAATAAGAAAAATTTAATTAATTAAGCCAAACCATATTCATCAAATCCTAGCGTTCTTATTGTAGCTGCATGGATTCACAAACAAACAAAATTGAAATATTTAAAAAGAGTAGTCCAGTGACATTCATCAAATCCCAGACTCCTTATTGTAGCGCCATAATTTTTTTTTTTTAAATAAATAAATGAAAATTTTTTATAATTTAAAGTGACATTCATCAAATCCCAGTGTCCTTATTGTAGTTTCATAGATTCCATATGTTAAATAAAAAAAGAAAGAAAAATCCAAATAATTTCAAAAGAGCAAAGTGACATTCATCCGATCAGTGTTCTTATTGTAGCTGCGTAGATTTACTAATACATACATTCATACATAAATATACATCAATAAAATAAATGAATAAAAATATCTGAATATGTAAATATTTCAAAAGAGTATTCCAGTGACACTCATCAAATCCATTGTCCTTATCACAGCCACATGGTTTCTGGCAGACCTTTACATCACATGACAGGGGCTGAGGTGAACTTGTGAAGCTCATTTGTCAATGCTTAAATAGCAGCTTATCAACTTTGTCAAACGTGCTTATTTAACCACAGCAAAACCTTTTTCTTGCTTCTCATTATCTCATTATAGACTCTTCACATCTGAGTCATTATGTAAATCTACTTTATTGTGTAATGTCTGAAGCGTTCAATAGACTTTCATAATAATATTTAATTAATATTATAAACGTAGTCACAGTTTTCTTGCAAATTAAGTTAAAAGCGTGTCCTTTAATGATATACCTTTGATATCCTCAGGGCTTAAGAAAATGCTTTTTTAAATCATGTTTAAATTATGCAAATATTTGAGTTGAACCAACTTTTTTTTTTTTTACATTATTTATAACACTATAACCCCTTCAGTGGCATAACAGACTATAGTGAATTCAGTTTTAACCAAGCAGGAAGGAAGTTGCTTGCTTTCAATTTGCTTTCTCACTTCTCGTACTAGAGTCTTCCTGTTGCAAAGGGGCAAACATGAAGCAGTTGCGGTGTGTTGAAATTTAGTTTAAGGCCTGTTTTAGGATAGGCCTGTGTATTTTTTTGGTTGTAAGATTATAAAACATATGTTTAAAAAATAGACAAAAATACAATGTCTTGACAAACTATTCTCCGCCTTTGTATTTCCAATCTGTAAATTTCTGCCTCAACAACATTTATCTCTCAAATGAAAAACACATTTCTCCCTTACAAAACTTTCCAATCCCAGTTAATTCTTTGTACATAGCCTCAAACAGCCGTGGATCTTATTGGGCCTGTCTGTTTGAGCGTCACACATTTACATGTGGAATTTTTACCCGTTCTTCAATGCACATTTGTTCTGCTAGATTAGACGAAAGCGTCGGTGGACAGCAATTGTCGAGTCATACCAAATATTTTTGATAGGATTCAAGCCTGGCTCCAGCCGCAGCAATTCCAAAACGCAAACCTTTTTTTTTCTCAAGCTATCCTTTTATCCTTTTTGCTGTGTGCTTTTTGTCATTGTCCTGATGGAAAATCAATCTTCACCCTGGACGGCGGATGCAGATCCCTGACTAACTGAAACAGGTTCTCATATACTGGTGAAAATCAACTCCACAGCGTGATACTGTGCGGGGCATTTGGTTTGTGCCAAATATTATGCTTCACTCTCAATTTTAGTCTCATCATTCCACAAATTTAGTCAAAAATCCAAACTCCTGGCATGATTTAAAACTGGTTTCAAAAGTGTCTTCCTTCTTGCCACTCTCAAAGAGTCGTGAACTGTGAAGTGCTGTAGTGAGTGTTGATATCTGGGCTGTTTCTCTATTTCTGCCAAAAAGACCTGCAGCTCTTCTGGTGTTGTAACCTGCCTCTCGCCATTTCTCTGAAAGCTTTGACAGTCTTCTCCAACTTCATTTCAAAGTTTCAGTGGAACATTGTGTGAATTTGCAACAGGAGACAATACAATGTTTAAAGGAAAAATATAAGTAATGGGGGATTCTGGTTCATCCCACTGAGTCAAAGTGAATATGATCCCCAAGGTTCGTTCAGATCCGTTGGGTGACTTTTTGTCTCTGCGTCTGAAATCGCATACTCTCTTGAGTATGTACTTATTTTGTAATTACTTTACGACCACTAAAAAAGTATGTTCTATGAATGTGTGTAGGGCTGGGCGATATGGCCAAAAAAATCATATCTCTGTATTTTTTGGTTAAATGGTGATATACGGTATAGGCCTATATCTCGGTATTTTGTACGTTTTTCTGTTCGGATAAAAAAAATAAGTATTTATTTAAAAATAATAATAATTTCACATCCACATTCTATATCCAATGTTGTCCTACAAACAATGTTGATATTGAAGGCTATGAAAACAAATAATTATAGTGAATGTAAATAAATGTACAATATATTATGTGCAAAAAGGAGGTTCAAATCACACTACATTCTAACACTGTAACATTCTATTGTATTATATTCTATCAATCTAAAAATAAAATCAATATATTTTAGTCAGAATTATTGCGCTCCGTCTGTTTGGCGCGCCAACCAGATCTCATCAATCTGCGTACAAATGACACGACTTTACACTTTCCAAATGCATATGATACGCCAATCCTTCCCATTAACTTCAGTGGAGAGCAGATGCGTCCAAACACCACGCATCATCTTTAACGACAATGACGTCACCAGAATGGCTTAGGCGCGCGTGCGCGTGGCGGCGCTCGTTCAAGAAAGCCTAAATTTTCATTTGCAGAAGGCTTGTCCTCTCCTGACAGCAAAATGGACATATTGGCATGACTTTCTAACATTTACAGATTGAGAATATACCTGTGAAATGTAAGTTATGCACTGAGGAAAGCACCACCTCTCAAACGCATTACACAGCGCGAGTATTTATCTGTCAGTCAGCACATGTATCTGTCAGAGCGTATGCTGATTTAAACGCGTTACCTATATCTTACCAGTTATTATAGCTCTTAATATAAAGTAAGCTTATGTTTAGGACAAATTGGCTTATGCACTCCGCGTTCTCTGCTGTTTTTCGAATGCGCTCGTATAAAACTATATCGATAAACGGTATTGACTCAATCCATATAATTTCAAAAAAATATATCGATATATCGTACAAACTCGATATACCGCCCAGCTCTAAATGTGTGTAGTATGAATGTAATTCGGATGCACAACATTCGCCATATTTTCATTATCATGTGACCTACCAGCCAATCCTCTCCTGTGGCCTCTTGGGATAGTAAAGTGTCCATCATTTGCACACTTCAGAATCTCACCGAAAGTAGTAGGTCATCAGGGTACTTTTTGCCTACTCTTTTATGAGTACTGTGAATTCAGACACACTTCTTTGGGGGGGGGGAGAGGGGGGGGGGGGGGGGGGGGGGGGGGCTTGTCTTTATTGTCTCTATTTAATAGATATTATTAAATGACTTAATTTTATTATTATGTCATATTTTGACTTTAAATAAAATGTTAACATTTTCACTTTTCTACACTGAAAAAAAAGTGTGTTGGATTTAGGCCTACATGATTTAATTGTGTACATCGGTCCCACATGAATCAATTAAGTTAAACAAACATAATTTGTTCATGTAACTTCAACATCATGGAATGAATATATTTTAAGTGACCCAATTAGGTAGTCTCAAAGTGAATTATATGGCTTCCTGACATGATTCAGGCATTCAATTTAAAATATTAATTCATCCACTTCAATTTCATATATTTTAATGTTACACAACTGAATTATAATACTGCACTAGCTAGTTGACAAACTTTTAGCTAGCAATAGCATACATTAGCATCTTAAATGCTAAGCATTAAAAGCTTCTTTAGCAAAGCCGTTATGACATTAGTTGTTTTAATCCACAGCCTAAGCAAATGCTCCACTTTTCTCCACAATGGTGGAAAATTGTTCTAATAATTCCAACATAATTGAATATTAAACACTATTAAACACAAGTCTCCCCCTTTCTCATCTTGCGCAAAAATACATAAAATAACACTTTTACATATAAAATAACAACATTTACTCTTGATTTAGCCATATGCAAAGCATGCTGGGAATTAACAAGCCCTGCCCAGTTTCAGTTAATGAAACACAAATCATCAGTGTAATCTCAACACAAACGGGTTAAGTACACTTCAATTTGACTTATATTTAAGTGGATTGAACACAATCAAATTAAGTTAGGACAAAATGTATAGCAATTGTGTTGCTTTAGCTCATTTTAATTAAGGAATTTGAACAAGCAGTAAAAATATTTTTTTTTCAGTGTACTGTCCAGTGATAATTTGGAAAGAAAACAGAATGGAAGCCTACATGTTACTATAGCAATGAATGCAACTTTAATTGTGTGGAAAGGGGCATTTAAATGCCACAAAGGAAGTCCATTGCGCTACTTTTCAAGCCAAAGAGGGCAAGTTTTCTAACTGAACTATGCATTTTAAACACTTAGCTACATTATGTTCTAGCTCTGTCCATGCCATAAATGCACATTCTTAATTTTTTTTTATAGCTAATTTCAACTTGGCATGAATCAAAAATCAAATCAGAGCTGCATATTAATATTTACAAGATACATATTCACGAATAAAACTCCTCATAATTACCTTAATCGCATGCAAATATTTCGGCCTGTTTTCGTTCATGTGACTGCAGCCTCTGCTTTTCTGCTACAGACTGAAGCATGTGAGTAGCCTATAACATTTAGGTTATTTTTGTGATTGTTTGGGGCATTCTACAGCCTTTCGTCAAAACTTTCAACACATAGCCCACCTCAGATTGTTTTAATCAATGCAAAAATCGTAAAAACAGATTAACACTATCAGTTACTAAATTCTGATTGGGTGGGCAAGGCAGACGTTTGGGTGGGCTCAGCCCATCCCTGCCCATGCCTAGAACCGGCCCGTAGGCTACTGTTTTTCGCCTACTATATAGTAGGGAAGTATGCGATTTCGGAGACTCTATGAGTGAGTCATTTAAATCATTAATTCAACCCATTCCTACAAAAATACTGATTCATTCAGGAAAGAAACAAGTGACTGTGTCTATGTGTGATGTTTAATAATGCGTTGTGTATATATATAATATATTTTTTTTTTTTACACATTTGTGAATCAACACATGACAAACTGTTCAGTGGTGGGAGTCATTGGAAGTGAATGAGAGTAATTTGTTAGTAATTTTGTAATCACTTAAAAGATTCATGAACGAAACACCAGAAGATGTATTATCTTTAACAATCATACTTCTGCCAAAATACTAACATTGTATCATATTAAAGGTGCACAGTTTTTTCCTCATTTAAAAGGCTTTGCTGTATTTTTGAAAAATGACTCGCATCATAAAGATAAGACAAAACCTCTCTAATTCTTCCTGGCTATGCCTTAAAAAAGACTGTCTGGACGAAACCTCTTGGATCTAAAGGTGCGTGGCCTTGAAATAGAACCACCCCATTCAGCATTTCTATATGAAAAAGTTATTGCAACAAATAAATACAGATATTACATGTGAAAACAGGCTGATGTGCCAGTTTTTTGTGAATTAAAATATTTTATTTAAACGAATTAGTTGCGTTATGAGTTGCATAAGACTCCATCTTGTCATATAACTACAAAGTGAAATCTGTGGTTAAAAATAAAAAAATAAATAAACATTCAGTCACCTTTTTATGGAAGCCCGTTTCCACCTCTAAATAAAAAGAGTAATTGCGACTTTTTCTCTCACAATTGCGAGTTATAAAGTCAGAATTCTGACTGAGAAAAAAAGTCTGAGTTGTGACTTTATATCACGCAATTGCGAGTTTATATCTCAGAATTGTGACTTTATAACTCGCAATTGTGAGAAAAAAAGTCGCAATTACTCTTTTAATTTTTTTATTTAGTGGCGGAAACGGGCTTCCATACCTTTTGCATTTTATAATACTAGTAAAAAAAAATATATTAATAATAATAAACTTTTATTTTAAAATGCCAAAAAAATTGTGGCTGAATATAGATTTATTTAGTTAATTTAGTGCTTATTTTATCTTGTATTCAATTACTACTTATTCTTCCACACAAAAGACAAACATGTCATGAAACAATTTTGTCAGCCTAAAATTAACTTTTACCCACTGTCTGTGTTTTGTTTGGAACATCCTAGAAAGGGGAAAGCCTGTTTGATTATTTATCTTATTTCTCCAGAAGAAAAACCTATTTGATCGGCAACATAAAAGCTATCACAGAGGAACATGGAAGCCACTGCTGTACTCATGAAATATTGTTTTTTCCCTGTCTTAGAAAAACCACATCAATTCATTTTTTATAAAGGTAGATTGAATTCAGGCCTTTTCCTGCATGGTAGACATATGAAAGAGTGCCGATATATTCTTGAAAGCTTTTAAAGGTTTTAGAGTTTGTCCTTTAGAACTGCTGTTTAAACAGCGTAATGACACTGAATTTAAAGGATTAAATTACTTCTAAAGCTGGTGATAATTAATAAAGGGCCTGAAGCATAATAAAATAAAAAAAACTCGCCTATCAATCATCCAGACTCCATGAGACATATTTTCAGTCTGGATATGTAATGAACTCACACGGATGTATTTGGATCACTCTTAGTTTGAGTACCTGCTGGCTCAATCAAAGCAATGGAAATTCCAGGGCTTCAAGAGGCCTTATTGTGATGCCGGGCACCAGCAAAACACTAGGCGCACAATGAAAAGTCACTGCATGTGGTGCTGATAGATTGAGCGCCTTATTCTAATTTGATAAATGTTGATTTTTCTCCTTTTTTATAAGACAAACGTGATATGTCTAAAAAACAATACATTAGCATCATATCAGATGCCCCTGTCAGCATTGCGAATGGATGCATGAAATATTTCATGATGATGTAGAAAACAGTTTAGAATTTGGATAATGTAAGAAGATAATGTCAGAATATCTCAGTCAGATATTTGTTAAATTATTGTTAGCGGTACTTCATTTAATAATTTTTAATGCACATTAGGACATGAATTAAAATGACTAAAAGGTATTAAGAGTCAATGACTAGCCTAGATTCAGTGTCGTTCAAAAGTTCAGGGGCATAAATTCATACTTTCAAAACAGACAGTGAAGACATTTATAATGTTACAAAATATTTCTGCTTCATATAAATGCTGTTCTTTTGAACTTTCGAGTCCAGAAAAAAAAAATCACATTTCCTCTAAAATATTAAGCAGCACAAATGTTTTCAACATTGATAATAATAAGAAATGTTCCTTGAACACAAAATCAGCATATAATGTTTGGCACTGACTATTATTTTCACAGTATTACTGTTTTAATGTATTTAAAATGTATTTTGGTATATCAGTGGCGAGCGGTGACTTTTTTACCCGGGTATGCTGGGTGACGCGCTATGTCAAAAATGCACCCGCACGTTGGATGGGTTTACAATAAGAGCGTTCACTCTAGAGTGTTAGCTCAGGTGCTTACTCTCATGACACATGACAACACAACTAAAAGTTTCTTAGTATAAATTAAATCAGTCTCGAACCACATGACTTGATAATGACTTTATAAGAATAGTAATTAAACTTTAAAAATCATTACGACATTGACTAACTAATATACAAACGTCAAGCCACGGAACCAGCGGCGTCGGCGCCTCTGATCAGAGTTTACACGGCTGCACGACACTGTACAAGCACAGAACAATAAGGTAGAGGAGAATCTACGAATGTTGTTTGTTTGGATATAAACACTTTGAAATGGATTCATAAAAATAAATTTTGTGTACGAGTGCATGACCCGAACATGACCGCCGCAACCTCGAACTTTATTCAACCACATATAAGGCAGTATAGGTATGTAGGCCTACCTGTTTCTTATGGATAATTTGACTAATATCTAAAGATTATGAAGATATTTTGTATATGTAGCTTGTGTTTTATGACTGTCTTTAGATCCACATTAGTTATTAACCTTGTTAATAATTATTAATATGTAGTGTCAATAATGTGACCAATGTCAAACTTTAATTTAACTGTCATTTTTTTCGTTTAGAAACTTTGAAAGTGATTTAAACCTTTCACATGTATTTAGTTTAGAATTTTCCAGCTGGTCAAACAAAGTGAACAAAATGAGTCTCAAATTAAATTTAGTCTGTGTAGGCCTGTCTTGTCTCTGTAGAGAAGTTAGTGACAAAACGTCCTTTGATGACATCCAGAAACATTCTCAAAAAAAAAACATCATACATATAATTTTTATATCTAAAATATTTGTATTATTATTGTTTAATTTATTGTTATATTATTTCATTAACTGTGTATTTATTAAATGAATGATTAATATAATTCTGCATTTGTATAAATAAGGCTGTTCTATTTTTTTTTTTTAAACCTGGTCTTTTTGTTCTGCCCTTGTATAAGGTTGTGAGAATTTGTGTAAAGTTTATATAACTTGTTGTTGAGGTTTGTAATTTTTGTGAGTTGTACACTCTTCACAGATTGGATTATTTTATTTATTACAGTTTTTCACTGTAAAAGTTTTGCCCCCGAATCCCCCCTAGAGAGACAGAGGTCCACCCAATGTTTCACTAAATCCTATGGGAAATACTGAATGACATTAAAAGATAATAAGGTATTAATGTTTATCACCGATTTTGAAGCTTGCTGAACTTTAAATGATTTGGATATCTACAGTTCTTCATATGAAAACACAACGTAAGATTGGGCCCCCTCTGTGTTAATTGTGGCCCCTCTTGTGCCCCCCAAAGTGCCCCCCAAAACCCTTCAGATCGCATAGTTTAGTGGAGAAAGTCACAGAAACGATCATTCTCAAGAAATGACGCGTGACACATGAGAACGCGGTTCTCTAGACGCGGTTCTCTGTGTGCGCTTTGGGTGTATGCGCAGAGAAAACAGCACGCAAGTTCTTACATGTCTTTCCACGAAACGGTTTAAAATCGACCTTAAACTGAAAAAAGAGACTTAAATCAGGCTTTCTAGTTTCTAAATAACAAGCTGATTTTTTGATGACAAGCAAACGAAAACCATGATCTCTCTCAAAATCTGGAGCTGAAATATTGAAATCGGTTATTTGACGTGGGGCCAGGCTGGGCCAAGCTTCTGATTGGGATCTGTTGTATTCTGCGATTGTTTCTGAAGAGCGCAATGTTGGTGACGTACAGGAGTAGTACAGTAAGTGCGTGAAGTCTGTTATTGATGCTCAAAGAACAAACTGTGTATGTGCGCGCTCTATATCACTGATCGCACGCTGCATTCATGTATAGACACATGAATATAATATATGACCACTATTATATGACAACTGACCGGTGAAGTGAATAAATGGGGGTGGGATATATTAGGCAGCAAGTGAACATTTTGTCCGCAAATTTGATGTGTTAGAAGCAGGAAAGATGGACAAGCGCTAGGATTTGAGCGAGTTTGACAAGGGCCAAATTGTGATGGCTAGACGATTGGGTCAGAGCATCTCCAAAACTGCAGCTCTTGTGGGGTGTTCCCGGTCTGCAGTGGTCAGTATCTATCAAAAGTGGTCCAAGGAAGGAACAGTGGTGAACCGGCGACAGGTTCATGGGCAGCCAAGGCTCATTGATACACGTGGGGAACGAAGGCTGGCCCGTGTGGTCCGATCAAACAGACGAGCTACTGTAACTCAAATTGCTCAAGAAGTTAATGCTGGCTCTGATAGAAAGGTGTCAGAATACACAGCGCATCACAGTTTGTTGCGTATGGGGCTGCATAGCCAGTCAGGGTGCCCATGCTGACTCAAGTCCATCACCAAAAGCGCCAACTGTGGGCATATGAGCATCAGAACTGGACCAAGGAGCAATTGAAGAAGGTGGCCTGGTCTGATGAATCACGTTTTCTTTTACATCACGTGGATGGCCGGGTGCGTGTGCGTCGCTTACCTGGGGAACACATGGCACCAGGATGCACTATGGGAAGAAGGCAAGCCATTGGGGGCAGTGTGATGCTTTGGGCAATGTTCTGCTGGGAAACCTTGGGTCCTGTTATCCATGTGGATGTTACTTTGACACGTACCACCTACCTAAGCATTGTTGCAGACCATGTACACCCTTTCATGGAAACAGTATTACCTAGTGGCTGTGGCCTCTTTCAGCAGGATAATGTGCCCTGCCACGAAGCAAAAATGGTTCAGGAATGGTTTGAGGAGCACAACATCACCAACGAAATCCGATCCACAGAGGCCCCACCTCGCTACTTACAGGACCTAAAGGATCTGCTGCTAACATTTTGGTGCCAGATACCACAGCACACCTGGTTTATATATATAGGGTGAATTCAGGGTGATATTCAAGCTATTTAAGGCATGAATATTTCACAGGTTAAATATGTGTTGATTTTTTTAGGTAATTTTGTCATTTTGCTTTGATTTTAAGGGATACAATTATTGACTTAGGGGGACTTGAAATGACACTGACTGATGGCTCCAACAGAAGCATATTCCATTGATTATTAGCCTTGGATCTCATAGTAGGTCTGTTTGAAAGATTTATGCACAATTGTTTTAAAATGGTTTCTCTGTTGCCAAAATGAATGGAATTTTCCTTCCAGAACCGACTGCTGTGTTTTATTACTTCCTTGATTATACAAAGCTTACATAGACCTATTTGTAGTTGTTCAGGAAACCCACTGATGTGTCGATTGTGAAAATATGTAGTTTTGCACATCCCAAGCTTACTTTCTGATCAATTGTTTTGAACAACAGTATAATGTATCTGTGAGAGCGCTTAAATGTGTTGGGAATAATCAACGCTTCTTTCTGTGTGTTGAGACAGGAATTGGTTATGCATTAATACATTTAAGAGAAGAGGGCGTTTTGAGGTCTGCATCATACAGATAAATGCTGTGGAGGACTGGCCTTATCTTTCATTAGAGCACTCTCACTTCTCCTGTCTGACTCATAAAAGCTCCTCCAACCCGAACCTCGATCAAATTCATAATAGTACACCTTTAATGCTAAGACCTAACGGTGGGTGAGTTAAAAGTAAATGACTTAAGGAAGATAATTGGTAGAGAATGTGTTCTGCTTAACTTCAGAGCACCTGCTGTGCACGGAGGACTGTGAACATGAATACATTTAAACAAGGGCGATGGAGACCACTAAGTGGGTTTGAAAGCCGCCAAGAAATGTGTAAGACTGGAGAAAACTGTAAGAACTGTAAGAGATGGCAACTCTCCAAGAAAACAAAGGAAATTAACATCCGAACTCTCTCTTGTGAAATTAGGTCTCATTCCCACAAAAGTAAACTAAAAGGTAACAAAAGGCTTTAAGAGTTTAGTGATATTTTGCTTATTATGGTGGGTGTGTCCTCTGCCAATTGGTCTTTTATACATATTACCTCCTGTCCTCAATAAAGTGTAAATTACAGGTCTACAGGACTTGATTAATGCAAATTCCCATTGTGAACTCATGTTTACATTTGAAAGAAGTTTCTGTCTTGGTCTGAGTATTTAAGGGATGTTGCATAAGGGTCAGGGCGTAATCCTTTACACAGGTCAGCCCGTAACGCTGAGTGTCTTCTAGACACTCAGTGTTATGTAATTTTCAGGTGTCAGGTATCCCTCTTTTACTCTTTACTTCCGTTAACATTTACCTGACTAATAATAAATTGTTACATTTGATTTATTCTGACTTACTCTGAAATGATTGATTTTAGTGCATTATGATGTATCCTTTGTTACCGCAAATCTGCAACCAGGGTTAAGTACATACTAGATCTCAGATTGTATGGAGCATGGGGCACATCTGGCGAGATTCTAGATTTCTGACTAACGGATTGACTTTAACTAAGTTGTTATGCAGTTGCATTATAGGGGGCCAGATAAAATACTATTGATATTTTATGGTACTGGCCATAACCTCTGGTTATTGTTTCAGCTTTAACTAAGTTGTTATATAGGTGACTGTAGGGGGCTACATGGGTACATAGAAAGCATGGGTGGCATTGTTAAATCGCTTTAGCCATAACCTCTGGTTAATGATCGGACTGGCGAGTTTGTGTTTGTGGGCCCGCATAATGGCCGGTGCGAGGACCCTGTGCGACTCTGAGAACCGAATGAATGATTTCAATAAGAGTAAAGAGTTAAATAGAATACTCAAATGTGTAGTTAAATTGTTATACAAATGACCTAATAACCAATCGGCATTCTAACTTAAATTCGAGGTCATGATAAAATGGAGTCAGATAAAAATAAATTGGAATTAAATTACTTTGCCCCGCTGAAAAGACCAAACGCGCAGAAACCTTCACCCGCTAATCGGAAGCCGTCATTGGGAAGATTGGGCGGGCCTTACAAATGCAAGAGATACCCATGCTGCATAGCAGAAAATGGGAACAGTCCTAGTCTTACGACATTTTACGCATCATCTTGTATTCATGCGCATAAATTCTAAAAATGCACATAAAAAAACGTATGCGCTCGTTTGAGTCGGATAAATTTTCTATCTATATTTTTTCATACGAAAACATGTGCATAAACTACGATGGAAATGCATTTACCGAATAAATTCCTCATAAAACAAAATCATGTGACTTTCGTGATGTAACAGCATAACTTTACTAACCAGCGGATAAACTTGTTTGCAAAGCATCTGAAATGCTGTTTTGGTCATTCAGAAGTCTGTTGTCAAAGATGCTCGGTATATTTACCTCCTAGAACTGTCTTACATGACTGCCTTCCCAAACAGCAGCATCTGCCTCTGAAAGCAAGACACAAGTTTATTGAGACGCACAAGTTTCTCTGAGTCGCAAATAATTTATTATATACGAAAATGATTATATATGGTGGCTTCTCGTATGTTTCTTAGTGATTTTTTAGCGGTAGTTTTTTAGAAAGTTCTCTTCGACTCACTGGATGTAAACGGTGCTTTATTCGCAAATGTTTTATGTGATATTGCAATTTTGCGTACAAGTTACATTTGCAACTTCGGATGGAAACA
The DNA here is from genome assembly GCA_039654625.1 of Rhinogobio ventralis. Classification (NCBI taxonomy): domain Eukaryota; kingdom Metazoa; phylum Chordata; class Actinopteri; order Cypriniformes; family Gobionidae; genus Rhinogobio; species Rhinogobio ventralis. Next base: position 27,766,689 of record CM077209.1, read on the forward strand.
TAGCTACTGATGAAGTGATGTTTCACTCATAGTTACCACAGGCAGAAAACAAAAGAATAGGAAGCATCATCAGCAAAATTGGAAAATACTCAGCGATTTATCAGGAGAGTTTTATATTATTGGGTAGAGATCCATCTGTGTTAGATATAGATCCGGGTCGCTAAATACCCAAATATTTAATAATGATTGGTGAAACATTCATGCATTTAAGAGTTAAAGGGGACATGACATGAGAAGATTGTGGGATCTGTGACATCACACGGGTCAAGATATTTGCATATGACTGCCGACTGCCTCTACAGCAAGACCTCGACAAATAGTTATTCATCATCGCACCACTGACCATGCCCATTGCATTCAGACGCGAATGTCGAATTGCCTCAAAAAAAAAAATAGAACCAATTATAATCACTACAGTGGATACAGTATACAATTTATGATGTACTCAAGGCGCTTAATTCTGCTGACAACAGAAGAAATTGAAGATTAACATTCGCTTTGACGTGCCCAGTTTAAATAGCTTGTTTGCATCTCTGTTCAGCCTTCAGATGGATCCTAGCGTCAGGAACAAGTGGGTGGTTTATTTAAATGACATCCCGGTTCGTGTCAGCAGATTATCCCTCGGTTTCACAGACAAGGCTTAAGACCAGTCCCAGTCAATAAAATGCATGTTTGAGCTGTTTTAACTAAGCAACTTGCACTGACATATCTTAAAATATGTCACTGCCATTGTTTTGTCTCAAAATACACAACAGTAATGTTTTTTTCTAAGGCACGATGATAAAAGCTACTCAAATGTTCTAATTGAAGAAGGACTATATCCTGGCTTAATCTAAGCTCTGTCTGTGAAACCAGGTCTATTGTGTTTGTTCGGTGCATTTGACTGCAGATTGTTTTGTAATCGAGGCACAGTATAATGGAGAGTTTGCAAAGAAACTTTTGTTAAAAAGATGAAGCCATCTGTATTGGATTTGACAGCAGTTACATCGCATACCGTAAGGAAACAACAAATTTGCTTTTCGTGTGTGTGTGTTTGCAACAAACTTTATTAACATTATAAGTGAACCTCATGATAAAATAATAATTTTAAAAAATCATGTCATGACCCCGTTAATATTAATATTTTAGTTTTTTATCTGTTACAGACATTAAGCAAAACGAAACAATGGTCAAATGTACACTTTAAAAAAAAAAGAAAAAAAAAAGAAATGTGATCATTTACATCAATTTACTGTCATGTTTTCCCCAAAATAATATATTTTGAAAAATTTTCATACAGTGACCAGGAACAGTCAAGCAACATATTTTGCCATTTTTCATTGAAAATCTTAAAAATTATGGCCACTGTCATAACTCTTAAATCAATACATATTCAAACATGGAAAATTAATGATGGTGACAGAATTTTCATGTTAAAATTTAAATGATAATTAAACCTAAAGTTTAACTTTAAGTTAACCCCTTTAACTTAAAGTTAAAGCTTTTAGTGTTTAAATTGTTTTTGGATGTTTACACACGCCGTCACAAGAAATCCTGACATTACTGATGCTTAGCAACTATAACAACATTTGACGTGCTAATACCTATGAGTATGCTGGGAAATGAGGCCCATTTAGACGCCACCGTGTTTAAGGGGAGATTAAATGGTTGCCAAGATACAAAAACCTGTCTGACACCAAACACCTTTAAATGTAAGTGAAAAAGCTTTATTTTGGCAATGGAGAAATGCCAATAGTCACATACTCCAGGCTCTAATCAAGCTTTCACTAATGTATGAATTCACTGGGTAATCTGCTTTGCATTTAATTACATGGTTCCAGTAAATTGGAACATATTCTCCCTCCACAGCTTGTTTCTTAGTCGCTTGTTTCACACTTGCCTCAATAACAGAATGAATGGAGTAGCAGCAAAAATGTTGATGCATGTTTGAACACTGTTCAAAAAATTCTTGAATCAAGCGGTATATATCCGCCGCTGAGTTTGCTCTTTCCAGTGTAATTTCAAATTTAGTTGTTCAATTAAGCCTAAGCAAGATCACAAGAATGCTGCTTGTCTGAATATGAGCCCAGCTGTGGAGTTAATCACAGTCCTGCTGATCATTCAAACCAACAGCACAGTGTGATATTTCCTTTATAGGCCTACAACAGTTCAATAATTATTGCGTAACTTAACCAATGAAAATAGTTCTAAACAAAGAATAATACACTAAGAACGATAACTAAAGATATCTGATATTAGCGTCCACACCAACAGACGATAACATAAACAATCAGTTTATTATAAGCGCACTGCAGTTATATTGTTTGCTGCATTCAATTCTCAAACTTTTTAAAGTCTGGTGGATTCTGATTGAGCTGTCAGTAGGAATGTCTCCATCCAAAGTTGCATTTTATTTAATTAAACTGTGGAATGTGGAATATCGCATGAAACATTTGCAAATAAAGCACCGTCTCCATCCCATGTGTTTAAGAGAACAAAATCATCACTTCCTGGGAAATTGGCGCAAAATATATGTAATAAAAATGGAAGTTGCTGCAATCGGGGAAGCCACTGTGGCTGTTTTATCCAACATCATAAATGACTTGTGCCTCAGAGCACACAGACGAAACGTAAAAAAAACACTGCAAAACACTGCCATGTTATCTTTCATTTGTGAACATTATACCGAATTCGCATTATACCGAATCATTTTGATCATTTTCGGTTCTGGCATTTCAGTATAACTAAAAAAACATTTAAGATGTTGTGCAAAAGGCCTAAAACCGATCAGCTGGTTAGTCCAGTTATCCAGTTTGTTGCAAATCAACGGATTTATTCTGTAAATGTAGTTTCCATTGTAGTTTATGCATGTCTTATTGGATAAAAAAATATCCAACTCATTTGGGTGCATATGTTTTTTATGCACATTTTTAAAAAAAAATGTCATGCAATAAAAATAGGTGGATGAAAATATGGCTAATGTTTTTATTGTTCATCAATTGAAAAACGTTCTGAAAGTGATTTCAATGTTGTGGTGTTCCAAATTGTTATAGAATTATTACAATTATTCAAATTTATAGTTATCGCGCCCTTGGTGTGAACGGCCCTTAACACCATGACTACACTGGACACATACTTGTGAATGTTTCTGAACTATTTGTAGAGTTGTAAGAAGTAGCGCTAGCTAACCAACGTCAAAAATAGAATGAAAGAAATATTTACTGTCAGTGGCGCGGCATGTAGAAATTACCCAGAACAATTTGTCCCAGGAACTTTTTTTCCACCAGACCTGTTGCTGTCTGGGTTTCCATCGTGGTCTAATTCATTCTTTAATACCGTCAAGGACTAAAGGACTAAAGTACCGTGAAGATTAGGCAAATTAGTCCGGTGACGTAGGACTGCACGACTTTCCAGTTCCCGTTGGATTTTGTTCTCCGCATATAAGCTTAATAAAGCCTGAACCTTGTCGTTGGTCCTTTGGTTGTATTTTTTAAACTCCGTTGTTGATTCGAATAGCAAACAACTCTTACTGCAAGCACCGCAACAGACTTAAAAAAATGGTGGTTGAAATAAAATGCTGCTGAGTCAACCAATCAAAATGCTGCACGAACTCAACCACTCAGCATGTTCAGTGCCCAAATTTTTACCCGGAACTTCATTTAGACCCTGGTCCCTGCGGTCGAAAAATGAGTACCCTCCAAAAGTTCCTAACTCCTGGGGAAAGTTCCTGTGGTGGAAACGTGGCTACTGATTATAATAGGTTCTCTTTGCTCTTGATTTGGAACGTTGCCTATTTGAAACATTCGCATTGATGCGTCCAGTGATACTGAAGGTCTACATCCATTGCAGACAGGTATTGTATTGTGTTCTATTATCTTTTTGGCATGACGTGACATGTCCAGGATGTGGCGTTTCCTTAACAAATCGATTGAATTCAATCTCTCATTCATAAAGACCATCGCTTGTTTACTGGTGTAATGATGTAACCTGCAGAAAGACTTACTGAACGCACAAAAACAAGTTATACAAACAGTAAAAATAACAGAACTAGATACACTATTTTAAAATGATCTGTTTGGTCACTTTCTGGTGTTAAATATGGATTGTGTCCATAGTTAATCTAATGAACTACACATGGGTTTTCATAGGACACTTAGGGAAACTGACTTCATCCACTAAAATGATCCTGGGACTAGAATAAATTAGAATATGTTTGGTTCTGAGAAATGGTGTAGTCTAGCTAGCGTTTTATTTTCCTTAGCAAACAAGACACTTAATATCAGGTCTAATACCAAGCAATGCATGCTACTTTCACTGAGTTTATGCTGTCTGACTGTGTTTTTATAGCTGTCATGTTACTTTCTGAGTACTTGGTACTCAAGAGCTGCAGACTCCAACACCAAATGCTGAATCATACATTCCTCAGTTATACCAAATGCAAAATCTCTGTCAGTTTAAAGATTTTATTCATTGCTGGTTCTGCAGGTTAGGCCTGAATGATCTGATCACCGTTCCTGTTCACTTTCCCATGGGCTGCCTGAATGATTCATTCACAGAGCCTCACTGGTGCCCAGCGGTGATTGCCTCGGACGCATTTTAAGTACATCAATATTTGGAGCACTGAATACAGCAAGCTCAGGGTCAGAACTATCAGAGCGTAACGTTAATTTCACATCCCAGCCTCCTCCATGTGCCCAATCATGCCAAGAGAAACTCATGTGGGGGAAACCATAAAGCTTCATATCTAATATCAAGTCTAATATCAACTAGCAAAATACTCTGGCCCAAAGAAACAGAACAATACTGTTACAGAACAATAGCCATTTAGCTTTGTTGAAAGAACAGACTGTTAGATATTACTGTCAGGAGTGATACTGAAGGCATCTGTTCGAGATATTGTTATCGAGTTATCATTTCAAGTTGTAATTTTCAGTATCAGTGTAGACATGTTGTGGTCCCGAAGAGTATTTGGACTCTCAAGCGAGTTTTCTTCACTTCACATTAACAGATCTTGACATTTTTTTTGATCACATTAAAACTATTTTGGAAACGTTTTACCAGGCCTTCATATTTCTTCTACTTTTCAAATGTGCTTTAGATATAGATTTTATTTTTTTTATTGTGCACCATGTCCTATCAAGCTGTAATTTTGTCAAAACGTAAAAAAAGTGTGAAAATATTATTTGTGTATTTAGGATACATAAAATGTTACCTATGAATTAACTTTAGCAAGACAAATTTATCAGCCTTTTTTCCCCCCAAAAATGTTTAAAATGTCATTTCCACAACCAATATTTTCACCACAGAAAGATATTAAACACAGTACATTATTTTAAGATAAATATACAGTATGTCCACTGTTAGTGGACAAATTAGTCCACAGGACCAAAAGTGCCTATAGTTGAATGAACACCAATACATTGTATTTGATAACAAAATAATGAATACAAGCAAAAATACATCTATTAGGTAAATTAATAAACAATACAAATACTGTACTCTTCAAAATTAGGACTAAACGTATTTGGACACAAAATGCTAATCATGTTCATCGTTAATGTCTTGATTATCATTTAAATTTTAATTTAATTCCAATTCTGATACAGCTTATCGATTCCAATTCTTATTGATTCCCAGTTTCGAATCCAATATGGTAAAAAAAAGTAAAACAGATATCAAACATATTTATTCTGTGTCTTTTTGCAAAACATTATGTTGCAGCTAAATATCATTAACAAAAATCAGCAGCCTTAAGAACAACTAATTCCGAGTTTACACGTACATGAAATCAAATATAGTAATTTATGCATATTTGGCGTGCTGTCCGGGGGAGGGCTCCGAGCTCGGAATTTGGCCTGAACCCAGAGTAGGATAGAAACAGCCAAGAGTGAGGCGATGGGGTGGTGGAGGGATGCTGTGAAACTTTCCGCGGGACAGTGGTGAGAGACGGCTATATATACCGGCTTTCTCTTGTGCTGATTGGTTGATTACCTGAACATGCTCCTTCCGAACTTTGTTAAACAAAACTTAATTTAATAAACTAGACAAACTGATATAAATTTCAAACATTATTAAAGAGTGAAGTATATAGTGAGTAACACAATAAGAACAAATAAGCAAATTAGCTAAAGCACAAAAAAATACAATGTTCAGAAATTGGAATCAATATAAAATAACACTGCATGGTTTTCTTTTTATAAATAAAATACAGATTACTCCTTATTAAAGTTATTTAATCAGGATCAGTGAGGGGTTTTCTTTTTCTTTTATTGTTTGATTAACAGTAATGACACTTTAAGAACAAATGCATGGATCCAATATACTGTTACACATGCGTTTTCTTTCTCAACTTTTTACATTGACTTAAGACATAACCGACCGTGTTTACGAGGATATTTTGACATTATGTTTCAGCATTCTGGATGGAGGTGGGAAGATCATTCCACCAGCAAGGAACGGTGAATAAAAATGTATTTTCGATTCCCAACCCTAGTCACGATGTGATGTTACTCTGCATGAACACCTATGTGAACTTGAGGAGAACTAACTTCATCTACTAGAAGTCAAATCAAGTCATATTCAAATGATAACCTCTTAGATGTAAATAGTTTTTGTCCATACTATATTTCCAGAGCAAAACCTGTATTTAAAGTCCATAAAACAATATTTTCCCTGAGAGCACATCTCTCTTAGGAGATGGGAAGTGTGAAGCACCTCTCAGTTTGATGCCAACTTGGAGACAGAGATGAGAGTGATCCACTCAAAGCTCTGCAGCAGCTGTTTGAAGCTTCCTGTTCACCCAAAGGGTGAAGGACCTTCAGTCGACACAGGTTAAGGGAATTGTGGGATACGGTGCTTTGGACACTGTTGGAAGTCAGTGAACACCTGTTGTGTGCTTTGGTCCTGTTGAAAGGTTTTGTGGGACATGAGAGGGTAATCTAAATGAGCAAGAATTGGCTGCACTGCAACAAAATCATAATTTATAGATATATATAAATAACAAATAACTAACCACAGAAAGTATCATGTTCCATTAGCTTGGTTGATTTTGGATATTTCTTTAATACACTGAAATGAAATAGATATATTTTAGTGCTGGGTAAAAATTTATTGTGATTATTTGCATCCAAAATAAAATGATGTGTTTACATAATTTATGTGTGTGTACTGTGTATAATTATTATGTATATATAAATACACATACATGCATGTATATATTTAAGAAGTTTTTTTCAGAACATTCAACTCTCTCCTCTGTCCCCCTTCACCACCTCTTTATCTGACTTTGCCCATTTCTTCACTGATAAAACAACAACCATCAGCAGTCAGTTCTCACCTCCACACACACAGGATTTTAGATCAGCCACATCCACAGCCGAGCATCTTCTTTCCTCATTCTCTACACTCACTGAGATAGAAGTATCTATCACTTGAACGAGTTGTTTTCAACCAGGTTTCATCTTTCCTCTCACAGTACAATCAGCTAGACGTCAACCAATCAGGTTTCAAAAGGGGCCACTCAACAGAGACTGCATTACTGTCGGCCACTGAAGCCCTGCGGATTGTGATAGCTGATTACAAATCATCAGTCCTCGTTCTCCTCCTCGATCTATCAGCTGCCTTTGACACTGTGAATAATCAGATTCTTCTTTCCACCCTCTCATCACTGGGCATCACAGGGATTCCACTCCACTGGTTTGAATCCTATCTCACAGGTAGGTCCTTCAAGGTTACCTGGAGAGGGGAGGTGTCCAAATCACATCAACAGACCACAGGGGTTCCTCAGGGCTCAGTGCTTGGACCTCTCCTCTTCTCCATTTACACTACATCACTGGGACCCATCATACAGGCACATGGCTTCTCATACCATTGCTATGCTGATGACACACAGCTCTACCTTTCATTTTAAACAGATGATCCCACAGTAGCTGCAGGAATCTCTAGCTGTCTGGCGGACATCTCGGCATGGATGGAAAAACATCACCTACAGCTCAAACTGGCAAAGACTGAGCTTCTCGTCTTCCCTGCCAATGCGACTCTACAACACGACTTCACCATCCAGCTAGGCTCATCCTTGATTTCCCCTTCAAGGTCGGTCAGAAATCCTGGAGTAACTTTTGATGACCAGCTGTCCTTCAAAGACCACATTTCAAAGACAGCTTGGTCATGCAGGTTTGCGCTGCACAACATCAGAAAGATCAGAACATTCCTAACAGAGCATGCAACACAGCTTCTCGTCCAGGCCATGGTCATTTCTAGGCTTGACTACTGCAATGCGCTTCTGGCTGGACTTCCATCATGTGCGATCATAATGCTTCAAATGATCCAGAACGCAGCGGCATGTCTTGTCTTCAATGAGCCCAAAAGGGCCCATGTCACACCTCTCTTCATCTCTCTGCACTGGCTACCACTCGTTGCTCGCATTAAGTTCAAGGCATTGACGCTTGCTTACAGATCCATCACAAACTCAGCACCCGCACACTTCGACTCACTCCTACGAGTCTACACCCCCACCAGGAGCCTTTGCTCAGCTAAGGAGCGACGGCTCCTGGTACCATCACAGAGAGGCATGAAATCCCTCTCCAGAACATTTTTATTTACCGTTCCTTGCTGGTGGAATAATCTTCCCACCTCCATCCAGAATGCTGAATCACTGACAACATTGAACAGCTGAAAACTCATCTCTTCCGCGAGCACTTAACCTCATCTTTAAAAAAATAAAATAAAATAATAATAATAATAATTTTATTTTATTTATTTATTTTTTTTTCTTCTATTTTTCCTCCCTATTCTAGCTTGTGCTGCTCTGGGCAATGCCCAAAACTTAGTATTTCAGGCACTTTTCATGACGGATTGCTTCCTGTATTCCTCAGTTGTAAGTCACTTTGGATAAAAGCGTCTGCTAAATGAATAAAATGTAAATGTAAAAAAAAGAAACACATTAGTTGAAATAAGGAATACATGTTTACCTTCTTTATTTCAGTTATATAGTTGGTTCTGTTCACACACAGATTTTTTCTTCTCCCTATGTTAGCATATTCTCCAGAACTGCTCTGTGTAAGGCACTGACATGTAAAAAGCTATCTTGAGCTTCTTATAATTACAGCCTGACAGCACACAGAGCCTCCACAAAGGTCTAATAATCAGAATGAGATGATCAGAACCATGGTCTATGCCTCTGAAAAGCAGCACTGCTGAAATAATTAAAGTAGCCCAGCTTCTCCTGCAGGAGGTCATGCATACCACTCTTGTGGATCTCATGCTGTTACACAACTGTACGGATCACGCTTTTTAATGTAGCCTCTAAAGGTTTTGTTCATCTTTAAAAACCTTTAAAATTTGTTGTCCTTCATTGCGTAAAGGGCAAATGGCCTTCCATCATACTCTTGTTCACATATGAAAATCCACTACTAGAATGACAGTTTAGGGTTTCTGTGATGGGTGGAGGGAGTTGTGCATAACCACCTTACACCCTTCAATCGACCACAAGAATGAGTAGCTAAAAACGTGCAATCACTTCCCAAAGACCTTATAAGGACAGATAGTGTAGGCTTGTGCACTTTGCAAGGAGATTAGAACATGACATATCAACAGAAAGTTGAAACAAAGGTTTAGTAAGTCTTTCCTGTTCCTTTGAGAGGTTTTATAAGACCCTGTAATTTGAAAGAGCAACAATAAAAAGGCAATGCAAGGTTTTTATGTGTGGGTGTAGAAGTTAATCTAAGGTTTTGCATTCTCCTTGACATAATAATGGAACAAAACTGTTTTTTTTCACATCATTAAAACAATGCAGTGAGTCACTCCTGCCATCTTTGTAAATTTCTTTGGTAGGAAAGCATCTGCCAATTGCATAAATGTAAATATAAACACTGCATACGGATGACATGAAATACTTTTTGAAGGTTGACATCCTGCTGTGTTAAAATGCTATACTCAATCTGAAGCTATTCTAATCAATGTTGCTGCTTATTTTATCATTATTATGCATGCAACTTTATGGCCTCATGTGAAACAACATGGAACCTTTGCATATTTATAAATTGATTTGTCCCATGACAAATCTTGGGAGGTGTTGAAAGTATTTAAAAAGGGTTGGGCAAATTTTTGAAAGTATATCCTATTCATACAAACATCTATATGTTCAATTTGTGATAATCCACATTAGACATGTTACTAACTATAACTTTGCATCTATGTCAACTAACAGTCATTAGAGTATTAGTAGACTGACAGTTAGTTGACATGTAGTTGCAAAGTAGTGGATTTAAAAAAACATTTGTGGTCATTAATCAAGTTTGATTACGAGCAGAATACGCTAAATAAAAATGCTTGAACAGCAACATTCTACTGCACTTTTCGTTAGGATCACTATGGGAGGGTACAAATGTAACTAGTAATATTATTTATCACTTTATTATAAATGTACATGCCATAAAAATATCATAAAACCTGTTATCTTAAAGGGATAGTTCACTCAAAAATGATAATTCTTTCATTAATTACCCTCATGTATAACCAAACCCATAAGACTTTCGTTCATCTTCGAAACACAAATGAAGATATTTTTGAGCTTTCTGTCCCTCCATAGACAGCTATGCAACCATTTTGATGCTACAAAGTTCATAAAGAAATCGTAAAACTAAAATTGTGTTACGCAGCACGTTTGAGCTTCCGCAAGAGCCAATGAGGTTCATTCTCGTGTTACGCAGCACGTTTGAGCTTCCGCAAGAGCCAATGAGGTTCATTCTCGTGTTACGCAGCACGTTTGAGCTTCCGCAAGAGCCAATGAGGTTCATTCTCGTGTTTTACGCAGCACGTTTGAGCTTCCGCAAGAGCCAATGAGGTTCATTCTCGTGTTTTACGCAGCACGTTTGAGCTCCCGCAAGAGCCAATGAGGTTCATTCTCGTGTGTTACGCAGCATGTTTGAGTTTCCGTAAGAGCCAATGAGGTTCATTCTCGTGTTACGCAGCATGTTTGAGCTCCCGCAAGAGCCAATGAGGTTCATTCTCGGGTTACGCAGCATGTTTGAGCTTCCGCAAGAACCAATGAGGTTCATTCTCGTGTTTTACGCAGCACGTTTGAGCTTCCGCAAGAGCCAATGAGGTTCATTCTCGTGTTACGCAGCATGTTTGAGCTCCCGCAAGAGCCAATGAGGTTCATTATCGGGTTACGCAGCACGTTTGCGCTTCCGCAAGAACCAATGAGGTTCATTCTCGTGTGTTACGCAGCATGTTTGAGCTTCCACAAGAGCCAATGAGGTTCATTCTCGTGTTTTACGCAGCACATTTGAGCTTCCGCAAGAGCCAATGAGGTTCATTCTCTTGTGTTTTACGCAGCACGTTTGAGCTTCCGCAAGAACCAATGAGGTTCATTCTCGTGCTAAGCAGCACGTTTGAGCTTCCTCAAGAACCAATGAGGTTCATTCTCGTGTTACGCAGCACGTTTAAGCTTCCGCAAGAACCAATGAGGTTCATTCTCGTGTTACGCAGCACGTTTAAGTTTCCGCAAGACCCAATGAGGTTCATTCTTGGGTTAGGCAGCACTTTTGAGCTTCCGCAAGACCCAATGAGGTTCATTCTCGGGTTACGCAGCACTTTTGAGCTTCCGTAAGAACCAATGAGGTTCATTCTCGTGTTACGCAGCACGTTTGAGCTTCCGTAAGAACCAGTGAGGTTCATTCTCGTGTTACGCAGCACGTTTGAGTTTCCGCAAGAGCCAATGAGGTTCATTCTCGTGTTACGCAGCACGTTTGAGCTTCCGTAAGAACCAATGAGGTTCATTCTCGTGTTACGCAGCATGTTTGAGCTTCCACAAGAGCCAATGAGGTTCATTCTCGGGTTACGCAGCACTTTTCAGCTTCCGCAAGAACCAATGAGGTTCATTCTCGTGTGTTACGCAGCATGTTTGAGCTTCCGCAAGAGCCAATGAGGTTCATTCTCGTGTTTTATGCAGTGCGTTTGAACTTCCGCAAGAGCCAATGAGGTTCATTCTCGTGTTACGCAGCATGTTTGAGCCCCCGCAAGAGCCAATGAGGTTCATTCTCGGGTTACGCAGCACGTTTGAGCTTCCACAAGAACAAATGAGGTTCATTCTCGTGCTAAGCAGCACGTTTGAGCTTCCTCAAGAACCAATGAGGTTCATTCTCGTGTTACGCAGCACGTTTGAGCCTCCTCAAGAACCAATGAGGTTCATTCTCGTGTTACGCAGCACGTTTGAGCTTCTGTAAGAACCAATGAGGTTCATTCTCGGGTTACGCAGCACGTTTGAGCTTCCGCAAGAACCAATGAGGTTAATTCTCATGTTACGCAGCACGTTTGAGTTTCCGCAAGAGCCAGTGAGGTTCATTCTCATGTTACACAGCACGTTTGAGTTTCCGCAAGAGCCAGTGAGGTTCATTCTCATGTTACACAGCATGTTTGAGCTTCCACAAGAGCCAATGAGGTTCATTCTCGGGTTACGCAGCACTTTTGAGCTTCCGCAAGAGCCAATGAGGTTCATTCTCTTGTGTTACGCAGCACGTTTGAGCTTCCTCAAGAACCAATGAGGTTCATTCTCGTGTTACGCAGCACGTTTAAGTTTCCGCAAGAGCCAGTGAGGTTCATTATCGGGTTACGCAGCACGTTTGCGCTTCCGTAAGAACCAATGAGGTTCATTCTCGTGTTACGCAGCACGCTTGAGTTTCCACAAGAGCCAATGAGGTTCATTCTCGTGTTACGCAGCACTTTTGAGCTTCCACAAGAACCAATGAGGTTCATTCTTGTGTGTTACGCAGCATGTTTGAGCTTCCGCAAGAGCCAATGAGGTTCATTCTCGTGTTACGCAGCACGTTTGAGCTTCTGCAAGAGCCAATGAGGTTCATTCTCGTGTTACGCAGCATGTTTGAGCTTCCACAAGAGCTAATAAGGTTCATTCTCGTGTTACGCAGCACGTTTAAGCTTCCGCAAGAGCCAGTGAGGTTCATTATCGGGTTACGCAGCACGTTTGCGCTTCCGCAAGAACCAATGAGGTTCATTTTTGGGTTAGGCAGCACTTTTGAGCTTCCGCAAGACCCAATGAGGTTCATTCTCGGGTTACGCAGCACTTTTGAGCTTCCGTAAGAACCAATGAGGTTCATTCTCGTGTTACGCAGCACGTTTGAGCTTCCGTAAGAACCAATGAGGTTCATTCTCTTGTGTTACGCAGCATGTTTGAGTTTCCGTAAGAGCCAATGAGGTTCATTCTCGTGTGTTACGCAGCATGTTTGAGTTTCCGTAAGAGCCAATGAGGTTCATTCTCGTGTTACGCAGCATGTTTGAGCTCCCGCAAGAGCCAATGAGGTTCATTCTCGGGTTACGCAGCATGTTTGAGCTTCCGCAAGAACCAATGAGGTTCATTCTCGTGTTTTACGCAGCACGTTTGAGCTTCCGCAAGAGCCAATGAGGTTCATTCTCGTGTTACGCAGCATGTTTGAGCTCCCGCAAGAGCCAATGAGGTTCATTATCGGGTTACGCAGCACGTTTGCGCTTCCGCAAGAACCAATGAGGTTCATTCTCGTGTGTTACGCAGCATGTTTGAGCTTCCACAAGAGCCAATGAGGTTCATTCTCGTGTTTTACGCAGCACATTTGAGCTTCCGCAAGAGCCAATGAGGTTCATTCTCTTGTGTTTTACGCAGCACGTTTGAGCTTCCGCAAGAACCAATGAGGTTCATTCTCGTGCTAAGCAGCACGTTTGAGCTTCCTCAAGAACCAATGAGGTTCATTCTCGTGTTACGCAGCACGTTTAAGCTTCCGCAAGAACCAATGAGGTTCATTCTCGTGTTACGCAGCACGTTTAAGTTTCCGCAAGACCCAATGAGGTTCATTCTTGGGTTAGGCAGCACTTTTGAGCTTCCGCAAGACCCAATGAGGTTCATTCTCGGGTTACGCAGCACTTTTGAGCTTCCGTAAGAACCAATGAGGTTCATTCTCGTGTTACGCAGCACGTTTGAGCTTCCGTAAGAACCAGTGAGGTTCATTCTCGTGTTACGCAGCACGTTTGAGTTTCCGCAAGAGCCAATGAGGTTCATTCTCGTGTTACGCAGCACGTTTGAGCTTCCGTAAGAACCAATGAGGTTCATTCTCGTGTTACGCAGCATGTTTGAGCTTCCACAAGAGCCAATGAGGTTCATTCTCGGGTTACGCAGCACTTTTCAGCTTCCGCAAGAACCAATGAGGTTCATTCTCGTGTGTTACGCAGCATGTTTGAGCTTCCGCAAGAGCCAATGAGGTTCATTCTCGTGTTTTATGCAGTGCGTTTGAACTTCCGCAAGAGCCAATGAGGTTCATTCTCGTGTTACGCAGCATGTTTGAGCCCCCGCAAGAGCCAATGAGGTTCATTCTCGGGTTACGCAGCACGTTTGAGCTTCCACAAGAACAAATGAGGTTCATTCTCGTGCTAAGCAGCACGTTTGAGCTTCCTCAAGAACCAATGAGGTTCATTCTCGTGTTACGCAGCACGTTTGAGCCTCCTCAAGAACCAATGAGGTTCATTCTCGTGTTACGCAGCACGTTTGAGCTTCTGTAAGAACCAATGAGGTTCATTCTCGGGTTACGCAGCACGTTTGAGCTTCCGCAAGAACCAATGAGGTTAATTCTCATGTTACGCAGCACGTTTGAGTTTCCGCAAGAGCCAGTGAGGTTCATTCTCATGTTACACAGCACGTTTGAGTTTCCGCAAGAGCCAGTGAGGTTCATTCTCATGTTACACAGCATGTTTGAGCTTCCACAAGAGCCAATGAGGTTCATTCTCGGGTTACGCAGCACTTTTGAGCTTCCGCAAGAGCCAATGAGGTTCATTCTCTTGTGTTACGCAGCACGTTTGAGCTTCCTCAAGAACCAATGAGGTTCATTCTCGTGTTACGCAGCACGTTTAAGTTTCCGCAAGAGCCAGTGAGGTTCATTATCGGGTTACGCAGCACGTTTGCGCTTCCGTAAGAACCAATGAGGTTCATTCTCGTGTTACGCAGCACGCTTGAGTTTCCACAAGAGCCAATGAGGTTCATTCTCGTGTTACGCAGCACTTTTGAGCTTCCACAAGAACCAATGAGGTTCATTCTTGTGTGTTACGCAGCATGTTTGAGCTTCCGCAAGAGCCAATGAGGTTCATTCTCGTGTTACGCAGCACGTTTGAGCTTCTGCAAGAGCCAATGAGGTTCATTCTCGTGTTACGCAGCATGTTTGAGCTTCCACAAGAGCTAATAAGGTTCATTCTCGTGTTACGCAGCACGTTTAAGCTTCCGCAAGAGCCAGTGAGGTTCATTATCGGGTTACGCAGCACGTTTGCGCTTCCGCAAGAACCAATGAGGTTCATTTTTGGGTTAGGCAGCACTTTTGAGCTTCCGCAAGACCCAATGAGGTTCATTCTCGGGTTACGCAGCACTTTTGAGCTTCCGTAAGAACCAATGAGGTTCATTCTCGTGTTACGCAGCACGTTTGAGCTTCCGTAAGAACCAATGAGGTTCATTCTCTTGTGTTACGCAGCACGTTTGAGCTTCCGCAAGAACCAATGAGGTTCATTCTCGTGCTAAGCAGCACGTTTGAGCTTCCTCAAGAACCAATGAGGTTCATTCTCGTGTTACGCAGCACGTTTAAGCTTCCGCAAGAACCAATGAGGTCCATTCTCGTGTTACGCAGCACGTTTGAGTTTCCGCAAGACCCAATGAGGTTCATTCTTGGGTTAGGCAGCACTTTTGAGCTTCCGGAAGACCCAATGAGGTTCATTCTCGGGTTACGCAGCACTTTTGAGCTTCCGTAAGAACCAATGAGGTTCATTCTCGTGTTACGCAGCACGTTTGAGCTTCCGTAAGAACCAATGAGGTTCATTCTCGTGTTACGCAGCACGCTTGAGTTTCCACAAGAGCCAATGAGGTTCATTCTCGTGTTACGCAGCATGTTTGAGCTTCCACAAGAGCCAATAAGGTTCATTCTCGAGTTACGCAGCACATTTGAGCTTCCTCAAGAACCAATGAGGTTCATTCTCATGTGTTACGCAGCACGTTTGAGCTTCCTCAAGAACCAATGAGGTTCATTCTCGTGTTAAGCAACACGTTTGAGCTTCCTCAAGAGCCAATGAGGTTCATTCTCGTGTTAAGCAGCACGTTTGAGCTTCCTCAAGAACTAATGAGGTTTATTCTCGGGTTATGCAGCACGTTTATGCTTCCGCAAGAACCAATGAGGTTCATTCTCGTGTGTTACACAGCATGTTTGTGCTTCCGCAAGAACCAATTAGGTTAATTCTCGTGTGTTACACAGCATGTTTGTGCTTTCGCAAGAACCAATTAGGTTCATTCTCGTGTTACACAGCCTGTTTGAGCTTCTGCAAGAGCCAATGAGGTTCATTCTCGTGTGTTACACAGCATGTTTGTGCTTCCGCAAGAACCAATTAGGTTAATTCTCGTGTTACGCAGCACGTTTGAGCTTCTGCAAGAGCCAATAAGGTTCATTCTCGGGTTACGCAGCACATTTGAGCTTCCTCAAGAACCAGTGAGGTTCATTCTCATGTGTTACGCAGCACGTTTGAGCTTCCTCAAGAGCCAATGAGGTTCATTCTCGTGTTAAGCAGCACGTTTGAGCTTCCTCAAGAACTAATGAGGTTTATTCTCGGGTTAAGCAGCACGTTTATGCTTCCGCAAGAACCAATGAGGTTCATTCTTGTGTGTTACACAGCATGTTTGAGCTTCCGCAAGAACCAATGAGGTTCATTCTCGTGTGTTACACAGCATGTTTGAGCTTCCGCAAGAACCAATGAGGTTCATTCTCGTGTGTTACACAGTATGTTTGAGCTTCCGCAAGAACCAATGAGGTTCATTCTCGTGCTACGCAGCACGTTTGAGCTTCCTCAAGAACCAATGAGGTTCATTCTCGTGTTACGCAGCACGTTTGAGCTTCCTCAATAACCAATGAGATATATTCTCGTGTTATGCAGCATGTTTGAGCTTCAGCAAGAGTCTTTACAAACTTTTTGAAGCGTCAAAGTGGTCGTTGCATGGCTGTTAATAAAGGGACAGAAAGCTCTCAGATTTCATCAAAAAGATCTTTTGTGTTCCGAAGATGAACGAAAGTCTTACGGGTTTGGAATTACATGAAGGTGAAATGATGAATTTTTGGGTGAACTATCTCTTTAACTCAAAATTACTGACAAGAGTTACTGACAGAAAAAGTTGACCCACCTAAAAGTCAATGAATAAGAAAAATATAAATGAACTGGTGAAGGCAAAATATGTCCAAGACATGTTATGTTTTAAACATACAGCAATATAACTATTGATCAAATATAATGCATTTTGATAGCTATAGAATTTACCTTCACAGAGAGAATTGTTGGCAATATATTCATAATGGCAATCCAACTTTCTCACATGTAATTCATATCCCCATAGTTTCTATATAGTTACTTTTTTTCAGCCACAGTTTATTTATATTCTTGTTAACACATCACATCTCCATAGTCGTATGGGGAGAACAACCGCCAAGGCTGCCAATGAGATGGCTGATCTGTGGGATTTGAAGCGAACACAATAGGTTTTATGTGCTGAGAATCTAATCTTGTTGCTGAAGCCAGGATTTTCTCTACTGTGGCTTTACAGAAGGCTGGGCGTTAACTAATTTGTACACCAAAAAATGCACAGCTTCCTTACCAAAGCGGCCTGTGCGCTTGAATATAATGGTCAATTTTTGGAAAGTGCAGCTAAGCCTCTCACAATGTGGTGTAAGACTGATTAGAATTAATCTTTCTGTCATTTTTTCCCCCAAAAATGCTGATTGGGTATTTGCTGATGGAGCCTGGATCTAAAATAAGCTACTTAGGCCTTTTGCTCCACTGTGTCACATTCAATACATCCAACATGTCCAATTTACTCTCGATAAACAGCACACAATTCGAATAAAACAGCAATATTTTCTCAAGTTATTACTGCTTGAAAAAGGAACAAATTGTGTTTTATATCTTTATGCTATATGGTCTGTTTCAGCTTTAGTGCTCCTTGTGCACCTTTTTAAATATGAAAAAACATTGATTTGTCTCTTTTTGAATTCTGTTTGGCAGTACAAGTTAGGGCCACATACTGTTTTCTTCCTTATAAAACTGTATAATTTCACCGTTTTGAGTGCTAGTGGCATAGTCAAACCAAAATTTATTCAGACACCTTCAACATTCTCTCACATTATCCCAGTTTATTCGCTATAGTTTAGAAAATGGTAATAAAATATGACAAGAACTCACAGTTAAACTGTGTCAGAACAAATTCAACTTGATAATGTCAAATAACTTTGATAGAAAGGTATGTAATGAATTACAATCAACCAATCAGCTGTTACATTTAAGTACACAATTAAACAATACCAATTTAGGTCAACCAATGACCAAGCAATGCTTAATTTTGTTCAGTCTGTGGTGTAAAAGGTCACATTAGTAATAGATAAGTAAAGACAAAAAGTAAAGACAAAACACTTAAGCAAATCATGGTCAGGTCAAAGTGTCTGAATAATTTTGGTTCCAAATTTCTTATCAATTTTACTGGTAGTCCACTGTATGAAGAACTTTTGGGTATAATATTTCACAGTTTACTTTATTTTGCTATCCTCACTTACATAAATTAACTATAGTGTCCTGCATCCACTTGTAAAAATTATATCTGGTGCCTAAATAATTGATGGTTTGACTGTATAACCCTGAGATTAAAATCTCTTTAAACAGTTTCCTAATATTTATTCAAAGAAGTGTTTTTAAAATCATGTGCATTGGTTACACATAAAGCAATTAAGTTACATCAACAATTTCAGCAACAAAAGTTATCTTTTCAGTGTTGCATTATATGCCCTCTCAGTCCCATTACAGACTCCTTCATCAACACCAAACCTGAAATATGTGTCTTTTAACTCATATTATACGTCATATTAATATTATTATTATGATTCACTTTTAATCTAAAACCAGTCAGTGTTGTGGGTGAAAAACAGGCTTAACAAGTAGCTTCTCTGTTCAGTTTTACCATCCCAATGGTGTACAAATTGCATGATTTCCAGAGCAGACTTCCAGCAGGTCTATTAACAGATGTGACGGCTGATGAATGAGTGAGCAGAAATGAACATGACATTTAGAGAGTGGTAATAAAATGATGAGTGTGACTCAAACGTCATCTGTCTGAGCAGTATCAAAATTATGGCTCCTCTGAAAGTTTAATTTCCATCAGGAGGGGTAATGATATAACCCAGGCAACAGAGCTCTGACAAACCTGTGATCTCTTGAGGGCGAACAAGCGTACAGCTTGCGTTCTGAGCACCATAGTAAGATTATTAAAAGATTAGCTCTCTTTCAGACTTGTCGCAACATTCCCCATGTTATTTGTCACTTGCAGGATACAAAAAGCCTTTTGGCTGGTTCGAAACTGGTTCAAACCTGAATCATATTCTGTATGGAGCAGAAATGGATAGAAATCCTGAGGAAACACTACAAGGACATAAAAATAGATTTTTACATGAGCTTGCCTTTATAAAATTAGCTGCCATTATGTTGGAGTTGGCCTGACAACTTACCCAGAATTTGAATAGCCATAGCAACTTATAATAAACGGAGCAATTCCAATAGGGTCCTCACACCATCGGTGCTCGGGCCCTAATAATGCCTTATTTTAAATAAAATAAAATAAAAAAAATTCACTGATAAGTGTAAAATTAAAAACATAAAAATGCTCATTTAAAAAAAAAATGTCAGAGGACTTCAAAGGAGTCTTCATATATAATATTGTGCTCTATATCTGTCACGCCTATAAATCTATTTCTATAATAAAAAATGTAATGTGGAAGCAAAATGACTAAACATAAAAAATAAACTTATATAGCCATGCTATCTTTGCAAGCACAGACTATTTAGTTTAATCAGTCTTTCTTTTTATAATATAATTAGCATCAAACAAACAATATAGTTCTTATTCACAGTGATTAAAGATTATTAAAGGAAGAGGTTGAAAAATTATTGCACAACCACCAAATAGGTGGCGATATTCACCAAGTATGTAAATCGGCATTAAAGGTGCACTATATAAAAAAAAAATCAGTAAAATATCCAAAAACCACTAGGACAGTGTTATATATTTTGTTCAGTTGATTACTTACAATATCCCAAATGTTTCCAACTATTTGTAAATCGTCAGAAAATTGCTATTTTAACCAAGGAACAGGGACGTGTGAGGGAGTCGCCTGTCAATTGCGTCATATCTGCGTTACCCTTGGTTTCCGGTTTTATTTTGCAGAAACGTTTTACTCTGACTGCAGTGTGCAACAAGTGTCATAGCAGCCGCTGAGCGAGCGCACAGAGTAACGTCATAACATAATTTTCAACACACTCAAATGTATCTAATATAATAAACAGAGCTCATATTCATGACCGGAAAAGCGGAAATGGCACCGGCGACTGTGGCATAATAAAAGTCCCGCTGCTTGCGAAGCGTGTGTTGCGTTAATCTTATTAACAATCGCTCCAGCGGCCTTGCTCAGCTCCCACAACACTCAGTCCTGCTCTGCTTCATACTACAGTAACGTTAATAATCGCATCCATGAACATGATTTCTGTCCGAGTCCTATCCCGATTCTTTTCCACCGGCTGTGAGGTGAAGACCACATGTCCCAAGATTCTGCGCTCAAACTAGGCGTCATCAAACTACGCCTTTGTTTTCAATATGTGACCTCTAGTGGACGGAAAAGTTACATAGTGCACATTTAAACAAAAGAAGAAGAAAGACGTATTATAGTATTACGCTTTTTCTTAGCCTGCATCTCAATGTGCATACTATCCATCCTAAATAGTATGTGACATTAGTAATATTCAATACAATTTGGGGCGGATAGGGTGGATAGTAGCTTTTTCTTACATGGTGACTCATCGATTCTCGTCTTGTGAGTTAACTGTGAACATACTCTGGGTTGGCTGAACTTACTCCCAGATGAGTTTTTCTAACCAGCATACCTTGAGTAAGCAAGGTTTGGGTTAATCAACTGAGAGTTCCGGGTATGTTTCACGGTAAGATAACCTTACTTTTTGAAATACCCCCCTGTATTAAGATGCGTTTTGGTCGATCTGATCCCATCAATGTTAAATAGGGGTGTAAACGGGGTCCAAAATGTTTTGAGCTTGTCCACTTTCAGTCACATTCGGAAAACACATGAGACCACTTACATTCGTAGTGTAACGCTCATGGTCAGCGCGTTCGGAATTGTCAATCTGCACTAAACAATGCTTTCAACTTTGGCAGTTAAGTAATGCTTCAATTCGGCATGAGTTTTCTTCCATATCGTGTTGTATATCTGAGTGAAATGGCTTTTCAAGCAAGAAAAAATTTAGGGCAGAACATGACCATAGGGAACTGACTGGATTGTTGGATAGTTGTGGTTTGCTATTGATTGGTGCAGGTATGATGTCACTTTGTAGGCCAACCGGCAGTTAGCACCATACTGGTTCCCTCGACAAAAACCCAATAGTATTTCCCCATAGACTTTTGGATTATCGCAAAAAACAAGCTCTGTGTTCAACAAAAATTTAATTAATTTTGAAGGTATAGGCTATAAACTAACTACACCACAGTCCCACGACTTTAACGTCACCACTACTAGCTTCCGGCAACTCTTTCAGTTTTTATTTAAAAACATTTTCCCATAAAGTTTGAGTTTGAAAAATTTGAAAGTTAGAATAGTTTATAAGAGCACAATTATAATAAGCATAACAAGGCTGTAAAAGCGGATTGAGACTACCTGTTCAGTGTAATGATGTTTAATCTCCCTGCCTGCCTCTGTAGTCCTATTTAGCCACTTGTTAGCAACCTCCTTTTTCAAGACACATTAGCTTAAAAATCAGGAGCAGGGTAATACTTGTGTATTTTATATCGTAGAATAAAACGTGAAAATATCTTGAGCCTGTGTTAACCACAGACCTTATTTCAGCCATTTAACCAAAATCCCATTGACCTCGGGACAATGAAACCAGAAGTGCTAAAAGGCTAACTCGTTTCTGCGTTGTGGCCTACAAAGTGATGTCATACCTGCACCACTCTATTGCTGTGATCTCATGTGATTGACAGTAAACACGTCATCATCAAAGAGATGCTGTAAGAGGGAGGGGAAGTTATTAAATATTGATTAAAGATTACTAGGGCAAACAAATTAAAAAATAATATTTGCACATTTATAATAAATGCTGCAACATTCCATAAAAAAAAAATAAGACCTGTCAATTTTGATTGAAAATAAATGGAGAAGCACGTACATGAAGGATACAGGCACAAAAGACGTCAAAGAAATTAAGGAATCACTTCAGTATGTCAGAAATGAGAATGCGGTGACAGACCATGAAGCACAAGTTAAGTTAATACAGGTAGGCTACTTCCTAAAATAACTACAAATAACATGATTTTCTGCTTGAATCCAAGTTTGTTCGGGAGAGACAGGGCGCTTTCAGCTCTGTTTTGTACGTAGCACAGTGACATAATTAGTTTATATCACATGTTTTGTTCAGATCTATAACCCTATGAGCCACAGTGATCTTTGCCTAGCAAGCACTACTAATTGACTGACAGGAGATACAAAGACTTCCATTAGATGCCAGTTTATTAGGTAAAGCATCTCTATTTTGTGTGGGTGAATGGCAGAATGTTTTGGACTCGGATGTACATGAAACAGACCGTGAAACAGATGCTTGCACTTAGCATGGAGAACTACCAAACCATCTGTTCAACACGCCTGACAACAACTTTTTCCACTTTTGCTGAAATACTGACCTCTGGTGGTTTACAGTTGCCATATTTAGGCCTAACTGTTGCTGTGTAATATGGAGAACAGGAGAACAGAATTTTTGCATTTTTAAAATTGTGTGATCTGAAACCTGCTTGGATTATTCTGCTTGGATTTTCTTATTTGATCTATTTTTCCCAGGAATAAATGATTGTTTTTGGGAAAAGTAATTGTTGCAGTACCTAACCTCTCCACATGGGTGTGACATAACACTGATAATCAAATATGAATTTAATGCAGGGGTTTTCAATCTTTTAGATGCCATGGACCCAAAATATGATAATCACTGAATGAGGGACCCCCATCCTAAACTTTATACGGTATCTGTCTTTTATAAACACCCAATTAATACACATTAAAAATTAATATTATATATCTAAAATGAGTTTGTTATATTATATATTTTGTTCTACTCACTGTAGTATTGTTATATGTATTATTTATATTTTTGTTTATTTAATATTAATCTAATTTAATCTATTTAATAGATGAATAACTAACTACTATTTTTTATTTTAATTACATTGTTTGTTTATGTATTTATTTAGATTATTTTAATCTAAATTATTATTATTATTATTATTACAGTTTGGACCCCAGTTTGAAAACTCCTGCTTATGCTTTGTTATATTAGATGTGTGCATAAACCATGGTCGAGTGTGTTGTTATTGTTAACTAAAACTAAAACTATTACAATTATTTTATTTTATTGAAAAAGCTGAAATAAAATACAGGCTAAATATTAGATGGAAAACGAAAAAAACAAAACAAATTAAACCAAAAAAGAAATGTTTAAAAAAAAAAAATAATAATAATAATAATAAAAATGACAAAAGCACATAAAAAATGACTAAAATTAAACTAAACTTAAAATAGAAACTGAAAATATAAACATAAAAGCTTGTTCAGAATATTATAATATAGCCTATAATAAATAATGTAATATTATACAAATAATACTAAAATAGACCTAACACTTGCAAATAAATTACGGTAAACATGATATTGGAAATTATGGTAACTCTGACTGATATTGTAAACATCTTAGAATAAAAGTTTTTCAATTGATAATCAGCCACTTCCCTTGAACTCAAGTTGTCTTAGAATTAGTGTAATGTTGTAAAGTTATTTTTAGGAAAATCTCTATAATGATGCAATAAGAAACAATTAGTTTGAATTAATTGCACTATATGATAATCAGTGTGAATCGCTGCTTTTTATTTACACAGAATCTGCAATGTGACTGACATTAAAAGTGCATTATGTAACTTTTCCGTCCACTAGAGGTCGCCTATTCAAAACCAAGGCATAGTTTGATGACGCCTAGTTTGAGCGCAGAATCTTGGGACATGTGGTCTTCACCTCACAGCCGGTGGAAAAGAATCGGGATAGGACTCGGGCAGTAATCATGTTCATGGATGCGATTATTAACGTTACTGTAGTATGAGGCAGAGCAGACCCGAGGCTGAGCAAGGCCGCTGGAGCGATTGTTAATAAGATTAACGCAACACACGCCTCGCAAGCAGCGGGACTTTTATTATGCCACAGTCGCCGGTGCCATTTCCGCTTTTCCGGTCATGAGTATGAGGTAACGCAGCTCTGTTTATCATATTTGATACATTTGAGTGCGTTGAAAATTATGTTATGACGTTACTCTTTGCGCTCGCTCAGCGGCTGCTATGACACTTGTTGCACACTGCAGTCAGAGTAAAGCGTTTCTGCAAAATAAAACCAGAAGCCGAGGGTAACGCAAATAAGACGCAATTGACAGGTGACTCCCTCACACGTCCCGGTTCCTTGGTTAAAATAGCAATTTTCTCAGGATTTACAAATAGTTGGAAACATTTGGGATATTGTAAGTACTCAACTGAACAAAATATATAACACTGGCCTAGTGGTTTTTGGATATTTTACTGAAAAAAATGTTACATAGTGCACCTTTAATAACAGCAAACATGGTTTAGTGTTTAAATGGCACTGTCAGAATAAATGCTCAACAACTGTAATATGCTGTGCATCTCCTGGAGTGTGTTTGCTCTTGTAAATCTTGAAATCAGATCTCTGGAGACTTCAGTTTTACATCTGATGGCATTACCATCACTTGAAGCAGATTAATAGTCGGTGCAGTTGACAAGTTGTGACGCAAGCTGCTTACAGAGCCACTTTACACCCCTTTATCTATCACCACGTCTAAAGCCTGAATGCATATCACAACTAAGCTGCTAACAGCCCCTTAAATATGACCTTATCCCATCACATCATCTTCTGATTTGGAGACAACTTCATACACTCGGCAGTGACTCATAATGTCACTCAGAGAGACTAGTGTCAAGATAATATGAGTAGTGCAAGAACAGTGGCACTTTTTTATCAGAGCGTCACCCAAGGCCGGCTCCGACATGTTTGGCAATTGCATCCATGGCGTGCAACGATTCTTGGCAGCCGCCCAACAACGGAGACGCTCCAGCTACTCTGTTGATACCCAATCAGCCGCTTACGCAAGCCTCTGTGAAGTCATAACAGAGGGGCGGAGTTACCTGACTCTCAGGTCAAAATGCACATTGAGTTTTCTCTTTTAGTCTACCCTGAATTTAGAGGACATTTGATTGCTGCCAGTTGCTAAAGTTCCCTTGTGAAAACATTTTAGCATAAAAGTACTTAAAATAATATACACTCACTTAAAGGATTATTAGGAACACCATACTAATACTGTGTTTGACCCCCTTTCGCCTTCAGAACTGCCTTAATTCTACGTGGCATTGATTCAACAAGGTGCTGAAAGCATTCTTTAGAAATGTTGGCCCATATTGATAGGATAGCATCTTGCAGTTGATGGAGATTTGTGGGATGCACATCCAGGGCACGAAGCTCCCGTTCCACCACATCCCAAAGATGCTTTATTGGGTTGAGATCTGGTGACTGTGGGGGCCATTTTAGTACAGTGAACTCATTGTCATGTTCAAGAAACCAATTTGAAATGATTCGAGCTTTGTGACATGGTGCATTATCCTGCTGGAAGTAGCCATCAGAGGATGGGTACATGGTGGTCATAAAGGGATGGACATGGTCAGAAACAATGTTCAGGTAGGCCGTGGCATTTAAACGATGCCCAATTGGCACTAAGGGGCCTAAAGTGTGCCAAGAAAACATCCCCCACACCATTACACCACCACCAAGTAACAAGGCATGATGGATCCATGTTCTCATTCTGTTTACGCCAAATTCTGACTCTACCATCTGAATGTCTCAACAGAAATTGAGACTCATCAGACCAGGCAACATTTTTCCAGTCTTCAACTGTCCAATTTTGGTGAGCTCGTGCAAATTGTAGCCTCTTTTTCCTATTTGTAGTGGAGATGAGTGGTACCCGGTGGGGTCTTCTGCTGTTGTAGCCCATCTGCCTCAAGGTTGTGCGTGTTGTGGCTTCACAAATGCTTTGCTGCATACCTCGGTTGTAACGAGTGGTTATTTCAGTCAAAGTTGCTCTTCTATCAGCTTGAATCAGTCGGCCCATTCTCCTCTGACCTCTAGCATCAACAAGGCATTTTCGCCCAAAAGACTGCCGCATACTGGATGTTTTTCCCTTTTCACACCATTCTTTGTAAACTCTAGAAATGGTTGTGTGTGAAAATCCCAGTAACTGAGCAGATTGTGAAATACTCAGACCGGCCCGTCTGGCACCAACAACCATGCCACGCTCAAAATGGCTTAAATCACCTTTCTTTCCCATTCTGACATTTAGTTTGGAGTTCAGGAGATTGTCTTGACCAGGACCACACCCCTAAATGCATTGAAGCAACTGCCATGTGATTGGTTGATTAGATAATTGCATTAATGAGAAATTGAACAGGTGTTCCTAATAATCCTTTAGGTGACTGTATATATATACAGTGGTGGCCAAAATTATTAGAACACCTGACAGATGTGAAAATATTGACCTTTTTTGCCTCCAAAACATGATTTCATTTCATAATGTTCATGAAACATGCAGATGGCTGCTCTGACCATCAAATATTAGATGAAGTGAGTCGTACTGTCCACCTTTTGCAGCAATTACAGCAGCACATCTCTCTGGCATAGTGTCAATATATTTCCTCTGAGAACTTCAACACTAATGTTATGCCATGCCTTCTGCAACTGAAGCCAAAGGCTTTCCTTTAAATGTACAATAGATCTGTCCAGTTTATTTTCCAAATGTGCTCGATAGGGTTGAGGTCCGGACTTTGAGGGGGCCAGTCCATCATTTTCAATGTTCCAGCAGATTCCTTCCGTCGCAGGTAGTTCGGCAACAGGAAGAATGTTTTGGGTCATTGTCCTCTTGGAAAATAAATCCAGGCCCAATAAGACGACTCCCAGATGCCAAGTGTTCTAATAATTTTGGCCACCACTGTATATATGTTTATTTTATATTAAATGCATCTTCAGAATGTTTTTTGACCCACTTGAGCAGGTCAACATAAACACTTAAAAGGGATAGTTCACCCAAAAATGAAGTTGATGGCACCCATTGACTTCCATAGGAATAAAAAATACTATGATACTAAAATAATACTAAAAAATACTAGTCAATGGGTGCCGTCAACTGTCTGGTTACCAACATTCTTTAAAATGTCTTCTTTTGTGTTCAACAGAAGAAAGAAACTCATACCAGTTTAGAACAACTTGAGTAATTAATGACAACATTTTCATTTTTTTGGGGGGTGTACTATCCCTTTAATATAATTTCTATTGAAACTTGTATGTCATTTATTTAAATAATTTTTAAATTACACATTTGTAATAATGAAGTTGCAATTGAGTACATTTAAAATGCTAACTTTAAATGTTATTTTGAATCACACACTACAATTGAAATTACAATCATGGACTTGGTCATGGTTAGTCAACACAGCAAAATAAGTGTACTTCCTTAAAACATGACAAAATATATTTTTTAAAAAGTGTACTTAAGTGTGTTAAGAAAGTGTAGGCTACTCTATTTAAGTACACTTAAAGTAATAGTTCACCCAAAAATTTCTGTCATCATACCCTCAAGTTGTTCCAAACCTGTATGAATTGCTTGCTTCTGCTGAGCACAAAATAAGATAAAGTATTTTCTTTCCTACTATGGGGTAGGGTATCAACTGCTTGGTTACCCATATTATTCAAAATATCTTCTAGTGTGTTCAGCAGAAGAAATAAATTCATACAGGTTTGGAAGAACTTGAGGGTGAGTAAATGATGATAGCATTTTAATTTTTAGGTCAACTATCCCTTTAAGTGGCCTTTTATTTCGTTAATATATTATCTGCAAGTGCAGTTTTTAGTTTACTTTTAAGATTTAAAGTACACTACAAGTGCACATTCAATACAATTAAGCACACTTCTTTTTTTAATACATTTAGAGATTTCTAATGATCTGGATATTTAAAAAGAAATCACAAGGAATAAAATGCAATGCGCTTTTCTGCAATTTTGCTTCATGCAAAATTCATGCATTTAGAGAGATGTTTTTCACAGAATGCACCACAAATGTAAATAAGAGAGTAATCTTTATTCAATTTTGTTCACACACTTAACATGTACATATTAACACGTTCATTTCTACAATGAATTTTAACCGTTAAACCCTCATGGTCAAGCCTTGGGGTTTGTGTCACAAATACATAATTCACAGTGCAATATGAACTCTGTGCACACGTGTCAGCTTTCCCCATGTGCTGCATGCATGAGACAGACATTTTGCATACCCTCCAGCCTTTGCTTATAAAGAGCCTTTCAGAAACCATAGATGTCGCATATCTCCATTATGCTTGGATTCAGAGGTAACATACATCCCCCAAAACGAGGGACGCAGAAAACAGCCCTTTATAGGACACTCTAGCCTTACAGTAGTGCTATGTAGAACTGTTCTCTTTACTTCAAAATGAGAGTAAAGATACGCATACGTAGTCATATTGAGGTTCATAGCCCTTTCCTCTTCATTACACCAACGCCCAGCTGTTGAGTCATCTTATATCTTACCCGCAGTATGAACTGGCCTGCCATACCGAAGTCTCATGCTTTCATGAGGATGCCTTTGATTCAAGTAAGGAAACTGTGACTAGAAGGACTAGAGAGATCGGGTACAGCAGGATGAATGAACACTTTGTATCCGTCTGTAACTGTTTGTATCTGTCCTGAGGCTCATCCTGAACATTCACTGGAAATTCACTGAATTTAACAATCTGTATGACACAGAGTTTTAAGGGTCAATTACTGACATTTAACGTTTGAACGGCCCTTCTGTACAGTTCTGAGAGATGTATAGGATAGGTTAACTTATGGCATATAAGAGAAAGTGCCACCTAAAATAAAATGGAGAAATCAATTATCAATTTATTAATTTGAAAAAAAATTAAAAAAACACTTTTCAAATATAGACATAACTTCTACCATTTATTTAAATGTTATTATTTATTATTAATATATATATATATATATATATATATATATATATATATATATATAAATAATTTTTTTTTTTTTTTTTTAAATTAAAATCATTGGCCAGTTGCTTTTCTTAAACTATTTGTTTAATCCATTTGTCAGCCAAGTTAGAAAATATCATTGGACAGTGCATACATGGAAGCAACCAATGCATTTTCAAATGAATTTTAAGACACACCCCTTTGATGTAGAATGGCTGCCAATGGGAAAAGAAAAATATAAACAAATAAAGCTATTTGTTGTTTTGTTTTTTTTAATACTTTTAAACCATTTGTATTTTAAAGCGATTTATTAATTTATAATTATTTTTTGTATTTTTCTAAACATTAATTAAATAAAAATTAATACATTGATAATAGTTTCTTCGTTATATTTTTAAGTGGCACTTTTAGTCCTCCATATGTATGTGAGTTTCCATTCTCCTCCTATCAAAGCAGACACGTACCTTTGGTGCTGCAGTATTCAATGGGTGAGTCAACCTGCACGGTTCATTTTTGACAGTATAAGAGTGAAGCCACAGGTCTGGCTCATAGGCAGAGGTTAGTCACCATGCTGACTTTCTCACTTCTCACATTCTCTCATTATCACATGACCCATAATGCCCAGTCTCATTCACGTCATACAGCACAATAATGGTTTACTAGCACCAAACGACTTCAAAATACACTGGCTGTTGTGCGCACTGTCCTTAAAGCTGACATAGATGATACAGTACTTTGAGTGAGTGTATACTTCTGAATCTATTACAAAATCTGTATA
This sequence comes from Rhinogobio ventralis, assembly GCA_039654625.1. Lineage (NCBI taxonomy): Eukaryota > Metazoa > Chordata > Actinopteri > Cypriniformes > Gobionidae > Rhinogobio > Rhinogobio ventralis. The sequence goes on from CM077209.1 coordinate 27,796,694, forward strand.
AGAAACCAAATAATAAAAAAACCCACAGAGATAACGAACAGTTTTGGTCCATATTCAAGCTATATTGGTTTCCTCAGGAGAAAAGATCCTCACCCTGCTCCATTTCTATCTGGGGCACTGTCTGTTCTCTAAGGTTAACTTCCTGTTCTGCATTTCCTGTGTCCAGCGTTTTGCCATGGAACCATGGGTGAATGAGGACCTCGGCGGTGGTCAGTCTCTCGCCGGGGTCCTTTCTGAGCAGACTGCGAAGTAGGCAGCGCGCCTTTAAAGACAGTCCATCGGGAAGGCAATATGTGCCCCGTCGAATCTTAGAGAACAGGGTTGCGGGGTCCGGGTCGTGGAAAGGGTAGCGGCCCACCAAAATTGTGTACAGCATGACGCCGAGGCTCCACGCGTCCGCCTGCTTGCCTGAGTAACACCCGCCGCCGTTCAAAATCTCAGGGCTCACATACGCAGGGCAGCCATGCGTGTCGAACATCGAGTCGTCCTCTCCACACAGAATATGGCAGTCCTCCAGACCCTCTAATTTCAAATGGGTCCTAAAACAAACACATAATGGTTAGTACAATCACATAAAAGTTATTGTGTTGTGGTTGTGAAGAATATCATACGATATCCATTCAGAATCTGCAACATTTGACCAATGATCAAGTCAACTCTACAGATGTTTTTTACATTTTTTTCACTGATTTTGGTGTGGAATTTTGCAGAATAGGCTGCAAGTTCTAAGTTGGTGTTAAAGTGGTGTGACACTTTATGTGATGGTCTTGAGCAGAACTGTATCAATGCAATCTGTCCTGACCTGTAAAAATGAATCACATGTAATTTGCATGCTCCTGGTCACACGTGTTATACTACTGTATAATGCAGGGGTTTTCAGATGGGAATTCAGGAAACCTCAGGAAGCTGCAAAGGGGTGCTAGGGGGTCTATGAAAAAAATAGGGGGGGGGGGGGGGGGGGCATAACATTATGACCACTGACAGATGAAGTGAATAACACTGATTATCTCTTCATCAGAGCACCTGTTAGTGGGTGGGATATATTAGGCAGCAAGTGAACATTTTGTCCTCAAAGATTATGTGTTATAAGCATGAAAAATGGGCAAGCGTAAGGATTTGAGTGAGTTTGACAAGGGCCAAATTGTGATGGCTAGACCAGGGGTTTTCAATCTTTTAGCTGCCACAGACCCCCAAATATGATCACGCCTGTGTGAGGGACCCCCATTCTAAAATTTATAAGGCATCTGTCTTTTATAAACACTGAATTTATACACAAAAAATAATATAATAAATCTAAAATTAGTTTGTTACATTATTATATATTTTGTTCTACTAAATGTAGTAATGTATTGTTATATGTCTTATTTATTTCTAGCTTATTTATTGAATCTATTTTTTATTTATTAATATTTATTTATTTATTATATATTCATTTTTGTATGTATTTATTTTACTCTAATTAATTTTATTTAATAATAGCTAACTAATATTTAATAAAAAATTTAATCACAACATTTATGTATTTAGATCTAATGTATTGCTTGACTTATTTATTTTAATCTAATTATTATTATTATTATTTTACAGTTAAAAAAAAAAAAAAAATTACATTTTTTTTCTGTACGGACGGACGGACCCCCTGTCACTCTTTTGAGGCCCCCAGGGGGTCCCTGGACCACAGTTTGAAAACCCCTGGGCTAGACGACTAGGTCAGAGCATCTCCAAAACTGCAGCTCTTGTGGGGTGTTCCCGGTCTGCAGTGGTCAGTATCTATCAAAAGTGGTCCAAGGAAGGAACAGTGGTGAACCGGCGACAGGGTCATGGGCGGCCAAGGCTCATTGATACACGTGGGGAGCGAAGGCTGGACCGTGTGGTCCGATCAAACAGACAAGCTACAGTAGCTCAAATTGCTTAAGTAGTCAAGTTAATGCTTGTTCTGATGAAAGGTGTCAGAATACACAGTGCATCAGGGTTTGTTGTGTATTGGCCTGCATAGACGCAGACCAGTCAGGGTGCCCATGCTGACCCCAGTCCACCACCGAAAGTGCCAACAGTGGGCATGTGAGCATCAGAACTGGACCACAGAGCATATATATATACAGTATATAGTATCATTCAAATGTTTGGGGTAGGTAAAATTTTCTAATGCTTTTTTTCAAAAGCAAAAAAGTCTCTTTATTGGATCAAAACTACAGTAAAAACAGTAATATTGTGAAATATTATTACAGTTTTAAAAATAAAAATTTTCTATTTAAATATACACTACCAGTTTGGACACACTTTCCCATTCTCTTTGATGGGAAAGTGTGTTCAAACTTTTGACTGGTAGTGTATTTTAAAATGTAATTTATTCCTGTAATGGCAAAGCTGAATTTTCAGCATCATTACTCCAGTCTTCAGTGTCACATGACCATATGATGATTTGCTGCTCAAGAAACATTTCTTCTTATTATCAATGTTGAAAACACTTGTGCTTCTTTATATATCTGTAGAAACCGTGATACATTTTTTTCAGGATTCTTTGATGAATATAAAGTTCAAAAGGACAGCATTTATTTGAAATAGAAATCATAACATTATAAATGTCTTTACTGTGACTTTTGATCAATTTAATGCATCACTGCTGGATAAAACCTGTCTTAAACTCTTAACAATAGCTGAAGGCATAATCAAATTAGTCAAAATATCACACAAGGTGTGGAGTGTGTGTATAATTCTGACAGGTGATCCGGTTCTGCGGATATCTACGTAGTTTTCTGCAGAGCTCCGTAGGCAGATTCCATGTATGCCTGCCGATGATAGATTTAGTATCTTGAATAAATTTGCTCTTCCATTGCTAAACAAAGTGATGTATTAAAGCCTTCCTTTATTGTGCATCAAGCTGAAATAACTCTCCGTCACTTTTGTTGAGCTAACAGATTGCAGTGCATGTAAATCACGAAAAAAGACAGCTGCTCTAAGTGCTCTGACCCTCAAACAGGCGCTACTACAACAAATAAAGGACGGAGCCTCGTCTAATTACGACCTTTGTTTAAACAAAAGCATGTACGAGAGTTTCCACAATGAACGCACATAAAATAAACACACTTCCTCTCTATGAAGCGCTCCGTAATGTATTCTTGTAAACTCTGGGCTAAGTTTAGCTCAATTTCCAATAGGAAACAAATCCCCTACTACTCTAGGAATATCCCTGTGGACATTAACAGGAGAGCTGATGACCCGTGAGTCTGTGGTATCCCTGTCAGTAAAACATGAGCTGCTCTGCATGCTATTGTGTTTCATCACTGGCTATCAGCCTCGGTTTAGGGGGTTTGTAGATGACACAACAGCATTCTGCCAGAGAGGTGGAGAGAATGAGTCATAGTCCTGTGTCTGTGTGTGTGTGTGACAGACAGAGAGACTGAGGACAAATGAGTGCACTGCGCTGTGCTGCAGGTCTACTGTGTTCTTCCTGCACCTGTGCCGTACGCTCATGGCATCTGGCAGTGCCTTATTACCCACGAACAGCGCTGTTACATCAGTGACGCACAAACGGCCCCTGCCCAGCCAGCCTGTGCGTGCGTGTGTGTTTCACAATCTAACTACAGACGCATTCCAGGTCAGTGAGCGTCTTTGTGTATGCGATCACACACTATATCTCTGCGTTATCGCAGTTTCGACCTTTTTGTTGCTTATCCATCACTCATCATTACTGCATAACGCTATTCCAGCTATGGAAATTGCATTCGTTCTGCGAAAAGATAGTGTCTCTGTGTAAGAACAGCAGGTTTGCATAACCTGTCACTACGCTGATTGGTGCCAAACAAAGTGAAAGAAACACGTTTCTTTGCGCTTTTGGTCTCACCAAATGTCAGCATGCCCTGTTTACGTCTGCGCTAGACGCGTCTGCCAGGCCAGACCGCCAGTCTGCTAGTGTCGCAATGGCCACAGCCAGCGCTCCTCACCTACGAGCGATGCCGTATTCAGGAGTGGAGCATGGAGTGTGTGGGTATGATCCTGAATGGCGAGTTCCCCTCTGTATGCATTGCTATGACTCATCTTGCTGCACCCGTTGGCTGCTATGAGAGAAGGGTGACTACGTCCTCTTACACTTACTTGTCTACTTCCATTCACTCAAATGAAATCGATGCCCAAACGTCAGGCGTAAAATGTTGCCCCAGAAATAGCAAATCTACTGTATGTACTGAGGGATGTGAAAAACAACATATTTGCTAAATCAGCTAGTCGTTGACAGACTAGTTGACTAGTTCAGGGGTTTTCAAACTTTATGATGCCAAGGACCCCCAAATACGATGAATCTTTTATGAGGGACCCCCTTCCTAAAATCCATCTATTTTTATGTAGGCCTATAAAAAAAAACATTTAAACTGTTAGAGAAATTGTGTGACATTATAAATACAAAATATTGTTTCAAATTTAATAAATTGGCTATACTTAATTTTGGATATAAAAACCTAAAGAACATTTTTGAATTAAAAATAATTTGTATAAGCATCTTTCACAATAAATGTATGTAAGCAGCTTAAGTACTGCGTTAAGAATACTGCCTTACAACCCCAGTGAACAAGATAAAGGGGACTATAGTGAGAAAAACTTACTAGAAAGATACAAAGCAAACATATACAATTCTGGAAAGTAGCCTATATGGCAAGAAAGGAGAGAAACATTTAAAAATTAAACAGAATGTCCGGTAGACTTTATCCATTTTTGCTTTGTCTTTTAATTTTCTGAAATTTTCTGGGGACCTCTTAGGACCTTCTGGAGGACCCCTGGGGGTCCCCGGACCCCAGTTTAAAAACCCCTGGACTAGTTGACTGGTTTTAAGGAAGCCATGTATAATTAGGTGAGTTTTGAGTTCACTTGACCCCAAACGGATGCGTTACTTAGGAGGCATTTACTCTGCATTTTTGCATTGAAATATACACATAGATGTAATTTAGCAGAATGCAGGAATCCTAAACCCAGTTATATGCTGGATTATTTTGACACACCATCTTAAAAGCATAACTTTTCCAATTAATGTGAGTTTTACTGTGCAAAACCGTCTAACAGCAAAAGCGCAGCATGCTGTCAGCATGCTAATGAAAGCATCTCTGTTAAAATATAAAAAAGTCATATTTTATATTTAAAAGTTTAATTTTTTTTATATTTATCAATTTTTAAATGTTTTATAAAAAATATATTATAAATACATTTTATATAAAATAATATGTAACTAAATAAGCTAAAAAGTATTTTTTATATATAAAACTTTCAGTTTACATTTTTATAAGTAATATTTGTATATATAAATATATAAAATAAGATTTTATTAAAATACATAAAAATAAATATTATTAAATAAAATATTACATTTTTTTTGTCATATTTTATATAAGGTAATATAAAGGTATAATAAAATAATATGTAATAAATATATATATATATATATATATATATATATATATATATATATATATATATATATATATATATATATATATATATATATATATATATATATATATATAAACAGACAGACAAGACATACAGATAGGTAGGTAGGTTAGCCAGCTCCAGTATGTTCCCTTTACTGGGGACCCGCGGATTAAATTGTTTGAATTTAGGCCATATGCTTTTTATATACAATTCACTTGCGAAATTCAGAGGACTCTCGTTTTCTACAGAAAAATCTTCCGACACAGGTCCAGAGGTCTGATTACCAGTCGTTCCTCTTACAGAGAAACATGAGTAAGTAAGTGTTAATAGGTTTGTTCCCATTGAATCTTTAGGGAAGCAGCACCAATCACCTGCGATGTGTCACATAGCTGTGAGGAAGCGAAAACTGAATGAAAGTAGAACTGACACTATTCACCCAGTATAGCGCTGCTGGTGTCACAGCATTGATACATGAGGTAAAGTACTGCACCTGGCTTGCCCCAAAAAACTCCTACTTTCAAACACAATCACACGCAAAAACTGTAACTCTCACCTTTTCTCGTCTGAGAACACAAATTTGCGAAGCTTGAGGTCCCCCAAAACGATGCCAACCTGGTGGCAGTGGCTCACTGCAGACACCACCTGGTAGAAAAGCTTGGAAGCCAGGTCTTCAGGAAGCCTCTTGCTGCTCTTTACAAAGGTGTGCATGTCGCCAAAATCCTTCTCCTGGAATACATAGGCTTTGCACTCCCCAAGAACTATGTCTTTGATCAGTGCAATGTTCTCATGACTTGACAGCATGCTGTAGGCTCTTATTTTCTCCTGATATTGGCCCATATCAAACACCTGTAGATGGCAAAAAAAGTGTTCAGTAGTATCATAAGACATTTACAATTGTGACCTGATAAAGTCAGTTCATTGGAGGTGATACTGTAAGGATCAAACACAAACATGCTATAAGTCATGTCAGCCCCATATGTCTGACTCAGATGCTGGTGTGTTTGCAAATACTTGATAAAGATCCACAAGACATTTCATACATCTGATAGCATCCATGTAACTTGCACAGAGATTCTAAAATCCCTTCCCCACTTAAAGTGTAAAATTATTTATATGCTTCAACATTTTTTATGTATAAAAAATAGTGTAGTATATAGATTTTGATCATACATTTTGATTTTGCTGTTTTGCTTATAATAATAATGACAATATTATTTATATTTTATTATATTTCTATTTTTGGTTATGTATTATTATTGAAACGTTTAAATAAATGTGTTAATTTACAAGAGTTGATCATACTTATATGGGTCATGTACATTATAGTATGCAGTGGTTTACCTTGCAGACCAGTTCCTCTCCTGTGTCCATGTCTAAAGCGCTGTGCACCCCCGGTCGGTCGGTCAGGGGCACTAGCAGAAACTGGCCGATGCGAGCGGGACCCTGATGGGCTGAGGTGACGCTCAGAGGCGCTCCGCTTACCGGAGATCCCGGTGAGGAACCCAGGAGACCTGCATCAGCCGAAGTCTCGCTGAGCCGCGGACATCTGGTCACGGGCTCGTCTGTGTCAAAGCGCTTGTGTCCGTGCCTTCCCGGTACCGGATTATGAATCCACTGCACACTCATTCTTACAGAGTACAGTAGGCTTCAGTAGTCAAAACTGATATTAGGCTAGTTACCGGACTGATCCGACGGATAACACGAAAGCATATTCCAGAAAAGGATCTGTGCACTGAGCTGCAAAAGGAAAAAAATACCCTTTTTAGCTACTCGTTAATTAATGTGAAATGCAAAAAAAGGTGTTTGTATAGGTTTGCAGTTTCGCTTATCCATTGTTTTTCAGTTTTTTGCATTAGTCCGCTGAAGCTTTTTGGACAACATTGAAGCCCAAGAGAGGAGATATACTGTATGAAGCAGCCTTGCGGTGTGAAATATTCCCGGTGTAGATCTGAGCCCGAGAGAAGGGCTGTCTGACTCACTCAACTACAGATGCCGTTTTCTGAGCTCTACTTTCAGCTGATGTCCGATTCGAACGAGTCGGTTCTTTTTAATGATTCATTTGAATCGATTCGCAAGATTCTTTTAATCATTTCATTGAATGGGAGACGCTTGGCAGTAAAACTGTGAGGTGGGTCGGATCGAAAACACAGCGATAACATCAACACTTAACTAAAATGTGTTTCACTACATACATAATGCATATAATGTCGCGCACATAGCATACTTGAGCGGACACCTTTGAGTGATGTGTCAAAAGAAGCATTGAATCGTTTTTCGTTTGTCCGAATGAAACGATTCGTTAAAATGAATCGGACTTCTCAATGCTGGAACTCCGCCCGGTTCAGACTCTCTCTAGTGACACATTCATTGCAGTCTCGACGATTGAGCAATCGCCACATGCCATTCACCTTCCAGATGAATAGTAAAGCGCTAGTTTAATCAATTTTCCTTTCCCTCAGCAGTCAAAGCTGCATGCAAAGCGTTTTAAGTATCACTTATGCAAAACTGATGCCTTTGTGTTCTTTCCAAATGTTTACAATTTACTCCAAATGTTTGGCATTGTGAAATCCAAGGAAGTTGCATTCATATTTTTCATTCTTCATCAAAACACATGGCTAGGCAATGATTAACTTATTTCGACATTCAGAGCCCAGGAGGTTATGTTGTGCTCATTAGTGCACTGCCCTATTCATGTGTTTATTTTCTTACCAGTATGTTTAAAATGTATCATATTTCTGCAAATAGGCTATGTCAACCATAATGACATATTTATCATGCTTAGCTAAAAAAAGGTGTGAGGAATCGGTGGGTTTGTACTCTATATTTGCAGTTCATATTTGTTAATGCACTGATGAGTCATCGCCATAAAGAGAAAGACAAGGGAGTGGTGGTGGTGTCCTTTGTAGAATAACTATAGATCATTCTAAGAAGGAGATATTTGTTTAATTTAAACAGAAGGGGGAATGCACAAAGAGCAGGAAAGCATATGTCTATGACGCACAAAATAAATTTGTCTCTCTACCATGTCATTTGGCATATTAGCATACCTCTGCAAATAGTTTACTAGCCTTCAGGGCACACAAGACAGCGACTCCCACATTGTGTTTAAAACATCAGTTGTGTGACAAAATAAAATCTGATGCAGTTCGTAACTGGCAGCATATGGTTGTATGTCCCACACAGACTATTGAGTAAGTCATATTGAAACCTTTGTCCCCGTTGCATGTGACCGCTCTTAATTTGGAAGGGTGTAATTGAACGAGCACCTGTTTCACTAGACAGAAAAAGAGAGCCCTGTTTAGAATAGACTCACTCAAGGGAATGTGGACTGTTTTTGATGCTTAAAATACCAGAGCTTCATGAGTGTTAATGAGAAAGGTAAATGAGTGTTTTGTGGGCTAATGATTAAGTCTCAAATAAAAGACGAATACAAGCATTCAGAGGTGATGCAGTGTTGTATCACTATTTTGGGTTCATGCAGTTCCAAAAAAGAAGTGTGGTATATTTTAGTATATGCATTGTTCCTTTCCTGGTTGCCTGAATTTGTGACAGTATATAATAGATGGTTTGGCTGCGGCCTGCAAGTTTGGAGTTCAAACCTGGTCGGATTGAGGATTTAACATTAAAGATGGATTATTTTTAGCAATCATGTTTTCTTTGACTGTAAAATATCTCTCTGATGACTCAGTATCTGATGTGTGCATTTGTCATGCTGTTAAGCAGGAACAGAACAGGTTTTCTGCGCTTCCTCTCCTTTTAGAGTAAAACACCCTAGTCTCCATGGGAAATATCTACTTCTCCTTTGTTGTGACATAAACAGGTGTCACTGAGACCACACTGGACGGTATTTGTGTTGTGTTTGCATGTGATTCAGAGAACATGGCTATTTGAGGTCATTCTCGCTTGAGAGCCCTAACAGGGCTCTTTTCCACTGTAATTAGCTGACTCATTGCCAGTAGCAAAGACAAAGCAAACTGATCATTCTGTCCACTCAACATCTCAGCCAGGAACAGGTGTACATTCTCCTTAGATGTTTGCACATATAGGCTGGTTTAGGAGGAAAAAAAGTGTGAATCTGGCCTTGACGGGAAGGCTTCATCGTAATTGTGGCTGAACTTTAACCATGCATATGACTATCAAAAGCAATCATCAAATAGGGAAATTCTGAGTACTACACATGGTCCAAAAGGTGTAAAGCCAGTAATATGTTTACCGCACAGGAAAAACATTTCAGTAATTTCAGATAAGGCTATCTATGCCCATTTCTGCCTCAGAGTAAAAAAAAAACAAAACATAAAGTTGCAGTTGTGTGATTTAATTTACCTTTGTGAAAAAGAATTGTGCTTGTAGTGTATTTCAAATCTTTAAAGGTATATATATATTTAAAAACTGTACTTGCAGATAATATAATATTTAAAAATATTTCATATTTTTAACACACCTAAAAACTTTGTAACTTTGTGCACTTTGTAATAAGTCAAATGAAAAGTTTTACCTTAAAGTACATTTTAAATAACCATTTGTCATGCTTAAGACTTATTTAGATGTGTTGACTAACATATTAAAGAACATAAAGTACTTGATTATAATTTTAACTGTAGTGTTATTCAGTTATTCAATTTAAAGTTAATATTTAAAATTCTCTAAAATGCAACTTTATTATTACAAATGGGAAATTACAAATATATTTAATTACATGACATGCAAGTTTCAATAGAAATTACATTAAAATTTATTGTCATTTACCATAAACGCTTCTCAATACATTTGCCAACACACGTGCACAATATTTTAAAGAAAATAGAAGTAATTATGAAATTACATATAAAGATAAAGTAAATAAAAACACTTTCAAGTTCAAATAATTGCATTTAATATAAATAAAAAATGTAAAATACATTTTAATTGCAACTGCAGTCAAGTGTCCGAAAACATTATATTCAGTTTGAACTTAAGTATATTATTTTAAAGTATATTTTTTATGTAATAAGTACTCTGCTAAAGTGTACATCTTTTTCAGAAAGGTAGTCCACCCAAAAAAAAGAATTCTGTCGTTCCAAACCTGTAAGACTTTCTTTCTTATGCGGAACACAAAAGAAGGTATTTTAAACAAGGTTGGTAACGAAACAGTTTTGGTTACCATTGACTTCCATTGTGTGGACAAAAAAAACACTTATGTGAAATGAAGCAGTGATTGGGAGCAATGACCTTTTATTTTGTAATGCGGATATAGGCTTTGTTTTACACTCAAGGGTGAATTAATAATGCTATTAAAATGTATGTATATGGATAATTATTATGAAAAATATCAGATGACATGATTGTAAAGGTGTAGTGCTGCTGACACAGTTATCTTAGGAGCTGTCATAGTGTGTTTTCCCACAGCTGGGGGTCAGGAGGTCAGGCGCTACCGTGAGCAGATTGTGAAACAAACAGCACCACGGTAATTCAATCACGAGTCTTTCCTATTCAGCGGCTTTGGTTTGGTCACAGCTGTGTGCTGGGACTTTTGAAGTGTTGCCTAGACATCTACTGCTAGGCTCATAAAATCTTAAGTGGCAAGATTTTGAAATCCTCATGGTTTACAAGACATAATACGTTCAGCCACGTTGGCTCAAATTCAACACCACTAAAATGCTCTTGTAAACATTCCATGGTTGAACCAGCATCAAATTTCAAACAGGCCAAGTTGAACCATTATTAAGTTTCCACGCAGCTTCTGTATTCCTACTGAACTTTTCCCATGTACTGTACTGTTTTTCTACACCATGTTCTTCAGGATCCAGTTACACAAGAGAATACTCAAGTGTTTGTTGTGGTAAGTGTTATCATCAACAATCAACTGTGATGAGTAAGAGCTCATCCCATCAGCCTGAGGAAATAAAGTGTAATGTGGTGGCTAAGGGCAGTTCCCCACACCACACAGGCGCCAGGCTTTAACTTCAGTCAAGAAAATAAAAGTACAGTCATTCTGAGAGGCAGAGCACCCCTTACAACCGTATGACCTTAAGAATGAGGTATGGAATGTGGAGCTGTGTTGAGATTCTCATATGATGCCTAAGTGAGAGGTTAAATGGTGAGGGAGGCGTCTGCCAGGTCTGCCGTAATATCATGTGGAGTTCTGCTAATAGTTATTTGCAGGTTCAAAAAGCATGGAGTAACTGGGTTTAATTCCATTTAGAAAAGAATTAGAAGAGGGGAACCTCTTAAAGACACATTAATGCCACTCAAGTACAGGCCTACAGTTTACACTCGTCTCGAGTCCGTCAGCGCGAATCATTCTAAACCTTTCAGTCATCAGTGAGTCAACTGTTATGAAATTATCAAAAGAAGAGAGAGCTTAGCATTTCAAAAAGAATTTAATTACAGGACATTAACTGTATTTCAATGGCCTTCAGCATTGTATGGCAACAGAGGAGATTTACACCAATAATACCATGGAAGGATGAAGCAATAATTTCATAGGCATTATGGCAGGATGCCAGGGAAGACCAGGAGGAAAGTGTTGTATGTATGAAGAACAATGTGAACTGTTTTTAGTCACATTATCCTCAGAAGGAATACCGCTGCATTATCTTTTCACATATTAATTAATGTCTCGTGATCAATGCAGGGTGAGAAATGAATCAAGTATGCCATTAAAAGTGATAAAAAAGCATGCATATTTAAAATCAGGTGGCCAAAAAGCCCCCATAGTGAATTAATCTAACATAAGGACCAAGGAATTATTTTAAATGGATTTTTAGCAAATTATAGATACATAAAGGATGCATTAAACTGCTGTAAAGTGACAGTAAATATATTTATAATTTTTACGAGTTCTATTTCAAATAAATGCTGTTCTTTTGAACTTTCTAAACATCAAATAATCCTGAAAAAAATATCATGGTGTGCAGAAAAATATTAAGAGGCACAACTGTTTTCAAAAACAGTTTGAAAACAGCACATTTCTTGAGCAGTTTCTTGAGCAGCAAATCAGCATATTAGAATGATTTCTGAAGGATCATGTGACACTGAAGACTGGAGTAATGATGCTGAAAATTCAGCTTTGCCATCACAGGAATAAATGACATTTTAAAATAGGCCTATATTCAAATAGAAAACAGTTCTTTTTATTAAACAGTAAATTTTATATTACTCTATTTTTGATCAAATAAATGCAGCTTTGGTGAGCATAAGAGACTTCCTTCAAAAACATAAAAAATCTTACCAACCCCAGACTTAGTAGTGTATATTTTACGTATTGATAATAACTTTCAGGTAATTAATTTAACTAAAGCATTTAACACAAATAGATGACATTCTTTGTTAGCGATATGCCCTTATAAAGGTAAAATGCACAGAATTTTTTTTTTCAGGGGGCAAATATTGCTCCTTAAACACTGATTTCTGACACTGGATCAGCGTCAAGAAATTCCCAGCAGATCCCGGTGTCAAGTGTAATTTTAGTGAAAACTTGAAAACATCAGTTCTAAAGTGCATTTAGCCCAGCAGCACTTGCTCAACTCAAGTAGAAAAGAAGTGCCACTGTCAGCTTTGTTCAGAGGTGTGCAGGGGTTACGCAACCGCTGTTTCCATAAACGTGGACTCGTGAGAGCTCTGTTCAGGGTCAGTGACTGGTTCGTACTTGTCGAGTGCTGAGAAGAAGGTGTTATGCTAGCATGGAGGCGGAGGTAATTAAAAGAAGGAAACATGCATTATTAATGCTCATGAGTTATAATAATAGACTGCAGCGTGATCTGTCGTGCCCACCATCCTGGGCCGTTGGCATGTTGATGTACCCGCTGTTGTTCCCTGGACCTGTCAGAACTCTCACTCGCCAAATCGAGAGCTCTCGAGCTTGGCTGAGTCGTGATACGCTCGGGACACAAGGCTGTACATGCCATATGAGGAGTAAAGACCAAAGCTTGCCGTATTTGCTTTGTCTGTCGTCCCCCAAAGCTGATGATGAGATTAGTTTTACTATAAACAGGATGACGAAAGCTTTCCGACGGCTCTTGCTGACACCAAAAACAAACTCATTATGTAAATTGCCTCTCTGACTGCAACACGCTCGCTACAGAGTGCCAAATTTCCCACAATGAGGGAAATGATATGAAATGAGGGTGTGAATCATATCTTCATGGGAATTGAACGAGCCGGGACAAAGGCGAGCATAGCCCTATATGGATAATGAGACTCCATCTCCTCCATACTGAGAGGAACAAAACAAACTAGATTGAATATCAGCTGCTGTGCAGTCCAAAGTAGAATTGGCATACAGTATGTGCAGTCTGGAGATGGGATGAGGCCTGCGTGTTTTTGAACACACTGTACTTGATAGATGGGAACAGAGAAAAGGCTTGTCACGAGCGTCTGTGCGCCAGCCCATGCATAGTTTAGCAAGTTACTGAACTTAGTATAAACTCCATATTTCTACTGCGTTCTTGATGACTCAATATGCCAGTGCAATTAATCTTGCGAGTTCAAGGCAAGTCAGTGCCTTTTATGAACATCTCACGTGTTCATATTATTATATGCACACAGTAAACAAACAGTGATGTCTCAGTGTCATGATGGGTCATTCTGGGTTCAGGAGTTAACTGTGTAGACATTCCTCAGGTTTTGTCTTCACACTCAGTCTGTTCCCACCTCACACAAAAGCTCTTAACACAGTCCAGATGCCTTTGGAACACAGTCAGAGAAGGAAAATTATCCTCTTGGTTTTCAGGAGTAAATATTTTCATCAGTTTGGAAGGTAAATGGAAACAGCCGGAGCTGGCTGAGGAGGAGAGACATTCCCCTGCTGCTTCTTTGACACTTGCTTGGTGAGAGAAGAAGGCAATGCAGCATGCCAGCTCCTGCAACGCTCATGATGGAAGAAAGTGAGTTAACGTAATAGACTAGACCACCATGCTTGTGTCTTGGTCTGTCTGAGTAACAACAACCTTTTGGATCATATTCAATATGTAAAGATTTAATAGTTGCATGTTCTGCCTGAACTTTGTTATTAGACTTTCACTATTGGTTTCACAAGAAAACGAACTATAGTGACGCTACTCAAGAGCTTGATAGTAGTTCAGCTGTTTTATTCTGTGGAGATGGTTACTTTTTGTATAGTTTCTCATACTGTGCAAAAAAAATTATGGACAAAATATATGCTAATTTGGTACACAGTGAAGCTCAAATAAATATATTTTTTAGGGCTGCAACTAAGATTATTTTGATAATCGATTAGTTGGCCGATTATTTTTTCGATTAATCGGATAAAAGGCCCATTTGTTTATTTTATTGACAAAACACACTATTCCCCATCCTGCCCAATGCTGTCCTTCAAACAAACATGTCAGCTGAGTGCTATGAAAACATATATAGTGAATATATCTACCCTTACAAAAATTAACCATGGTTTTACATCGAATAAAACAAAAATATTATTAATTAATAAATAACAGGGTTATTGTAGTTATTCAATGGTAACCACAAATTAACCATAGTTTTGCTTCAAATCCATAGTTTAACTATATGGTATTTGTGTGGTTATACAAATAAAAACATGGTTTTACTATCTAATAGAACCATGGTTAATTTTCGTAAGGGTATGTTTGTGCTATACAATATGTACAAAAAAAAGTTACTTCGCAAAATGAGTTTAAAGCCCTACATTAAAATGATATTGGTAACACTTTACAATAAGGTTTCATTAGTTAACATTAGTTAATGTATTAACTAACATGAACTAACCATGAGCAGTACCTTTGTTACTGTATTTGTTAATCTTTGTTAACGTTAGTTAATAAAAATACATCTGTTAATGGTTTGTTCATGTTAGTTCAAAGTGCATTAATTAATGTTAACAAGATCTGAATAATGTATTAGTAAATGCTGAAGATCTGTTACCAGATAAGAGGAATGTTCTGCAAGAACACACACACACTCTCTCTCTCTGGACACAGTAACTGTTACTGTAATTTCTTTATCCTGTAGAAACGTCTTACATTTATATTCAAATTACACGCTGTTGTCCCTTTACAGTTACTACTCTCATAAAATACTTGAATTACATGTTTACTTTTAAAACTAAATTTAGCGTCCAACATCAGCTAAATGATAGTTTTTGCGCGGAATGTCTCCCTCAGTCTCGACTTCTTTCTGTCTGTTTGACGCGCATGCGCGCGCCCGCCGCACCGGTGCTCGTTCAGTGAAGTTTGAAGTTTGAAGTTTATAACAGACTGTCAGGACGCGCTTTCATGCAAAATGGAAATACTCGCGTGAATTAGTAGCATTTACAGATGAGGATATAACTACTGTTTCACATTATTGTCACACGAACCACCGCAGCGCACACACAGTCTACTCCGGTCCAGAAACACGATAGCACAGAGCGGATCATATGCGCAAGTCGGCGCAGACCAGTAGCTAAACATATTGAATTCTGCACAGAATGATATATTTTAAAGCGACATAGAGGAGATTAGGAGAAACGTTTAGAGATTAGGAGGAAACTGTGGCTTTACCGAGCTCAATGGCTCTGGGCTGTTCAATATGTCCCGCCCTGTCTTCCTGTTTCAGTGGAAATTACATCAACACATTGAACAATGCTGTGCGTTTCAAGGCACTTCAGTGGGCCTTTAAATGTGAAATATGTATATGTATTTTCTTGGTTTGAAACATATATGGAGGGCAAAATATATTTTTAATTGCTTTTAAAATTACATATACACCGATCAGGCATAACAGTATGAAGCGAATAACACTGATTATCTCTTCATCACGGCACCTGTTAGTTGGTGGGATATATTAGACAGCAAGTGAACATTTTGTCCTCAAAGTTGATGTGTTAGAAGCAGGAAATATGGGCAAGTGTAAGGATCTGAGCGAGTTTGACAAGGGCCAAATTGTGATGGCTAAACGACTGCGGCTCTTGTGCAGCTCTGCAGCTCTTGTGGGATGTTCCCGGTCTGCAGTGGTCAGTATCTATCAATAGTGGTCCAAGGAAGGAAAAGTGGTGAACCGAGCGACAGGGTCATTGGCGGCCAAGGCTCATTGATGAACGTGGGGAGCGAAGGCTGGCCCGCATGGTCTGATCAAACAGACGAGCTACTGTAGCTCAAATTGCTCAAGAAGTTAATGTTGGTTCTGATAGAAAGGTGTCAGAATACACAGTACATCGCAGTTTGGGGCTGTATAGCCGCAGACCAGTCAGGGTGACCATGCTGACCCGTCCACCGCCGAAAGCGCCAACAGTGGCCTTCAGAGCTGCCTTAATTCTTCATGGCATAACAAGGTGCTGGAAACATTCCTCAGAGATTTTGGTCAATATTGACATGACAGCATCACGCAGTTGCTGCAGAATTATCAGCTGCACATCAATGATGCAAATCTCCCGTTCCACTAAATCCTTAAGGTGCTCTATATGCTCAGAGGTGGCATATATATGCATTTATAATTATAGTTGCATAGATAAGGTTATAAAATTCATGTTTTAAATATAACATAGAAATATATTAATAAATTCATTGATCCTTATATGACTTTCTAGGGTCATAGGGCTGTGCTGACACGGGGAGAACATGCAAACTCCACATAGAAAGGCCTCCTAGCTCAGCCAGGGACCTTCTTGCTATGAGGCAACAGCACAAACCACTAGGCCACCGTGCTGCCCATAGAAATATATAGAATATAAAATATAATGAAATTTAGGAAATTAAAAAAATAAATAAATGATGTTTTAAATAGGAAAATAAACCATATAAAATTTAATTTAATTTTGCTAAAAAATTATAAAATGCATCGTCATTGTATGTATGAATTGCATTTTTTTTTTTTTTAAGTATTTTCGAATAAATACGGACAATAAAAAATTGCATAGTTAGCCCAGTTTTGAAGGGTTTGACTAATGTCAATGCTAAACATAATCTATTTGACATCTGGGTCATGTACAATAATATCCAAGACCGATATTACCTAGATTGGACATATGTAGATCTTGAGCATCACAGTGAGTGGTGTCCTCTCCATGACCATCCATGCACAAACCCCTCAAAAGTCCTGGAGATGGGTAGTAAACACTGGATTGATTTCCTCCAGATGTCCTTCTACATCCTGTCCTGCCCAAACAAACACTCAGCACAAAGGCAGAGGGACACAAAGCAGGGATCCTTCATGTGCTCCATTACACTGTGCATCCTTACTGTTCTCTTGTGTTCTTCAGGTCTGATGCCAAGCACACTGAGTTACTGCCTATCTGTTATTAGACGTCTCCTGTTTGTGGGATGTTTATGCTCAAAAATGATTTGATTGAAGTTGAACATAATTCAGTTGGACAGTGGTTCGTACATCAGAATTGTTTTTGTGTGTCTTTAAATTAAACAGAGAACTTAAATCTGAGTGATACACTGTAAAATTACACATGCCAAAAAAAACCCAACTGAATCTCTTTCAGGTAGTAATAACAATAGCACAAATTAGCATACAAAATGTAGTGCAACAACAAATAAGCAACCATGTGTGTATGGTGTTGGCACTTGGCAGGAAGCACAAGAAAGAAGAGACATTTGTTCAGTAATTGCTCTTTGATTAAAGCAACATACAGCATAATTTTTCATGCACAAAAGCCTGTCCTCAAAGTAGCACAAGCTCCACTCTTCACCACAACATAACAGAAACTGGTCTAAATCCCAACATAATAGAACATTAAACACGATTCACTGTCAACCTTTTCTTCTTCTTCAAAAACACAAAATTAAAATTAATTTCAACATTTACTCTCCTAATCCAGTTCCATGGAAAACATTCTGGGAACTGGAAATCCCCTGCCCAGTTTCAGCTACAGCAAAGATAATTATTAATGTAGTCCCAACGCAAATAGTTTGGGCAAACTTTTATTTTGCAAATGTAAACTTGCTTAGCAAGAACTGAGTGTCTACCTTCTGTAAAATAAAGTTGGCAACAGTGGCTCCAGGAAGAACCATTAATATCTACGGAACCTTTCCATTGTACTAAAAGTTCTTTATATTGAAAAAAGGATCTTTGGATTATTAAAATGCTCTTCACACTAAGAAAAAAATGGTTCTTTTAAGAACTGTTCACTGAAAGATTCTTTGGGCAACCTAAAATGGTTCTTCTATGGCATCACTGCGAAAACCTCCCTTTGGAACCTCTATTTTTAAAGGGTTAGTTCACCTAAAAATGTGAATTATCCCGTAATTTACTCACCCCCTTTCTGCAAATCAGAGTTATAATAAAAATATCCTGGCTCTTCCAAGCTTTATAATGGGAGTGAGTAGAAGCAGAAGTAGAGTAGAAGTTTTTGAAGCCCAAAAAAGCGCATCCATCCATCATAAAAGTAAGCTCCAGGGGGTTAATAAAGGCCTTTTGAAGTGAAGTGATGCGCTTTTGTAAGACAAATATCCGCAATTATAACTCTATCAATAATAACTCTAATTGCTGGCTTCCGGTAACAGCCGTATGTGAGTCTAGTTCCGGTGGAAGACCTCTGACCTGACGCATGACGTATTGACGAAGGTAGAAGCGCAGAGGATAGAGCAAAAAACACCGGTCACGAATTCTAAAACGAGAATTTTTAAAGGAACACGCCGACTTTTTGGGACTTTAGCTTATTCACCGTATCCCCCAGAGTTAGATATGTCCATACATACTATTTTTATCTCCATGCGTGCCATAACTCTGTCTGACGCACCCACCGCTAACCTAGCTTTGCACAAAGACTGTAAGTAAACGGCTCCATCTAGCCTACGCTCAATAAATGACAAAATAACGCCAACATTTTCCTATTTACATGTTGTGATGTGTATAGTTGCAATTTTCTAGACCGATATGGCTAGGGACTATACTCTCATTCCTGCGTAATAATCCAGGAACTTTGCTGCCGTACCATGGCAGGCACAATGATATTACGCAGCGCCTGAAAATAGTCCCCAGCACGCTCTCTGTGCACGCAGGTTGTCACGTTGGTTATGTTGACGGAAGTTAGCCTATTTTCAGGCGCTGTGTAATATCATTGTGCCGCTGCACCCATGGTACGGCAGCAAAGTTCCCTGATTATTACGCAGGAATGAGAGTATAGTCCCTAGCCATATCGGTCTAGAAAATTGCAACTTTTCATTTTCTTTCATTGTCTTAGTACACAATGTAACTATACACATCACAACATATATATATAGGAAAATGTTGCCGTTATTTTGTCACTTATTGAGCAGTAGGCTAGATGGAGCCGTTTACCTCCAGTCTTTGTGCAAAGCTAGGTGGGTGCGTCAGACAGAGTTATGGCACGCATGGAGATAAAAATGGTATGTATGGACTTATCTAACTGGTGGATACAGTGAATAAGCTAAAGTCCCAAAAAGTCGGTGTGTTTCTTTAAAGAGAAGTGTCGGAGGAGCTCGAGTTTGTTGCCCAACCCTATTTGTTTGAGAGGCATCTCACTTAAGCTTACGCTACTCCTATGTCATACGCCAGAACTCGACTCTCTCGTGAATGCTAGTGGTTACAGTTAATAAGTTAAGTTATAATTATGGATATTTTTCTTACAAAAATGCATCACTTCGCTTCAGAAGGCCTTTATTAATGGGAAGAGACAGGATTTTTTTTTCAAAGTGCCACTATTATGCTATTTTAAAGGCTCTTAATTTTGTTTTGGAGGTCTCCATTAAAGGTAAAAAAAAACAGTTAAATTTTCTCATAATATACATTGCACATAACCACATTTTTCAACGATTCTTAAACGACTCGACGGATGAATCAGTCTCTCTAAATCCCTCCTTTCGAACCTAATCTACTCTAATTGGCCAGACAGCCCAGTCTGTTGTGATTGGTCTACCGTGTACAGCGCATGTCGGAAGCTAAACTCCCATTACCATAACTGAACTTCAGCTCCGTCGGGAGGCTTTCTAAAGCTCAGCTATTATACACACTGTAAAGACAGTAACGATGACATTGATTTTACCATATCAATCCGTGCGCGAGTCTGATGATGAAACATGAAACATTGGAAGAGCTAGTTATTCAACTTGAGCAGGATGTTTCTCAGTGATACGCTACTCAGTTTGAGGTACATTATGAGATGTTGCAGCTGTAATTCCTCACCATCAGCATTAACAAGTGTGCGTCCATCAACAAACCCATGTGTTTATTTCTAATTTATTGCGGTGCACATGTGGGGACTGTATCAATAACAGCGCATACTTTAGCCGAGCACTAACGTGAATGACTGATGTAACATAAACGTTTGTAAAACAAATCTTGCTCCATCCTTTATCTTTACTCAAAGTAGTGAGAACGACAGACAATCTGCATTAACACAAGCTGGTCCAAAGAGCAAGCGTTTTGCAAATCCCGCGTTGAACTCCGCGATTTGAGAAGCAGTCATCAGTAAAATGACGTTTGAGGGCTGGTCAAGTTGTTCGCAGGCAGACAACATACAACATAGATGGGCATTATGCAAATGTATTTTCTTATGACGTAGAACCATCACGCAGTGGGATTCGAAATACAAACGACTCATATAGGCATTCAGAGTCGATTCTTTCTTTTGGGAGACAATAACTTTATTTATTGTGTACTTTCGACTTTGCAACACATTTCATTCACAAACAGCTATATTACACACTGCATTAAAGGGAATATTCAAAAAAGCATAACAGGGGCACTTTTGTTTGGCTGAAAGAAGAAAGTCATAAATAACAAGGATGGCTTAATGTTTTTTTTTGGGTGAACTAACCCTTTAAGAGTGCAAGAAGAGTTTTTATAATAATGTGCTATAACGCCCCTTGTGGCTACAAATACAGAATGCAACGATGCACAACATCAAGTTTGCTCAGCTAGAAGCATCAGGCTTCATGTAATTGCAGATGTTTTAAGCCTAAGGTTTAGCTAAATGGATGATACATCTTTGAATATTTTATAACAATGTATTATAATTTTCATAATTGTTTTTAACAATTAGCTGAAGGTTAGATAAAGAGGCTGCACCCGCTGTTTTGCCTGAAGTTACTTTTTTTTTCTTGTACAAGTTTTAGCCTGCATTACATTTATACATATGCTAGCTCTAATAACACCGGAAAGAAAAATGGTTGCTATGCAATCGCTGTGGTATATTATCTCATCACAAATGTTTATGATCACGCAACAGTTGCTGCATCTCCACAATCAATCAACCACACGGCCCCAACGGAATATGAAGACATAATTATTAATGTTAAGGAGCTCTTTCATTTTAAATCATTAAAGTTAGAGATTTACGGTCTGTTGACAACACCCATGTTAGCTTTGAAGAAATACCTCTGATGTGAAATAGCATTAGGCCGGTTGCATAGACAGTTACACATGAATATGAATGAAACTGCTTGTTACAACCTGAGATGCTCATTAAAAGGAAAAATTCCTCTGCATGTGCACCCACCGAGTGTGTGGTCTGCTGCATTAATCACAGCGCCGGCTGAAAAGAACATTTTTACATTTCAAATTTGCCATTTTTCAAAGGCAGCTCTGTTTATGGGAAGTTTTACCGGGTTCTGTCAGTAGTTAGACAAAGGAAGGATGCAGCATGACTCAAAATGACAAATTAATGTGAGGAATTCCATCCTACATGGACTGCTTTGTCTCAATAGGCCTTCAAAACATTGTTTCAAAGATTTTTCAATAGATGAAATATTTTTGTCTCAGTACAAAAACCATATTGACTTCCATGATGACCCAAGGACCAAGCATTTTTGATTCAGAATTCCACTGGATCTTTATGGAAAGCTGCTGAATCAGATGGCCGCTTCTAAATAAGACTGCTGGACGATCAGTAAACACAGGATTCCCAGTAGTCAAAATTCTCTTTATCATTGGCCAACGACAATGACATCCCTCTGCCTTTGATAACAGAAAGGGACACTTGTTTATAGGAGTGTGTTTGCCCTCAGACATATTGACACAAACGTACCATTTCCTTTCTTTGCTCTGTTGCCCAGTGTTTGTTCTTAATAAAGAAGAGACCCGCTCTATGGAAAGGTCAGGTTTGCTTCTTCTTCTTACAGCAGCTGTTCCTGTTGTCTTTTGGCTGTGCTCAGAACAGATGATAATTCAGCCCCCCTGGGCTTTCTGTGGGCTTCTTCCATCATTGCATCCCATATCTGGCATATATCGAGTAAGGTCCAAAAGTCTGAGACCACTAGTGAAAATCTTTTGAAATATAATACACTTTCTTTTCATGACAAATCTTAAGAGTATAACCATTTGAGCATGAGCATTTTTTTAATTAGCATTTTTAGGTTTTTAATTTTACTCTTATCAGTGACATTTTTGAAAATAAGGCATTTCAATAACCTTTTCATTGCCATTAATGTGAAATTACTGAACCTAAACATAGGATCCTGATAAAAATGCTTGAAGAAAATAAAGGTCAGACGGACGTAGAGCATCTGAAATCTTCAAATAACGATGAATGATTTTTTATGTTTTCGAAAAAACTCTATGCTCACCAAGGCTATAAAAATACAGTAAAAAACTGTAATATTGTGAAATATTTCTACAATTTAAAATAATTGTGTTGTATTGCAATCTATTTTAAAATGTAATCATTCTAATATGCTGATTTGCTGCTCAAACAACATTTATTATTATTATCAATGTTGAAAACAGTTGTGCTTCTTAATATTTTAGTGAAAACAGTGTCCTTCCTGAATATAAATATTACTGACCTTAAACTGTAGGCGTTATTCAAAATTTGGTTTTAGAATATTGGACACCACTGTAAATGTCAGAGTAAAATAATGTTTTTGTATTTTAAATTGAAAAAAAAGAGAGAATAAAATAAGAATATGCATCCTACTATAATTATCCTGCATTGCAATTCCTTCCCCCTAGAATATTTTGTCTGACCCACAGTGTTTCTTATCTGCAAACCTTAAAGGTGTTCTAGAGATTTTGGAATGTGTAAATGAACTTTGCAGGTCTTTACAAGCCAACGTACAGTTACCCAACATGGCTTGTTGTCTACTTAAAAACATTAATTCAAACAACAGATTGTGGGTGCTGACCTTTAGAAATTCTCATGCGATGTCTGAGATTATTCATGAAGAGACATTCCATAAATGGGAACGTGATTTTGCATAATTAGATCATAATGGGCACTGTGTGAGTCATCGGCAAACATCGTCTTCGTCTGTAATGGTTTTGTGTGCTACTTTTCTTTTGAAACCTTTATCAACACATTGCACAATAAGAATTCGAAACGAATTGTGCAGGAGTCAAGGAGATTAAAAGCGATGACACTAGTGGAAAAAAGCGGAGGCTCTGTATGAGGCCTCGCCCCCCTTCTCAGAAGGCTGCTATTTGCTCTGGGCAAATGGGCCAGTTGCACAACTGTTCTACCAATGCTGTTCAAACGGCTTCTCACAACAACCTGCTGTAAACAAAAGGCACAAAAGCAAGCAGTGCCGGTTTGCAAAATCCAACCCCCCACCTCCCAGGCCCTTCAAACAGACCCTTTTTGCCCCTTTCTGCCACACTTATACAAGACCTTTTCAACCCCAGCCACTCTCTGATGCAAATAATAGATTAGAGCTCCTGCCTATGGAAACGGTTTAATTACGAAATAACGAAAGTTCAATGAAACCCATACATTTGAGCATACCATTGTCTTGCATCACACAAATCCACGAAATGTGTAAGCTTTTCTTCTGTGAAACAGACTGGATATTGATGTGGTAATATTCTATGGGTTTACGCTGGTTTTAGCTGTAATCCTCTCTTACTGCAACTCCTATCTAAACACCAGTGGGGTTTTATGGGATTTGGGGGATACCGAAACTGCGTCCTCAAATTTACTCACCATCTTGTCAATCCAAATCCATTAGACTTTCTTTCTTGTGTGGAACAGATAAGGAGACATTTAATAGAATGTCCAAAAAACTTTTTAAATACAATGATTGTGAATAGTGAATGTGGAGTAAATGATGAAGAACTTTCAATTTTGTGAGCACTATCCCTTTAAGACAGCCTCTTATTAGGCAAAACTACACAAAAGCCTGTTTTAAACAGCTCAAGATGACACACTGTACAGCAGGGTTGCCTCCTAATTATAATACTAAACATTTATTTGCATAACACCTTTCATACATGAAATGCAGCTCAAAGGGCTTCACAAGCATAAAAACAAATATCAACAATAGTTTCACTCGATATCAATATGAAAAATACTCAAAAGCATCTACAAAAGCTTCACAAGGTAAAATTAAGAAATAAAAACACATTGCGCTTAAAAACCATCTCCAAATCAATGTAGAAAAAACAAAGACAAAGTATATTTTAAATACTTTTTAAAATATTTTTGTGAATGAAAGCCAGTATCACTAATATATATCACTACTAATACAGCTATTGAGGTCTCATTGAAAATTATTTCCCCCCTCCAATTTTAAACATTAATTATTAGCCATTCAACATTAAAGTGTAATTTAATTTTTTTTTTTTACATTTATTAGGCTTAAAAAAAGTGAAACCCATAATAAATGTCATATTTACCTGTGCCCTTCCTACCTGTCTAACAGTTATCAAACAGTTTGCACTGCATAAATTATAAGCGACAAAAGTTCTTGAGTCAAGAGAAGTGAGTAATTTTCTGTTTTCTTTAGTCTTTGATTAACATTAATGACGGACAGCATTAGTGGCTGCTGTCACTTTAAGACCTGCAGCTGCTGCACATGACGCGGATCTCACGCGCATCTAATTTTCTCACAACTCTTGTTCATTTAAGGCTGCTCTTATTAGGATACTCAACAAAACACATTTTGAATCGATTGTGGCATGCGTCTTTCTGTGCGTTGCATGTCACATAGACAGGACATTCGCGCTTGAATGGTTTAAAAGCATTTGCATGAATAGGAGCGTGATCATAATGTAATGCTAGCAAAAAGATGGCACAAAAAACCCAAAATGCTGCGTTAAATATTGTTGATATATATGTTGGTGCTGTCAACGTTAACGCGTTAATGCATGTAATGCATTTTTTTTCAGTTTAATGCGTTAACGTTGACAGCACTAATATATATATATATATATATATATATAGTGCACATATATTTACAAACGTATGTTAGATGCAATTAATCGATTTGACAGCACTACAATATACTCATGAGCAACTTTAAAAAGATACTGTACGTCTTAACTTGCCTTTTAAAAACATGAATGCTTAAAGTCTCTTTCTTTCATTTGGTAGACCATTCCTAATTTTTGGAGCATATAGTGACTAAGAAGCACCACTGGATAGCTTAAGATTGACTGTATAATGTGCCAAAAGACAAGCACTAGAGGATCTTAAAATACAATTTAAAACATATCTTGAGTCAGTATTATAAAGGTGCTAGTTATGCAGTATTTTATAAACTATAAAAGACCCTTACATTTCCTTTGGTGAACTGGCAACTGGCAAGTGTAATTCCATTAAAACCAGTGTAATATGCTCTCTTATTATTAATTTCAATAGTACTCTGGCTTCTGCATTTTGTATTAATTGTAGCTTAGCTAGTCAAGCCAGTAGCATTACAATAATCAAAATGAGAAAAGATAGCTTAGCTTCTTAGCGTCATCCAAAGGTAAAATTAACTGGCTATTGGGCCAGTTATTATTGGCCAGGGGCTGGTTTTGTTACACAGATCTGGCAACTCTGCCATTCGACTAGCAATAACCATAAAAAAGTCTTTGTGTGAAAACAAGTGCGGATGTCCAACAACAAACAACCCTCCGCTGAGTTTCCTGTTTTAATCGTGAGCCGTTTTAAGCTCAAGTCAAGCACTGTGGCGACCGTAAGCATAAACAGAGGCACGTTCCTGTTGATGAAGCCACCTCTCAGCCAATGGAGAGGATGTTGTGCAATCAATGAGCTAATTATCACGGGATCAAATAGTGGCTCCATAGAAACCTCTCCACTTTTTCCAAAACAAACCACCGTAGCTGTCTCTCTTATCCGTTCCTTTGAAACAGCCACCACTTGTTCGTCTCTGCCTGCTGTTTATTTCTGATGACACATGGCCCAGCAGACCATGTATGGAGTTTGAGAAGCCTTATGTCACTTTGCTTGATAAGGAATTCTGGGCTTTTGCTCACAAAGAGGCAGCGCACTAGGACACTGCTTATCAAACAAGTCTTATGACGTAAGTTTCATTAGTTTAATGGAAGTATAATGAAAACCCTATTAAGCCGTGTGAGAATATAAACATTTATCTTCAATGTCTCACCTGTGGAAATACAGTTTGTTTGGATCCAGCACAAAGTTGGCACGTCTGATGGAAACAGAGAAAATGTGCTTGGCTGACAACATGTGTGGTCATAAAGAGTTGGGACACATTCCTCTTTGTTGTATAAATCCTATGGGATTTTCCTAATTAGTGCACTTTTCCCAGACATTAGTAAAACCACTGGCTCCTTACTGTGGGTAATGAATTCCTCTCATATCGCAGGCTATAGCTTAATCACGAAGCCAGTCTACGTCTTTGCATGTCATATAATTCAAACAAGGAGGATTTATGCCCATAAGGTCAAGACCAACGATGGTTCTTCTGGGTTTAAAGGCCCCTGGGGTCTGGCGTCTTGCCCTTTGACCTCGTGAGAATTTCCTGAACCCCTACACAATAATTTCCTCACAGATCTGCCACTGATTTTCAAAGCTACAAACTTTCTGTAGTAGGTGTGTGTCACATACTCACCCAGACTCTGCAGTTTCAAGTATCGCTTTTAATCAACATTTTTGACTCATATCTCCAAATTCTGTTCAGGGGTGAAGCCAGTCCCTCTTTCTGAAACTATGTATGGATCTGGTGCTTTATACAACATGCTTTTCCAATGAATCAGAGTTAGATCTTAAAACATAGAGGACACTGCTGCAAGGAGACTGCCAAATTAAACCAGCTGCATATTTAAACACTAATAATGAAATGTACATACATATTTCTACACACTAACCCAACAATGCAGATTTGCATATCCTCATTGTACAGCTGAGGGTCAGAGCCAGCAAAGACAGATGCCTGTTTTCCGCCTGCTATAAGCTTATGACCCCAAGGCATCTCTGGCAGATTATATCATCCTAGACTCAGATAAGCACTTGCGCAATATTATATGTGGCAGCAGTATGCTTTTGAAGGTGGATGTCGAAACCATTAACGAAAACAAGCACTGGGTGACAAAACAAACCTGAAGTGTAGGTACTTCTACTCAGAACATAGTATATGGTTAACCAGTTTTTTGCTTTTATTTGAATTTCTGATGCAGAGAATATTCATTAAATCTGTCAATAAAGAATTGCGAGGTAATTCTTGGTAAATACGACTCTGGTTTGGACATGTTGCAACTGTTACTCGATTCATAACATAAATTCCAAAGAATTTTGAATGGGGAAAATGCAATAGTTTGCGTTCACTTTCTAGGAATTCAGAAAAAAGACAACAAATTACATTGCTGTAATAAAAAGAGAAGTCTTTGAAGAAAACCAAAAATGTAGTTTTTAAGCCACATGACATTTGATTGTCTCACTCTCTGAGGAAAAAAACACATGCTGAAGAGCTCTTCCAACTGTGATATTAAAGTCAGCATTCTGCTCATCATTTAGGGTGTGTTCACACTTGTAGTTCGTTTCACTTGATTTGTTTGGTCCGGACCAAAAAAAAAAAACCATTTAGTCCTGGTCCCCTTAGCATTCACACTAACCCTAAGCATTTTAACACCGAACCTAAAGGCATAGGGTTATGTTCACAACCTGATTGGTCTGCTTTTATTACGTATGCCTACATATGATGGTATTTTGACCAGCTGAGAACTTGTGAAGATCTTGTGTAAAGAGGTAAAATGTGTAAAGGAGTCAAAACAGAGGCAGGAATCCATCCGTCACACACACAAACGAAGATCTGCTGTGAGGAGACGTGGTTCTGATGCCTATAGTACCGAACTGTGATGGGTAACATCACAACTACGACAAGAAAAAACAGGTACACTACCAATCAAAAGTTTGGACACACTTTCCCATTCCCATTTTGACTGGTAGTGTATGCTTGAGCATTTTTTCCTTTTTAGGGTCGCATCTTGTGATATCATGTCCCGTTTTTGGTTCGTTTACAGCGGTATTGCAGCGTTCATATTTCATTCGAACCATACCAGAGTTAGTTTCCGCTGTTAAATTATATACTGTTAATACTGCAGCGCTCTCTCTGGATCTCTCAGCGCTGTCTAGAGGTTAACTGTGTCGAGACACACACAAACACTATACAAATGTTATAATGCAGCTAGAGCAGGAATCAAGGCTTCATCGGGACAGCATTCTAGCACGAAGAGCAATTACACAACATTTGAGATGAAGAGGTGCTCTTTTGGTTTTCAACTGTGATAACTAATGTGCTCACTCACAGAATCAGACACGACTGCTTTTTATATAGCACAATTCCTATTATGAATTATACCATTTGGTTCGTTGGTCCGTTGGGTAGGATTGCTTTCACACCTCAAGCAAACCATCACAGAGTTCAGGCGGTCTCGGAGCGACTATTTTGGTGCGGATCCGAGCGTGAATGCCATGTTCACTTGCCTGAAACGAACCGAACCAAGGGAGAAAACGCACCAGGTTCCGAAACAAATGCTCAGGTGTGAAAGCACCCTAAAACCCACCCCTCCACAATCGACTGCAAATCTAGTCAACAACCGACGAATAGAACCCACCCTACTTTTTTTTTTCAATAATCCGATACACCTGGATGTACGTCACATTATGACAGAAAAGATCTGTCGTTACTTGTTTCATTGTGACTTTAAAAACATTTCTGTGTATTTCTAATATATCAGAATTTGATACATCTTTAATAATATAAGAAACATTTGAGATTATTTTTAAAGAAACAAATATTTTTTAAATCATTTTTATTCTTTAATTAGAAAAAATATATTTTTAGATATAGTTACTTATGTACTATGTATAATGCATGTATCATAGAGAGATGAACAATGTTATTCAATAAAAAAAAAAAAAGACATCAGAAATATTTCAGTCATGCAGTAATTCAGAGATGATGCACGTTGAAAACACATCATTGCAGAGGTCACAGAGGGTTTTAGAGTGACAGCCAAATCTCTGCATCTGCTTGATGGATGGAGAGAGTGTATATACTAGGGAACGTGTACCGAGAGCCTGCAGCACCTCTCTCTCTCTCTCTTTGTGACTCATGCTGTAGTTATGCCCTTTTTTTTTTTACAAACCGCTGCGAGGCAACCATCGTGTTAATATTCAGTACAGTCAGATGCTACAACGCACACAAACACACACTAGTTCCCATTACGGCCTCTATAAAGGATGAGTCAGACGGGCGAGAAGGGAACCCTTTCCTCAGATATTGTCATCCTCAATGCCACTGAATGAATGGCCGTGTTGTCCATCTGTCACGAAACGGCACGTATCCGCACACCTGGAGACAAAGACCTGCTACGACCATTCATTTCTCAGTCCAAAGGTGCAGCCAATTATAATTTTAATTCATTAAATCTTTAGAAATGCTAAACACTGTGAATATCTTGTATAGATAGTTGAAACGCATGCATTTGATTAAAAAAAACATCTTTTTTATGATAAACAGAGCACGTCCAAAATTTTCCATGGCCTTCATTCTTGGTTCATACACTGATTTCATAAACTTACATTTTGATATTAATGATGTGTCTTCAACATTTCTGCTCCTGTCATTGCTAGTCATAAGTATACCAGTAGTACTGGTTACAGTTTCTGACTCATTCATGACTTACATAAAAGCTATGAGATACAATGGCAATGATGCCGAGCACAGGGCGGGTCAAGTTTCAGGGGTTCACTATTGTTTCTGTGTATAACGTACCCACAGTGAGTCTTTCGGTATGTACGCTCTGTAAACAGAAGAACAAATGCACACTCAGACATTTGAGATCATGAAAATGGCTTATTATGCAAAAGCAAGAGCCAGCTTTATTGGTACACCGACATTCTCTAAGGCACATTCTAACCAAATGTCATATCGATCACCGGAACAGCTTGGCGCTTTGTATACAAAAAATGTGTGGATTTAAAATGGTTAATTTTTTTTTAAGTAACACTCTCTTTGAAGATGTTATTCAGTATAATATAATTTCATAGTATATGATTTACAAGAGAGCAAACATATAACCACGCACTGACCTTTCACTAACATAACTCAACTATCATTACATAGTTGATAGCATTATATTTATAGTTGGTGATGCAAATTCATCTCCATTCAAAACACTCTTAAATACAATTCGGGAATGTCATTGTCTGGATATGCTGAGGATATTTGACAAAATGTATTTTAATGCTCATCATCAGTCACTTCCTCCAAATCATCCTCATCCTCATCATCGTCTTCTTCATCATCATCTTCTTCGTCTTCCATTTTCTTCTGTCTGCTAGATGTTCTTGACTACACCAGAAGAAAAATCTTTCAATCGCAGTTTTTGGGATTCAAATGCAACTTGCATAAAAATATGATTTTTCCACCAAGAAAAATTTTGATTTTATTCCCTGAAGTAAAAGCATATTAAGCGTTGTGTTTTACGTTGTGTATCATTTCAGGGTATCAATAGATAATGAACTGTATTGAAGTAGAAGTTTTCTTTGAATAAATACATTCATATTATCCATATGATAATTGAAGTAATTTTAACTAATATAGAGCTGCACGATTCTGGATAAATGAAAAAATAAATAGATTTTTTGTTTTAAAAATCGTTTTGAATGAATGATTCAATGACAAAAACCAAACTCCAGTCAGGCCAATCACATTGTGTATAGAGTCGGTGGGTGGGCTTAACATAATGACGGCAGAGTTGCGACAGTTCCGCATGCTACTTGTAAACAAAGAAGCTGGCAAACAGCGGTCTTTCAAAACGGCTTTGGCCACGACTTTGGAAGACTTGGAGTTAAGCTTTTCTTTGAGAAAAGAACAAGAACAGCACTGAAGTCATTCTTAAAAAAGGAAGATGTTTTGGAGCTTTGCCAACCGGATACGGCAAAAGTTTAATCTATCAACTAGCTCCGCTTCACCTTCTTCATTGCTCTGGTTGGTTGTAGCGCTATCCTATTGCGTGCAGAGGGAATCTGAAAGACAACCGTTTATCCCGCCCCACGGATTGAGCCCTGCCAATGGTGTGTTCCCAGACCCAACATCTTGATGTGGGTCTGGCTTGTCAGGCTAGTTGCCACCTACTGGTGTAACGATTTTGGGTGAATTCCAATCGGAAGTGAGCATCCCTCTACTCACTCCGAAGTGCAAAGCCCTTGAAGTGGACATTAT
This sequence comes from Rhinogobio ventralis, assembly GCA_039654625.1. Taxonomy (NCBI): domain Eukaryota; kingdom Metazoa; phylum Chordata; class Actinopteri; order Cypriniformes; family Gobionidae; genus Rhinogobio; species Rhinogobio ventralis. The sequence goes on from CM077209.1 coordinate 27,828,424, forward strand.
GGAGGGAGCAGGGCACTTGCGTGTCATAATGGCCCTGTCCCAAATAGCACACTTTATATGCACTTATGGTCTTGTAGGTTTAAAATGGCCGCCGCGTACACATGATCGTGAAGTCCACGAGAATATAGGGGGTCCCAGTTCTCATTTTAGGTTTCAGAAGATACAAACTTTTGCTGAGCTCACACTGGTGTGAGTTATGCAGCAGACTTCTTCCCAACAGTCAAAGCGGTGTTACGTCATGAAAGAACTCGTAGAAAAACCTGTTTAAAAGTGTTTAGGGTGCCATTTGGGACAGGGCCAATATAGCCTTTTAAAACTTGGTGAAGGAATCAATGAAAGAAAATGTAATTTCCTCATTATCTTCACCTGTTTGGACACTGTAAGTCAACACTACCTGAAATGTATGGGATAAATTTATGTAAAATACCACAAACAAAACTAAGCAACTTGAATTATTCTGTTTATACGTTAACTCAAACTCAAACGCTTTAAAATGAATCGCGAGGACGCCACCCTGGGTCACATGACCATAAGCGATAAAATTACTTCCTCGAAGTGACCATCGCATGTACCCTTCGCTAACGGACTTGTGAAAGGGCCCTTTGTGAAGGGATTCAGGTGTCCACTTTCATTTGGAACGCCCCTTTAATTTATAAAATGTTTATCTGAAGCATCAAGTTACTTTCAAAAGGTGATTTACTCTATTTTGATCGCTACTGTACACATCGGTGTTTATATCCAAACTATAAACTTTTATCCCAGTACTACTTCTGTAATCATTTGAATGTAACACAGGTGTGAACGTACTTGTCTGTTAAGTGTTACGTGTTTAATAGACGAAGACGTATGGTTGTCATTTAGGAAAAAGTTGCGCAGGTGTTTGAATTGAGATCGCAATCTTTTAACGATTAATCATGCACCTCTACTGTAATACATAATGCATCCAAAGATCTTTTTTGTCAACACTTGACCCACTAATACTAACACTTTCTATTCTATATGTTTTCTATTGTAAATGTAAATATAAGATATGGGGAAGCACTTACCTGCATTGTTCCTGATTTACTCATTGATGTACCAGTTCGATTCAGGGACAGTTTAGAATTGGCACGAACTATTTCTAACCGTGACTGGTAATCAGGGGGGTGCAGTGAATTTCTAAATACCTGTCAAGACAAAAAAATGGTAGACTGTAGACTACTCTTCATATGGACCACCAAGAACCTAATGTCATCTCACTCAGCTGCCACATAATAAAACAATAACGAGTACAATGAAATGAGTCAACACAAACTAGTACCACATACTGTGTTGTAGCAACAGAGAAACATGTCATTTAGATTTGGAAAAACATTTACACACTCTGTCCTGGTAAGGGTGTGCCAACAAACATTGTCACCTCAACTTTATTAACTCCAGTTAAATATTACAGGAAGAATATTTATGACCCATCTCTATATGCTTTAGTTGTGTCTTCATAAAACTGTCACCATGTGCCAATATATGACTATTACAAATTTCCACATCCAATTACAGGCAAAGTTCAGACCAGAACGAGGAAACATTTCCTTAAAAAAAATCCCCGATGAAATAATATTCATGTGAAACTCTCCCCGGCAAGTCAAGAAAATATTAACAAACTGAGTCTTGAGCATAAAATTTGTTTTGGCATGCCAAACTAGGAATTCATAAATAAATGCATTAGCCAGTGCGAACATTCCACAGCTGACTGAACACACTTTGCAAGATGCCTCTCCAGTTCTTTTACGTATCAGGATTGGTGGGGGCCTTATACCCCAGCAACCAGAGCTTTCATTATTATGACAGTAGGGGGATCTCAGGAGGAGAAAGAATATAATTTGATTAGACATTAAGACAGACAAGCTCAAACCAGCAGGCCCGCCAGAGCAGCGGTGCTGGTGCAGAGCACTCACCTCGAGGTCTCCTTCCTCATCTACATTCTGAATGTCCTGGTAAGCAGTTGTGTAAATTTCCAAAGCCTTGGCATGGAACGCCATCTCCACCGTCACAAATTCACCCAAAATTTTCTGCATTGGAAACATGAGAACATTTTAAATATAATTTCTCTGAAGTAGCACTGGAAGATTTGATGTATAGAAAAGTCACTAGTGTAATTAAATATAAATAATATTTATAATTAATATACGCTATTGTTCAAAAGTTTGGGTTCGGTAAGATTTTATGATATTTTTGAAAGAAGTCTCTTAATCTGGCCAAAGCTGCATATATTTAATCAACAATTAAGTAAAACAATTAATATTGTGAATTAATATTACAATTTTAAATAACTGTTTTCCATTTTAATATATTTCATGTGATGGCAAAGCATCATTATTCCATCCTTCAGTGTAACATGATCCTTCAGAAATTATTCTAATATGGTGATTTTGGTGCTCCAGAAACATGTGGAAACCATGATACATTTTTTCAGTATTCTTTGATGAATAAAAAGTTCAAAAGTCCAGCATTTATTAAAATAATGAAATATAAATGTTTTGTAACCGTTTTATGTATGTATATGAAATGTTTTTGCACCGTCACTTTAGAATAATTTAATGCATCCTTGAAATAAAAGTTAATTTCTTTCTTTCTTTAAAAAACAAACAAAAAACTAACCCCAAACTTTTGACTTAAATGTGGGTTTTATTTTCCAAATAAGCTGATTTTTTTTTTTTTTAAAGAAATAAGCAATCGTTCAATCCAAGGACCTTAATATCACAAATCTTCTGCTTTTCAAAGTCGTCTATTGTCTCCTCCAGCTGGCGAGTCGTGCGTGTGGCATCCATTGTGGCTCTTTGGAGTTCACTCTCAGCCTTTCAACACACAACCGACAATAAAACGTAAAGCACAAAGTGTTCCGAGCAGCAGACATAAATGATGCGAGTCTATCAGCTTACTGAGAGGTTTTGAAGGCAGTGAGAAGTTTCACATCAAGTTGAGTATATGCAAAGACTTTAGTTATATGAACTTGTATTACTATGAATGGGAGAAAGTGCAACAGTGTAATAAGTCCCGCCTTTTAAGTAAAAGAGCCAATCTGCGATTGGAAAAGTCATTGTGTCACTGCAGCTGCCATTAGAAGCTCCGGTTGGTATAGGAACAGTCAGTGTTCTAAAACACAAGCTTAGGACTGTGCATGCGCATTGGCTGGTCCATTCCGAAAAATTCAGTTTTTTGTCATAAATTGAGCTTTTAGAAACAACATTTATGAGACTGTTGTCGTCAGATTTCATGATTTCAAATATGACATTTTTGAAATAGCTGCCCAAGATGGCCGTTGAGTGAAATTACTTGCCTGAAAGGGACTTTGGTATACGTGACATATTAGTATCAGGCTAAAGTAGTTTCAAGATGATATTACAGTTTGTTGCACACAAGGCCCACCTGTGACTGAGAAAGGCTGTTAAGGTATTATCTGTAATTCTGTGGTTTACAATAAATATCTTTATATGGCATTAAAATGTCAAGAGTAAGGCTGTCGATTCATGTTATTAATAAAGTTGTATTAAAATTGATGTGTTAAAAAATTAACACATTTATTTAACCCCCAAAACCTATACAAATATTCAATTCAGTTCAATTCAAGCTTATTTGTATATCACTTTTCACAATACGTATTGTTTTAAAGGAGCTTACAGGAAGCAGCTTTAGGAGGTATTCTATTATCAGCCAGAGATGAGTGTATTCAGGTAATGTCCATATGGCAGTAATATACAGTTATAATATAGCACGTTATGTGGTTCAGTTTAGCTAACACAACGAACATGCTAGGCTGCAATTACAACTTGTGCCTGTAATGATTACAATACAAGGAAAATATTACAGTAAAGGTGCAGTGTGCAATTTCTGAGAAATACTGTATCAACCCAAACAAACCCCCCCCACCTTCATTGCTCCGCCCCCCAAAATGCAGGAACACGCAATGCAAGAGTGGATATCTCTTTATCATAGCTGAAGTGAAGCAAAATAATGCTTTGCAAATATAAAGTGAAGATGATGAACGAACGACTAGGAAGAACAAAAAATGTACATACAGTACACAAGAGTTGATACACGTTCGTTGTTAGTTGCCAGCAGCATACCAGCTCCAGACAAACAATAAACAGACACTCAAAACTGTCCTGTTACTATAGCTAGCATTACAACAACAGCCAAAGTTTCTCACATATGGAGCAATGCAACCTCAGTGTCTGATTTCAGGCCTTCCAGCTCTCTAACGTCTCTCCAGTGCTGGAAAGCTTTTCTAATATTAATGCGGGTCCCAAAGCTCTTACCTGTTAATAACTCTACTTTTCCCATTGATATTCCTCTGACCTTTTCTCTTTTGTACTGTCTCAGGCATCTCTCTTTCTACAGTCTTTATTAAAATCTCCCTCTTGCTCACTCTCTCTCCTCCCCCATGAGTGGACACGCTCCCTACTGCTGATTGGCTACAAGTTTGTTGTGCTGCTCAGTCTGATCCACTTTCAACAGAATTTCTCAGAAATCACTCACTGCACCTTTAAGATAATATTTGAAAGTTTTGTGTGTCAATCCAAAATATGCAGCGATACATGCAGACATTTTGAATATCCAAGTTTAAATGTTATATTGCAGATGGCCAAAGTCTATTTCAATATTGACTTCTAATGCCACTTTTATATGTATTAATTAATTTACTTATGTGACACAATAATGTCTAAAATTATCTTTATTTTGGGGCTTTCTCAGCAAATATTTTGTATGTAATTAAACCTATTAATTTTTATTGATTGACAGCTCTAATCTACAGGGTAATTTGACTAATAACTGTGACATCTTTACTACCCTTCAAGTTCACAGCTATGTACAGTAGTTCCAGTGAAAGAAGAAATAATAACATCTGTTTGTAAGGATACAATGATCTGTCTGTCTGATGGGTTTCTCTGCCTCATTTTTTCAAGCTGCTGCATTTGCTTGGCCTCTCTGTTCCTTGCAGTCTGCGTCTGCTTCAGGTCCTCCTGTACATAAATTAAATAAAATCACAAAAGGTTGGTAAGAACAGAGCACCCGAGTTCTTCGGTTTTGACCTGTGACAACAGTCACTGTACATCATGCTTACTCAGAATGTGATGCAATGCTGCCCTCATGAGATCACTGAAATAAGGTCATTTTTATATTTTAACTATAAAGTATGAACCCATTTACTTGCACTTCATCACTGAGGGGCTTATGAAGAAAAAAACTTACCCTTTTTGTTTTCACAATATTTCCATATGCTTTCAAAGGCTCTATAACTTTCACTTCCAGCCTCTCCACCTGTGAATGATAGTATGTGTTTGCATATTAGTAGGAAACACAAATAAGCTAAAGTATGTTTTCATGGTTTTAAACACACCTCTGCTTGCCGATAGTCCTGAATCTTGGCCAGTTGATCTGCAAAATTCTTCAATCCACATTTTAGGTTTGGTGTTTCTGTGTCAGCATAAATGCCGACTTCTTTGACCAGGAGGTCAGCTTTGTCCCGCAGTCGTGCAGTTTTACGGACATAAGCAGCAAACAGTTGGCACAGATCTCCAAAGTGCTTCTCTACATTAGTGATGCTGTCCTGAATCTGCTTGGTCTGGATGTCTCTGTAATGTGCAACATGAAAAATAAAGATAATCTGACTGAGTGAATTTTGTTAGGATAAACATGTAGACTATAGATTTTGCCCTTCATCAACATGTTAAAAAGGGTTATAAGATTTATTCTTTGAGAGCAAAAGTACACATTACAAGACTATAAGTATACAGTCTCTTCAAACGAGCTATTTAAAACAAACTGTTTTCTGTAGTATCCTGCTTATACCTAAAAAAAGCGAAAAAACAATAGCAGCAGCATTTAACTGGTTTTACAAATTATAGTTTTAATAATACACTTTAAGTTAGGACGTCATGTATAGCATTTTTCTTTTTTAAATATCTTTTAACTTCGAAATGTGCAAACATTCTTTTCTGTTAACAATTTTTAATTTCGGTTACATAGATAACTATGCAGTTTCTGTTTTAATATACTGATACAAGTTGTGCTTATGCAGTTATATAGTCATTTAAACAATAAAACGCCCGCTAGCAGATTGACTAACGTTACTGTTTGTATAATTTAGCTTAGCTGGCTAACTTAGTTAGCTTCCCAAACGTCATAACAAATCTGGACAACTTTTACCTCGCTCTTGCATCAGGAGTGCGGCTCATGATGATTCGAAAACAATATCGATTTATACATTAAAGATAAAACCTCAAGCTAAAAGAATCATGACGTATTTAAAATTATAAAAAGATTGTTGCGCCAATGCTTATGCTGCAGCAGGAAATCTGGATGAACGCCGTGCCGTTACCATGGAGCTAAAAGTCACCGTGCGCCCTCTACTGGTAAACATAACATAAAAATAAGCTCATAACATACATTTATTTAAAAAAATAAAATGACTATATAAAAAAAAAAAAAAAAAAAAGCTCAACATAACATAAAATAACTTTATATTAAACAAATTAAATAAACAGAACATACATTTATATAAAAATATAACTTTATACAAACCCGATTCCAAAAAAGTTGGGACATTATACAAATTGTGAATAAAAACAGAATGCAATGATGTGGAAGTTTCAAATTTCAATATTTGATTCAGAATACAACATAGATGACATATCAAATGTTTAAACTGAGAAAATATATCATTTTAAGGGAAAAATAAGTAGATTTTAAATTTCATGGCATCAGCACATCTCAAAAAAGTTGGGACAAGGCCATGTTTACCACTGTGTGGCATCCCCTCTTCTTTTTATAACAGTCTGCAAACGTCTGGGGACTGAGGAGACAAGTTGCTCAAGTTTAGGAATAGGAATGTTGTCCCATTCTTGTCTAATACAGGCTTCTAGTTGCTCAACGGTCTTAGGTCTTCTTTGTCGCATCTTCCTCTTTATGATGCGCCAAATGTTTTCTATGGGTGAAAGATCTGGACTGCAGGCTGGCCATTTCAGTACCCGGATCCTTCTTCTACGCAGCCATGATGTTGTAATTGATGCAGTATGTGGTCTGGCATTGTCATGTTGGAAAATGCAACGTCTTCCCTGAAAGAGACGACGTCTGGATGGGAGCATATGTTGTTCTAGAACTTGAATATACCTTTCAGCATTGATGGTGCATTTCCAGATGTGTAAGCTGCCCATGCCACACGCACTCATGCAACCCCATACCATCAGAGATGCAGGCTTCTGAACTGAGCGCTGATAACAACTTGGGTTGTCCTTGTCCTCTTTAGTCTGGATGACATGGCGTCCCAGTTTTCCAAAAAGAACTTCAAATTTTGATTCGTCTGACCACAGAACAGTTTTCCACTTTGCCACAGTCCATTTTAAATGAGCCTTGGCCCAGAGAAAACGCCTGCGCTTCTGGATCATGTTTAGATATGGCTTCTTTTTTGACCTATAGAGTTTTAGCCAGCAACGGCGAATGGCACGGTGCATTGTGTTCACCGACAATGTTTTCTGGAAGTATTCCTGAGCCCATGTTGTGATTTCCATTACAGTAGCATTCCTGTATGTGATGCAGTGCCATCTAAGGGCCCGAAGATCACGGGCATCCAGTATGGTTTTCCGACCTTGACCCTTACGCACAGAGATTGTTCCAGATTCTCTGGATGATATTATGCACTGTAGATGATGATAACTTCAAACTCTTTGCAATTTTTCTCTGAGAAACTCCTTTCTGATATTTTGTTCCACTATTTTTCACCGCGGAATTGGTGATCCTCTGCCCATCTTGACTTCTGAGAGACACTGCCACTCTGAGAGGCTCTTTTTATGCCCAATCATGTTGCCAATTGACCTAATAATTTGCAAATCACATGTCTCACTTTCAACATTTGATATGTTATCTATATTCTATTGTGAATAAAATATAAGTTTATGAGATTTGTAAATTATTGCATTCCTTTTTTATTCACAATTTGTACAGTGTCCCAACTTTTTGGAATCGGGTTTGTATATATAATCAAATACAAAAAATAAAAGCTCATAACATAACATAACATTTATATTAAAAATAAAATAACTATATTAAAAAATAAAATAACTTTATATAAAAAAAAATACAAAAAAGCTCAACATAACATAAACTGATTTGTCAAGAGCATATATCCAATGATGTGACAATATTAATTCTCTTTCAGGTTTTGAGACTATAAGTTGAAAACACCTCGTGTAAAATATGATTATAACCCATGTGATGGCATTTTACTTCTCCAGCTTACATCTTTAATGTATTGCCCTCTGTGAATTAATTTGACCATCATGTCAACAGCAATATGAAAGCAAAAAATCATCTGCTGGATTTGCTTTCTTTTTTACTATGAATAAAGCAATTTGACTTTAATTCCCCTCTTAACAGACACATATGGCATACTTTAGCGATTTTATTGGGTTTGTAACATTGCCAAAAGCAGGCTTCATGATCATTGAAAGTAATGGGAATTCATTGTGATGCGCTCATGAATGTCACCAGCTGCTGTGTCTGCGCCTCTGTGGAGAATGTCCAAAAACCTTCATTATCATGCTTAATCATCCATGGAATTGATCCCACTGTAACAGATTGCCTGTGTAAAACACGTTGCATTTAGCTGTGTGCACTGTGCATTCCACTGTGAGTCCTATTTAAGGAGCCTAAAGTCTTAAAGGGATAGTTCACCCAAAAACAAAAATTCTGTCATCATTTACTCACCCTCGTGTTGTTCCAAATGTAAAACTATCCATATAAATTGAGTGGTTTAGTTCAAATCTTCTGAGTGCTTTATATGATGAACACGATTGAATTTAGGCTTTTATTCACATTTAAACACTGATCAGCGAACATAAACAGAAGCTCAACCGAACCTGCTTGACGTGTAAGAAAAATCCTCGTTGATTCTTGCGGAAGTAACACGAGAATGAACCTCATTGGTTCTCCATTTACAACTGATGTGTGCTCTGATGAATGTTTATATGTATCAATGCTCAATGTATAAAACGATCGTGTCTCTTCAGAAAAAAATTGACTAAATCGCTAAATTCATATGGTTTTACGATCTCTTTATGAACTTTTTGAAGCGTCAAAGTGGTAGTTGTGTAGCTGTCAATGGAGGGACAGAAATTATAAAAAAATATCTTCATTTGTGTTCCAAAGAAGATAAAAAAAAGTCTTACGGGTTTGGAACAACATGACGGTGAGTAATTAATGTCATTTTTGGGTGAACTTTTTTTTATTTGAATTATTTTTAATAATTGACTGACTGTGTTTACATGAACAAGAATTCTGCTTTGGTAAAATTCTGAATATCAATGTCATTTAAACACATTAGCCTGATTGTCTTAAGACAATATTCTCATTTAGAAATCTGAAACTGCTAGGCCTATTTATCTGATTTTTTGGGAATGTAAAAGCATGCATACATCCACTTTAGTTAAACACCAATCATCTGATCATGTCCAAAAGTGTAGCATCAGTAAAAGTAGCAAAGCTATAGCCTAGTGTAACCACATTAATTTTTCAGTAGTTAAGCTCTTTTGTTGATTATTAGAGGCTTAGTAGTGTAAAACGCAAACGTTTAATTTGTCTAGAAAATATTTCAGCAATAGCCTACATGTGTACAGTATTATCTGTATTAAGTTTAAAGACTAAATACAAGTCCAATTCTGGAATTAATGACCATGTTAAAAGTCGTCATCATCATCATCATCATCATCATCAGGTTGAATCGATCGCGTGATTCCAGCGTAAATGACCCACTCCTTGAACTGGGCTGGTATCCAAACTGTGTAGAAGAGACAACTTCGCCCGTTGTGCTGTAGGCCTACCTAACGTTAAATAGTTTAGTCACCCACCTTGTGTTAGGACAGCTATTAACAGAAACATGTGGAAAATATACTCTGCAGTCCGAAGATAAAGCACTTTTCACGTCGAGGACATACAACATAAATGTACACACACATATTCAGGTAAGGTGACAAGTTACAGGTGCACTGCTAGTAAAACCACTCCATTAATATGACGTACCACAATATAGCCTAAAATAAAAAGGGGTTGGAGGTGCTTTGTGATATGAGCTAATGTCACGTTACCCCCTCCCCCCATCATATTAGGCTACTTATACGTTTGTAGCTTAGCTAGCTATTTTCGAGTAGATTGCCCAACGGTGTCCAGTACAAATAAAAATTCTGAGTAATATCAGACAGTTGTGTGTCAGTCTAGCTATTAAAGAAACATTTTGAAGCGTTGAGCCTTTATTTGACTAATATTTAAAAAATATATTAAATGTAGGCTACATCATGGCCTCGTTTGTTAGTGGCCTACATTGTAAATGTATGTGCTCTTGTTTGATTTCGTTAAGCACATGAATGAGAATTAATGAATGTTTAAGTTATTGTCAAAAATAACCAAAATAATAAGTCAAGAGCGAGTAAATACATTTGTAGAATAAATATTTGGAATATGCAGATTTTTCCAGAATCAAAAACTTTATTAATCAGAACGACACTTAACTTTAAAACTGTTGCTCAAGTAAACAGGCTCATTGTATAATAACCTTTGTTTAATCACAACGACAACCACTTATAAAAATGTGTCGACTTAATAGTAGGCTATAATATAAAGCAGTAATAGTTTTAGTATATGCAGTGGAGTGCAGTAATAGTTATATTCCACTAGATGGCAGGCAAAATCTTTCTTACCACACTTATAATTCTGTTTGGGAGATTTTTTTTTGAATTCATACTTAAAAGTGTGCTTTCTATAAAATGCATGTATGTAGGTTACAGATGTCTACTATTAGGTGATTTTTAAGTGATTATTTCTGTATGAGTGCATGAAATAACTCATGGGATTAGATTGCAGTCAGGGTTGGTAGATTTAAAGCCTACATTACCGCTTATATGATGCATTCATTAGAAGTGAGGAACGAACAGATGTTTAGAACACCGCTTTCTTTTTATTTCCCCTTAGATCTTCAGTCTTCACCTTGTGGAAGTTGCCCTCACCCCAAAAATACTGCATTGTTTGTCTGGTGTATTCATTTGTTCTGGAAGATTGTGTCCTCTTAGAGACAGAGTCTGACTTTCTTAAGGAACAGATGGTGTTATTACAAAAACACCAATTAGCAGGAAGTGGGTTGCATCAACACAGCTCTCTGAGCTTCATGTTGGTGGCCGTCTGTGCCGTGCTGACAGGTTATGTCAGAAAGAAGTGTTCCCGCTGAACAGATTGGGAATGACATATGTCAGGAGCCTTGGCTGTCTAGGGCCCAGCGAGAGAGGTATCGGGGCCTTTGAGCATTGCCCTTCTTGCCTGCAGGTGAGACCTCATCAATGTTGTGCTCTCTAAGGGTGTCAAGTCATCTCTACGGTCCCTACACCCCACCAATCACCGGCAGCAGTGTGTCCGCATGCCTGCCTGCTTCTGTCATTATGCGCTCTGTGGTGTCTGTCAGCAGCTACATGAAATTAGAGAAAACCTTCTGCTGATTACTTCTTCATTCTGCTCTCATTTAAAATGCAAGGCCCACCTTATGCTGATGCGTTTGGTCTGCTCTGCATGATGTCGGTTTTTTTTTGAAGAATGCAATAGTTTCATTAACATACAAACAATACCCTCTTAGAAATCATTCCATAATTGCATATTTAATTCTGAATCATATTTTGATTGCATATCTGTCCTGTGATATCTTGTTTTACATCTTTATATGTGGTGTGGCTCTTTAAAGTCAACATGAAACGAAAGTTGCAATATTCTTTTCGTATCCAAGTGAAATGGCTTCTCGAACAAGAAAAAAATGTAGGGTGGAACTTGATTTTGTCCATTGGGTATTCATTGAATTGTTGTGGTTTGCTATTGCTGAGATCTCATGTGAGTGACAAGTTATTTTGATTGAAGGTTAAAAAAGTACTTTACATTAAAAAAAATAAAAAATAACAATGTGCATGGATAAATCCTTGCAATAAATACTTTTAATTTCATGGTAATTTAGTCTAAACTAACATCTGAAAAGGATCTGCTCTGCAGAATGTAGAGATGCATATGCACAAACTAAAAGTAGGGGAGATATTTTTTTACTCCCCATTATTGAAAATTAAAGACGTGACTAAAAAAGGTAAAAATGGTTATTGGACATTTTCATTGTTATTGCCTAGGAAAAAATATTCAGTTCACTGAACACAGGTTGACCATTTGTTGTGGGCAGTTACCAAGACAAGTAACTAAGAATACATGATATATGCTATGCAATGCACTGATGCTACTATATGTAAAGGACGAGGGCTAGTTTTTAAATATGGGGAAGCTGTCATAAGAGTGATATCATAAGGTTTTGAATCAAAAGTTTGAATCAAAATAAAAATTTGATGTTTATCTGCTTACCTCCTGGAGATCCAAGATAAAGGTGACTTTGTTTCTTCAGTAGAACACAAAGATTTTTAACTCCAACCGTTGCAGTCTGTCAGTCTTATAATGCATGTGAATGGTAGTAAAAAACAACATGCACAGACAAATCCATATTAAACCCTGTGGCTCGTGACGACACATTGGTGTCTTAAGACACGAAACGATCGGTTTGTGCGAGAAACTGAACAGTATTTATATAATGTTTTACCTCTAGTACACCACGATGTCCAATAGCCTTCAGTGCGCGATCACTTTTGGTAAGTGAGGTCAATGTACACGATCTGGTGTAGAGATACGCGCAAGAGATTGTGTACATTGTGTACATTGTGTACATTGTTGTACATTGACCTCACTTACCGGAAGTGATCGTGTGCTGAAAGCTGTTGGACATAAACAAAATTATATAAATACTGTTTGGTTTCTCGCACAAACCGATCATTTCGTGTCTTAAGACATCTATGTGTCGTCACGAGCCACAGGGTTTAATATGGATTTGTCTGTGCATGTTTTTTTATTCTCATAGATTTTGTTACCATTCACATGCATTATATACGACTGACAGACTGCAACGGTTGGAGTTAAAAATCTTCATTTGTGTTCTACTGAAGAAACAAAGTCACCTATATCTTGGATGCCCTGGGGGTAAGCAGATAAACATAAAAAAAAAGCATGTGAACTATCCCTTTAAGAGATGATTTTGTGAATTTTCTTTTAAATCTTCCAAACTTAAATTCTGATCGCATTTTCAGTTAGGGGACACAATAAACCACTCTCTGTATTTTGTTCATAAATGCTGAAATGCTGAAATGTCATTAAATGTATATATGGATACTTTGAGGAATACATGTAAGCAAATGCAAAACAATAAGAAATCATATGAGATGGAAATATCACATTATATTTCAATGTTTTTGCGAAAGAGAACACAAAATATCAAGGGGTATGCAAAAGTTTTGCAAGCAAACGCAAAGTTTCTTGGAGGGACGCAAAAGTGCTGGCACAATATGGTGTAAGTTGGGACCACAAAAATGTGGGGCCTCTTAGGGGACATGGTGGAAAAGGGAAAAATTGTATTTTGATGTTTTCCTGTATGCTCACAAAATGCATGCATTCCCCTGAGAAACCTTGTGTTCGCTTGCTAAACTTTTAAGTTCCCCCAAGATATTTTGTTCATGTAGGCGCAAAAAACATTGAAATATTTATTCTTCCCATTTCATATTATTTCCATAAACACTTTTGCATCCCTCCAAGAAACTTTGCGTTTGCTTGCAAAACTTTTGCATTCCCCCTTGATATTTCATGTTCTCTTTCGCAAAAACATTGAAATCTAATTTTCCTTCCATCTCATATGATTTCTTCGCATTCGCTCACACGTATTCCTCAACATATCCATGTATACATTTAATGACTTTTTTTTTAAGGGGGCATAACACACACAGTTTCTCTATAGTACCTATAGAGTAGTATTGCATTCTTCATATCTCTGAAAAGTCTTTAGTTTTATAATATTTATAAAAGACAGATACGCTGTACCGATTCTTTCCCGAAAATAGCCGAAGGCGTGCAGTGGGCAGAGCTAAAGAATCTCGAACGCACACACACACTCCCTGGATAACTTTCGATTCACTATACATTCGTGTTGTTTACTTTATATGCACTTACGCGCCAATTGCCAACGAAACACAGACATTTGATGCAGTTTCACTCACCGCCTGCAGCTTCGACTCGTGACAGGGAACAAACAAACACACTTGCAGAACTCCGTTGCTGCTCCGGAAAAAAAAAATGCAGCCACTGTTTCCTTAACGCTGTTTTTTTGGGAAGCTGAACAAGGTTATCTTTCCCTCATAACCAGAAACACACTTTAGTGACATTGTAAATTTCGTGGTCTAAAAACAAAATGAGAGCGCTGCCGATGCTGCAACGGAGCTCATTGTTGACTTGACGCTCTTGCTCAAGTTCTGGTTGATGTGTGTACGCGCTCATCCGGATGAAGTGCCCATACAAGAAATTCCGCCCTTTATGACTTCATAAAGGGCCATACTCAAAAAAAACTTTCCAAAACTTGGTCGAATCCTGAAGGAGTGTATTTGGCACAGAAATACTCTGCCATACGTCCAACTCATTTTTTTGAAATTTTGGTAATGTTTATCATGAGAATCCAACTCTTTAACAGTGTAAATAAGTCGGAATGCATGAAATAGCATTAGAACCCCCTTAAAAAAAAACGACATTTCAGCATTTATAAACAAAATACAGAGAGTGGTTTATTGTGTCCCCTAACTGAAAATGCGATCAGAATTTAAGTTTGGAAAATTCACAACATCATCTGTTAAGACACTTTTGAGCTTGACCACTGTTGCATTTATGCAACTTTACTTTTGATTCAAAACCTTATGATATCACTCTTATGACAGCTTCCCCATATGTAAAAACTAGCCCTTGCCCTTTATATATAGTAGCATGAAGACTAGGCAGCAGTGCTTAATGGCTTTTGATGCATAGCATAGCATAGCATATATCATGTACTCTTAGTTACTTGTCTTGGTAACTGCATGATGTGTGTGCATTACTGTAAGTAGCTACAGTAAGAAAGTACCTACTAAAAACATAAATGTGCAGGTAAATTAACAAGTGCACATGTATTAGGCCAAAGTTGAATCAGCCATGTAATTCACTTCATACTCTTAAAATTGATTGTACCTTTAAGCCCAGTCTACAGAAGTGTCATGCATGTATAATTTATTTATCCCACATTTAATATTAATAGCAATCTTTATTGTGCTCGAACATCCAGCCAGATTACCCACCCTGCATTTTTACCTTAATGCATCTCCGAGCCGGTGATGCTGCCAGACTGCGGCCATCACACAGATGCAAACAACTGAGTACATCTTTACTGCACGTTAACCTCTTTGCTGTAATAGACTGCCCCTCCTAAACACACCATATCTATCACTTCCCTAGAGAGGTTGTTTTGGAGTGCTTCCAGAACTTTTAGCTTTACCGGCTAATTGAGGATGACTTCAGACTCCAGAAACACTGCTCAATCCTGCGTGGTTTATTGTGTGTGTGTGTGTGTGAGAGAGAGAGAGAGGTACAGTGGCATGAGCAGTAGATCGAATGTGTTCTTATAAGTCAACTTGAGATGCATAATTTTCGCTGTATTTCTCTTTTGCATTGCAAAAACTGTCCTTATGTCATCAATATGTAAATGGATGAAATCGCCAAGAGTGCAGCTTTGTTTCCCTGAAGTGCATTCGTTAGAAACTGTTAGCATAATTGATTCTCAGCACTGCAATAAAACTGGTCATTTTGTGAGGCTTCTAGGCCCCATGGGAATGCAGTTGGAGTTCATGGAGTAACTTCCAGCATTAATCATTAAGAAGTGTCCATGCCTGATAGACAGTGCTCGGCCCCCTGAGATGGACAAACACCGTACTATTCCAATAATTGATGTCTGTGAAATAACAGCGCGACAGTGGTTCGATTGACCGTCGTCCTTACCAAATGTTTTCCGATAAAGGCTGACTTCAGAGGTTACATCTGAGATTTATTTACCCTCTTTTCAGTATCCAATACATCGGAATCATCAGTTCAAATATATGCTTGTAGTTAAACTTTCAAAATGATTTTACATTAGTAGAGATGCACAATATATCGGCACCATCGATTGTCAGACAGTTATAGAGATTGTATTTTAATTTACCAGTATCAATCAATATTGAATATTTAATTGTAATATAATTTAATTACCTTTGCCATCACCTAATGCTCATATCATCTTTAAAACACTGATTTTTGAAATTAGACCTGTTAAATGTAATCTTTACCAAATCTCAAAATCCATTTTTATTCTGTTCATTATAACACCTAAAGTCACTTTTTATAGTTTTTCCTAAACTATACACATCACAACATGGGAAATGTTAGGAAAATGTTGGCGTTATTTAGTCACTTATTGAGCAGTAGGCTAGATTGAGTCGTTTACTTCCAGTCTTTGTGCTAAGCTAGGCTAGCAGTGGGTACGCATACACTGCTAGCCTAGCTTAGCACAAAGACTGGAAGTAAAGAGAGCGTTATGGCAGGCACGGAGATGAGAATGGTATGTATGGACTTATCTAACTCTGGGGGATACGGTGAATAAGCTAAAGTCCCAAAAAGTCGGCGTGTTCCTTTAATATCCACTATTTATTAGCCATAAAAAAAAGTATCCATACATCCATCGAATTTACCTATCCACCCATCCATCCATCCAATTTTCACATCCATCCATCCATCCATCCAATTTTCCCATCCATCCATCCATCCAATTTTCCCATCCATCCATCCAATCTTCCCATCCATCCATCCAATTTTCCCATCCATCCAATTTCCCCATCCATCCATCCATCCATCCATCCAATTTCTCCATCCATCCATCCATTCATCCATCCAAGTTTCCCATCCATCCATCCATCCAATTTTCCCATCCATCCATCCAATTTTCCCATCCATCCATCCAATTTCCCCATCCATCCATCCATCCAATTTCCCCATCCATCCAATTTTCCCATCCATCCATCTATCCAGTTTTCCCATCCATCCATCCATCCAGTTTTCCCATCCATTCATCCATCCATCCATCCATCCAATTTTCCCATCCATCCATCCGTCCATCCAATTTTTCCATCCATCCATCCAATTTTCCTATCTATCCATCTATCATCCATCCATCCATCCATTAATCCAGTTTCCCCATCCATCCATCTATCATCCATCTATCCATCCAATTTCTCCATCCATCCATCTAATTTTTCCATCCATCCATCCAATTTCCCCATCCATCCAATTTCCCCATCCATCCATCTATCATCCATCTATCCATCTATCATCCATCCATCCATCCAATTTCTCCCTCCATCCAATTTCCCCATCCATCCAATTTTCCCATCCATCCATCTATCCAATTTTCCCATCCATCCATCCATCCAATTTTCCCATCCATCCATCCATCCAATTTTCCCATCCATCCAATTTTCCCATCCATCTGTCCATCGATTAAATTTTCCCATCTATCATCCATCCAATTTCTCCATCCAATTTTTCCATCCATCTATCATCTATCCATCCATCCATCCAATTTTCCCATCCATCCATCCATCCAATTTTCCTATCTATCCATCTATCATCCATCCATCCATCCATTAATCCAGTTTCCCCATCCATCCATCTATCATCCATCTATCCATCCAATTTCTCCATCCATCCATCTAATTTTTCCATCCATCCATCCAATTTCCCCATCCATCCATCTATCATCCATCTATCCATCTATCATCCATCCATCCATCCAATTTCTCCCTCCATCCATCCATCCATCCATCCATCCAATTTCCCCATCCATCCAATTTTCCCATCCATCCATCTATCCAATTTTCCCATCCATCCATCCATCCAATTTTCCCATCCATCCATCCATCCAATTTTCCCATCCATCCAATTTTCCCATCCATCTGTCCATCGATTCAATTTTCCCATCTATCATCCATCCAATTTCTCCATCCAATTTTTCCATCCATCTATCATCTATCCATCCATCCATCCAATTTTCCCATCCATCCATCCATCCAATTTTCTTATCCATCCATCCATCCAATTTCCTTATCCATCCATCTATCATCCATCTATCCATCTATCATCCGTCTATCCATCCATCCAATTTTTCCCTCCATCCATCCATCCATCCAATTTCCCCATCCATCCAATTTTCCATCCATCCATCTATCCAATTTTCCCATCCGTCCATCCATCTATCATCCATCCATCCATCCATCCATCTATCATCCATCCATCCATCCATCCATCTATCATCTATCCAATTTCTCCATCCATCCAATTTTCCCATCCATCCATCTATCATCCATCCATCCATCCATCCAATTTCCCCATCCATCCATCCAATTTTCCCATCTATCCATCCAATCTTTCCATCCATCCATCCAATTTTCCCATCCATCTATCATCCATCCATCCATCTATCATTCATCCAATTTCTCCATCCATCCAATTTTCCCATCCATCCAATTTCTCCATCCTTCCATCCAATTTTCCCATCCATCTATCATCTATCCATCCATCTATCATCCATCCGTCCATCCATCCATCTATCATCCATCCAATTTCCCCATCCATCTATCCAATTTTCCCATCCATCTATCATCCATCCATCCATCCATCCATCCAATTTCTCCATCCATCCAATTTCCCCATCCATCCATCCAATTTCCCCATCCATCCATCCAATTTTCCCATCCATCCATCTATCATCCATCCATCCATCCAATTTCCCCATCCATCCATCCAATTTCCCCATCCATCCATCCAATTTTCCCACCCATCCATCCATCTATCCAGTTTTCCCATCCATCCAATTTTCCCATCCATCCATCTATCCAATTTTCCCATCCATCCATCCATCCAATTTTCCCATCCATCCATCCATCCAATTTTCCCATCCATCCAATTTTCCCATCCATCTGTCCATCGATTCAATTTTCCCATCTATCATCCATCCAATTTCTCCATCCAATTTTTCCATCCATCTATCATCTATCCATCCATCCATCCAATTTTCCCATCCATCCATCCATCCAATTTTCTTATCCATCCATCCATCCAATTTCCTTATCCATCCATCTATCATCCATCTATCCATCTATCATCCGTCTATCCATCCATCCAATTTTTCCCTCCATCCATCCATCCATCCAATTTCCCCATCCATCCAATTTTCCATCCATCCATCTATCCAATTTTCCCATCCGTCCATCCATCTATCATCCATCCATCCATCTATCATCCATCCATCCATCTATCATCTATCCAATTTCTCCATCCATCCAATTTTCCCATCCATCCATCTATCATCCATCCATCCATCCATCCAATTTCCCCATCCATCCATCCAATTTTCCCATCTATCCATCCAATCTTTCCATCCATCCATCCAATTTTCCCATCCATCCATCCATCCATCCATCCATCTATCATTCATCCAATTTCTCCATCCATCCAATTTTCCCATCCATCCAATTTCTCCATCCTTCCATCCAATTTTCCCATCCATCTATCATCTATCCATCCATCTATCATCCATCCGTCCATCCATCCATCTATCATCCATCCAATTTCCCCATCCATCTATCCAATTTTCCCATCCATCTATCATCCATCCATCCATCCATCCAATTTCTCCATCCATCCAATTTCCCCATCCATCCATCCAATTTCCCCATCCATCCATCCAATTTTCCCATCCATCCATCTATCATCCATCCATCCATCCAATTTCCCCATCCATCCATCCAATTTCCCCATCCATCCATCCAATTTTCCCACCCATCCATCCATCTATCCAGTTTTCCCATCCATCCAATTTTCCAATCCATCCATCCAATTTTCCCACCCATCCATCCATCCATCCATCCATCCGTCCATCCAATTTTTCCATCCGTCCATCTATCATCCATCCATCCATCCAATTTCTCCATCCATCCATCTAATTTTGCCATCCATCCATCCATCCATCCAATTTCCCCATCCATCCAATTTCCCCATCCATCCATCTATCATCCATCTATCCATCTATCATCCATCCATCCATCCAATTTCTCCCTCCATCCATCCATCCATCCAATTTCCCCATCCATCCAATTTTCCCATCCATCCATCTATCCAATTTTCCCATCCATCCATCCATCCAATTTTCCCATCCATCCATCCATCCAATTCTCCCATCCATCCAATTTTCCCATCCATCTATCCATCGATTCAATTTTCCCATCTATCATCCATCCAATTTCTCCATCCAATTTTTCCATCCATCTATCATCTATCCATCCATCCATCCAATTTTCCCATCCATCCATCCATCCAATTTTCTTATCCATCCATCCATCCATCCAATTTCCTTATCCATCCATCTATCATCCAATTTTTCCATCCATCTATCATCTATCCATCCATCCATCCAATTTTCCCATCCATCCATCCATCCAATTTTCTTATCCATCCATCCATCCAATTTCCTTATCCATCCATCTATCATCCATCCATCCATCCATCCATCTATCATCTATCCAATTTCTCCATCCATCCAATTTTCCCATCCATCCATCCATCCAATTTCCCCATCCATCCATCCAATTTTCCCATCTATCCATCCAATCTTTCCATCCATCCATCCAATTTTCCCATCCATCTATCATCCATCCATCCATCCATCTATCATCCATCCAATTTCTCCATCCATCCAATTTCTCCATCCATCCAATTTCTCCATCCATCCAATTTTCCCATCCATCCAATTTCTCCATCCATCCATCCAATTTCCCCATCCATCCATCCAATTTCCCCTTCCATCAATCCATCCATCCATCCAATTTCCCCATCCATCCAATTTCTCCATCCATCCATCCATCCATTCATCCAATTTCCCCTTCCATCCATCCATCCATCCAATTTTCCCATCCATCCATCCAATTTTCCCATCCATCTATCCATCCATCCAATTTTCTCATCCATCTATCCATCCATCCAATTTTCCCATCCATCTATCCATCCATCCAATTTTCCCATCCATCTATCCATCCTTCCAATTTCCCCATCTATCCATCCAATTTTCCCATCTATCCATCCATCCATCCATCCATCCATCCAATTTTCCCATCCATCCATCCATCCATCCATCCAATGGTAAAATCTATTTATTATATATTAATTACAGCTTGAGTATATATTAATTAATATATTAAAATTCATCATTCAGATCTGCCGTTTTCTTTAAATAAGACCACTAAAAGCAGATGTGATTCTCTATGTCTTAATGTGGGGGTATGTTTGCATTTTTTTTCCCCGTGCTTCACAGAAAGACTGGAGGGAGATGGGGGTCTCAATGAAACCCATCTTTTATTTTCTAATTAAAATCCTCCACTTTTTGCTCAGGCGCTCCACAACACCTCGACGGAAAAGGGAATTCATGATGTATTGCTGCCTTGCAAATAAAAACGGATCCATCACCTCCACCAGCCATAACCCAGATGGCCAGAAAATTGGCTTTGTGTAGAGATGTGGATTCAGGCATGAATATTAATAGAAGACAGATGTAAACGCATATTAATATCCTTTCACATTTAGGACAGCCTGAAAATTATAGTGCACTCACTTGGGGGAGAGGAAAGTTGCATCTGAAAAAAAGACCCCCCCCCCCCCCCCCAATGTGATGCCAGTCTATTGCTGTGCATATTATGTGGTTCCATTCCAAGTGTAAAGTGCTCAGTGTAGAATTGTCATCTAATGCTGTCATACATGGCATATCCAAACAAGAACACAGAGAGTTTGAGCAAATGTATAATTCTCTTTAATAGCTTGTACAGTATTTCTGGTCTCCTCCTGTGTGAATTAAATGGAGAGAAGCACTTTCACTTCAGACATAGACACAAAGGCAGTTGGTAAGGTAATGTGCTATTTTTGAAAACAAAAATGGAAAGTCTTTTGAAGAATTTATTGCAGTATACATGTACTATTTGCATGTGTTTACTCCAGAGAAAAGAGTCTAAATGATTTTGATATGATATAGCCAAAAGTATAAGCATTTAATTTCAGTTTCCGCTCTTTTGGGGAGGCTTTGCTGGAACATGGCAGCAGGGGTTTGTTCACGCTTCTAATATTTGTGTTTGAGTGTGAAAACAACAGAAAATAAAATGAGTTTAATATCACTGTGTTAAGGAGTTTGAGGGGTTGATGTTTACATCCCCTTTAGATGGCAGTAGTGCTCCTCCTAAAACAGCTTGCGGTCATTGTGAAGCCTGTCTTTTTTGTTTCTTTCTTTCCTTTTCTTTTGCTTCTTGCAATTTGTTTCTATTAACGTGGAACGTATGTTGCTTTGCTGTTGAGCACTGATGTAATATGCTTTATTTAAAGGGAAGGCTCACCCAAAAATAGACGTTCTGTCACCATAAATACACCCTCACGTTGTTCTAAGCCTGTATTATCTCTTCTGAGGAACACAAATGTATTTATAATTTTCATTATTTGGAAAAGAGCAGCTTGGGCATTCTGCTTAATAACTTTTGATCATGTGTGAGTGGTCTATCCCAATTAAAATCTTCATGAAATTAACTCCTACTGGATATACGCTACAATAGGGATGAGAAGTCATTAAGTCATTAGTGTTCAAATTCAAAATGTGTTCTATTTGTATTGGGAGACATTAGAAGATCCTCTGTGCGGTTGAAATGAATGTCCCATACAAGCGTGAAGTTAAAGGTGTGAAGACGCATAATAAATTGTGTTAAATAATGGACAGTAATGGTAATGATGTATTGTGCATATTTACTGTTCGCAGAGTGAACATGGCAAGTCTGAGGTATTAATTTAACTCCCACCTTCAAATGAACCAGAAGGCTCAATAAAACCCAATTAAGCAACTAGCCCCCCATTTGCTTAGCAGTTTTATGACCACATTTACATCACAGGACCCATGAGACTGAGGTTGCAGTGAGAGGCTACTTCAGGAAAGCTCTTATGGTCAGTGTGCTGTATTATAAACATAAGGAATTACAGTGTGTCTGTGCAGGCAGCTATCACTGCTTTTGTATATTTCTGTGATTTAAATGTATATGCCTTTTTCATGGATAAAGTATGCAAAACGGTACTAGTTAAACTGGTAACCTGTTCTTTAATGACAGTGGTTACAGAATGTGAACATAAAGGTCAGTACAAATAGGATGAAAGATCACCTGCAGCAACTTATTTGAATAAAAAACCATAACAAGATGAAGAAAGATTTTATAATGTTGTCTCTAAATAATGAACCATCTCATTTCTAAATCACTTATTGTTTAGTAAAAGTGGGAATTAATGCTTGTAAGAAAAGTAAGAGCATAATAAATGAATGGGAATCAATACAGATTCAAAAGCGCTCATTTTAATTGGATTCCGATTCTGATTTAATTCAGAAATCAGAATATTTTTTTCCCCCTCTGCTAATACTTGTATAAATTCAGTGCATCCCTTTCCTTTACAGCTCCTCCCTAAAAGCCCAAGTATATTTATTTTATTTAATTTTTATTTAATTTAATTTAATTTATTATTTTATTTTAATCAGTTTAGTCAGAGTAGATTAATTTGAGCCATAATTAGAGATGATCCTTTGAGCTTTCATTTCTTGGTATGTTTTAGGAAATATTTTGGGCTTTGTAACATTTCAGTTTGAATATGACAATTCAGAAGTAGATGGTAAGAGATGCCATGTGTTTGTAACTATGCAACAAATGTTAAAATTAGGGATGGGCATCAATACAGATTCAAAATCGCTCATTTTAATTGGATTCTGATTCAATTCGTTTGGATTCTGATACATTTGGTTATCTTTCAGTTAGAATGTCAATTTTTTTTTTTTAGAATTTTTTTTTGAATTTTTTTTTTTCTCTGCTAATACTTATCCAGTTCATTCCTTTCCTTTACAGTGCCTTCCTAAAATACCAAGTATATATTTACTTTTATTTGATCACAATGTTTTTGTTTTTTCAGTTTGATCCATTTAGAAGGTTTTTAAGTTCAGTAAATGCATGATGTTTCTAAAGTCAATGATACTGACCAAAATATTCGTCAACATGATTTTTGCTAGAATCGATTAGCCCTATTTCAAGAACTGAGTCCGACTCAAGTCATTTGCATGTGAATCGGGTTCACAGTCACATTCTTTCTTTTTTGTCAGACTGCATGGACATACAGTAAATTATTAGTCTTGGGATTTTAAATATGTTGGAAATATTCATACAAAGTTTATGCGATTTATAGAATTATATTGAAATTGAACTATATTATAATTGCAAAGTGTATATTGCACTGATGTGACATTGAGCTCATTTGTGCTGTCAGGGTGTTTTGATATGCTGGCTCATCAATAAACCCCAGTGACTCGATCAATTTAGTCAGAGATGAATGTGAGCCATCATTAGAGATGATCCTTTGAGCTTTCATTTCTTGAGGCTTTGTTGTAACATTTCAGTTTGAATATGACAATTCAGAAGTGGATGGCAAGAGATGGCATGTTTGCAACAAACATTTAAAAAATGGCATCCATCACAATTTTTGTGAATGTCAAACCCATTTTTGTGACTCCTAAATCCATCTGGAAGCCAGGGCAGGAGGCTTACCTCCAGTGGCCCTGTTGTTGCAGTGAAACACAATTCATCTTTCATGGCTTGGTGTTTGTGAAATATGTATGTACTGTAGCACAAAGACATGTTTGCTGAAGTGCCTATCTAATATGCATTACATACAATCTAACAAATAGCTCTTCGGGTGAGATTGCATCCCGGTCCTCATGCTAGCTAACACAGCCCACAGCTGGACAATGTCTGGATAAATTACACGAGTGAATAGCTTAGTGACCCACATTTTCATATGATTTTTGGCAGAGGAAACGTAAAGGAATATACTGGAGCACAGTGGCAGCAGATGAATGATCCACAAAACAATTTACAGTGAAAACCTTGAATTGGCCGACTGCTTGCCGACAAATCCCAAACAGAAGAAAAACTTAACAAATATTACAAGCAGGTAATTCTTCCATATTTACAGACCCTTTTACAGCCTGGATAAGGCAGAGAAAGAAAGGTGGTGTGGTGTGGCGTGCGCCTGATTGTAGATCTTAATGACAGAATGGCACACCATGCCTTTGCCCCAGTGCTGGGCATGCACAGTACGTTTGCTAGTCATACGACTGGCACAGACGGCAGCAGAGATGGCTGGCTCGTGAGCCACTCTCATAAAGGCAATCTGTCTCAGGCTCCCATAATCACCATCTGTCATTCCCCTGAATCAATAGAAATGACAAACGAGGACCAGAAGCCCTGCTGACAGGCACAGAGGGCAGAGTGCTGGACGGAGCTCTCTGGATCTTCAGGGGTGGATCTCGTGTTAGAGCAGGTCAGCATCAACGCGATCCTCATGGGTCCTCAGACCTGCTGAACTCTGGAGGCCTTTACGACTCAATTCAGAGTAATTCGTTTATTGTTGATAATGGTGTAATTTGGGGTCAAAGCAAATCAAGTTCTGGTTGACTTTTTTTTTTAAAATAAAGGTGTTTCTTCAACTACAGGTAATTTTGTGTCTTAAGGGGATGATACACTGGGCAACTTTTTGAGCAATGTTGCCGGGCAATGTTGCTTGGGCACTTTCCCATTGAGAATGGGCAGCAAATTTCTATCTGGATACTTTAGATCAGTCGTGGGCCCTGTGTCTCACCTGGTTGCCCGTTGACGGCAACATTGCCCAGCAATATCGCTCAAAAAGTTGCCCCGTGTATCATCACCTTAAGGGATTGATTTGAAAAATGTAAACACATAAATGGTAATAATTATGTAATATCAAAAATATTTAATATTTTCTGAAAATGATTTCTGTAAATTTTTACACAAGGTATGACCATCACTTTTTTTTCATAACGACCAACAGATTTGCCCCAAAATTAAATTTGATTAAAAGTTAAGAGACAGAAATGTCAATGAACAGCATGCTTGAGATTAAATTTGAGGTAGTTGACACACAGCTGACCACAAGGTAAGAAGTGAGGAAATGTGGAAGAAACGCACTTAATAACTGAGAATTTGTTGTTTTATTTATGTTGAGTCATGTTTTTATCAGTGTCTATTGCATTGTAAAAAGGTTAAAGTACAACTTTTTGTAAGATGTTTAATCAACCAAATAATCTTGAAGTGTTATTACATTCCAAGCTATAATATTTGCTGTGGTATTTTACAGCTCATATAATCCAAAACATTCTCATGAAAAAAACCCACAAAAAGTTACTGGGTCTTTGTATTTAGAGTACATTGCATCGGCTGTTCATGTTGAAGTCATTTTTAATGTGTGGTAATAACGGACAGAAAGCAGAACAAGTGTCGATGATAAACTTCGGATAGATCGTTTCAGACTTTTATCCTTTCCATAGCTGGAATCAATTGCTTTAGTTGTACAGCTCCATCACGTGTACCGTCTCCAGGGAATAACCAAATTACATTCCAGTCTTCTCATCACAGCCAGATTTGTCTGCGCAGGCCTCCGTAAAGCCGCGTGCCATGACAGAGCCCCTAATACCCCCGAAGGTGTGCTGCATTGATGAGGAGCTTTACTCCTATACATCAAAGCGATTGTGATTGACAAAATAGTGTTAAAGCGCCCATCATGGTGCAGGCCCTGCAGACTTGTGGGCTTACAAAGCATCAAAAACCTCAAGATTGGATCCAAGCCGGGTATAAAGGACACCGACGGATGATATATGGGACGGGCTTATCCCAGCTCGGACCACTAACAACATCTAAGCGTCGACGCGTTGTGAGCACATTCACCTTCACTGTGGGAACGAACACATGTACACGCGCACACACACACACACTGGCATTCGGATTGCTTGAAAACAGCACCTGCTCCTCCATTTGAAAACTATTTAGGGAGGCATCAAACTCTATCAGAGCAGGTCTGATTGCGGTCGCCTCTTCACAGTCCTCCAATCACTCAGTGAGTCAATTAGCCCCCGCCCTCGACAGCAGCCCTCCTCAGCTGTGTGCTTCCAGCCTGAGAGGGAATCCATTCAGTGCCACCGAGCAACACCTGAGGCCCCCCCGGCCCTCTTCTCGCTCGCCCGTCCGCCCCCTTCCACTGGCTAATAGTTTGGCTCCAAGGGCAAACAGCGCACAATGGCGTTCAATTCACCCCATTGTCCTCCTTCACTCTTATAGAGGAGGCCCACCAGTCACCGCACCAAAAAAGCCATTTAGTCAAAAACTACCGTAAGGAACGGAAAGTAAGCGCACTCCCACCAAAGCGTTATAACGCAGATATCTGGTCGCTTGTGTGCGTTTTAGGTGTTTTATTGTGAGAAGGAAAGCAGCGGCCACGTTTCGCCATCGCTTCAGGTTAGCCCGCGTTCACAATCGGTTATTTATTCAGGGCTCTTTTGAAATAATCGAGTTGACACATCTGTCAGATGGCGAGGGAAGGAATGCTAAAAGGTCACAGGGAAAGATACCAGCTGCTCCAGACGAACCTTTCCTGCCTTCAAATAGCACAGTCATTACACTGGAACAGATGGGGTCCCTGAGCTTTCATTTCAGTCTTCAGGTAAAACAACATGAATGCAAGGTCAGTTTAAGCTGTCTGGAAGTAAAACTTACCAACCAACCCCCTGCCCCCCCCCCCCCCCCCAAACAAAAAACAGAACGCATCTAGACACTCTTTTTCATCAATGCCCATCTTTTTTCATCAATGCCGTGGCATCAAACAGAAGAGATGATGGTAATTGGTAACTGCTTCATTCATAATTTACACACTTTTGACATGATGTTATCCAGCTAGAGTGTGTAAAAGCATGCTTGGTGCCTGAGGGTGAGCTCTGCCAGCAGCCTAGAAAGAAAGTGATCTTTGATATTGGTATTGGCATCATCTCTCTTCTGAGAACTTATGGCAGTCTTAATCACTTTGAGGGTCTGACTTGGTGATCAACTTCTAAACTTACAGTCTGGGATCATGAAGCATATGAAGAATGCTTACATTTTATGCTTAAAGGGTGATCTAGCATAAAAATGGCTCAGAGAGTCATTGAATCCAACTGCACAAATGGATATAAATATTTTTAATATACGTGTGAATAAAATCCGTGAGCTTTCTAAACCATCCAATGAGGCAGCAATGTCATATAGCAACTTTCAAGGCCCACAAAGGTAGAAAAGACATTGTTAAAATAGTCTCGAGTGGTTTAACATTTAATGTTATGAAGCGACAAAAATACTTTTTGTCCTTAAATAAAAAAAATAATAAAAAAAGTCTTTTTTTTTGTTGAATTAAAACAAGTATTCTCGTTGCTTCGTTAAATTAAGGTTGAACCACTGTAGTCACATGGACTATTTTAACAATGTCAAAATTGGCCCGCCAGCAATAATATTTGCCATGTTATTTTGATAGCGGCTAGTTCTGAAATAGATCTGTCATGATAGTGTAACGGAAAGCCAGCTAGTGAGAGCTGTGCAGGTAAGAGATGATCTAGTGACTGATACTAGAGGTCGCATCCTTTAGCCTCATTGTTAGAGCGTCTGACTCCCATGCGAAAAGACTCGGGTTCGAGCACCACTTGGAGCGGGGGATGCAAACCGGAGACAAACAACAGTTACACACAATCAAATGTGTCTGTGGTGGTTTTGTCATCAGAAAAATACGAGAACGTTTTTGCAGCAATGTTTTATTTCGGGATGAATTGAGAGCTTTTTAAATTGAAAAGTTCTGCAAGACATTCAAAAGAGTCTGTGGAATGGATCGCTAGACACGCCTCTAAAATAGCCGTCATGAAATGTGTGGTATGAAAAAACGAACAGTGAACCATTGAAACGTTTGCTTATAACGCGGAGCCTCGGCACCAACACGTAAACAATAACAAATTAAATTCAGCTTCCTTTTTATCAAAAATATTGACAAGACAACCAGCTAAAAAAGGTGCCATGCTTCGTCTCATGGTGCCGTCTGATATATATCCGTTGCAGATAAGACACACCACCGGCTTTGCATTCACAAAACCAGGTAGGATGAACGCATAGTTGACTTTCCATTCTTCTTTGTATGCCCTATCTTCGCTGTCGATTTTCCTCTTTAGACTCTTTGATAGTGCCATTTTTCTCTCACCGCCTAGCTTAAATGTTAACATCACTCTGCACGCGATGTAATAGCGTACCTCCAGCATAAAAAAATGCAGTTTAGTACGTGAGGATGCCAAGGAATAATTCTGAGTGTAAAAGTAGGCCACGTAAAATAATTATTACAATAAGTTAGGCTCCATTGTGTAACAAGCAAATTAAAATACACATTTATTATTCACAATATAGAAAGAGGAAATAAAACATAGTTCATTAAGAGCATGACTCAAACATGCCATTAATGGGCTTATTCAAGTCCTCTTTTATTTTTGGAGTTATTTTTATCCATTCCGCATCTCCCACATATGTGTTTTAGCAAGGCGGTCTGTGTTGCAAGTTGGTGAATGAAGATACTTAGGTTAAGTGTCACTACTGCTTTATTAATTTATCCAATTTTTTAACAGAGTAACAGCTCACTACCAGTTACAAAAGACACTGTAACAGTATGTCACAGGCAATTCTAGTTGCATTTTTCATCAGTTAATTTCTTAAATTATCCCTTGACTATGTTCTGGCCCACCATCTAGTGGCAATTGTTTGTTTTTTTTGGCCCGATGCCAAACTTTCTTGCCGACCCCTGCTCTAAATATCTTAATTTGTGTTCTGAAGATGAATGAAGGTCTTACAGGTTTGGAATGACATGAGGGTATTTAATAACTAATGACAGAATTTTAATTTTTGGGTGAACTAACCCTTTAAGCAGCACAAGTATTTTAATCATTGCTAATAATTCTTACCCATTTTTTTGTAGATATATGTATATGAATAAATTGTTGATAATTTGTCACATTAAATTCAAAATCACAATAAAAAATAATAGTTACCTAATACATAGGTAATTATATAATTTAATAACCCTAATGGTTAAGGGTGAACAATACATTTTATAAGAAGAATTTCAAGCACAGCATAACAGTAACAGTGGAGAGTACTGATAAATGCCACATTTAAAGCTGACTGGACAGATGACAATGTGAACTGTACAATCACAGCAATGATAAACTCACAGATTTTCTCCTCAATAGCTTCAGGGTAACAATTACCCTATTTTAAACTCACTGGTTACTTCAATCTCATTGATTACTGCATAGATGACCTTAGGGTATGTTTACACAAACATACCAAACACATAAAAAACGTTTTATGTGTTTTGGCCGTTTATTTACATGACAACAGCGTTTTGGGGGCCTGAAAACGCAAGCTTTTGAAAACGGGTTTCAAAGTGCAAGGTTTTAAAAACGATGCCTTTTACTATCTCCATGTAGGTAAAAATGTGATTCTGTGAAAACGGTGACGTTACATGTTCATGAATGCGTAATATGTGTTCGCAGGGTGAACAGGAATTGTTTTGACAATGTTGTCGTTTGTTTTTAGTACATCATTGTCGTGTAAACATACCCTTAGAGTGTATTAGTGAAACACTCATCTGTGAGATTGTTGGTTACTTAACTGATGACTGTACAAAAATGTCTCACATTAATGACCTTATATTTAGTGACTGAGCTGGTTCATTAGTGATTTAATGAGTAAACGTATGTGACTTCATTGATCACATCAAGTTTTGCTTCATTGGTGGGCTCATTATGTAATTGATCATTTTAAGTGGCTAATAAGGCAATTAAGGGGAACTAATTGTGTAAACTGTATTTTTTATCACCGTGTCAGTGATCTTATTAATTACTATTTAAAGGATTACCTCAATATGACCTCATATGAGCTTGCCAGGTAGCTCTTAAGGTCAAGGAGTGGTCTCATTGGTTGGCCCTAATTAGTGCATATTGATGAGTTAACCAATGACATCACCATTGAACTATAGAACTATGTTGAGGTTGGTACATTCAGTTGCTGTATTAGCAGTACATAAAGTATTGAGTCATACGTTTTTCTGTTGCTACATGAACATGTCTGAAACATCTGTGTATGGGACAAATAAGCTATTGCATCTAATCCACTTCATCTGTGATAAAGTACGCGAACACGATGCAATTGTCAAGCAGAATCAGAAATTGTCCTAGCCTGACAAGCCAGACCCACATTAAGATGTTGGGTCTGGGAACACACCATGGGCAGGGCTCAATCCGAGGGGCGGGATAAACGGTTGTCTTTCAGATTCCCTCTGCATGCAATAGGATAGCGCTACAACCAACCAGAGCAACGAAGGTGGTGAAGCGGAGCTAGTTGATAGATTAAACTTTTGCCGTATCCGGTCGGCAAAACTCCGAACACACTCCAAAGTCGTGGCCAAAGCCGATTCGAAAGACCGCTGTTTGCCAGCTTCTTTGTTTTCAAGTACCACGCGGAACCGTCGCAACTCTGCCGTCATTATGTTAAGCCCGCCCACCGACTCTATACACGATGTGATTGGCCTGACTGGAGTTTGGTTTTTCAAGCCAACGGAGAGTTGCTAGACGAACCTGGCTGCAAATTACATTTCCTGCCGCTAGGGTGCGTCTAGATTTCTAGGCTAAAAGTGTCCGACTTCACATCTCTATTTTCAACTTCTCCCGCGACTGCAAGCGGCAAATCTCGCCAATCGGTTATATACTATGGAGCCCCGTACATGACTTGGGCAAAAATATAAAACATCAATTTTATCATCTCTACACTGGTTACCTATTAAGTTCCGTATCAGTTATAAAGTATTGCTACTGACCTGTAAGGCCCTAAACGATTTAGTTCCTGAGTATTTAACTGATCTTTTATCGCCCTATAATCCATCGCGCTCTTTAAGATCACTAAACTCTGGGCTTCTGGTAGTACCTAGGATATCTAAGTCCACTAAAGGAGGGAGAACGTTTTCATATTTGGTACCTAAACTCTGGAACAGCCTTCCTGATAATGTTCGGGGCTCAGACTCACTCTTTCAGTTTAAGTCTAGATTAAAGATGCATCTCTTTAGCCAAGCATTCATATAATGCATCTCATAACCTTGTACTCCAGTTATATCAGTGCACATGATTGTCTTTTCTTAATGCTTTGAACAGCAGCTACGCTAATTATTTTCCTGTTCTGTTTTATCTCGGGATGCCCATCCCGAGGTAACTAGAGAGTGTCAGCTCCAGTCTGGATCTAGCCTCTTATGAAGACTTCAGATGACCAACACCTGTGAAGAGACGACTCCAACTCCTGCGAGGACTTTAGATGACGCAGCTCTGCATCAACACGCACCCATGCTCATGTAACAAAGTTAGAATTGTAAGTAGTTTTATTTTGAATCCTCCTGAATTCAGCAGCAGCTATTGATTTTCATGTTGTACTGGTGCCCTCATGTGGTTTGTGTGAGGACTGCAGGCAAAAATGTTCGGTAAGACGGGAGATGACGCAACAGCAGTTGCAATGTGTACTGCACGCTGTGGGTTGGTATACTTAAGCTCCGTCTCAATTTAGTAATATATATCCGATTATAATTCAAGATAAGTTACGTTTTCAAGTATTTTATATTTGTGATTTAGTAAGGGTAATATTTTGACCATTTAATTTGACTATTAACATATATTTTATAAGTTATTTGGCCTTTTGTGAACTGTCGTTATCAAGGTCACGATGTTGATTTTATTTTACATTTTATTTAGGTCAGTTAAGCCTGCAGTGAAAACAACTACTAAAAGGGTGATTTATTTCATTCTACAGGTATGTCTTTTTTATGGCTTTATTTATTGTTACTAATGTTATATGTAAAGTGTTGTCGCGTGTTGCAATGCTAATTTCTGTTAATGCTGTTATGACGCAAAACAAGAGTTGCAATGTGTACTGCACGCTGTGGGTCAGTTAAGCCTGCAGCGAAAATAACCACCAAAAGGGAGATTTATTTCATTATACAGTCTGCAGTAAAAAGAAGATTGACACCAACCAACACTTGTGTTCGTGCATTTATTGGCGGAGGGGTTCAGGCAGAGATTGAACTCGTTGTACAAATGATCGGATCTCGGTAGTGTCAGCGCAAACCATATCGCAGAGTAGAGGAGAGCGACCAGATCCGTCACACTCAATTTCTATACCCTAATCATTGTTAACAACATGTATTCTTATTTCACATAGCCCATTGTCTGTGCCTTAATTTATTTTATATTGATTCATAATCCATTGTTAGCTAACTGTGTGCTTTGCATATGTACATTTCTGAAATCCATAACTTGGACACAGTCTCCTCTGATAACAAACCACTTTAAATTGTAATGTAGACACATGCATTTTCTGTGAAGCTGCTTTGAAACGATATGTATAGTGGAAAAGTGCTATACAAATAAAATATGAAATGTGAAATATATTTATCAAGTTTAACTAATTTATTTCCTCTTTTTGGTTTAACCAATTAATACTATGTGGCCCTGATTTAGTAAATTCAGGAAACAAATTATATTATCATGTGTATGATTTACTTAAAATGAGGGAACGAATTAGTAAAACTTGATGTATTGGTAAATCGTTGGAACGAATTGTTAATCCGTGGCCACAATATACATATTTTTTCCCCGCATGTCATGTGTGGGGCTCGGTAAAATTCAGCCACAACCGAAGTCAAACACATTTTGGTATTAATTTTTTTTCTGAATGTTATTCAATGCTTTCAACTAAACTGACGAATTCAAGTTTGAAAAGATTGAATGACATTTTGTCTTTGAATTTATAATTCAAACTAAAGCAAGGCATTGAGAAGAATGAGCATTAATCTGACCATTAATCAATTCGACACCCCATCTACTGTGAGACTAATTTAACCTTTGCAACTGAGCGTATCTTCCAGTATAAAATTAGATGAACCACAAAATAAACTAGTCCAGTCTTAACCCCTTTGAGTCATGAACATTAAGCAACCAGTCTGACTGATGAGCTTGGGCGGTTACTGGCCAGTCTACAGATTTACATTGTGACGCGTGTTAACTGCATGGAAGTAGCTGTGATAATGAAGAAGATGGACAAGCAGCTGGTGATGTAGAGAGAAAAGTGCTGCGTGTGCAACATTAACAGAATTAACAGAGCAGAAAATGTTCGTTGGAGTCAATTAACAGCTATTCGCAAGGCTAGGATTTTTACTGTTGCTGTGCATGAATGCAGCAGGAGCTACTAATATTCAAAGCCATCCTGCATCCTGTTTACACCTGGCGTTTTGGTGGATCAGATCACAAGTGGACGAGGGAGACACATTCCCATTCACATCTGAAGTTTTAGTCCGTCTCTTTTGTCTACTTTCGACCACTTCTGTCCAGATTTCTTCGAGGGAAGGGTCTATGGGTGGGTAAATGTATGGGCTTTTTCAGATCTTTCAATTTAATGGATGGAATAATTAGCTTGGACGGAATTTGTGAGCTGAAAGACTGAACCATTCTCCAGGTATCTTTTTATTTTTAATATTTAAAAATGCTGCTGCGCTTCCCTGTGTGTAACAAGCATGTATGCGCGTTGTGCACCCGCCTATAGGTGCATATTACTAACGCGCCCTTTAAATAACAAAAAAAATACTGCATCGTTTTCAGTTGCCTCAAAATAGCAACGCACCATCAATGCGCCTGAACACACCTCGTTTTCAAACCAGCACGTCCATGGGCAAACAGACGCCCGGGGCGTGAGTGCAATTGCCATTTAAACAACGTGGGCGCTGGACGTGAAAATGATAACTGCATCAGGCTGAAACTAGCAAAAAACCTTTCCGTCACGCCTGGCGTCGCATTGCGCTAGGTGTATGATAGAGCCCCAAATGTTTACTTTCACTGTAGACATAACTGACTGTGTTTACGTGAATTCTCACCAAGACAGGCATTTTGACACATAAATGTGTGTATTTGACCGTTCAAGTGCAATAAGCCATGAAAGTGAACTTAATTCAGCACTTATGTGCTTTGGATATGCGCCACAGAAAGCTGCCGTCAGTACCGAATTCAGTTCTTTGTAGTATAGTATGTCATCCGGATACTGTTTTATAAAGACTGTTAATTCAGACATAGTACTCTTTTCACATACTGTTTTTCACCTATACTATACAGTAGTTGGGAAGCATGCATAATCAAATGCAGCCAACAGCTCTCTTTCAAAACCTAGTGAGCTAAATAGGCAGCAGACTTCTAAGAAAGCAAACTAACTATCATGAAACCTCATTAGTGACTAATTTGGAATGCTCTATAGGCAGCAACTCTGTGTAGCTCACAAATGTGATGCTGGACCACAAAACCAGTCATAAGTCGAACAGGTATATTTGTGGCAATAGCCAACAATACATTGTATGTCAAAATGATCGATTTTTCTTTTATGCCAAAAATCATTAGGATATTAAGTAAAGATCATGTTCCATGAAGATATTTTATAAATTTCCTACTGTAAATATATAAAATGTATTATTAGTATGTGTTGCTAAGGACTTCATTTGGACAATTTTAAAGGTGATTTTCTCAATATTTAGATTTTTTTGCACCCTCAGATTCCAGATATTCAAATAGTTGTATCTCGGCCACATATTGTCCTATCCTAACAAACCATACATCAATGGAAAGCTTTTTTATACAACTTACATATGATGTATACATCTCAATTTAAAAAAAATTTACCCTTATGATTGGTTTTGTGGTCCAGGGTCACAAATAGATTGATTTCAATAGAGTTTGATGTTGGCACAAATGTAGTATGAATGTAATCCGTACATTGTACTACATTCGTGCTAACATCAAATTCTATTAAAGAGAACATATAGTGAACATACTTTTTCTTTTACAGAGACTGCTTCCAACAGTTGTGAAGTAAATACTTATTCAAAAGAAGTACCTTCAGTAATTATGCGGTTTTTCGGCAGAGTTGGACATCAGCTTTTCGGTTATGTCTGATTCAGAAAGATCCGAATGAGCCAATTAACAGTTACTATCAGGGTAACAGTTTTGGGCCCTATGAAAGAATATGAGGTTGGGCCCCCTAACGCACCCATTCTACACCAAACATACAAGCCAACCTAGCTATCCAAAATCTTTGTCTGCAATTTAATAATACTGACCTATATAAATACAGATAATTTAGCTGGAAATGCAGAAATAAGCCGTCATTTTGTTTTATTTGTAACTCTTTGGTAGATTATACATTTATAATTTCTATTACATTACTACTAGTACTGTTACTACTAAGAAAACCGATCTCTGGGTGCCCCAAAAGTGCGTGGGCCCTTAGAATCGTCCTACCTTTTCCACCCTTAGTGGCGCCCCTGGTTACTATGACAGTTTTTGAGTCATCCATTTCTAACTGGTTCTTTTGCAATAACCCATCTGGACATGCTTATAGCATGGCTCATTTAGTGTGAAGCATGCGTGCTAGTTAGTATGTGCATCTAGCATCATCAACCCGGAACTAACGATCGATTCTGTGAACTGGCTCGACCAGTTACTCTCTTAAACAACGTTTTGTTCAAAAATCGAATCACTAACCAGTAATAAGCATAAAAACATTGCACACATAATTATTGGGTAAAATAATCTATTTTTAATTAAACTCAAAATGCTGCATCTGTAGGCAACTCACCAAGTTTTGGAATAGACCAAAAGAAAATGTAGCTTGATTAACAATGACAGTCCTTTGAAAGAGGTTCCCAGTGAAGTGAGGAACATGTAGACCTCCTTTTCTTTTCTGCACGTCACTCAAAGTGTTTTCTCCTTCAGTGAGTAAATGCTATTTGGCAGGGGTTAGATGGCTGTGCCTGTGGTCATAGGCGGTGATCACTACTGTTTAAAGTTTATTTGCTGCAGTCTTGAGTCTGTCATACTTTGAGTCCCCTAAATCACTCTGATCAGGCCGTTTCTTCTGAAGCGTTCTGCTGTCTTGCTTTCAGATTTAGGCATAGCTCTGATCGGCTCTGATCGTATGTGACAGTTCCACACAACTCATGACGTGCACTTTAGAGCTGTGGGCTTTTACAGTTACACACTGCTAAGTGAGGCTACTGATGCTGTCATGGGTCAGCTGGTTAGTGTGTCAATTTGAGAGGTGTGTGTCTGTGTGGAAGAAGGTCTCAGAGTAAGAAAGAGACAAGGGGAAGTTTAAGATCTAAGATACTGTGATTGTCAAATTCTAAAGGTTTGTTCACACCAAGAACAATAACTATGGACAATAACGTTCTGTTTATTATAAGCGCAAGCTAAAGTTATGTTGTCTTGAGCTGAGCTTGAGTCTGATTTGCTGTCAATGTTTTTATCATTCATCAACTGAAAAAAAATCGCTCTGAAAGTGATTCCAACGATATCGTTCCCCTGACATTATCGTAATAGTTGTGGTGTGGACATCCCTATTCTCATAGAATTAAAACTTTATAGTCCTATTGTCCTTATTGTCCCAAATGCATTACAATGAGCAATAATAATGAATAAGAATAATGCAAGATGACTGAATGTTCATTAAAAATGTCATCCAATAAAAAATTTTTTTTAAGAAGTCTCTTAAGCTCACCAAGCAATCATGTATTTGATCAAATATACTTAAATATTATTAACATGTAAAATAACCGTTTTGTATTTGAATATATTTTAAAATGTCATTTATTCCTGTGATGTCAAAGCTGAATTTACAGCATCATTCCTCCAGTCTTCAGTGTCACATGATCCCTCAGAAATCATTCTGATTTGGTGCTCAAGAAACATTTCTTATTTATTGTCAATGTTGAAAACAGTTATGTTTTTAATATAACATTTTTGTGGAAATCATACTTTTTTCAGGATTCTTTGTTAAATACAAAAAGCATTTGTTTGAAATTGTAAATGTCTTTGCTGTCACTTTTGATCAATATAGTATAGAAGCTTGTTTCCGGCACAGAATAAAAAATAAAAAAGGTAATTGTGACACTTTTTCTCACAATTCTGACTTTTTTTCCCTCACAATTGCGAGTTTACATCTCGCAATTTTGACTTTATAACACGCAATTGCGAGATATAAAATCAAAATTTTAGAGATATAAACTCGCAATTCTGAGAAAAAAGTCAGTCTCTTTTACCCCTCAGAATTGGACTTTATAACTCTCAATTGAGAGTTTATATCTCACAGTTCTAAGAAAAGAAGAAAAGAACCTCGCAATTCTGACTTTTTTTCTCGCAATTGCGAGTTTCTATCTCACAATTCTGACTTTACAACTCGCAATTGCGAGTTTATATTTAGCAATTCTGAGAAAAAAAGGTCAGAATTGCGAGATGTAAACTCACAATTGTGAGATAAAAAGTCGAAGTTATCTTTTAAAATGTTTTATTCTGTGGCGGAAATGCAGTGTATATCTATAATACAGTGCACCCTTGCTGAATAAAACGTAATTTCTTTCAAAAACTTTACATTCTTGAATGGTGAGGCAGCTCACTAGATTTTGGTACGGAGCTGTAGTTTGTACACTCACCTAAAGGATTATTAGGAACACCATACTAATACTGTGTTTGACCCCCTTTCGCCTTCAGAACTGCCTTAATTCTACGTGGCATTGATTCAACAAGGTGCTGAAAGCATTCTTTAGAAATGTTGGCCCATATTGATAGGATAGCATCTTGCAGTTGATGGAGATTTGTGGGATGCACATCCAGGGCACGAAGCTCCCATTCCACCACATCCCAAAGATGCTCTATTGGGTTGAGATCTGGTGACTGTGGGGGCCATTTTAGTACAGTGAACTCATTGCCATTTTCAAGAAACCAATTTGAAATGATTCGAGCTTTGTGACATGGTGCATTACCCTGCTGGAAGTAGCCATCAGAGGATGGGTACATGGTGGTCATAAAGGGATGGACATGGTCAGAAACAATGCTCAGGTAGGCCGTGGCATTTAAACGATGCCCAGTTGGCACTAAGGGGCCTAAAGTGTGCCAAGAAAACATCCCCCACACCATTACACCACCACCACCAGCCTGCACAGTGGTAACAAGGCATGATGGATCCATGTTCTCATTCTGTTTACGCCAAATTCTGACTCTACCATCTGAATGTCTCAACAGAAATCGAGACTCATCAGACCAGGCAACATTTTTCCAGTCTTCAACTGTCCAATTTTGGTGAGCTCGTGCAAATTGTAGCCTCTTTTTCCTATTTGTAGTGGAGATGAGTGGTACCCGGTGGGGTCTTCTGCTGTTGTAGCCCATCCGCCTCAAGGTTGTGCGTGTTGTGGCTTCACAAATGCTTTGCTGCATACCTCGGTTGTAACGAGTGGTTATTTCAGTCAAAGTTGCTCTTCTATCAGCTTGAATCAGTCAGCCCATTCTCCTCTGACCTCTAGCATCAACAAGGCATTTTCGCCCACAGGACTGCCGCATACTGGATGTTTTTCCCTTTTCACACCATTCTTTGTAAACTCTAGAAATGGTTGTGCGTGAAAATCCCAGTAACTGAGCAGATTGTGAAATACTCAGACCGGCCCGTCTGGCACCAACAACCATGCCACGCTCAAAAGTGTTGAAATCACCTTTCTTTCCCATTCTGACATTCAGTTTGGAGTTCAGGAGATTGTCTTGACCAGGACCACACCCCTAAATGCATTGAAGCAACTGCCATGTGATTGGTTGTTTAGATAATTGCATTAATGAGAAATTGAACAGGTGTTCCTAATAATCCTTTAGGTGAGTGTATGTTTGTGTTTGTGAGTGAGTGATTGGGGAGGTCTCTTGCCCCATTTCACCCTTCATTAGAGGTTGCCTCAGTGGTGTTTATGGCTCCTGTGCTGACTTCTTCCCACCGGTGGCACTGTGACAAGGATCCACACTCCTATTTGACACACTCATAAATCTTCAGATGAAATGGTGGCCTGTGTGCCAGAGAAAATGTTTTTGTGTGTGTGTGTGTGTGTGTGTGTGTGAGTGAAACTAAGCAGACATTTCCCTCAAATTAATTCTGAACACACCCTGCAGATGTTAATGAAAGCGATGTGTTTGTGGCATAGGGCTGATTGACAGGCTGAACCCTGACAGTGAGGAATCTCTGAGCAAGAACATGCAGAGACTGCTTCCAGTGGTTTTCACAATGGTTGTTGTTTTCATTTAGCAAAATATGCATATTGCTTTCTATTTGGATTGGAGTAAATGCTCACATTTATATCACAGGCTCACATTCTTTCTGATATTTCCGAAGTTAAAGGAATAGTTCAGACAAAAAATGACATTCTGTCATTATTGACCTATCCTCGTGTCCTTTCAAACCTAGTTATCAAATCTCATTCAAACCTCTGCATATTCAAGCAAGCACGGCACGTTTAAAGAAGAATACATTGCTCAAAGTGCCCTTTTTTAAAGTGTTTTTTTTGGAGCTTGACAGCATCTGTCCCCATTTACTTACATTGTATGCAAAAGAGCAGCATAAACATTCTGCCTAGAGCAGTGTGTACTGTGTTTTTTCTGTCCTTTATGATTCCTGCTCGTCAGATTTTCCCCCCAGTGGCAAAGCTGAAGTCAAACTATGTGACATCAATGTTATTTATGTCACATTACAATAAATCATCTTAGCACTATTGACAGAGCTTTACATTATTAATAGTATCACATACATTTTAAATGGTATCACACAAACCCAAGCAAGCCCTTACAGTAATCAGGGTTAAGCAAAATTCAAGATTTAAGAATTGGCTTTTAAAAAATCCTTTTAAATCAAATTGACCATGGCCAACAGGAAGTTGGAATTAAATGAAGTGGAATTTACAGAAAAGTCTGTTGAACGTCACATGAACAAACAGAGTGTCATCGCATCTGCTTGTCGGAGAAAGTGTACACAGCGGTACAAACTGATGGCAATATCTATGGATTTTTAAGGTAATCAGCCAGTTACATTCAATTTGAATATCTGAATGTTAGTAAGAAGAATACAATTTAAAAAAAAAAAACATTTAGTTATCAATCTGCCCTTGTGATGGACATCGTCTCTACTCATCTTTGTTTTCTTCTTTGAAGGCATCTTGAGGAAAACATCTCTATATTTGACGAAGCACATACAAAAGACCTGAATCGGAAGTGATGCATCCTGTTTAACAGAAATCGGAAGTTTGTTCCACATAACCTCATTACAATTTAGAGAAATGATAGCATTCTGGGAAATCAAGGATTCTTCCAACTTTGTCTTCGCAAACCTTGTTTTTAGTTACATTTTTAAAAAAAATTCAGTTCATTTTAATTCTACTTAATTTAAATTTTAATTAATTGAATTGAAATTCATTAAGAACTAAATTCTACTAAAGTTAAATGTGGGATTAGTAATTTTTCAGTGTAAACTCAAGTTCGAAAAAATAAATAAATAAATGGAGAGAGAGATAATTAAAAAATATGTAAATGAAATAAAATAAATTAATTTAAATAAACTTTAAATATAAATAAACATTCATTTAGATGAGAGCATACACACACACACACACATATATATATATATACACTCACCTAAAGGATTATTAGGAACACCTGTTTAATTTCTCATTAATGCAATTATCTAATCAACCAATCACATGGCAGTTGCTTCAATGCATTTAGGGGTGTGGTCCTGGTCAAGACAATCTCCTGAACTCCAAACTGAATGTCAGAATGGGAAAGAAAGGTGATTTAAGCAATTTTGAGCGTGGCATGGTTGTTGGTGCCAGACGAGCTGGTCTGAGTATTTCACAATCTGCTCAGTTACTGGGATTTTCACGCACAACCATTTCTAGAGTTTACAAAGAATGGTGTGAAAAGGGAAAAACATCCAGTATGCGGCAGTCCTGTGGGCGAAAATGCCTTGTTGATGCTAGAGGTCAGAGGAGAATGGGCCGACTGATTCAAGCTGATAGAAGAGCAACTTTGACTGAAATAACCACTCGTTACAACCGAGGTATGCAGCAAAGCATTTGTGAAGCCACAACACGCACAACCTTGAGGCGGATGGGCTACAACAGCAGAAGACCCCACCGGGTACCACTCATCTCCACTACAAATAGGAAAAAGAGGCTACAATTTGCACAAGCTCACCAAAATTGGACAGTTGAAGACTGGAAAAATGTTGCCTGGTCTGATGAGTTTTGATTTCTGTTGAGTAATTCAGATGGTAGAGTCAGAATTTGGTGTAAACAGAATGAGAACATGGATCCATCATGCCTTGTTACCACTGTGCAGGCTGGTGGTGGTGGTGTAATGATGTGGGGGATGTTTTCTTGGCACACTTTAGGCCCCTTAGTGCCAATTGGGCATCGTTTAAATGCCACGGCCTACCTGAGCATTGTTTCTGACCATGTCCATCCCTTTATGACCACCATGTACCCATCCTCTGATGGCTACTTCCAGCAGGATAATGCACCATGTCACAAAGCTCGAATCATTTCAAATTGGTTTCTTGAACATGACAATGAGTTCACTGTACTAAAATGGCCCCGACAGTCACCAGATCTCAACCCAGTAGAGCATCTTTGGGATGTGGTGGAACGGGAGCTTCGTGCCCTGGATGTGCATCCCACAAATCTCCATCAACTGCAAGATGCTATCCTATCAATATGGGCCAACATTTCTAAAGAATGCTTTCAGCACCTTGTTGAATCAATGCCACGTAGAATTAAGGCAGTTCTGAAGGCGAAAGGGGGTCAAACACAGTATTAGTATGGTGTTCCTAATAATCCTTTAGGTGAGTGTACACATACACCCATCAGGCATAACATTATGACCACTGTGAAGTGAATAACACTGATTATCTCTTTATCACGGCTCCTGTTAGTGGGTGGGATATATTAGGCAACAAGTGAACATTTTGTCCTCAAAGTTGATGTGTTAGAAGCAGGAAAAATGGGCAAATGTAAGGATATGAGTGAGTTTGCCATTTGAATGGGCCAAATTATGATGGCTAGACGACTGGGTCAGAGCATCTCCAAAACTGCAGCTGTTGTGGGGTGTTCCCGGTCTGCAGTGGTCAGTATCTATCAAAAGTGATCCAAGGAAGGAACAGTGGTGAACCGGTGACAGGGTCATGGGCAGCCAAGGCTCATTGATGCACGTGGGCGAAGGCTGGCCCGTGTGGTCCGATCAAACGGACGAGCTACTGTAACTCAAATTGCTCACGAAGTTAATACTGGTTCTGATAGAAAGGTGTCAGAATGCACAGTGCATCGCAGTTTGTTGCGTATGGGGCTGCAGACCAGTCAAGTGCTGACCCCTGTTTATTGCCGAAAGTGCCAACAGTGGGCACATGAGCATCAGAACTGGACCACGGAGCAATGGAGGAAGGTGGCCTGGTCTGATGAATCATGTTTTCTTTTACATCACGTGGATGGCCAGGTGCATGTGCGTCGCTTATCTGGGG
This sequence comes from Rhinogobio ventralis, assembly GCA_039654625.1. Taxonomy (NCBI): domain Eukaryota; kingdom Metazoa; phylum Chordata; class Actinopteri; order Cypriniformes; family Gobionidae; genus Rhinogobio; species Rhinogobio ventralis. The sequence continues at coordinate 27,871,821 of CM077209.1, forward strand.
AACACATGGCACTAGGATGCACTATGGGAAGAAGGCAAGCCGGTGGAGGCAGTGTGATGCTTTGAGCAATGTTCTGCTTGGGTCCTTGGAAACCTTGCGTACCACCTACCTAAGCATTGTTGCAGACCATGTACACCCTTTCATGGAAACGGTATTCCCTGGTGGCTGTGGCCTCTTTCAGCAGGATAATGTGCCCTGCCACAAAGCAAAAATGGTTCAGGACTGGTTTGAGGAACACAACAACGAGTTTGAGGTGTTGACTTAGCCTCCAAATTCCCCAGATCTCAATCCAATCGAGCATCTGTGGGTTGTGCTGAACAAACAAGTCCGATCCATGGAGGCCCCATCTCGCAACTTACAGGACTTAAAGGATCTGCTGCTAACATCTTGGTGCCACATACCACAGCACACATTCAGGGGTCTAGTGGAGTCCATGCCTCGACGGGTCAGGACTGTTTTGGCAGCAAAAGGGGGACCAACACAATAATTAGGATGGTCATAATGGCTGGATATTAGGTCATTATGTTATGCCTGATCGGTGTATATAGTGTATATAAGTTTTATCATTATATGTATAATTGTATTTAAAATGTATTTAAATAAATTTATGTAAATTGAACAAGTGTCAACTTTCTTTTATATATGTTAAATTTAAATTAAATTACAATTAATTAAAATGTCAGCTACTTTTAGAAATTTGTCTAAAGTTTAGGATTCATTGCAAAAGGAAAAATCTTGTTTGCTCTGTAACAACATGAGGGTGAGTAAATGATGATAGAATTTTAAGTCCTGTTTGAACGACTTCTATAAGTATTAGCACAGTATAATAGTATTGTTCTACAATAATCTAACATCTTCATCTTCTTTTTCCTTTGTGCTTCCCTAAACAGCCCCCCACCCAGACTAACACAGCGCCTGTGTGCACCCAGAGGGAAGAGAGCAGCATGATGAGACCTAGAGGCGCAGAGGAAGGGAGGATGGCAGGATGAAGAGAACACAGGAATGTGAGACAGCGTGGCTCAGGGGGTGAAAGAGATTTGTCTTGAGAGGGGCGGGTCTGGAGAAGAGAGGCAGAAGACGCCATATGGCCCCTGCCGGGGCTGGGTTTGGGGTGACAGGAAGGAGGGAGCGTGAGAGGACGAGGCAGCAGGCAGAGAAGATGATGAGACGGAACGCTTCCTTCCACAGAGCAGAGCAGATAGACTGGGGCTGAAGGCCAGACAGGGGCCACTGACTGACACCAGATCTGATTGCATCCAACACAGAGATGCCAAACAGTGACAGGTGCCAGCACTGTTAGAGCGGAGTGGAAAGAGGGAGGAAAGACCAGACAATGAGACAAACGCTGTTAAAGACAAGAGAAAAAGAGGATGTGGAACTTGTGTTTGCTTAGTGCATGTGACATACAGAGGCCTCAAAACATATTCAGCAACTCTTGAACATTTAATTTCATTGCATTAGGAACAAAATATCAAACCAAGTGGCATCTGCAAACAGATGACACCAGAGCTTTTCTTCAATTTTCTAACACTTTATGCAATGGTACTTTCATGTAAGACCATTTCAAAGTAAAAAAAAAAATTAATACTTTTATTCAGCAAGGATGCATTTTATTGATCAAAAGTGGCAGTAAAGGCTTGTACATTGTTACAAAAAAATTCTAGTTAAAAATAAATACTGTTCTTTTGAACTGTCTATTCATCAAAGAATCATGAACCACATGTATCTCGGTTTCCCCAAAAATATAGGTATCACAGCTGTTTTCAACATTTAAAAAAAAAATGTCTTGAGCACCAAATTAACATATTGGAATGATTTCTGAAGGATCATGTGACACTAAAGACTGGAGTAATGATGCTGAAAATTCAGCTTTGCCATCACAGGAATATATTACATTTCAAATGTAATTGATGTATTAAAATTGAACACAATTTTAAATTGTAATAATATTTCACAATATTACTATTTTACTGTATTTTTTATATAATAAATGCAGCCTTGGTCAGCATAACCAACTTAGTGAGATATAATTTTTTACAGGATTTTATAAGTTCATCATTAGCTAATCATTTATAATAAATACTGCAATATTCCATAAAAAATAAGAATTGTCAATTTTGATTTCATGGTGACTTTAAAGTCACAGTGAAACAAAAGTTGATCTTTTCTTCCATATTGTGACGTACATCGAAGTAAAACGGATTATCAATAAAAAAACAATACAGGGCAGGGACTTTGTTCTATGTATTTGTTTTTGATTGGATGGATGCACATCTGTATGTGAGCTTGAGGTTGATTGTAATAAAGGGATAGGTTCTAAGCAGACTAAATGATTATAGAAGTCCAGCATATGTCACCAAAGAGAAGTCTGTCACCTGAAGTTATGCCGTTTGATAAAAAATTACGAGGTCTAAACATTTGAAAAATGAAATGTATACAAGAATGAATGGTTCACAATGAGATCTATAAAATGTATTTAGAAAAATTCATGCAGACTGTGTTTCGAATGCAATTTGTGTGTTTCAAGTGTCAAACATGAGCCATTGTATATGAACAATAGAAGAAAGCCCACACACTTCTTTAATGGTTTTATTCATTGCATGTGCCAGGCGGTTTGTGTCTTGTTTATCTTTGTCGGGCATGATCGTTCAAGTGTGTTTGTTTCTTTAAGTACACCGACACACTGTCTACGTGCTTATGAGCATGGACGAGGAATTATGTGTGAGTGTGTGCAAATGGAGCCCATCGGAGAGCAGGGGTGTCAGGAGAAGAGTGTGTGTGTGTGTGTGTGTGTGTGTGAGTGAGTGTGCATGGATGGGGCTCAGGAGGCCTGCAGCTGTATGACCCAGGTGCCACATGGCACTCCGGCTTTGGCCCTGCTCACTACATCCCCGCAGGCGGCCCTAGTCAAGAGGCTCTCACAGATTATCAATACATACACACTAATCATCTGTTGAAATTCAACTTAAATATCTGTTGACCTAACATTATGCAGACTGGAAATTCTGCCAGCGCAGCGGCATTCTTAATTCTTTAATATGCTGCAGGATTTCAGGACACTTCAGTTGCATTTGATCAGCGAAAATGAAATAATCAAATGCCTGTTGATGTCATGCAAGATTCAATCCCATTCTCCTTTGGAGCCTAAAGTGATTCTATTGGCTGATCAAATTTTTACCCTCTGATTCACAGACAAGGCTAAAGATATAGTACCAGACTAAAATGCATGTTTGAGCTGTTTCAACTGAAAGCAACTTGCACTGAGATATCTTAAAATATGTCAGTGCCATTGTTTTGTCTCAAAATGCACACCAGTAATGTTTTTTTCTAAGGCACGTTCATAAAAGCTACTTAAATGCCCAAATTGGGCCTAATCTAAGCCCTGTCTGTGACAAACCAGGCCTACATTTGTTAACATTAGTAAATGAATGATTATATTAATTATCAATATTTTTTTTGAGCTTTATTAATCTTTGTTAATGTTAACGGATACAAAATGTATTAAATTAAAAATGTATTAGTAAATGTTGAAATTTATACACCTAAGATTAATAAATGCTGTCAAAGTACTGTTCATTGTTAGTTTATGTTGATTAACAGTTAATTCATGTTAACAGAAAATCAGAAATCGCACAAAATCACTTGACCCTCTGATTCACTTGAATCACATGATTTATGGGTGTTACCAATTTATGCAATGCTCTCATGGCAATTCATAACTATTTTACGTTTTGGCTAAATTATGTGAATTTGTACGTTTACATAAGATTATGCTTCACTGACGATTAGGGTTAAGGGTGGACCTTAATGCTTAATTTTTTTCTAAAAATGTAACATTTTTGTATGATTCACATCGTACGAAATACGAAATCAACACCTCGTATTGGACCTTCAAGCTTAGACTCTTTCTAAAAAAAAATGTTTTTGTACGATTCACATTGCACGAAATACGAAATTGCGACCTTGTAAAACAATTACGTTTCCTCATGAGATTAGGTTAGTTATTATAACTATGTAAATACAAATTAATGTTTTTAAAAGCATATGACATAAATGGTCAAATAAAAAAATTGAATCATGTTTTTCCGTTAACTTGCAGTCTAACTGGTTAGCTGACTAGCTTTACATAATGCCGGCTGATAAACCTGCAATTTTAGCATATCGCTAACTGATAAGCCTGCTTGTTTAGTGAACCTTTAGCCAAATAGCCTGCTAGCTTAGCATACTGTTAGCATTTAGCCTGCTAGCATAACATACAAAAGCTGAAAATTGCATGACAATAGAACCCAAACCACACACTTTCTTTAAATCAATATAGAATAAATACTGTAATCTGTTAATATGGATGCTGAAATTAAAAAGCTGCTGGTGTGAAATAGGTCTATAAGAAAAAGAAAGAAAAAATCCTTACTCACTAGTAATTTACACAGAACAAAGCATTCCGATTTTCACAAGAAGATACCTTGAAAAAACCTGCATTGGTAATTATTGCATAAGTAGTTTAATTACTCTAGATTAGCAGACTTTTATGCATGATAACATAACCTAACTTGACTGGTTTTGATAATGCACTTGAGCATCTGCAGTGTGCGCATTCTGCAGCACAGGAGTGATTGACGGTTGTATCGCTATGTCAATGGCTTCTTTGTATCTTTCTTCTTTATTCCTTCTTTTTTTATGTACGGGTTCATTGTGGAGCCATCTAATTCAAAACAAGGATCCTCAATTATGCAATGTGTCATTTACATATGCTAATTAGTATCATATTAATTACCTTTAAATTGGGTAATTAGGCAATCTCAATTAAGACATTGTTCATTACACTAAATGCACAGGAAAGGTGTTTGAAGTTCTTTTTTTGCCCTCCCAGTGTCTCATCTCCCTTCACCAGTGTGTGTGTGTATGTGTATATGTGTGTGTGTGTATGAGAGAGAGGAGACTGGGCTCGCTGCCACATCTGAATCGGGCCTTGCCAGCACGGCGCGTTTAATAATTTAGCCGTCCCACATCATATAAGGGATGCACCCACAGCTTTCATGATTACCAAGCATATGGTTTGGTAATGAAGCTGCTGCTTGTAAAATAGTAATGACAGCAGAGAGAGAGGGAGAGAGAGAGACAACAGCTTCTTTATTTCATTTTAGCCATGCAGCGAATGCATTATACAGGCTTGTTTGGATTTTGTCTGTAGTGAAGCTGCCATTGAGAAGATCCTGTTTGCCTTGCGCTTTATGAGGAAGGCCAACAAAACGCTGGCACGGATTCAGGGGCACTAGAGCAGTAACAGAAGCTGAGGCTGCTGGGAGGGTTTCTCCACCTCAGCATAGACTGTCTGAGAAGAGCATACAGACAATAGGATTTCACTGCAAGTTTATGCGCATCATTATGTGGTTCTTTTTAATAGGCAATTTAATGGTGTGTTGCATCTTGCTGAGAATATGCAATGATACCTTTTATACCTTTTGGGTTTTTAGTCTGTATACAGTGGCAAAGATGGGCATGTACGTACTATAGACTGTATAGGACAAAACCAGCTGTTATCAACATGCTTTCATAGCAATTTATAACTATGCTTTGGCGAATTGGTGTGCGACTTGTACAATCTCTTTTAAAAAATGTTTTAACTTAAACCTCACTATATGTTAGGTTTAGGGGGTGAACCTTCACACTTACTTCTCAACCCTACACCCCCCCCCCCCCTTCAAAAATCAAAAAACAACAATTTAAATTGTACGAATTCATACAAAATCTAAAATAAAATAATAAAGGATTCATAAATTAATAAAATAATTAGGATTTGTGATAATTTTCTTATGAGATTGGGTTGCTTGTTAGTTTTAGTACCAATACATTTGTGGACACATTACAGACTCCACAACTAATATTGACAACAGGATATGATGTCATACTCAAGGGGCTTGTAAATAATAATTAACAAATATACTATTTCTCTAATTATAATCAGTGTGTAGAATATAAAGATTTAGGACCCTGTTTTAATGATCTAAGTTTATGGTCTAAAGCAAGTGCACTTCGTGTCCGAATCCACTTTTGCTAGTTTAACGACGGGAAAAATGGTCAGTGCACCAGGCGCATGGTCTAAAAGGGTTGCCCCTATTCTCTGAAGGAGTAATGGGTGTATTTAAAGGAACATGCCGACTTTTTGGGACTTTAGCTTATTCACCGTATCCCCCAGAGTTAGATAAGTCCATACATACCATTCTCATCTCCGTGCGTGCCGTAACTCTGTCTGACGCACCCACCGCTAGCCTAGCTTAGCACAAAGACTGGAGGTAAACGGCTCCAGCTAGCCTACTGCTCAATAATTTACAAAATAACGCCAACATTTTCCTATTTACATGTTGTAATTTGTATAGTTACATCGTTTACTAAGACCGACGGAAAATGAAAAGTTGCGATTTTCTAGACCGATATGGCAGGAATGAGAGTAGTTCCTAGCCATATCGTTCTAGAAAATCGCAACTTTTTATTTTCCGTCGGTCTGGCGGAATATAGACACCCTCAACCTGATGAGTCAGTTTTTTTAATACATGTGTGTATTGCCACGATTGGTTAAATAAGTAGCCAATTTCATTCGTCATTACTGCAAATAGTTAATTCTGATACATGCAATGACTATCCATTATGACATGTAGGCATTTCTATCTTTATGTACACAATAATAATGTTTTACATTACATTTTCATTTTTAATATTTAAAAAATGTTTGTGTGCTGCTGCGCATCCCTGTGTGTGTAACAAGCGTAACAATTAGTTTATAAATACGTTAGTTTATAAATTTGCAGGTAAGACTTCACCAAACTTTGGTCCTACAAAAAAAAAAAAAAACATTTATTTGCATGAGCTTGTGTTTCCGCTTTCTGCATGAATGGAAATAAATGGAGTGCAAAGCCTTGTGTGCCCTCACCTTGACCTCTGACCTTCATCTTATTTTCAAGAGCTGCAGAATTGTCAGATTGCAAGTCATGTAATGCACTACATGGTGGGGGATTGGTTAATGTGACAGGTTAGGAGTTTAGTATTTCTTGAAGGATGAAAGTAATATGTGATTCTCTCAGGCATTTCCGGCCCAATTCCTCTGCACGGTGAGGAAGATGAGGGCACAGCAGGAGGTCCATCTCTACCACCAACGTCAGAAAAACAGAGATGTTCAAAGAACACATTTCTTGGCCGCTTGAATTTTTCACACAGTGACATGCTGTACAGCATTCAAGACCGCTACTTTCAGCCGAAAGATGTATGTAGATGCTAAATAATTTACAGGTTCTTCACACCTTACTTCATGCACATAATATCTGGAATATATACTGACCTAGCCTGAGCCAAGTGTGAATATCAATGGCTGCTCTTTAAGGGAAGGGGAACTACCTAACAATGTAGCCGTTGTGGAGTGCAACCTGGAGAAGTCATAATATAAATCCAGCATTTTATTTTCTCTCCATCAGGGAGTGAAACACAGGGCAGTGTGCGGCACGCGTCTCCCTGTGTGCAAGAGAATGGAGTTCACAGCTGCACTCACTCCCACTGAACCAGTGGAAAAACTGTTAAGCTGTTCGGTCACACATGAGCTCTGTTACAAAACCCAGTGAGCTTCCTCACTGCCTACTGCCCGCAAAGGCAGCTGACTTCTGAGAAAGCATCCAAAATGTCATTGTACCTAAGTGAGCCATTTGAAACACAAATAGGAAACTCAACTTGGAATTGTTTTCAATTACCGTATTTTCCAGATCTGTTCACACCAAGAACGATAAGGATAACTATATTAGTGTCCACATCAACGCACAATATCGCTGCGGTTATGACGCCTACCACTTTAAATGCTCAAGCTCTTTAAAGCAGGATGGATTTTGATTGGCTGTCATTGTTTTTATTGCTGGAAAAAGTTGTTCCGAAAGTGATTCCAACTATATTGTTTCTCTGTGCCGTTATTGTTATAGTTGTGGTGTGAACGCTGCTAATCTTTTATATTTAGAATGATTTTTAGAACTATATCTGTATCGTTGTAGTTATCGGTGTGAACTGGCCTTAAAAGGATAGTTCACCTAAAAATGAAAATTCTGTCATCATTTACTCACCCTCAAGTTGATCCAAACCTGTATGAATTTCTTTATTCTGCTGAACATAAAAGAAGATATTTTGAAGAATATGGGTACAATCAAACAGTTGGTGGACCCCATTGACTTGTATGGCACAGCACAGGAAAAAATTCTATGGAAGTCAATGGGGTCCCATCAAATGTTTGGTTACTGACATTCGTCAAAATATCTTCTTTTGTGTAAATAAATTCATACAGGTTTGGAACAAGTTGAGCGTGAGTAAATTATGACAGAATCATAATTTTATGGGTGAACTCTCCCTTCAAGGGTCAAAATTGCATTGTTGAGAGAAAAAAAACACAGATCAGTGAATAAGTCTCATTATTACATTCAGAAATAATGCAAAATATCAGTAAATTAAAACAGAACGTTTCCAAACATTATAAACACTAGAAAGATGTATTTTAGTTCATCTCACTCCACAACAAATCCATTAAATTTAATGATATTCAGAAAAGAAATGAATAATAAGTATAAAACAAACAAATTATAGTGGCATTCATTATAAACAAAATTTATTATTAATGCCAAGCCTAAACAAATCTGAAACTAGTGCATGGCAAATGCGCAGTACAAATAAACTTGGGCACATATACCTCTCATTTTTAGCATCCAAATGTGTGTTTTTTGCGCTCTTGACATTCATTAAAGTCGGAATATAAGTTGCAGAACGTTTTAGATGATTAAAAAAAATCTTTATAAAAAAAATTCTAGATAAATTAATAAATAGACTTATTCTCATTTGTATTGGGGGAAGTCGTTTCCTAATGGTTAGAGACTGGTAACATGAAAGTTGAGGGTTCAATGCTCAATTCAGGCAGGAAATGACTGAGATTCCCTTGAGCAAGGCACCCAACCCCTAATCTCTCCCCTGGCGCCACAGCAAAAATGGCTGTCAACTATGTGTGTTTGTGTGTCCATGGGTGTGTGTATGGGTTACCATACTTGGCCTTCACGTCATGTCACGTCACGTATCGTTTGAGAGATATTATAATTAAATAATAGTCAACATTGCGTGATAAGCCAACCCCCAAGACACCCAACCCACCACCCCACCCCCCGCGCACCCAAACCATTTCCATGCAAACTCCACCCCTCAGCCGATTCTAAAAAATTCACATTGCTGATTGATAACCCTACCCTACACCCTAACCTTAACCAAGGAAATTTCCTGCAGGGAGGTATTTGTGCTGTACTGATTAGGGGGAAAAAATCATAGCTGCATCCGAAAGCTGAAAAATGCTTTAAAAAGTTAGGAAGGCATCGAGGCATGTCCGAATCTAATGTAAGCTTCACTTCCTGTCTTCTGAGACCTTCATCTGATCGATTTTTGAAGACAGCATAGCTGTATCCTATCCTTCTCTGCCTGTGATATCTCACAATCCTGTGCGTACCATTCTCTGACAGTTGAGCTAAATAATAAAGGTGGTGTCTGAAAGTTATGGTTGGTGGTCAGTTTGTGTTTAAAAGTAAATTTTTGACCAACTTTTTCCACTTTTGATGTTATTTCTAGCAAGAAATTGCTTTTGTAGTAAATAAATATTCACTTAGTTATCACCAAAGCTTGCTCTGTATATCATTAAACCTTTATGTTGAAATTTGTCTGAAATCGGTTTCGTGAGGTACCTTCATGCAAAAATGAAAAATCATTGCCTGATAGGGCAGCGAGGGAACATGGACGCAGCCCACGCATCAACATCATCCACCATCTTGGATTTATTTTTTCACTGCATTCTGGGATTATCTTTTCCACTAATGATGCATACAATGCTGTCTTTGAATTTGATCAAAATAAGGTATCTAGAAGGCAGGATCATTACATTTTCTAGCCTTTGAAACACCCTTTGTGTCAGGACTGTGATACCTTAAAATACAGCCTCTGTAGGGAGCTCACTAAGTTCTGTTACAGCAGTAGCCTAAAGACATAACACCAAGAAAGAGAGGCACAGGGAAAAACAAGGAAAGAAGAAGACCTGACTGAAATGGTTAGAAAAAATAAAAGGGAAACAGGTCTTTGGTTCCCTTCCTATGGAAATAGAGGGAGAAATGGTTTGTAAAAATGATGATGAGTTAAAATGGACAGGAAAGGTTCAGTGATTCTCTCTCTCTGACCATTATACTGATTACTTTGTGGCATAGGTGATTGTAACTAAACACGACTTAAATTATTGGATATTGAATGAGTGCCAATGTCAGAGATAACGATAGAAGGGGCTTTTATTCTGTCCACTAGGGGGAGCTGTGGTATTCCTTTTAAAGCCATTTTAAAGACCATAAGCATATGTGTGAAGGCCACATTGTGTGTCTGTAACTAATATATTATCATGTGAATTTTACCAACATACATGGATAATATGAAATACTTTTGGGAAGCTGAAATGTCCTACAGTGTGACATGCTATACTCCATCTATAACTATTTTAAGCACTATTTTTATTTTCCTTATGCATTACATTCATAATTGAGTGACTAAATGGAATATTGAATGATTAAAATTGGTGAAAATAACAGATTGATCAAATTATGTGTTGTTTTATACATATTCATTTAAAAAATCTGGATGCTGATTGTAAAAAAAATCCAAGGGCACCTTATGCATCAACTACTCATTTTTGCGGGAAGATCTTGACAATATAAGAACAATAGTCTTATTCGGTTTCTTCTTGGAACATTTCTGTTCATGGGACCATTGAACAAGGCAATTGCTGACTGGTTTCTCGCTTCCATTGTAGGTGGAATCCGTTGCCTTTACTCTTCGCTCTGAGTAACTGACTTCATACTGTTTTGCTCCTTTGGGAGAGGGTGGAGCAAATCTGATCTCGGATTCCTCATCTCTCCTCTCTCATGTGGTCTCATCTGGTTGGGATCTCAATAAAATGATGCCTTACTGTGAGCTGACAATTTTTTTTTCCTGTGCTGAGCTGGACTAGTTTTCCTATGTGATAATAGGGAGCGAAGGGAGTACGGCTGTGTGAAATGAGCCTTCTTTGCACAATTAGAGGTTGTGATGGTGTGATATTGTGAATTTTAATGTAAACTGTGTGACCACCATAGATATTCAGATTAATAGTTATTACATTAGCAGGCTACTGTATATCTGACACCACCAATTCTGAATGTATAGCACCAGTATATGCTTATGTCTAAATGAAAGGTTTTGGACCAGTGGTTGATAATGCAAGCATGCATACTTTAATGATTTGAACAAGGGATGTCTTGCACACACACACACACACCCCTCTGGTTCGCTATCTTTGTGAGGACTCTCCATAGACGTAATGGTTTTTATACTGTACAAACTATATATTCTGTCCCCTTACACTAACCCTACCCATCACAGAAAACATTCTGCATTTTTACATTTTCAAAAAAACTAATTCTGTATGATTTATAAGCTTGTTTCCTCATGGGGACCTCAATTTAGGTCCCCACGGTGACACAAGTCCCCATGAGTCAGTGTGCATTCAGGTTAAAGATGAAGATGAACACACCCACGCACGCACACACACACACACACACACTTTGTTTAATCATATTACATTTACTGTAATACTACCCAGTATACTGAACATTCGATTTATATCCAAATACATTTTTGACATATTTATTAATGCTTTATTCACTATATTAGTACACAGCATATTGGGCATTCATTTCATATCAACATTTTTGGTTGTAAAATTCCACTTTTTCAAATCCTTAATATACTTCATTAAAAAAAACCTATTCATTTATTTAATTTATTTTCATTTCAGATCTACTAAAGAATCATAATGGTAACCACACTATGTCAGAGCAAATTTACCTATGGTTGTAAGTATTACTGTAGCTCACATGTGAGTATTATCTAATGTTCTAGGGGAAAATCTATGGCTATCAGCAGCACTTCAGTGATGGTCGGTCATTATGATCCACTGACTAACATTATGTAGTAGAAGTCAGTTAAGGTTCAAGCTTGTATGCTGGTAACCAATGGGTCATTAGGAAACTAATGACACATGACTCTCGCACTCTGGATATGCATTTTAATCAGTGGCGTCAATTCACTAAAAGTCACGGCATGGCAAGTTCAGATGATGTCATCCAATCTAACAATATCATGTGACAACATAAATTCAATTACTTGTAGAATCACAGGAGAGAGAAAGATGAAACCGCAAAAGAAACCATTGGCATCAGCCAATTTAAAAATATATATATAATAATAATAATCACACAGCTTTGACTTTCACTGAAATATGATTCAAATATGATTCATTATATGATTCTCATAAATTGGTCATGTCTATGGCACTCAATAGTAATATTTAAAAATCTGTTAAATTTACGGTGGCAACCTCTGAAATGTCTCTGGGACAGTTTAGACACACACACAAATTCATTGATTATTTACTCACCTTGATGTTAATCTGAAGCATTATTACAAAAATAAAATGAATTATTTAGCATTTACCAGGCGACAAATGTATTGCAGCCGCAATACCCTGTCATACACAATTGACGCCCCTTATTTTAATGTCAGCATTATTCTTTATTTTGCACAAGTTCATGGCATGTTATTCTCAGTGCAGGTGAGCTCCAGCAAAAGCACCGGTACACAAGTCCAACATGCAATTCGTTCTTCAACATTGCTCAATTCATAGAAAACATGAATGTGTGTGTGTGAGTTACTGGTGTCCGCCAGCAGATCCAGTGCCGGTCCCACTGTGTCTGCTCGTCTGTGGACATGGCTTATTTTGCATGGCAACTCACAAGCCACACTTCACAGGGACTTCATAATAACACCCCCTGCCGAGGTGACAGCCTGATTGGATTTCTGAAGGAGTCGCTTGCATGCATTTGCATACTAATTGACGAATGTTTTTTTTTCTTCTGTCTCCCCTTCTTCCTTGACTCTCCCCATTCTTTAACTCTCATTAAATGATGGGAGCATCATCCATCCGTAACATATGAACTCGACATTGCTCAAATAATAATTCAACCAAGCAGGAGAAAATGCTTTTCAGATTTACAATGCACTCTTAAATATAAAGGTTCCATGCAGCGATTCCATAGAAGAACCATTTTTGGTTCCTCAAAGAGCAGTTCTTTAAAAGAACTATTTTTTTTCTTAGTGTGAAGAACATTTAAACAATCTAAAGAACCTTTTGTGTAATGGAAATATGTTAAAGGGGACTTATTATGCCCTTTTACAAAGTCTTGAATTTGTTTTTGGGGTTTACTAGAATAGGTTTTCTTGCTTGAATGTTCAAAAAACACATTATTTTTCACATATTTTATATCGTTGCAGCACCTCTCTTCTCAGTCTGTCAGTAAAGCCAGGGTAGCCCAATGGCCAGTCAAAAGTAGCCCAAAAATAGCCTAATTCGATTTTTTTTCATCGGGCGGCCGAATTCTCCACTGAATTTGTATGCCTTTGAGGTGTTTTTGGGGTGTTGGAGCGAAATCGTACTTATGGGTGTGGAATTTTTTTTTTACCCACGGCAACAACTTAAAAGTAGCCCAATTCCAGGGGAAAACCGCAGATGTCACAACACTGAGTAAGGCTGTTTAGTTTCTGTCTCTATAAAGCCTCTCTTTCCGAAAAGCGTACTGTGCCGTGGACATCTGGACTAGTGTGTTGTGATTGGCCAACTGCTTTGAGTGTGTTTCGGAAATGTCACGCCCCCTTACCATAACCGTGAGTTTTAACTGAACGGCAACCTGCCTGTCTCTTTCTTGAAGCCAACATGGAAGTGACTTAAACTGCAATTCATCGACTGGGTGAGCAAAAACGCGGTTTTAGTGTGTGTACCTTTAAATGCAAATGAGCTGCTGCGCTCGGCCTAAGAGGGCGGAGCTTCAAGAGCTCTTTCTTTGGTGTCAGGACTGTCAGGAGTCAGGACGCACTATAATGTCATAAACTGTGAATATATGCTGCATTGAGATAGAATGTATATTTTAATTGAATTACGGTTATAACTTATGTTGTCTTCTTGCTTTTATCCACTATATTAGTATGGTCCTGTTGTACCGGACCCCGTCCTAATGATGTTTATTGTACTTCACACAAAATATGAAGCACCCGTTTTCACTCCAGAAAATCATTGTAAGAGCTTAATAAAACACAATGCAAGTGAGCATTAAAATATTATCCATAAACTCTCTCCTTGCATTATCATCAACATACATAGCTAAGTACACAAAAACAGTTGGCATGTTCAAACACCATGTAAAAGTGAATTTTGCATAATAGGTGTCCTTTAAGAAAATTCAAGACTACAATCGAGGCATTTCAGGGTGTTCAGAAACAGTGCTTACTGATATAGGGAATAACTCCCTTTGCAGTGGACTTTGTGCTTTGTAACTTTGCAGACCCTTTAATGCTCAAACAGCAACAGACTATAAAGAAAGTTGAAAATGTAAAAAAGCAAAATAGGACCCCTTTAAAGGTTCTTCATGGAACCATTAATGCCAATAAAGCAAAAGGATGAATTATTATTATGTATTAAATTGTGTATGTGTGTGTGTGTGCGTGTGTTTTACGACTCAAACGAGTAAAAGAGGATTTCTCTCGAAGCTCAAAGATGAGAGCTGCTCCAGCTGAGAACACGTCAAGTCGGCAAAATAAGCCTCCCTGGAGAGTAGACACCAGGCAAGGCAGAAACAGCAGTGGCAGATGTGCCCCACTATAATGCAGTATATATAGGACATGCACACACATACACACACACTCTCCCAAATACCCTCTGCCCTTCATTACACACTCGCACACACACACACACTCGAACACACCCATGCTCTCCTCACACGTACCACCACACACAAAATTGAAGCGGATGTCACCAGATGCTGCTCTTACTCAGGCGTTTTTTTTTTTTTTTTACTCCTACACGCATGTAACATTGCCACAGTTTTAATTATATGGTATAAAAAGAGCTCATAGTCTCTGCTGGATGCAACCGATTGGAAGGAGACCACACAGAATCAAACTGCAGGATTGTTTGTGCAAGTGCCAGTGTTATATACAAATGGCTCAGCGCGTCAAGTGGCAGAGAACAGCGGTGTTGGTGGAGTGCCAATGTCTTTCATAGCATTAGGTTATGAAACAAAGCGGTTCTAGTCAGGTGTGTGACACGGTGAGAAATTAACTCATTTTTCCTCAGGCGTGGGGATAAAAAAGGCCTCAGACTAATGATTTGATTTAGACATTTAATTAGTTTAATACATATTGCGCTGGCTTCTGCCCTGCTAATCTCCTACAGAACGGAGGTGGAAGGATGCTCTCGCCTCAGACAGCCAGCCGTGGCTGAGAGAGAGCTGAGGCTCTGGAATAAAATATGGATACATACATGCCCCTCTGCTTCTAAGAGAACTGTTTCAAAGGCACTGAAGGCTACTGAAATGTTTATGAGGAGAGCTCACTTCTCTGACAGACCTTCGCTCGACTTTCTCCTCCCGACAAACACAAAATACCACTTGGGTCAGGTAGCTTCATGTACACATAGCATAAGAACACTGAGTAAAAGAAGGCTGTATTTTTAAAGTAAATTCTGAAAGTGCATGCATTTAGCTTTTAAAGTCAACATGAAGTCAACTAATCAAAATTGTCTTTATTTACTATCTTAATTCATGTTTCTGGTCTTATTGTAAATGATTAGGTTAGTTAAAAAAAAACAGGCTGCTTTTTTTTGTTGCCCAAACTCTCCCATCCAATCACCTGTCAAAAAGAGAATTTCTATGATCCAGTCAGCTCCTGATAAATAAAATCAAGCACCATTGTTCCTCTAAAAATCAGTGTTTAGTATTAAAGTATTATAGTATTATAAGTATTAAAATGACAAAAAAATAATAATATAGAAATAAAAACATAAAATAATAAAGCACATAACAATTAAATTGCTAAGGTTAATAACACATTACACCTTAAACAAAAAAAAAAAAAAGAGAAAAAAAAAAAGAAACGCTAATTTAAAATAATAATAAATACTAGAATTTAAATAATACAAATAATACTAAAATAACACTACTGAATATCTTTGGAAATTCATCATATTGTGGAAATAAAGTGTGTTGCTGACACCGACTCATATTTACTATAAAAACACTACACAAAGAGATAAAAACAGAGAAGGCAGCATTTTATATCTGTCAGATAAAAATTTATTTTAAAATCATACAATAAAATATAATATAAAGTATCAAATATATACTATAATAATATAAAGTATCAAAGCAAAGTATCAAAGAGTAATTAAGACATAAAAAACATCTCAATGTCTTACATTTTAATTTATTTAAATTGAAATAGCATTTCTTTATGTATCATCCTCAGTACCAGTGGCTTTCCATTGACTTCTACTGCTTTTATAATATACTAATGATATTTTCTATCCAGTACTCATTAACCTACGCCTCACACAAATGTATTTTTTTTTACATTAAGAAATTAAGTATGTTTATTAAGTCTGTTCCCTGGTAGGGTCTGTTGACTGGTTGCAGTGTAGATGATTTCATGGTTTACCATTCTTACGGGTCACTTGGTCTCCTCAGTGTAGGCAAAACCTGACCCGCACACACATTTTTGCTTTTAGACGAACCCGCTGTAGAACAGAGAAAGAAAGAAACAAGAGCCCCCTGGAGACCGCATGTCTACTGCTGCACTTGTTGTGTGCTGGGAGAGATGTGACATTGACAGTGATAGTCTCGCTGGTCTCTCTTTTGTAAAGTGGTCGTTGCAGGTGATGGATTCACTTCTAATGGAGTGCTGCTCCCTCAGAGGGTTAGCGTTTACCCAGTGCTCCGCCACCCACAGAAAGCACCCTTACACTGCTTGCACATGAATAATTGCCCACTAGGGACTGATTTTGCTGTAGATACCCCAGTGTGTATCCCCCCCCCCCACACACACACACACAACCAACCCACCCTCTTCGCCCCTCTAGGGAAACAGGAAGGGAGGAGGCGCGTGGGCCCAGTGTCAGCGCGTTAAAGGCATTTTCAGGTCTGAATTTTCTCTTTCCCCACCTCTGATATTCTTTCATACAGCATTTCATAGAAATGCCATTGGTTTCTCCAGTGTGTGTGTGTGTGCGTGTGTTGTCTGGAGAGTGCTATGCCCTTGGCTTTTAACAAGAAGCTATAATGGGAGCTGAGAGCAGCAATGGAGCAGAGAGGCTGGCCGAGCTCTTTATTGTCCTCTCTTCATTGTCATTGTGTGGCTGCCATGAGAAACCAGTTGAGCGGTAGCCTTCACATACACACATATAGTCTGCTAGTTGTATATTAGTCATTCTTTTTCATCTGGTATCACCTTTAAAAACAACAATCCCTGAACTAGCTACAGAAACAGCATTTTTTCTAAAAAAGTGCATAATAGCTCTGCAGTATTTCATTAGATTATGCAGTCAAACCAAAATGTATTCAGACACCTTCAACATTTTCTCACATTATCACAGTTTATTCACTATAGTTTAGAAAATGGTAATAAAATATGACAAGAACTCAGAGTTTAAACTGTGTCAGAACAAATTCATCTTGATAATGTCAGATAACTTTGATAGAAAGGTATGTAATGGATTACAATCAACCAATCAGCTGTTAAATTTAAGGTCAACCAATGACCAAGCAATGCTTAATTTTGTTCAGTCTGTGGTGTAAAAGGTCACATTAGTAATTAAAGACAAAACACTTAAGCAAAACATGGTCAGGTCAAAGTGTCTGAATAATTTTGGTCCCAAATTTTTATCAATTTTACTGGTAGTCCACTGTATGAAGAATTTTTGGGTATAATATGTTGCAGTTTACTTTATTTTGCTATCCTCACTTACATAAATTAACCATAGAGTCCTGCACCCACTAGTAAAAAATTATATCTGGTGTCTGAATAATTTTTGGTTTGACTGTATATTATGTGAATCATGTATTTTTATACAAAAATTCACATATCAATCTATCTATCTATCTGTAGTAAATATAAAATAATGTTAATTTAATAAATACAAACATTCAATAAATAAATGATGTATATACATACACTACATTAAAAAGTTTAAGGTATTTTATTTTTGAGCACCAAATCAACATATAAAAACATTTTTATATATTAAAATATGTTATATATAATTAAAAATAATAATGTAAAACATATATATATATATATATATATATATATATATATATATATATATATATATATATATAGTGCTGTCAAATCGATTAATCGCATCCAAAATAAAAGTTTGTGTTTACATAATATATGTCTGTGTACTGTGTATAATTATTATGTACACTCACCTAAAGGATTATTAGGAACACCATACTAATACTGTGTTTGACCCCCTTTCGCCTTCAGAACTGCCTTAATTCTACGTGGCATTGATTCAACAAGGTGCTGAAAGCATTCTTTAGAAATGTTGGCCCATATTGATAGGATAGCATCTTGCAGTTGATGGAGATTTGTGGGATGCACATCCAGGGCACGAAGCTCCCATTCCACCACATCCCAAAGATGCTCTATTGGGTTGAGATCTGGTGACTGTGGGGGCCATTTTAGTACAGTGAACTCATTGTCATGTTCAAGAAACCAATTTGAAATGATTCGAGCTTTGTGACATGGTGCATTATCCTGCTGGAAGTAGCCATCAGAGGATGGGTACATGGTGGTCATAAAGGGATGGACATGGTCAGAAACAATGCTCAGGTAGGCCGTGGCATTTAAACGATGCCCAATTGGCACTAAGGGGCCTAAAGTGTGCCAAGAAAACATCCCCCACACCATTACACCACCACCACCAGCCTGCACAGTGGTAACAAGGCATGATGGATCCATGTTCTCATTCTGTTTACGCCAAATTCTGACTCTACCATCTGAATGTCTCAACAGAAATCGAGACTCATCAGACCAGGCAACATTTTTCCAGTCTTCAACTGTCCAATTTTGGTGAGCTCGTGCAAATTGTAGCCTCTTTTTCCTATTTGTAGTGGAGATGAGTGGTACCCGGTGGGGTCTTCTGCTGTTGTAGCCCATCCGCCTCAAGGTTGTGCGTGTTGTGGCTTCACAAATGCTTTGCTGCATACCTTGGTTGTAACGAGTGGTTATTTCAGTCAAAGTTGCTCTTCTATCAGCTTGAATCAGTCGGCCCATTCTCCTCTGACCTCTAGCATCAACAAGGCATTTTCGCCCACAGGACTGCCGCACACTGGATGTTTTTCCCTTTTCACACCATTCTTTGTAAACTCTAGAAATGGTTGTGCGTGAAAATCCCAGTAACTGAGCAGATTGTGAAATACTCAGACCGGCCCGTCTGGCACCAACAACCATGCCACGCTCAAAATTGCTTAAATTACCTTTCTTTCCCATTCTGACATTCAGTTTGGAGTTCAGGAGATTGTCTTGACCAGGACCACAACCCTAAATGCATTGAAGCAACTGCCATGTGATTGGTTGATTAGATAATTGCATTAATGAGAAATTGAACAGGTGTTCCTAATAATCCTTTAGGTGAGTGTATATATAAATGCACACACATGTATATATATGTTAAAGAAAAATGTGTTATATATAAAATATTTATATTTATATATATAATACATATTATATTAATATATATACAGTATATACATGCAAATATTTCTTAAATGTATACATAAATGAGTGTGTATTTATATCGATAATAATTATACACAGTACACATATATATTATGTAAACACAAACTTTTATTTTGGATGCAATTAATCGTGATTCATCGATTTGACAGCACTTAATAAACCTTGCATTTCACTTTGCACTTTTGTTGTATGCAAAAGAACAGCTTTGACATTTTAACTCTTTATTTGTTTCAGCTTTGAATATAGCAAATTTGATAACTCACACATTTTCCCATTAATTTATTCTTCATCTAGAGGTGATCCGTATGGAAGCTTTCCGCCACAGAATACAAAAAGAATCTCACAATTCTGACTTTTTTTTTCTCAAAATTGCATGATTGCGGAAAAAAAGTCAGAATTGCGAGTTTATATCTTTTTCTTCTCGCAATTGTGAGTTTATATCTCGCAATTTTCACTTTATATCACACAATTCTAATTTTATATCTCGCAATTGTGGGAAAAAAAGTCAGAATTGCGAGATGTAAACTCACAATTGCGAGAAAAAAAAAGATTCTGACTTTTTTTTTCGCAATTGCAACTTTATATCATGCAATTTTGAGAAAAAAAGTCGCAATTATCTTTTAAATAGTTTTATTCTGTGGCGGAACAAAGCTTCCATAGATCAGAGATCATGGTGAGTGTGTGATGTGGCATGCGACCACTGATATGACGTTGTGCCGCCCATCACTGTGAGACCCCCTACCTGTGTGCCATACAGTGGACACATTTGTGTACTGGCAAGAATCATGTCATAAATATTACATCTTCTGATGACGGCTCCCAAGATGGATTGCATTCTCCGTCCATAAAACAGCCATGGGATACATGAATTATTCATTTGTGCTGAAGCCACCTGCCCACCCCTCAGGAGATACTCGGTACACATTTATAGAGTCTATTTACCTTAATTAACCCCCGACATGTTTTTTTTATTTTTTATAACCCATGCATTTGGGGTCGAAGATCATATACAATCAAAATGACAACATAGACATAAAGCCTTGTGCACAACACATGCTTGGCAATTGATTGATTTTACAGCACTGTGGATGTTGCTTTTGGATGCACCCACCATCATCATTCCTTAAAGCCGCAAGTGTTAATATCGGTTTTATACTAGGGCTGTCAAAGTTAACATGCTTTTAACACATTCACCTAATTGGACATGGAATTAGGTGTTTTGTCCTATTTTTAAAGGTGCAGTGTGTGATTTTTAGCGACATCTAGTGGTGAGATTGTAAATTGCACAACCCCCCCCCCCCCCCCCCATCTTCGGAGCACATAGAAAAGCTAAGGGGGCCGATACAGGACAAAAATGTTGTCGTCAGAGTGAGCAGAGAGTGACTAGCGAGAAGTTTGTCCGTTTACGGCTACTGTAGAAACACGACGGCGCAAAATGGCGATTTCACTGTAAGGGGACCCGTGGTGTATGGAGATAGAAATGGCTCAGTCTAAGGTAATAAAAACATAACGGTACATTATGTAAGGTCTTTATACACCACTGAAAACATAGTTATGTATATTATATTGCATTTCTGTCAATAGATCCTCATAAATACTACACACTGCACACTTTAAAGACAAACAATCAAAACCTCTGCAAGAAAATAAGCACAGGTTTTAGCTTATCAGGTAAATGGAGAAAGGGCTCCTTATTGAATTGTTTATTTAGAAATCAAATCTAGAAGGGACTTTTTCTAAATTAAGTCATTTGGAGGCTGCATGGTAGAATTTAGTTCAGTCATGAATTTAGTTCAGTCGTGAAACTCTTCCGAGAAGCTGATTAGTTCTCTTAAAGCTGACCACTTTGGCCAATCGATCAGGGGTGCGTTTCCCGAAAGGATCAGAAAGGATTAGCCAACTATAGTCGCAAGTTCTGCCGTTATTAGCATAGTTCAATGAGCCAGTGTTTCCCGAAACCATAGTTCCAACGAACATTCGCAAACGGCATCGCAAAGTTGTGTGGTTGGAATGAAATTGGAAGTTGTGTCCTTTTGACCCGAGGGTTAAAGCACCGTTTTTGAAGACTGCGCATGTGTGTAGGTGCTCTAGTACGTAAGAACGAGCCTATAATTGAATCTGTAAATAAAGCAAAATTAGAAAAAATTTGAATTATTCCTCAGATGCCATGTCCGTAATTTATACCAAAACAGCTTTAATTAGATCTCAAACGGATTCATTAAAAGAAGGTTTTACTTCACCACCTGCGTGACATCATTAACCAACGTGGTTGAACAACAAATTTAAAACAATATGGTTTCGGGAAACATTCGTGACTAGCTAGTTGATTTCTTCAATGATGCATTGTACTATAGTAATACAGCGAGTTACGTTGTTGTATATGAAACGCATCCCTGTTTGTTCTATCTAGGAAACATATTTATTTCCATCCCAAACTGGCTCAACTCAGTGCAGTGCGCCATAGGAATTTTCCTAGCCCTCCACCTTCTCCAGCACCACCTGCCTTGATCTGCTAGGGGGTTCTCCCTACTTGCAATATCAAAAGAAAGAACAGAGGCTCTATTCAACAACAACAAAAAAAAAGTTATATTCTAGCTTCATGCATTCTTCATTTTATTCACACTTGAATGTGGGTAAGTTTCATAAAAAAGTAACATTCTGAACAAAGACTACAATGTGCATAAGCAATGCTTTTATTGAGGGTCTCTGCACCTTTTTTGCATGATTCTCTACTCTTTCAGAAGATGTGTAATAGTTCCCACTATACCGTATAACAGTGAAAAAAGAAAATCCGGAACAATCCATCAATATAGCATATAGCATAATATTGCATAATTTGTCCATAGCATGAAAGTCATTGTCTGTATCAGCCAGAATTGTAATATCAACCATGCTAATGCCAATTATATCATGAGATTCATTGTAATTAATTATTAATTATATCTTTTTTTGACAACTGTACTAATGGTTCTGATATAAGTTTGCAGAGTTGATGACAGTTTTAGTTTCTCCTTCTGTCTCTCTCCCTCTCTGTCTCTCTCTTGTTCTGTCTGACGCAGCTGACATCTCAACACTTCCTCTGTGCCTGCTGTCTTATGTTATCTGTCAGTCTGCCAATAACAGCACATGTTGAGTTATTGGAGCTTTGCTCGACATTAAACAATTAACTGGGTTTTGTTGTCCTTCCTCCCCCCGAAACACATGTACTCCACTCACTGCAGTTCACCCAAAAGCCTAGATAAACTTTCTGTCATTACAAGTATTACAGTTTGAGACCGTGCCGGCGCATGAGTCTCTCAGCAGCACATATCTCCAATTAGCTTTGGGGCGAATGAAATGCATGGTATCCATGACTCATATAGGCATTAAAAGAGGCTCTATTTTTAAACTATGGAGGCTACGAGTTAGACTTGGCCGACAAGCTAGTTAGCTGATCCTGAGCGGGCTAGTGTGAGTCTGCTGAATTTTAATGGGGATGCTGACAGTGTTGAAGGTGGAGAATTGTGTGACAGTGCTGCAAGGAAAGAGCTGCATGGTCAGAGAAAGAGAGATAACAAATAAAGATAAAGATGTCTCCATGTGTCCAGAACTGGCCATCTCTGTGCTGCTGGGTCTTACTACATTCATACACAATTGTACACTTCTGTTCAAAAGTTTGGGGTATGTAAGCTGTATTAATGTTTTTGAAAGAAGTCTCTTATGCTCACCAATGCTGCATTTATCTGATCTAAAATACAGTAATATTGTGAAATATCATTACAATTTAAAATAACTGTTTTCTCTTTTAATATATTTTTAAAATTTCAGCATCATTACTCCAATCTTCAGTGTCACATGATCCCTCAGAAATCATTCTAATATGCTGATTTGATGCTTAAGAAACATTTCTTATTATTATCAGTGTTGAAATCAGTTGTGCTGCTTAATATTTTTGTGAAAACCTTGATTAACTTTTTTCAGGATTCTTTGATGAATAGAAAGGTCAAAAGAACAGCCTTTATTTTAAATAGATATTTATTTTAAATATTTTAAATCTTTTGTAACATTATACATGTCTTTAATGTTGATCAAAATAATGCATCCTTGCTGAATAAAAAAAAAAATAAAAAAATCTTATTAAACCCTAAACTTTATCTTTAATAAATCTTTAATAATAATAATAATAATAATAATAATAATAATAATAATTATTATTATTATTATAATATCTAATTGCATTTAGTGTCTCATTCAAAGATGCATTTCATAAAATTGTGACATACAGTACTGGGTGTATTTTTACACAAATTTAGAATTTTGTTCCATGCAATAAAGTACATTTCTCTTACAGTATGTGCAAGTGCATTTTATTCACCTAATTCATTCCGTTGATGAACGTAGTCATGCGGTTATTCGTAACGCCCAGTATTCCCTCTAAGTGTTTGCATAAGGGGACATTGTGACCTCTAAAGAGAGTACATCTGACACCGTCAGGCCTTTGAACCAGACTTGACATTGAGAGGCAGGGCAACGCAGTAAAACTTCCACACAGACACATTTGCACTAATTGCCATTTTGAGCAGAGAGGAGAGAAACCAATGAGATTTCAAAGGGTCACACAGAGTCTCATTACATAGACACTGACAGGCTTACTTAACCCTTCGGTCACAATGATCGAACGAGAGAGAAAAAGAAAGAGAGACAAGGGAGAAGCAAGACTTTTAGCGAGCAGACGGTCTGATGCGTCTTGACTAGATAGACATTAAATTTGCATTGAGTTGGATTTAAGTGGCTCTGCCTAAACACTCCCACTTATGTTCACATGAGGAATTTTACTGCTGTTTTAATATTTCTACAAAGAGTCTGTGAATTATTAACTGACTACATATTGCCAGAGCTGAAAGAGCTTTCGGAGCATGCTGCACAGGTACAGGGCTTGTATGATGAAATATGTAATGTGAGCTCTCACAATGTATTATTACTGAGACACTGTTACATTGAATATGTTGATGAGTATTTTAGTACAAGATGCTGTGCTATTGCGAATATATATTTGTGGCTAAAAGGCATTATTGAACACAACACATTGCACATCCATATTAAACTGATACTACACTATATATATTTAAATATAAATAAATTATGTAAACATTGTTAAATATTTAAACAATTAAATATGAAAAAAAGAGATTAAAACTATTAAAATATGCACCTTTATTATACATGGTTATAATAAGTAAAACCATAAAAACATTTCATTACATTTCACATTTCATTGGAATAAAATAAAAATGAACTGAAATAAAATTAAATAAAATCAAATATAATAATAATATAATATAATAATATAATAAAATATATTTAAAAAACAATATATAAATATTTTATCAGGTTGAAGTACTAAAATATCTAAAAACTAGAACTTAAAGGGAGAGTTCACCCAAAAATGAAAATTCTATCATTTACTCACCCTGAAATTGTTCCAAACCGATATGAATTTCTTTCTTCTGCTGAACACAAAAGAAGATTTTGAAGAATGTCTTTAACCAAATAGTTGAGGGTGAATAAAATGACATTAATGATTTATAAAATGACACATATTTTTAAAAATGACACTAATAAAAATGGCGAACACGCACAACAAATTACTAAAACTTTAACTAAAATTTAAATGAAATCAAATCTTTTAAATTAAATTGAAATCTAATTCAAAATATTAACAAAAACTATACTAACTTATTATACTATACTAACAAAAACTACTATACTACCTTATAAAACTGCACTGTTACTATATTGTGCATTTTAGAAAAGCAGGATTAACTAATCACCATCCAGGACCAGAACTACCCATTTTATAATGGTAATTAAGTAACAATCAAGGAACAGCGGCAGGTCATTTTTCAAAACATTTTTTTGCGTTATAATCAGTGATATGTATCTGCTGTTTTAGAGATACTGTGGCCACAAGAATCTGGGCAGCTGAGAAAAAGCTAGCAAAATAAGCAGAAGAAAGTTTGAAACATAAATGCGAAAGAGACGAAAGTCCAGGTGTCTCCTCCATTCCGAATCCACACAGCTGCTGGCATACGATTGACTTTCAACAGGCCTCTCCAGCTTTCTATACTGCAACAGGCAGAGTAAAGCAATTGGTTTCGCCCCATCATAATGGCTGGCAATGAATGCTGAGTGTGATGGTGGGAGCCCATTAGAGCCTCAATGGCTGACAAGACACTTAGCACTCCCAGGAGCTCAAACGACCCTTTTATCACCGGCCTAAGGCTGGGCTGAGGCCTGAGAACTGGTGGCCAGCTGGGTCTTTACCCAACATACACACACACACAAAACAGCACCTGCTTGGTATTACCCAAGGGCTGAGATTCCCAGTGTTGCCCTCAGCTGGCATGGAGACACAGAAGAGAACACTGGGAAGCAGCTGTGAGATTTGACAGTGGGGATTTGGGAGATTTGGGAAAGGCAGAAGCTTTGTAAAGATTATCAGAATTGCAATGTGCCGGTATGAAGCGCAGAAACAGAAGGCCCATATTGACTAGAAGATTTACGCAGTTTTTGTGAGGAATCCATGGCTGGACTTTGTTAGTGTTGGAAAAATAGTCACTCGAAGCCATTATAAAGCACTCAAGTCACCATTACCTTCCAAATCATGTGGAAATTACCTTGGAAAAAGGGGGAAAATACTTAGATTGGGATTCACTTTGATGGAAATTATGCGCACGAAGGCGCTTTGCATTCTGGGTGGTTTTCACAACACTTTGCAGAGAATGTCGTCGCTGACCTCGCAGTCTTTCCTCACCCAGCTCAAGGAGCGCTTTGGGACGAAATGCATTAGTCTCACTCAGGAGTGAACACCAATCTCATACAACCTCTTTTCTTCACTTCCTACAGTCTGAAAGAGCACTACATGAGGTGCATAAAAAGTTCCTCTGGTCGGACTGTAAGTGCTTCAGAAGCCGTGGGGTGTTTTATTGGAGCTACGTGGTGGCTTTTATCAGTTTTTTGGACTGGAATATGGGAGGAATTTTTTTTCCAGCTGCTACTTGTACAGATGAAAAGAGCATTTTATTGTGAACTGTAAATGGATGAAGATACGGCTCAGAAAAGATGGTTACGAGCCATAGAGAAAAAATGCAGTTCATATATTGGCTATGTTTACATGCACAACTTTTTTAAATCGGAATTAATTCCAATTGATGAATCCGACCGTAGTGTTTACATGAATGCTAAATAAAGTAATCAGGTTGATGTGCGTGTTTATATGTCACAAGCTTCAAATATGAATTGAGTTTTTGACATATATGCACACTGCACACACATATACAGAGTTTCCCGCTGTTTTCACATACTATTCCCCTACATTGCTACTTTTCTTTGTTTTAAACAGCAGGCTTAATATTGATCTATTGCGGGTCCTAATTAGGATACAATGAGCATATGAACTGTTGTATCGTGCTGCTTATATTTATCAAGCAGTAAAAATACCCCATACTCGCGACCAAAACCAGCTGCCTGTGGATGAGAGTATAAAAAGAAGGACTGGTGGGACGATGTCCTGCTCCACTTCACAGATGATGAGTAGTAGGAGAACTTTAGAATGACACGACAGTCATTCATGACACTTTATTCAGCAGCTACAACAGCTCGTTCCATGCGTCATACGTATTTATACAATTTCTGCATCATTGCACATGCGCAGTACTTTCCAGTTACGGGTTTCAGTCCGATAAACTGTTTACATGTCCAAATTTCCAAAAAAGGAAATTATATCATATAGTACCCCTGCAGACCCTGCAGACCCTGTGTCAAGGTCAATAAGTCTCTTAAAATATATATAAATATATAAGTAAGAAAAAAATATTCTGTTTTACTTGGTTATACTACGACTTTAGAGTCATTAAACTATACAGTATATATTGTTTATATGGTGACTGATATGATATTTCATAACTGATATGTGGTAAAACAGGTCATTACTGTAGCAATTTATTAACAAAATATTAGCTCTTGGTAATGACAGACTTTTTGAAGAGGTAAAAATGGTCATGACTATAGGAACAATTTTAATTGAATCATTTAAGTGTGTTAAATGAGCGAGCATAATAATGAGAGATATAACGATGGCCATTCTGTCATTCCAAATACCATTGTATCCTTCATCCATGGATTAACCCAAAGAAGAAAAGCGTCCACATTTGCAGAACAATTGAGTTGACACAGACTGAGAAAGTGGAGCCAGGATCATCCCACCCGCCGCCTGGCAGAAAAGAAGGGCTAAACTGCCTGAGAGACTGCCTTTGACGTCAGCTCCAACTTTCTTTGAGAAGTTATATGAGCGATTTTTTCCCCTCCCATCCGTCTCTGCACATACAGAAATAGGCGAATAGAGAACTTGTTCTAAAGTGGAGCTGTTTTCAGCTAGAGGTGTGATAAAAGGCTTTGCTTTTGTGCTGCCGGGCTCAGTTTCATTTGGTCAATTGAATGCTTAAAAGGAGAAGAAATTTTTTTTTTGCTAATTGACAATGCCAATGAAATTCAGTAGCTATTATAAGAGCGCCAGGATGAAAAGCCTATTAAGAAGCGTTTGTCTAATGCCTCTATTCACTGACTCCACAGTAGTTCTTTCACGAAACTAAATTTGCTGATTTCTCTTTTTCTTTCTTTCTCTTTTTCAAGGCTTGCCATTTGCCACTGCACTATAACAAATTAAGTCCCTAGTTTGGGTGCGCTGGAATAGAATACCTGGTTTAAAGATTGCTTGAAAACATTTCATGCTAGTCATACTCTGAAGTCTGTCACCTCCTTCACCCACGTCTTTTTTCCAGGCCAATATAAACATTCCCTTGTTCCCATTGATGTTTCGACCCAAATTAATGTGAGGATAGACTATGAGGATGTTTCGACAGATTCCAATTAGTTTCCGACAAAAGGAGGAGAGCAAGCCAATGTCCTTTTTGGGATGTATCTCTTGAAAAAGATTGTGAGCAAGAACTCATTTGTTTAATAGGCTTCCTTGAAAGAAGACATTTATATATCAGTTGAATTCAAAAGGAATGGGATCATTTGGATGAAATATTTCTAAAATATACAGGGAAGATGGTGGTCTAGTGGGTTAAACCACTGAACTAAACCACTGAACTAATATGCAGAAGGTTGCTACCTAGCCACCACCAGTGTGTCCTTGAGCAAGGCACTTTACTCCATGTTGCTCCAGGGGGATTGTCCCTGTAATAATTGCACTGTAAGTCGCTTTGGATAAAAGCAACTGCCAAATGCATAAATGTAAATGTGATCCAGAGTGAAAATGCTTCTACACTCTTAAAAATAAAGGTTCCAAAAGGGGTTTTTGCAGCGATGCCATAGAAGAACAATTTCGGGTTCCCAAAAGAACCTTTCAGTGAACAGTTCTTAAAAGAACAATTTTTTTCCTTAATGTGAAGACCATTTAAAAAATCTAAAGAGAACCCTTTTCCACAATAAAGAACCTTTATTGGAATGGAAAAGTTCAATGGATGTTAAAGGTTCTTCATGGAACAGTCAATGGCATTAAAAACATTTTATTTTTAGGTGTATTTAGCATTTTTTTTATAAAAACACATTTTTTCCATTACAAATAATAGTATAAGCATAACAATTAGAGTGAGCATTTAATAATAAAAAAAAAAAAAGTGTTAGTATTTTTTAGTATTTAGTTTGTTTGCTTAATTTTATGTCATAACAGGTTCATTTAAGATTTAGAGTCCGAGTTTTTGAATCCTTTGGACTGTATTAATTGTCTTTTTTTTGTTGCACAAAATTAGTCTGTAAAAGCTGTTTTCCAGTTTTTCCTATTCTAACATCCATTCACATGATGGATAGTCAATTTTCTTGTCTCACCTTTTCCAGTCCATTCCTCTCGAGATGTAAATTTTAAGTTAATGTTAACGTTTTGCCTCCCTGCTTTTGATTTAAGTGTTTTGTTCCTCGTTCACTGTAACTTCACAGTCCCCACTCCTCGTTCTTTCATTACACATTTCACGGGCCGGATCGCAACATTCAGCGGGAGGGATAAAGGTTAATAAGTGCAGTCACCCCTGATTTATTTAATTTGTAGAGTCCTACCAAACAATGCGACAGGAGCTTTATTTGACCATCAGCTCAGTGTGGGTCTATTCAGAGGTTTAACCATAACAAAATGATGGAGTTCACCACCACAAAACCGACATGCTTGTTCTCTGGGGCTTTCAATAAATCAGTCCTGCTTTGCTGCACATCGTGGAAGTGTATGAATTATGGGACCATTAGGCTTTGAGCGTGTCTAGATCTCTTTCATCTGGAATGCCGATGTGCCCTTTGTAATACAAATGAATGGGGTGGCAGAGTATGATAATCAGATATGCTTGTTTGGTTAGTCTTGAGTCACATCCCTGTAGAGCGATAGTTCATCAAAACAAAATAATTGTACAACATAGGGGTATGACAGAATATATATGACAGAAATTTCATTTTTGGTGAACTATTCCTTTAAAGAGTACAGTAGATGTGTTAAAACAAGAGGGTTATGGTCATACGCTGTCAGTTTTTTCCCCCACCTTGTTGTTTTGCTGAAAGTGAAGGTTAGAGAAGGGGGTTGTATATGTGTGTGTGTGTGTGTGTCTTTGAAGAGAGGGACAAAGACAGACAGTGGGAGAGCGTGATGATCAGGCTGTAGATTGGCAGCTCCAGAGGAGTTCATCAGCACATGCTGCAGTGCCAACAGAGAGTTTCTCTCCCCAACTGCACACAGCGGAGGAAAGGAGGAGGAAGACGTGACATTGCTATGGTCCCGTGTCTCGGGGTGCTGAATAGAAAGATTCAAAGCAAAGCTATTGTCTACATACTCATCTTTATGCTGGCATGTTGATGAATGACCTACCAACTTTCATTTTTACAAGCAACAGCTTGAATTCTGTCTAATGAAAAAATAATGGCTACAAATTTTTTAATGTTATTTATTTCGATAGTCCACTTTAGACATTCTACTAACCATAAGTAACTTTGCAACTACATGTCAACTATTCTCGCGTAGCCAGAAGGTCTGGACTTTATCGCAGCTTTCATTGGTCAAGGACCGACCAGGAGGACGTTTGACTGACGCAACCAATCACAGTTTGTTTTGTTCTGCATCATGTTTATGGGCGTGAAAATGTAAAGTCAATGTCCCTGCAATAACAGACCGGCGTGCGTCTATAAATTATTCATTTTAGAACATTGTGCAAGTTAACTGCAAAAATGGAGCTGCAAACTTCATATATATTTGGAAATCCAGCGTATAGTTGATCTTGGTAAGCGCTAATTGTCACAGTTGTAAACACAACGGCGTTCTTCTTCCACAATGGAGTTTGGCGTCACAGCATTTGTTTCCAGGCGGACTGCTAAAGAACGCAACACACATGTCTCGCAGACATCCTGTAGAATTCAACCAATCAGATGATGACTTCAAAACTCCTGAAGTGTGCCATAAGCATCAGACGTTCAGCCAACGGTCCGCGGGCATGACGTCTGAGGTTGAGACTACATGTCAACTAACTCTCATTAGTGTATTAGTAGACTGTTTATAGTATTACAGTATTATCCAGTGTATACATAGTCACAGTATTTACATATTTTGAGGACTTCAGCCTAAGAACAGGTTAATAATCATTGTCTCTGCATTGTCTGCAGAGACAGGAAAAGCATTTTATCTCTGAAAAAATACACAGGTCACATGCATGGACATTATTCATCAGTCTGCTATACAAACAGCAAATAAGTACATTTTTTTTAAAAGGTGCCTTTGGAAAATCTTGGTTTCTTAAATACTGATTAGAGGATAGACTTTAACTTGATGACTTTGCTATTTTCTGAGTCTTGGCAAAGCACTGCAATTAACCAACATTCGGCGCCTGCCAACAACAACGATTGGGCTTAATCAGTCGAATGTGTTATTGAGTCTGTGTCAAATTAACTTACAGTCATAAAGATTTCCTCGTTGTGAAAATAATTCAGTGATTGATCATTCATACATTCATTCAGTGGTCACTAAAAATACTGAGGCTGTTAAAATGCATTTGCAATGCATTAGATTACAAAATATCAAACCAAGTGCCAAATGGATTTTGCTGAAATAGAGTGTTCAAAAAAAAAAAGCCACTTGTTAATGCAAAGACATTCATGCATTTTAATGCTAACATGCATTCAGCTAACAAAATATGTTCTAGAATGTTTTGCTAACATTCCCATTTTGTTATTGAAGCATTACTTTAGAATGTTCAAATTGTCCAGTTAAAGGTGCAGTGTGTAGTGTTTATGAGGATCTATTGACAGAAATGCAATATAATGTACATAACTATGTTTTCGGTGGTGTATAAAGACCTTACACAATGTACTGTTATGTTTTTATTACCTTAGAATGAGCCATTTCAATCTTCATACTCTGCGGGTCCCCTTACAGTGAAATCGCCATTTTGCGGCATCGTGTTTCTACAGTAGCCCTAAACGGACAAACTGCTCTACAGAGCACTAGTCACTCTCTGCTCTCTCCAATTATGACATTTTTGTCCTGTGTTGGAAAGGGAGGGGTGAGCAGTGGACGATTGCAATTCACAACCTCACCACTAGATGCCGCTAACATTTACACACTGCACCTTTAAATGTTTCAAAAATGTTTTTATTTATTTATTTGAATTTATTTATTATGCGAACATTAAAGGAACATACCATTTCCATCCTTTTGTGAACATTATGGGATTGGGAACATTACCTTTGAATGTTCTCTGAACATTAAACAAGAAGTAACATTTAAAAAATGTTAGTTGAATATCAAACTAAAATGTTTCATAGGAAAAAAAAAACATTCTATGAATAATACATAATGTTTTTGTGCTTACATTTTGAGAACATTAGACCAGAGAATACCGAATGAACGTTCTATTAACATTACTGGAAGAATGTTTGCTCATAATTTTGAGAGAACCTTAAGAAAATGATTCTAAACAGTACCAAATTAAGGTTCTTCAGCTTGTAACAATAACAGAGCCCTTTTTAGTGCTAAATATAACCCTTTTTATAAGGTTCCATAAAGAACCATGCTTTGAAAGTGCTATACATAGTTGTGGTCAGAATTATTGGCACCCCTGGTAAATATGATCAAATATGGCTGTAAAAAATAAATCTGCATTGTTTATCCTTTTGATCTTTTATTCAAAAAATGTAATTAAAGTAAAATAATTAAAAGTGGGGGGTAAATCACATTATGAAATATATGCTTTTCTCCAAAACATTTTGGCCACAATTATTGGCACCCCTAGAATTTTTTATGAGTAAAATATCTCTGAACTATATTCCCATTAATATTTAATTTTTAGGAACATGAAATTGTCCAGCTATGATGTCTTGTTCCACAGGAGTATAAATATGAGGAAACACAAAGGCCAAATTCCCTTAATCATTCATCACAATGAGTAAAGCCAAAGAATATAGTTCTGAAAAGATTGTTGAGCTTCACAAAATAGAAAGTGGCTGTAGGAAAATAGCTAAAGCATTGAAAATCCCCATTTCCACCATCAGGGCAATAATTAAGAAGTTCCAATCAACTAAAGATGTTACGAATCTGCCTGGAAGAGGACGTGTGTCCATATCGTCCTAATGCATGGCAAGGAGGAAAGTTTGAGTAGCCAAAGACTCTCCAAGGACCACAGATGGAGAATCACAGAGATTAGTTGAGTCTTGGGGTCAGAAAGCCTAAAAAAAAAAAATCAAACAACCCCTACATCACCACATGTTGTTTGGGAGGAATTCAAGAAAAATCCTTCTTGCTCATCCAGAAACAAACTCCAGCATATTCAGTTGTCAGACACGACTGGAACTTCAAAAGGGACCTGGTTCTGTGGTCAGATGAAACTATAAAAAAAGCTTTTTGGTCCACCAGATGGGTTTGGTGCAAATAGGGATAAAAAGTACCCCATGTCCACTGTTAACAATACAGCTGGATCTTTAATGTTGTGGGTCTATTTTTTAGCTGGGGGTCCTGGCCATCTTCAGATACATGGAATAATGGATTCTAGCAAATACCAACAGATAAAAAATCAAAACCTGACGCCCTCTGCTAGAAATCTTATAATGGGATGGATCTTCCATCGGGACAACGATCCAAAACAAACATCAAAATCAACACACAAATGTGTCACTGAACACAAAATGAAGCTTCTGCCATCCCAGTCCCCTGACCTGAACCCTATAGAAAATGAGTGGGGTGAACTGAAGAGAAGAAGCACCAACATGGATCTGGGAATCTGAAGGATCTGGAGAAATTCTGTATGGAGGAATGGTCTCTGATCTCTTGTCAGGTGTTCTCTAAACTCATCAGGCTTTATAGGAGTAGACTCAGAGCTTGTTATCTTGGCAAAAGGAGGTTGCAAAAAGTATTTAATAAAAGGGTGCCAATAATTGTGGCCAACGTGTTTTGGAGAAAAACATTTATTTCATAATGTGATTTACCCCCCACTTTCAATTATTTTACTTCAATGAAATTTTTTGAATAAAAGATCAAAAGGATAAACAATGCAGATTTATTTTTTACAGCCATATTTGATCATATTTACCAGGGGTGCCAATAATTCTGACCACCACTGTAGGAACTTAATGGTGTTATAAATAACCCTTTTAGTAATAGGTTATTTTCATTAATATGGGCATATTAGTATATTTATATTATTAATATTAGTATTATTAATAACATGTGTATGTATTTATTAATAATATTATTATTATATTAATAAATATAATTTTTTTACCCCTCTATTTGCTTGGTCATATAATAACTTGTAGCCTCTATTAGGTTTTTATTAAATAAATAAATAAATAAAACAGCATGTTGTTTCAATTAGGTACTTTTATTTTTTATTGACGTGAAATTGCAGCAAAAGTGACAGTGCTCTAACAACAGTTATTAGCTGAATACATTAATAAATGACAATTGACATTGAACATCAATAAATACATAAAAAAGTAAAACACAAAATAGAAACAGAAAATAGATGTAATGAAGACCTATTTCAGTGAGATTTCTTTCACAATCCTCTATGATTATGATAATAATTTTGGTGTAATTGAGTGGCAGTTTTTCTCTGCAGATGATCAGGCCGTTTGATCAGGCCGTTAGCTGTGAAAGTGTGGCCAAAATAGTTTTTGGGGGCATTGTAAATAAATGTATACATTGGACTTTACTGGCAAAATTGTTGGATATATGGTATTGTCTGATATTTACCATATGTGCTCTATTAACTCTTTCCCAGCCTTGACAGAAATTTTCGTCATTTATGACAACGCTTCCTCGCCATTGAATTTTCAGGCAGTTCATGTTTTCACTGTTATAAAATAGGGGGTGCTGAAATAGTACAGAATCTCCAGATCCAAAAACAAGCAAAGAAGAAGCAGAAACAAGCAAAATAAGCATTGCTTACGCACATGTAAGCTAATGTGATTATCAAACATTAAATTAACATTATGATCCTAATATTGTGTTGGTCCCCCTTTTGCTGCCAAGATGTTAGCAGCAGATCCTTCAAGTCCTGTAAGTTGCGAGGTGGGGCCTCCATGGATCGGACTTGTTTGTTCAGCACATCCCACAGATGCTCGATTGGATTGAGATCTGGGGAATTTAGAGGCCAGGTCAAAACCTCAAACTCGTTGTGCTCCTCAAACCAGTCCTGAACCATTTCTGCTTTGTGGCAGGGCGCATTATCCTGCTGAAAAAGGCCACAGACACCACGAATACTGTTTCATTGAAAGGGTGTACATGGTCTGCAACAATGCTTAGGTAGGTGGTACGTGTCAAAGTAACATCCACATGGATGGCAGGACCCAAGGTTTCCCAGCAGAACATTGCCTAAAGCATCACACTTGCTCCGCCGGCTTGCCTTTTTCCCATAGTGCATCCTGGTGTCATGTGTTCCCCAGGTAAGCAACACACACGCACCCGGCCATCCACGTAAAAGAAAACGTGATTCATTAGATCAAGCCATCTTCTTCCATTGCTCTGTGGTCCAGTCGTGATGCTCACATGCCCACTGTCGGCGCTTACGGTGGTGGACTGGGGTCAGCATGGTCACCCTGACCGGTCTGCGGCTATACAGCCCCATATGCAACAAACTGTGATGCACTGTGTATTCTGACACCTTTCTATCAGAACCAGCAACTTGAGCAATTTGAGCTACAGTAGATTGTCTGTTTGATCGGACCACACGGGCCAGCCTTCGCTCCCCACGTGCATCAATGAGCATCAATGAGCCATGACCCTGTCGCCGGTTCACCACTGTTCCTTCCTTGGAAAACTTTTGATAGATACTGACCACTGCAGACCGGGAACACCCCACAGGAGCTGTAGTTTTGGAGATGCTCTTACTCAGTTGTCTAGCACTTGTCCCTTGTCAAACTTGCTCAAATCCTTACGCTTGCTTATTTTTCCTGCTTCTAACACATCAACTTTGAGGATAAAATGTTCACTTGCTGCCTAATATATCCCACCCACTAACAGGAGCTCTGATGACGAGATAATCAGTGTTTTTTACTTTACCTGTCAGTGGTCATAATGTTATGCCTGATCGGTGTAAATCAAAACTGCTTAATGTTACTGAATAAAATGTCGACCCAGTAAGGGGGTATACAACTGTGCAAGCTTTGGGAGTGGTGATGGACTTGATCTACTCAATCTATGTTTTGGTCATCGTTCTGAATGTGATCTGGACTTTTCTCAGCTTTTTGTTAAAAATGTTTTTAAATGTAAAAAAAAAGGCTTTATTATTTTAATATATTGTATGTTCAGATATTAATACAACAAAATATTCTGGGGGCCATGAAAATTAGAAAATGATCAAAAATGCTGGTTGGCGGGGAAAGAGTTTTACATGTTTACGATGTACAATAAAATGCAAAAATAAGACGTGCCCTTTAAAAATTCTTTCGCCGTTATATAAAACCCCCTTTCACCTAAGCATTTCGAAAATAACAAGAGTTCAACACTGAACAGAAAGAGCAAAAAGCGTCTCTATCTGGCTCCCCCACCTCTAGCCTCTGATTAATTGTGTGTCTTACTCATTGTGATTCTGCCTGTTTTAATTAGCTTAGGCATGCTTTTGCATATTGTATTTATTTAATTTCATCATGTGCGAGAGGCAATCCGAGGCATAATTTGGAAAATGAAAGGGCTAGCTTTTGCCAGCGTGTACACAAAGGATTCAAGAAGCCACTGGAGTTCTGAAGAGCAAACATGTTCATTCTGATGAGACAACAGCATCTCAGCATGTTCAGTCATGCTGCACACTGAGCTTTCTTTTAATCATGACTGAATACCTGATGAGACTCATTAACTAAGATAACGAAATATCACAATCATAATTAGATTATACTATATATGTGTATAATATTGCAGTTGCTGTAATTTAAACAAGTTTCTCTGAGGTTTGAGGGCTGCACACTACTATAAATATAACTTGTCTTGTAATTTACGCTCATGCCGTTCCAAACCTATATGACTTTCTTGTAATAGATATTTAGAAATACGTATCTTTTAGATTTTGTTTTAAAGAAAATGTTCAAGTCAGTAGGGTCCAGTGTTAACTTTAATTGTTTAAACAAAAACTGTTGAAACATTTGGTAACGCTTTAGATTACAGCCCGGAAAGTACTGCGTAAGTAAAGCGTATTTACAGCGTAACTTTCGGTAATTATAGTGTAACTATAAAGTAAGTACCTGTAGTTATAAGGGAACAATATGTAATATTTGGGGAATAAAGGGGTAACTATCAGGAAAATTAACAAATTATTTATACTGTAAGTATTTTTTAATTAAGAGGTAATTATCCATGTAGTTACAGGGTAAGTATGAATCTGCGGGCTGCGGGAAACATTTATTTGAAAAACAACTTTCAAAATAATTTTTTTTTAAATAAACTTTTCATTTCAAATAATAATGTCCTGATAGAAAGAGGCACGTTTTGTCCCTTTTTTGTTTCTCTTTCTTGGCTCCTCTTGTTCCTCTTCTTCTTTTTCGTTAGTCTACAGTTGAATTTTTTTTAAATATTGTTATTTTTCTTACAAACACTTATCGTTTCACTTCAGAAGACATTGATTCATCCATTGGGATCGTATGGATTGCTGTAGTTATTCCAAATTAGTTTTCATTAGCAGAGATTATTTATTTTTCTGTGTTCATCTAAAGAAAGAAAGTTGTATACATCTCGGATGGCATGAGGGTAAAAGACAAGTAAATGGTGAGGACATTTCTGGGTGTACTGTATTTTCTTTTAATACATAATACAGAGTAGCTGGATACTGGGATTCCTTCTTAAGATTCATCTGTTGCAAGAATGAAAAAGAAGAGGAACAAAAGGAGGATGAAGCCAAGCAAGAAAAATGGATAAGAAGTGTTGAAAATCTGTTTTTTAAAAGTTGTTTTTTAAATAAATTTCATAAATAAATAAGTTTCCGAGTGATATCAGATTGTGTACGTATTTTTATTGTACTTACCCTGTAACTAAATGAAACAAGAGGGGAACAAGCACCACTTTAATTTACAGCCCGTAGATTCATACTTACCCTGTAACTACATGAAACAAGAGGGGAACAAGCACCACTTTAATTTACAGCCCGTAGATTCATACTTACCCTGTAACTACATGAAACAAGAGGGGAACAAGCACCACTTTAATTTACAGCCCGTAGATTCATACTTACCCTGTAACTACATGAAACAAGAGGGGAACAAGCACCACTTACCCTGTAACTACATGGATAATACCCCTTAATTAAAAAATACTTACAGTATAAATGATTTGTTTATTTTCCTGATAGTTACCCCTTTATTCCCCAAATATTACATATTGTTCCCTTACACCTACACATACATACTTTATAGTTACACTATAATTACCGAAAGTTATGCAGTAAATACGCTTTACTTACGCAGTACTTTCCGGGCTGTAATCTAAAGTGTTACCAAACATTCTTTACAATATCTTTTGTTTTCCATGGAAGAAAGACAGTCATGGGGTTGGAACAGCATGTGGGTTAGTAAATGGAACAACTGAGGACTCTTTTTTATATATAAAAAGTTAATATTGTGACACAAAAATAGGGCAATGCTTTAAAATGAGAGGCTGAAGATGCTCTGTTCAGTCATTCTCTTTGATTATATTTAAAGTAGGTGTTGTAAAGAAAGAGAAATAGAAACAGAAAGAGAGAAAGATATCTGTTTAGGTTAACAGAGACAGATGACACTCTCCGTAGAGCGTCAAATCACGAGCTCTGTCAAGCAGCCGCATGAGTTTGCAAGGAGCAGATGGCAGAAGGGACAAACATGGCTTATTTAATCTGCTTGTGTTTGCAAGGAAGTAATTGTGTTTTAACCTGGGGAGAAACAGAATATTACAGCCTGGCAAACAAATTACACTCACCTCACTAGTCTACAGATGACTCCATTTGTCCAATCCACTGGTCTGAGAAAGATCTGAGTGAAAACAAGAAAAAACAAACTCTGTATTGTTAGAGTGTTTGTGTATTGCTTTTGTATTATAGCTTTTACGTTTTTACTTACAGATATATTTTATTCTAAAGTGGTCATATGAGGAATCAGATTGCCCTTGTTTTTTTTAACAGAAAAAAACTAAAACCAGCCTAAATTGACTGGTCTTAACTGGTATTCATAGCTGGTTTAACAGGCTGATTTTAGATGGTCAGGCTGGTCTTAAGACACCCAAACACTACAATATAATTGGGTTGATTTTGGGCCCAATTCCCCCTTTCCAACAATCCTAAAGTCACAATTATCATTTTTTTCTGTGGTGTGATGTGTGTTAAAGGGTTAGTTCACCCAAAAATGAAAATAATCCCATCATTTACTAACCCTCAAGCCATTCTAGGTGTAAATTACTTTCTTCTTTCAGCCAAACACATTCGGAGTTCACAATCGAAAAAATATCCTGGCTTCCAAGCTTTATAATGGGAGTGAATGGTACCTTAGATTTTGAAGCCTCAAAAAGTGCATCTATCCCTGATGCGTGACCTCTAACCCGACGCATGACATAGGAGTGAGAGTAGACGCCTCTCACGGTTCAAACAAATAGGGTTGCTTTTTAAAAATTCTCATTTTAGACTTCTAATTCATGACCGGAGTTTTGTTTTGCTCTATCCTCTGCACTTCGATTGTGTTTGAAGGAAGCCATATACACCTAGGATTGCTTGAGGGTGAGTAAAATTATGGGCTAATTTTCATTTTTGAGTGAACTAACCCTTTAAGAGTGATTGAATCTGCTCGGAAGAATGTTGGGGCCGCACCAATCTCAAATCGTAAATATCCATCATGTTGATTATTTACAATCAAAAACGATTTAAGACCTCCCGAGGACAAACGTGCACACACTCTGAAGATTGTCACGTGGACCGAAATGATACCCAATCAGAAAGCAAGCTGATAGAAGACGGAAGCATAACATTTTCTGAAAAAAGCAGTCCAAATTCTATTATCGCCATCTTTTTGCCTGTCCTCTGTCATGTTTGTTTACTCTAAAGTCACGTTTGACCGTGAGATATTTTGCAAGATTTCCGGTGTTCACAGTCGGGACACTGCATGTTTCCGAATGGAATCTGTTAGTGTGTGATTTGCTGTCTTGGTCACATCGTGGCACTCCACACACTATAGGAACAAAACTGTTAAATCTATAATTTTTTTTAATCGTCATGTTTGTGGTCTTTTGCATTTTGAAATTCTAATAAGATTTTAAAAATCATTTTGGGGTGGGCCAGCCTTAAGCTGACCATCTAAAAACAGCTGAACACCAGTTCCCTTTCAGTCAGTACACTACGAGTTACGTCAGTTACTGACGGAATGGGGGTTTCGCTTAGAAGCCAATCGCCTTTGAGCTCTACAAAACGAGCCAATGGCATGAAAATGCCATGGGTCTGCGGAATTTGCATGCCGCAACCCCGCCCCACGGCGTGGGTATAAAGGGCGTTGCGTGGCAATCTCGCATTATGTTTTTGCTTCAGAGCCGAGTTTACTGCCTGAGCGCTTCCTCTTCAAGACGAGTTTCTCTCCAGAGTGTTGGTGTTACGGCACGTTCCAGCGAGTTCCGCATTTCCTGTCTGATCTGTGCAGTGATCGAGCACAGCGTGCGCGTTCTCCCTGGGTGCTTCGGCATTCTGCAGAGCTTTTCACTCCTCTCTAAAAGAGCTGCACGTGGCACGTCTTTTTAAAGATGGCTCGCCCGTGCTCCGTTTCTGGGTGCGGTCGACTGGTACCTCCGTTTGATGGTCATGATCGCTGTTTGGCGTGCTTGGGCCTCGTGCACGCTGAACGCGCGTTCATGGATGAGTCATGTTCTCACTGCGGGAACATGACCATCTCAGTGTTGCGATCGAGACTCCATGATCTCCGTAATGGGGGGAGAGTCCCCTCTACCACACCCCAATCTACTTCCTCCACTGGAGGGGGTACTTTGGCTGGTGGTCAGGGTGATCTGAGGGTTACGGTGTGGAACAACTCGACGAATCCTCCTCGGGCCACACCCCCCTCCTGCACACTGCAACCCGTGGTGTTGCCTGATGAGGGCGCCGGGGCTTCCCGTTCGGGGCCCTGCGTTTCATTTGGCGCACCCGCGGAGGATGCTATGTCGATCGCCGCATCACAAGGTGGGCTGGACTCCTCCGGAGATGACGATTCGGCTGTGTTGCCTCCTTCGGGAGTCCCAGCATTGCCCGAGTCCGATCCGGAACTCACAGCCATGCTTGCCCGGGCGGCCGAGGCGATTGGGCTTGTGTGGAACCCTCCGCCATGTCCCGAGCGTTCCCGGCTAGATGATTGGTATCTGGGGGCGGCCCGTGCCGAAGGCGCCCGTCAGCCCCCAGTGCCTTTCTTCCCGGAAGTGCATGAAGAGGTGTCGAAATCGTGGAAGTCTCCCCTGACTTTTCGCGATCGCTCGGCAACCACTTCCGCCTTCACTGCCCTCGATGGCGGCGCGGTGAAAGGGTACACTGGGGTTCCCCCTGTTGAGCGCTCTGTTGCGATGCAACTGTGTCCTCAGAGTGCTTCGACATGGCGCGGTGACCCAAAGCACCCGTCCAAAGCCTGTAGATTCACGTCCACGTTGACGGCGAAGACCTACAGAGCTGCGGGCCATGCCGCGTCCGCCCTGCATGCCATGGCCACCCTACAGGTCTATCAGGCCAAGGTGCTCATGGACATGCACGAGGGCAATGCTGACCCTGCGTTAATGCAGGAGTTGCGGACGGCCACCGACCTCGCTCTACGAGCGACGAAGGTGACCGCTCGCTCTCTTGGTCAGGTGATGTCCACTTCGGTGGTCCAGGAGCGACATCTATGGCTCAACCTGGCTGATATGAGAGAATCTGAGCGGACACGTTTCCTCAATTCTCCCATTTCCCAGGATGGGCTATTCGGCGGGGCGGTCGAGGACTTCGCCCAGCAGTTCTCGACCGCTCAGAAGCAGACTGAGGCAATTAAACATATTCTGCCCCGGCGCCCAGCTGCTGCCTCCACCCAGCCGCCGGCTCAGATGCCTCAGTCTGCTCCCCGCCGAGGCCGCCCCCCTGCGACTCCCGCCCCTCCTGCCCGGCCCCAGCAGCAGCCTTCACCCGGGCCGAGGCGTGGAGGACGTCGCAGAAAGGCGGCCCCGCCCGTCCCAGCCCCCCAGCCTGCCAAACGGCAGTCTAAGCGGCGGTCCTGAGACGGGCGGCTCGGAGGTGACCTCGGTTCTTTCCCAGGAGATGGTAGCAGGACCACTCCTTCCCCCGGTGGAGGGCCGGGGGAGAATCTTTTGTTTTTCCCTTCCGCCGCTGGCCTCACGGCCGGCGGTACCCTATCAATGGTTAAAGAAAGAACTGACATTCTCACCTCCGAGCCTCAAGAGGGCGCGGCGGGCAGTGCGCGACGCCCCATGGCCTCGCCGCTCTCGGCCCCCTCTGTCGCCAGCCCCCTGGCAGACGAGACCCCCGTGGAACGCTGGTCCTTCCCTGGTCTCCTCTGTCAGGGCGC
This sequence comes from Rhinogobio ventralis, assembly GCA_039654625.1. NCBI lineage: Eukaryota > Metazoa > Chordata > Actinopteri > Cypriniformes > Gobionidae > Rhinogobio > Rhinogobio ventralis. The sequence continues at coordinate 27,914,568 of CM077209.1, forward strand.
GGAATTCGACCCCGCCCACACCCCGGGACGCTCCCATGCCTCCCTTGTCTGGGCCGGTCATTCCGCCTCGCTGCCCCATCGGGGGTACGCCGGTGGTTCGCATGACCCCGCTGGTTCAGTTCTTGGGAGCCTGGCTAGCGCTTCCCAACCTGTCCAGTTGGCTCGCTCGCACCATCCGGTTCGGCTATGCGATTCAGTTCGCTCGGTCTCCTCCCCGCTTTCGGGGAGTCCGCTACACCGTGGTGGGTGGCAATGCCCCTGTCATGCGTGCGGAGGTCGACACCCTACTGGCGAAGGGTGCGATCGAGATCGTCCCTCCAGCCGAGATGAAGTCCGGCTTCTACAGCCCTTACTTCATTGTACCCAAGAAAGCCGGTGGGTTACGGCCAATCCTGGACCTGCGCGTCTTGAACCGAACCCTGCACAGGCTTCCATTCAAGATGTTGACAGCCAAACGCATTTTCGAGTGCGTTCGTCCCTCGGATTGGTTTGCAGCGATCGACCTGAAGGACGCGTACTTTCATGTCTCCATTCTTCCTCGACACAGACCGTTTCTACGGTTTGCCTTCGAGGGGCAGGCATATCAGTACACGGTTCTCCCCTTCGGGCTAGCCCTGTCCCCTCGCGTCTTTACGAAGATTGTCGAGGCAGCCCTTGTGCCGCTCAGGCAACACGGGGTTCGCATCCTGAACTATCTCGACGACTGGCTGATTCTAGGCCACTCTCGGGATCAGGTCTGCGAACACAGGGATCTGGTGCTTCAGCACCTCGCCCGTCTGGGCCTTCGGGTCAACTGGGAAAAGAGCAAACTCTCCCCAGCGCAGAGGATCTCTTTTCTCGGTATGGAAATCGACTCGGTCGCCATGTTCGCGCAGCTTACGAGCGAGCGCGCGCAGTCTCTGCTGACTTGTCTTCGCCAGTTCGAGGGCAAGAGTGCGGTTCCACTGAAACTTTTTCAGAGGCTCCTGGGGCATATGGCGTCAGCAGCCGCGGTGACCCCGCTTGGTCTGCTCCATATGAGACCGCTTCAGCACTGGCTCTGCGATCGAGTCCCGAGATGGGCATGGCAACACGGCACCCTCCAGGTCCCAGTGACCCGAGCCTGCCGTCAGACCTTCACCCCGTGGTCGAACCTCAGCTTTCTACGGGCAGGTGTTCCCCTAGAACGAGTTTCCAGGCATGTTGTTGTCACAACAGATGCCTCTTCCACGGGCTGGGGCGCCATGTGCAAGGGACATGCTGCCGCGGGCTCCTGGATAGGACCCCAGCGCCTATGGCATGTCAATTGCCTCGAGTTGCTGGCCGTACGTCTTGCCCTGCACCGCTTTCGAGCCCTGCTCAAGGACAAACACGTTCTGGTCCGTTCAGACAGCACGGCAACAGTAGCGTACATCAACCGACAAGGTGGTCTACGCTCCCGCCGGATGTCGCAACTCGCCCGCCATCTCCTCCTATGGAGTCAGAAGCATCTGAGGTCGCTTCGTGCCGTTCACATCCCGGGAGACCTGAACTGCGCAGCCGACGAGCTGTCGCGGTTCCAGCCGCTCCCGGGGGAATGGAGACTCCATCCCCAGACGGTTCAGCTGATTTGGGAGCAGTTTGGCGACGCACAGATAGATCTGTTTGCCTCCCGCGACTCTTCCCATTGCCGCTGGTACTATTCCCTGACCGAGGGGACCCTCGGCACGGATGCACTAGCGCACAGCTGGCCGCGGGGCCCACGCAAATATGCGTTTCCCCCAGTGAGCCTTCTCGCACAGGTTCTGTGCAAGATCAGGGAGGACAGGGAGCAGGTCCTTTTGGTCGCCCCATATTGGCCCGGCCGGACCTGGTTCTCAGAACTTGTACTCCTTGCGACAGCACCTCCCTGGTCGATCCCTCTGAGACAGGACCTCCTGTCTCAGAGACGGGGCACCATATGGCACCCGCGTCCCGACCTGTGGAACCTCCACGTGTGGAACCTGGACGGGACGCGGCAGGTTTGAGTACCCTGCCACCTCAGGTGGCGGCTACTATCACTTCCGCTAGAGCCCTGTCTACCAGACAGGCCTATGCGTTGAAGTGGAACCTCTTCGTCACCTGGTGCTCCTCTCGGCGAGAGGACCCCAGAAGATGCTCGATCGGGTCCGTGCTCTCCTTCCTCCAGGAAGGGTTGGAGCGAAGGCTGTCTCCCTCCACCCTGAAGGTCTATGTGGCTGCGATTTCAGCTCATCATGACCTGGTGGATTCTAAAACGGTTGGACAGCATGACCTGGTCAGTAGGTTCCTCAGAGGTGCGAGGAGGTTGAATCCTCCTCGCCCACCTCAGGTACCCTCTTGGGACCTAGCAGTGGTCTTAGCTGCCCTGCAAAAGGCTCCCTTTGAGCCATTGCAGTCAGTCGAGCTGAAGTTCCTTTCATTGAAAGTGGCGCTCCTGACTGCTTTGGCCTCCATCAAGAGGGTAGGGGACCTGCAGGCATTTTCGGTTGATGAAGCGTGCCTGGAATTCGGGCCGGCTAATTCTCACGTCATCCTGAGACCCCGGCCTGGATACGTGCCCAAGGTTCCCACCACTCCCTTCAGGGACCAGGTGGTGAACCTGCAAGCGCTGCCCTTGGAGGAGGCAGACCCAGCCTTGGCACTGCTCTGTCCAGTACGCGCCCTTCGCGCTTACGTAGACCGGACGCAGTGTTTCAGGACCTCAGACCAGCTCTTTGTCTGTTACGGAGGGCAGCAGAAGGGAAGGCTCTCTCCAAGCAGAGGTTGTCCCACTGGATAGTGGACGCCATTGTCCTGGCATATCAAGTCCAGGGCATGCCATGCCCCCTCGGGGTAAGAGCACACTCCACCAGGAGTGTTGCCTCCTCTTGGGCTCTAGCGCATGGCGCCTCGCTAACAGACGTTTGTAGAGCTGCAGGCTAGGCGACACCCAACACATTCGCAAGATTTTATAATCTCCGAGTGGAGCCTGTATCCTCTCGTGTACTCGCCCCTACTGGCCAGTAACCGGACAGGCTCAGGTGTCTTCGCTTGCTGCGCCATTCCACTCCGCGGACTGGATGCGTGCGCTATTCCTCTCAGGTGAGCTTCCCAGTAAGCCCTGAGCTCCTCCAGCACTGTCGATGTCGTCACCAGAGCGAGTGCCCTTTTCAGGCCACCCCTCGTGTTCGGCTAGGTGCCTCCGTGTGCATGGTTCCCCCGCTGGGTAACCCCCACATGTGTATTTCCACGGTAAGTCTCTTGTAGCTCGTGTCTTCCCTTGGCAAGACACCTTGCCACGCCTGGGGTTGAAATTTTCCACCTTCGGCTGGATACCCCAGAGTGTTCCCTATGCAGCTCCTTCGGGTCATAGGTGTATTCTTCAAGTCCCCCCCTTTGGGTTGGCATTGTGTTGCATTCTCCACGTGGGATATGCTTCCCAGTGTACCTTGGTAGCGTTGAGCCTAGCCCCTCGTTCGTGCCACACTCACGGCAGGGAGCCCGGGTCAGCGCAGGACGCTGGAAGACAGCCGTCATGGCGAGATTGTATTGGGACCCCCATTCCGTCAGTAACTGACGTAACTCGTAGTGTACTGACTGAAAGGGAACGTCTCGGTTACGTATGTAACCCTCGTTCCCTGAAGGAAGGGAACGGAGACGTTACGTCCCCCTGCCATGACCGCTGTACCGCTGGAACTGGCCGGGCGCTCATGCCTCGGCTCTTCAGCAGGTAAACATAATGCGAGATTGCCACGCAACGCCCTTTATACCCACGCCGTGGGGCGGGGTTGCGGCATGCAAATTCCGCAGACCCATGGCATTTTCATGCCATTGGCTCGTTTTGTAGAGCTCAAAGGCGATTGGCTTCTAAGCGAAACCCCCATTCCGTCAGTAACTGACGTAACGTCTCCGTTCCCTTCCTTCAGGGAACGAGGGTTACATACGTAACCGAGACGTTTTGCCAGGATGGGAGACCAGCTTACACCAACTAAGACCATCCAACCAGCTTAGGCTGGCTCAAAAACCTACTATACCTGTCTGAGTGTCCTTGTGAAAAATGCAACTGTAAACAACTGCTAGTAAGTTTGTGGCAAGTTTATCTTGCGTTCCCTCTTGATACCTCTTTTGAGTCTATTAGCACAAAGGTCAAAGGTTCACAGTGAGAAACAGCAATCATCGAAGAGCAAACACAAATGCATCTTGAACGACAAATCTCTTCGTCACGCCGCACTGACTATCTCCTACCAGATTAACTTTTGATTAGATTCAAAGTAGATATCTGTTCCTGACTACACTTATGGAAATCACCCGTGGTAATTATTTCTCCTTTATCGTCTCTCGGGCGTCTGATTACCCTCAGTGTGTTGTGAAGTTAATGTTGGCGGCCCCAGCAGGATGCTGGGAGTGATGAGACGGAGGCTGCCCCGCGGCTAGCACTCCGTTGGCGGCAACTTATTTCACACCTCTGAAGCTACACTGAGATCTAACCCAATCACACAGAGACAATAAAGAAGCACACTGCCTCCTTCTCACTCGTGGGCCTTTCATCTGGGCAGGCTGGGTAATTACCAAATGGAGATGGGTTTTGATGCTTGTTCAAAACACGAGAAAATCACAAGGCGATTGAAATGTTTCGAATGGAATGAAGAGAAATGTGACTGCACCGCTGGTGCTGTTTGTTCTGTTGTGGCTTGGAATAATTGTAACCAAAGGAAAAAGCTCACAAACGCAAGGTCTTCAAGGGTTTTTCTCAGCATGTGAGCACATGCACATCCCAACATAAGGCCTGGCTTTCAGATGTGTGGCATCTGTGTGACAGATGACAGAATGAAATATACACAGTCAAAAAAAGTTAGTTTGACCTTAAAATGTTGTATCGAGTGGTTCCATGCATCTATGTTAAGTATAGCTTCAGCCTCTCTTTGTTTATTAAAATAAATTCAAGTAAATAAAACAAAAGTGTTTTTGCATTATAGATTTAGTTCTTGTGGACTAACCTGAAGTGAACTTGAAGAGCACATAATGTGTTGATCAAACCAGCAACTTTCTGTTTACTAGCTATGAACTTTATGGTGCATGTTACATGACTTAATCAAAAATTATTATTATTATTATTTTGGAAAAATTTACAAATTACTCAACAATGTTGTTTATTTTAAAAAATCAGCAGTCATGTAAATTTGATAAGACATTTTTATTACAATTACTGCTTATAAAAATTGTAATTATTAAAATGATTGTATAAAAATTAACTTGTTAATCTATGTGATTAACTATAAAAAATAATTAAATGAAAAAATAATGCAATTAAGGTGAGGCTAGCCAACGATGTCAGCATATAGACCAACAATTAGAAACTAAATGTTGTATACATTTAATTAAAAAATAAATTCTTGACTTCTAAAGCCACTATTTATCTACTCTAATCACTGATTAGAGTTCACAAAAAGATGTTGATGCCTTTGTGTTCAATTCAAGAATATACACTGGCCAGCCAAAAAAGAAAGTCGCTGTTTGGATTTAAATAGGCAAATGCTTAAGAGTCAATGATTGGATCATTATTGCAGTGATTATTATGGTTCTATCATGTTATATGTTTGGCAACAGTTCTTCTAACCCTAATTGATGGAGTGTGTAGCTTTTCATTTCTTATGTGAAAGAATGGTTGGGAGGGAGATTTATTTCCTCTTGATGGAAATAAATGTTGTGATGCTATTACCATCAAGAGGTGCATGAATTTTTGCAAAATGCAAAAGTCTGTAAAGTCTACTCCAACACATCCCAAAGACTTTCAATGAATTCAAGGACTGGACTCAGAGGTGCCAATTCATGTGTGAAAATGATTCTTCATGCTCTCTCACAACCATTCTTTCACAATTTGAGCCTAATGAATCTTGACATTGTCATGCTGGAATATGGCCATGATGTATCTTCATACATGGTTGTTGAAGAAATGAAAAGCTACACACTCCATCAATTAGGGTTAGAAGAACTGTTGCCAAACATATAACATGATAGAACCATAATAATCACTGCAATAATGATCCAATCATTGACTCTTAAGCATTTACCTACTCTTAACCACGGTTGGCAGAGTTTCACCATAAAACGTAATTGTTAACTAATTTCAGTTTAGGGGGATCTTTTAAAACCAGCGACACAGATATCAAATTTTTTAAGGGAAGGAACTCAATAATTAAAGCTTTTAGACAGTTGCAGAACATGAGCATGATATTTCATAATTTGCACTTGTAGCTTTAAAGCTGTTCATGCTTCAATATACAGTACAACCCAATATTACTACACCTCTTAAATAAAGGGACGAGTTGGCTTGCTTTACATTGATCTTGTGCCTCAAATGGGTCTTCAAGTTAAAGCCATCTCAAACACCTTTCCGAAAACAGCACAAGAGTTTAAATGGAAAATCAAATATTTTCATCCATATCAGATTTCCCTCAGATTTCAGTCACTGTGACAGATGAAAGTGCCGGGCTGTCCTCACAAAGACCTGCTGTGATGGTCTAGTGCTTGCGATCATCTACGCCAGAGAAAATATCCATGCAGAAATACATTTGTGTCTGCGTATGTGCGAGTGTGTATGAGAAGCCTGGGCAGTGTGCCGGCGTGTGTTGACTTGAGAGCCAATGTCTATCTGTGATTGAGTGTAAGAGTCCATCTCCCTCTTCTCAGCTGTAATGATGCACAACAGTCAGCCTTCGGCACCTGGAGCGGTGACCCCGCTGTCCGTTCACCTGCCTGTCCCCCTCTCTGGGCTCTCTTTCACACTGCCCAGCCATCCGCAAACTGCCACTCCAATGAGGGATGAAGCCCATCCTATGGATGATGAATCACTAAAAAAGAGAGTACCTGTCAGGCAGGCAGGGGGGAGAACACTGCTGGAAGGAGAGCTCGGGCCGGGGACGATGATTGGCCCTGCCTTAGCTTGATAAGTGAAGTGTGAATGCGTCGGCATCATGGGCCCTCCTCAACGGCCCCTGCGGTGACAGAAAGGGACATTTGCCAAACTGTCAGGGAGGGAAAAAATGCCTGTCACCGATCGCTGGATATTGCTGGGACGAGAAAAAAATAGGGGAAGGAGTGAAAGAAAAGAAAAATGAAAAGAAGGAGAGAATATAGCAAAGAGAGGCACATAACATGGTGTAACGTGCACAGAAATTGCAGTGCAGCGAATAGCAATTATTCATCTCATGCTGAGCAAAGGGGTCAGTGGCCGGTCTAATTGCCACCTAACTCTAAACTTTAGCTCTACTGCCATTTTTAGGATGTTAAGTGTCACCTTTTAGCACACCTGGAAGGTCTCACCTGTGAAAGTTGTTCTTCATGCACATTTATGTATGTTATAAATGTTAGTATTTATATCTGCCTACAGCCATTTCAAAGAAGTTTAAGTAATAGGTTTTTGCCATCATAAACACCTTTCAAAAACAACATTGTGTGCCGTTCAATGGTGTTGAATCTTACCTACTGTTCTGCTAAACCGCTGCATGCATGTTAAATTTAGCACTCATCTTCGTCTAATAAACTAGCATGACTTAATGTGGCCCATCAATGGCGTACTGTGCTGAAAACATTCTTCATTAAAGTAAACAAGATTGTAGTGCTATTCTCCTACATGGCTCCTTCTAACTGAATTAAAGCGTCATTTGCATAACCCAGATTGATGAGTTCGAAAGGAAAAAATCAGTACGATGAAAATAGGTGCTCTCGCTCCCGCTGTAGCGCGATTCCTAGATGAGATGTCGCACTCCATTAGAATGGCAATACTTCATCATTTTTTTCCATTACACTTTGTGATAATAGCTCGGAGTCCTTTTTTCTCCCACATATAAATACATTTTTATTGCTTTTAAATTGTGGATTTGATGGAAATGTTGTGGAGCACAGAATCCAGCTCTTATCCTTGTGCGTGACACCCACTGTGAAATGTAGCATGTATAATACAATCCATGTATATTGGTCTCCACGGAGTAGAGTCAAGAAATGTAATATTTTCCTTTTTTATTTGGCTCGATCAATAGCGGTGCATCCGCTGTAATGACAGGCTTTGTTTGTTTTGCTTCAAAACTTGTTTTTGACATTTTTTCAGTGACCTTCAGAACTATTTAAAGTACCACTTATATACTGCCGTGCAAAAAAATAAAATACCTTGATATGAATACCTGTATGCAATACTGAGAAATACTTGAAAAGGCACAGTAAATAAATAAATAAACCTCCTTCTCTTCATTCCCTGATTTTAGTAAACACATTAAGAGTAGGCCGTGCCTCTGCGGGTCGACAGATGTTATGTGTGTGTGCGTCAATCAGATGGTGGAGCTCAGAGATCAGGAGATTGTTCTGGCTGGTGAAATTGCAGTCGACCCTGGCAACAGATTGAAGACTGAACTGAGGCTGCTGCTTCTTATTCTGTCTGTTTAGCTGCCTGTGGAGTCAAATACCTCCCTGCATTCACATCCCTCTATTGTGCTTCATCAGTGCTTGATAAGAAACATTTATGTAACATGCATGCATGCACACATATTAAGTCACTACTATATATTGAGTCACTACTTTTCCCAGTCTACCAATATATAGGTTAAATTCAGGTGAATTGAACAACTTTTTGACATTTATATTATGTATACAGCAGGACTGAGTACAAAACAACAGATTCTAGTGATTCCAATTCAGTTTGTGATGTATTTCAGTTAGGATGTCCATTTTGCTTACATCTAAAAAATATTTTCGTGGCATTTTGAGGGCAGGTTTTCCATCCAATAAATACACTATATTGCCAATTCAGGTGTTTCAATCACTTCCATGGCCACAGGTGTAAAAAAAAAATCAAGCACCTAGGCATGCAGACTGCTTCTACAAACATATGTGAAAGAATGGGTCACTCTCAGGAGCTCAGTGAATTAAAGTGTGGTACCGTGATAGGTTGCCACCTGTGCAATGAGTCCATTTGTGAAATTTCCTCACTATTAAATATTCCAGAGTCAATAGCTACAGACCTCCAAACTTCGTGTGACCTTCAGATTAGCTCAAGAACAGTGCGTAGAGAGCTTCATGGAATGAGTTTCCATGGCCGAGCTGCTGCATCCAAGCCTTACATCACCAAGTGCAATGCAAAGCATCGGATGCAGTGGTGTAAAGCATGCCGCCACTGGACTCTAGAGCTCTGGAGTGACAAATTACGCTCCTCAGTCTGGCAATCCGATGGATGAGTCTGGGTTTGGTGGTTTCCAGGCGAACGTTACTTGCCTGACTGCATTGTGCCAAGTGTAAAGTTTGGTGGAGAGGGGATTATTGTGTGGGATTGTTTTTCAGGAGTGTGGCTTGGCCCCTTAGTTTCAGTGAAAGTAACTCCTAATGATTCAGCCTACAACATTTAACTGCTAACCAGCCGAACCTTAAAGTCGGCTTAAAACAGAAGTTGTGATTGTATTTTCCTCCCCATTTGAAGTATATTCGAGTGGCTTCGAGAAAAAATGTAGGGTGGGACTTGATTTTGTCCATCAGGAATTGATTGGATTGTTGTGGTTTGCTATTGCTGTGATGTCATGTGTGTGACAGGTTGCCCCGCCCTCACACCAGTAAACACGTCATAGAAGAGAAGATATGTCACTGCAAGAGGGAGGGGAATTTATTTCTATTAAAGATTACGAGGGCACATGAATAAAAAAAAAAATGTTTATAATAAATATTGCAATATTTCTTTAAAAAATTGGAATTGCCACTTTGATTTCATGGTAACTTTAACCTCCTTGATTATAATAATAAGCGTCAGAATACTATAGAGAAAAATTTAAAACCTCTCTTGAATTTTACCCTAACTGTGAAAAATTGAATAACTCTTCAAGTGTTGCATTTTGATTAATAGATTCTTTGTGACACCAATTAAATAATTCAGTGTAATTAAATATTGGCTGGTCAGGCTTCAGTGCTTTGTTGACTGACAGATTGTATTTCCAGCCATCTACATTCACAAACATACATCCACAAACATGGATGTGCTGGTGAGTCTGCAGACAGGGTGCAGCAGTGGACTGTGTGCTTCTTTCTTCATTCATCATCTCCCATGTGAAGATGTTACTTAAGAGAAGGACATGTCACACAGGAAAATCACAGATCTCCCTGGAGCCTTCACCAGGCTTAAAGGAAAGCAGATGTGACCCAGGGTGTGGAAGGGGGATGACAGGTGTTTCACTCTGTTGCTGTGGCTGGTGATGGAAACGAGTAAACATCTCGGCTTGAACACGCTTGGCCCAGCAGGAAGCACAGCTTTAGGTTGTCGTCAGTTGGCACTGGTTCAACCCGAGAATGAGATCATGCGGAGACTGGCAGCAGCTCAAAATGCAGCAGTAGGTTTCTATAGGGTGAGGAACTCTGAAGACAAATTATTTCACCACAGGTGGTTGCTTATGTTGGGGCAGAATCATGCTAATGAAAATGTTCATAAATTGGTTTGCAAAAAGCTCTTTATTCCTATAGTCATATCTGAAGTTGAAATTTAATTATCAAGCATATTTTATAAAAGAAGACGCAAGGGATGCATCAGAGTTTTAAATGATGGCCATTCCATGTACATGCCTGTTCTCATAAGTATTTGAATATATTTGTATATAACGTTTACGCATGCATATTGTATATTTGGATATGGACTTTTTTTGACAGGATGTAAAACATAAAAGTATTTACGTATACACAGCTTTAGAAATACAAACCTTTTAACAAATCCTTATAAATTTTTTTGATTATATAGATATTTTGGAGCCCCTAACCACTTCTCAACAATTTAATAGGTTACACTTTACAATAAGGTCCCACTAGTTAATGTTAGATAATGCATTACCTAATATTAAAAACCATGAACAATACATTTATTTCAGTATTTATTTATTCATCTTTGTTAATGTTAGTTAATAAAAATAAAACTGTTCACTTTTATTTCATGTTAGCTCAGGTCGATTAAATAGTATTAATAGATACATCTTTTGATTTTAATAATAAATGTTTGAATTAACATTTACTAGTATTAATAAGTATTTTTCATTGTTAGTTCAGGTTAACTATAGCGTAATTAGTTCACCCAAAAATTTTACATTTTGTATAAGTAAATGAAAAATAAAACACTAAAAACTAAAATCAATTGTGTTCGATGCTACAAGTGAATTTAGACATCATAACATTAGAATGTACAGTAAGAAAATTACGGGTTAGTTAGTTTAGGGTTAGTTCACCCCAAAATTACAATTCTGTCATCATTTACTTTAAAATCTTCAAAACACAAATGAAGATATTTCAATGAAATCTGAATTCTGTCTCTCCATATGCAAAACTAACCCATATGAATTGAGCAGTTTAGTCAAAATTTTCTGAATAGACACTTTATAATGAACAGATTGACCTTAGGCTTTTTCTCCCATAAATATTCATCATCTCATGGTAAATCAGCTGTGGTAAACGGAAGCTCAAGCATGTTTGCTTAAAGGGTTACGTCAGCGATTTAGCATTAAGCTTTGTATCAGTAGAAACCCAGTAATATATTCGAATGATCGTTGATGAGGTTCATTCTCGTGTTGTGCAGCACGTTTGAGCTTCCGCAAGACGTTTGTTCTCGTGCGTCTATTCATATAGATTCGTTTTGCGAACTCTTTATTAACTTTTTGTATCAAATTGATAGTTGCATAGACTGTCAATGGAGTGACAGTCTCTCAGATTTCATATCTTTAAATATCTTCATTAGTGTTCTGAAGGTGAACGAAAGTCTTGCGGGTTTGGAACAACATGAGGGTGAGTAAATGATGGCAGAATTTTCATTATTGGGCAAACTATTCCTTTAAATAATTTGAACAAATAGAAACTTATTGTAAAATGTTAGCATATTGATAGGCAGATAAATGTACTGTCACAATAATTTAAACAGTTGAGTTTATTAACATTTTGTAGTGTGTTTGTCATTTTGCTCACAACTTTCTCACAGCAAACTAAATAAAAAGGCTTTTTTGGCCAAAGGCTAGAGACTACAGCCAGTAGTAGGAGCTAGTTCCGAATGTTTTCAATACATACCGAATACATTCAGTATTTAATTGTAGTGTCTGTTCTCAAACTAAACTAAATGATTTTATTACTATAAAAATCAAATGAGGTTCATTCTCGGGTTACGCAGCACGTTTGAGTTTCCACAAGAACCAATGAGGTTCATTCTCGGGTTACGCAGCAAGTTTGAGCTTCCGCAAGAACCAATGAGGTTCATTCTCGGGTTACGCAGCACGTTTGAGCTTCCACAAGAACCAATGAGGTTCAGTCTCATATTACACAGCACGTTTGAGCTTCGTAAAATGTTAGCATATTGATAGGCAGATAAATGTACTGTCACAATAATTTAAACAGTTCAGTTTATTAACATTTTGTAGTGTGTTTGTCATTTTGTAGTGTGTTTGTCATTTTGCTCACAACTTTCTCACAGCAAACTAAATAAAAATGAAATGATTAATGATGACATTTAGTTACCATTTTTAGGTAAAGTGATTGAATCCGTCAACCATTATAATGTCAAATTAAGTAAATGCATTAAACAAATGTGATGGCATCGAACACTTTTAATGAATGTCATTGATTAAATTCAATAAACTCAACCTATTAATTCCATGAAATCAATATTTTATGAACCTAAAGGGATTAGGAAACATTTTTATGTCTCTAAAAGGTTTTATCTAAAAGCTTATGTTTTAAATGCTGTCAGTACATTAATAATGTTTCAGTGTATAAGCAAACATCAATATGAATATTTAAAAATGAAACCACTGTCCATTTAATGTATATGTGCATAAAGCAATAAATTTCACTCACTGGGTAATATTTGATAGCGTATATGATTATCTATATTGAAAAAGCAGTCAGTGACCAGTCAGAATCACCCCGTTAGAGTTAGAAATCAAGCTCAGAAGAGCTCTGAATGAAGGGACTGTATGATTAAGAGCTGGAAGGCTGCTGCTGAGCTCCCATTATAAAGCGAGAGAGAGAGAGATGAAGAGGGAGAGAAATAAAGAGTGAGAATGAGAGGCCAAGAGAGCCTCTTATCAGAGAGCGTGCAGGGCCTTACAGCTTCTTTTGAACTCTTCAGGTCAATTCTGTGAGCAAGGACAGCACGGGACGAAACAAACAAGCTGTGGGCAATAAAAGAAGCATGGGTCAGAGGTGCCGATGAGTGAGATGCGCTTAAAAGCTCTCTCATTTTCTCACTCTCTCTTTCTCTCTCGTTCATTCTTCTCACCTTGGTACGGTAGGCAACACATTCAAGCTACAAGGACACCAGAGTTTTTCACTCTTTCCTTGACACTCTAGGTTTCTTTTTAAATTGATCATATTCTGTCAATACCTTGTTGTCTACTTCTCCCCAGCAGAACTGTGTGGATTATATACAGTAGACAACATGATTGCAAAGTGCAATATTGATTTATACAACAAACAAGAAGTTAATACTGTGTACATAATATTTTATGCACAAAATGGCCACTTATCTTGTTTATTTTTGCTTCATTAACAAAAAATTGTACCAGAAGTCTTTTGTGTAATGCTTGCAGGAAAAAAAGGTTCAATGGGGTTCAATATCTATGGGTTCTTGACTCTCTTGAAACACTTTATGTACTAAATACGCTCCTTCAGGATTTGCATACGTTTCTGAAAGTTTCTTTCGAGTATGGCCCTGTAAGACATCATAAAGAGTGAAATTCCTTGTATGGGCACTTCTCCCTGATGAGCGTGTGCGCACACACACACACCGACCAGAGCGAGAGCAAGAGCACGCCCATCAACGTGCATTATACTTTTATGTTTAACAGGTTATTTAATTGTTTATAGTGATAAAGTATGTTTACAAGCTGTTCAATTCATAAAATTGAATAATAACCCATACAATTATCTGTTCTATATGAAGCGCCTGACAGAACTTAAGTCTCTGAACCTTTTCTTCTAAGAGCCTATTTAATGAGGCATGTTATTTCATTGCTCCCTCATTGTGAAAATGAGGTGCAAGCTAGAAAAGGGTGCGTCTCAATCAGCCCCCTATTTCAGTAGTGTGGGCTAGGGATGTCAATTTACACAAATTCCCATGATTGATCGTCGTTTAATTTAACGATCAATTAATCGATTAATCGTTAGTCTTAATACTGTAATATGCGTCTACTGCAGTGCAATTGTTCCTCACCAAATGAATGAGAAGGGTTTTTAGTCTAAATAAAGGGCTAGTTGGAATGTAAAATGAGTCGATGTGATTGATCATTTAATTAAATTACTTATTTAATAATCAAATATAATAACTAATACAACCGCCTCAGATGTGTGCTAGTCAGAATGTGTGGACGCGCTCTTCCTGGAACAGCGCTCTGAAAACGGCAATTAAACCCAGTGAATTCACATTCTCAATTCTCATTAATGTTACATAATATGACAGTCCCAATCATAGTTATTATTAGTCGTGCATTGCTGTTTGAGCTGCGCTAAATGAACACCGATAAACTGGAGCACTTTGCTAGCGGGTTATTTAACTCAACGAAACGCATCCTATATGAGATTAATTAGATACAAAATAAACATAATATTACAAATTTATCTGCAAAAAATGACGTGAATGCACAAGTGAACTTGAACTAAGTTACGTACTGATCAGAATGTGTAACTCCTGCTGTGGATGTGCTCTTCCTGGAGCAACGCACTGAAACGCAGCTAAACCCAAATAATTCACAATTATTACAATATTGTTCTCTTTATAATGTTATGTAATATGACAGTCCCAAACATAGTCATTATTTAGTTGTATGAGATAAATCAGATATGTATAGGCATACACAAAATAAACACAATATTTCAACTTACATTTGCACAAAACAAAAGGCTGCAAATACACACGCAAACTTATAGTCATGATGAAGGTGTAACCCTAGCTGTAAAATGATCCCAAACATAACACTGACGTGCTCGCTTCATTTTTCCCCGTATCTGCTTTACATGTTTCGCAGTTGAGCACACATGCACAGGGCCCTGCTTAATTGACGATAGATAAGTTTTATCGATAACATTTATTATCGACAATTAAACAATCATCGATTAATCGTTAACATCCCTAGTCTGGGCACTAATCAGGGAGTCAGCCATTTTAAGGGTTGTCTCAATCGCAAAATTATACCAGTTCACTGAAACGTTCGCTCCCTGAAAAGTCCCACAATGCACTGTGAAAACCAGGTTGCATCAATGCTCACTATGTTCCCTTAACGGAAGTTCTGAAGCGCAAAACATAAATCACGTGAGCCAACTTACTACACAAAATGACATGCGATATGTTTTTTTAAAATACAAACCATTATTTAATTGATAGCATCCTATCTTTTGAAGCCCATGTTAATAATATTATTCGTTCTGCATATTTTCATTTACGAAACATAAACCGTCTTCCTCCAAACAACGCTGCTATCCTTGTACATGCCTTAGTTATGTCACATTATTTCTAGAACCCTCCCATTGAGCACAATTCTCCTGTTCTTTAACACTTGCACTGGCTTCTGGTAAAATATCGAATTGATTTCAAAATTTTGCTCCTTACCTACAAGACTCTTAACAACCTAGCGGCGTCATATCTTTCTGATCTTCTTCAAATTTATATTCCTGCCCATACCCTCAGATCTTCATCATCAATCTTTTTAGTCTTACCACGCTTTCGCCTGAACAGTATGGGGTCTAGGGCTGCCCCTCATTCACAGTCTTCACACTTTTAAATCTCGTCTTAAAACTCATTTATTTAAACAGGCTTATTTATGATTGCACATGTATTGAGATATCAGTTCTGCTGTTGTTCATAAATACCAGTAGTAATGTTGTACAATGAAGACGTTGACATGTCGCTGGTGTCGAGTCATCAGTGTCCCAATGTGTAGTGGTCCTTACTGTTCTTACCAGTGCCCGAATTCCTGTACACGATATACTGATTCACGACCTAGGAAGCTAGGGATCTGATTGAGACTCATCCTAAATCTAGAAAATGTCACTTTCTCAAGCTGTAAAGCCCCATAGAACCTCCTTTCTGCCCCATTCCTATTCATCTCACACACTTTGATCTATGAAGAGTCTACTTTAAAATGTCCAAAAAGAGATTTGTACCAATATGGAGATGGCTTCAATTAGGCTACTCTGCCATGGTACGTCACTTTATCTGATAAGTTTGTTCTCTATACAAGTGAACTGGCAGTTCTCTCTCTTGCACTCTAATTTTTTCCATGTCCCTTGTTTTGTGACTCATTCTTTCTTGCTGAGAAGTGATTTATTGTTTTACATAAGCTCTGTGACACAGAGCCGATTCTTCTGATTAAATGGTACTGATTTAGTTTCAGGTCAATGGTTTATCTAATCAGTGGTTTTTAAAATAGGTCACATCTTGATTAAGTCAGAGGAGTCATGCTAGATCCATTTATCAAATCTTCTTCAGAATGAAGTTAAGTGCATTTAAAAGTATGGTAAATCATTATTTATTCACGCATGTTGTTCCAAACTCTTTTTTTTTCTTCAGTGGAACAAAATGCTAATTTAAAAAAAAATCTTTATTACGAGCCTACAGTCGGCAGTAGTAAAAAGCTAAAGTTAGGCTATAAACGAACTGTGGTCGCATGGCTTAAACATCGTCACCACTAAGCTTAAGTAAATTTTGAGTTAGAATACCTTGCTAGAGTGCTGAGTATATCCAGAACAAGGCTGTAAAAGCAGACTTTTGAGTAGATGAGTTTACCTGTTTTGACGTATGATTATTTTTAATGTGCCCAACTGTCACATGCTTGTCTGTTTGTGTTGTCATCCTGTTTCCATGTCACATTTTCCTTTGTTCCAGTTTCTCATCTGTCTCCATCGTCACTGTCATCATTAGTTCATCTGTGTCAGCTGTGTGTATTCATCTCGTTTGTGTTCCCTATTTAAGTTCTCCTGTTTTCTTCAGTCTTTGTCTGGTCTCGTCTATGTTTAAAGTGTGTTGCACCTGCCTGTATGACTCACCTGAGATTCCGTGATTGTTAAACTTTGAGAATTGTATCAGCCCGTCTTTGTCTTCCTGTCTACACACACCCGTGACAGAAGACCGGACCCAAAAGATGGATTGTGCTGCAAGGTTTGTGGCCGTAGCTCAAAAGAGCCACGAATGTCAACCTTCGCGTCGAGTCCCGGTCCAGAACACACCCTGTCCACCTTTCAGAGTCTTGTCCCATCGAAACCGCCCTTCTAGGGCTTGAAGTCATGCCTGTCCCGCCTTAAGCCTCGACTCCGGGACTACATTCCTCTTCGCCTCGTCCCTTCGTCCCTCCAGCTCCTCTGTTGGGCTCCTTACTCCCTCCAGCTCCATCTTGGGCCTCGGTCGCTCCAGCTCCACCGTGGCCTTCTGGATCCCCACCGACACCTCAGTCGCCAGAGCCGTGGGCGTCACCGTGCCCTGGTGGATCTTCGATTGTCGCCGTGGCCCATCGGCTCTACGGCGAAACCCTGGTGCCCTCCGGCACCTGCTCCGCCTTGCAGGCAGCCCCCTGAAGTTGTTGACCCCCTCTCCTTCATGATTCCTCCCTCCGTCAGCTCCGCCCTGGGTCCTCCTATATCTACTGTCCACCCTTCTCCTACTCCTTATCCTCCACCTGAGCCCCCTCCCTCCCTCCGTCCGCTGTTGGTCCTTTTACGGAGCGAGGCCGCGACTTCCGGGGAGGGGCGTAATGTCACATGCTTGTCTGTGTTGTCATCCTGTTTCCGTGTCACATGTTCCTTTGTTCCAGTTTCCTGCCACTCGTCTGTTTCCATGGTCACTGTCATCATTAGTTCATCTGTGTCAGCTGTGTGTATTCATCTCGTTTGTGTTCCCTATTTAAGTTCTCCTGTTGTCTTCAGTCTTTGTCCGGTCTCGTCTATGTGTAGAGTGTGTTGCACCTGCCTGTATGACTCACCTGAGATTCCTTGATCATTAAACTTCGTTTGAGAATTGTATCAGCCCATCTTCGTCTTCCTGCCTACACACACCCGTGACACCGACAAGCAACTTCCTTTTTCAAGACGCGTGAAAAGGTAAAAAAAAATGAGTGTGATATTACCGATCTATTTTATGTTTTTGAATAAAACATGAATATATCTTGAGCTTGTGTTCACCACAGAACTTCTTTCAGGCATTTAACCAAAACTCATTGACAAAAATGCTATTCAATATCATTTTTGGATGATTTATTGCTATTGTTCAACAAGGATCAGTACAGAAGAGCGTAAATGTGATTATGCAGTAAAAGAAACGTTTGAGGAACCTCACTACAAAATCACACACAAACTCTACGTTCGAAATCGAATACTTCCCAATATATCATGCAAAAAACAATACGGAAAAGTAGGGCCCTATGATTTCCGCAATGTGGAAAACGGGGACAGAATCGCGGAATCCATTCTTAAAAAACGGAATTTCACAGAATATGTAAAATTTTTGATGAATAAATAAATAGCAGGTCAGTTTCATTTCTCACACACTGTTGCAGGTGTGGCGCTTGCGGTGTTTTCAGCCTCTGCCACCTCGCTATATAAGTACATGAATCTCTAGAGCCACTCTGAGAGTCACTTTATGAGCATTTTACCGTTTCATTGGAGAAAAACTTTCCTAAGAAATGAAATGTTATTTTTAAATGAATAAATTGTTGTTTTTATGAATTCAATTAGTTAGACATCCTTTTTGATTATTGAAATGTAATTAAACCATTAAAATGGAATCCAGAAAAACAAGAAAAAAAAAAAACGTAGGCTATTTCATAGGTCCCTAAACATGTAATTTTTTTTTAAGACTTTAAGACTAAATTGGTGTTAAATTGTTTCATGATTTCAATTAATTAGGCATGCTTTTAACCATTAAAATGGAGTCCAAAAAAATGTGACGGAATTTGCAAAAAAATGTCATAGGGCCTTAGAAAAGAGTAGTATGTGAGAATACATATTATTCGAAAGACATTAGGCAAAAAATCCCTGGGTGACCTACTTCCACCGAGATTATGAAGTGCGCATTTCGATGGGCACTTTACTTTCCCATGAGGCCACGGGAGAGAATTTATGAATGGCAGTGATAGTTCGCATAACACTAACAACACGGTGGATGTAATACGTCCGAATTTCATTTATACTACCCAGATTCATATACCCAGATATAGAATGTACTTTTTTAATGGTCACTAAATAAATTCAAATGCAATATGGGATTTTGGACGTAGAGAATATGTTTATTTTTTCTCTCACTCAGTGAATTTATTCCTTCTTTACATTAGGTATGTACTTCAAGATCAAATATAATGCACATGCTGTTAATTCACGGCGTGGAAACACAACCTGTAAAGAAAATAATCATGCCTCTCACTCTAAGGGGAAAACCTGTGATCTAAAGCAATGTTTATTCTCTCATGCTGAGCAGCAGGCCTAGACTGATGCTTCAGTAAAATTGCTCTTGTTCTTGTGTTAAGTAATCGCTCGAAGACGGCACTCCACATAGCTCCTCTTCGCCTTTGAAAATGTACCCCCCTGGGCAGACTTCGCCACCACCAAAACCTTTCATTCCTTTCATTGTTTGTGCTGACTTTAATATTTCATGAAGAAGATTTCTATATTTATTTACTTCCCATTTGTGCCCAGCTCGCTTGTATCATGCATTTTAATGGGATGAGCATTCACGTCCCTCCGGAGAAGGGTTTTTCTTTCCCTCCCCTCTGCGCACTCCCTTATTAACATTAGATTTCCCTGAGCCAAACACATCTTGCTCGACTTGTCCCTTCACACCACCTCCACATGAGATCTGAGGGTCTTTAAAGGTATGAATAACACATCAGCGGGGTTCATTGTGAAGTGTTCCTTGACGTTACCCTGACGTCCCTTTTATCATCAAAGATCATCATATCATGTACCTCAAATTAGATTCAGAGTGTTTTCAAACAGGAAAAAAATAAGAAAATGACCAACTTTCCAATAAGTATACTGAAAAACTAGGCTTTTACAGAGCCTGTTCGAATGGATGTAGGTAACTTTGTGTTTGAACCACAATTGATTATTTACTATTTAATATAAATTTGTTTTATCACAAATATTTTTGCTTATACTTTTATTTTGGAACCCACACTCTTAAAGGGATAGTTCACCCAAAAATTCTGTCATTATTACTCACTCTCCTGTCGTTCCAAACCCATAAGACACAAATGAAGATGAAATCTGAGAGCTTTCAGTCCCTCCATTGGCAGCTACACAACTAGCAATTTGACGCTTAAAAAAGTTCATAAAGAGACCGTAAAACTAATCCATACGAATTGAACGGTTTAGTCCAAATTTTATGAAGAGTCTCGAATGCTTTATATGTTGAACCGTTTGAATTTAGGCTTTTATTCACATATAAACATTGATCAGCAAACATAAACAGAAGCTCCACCGAACCTGCTTGACCCGCAAGAACAAACTTCTTGTGGAAGCTCAAACGTGCTGTGAAACACATGAATGAACCTCTTTGTTTTTTGCAGAAGCTCAAATGTGCTGCGTAACACCAGAGAATGAACCTCATTGGTTCTTGCAGAAAATCAAATGTGTTGCGTAACACAAGAATGAACCTCAGTGGTTCTTGAGGAAGCTCAAACGTTCTGCGTAACATGAGAATGAACATCACTGGTTCTTGTGGAAGCTCAAATGTGCTGCATAACACACAAGAATGAACCTCATTGGTTCTTGTGGAAGCTCAAACGTGCTGCGTAACATGAGAATGAACGTCATTGATTCTTGCGGAAGCTCAAACGTGCTGCGTAACATGAGAATGAACCTCATTGATTCTTGAGGAAGCTCAAACGTGCTGCGTAACATGAGAATGAACCTCATTGGCTCTTGTGGAAGCTCAAACGTGCTGCGTAACACGAGAATGAACCTCATTGGTTCTTACGGAAGCTCAAACGTGCTGCATAACATGAGAATGAACCTCATTGGTTCTTGCGGAAGCTCAAACGTGCTGCGTAACATGAGAATGAACCTCATTGGTTCTTGTGGAAGCTCAAATGTGCTGAGTAACATGAGAATGAACGTCATTGGTTCTTAAGGAAGCTCAAACGTGCTGCGTAACACGAGAATGAACCTCATTTGTTCTTGCGGAAGCTCAAACGTGCTGCGTAACATGAGAATGAACCTCATTGGTTCTTGCGGAAGCTCAAACGTGCTGCGTAACATGAGAATGAACCTCATTGGTTCTTGAGGAAGCTCAAACGTGCTGCGTAACACGAGAATGAACCTCATTGGTTCTTGTGGAAGCTCAAACGTGCTGCGTAACATGAGAATGAACCTCAATGGTTCTTAAGGAAGCTCAAACGTGCTGCGTAACATGAGAATGAACCTCATTGGTTCTTATGGAAGCTCAAACGTGCTGCGTAACATGAGAATGAACCTCATTGGTTCTTGAGGAAGCTCAAACGTTCTGCGTAACATGAGAATGAACATCACTGGTTCTTGTGGAAGCTCAAATGTGCTGCATAACACACAAGAATGAACCTCATTGGTTCTTGTGGAAGCTCAAACGTGCTGCGTAACATGAGAATGAACCTCATTGGCTCTTGTGGAAGCTCAAACGTGCTGCGTAACATTAGAATGAACCTCATTGGTTCTTGCGGAAGCTCAAACGTGCTGCGTAACATGAGAATGAACCTCATTGGTTCTTAAGGAAGCTCAAACGTGCTGCGTAACATGAGAATGAACCTCATTGGTTCTTGAGGAAGCTCAAACGTGCTGCGTAACACGAGAATGAACCTCATTGGTTCTTGCGGAAGCTCAAACGCGCTGCGTAACACGAGAATGAACCTCATTGGTTCTTGCGGAAGCTAAAACGTGCTGCGTAACATGAGAATGAACCTCATTGGTTCTTGAGGAAGCTCAAACGTGCTGCGTAACACGAGAATGAACCTCATTGGTTCTTGCGGAAGCTCAAACGTGCTGCGTAACATGAGAATGAACCTCATTGGTTCTTGCGGAAGCTCAAACGTGCTGCGTAACATGAGAATGAACCTCATTGGTTCTTGCGGAAGCTCAAACGTGCTGCGTAACACAAGAATGAACCTCATTGGTTCTGACTCGTCAAGCGAACATGCTTGAGCTTCCATTTACCACAACTGATGAGTACATTGATAAATGTTTATATGTGAATAAAAGCTTAAATTCAGCAGGTGTGCCAGAACATAAGACCCAGACCAGAAGCTGAGAAAATCACATTTTTGTCAATGACACCTCCAAAGCTTGCACAGTCATATACCTCTTTGTAGGTTCAACATTTTTCTCAGTAACATTAGGCAGCTTTGATTTATATGCTGTTGAATGTTTGATGATCACGTAGGCTTGTTTGCAAACAACTTTTATCCAGGCCTTCTTGTTAACGCAGATCTTTTTCTTCGCTTGTTTTTGGATCTGGAGATGCTTTACTATTTCAGGAGATCCATAACAGCACCCCCTATACTGTATAACAGTGAGAACATGGACTGCAGGAAAAACTTGCCAATGGCGGGTAAGCGGTGTGTCATAAATTACAGAAAATCTTGTCAATGGCAGGGAAAGAGTGAAAAATATAGGTTCCAACTGGGTTTTCACATAAATGCCATTAAAGAACCATTTTGTGGTTCCCCAAAGAACCTTTGAGTGAACAGTTCTTAAAAGTCAGTTCTAAAAAAAAATTCTAGAACCTGTTTCCACTATAAAGAACCTTTAGTGGAATGGAAAGTTTCCATGGATGTTCAAGGTTCTTTGTGAAACCATAGTGTATATGCCATTAAAGAACCTGTGTATTGATTTCATTATTTAGGCAAAAATAGTGTTCTGATGAAGAAAGATTTGAAATGGCATGAGGTCAAGTAAATTATATAACATAAAATATTTGTGCGTAATTCGTCTGCACATCACAGTATTTTAGGTTTACATTTATTATAAATAAGATATATTATATATGCTCAAATACGAGCATAAATCATATAAATAAATCACCAGTAAAACAAACTGACACTGATACTGCATTGCATAAATCTCTAAAAACTGAATCAATTTCAGCATGAGGTACTTACTACTCTTTACTCTTATCACATTGTTCTGGCAGCCCTGAGTTATTTATAGGCAAAGCAAAAAGGAAAATTCTTGGTTTTATTTCCATGTCTTAATGAAACAGAAAATGTTATTTTAACGTCTTATGAGCAATACCTTTTGGCAATTTAGAAATTTATGGTTGTCAGTTGAACTTTGAAAAGTTTCAAATAAGAAACCCATGTATTAATTCCATTCAGCCTTGTATATGTTAATGATAGTCATAAAGTTAAGAATTAATCCCTTTATCTTGGCACACCAATGGCGTATTTCATGATGAAACTTTCAACTTGAGCCTGTGCTGATGTTTGACAGGAACTTAATATGAAAGTGAAATGGTCAAAAGGGCTAATTGTACATTCGCCTGGTCCCCTACTGCTGGAATCAAAGAGCCTTAGTACCTCATCCCCCCACACACATCCTCACTCTCTGCTAAATTGCCTTCAGCCATTTGTGAGAGCAGTGTATTATGACCTTGCCAACACTTTGAAATGGCTCTGTGCAAGAGGTAAAATGACATTGGAATATCTGATTTGTAACCGTGTGTCTGGCCCACTGAAACTATGGGCTTCTCTCTTCTGCTTTCTCTGTTTGGGAATCGACAGAAGCAAATGAGGAACTTTGGAGTAAATTAGCAACTTAAAGCCTATTCACATGACTCGCATCTGGACTTAAACGTTAGCGGCATGTGCCAATTTGACCTCCGCATTTAAAGCATTTCAGATAAGGGCATAAGGGCAGTTTTACAATGTTGTTAGGTAGCAGAAAGTACATGTACAGGGTGCAAATTAAACAGTTTAGAATGGTAAAAAGGATTTTTTTGCTGTCTTGAGATGCTCCTGTGAATTTAAATTAGTTGTAGTCTCAAGATGGAAACAATAGCATTTTGAGTAATTTAAGATCTTTTCATTTTCTCTTTGTTTTTATGCTAAGGACTCCAAATATGATGATTCCCATGTGAAATATAAAGGCAGATACTGTATTTTTTCCAGACCCATTTATAGTATTAAATATATTCAGTGACTTTGTAAACATTATACTACCTTAAAGGGTTCATATGATGCTATTTTAAAAGTTCATTATTTTGATTATTGGGTGTAGAATACATGCTTTAATGTTAAAAAAAGCACATACTGCATTATTTTCACATACTGCATTATTGCAGCTCCTCTATTCCCAGTCTGTCTGAAATGCACTGAGTGCTCTGATTAGCCAGCTGACCCAGTGCGTTGTGATTGGCTATACACCTCAAGTGTGTGTTGGAAATGTAACTCCCCATACCATAATCGCGAGCTTCAGGTTTTAGGCTTTAAGCAATTGTAAACACATATAATAATGTCGCTTGTTTTACCGTATCAGTTCGATCGGAACCAACTTTGCAAGCACAATTTGAGCAGAAAGTTTTACAGTGGTAAGTTGTCTTTGTATATAGCTTGCTTTGTACTCTGCCAGGTGTAGGAAGCTGTCCTCCATTTTTAATATAAAAAAAATGTCCTGGCTCTTCCAAGCTTTATAATGGCAGTGAACGGCGGTTTATGTTTTGAAGTCCATAAAAGTGCATCTATCCATTATAAAAGTGCACCACGCGGCTCCAGGGGGGTTAATAAAGGCCTTCTGAAGCGTTTGTGTGAGAAAAATATCCATATTTAAAACTTTACAAACTGTAATCTCTAACT
Source organism: Rhinogobio ventralis (assembly GCA_039654625.1). Taxonomy (NCBI): domain Eukaryota; kingdom Metazoa; phylum Chordata; class Actinopteri; order Cypriniformes; family Gobionidae; genus Rhinogobio; species Rhinogobio ventralis. The sequence continues at coordinate 27,939,329 of CM077209.1, forward strand.
TCATGAGAGACTGGCATTCCAGCGTATGACGTAGGATGCTCCGGTGAGAATATGCTAGTTCTCACGAGAACCAAGTTTTGTTTTGCTCTATCCACTGCGCTTCCGCGTTCGTCACCGGAATTTATGCTACGCCTGCTTCCTACGTCATGCACTGGAACACCAATCTCTCATGAACGCATGTATGACAGTTAGCAGAAGTTAGAGATTACAGTTTGTAATGTTTTAAATATTATTATTTTTTTTTACACAAACGCATCACTTCAGAGGCCTTTATTAACCCCCCGGAGCCGTATGGATTACTTTTATGATCAGTGGATGCACTTTTATGGACTTCAAAACAGAAACAGCCATTCACTGCCATTATAATGCTTATTTTTACAGTCATTCATTTTTGGGTGAACTATCCCTTTAAATAAAATAAATATTTTGATGCATTTAATCTCACTTTATTGACCAATGAACTTGCTGATGACCTTCAATGATTCAGTTAAGCCATAAGCAAAAATGACATTAGAAAAAAAAATTCTCCTGCATCTTATTCTTCCGTTATCCAGAAATTTTGGGGCTTATTATTTCAGGGCCTTGTGAAAGGACCTTTACATTTACCCAAAAATAGAACTTTTTGTTATAAAAAAAAACAAAAAAACAAGCAGTCCAGGTGAAAAAGTAATGCAAAAAAACGCATAACTTTTCTTAAAAAGTAACTAAGTAACACAATTAGTTACTTTTTAAGGGAGTAACGCAATATTGTAGTGCATTACTTTTCAAAGTAACTTTCCCCAACACTGATCATATGACCCCTTTAATAAATCGCTGAATATTTTTTAATAGTTTGAGTTAGTCATACTAAAATAAATGGCTAATAATCCAAAAGTCTATTATATTTTTTTATTAATTTTCATTCAAAATATTTGCATGCCAGTGCAGTGATATTTACTAGTTTAACACATGTATGTACACTATTGCTAGCTAATAATTAACTGCAAAATGTTTTTGTGAATTCAAATGAAATAAGTTTGCAATAAAAAATATTGGATTCCTCAAATGATTTGATTTGTACAGTGTATTCAATGATCTTCTTTTTACCCTTTATAGGAGAATTGTTTTTGCTTCTTTAAATTAAGATGTATTTATTCAGCACTATTCACAATAAATATTGTTCCAAAGCAGCTTTACAGAAAATAATGAGACTAGAGAACACTGGAAACGTGTCGTATCATTTCTGGTTAGGACACAGAGCTAGCCAACACTTAAAGGAGGTATTTGTTTGAGACCCTGGCACAATTACAGTAGCATTGAGCTTCTGCCAGAGATGGAGATATATGCATTGCCCTGCACCCAGAGAGAAGAAGAGAAAGGCAGCATCAGAGTATTCCCTTTCCTCTTCTATTCCCTCTGAGTCAGTAATTAAGAACAGTTCAAACAGCTCATGACTGATGGCCGAGACCTGGGACCCGGCTGCAAATCTGAACATTAATATTTCAATTTTTCCCATTAATTTAATCACATTTCATATGCTGATTTGAATTGGCCACGCTCTTCCACTCTGCGTTGACTTTAATCCCAATCTAATTACTAATTATACGGTTGGAGGTTGATTGGACCAATCCTTCCAGCGCAGGGCCAATTTGCTCTCTCTGATGTCGAGCACCTTTTATGTTTGATCTCTGCCAGGTTTCGAGGACAAGGGAATTCAATCAAAGTGTCTCTGCTTTCAATAACAAACATGCTATACTGGCTGTGGACCTGACATATATTACATTATATTGAGAAATAGCAAAAACTAAATCTCTATCCTTGGCGCTAAAGCCAAATGAAAGTCAAATATATAAATCTTCAACCCGATCAGATGGCGACAGCAGCTGAACTTCAGAAGATTTGGTTGCTTTGAATTGATTTTAGATAAGAAAACAGTCAACTGTCAAAAATGTCAGTGAAATAAATGTAGGTTGCATCACTTTTTCAGTGTTTCAATGATTGTTTGACTAATGGTCTTATAGATAATAGTAACAAAATGATATACTAATTATCCTGGTTAAGATACAACTAATTATCCTGCATTCGTTATTATATTTTTGAAGTGTAAAAAAAGTTTCATACATTGATACACTGATGAGACTGTAATGTGAATTTGTGTTAATAAATATAATGCTAATATAAGGATTTTTTTTTTGTTGCAAATACAAATTATTACAGACACATAACCGAATGTAAAAGAATAGCTACTAAACAGAAAAAACATGAAAACAAATTAGACAAAAATGATAAGGAAGACATTTCATACGTTTACCTGGTGTATATATTTGTATTCTTCTGGTTAAATTCACCATGAAATCAAAATTGACAATTCTTATTTCATTAATAATGCAGTGTTTATTTTAAACTATTTATCCATGCACATCATGTGTCCTCATAATCTTTAATCAAAATAACTTCCCCTCCATCTTGCAGCACCATCTCTTCTCTTCTCTGATGATGCGTTTACTGGTCTGAGGGCGGGAATTGTCAATCACATGAGATCAAAGCAATAAAAAACCACAATGATCCAACAATCCAATCAAGTCCAGATGGACAAAATCAAATCCCACCCTACATTTTTTCATGCCCACTTTAAGGATTTTTATGTGAAATCTGATTAGACTAACAGACTGAAGGTATATATCTAAGCAGGCAAAATATGTTTAACCACAAGTTTCATGGGCTATAAAGACATGATGACAAAAGCAAATTGAGTGATCCAGACATTTCCATTGTGAGTACATCACTCCTGTGTATTTATGACTAGCTCAGACTTCAGGGCAAAACGAGACCTGATTTGTTCATCAGTGTACCCGCTTTGCGAGTTTTCTAGTTTTTGACAGTAATCTGGTGTAAGGCTGGATAGAGAAACATCAGTTCTTCACATCTCCGTAGGTTGTTCTTGGAACTCACAATTGACTCGAGTGCACATGGGAAGTCCATTTGTTTCTGACATCACTCACCACTGGAATAAGTGATGCCAATGGCGGTGCCTCCTGCTCTGTCTGGGTCATGGAAGGAGAAAATGTGTTTAAAAAGTCAGCAAAATTAGTGTCTAAACTCGAATCATTACGTCTCTGACTTTAGAATAATAAATGGGAGAGGCAAGACCACCTTGGCAAGCACTGAATGCCTCAAAGACCTCCTTTTTCTGCACATCGGCTCATTTATAAAATCCATTGATGTGTGGAAGCGTGTTGGCGTGAGTGTGATTGTTACAGCATGCGTACAGTAGTGATGGCTTTCTAGATTCAGCACTGCTGCATGTGTTAGTCATTCGCCGGTCAATGTGAAGACCAGCTGTTGGCCCTATGGTTGTGCGCTGACAGCGGTGTGTTTAGGGCATGTCAACCTGGCTGGGAGGGAGCGCTATGGGATACTACACATGCAGATGATGATTTGAGACAGTGTTCCTATGGAAAAACTAATTTCCAAGGTGAGGCCACAACAAAGATTGAGTAGCTGAGACTGACTGGCCTGTGAGAGCTCAGGCTCTGGTCACTCTCCAAACCCATTATAAGCCCTCAAAATGTTTAATGCTTCGTCTACACAGTGTTTGCAAGTCGTCTCCCTTTTTGTTTATGTTGTTATTAATGACCTGCAAAATTTCTATTACAGTATCCATCTTCTGTGAGGAAAATAAGGAGCACTACGGTTTTCTGCAGTGCTTAAAAAGAGACACCAAAGCCTTGCTTATTACTTCCTACTTAGTAAGCTCCCTTATAAGCCATCATTCTAACCATCACTGTAACTCATAAGTGATCATTTGGAATAGTCTTCATAGGCATCATCTTGTTGTTATGTTAGCATGTTGCTAAGCTAACTACACAAAAACTCCAAACAATATTTGGTAACACTTTACAATAAGATTTCATTTGTTAACATTAGTTTATGTATTAACTAACATGAACTAACCATGAGCAATACATTTGTTACTGTATTTGTTAATCTTTGTTAACGTTAGTTAATAAAAATACAGCTGTCCATTGTTTGTTCATGTAACTTCACAATGCATTAACTAATGTTAACAAATACAACTTTTGATTTTAATAGTATTAGTACATTTTGAAATTAACATGCACAAAGATTAATATAATGTTGTAGAAGTGCAGTTCATTAATAGTTCATGTTAACTAATGTAGTTAACTAATGTTAACAAATGAAACCATATTGTAAAGTGTTACCCAATATTTCTTAATATGTTTTGATTGGTCAAAATCAAAAAATTCTTAACAAGACACAGGTACATTGACCTGAGAAGAAAAATACTTCTTTCCTAGTATCTTAGTAACCTTTACACTGCAAAAAAAAATATTATTTTTATATTTATATATTTATATATACATTTACATATTTTTGTATTTTTGTCTTGTTTCCAGTCCAAATATCAAAAAAATTCTTAAGTCAAGATGCATTTACTGGACAAGTACAATTACAAGATTTTTGGTATTTTTTTTCTGAAAAAACAACAACAAAACAAATCAAAATTAAGTGAGATTTAGTTTAAAACAAGCTAAATTATCTGCAAATGGGGTAAGAAAAATAATCTTGTTTCCATTTGAATTAAGATTATTTTCTATGTGCCTATGTCACAATAGGTAAATCCGGCTCTGCTTATTGCAATGCATTCTGGGATCAACAATGTAGTCTATGATGCTTCAAAATGCTACCTCCGTAGGTTATTTAAAGGGGGGTATCACACACAGTTTCTTTCAATCTCATGACAATCTTGAGTACCTATAGAGTAGTATTGCATCCTTCATATCTCAGAAAAGTCTTTAGTTTTATTATATTTATAAAAGAAGGATACGCTATACCGAGTCTTTCCGAATAAAACCGAGCGGATGGAGGCGTATCGTGTGGGCGGAGCTAAAGAATAACGAGCACAAGCAGCTATTGTGTTGAGAGCGTCTGAAAGCTGTGACATCCTTAAACGTGGAAAAAAATAACGTTATCCTAAATAAACCATGGCTATATAATAGTATAATAGCATTATACCCCCCCTTTAAGTATTTGGAAAGAAACAATATATTCTACCTCTATATTCCACTGAGAGTGCATCTGTGGAGTACAAATACACATTTTGAGTCCCAATAATTTGGCAGTTTGGAAATACAGAGAGTGCAGCACAATGGACCGTCTTGACTGTTAACCATGGCAACACCAGGCAAATATAGCTGATGGCTCATTGTTCATACATTTGCCATTATGCAATGCCCCACAGGCTGGGTTTATATAGCATTTAAATGGCTTTAGAATAATCTCTCCATCTCAGGCAAAGAAAGTACAGCTCCCACTAGCACAGCTCCCACCAAACCAAAGACCTGCTAATGGAGGACTGCATGAAGACAATTAAAGTGCCATCTAATTAAACTGTCTAATATGTATATTACAGCCATTACAGAGGCTGATTTGAAGACAGAATGTGTGCATTAAGTCACATTAAACTGTAATTGGAGTGGTTTCATTAGACAATGACTGGAGAGTAAAGTAAACAAATAAATCATGGATTTCTGTTCTGCGTTCGTGTCTCCTCTTGCAGAACAGCAGCTAATAGAAAAATAAAAAGTCAACGCTGGTCCACGATGAAGTTGGTATTTGGCTTTTGTGATGTATATTTTCATGCTACATTTGACATGTCTATTGAGTTTGCAACTTGCCCATATGTAATAATCCAAGAACAAATATTATGTGAGCATTAAATCAGTTGTCACTAAAATCTGATCAATCAGTGTTTGTCAAAGTGCTACTCTTGTTTCAGGATTAAAGCAAGCAGCTTTACAGTATTTACCATGAAAAAACAGTGTCAGTGTCTCTTCAAAGCTACAACTTCACCTACAAATCAGCTTTCCAGTGTGTTCATGGTTTTACTTGTGTTTACAATGAACTGGAGAAGATTTCCATGTCAAAGAAGGAGGAGCCCCAGAGCACACCTACCTATTGAACCAATGAACTTCGTTTGGGCTTGATTTTGTTTGAAAGTTCATCACACCAGTTCGTTCTTCGATTTTGCTTGAAATATATCTGAGCCTTTACGACACATGCGTCTGAAGGATAACAATGAACAGGCAACAGAGCTGAACGAACAGCGCTGAAATAGTCCTTTTGTGACATTTGAATTCTCTGCTGTAATGCGAAAAAAAACCCTGATGACGTAGATGTGTACTCTCCAGCCAGTCACCACTCTGAAATAATGCATATACCTCACATTTTATGACGTTGGTTCGACTTTTTTTTTAAACCAGAGGAACAAAATGGCTCAGAAAAACTCAAAATAACCACTTAATAATATAATGAGTGCTATCATTGTTTTCAGTGATGTGCAACCTGCACATATCAGTTAACATTTTGAAAAATGTGTTTTAGGGTTTCATGACCCCTTAAGAATTATGGAGAGACACAGAAATATAAAGGAAGACAAACAGAGAAAATGGGAAAAGAAAGTAAAACACAAAGAAAGTTAATCAGGCCAAGTGTACAGATGACAAAGCAATTGTGCACTAGACCCTTTAGACTATAATGAAAAGCTTTAATTAAACTCATTAGAATCTGAGAAAATTAGCACATTTGTGTGTTCACTCAGTGATTTGTATGATATTTCACTTTTGTCTTCATCACAAAATCACTGATGCCAGATCCTGATTGTCAAGTCAGCGTCATGAAATGGCCATGTGAGAGCGTCTGAACTCTCAGTGTGACACTGGACTCCTGCAGTCAGTCTCAAGAGAATAATGAGAACTCCACACAATGGCTCTGATTTCAGTCCTCTAATCAAACATATCTAAATGCCCTCCTGATTAAATGGCACACTCAATTAATTATAATGGTGATCTTTGCTGAAGGGGACATTACATGTACTTGATGCAGATGAAAAAATGCCTACTAACTCACTATTGATGTGAGACTGAGTTTGACTGAGCTGTCCAGTGGTATTATTTGCAATTCCTTATGTTTCAAAAAACAGATACATTCTACCCAACTTACATAACCATCCAGTATACTGTGCAAATATATGTGTACAGACAGGGGACACTGGGCTAGTTGTCACAGATTTTTTTCTGGATTTCTCTGGAAGTCACAAACAATAAAGTTCTGGATTCAAAAAAGGCTATTTAAATAATTTTTATGTATGAAATTATTATAATTTTCATCACATAAATATAAACTGATCGGGCATAGCATTATGACCACCTTCCTAATATTGTGTTGGTCCCGCTTTTGCTGCCAAAACAGATGCATGGACTCCACTAGACCCCTGAAGGTGTGCTGTGGTATCTGGCTCCAAGATGTTAGCAGCAGATCCTTTAAGTCCTGTAAGTTGCGAGGTGGGGTCTTCATGGATCGGACTTGTTTGTTCAGCACATCCCACAGATGCTCGATTGCATTAAGATCTGGGGAATTTGGAAGCCAAGTCAACACCTCAAAATCGTTGTGCTCCTCAAACCATTCCTGAACCATTTCTGCTTTGTGGCAGGGCACATTATCCTGCTGAAAGAGGCCACAGATACCATGGAATACCGTTTCCATGAAAGGGTGTACATGGTCTGCAACAATGGTTAGGTAGGTGGTACGTGTCAAAGTAACATCCACATGGATGGCAGGACCCAAGGTTTCCCAGCAGAACATTGCCCAAAGCCTCCTCCAGTTTGCCTTCTTCCCATAGTGTATCCTGGTGCCATGTGTTCCCCAGGTAAGCGACGCACACGCACCCAGCCATCCACGTGATGTAAAAGAAAATGTGATTCATCAGACCAGGCCACCCTCTTCCATTGCTCCGTGGTCCAGTTCTGATGCTCACGTGCACACTGTTGACGCTTTTGGCGGTGGCCAGGGGTCAGCATGGGCACCCTGACCGGTCTGCGGCTATACAGCCCCATACGCAACAAACTGTGATACACTGTGTATTCTGACACCTTTCTATCAGAACCAGCATTAACTTCTTGAGCAATTTGAGCTACAGAAGCTCGTCTATTTGATCGGACCACACGGGCCAGCCTTCGCTCCCCACGTGCATCAATGAGCCTTGGCCGCCCATGACCCTGTCGCCGGTTCACCACTGTTCCTTCCTTGGACCACTTTTGATAGATACTGACCACTGCAGACCGGGAACACCCCACAAGAGCTGCAGTTTTGGAGATGCTCTGACCCAATCTAGCCATCACAATTTGGCCCTTGTCAAACTCGCTCAAATCCTTATGCTTGCCCATTTTTCCTGCTTCTAACACATCAACTTTAAGGGCAAAATGTCCACTTGCTGCCTAATATACCCCATCCACTAACAGGAGCCGTGATGAAGATATAATCAGTGTTATTCACTTCACCTGTCATAATGTTATGCCTGATCAGTGTATATACAGTATATGTATGTATCAGTTTATTGATTATATGTGCCGCAGTGGGAACATGCTGTTTATTACTTTTAATTGAGACAGTTTTATTTGAAATAAGAAATGCCATACAAAAAAATCCATCTCCCCTTTCTTAGCAACTTAGTTCAACCTTATATATCCCTTGCCTTAAAGTCACAATGAAACCAAAACTGACCATTCTTATTTTTTTAAAGGTTCACCCAAAAATGAATAAAATATCTGCTTTTGTGTTCAACAGAATAAAGAATCATGCAGGTTTGAAACAACTTGAGAGTGAGTAAGTGATGACAACATTTTCATTTTTGGGTGAGCTATCCGTTTAATGGAATATTGCAGTGTTTATAAATTATTTATCCGTGTATATCATTCTTTTTTAAATTCATGTGCCCTTGAAACCTTCAATCAAAATATGCAGCAACATCTCTTCTCTGACGTGAGGGCGGGACAAACCTGTCACTCATGAGAGCAAACCAAAACCATCCAATGATCCAATCAATTCCCAATAGATTCCCAATTTATAAAATAAAATCCCGCCCTACTTTTTTCTTGTTCAAGAAACCGTTTCACTCGAATATGTCACAATAAAGAAATTGCAACTTTAAAGTAGTTGTATTGTGTTCCTTTGTTAACCCTAAAGTCTGAAAATCTGTGTTTGCAATTACCATAGAAAAAACAATAATTTATGCAACTGAACTTTTGATCCAAAGTTAGTGATGAAGCCCCTGTGACCACTAGCCACAGTCTCCCTATATGTATCTAATACATGCAAACAAAGGGGAAATAAAATAAGCTTCTATCAGTAAAACTGATGGGAATTAGGAAGACATCACAGATTGTAATGCCTCCTCTGTAGTTAAGCACAAATGCATCTAGCTGTGTTGGCTATAATGAACAATTCCCACTCTCCACGGAACAGTGCAATACTGTATATGATGTGTGCCATCCAACTCAGTAAGTGTGTCATCCATGGGAATCTGCATGTGCAGATGATGTGTATTATGGAGCCTCTCCAAATGGCTCTCAACAGCCATTGGGTGCTCAGTGGATCGAATTCGCCAAAGTCGTTTTGACATTTCAAATTGCGCTGGGATGAAACAATATCACAGTTTCGGGTTTCAATTTGAGGCCTCGAGGGAATATTGTTTCAAACCATTACTTCTCATCACGGCTGAAATGGCTCTCCCCATCGTGTGCCGTGCCACTGTCAGAGCCCATGCGTCTTGGAGCACTGAGACATACCAGTCCCGAGCTGCACCAAATGTACTGCACTTTAAGCCTCTGCTAAGTACGGCGGTGCTGCCTTCTGACACTTGAGTAATCCTCCCCACTGACTTTGTTGAATACTCTCTACAGTAACCTCAGCGCACTGATGAGCCTAGTGCACCAATTTATCTATTCCGAGTCAGACAGTGTGGAACTTTTGGAATTAAAGAACTGGCGGAATCACGCAGCTTTAATCTGCTCTCGCTGCGGCGACGTGCGCGGGGAGTCGCGCGCGTTGCCGTGGGAGGCGAATGATCTCGCCCGTGTCCCCCGCTAACCTCGACGCTCTTTCCCTGGGACGGGTGATGATCTATCTGTACTTATTATTCCTCCACCCTCCGGTGGCACAAGATGAATCATACCTGTCAATCGTGTCTCGCGCGGGGGCGACCGTGTTTGTTTATATCGATCAGCGGCATATGTGACACAGCTGTTGACGGGGCCCGGAGCCTGCCGCGTTCACTCCTGCTCGCCTTGGCAACCGTACAGTTGGCAGGAGAGCTGTGAATGCACACACGGCAAATCAATATAAACAAACGCGCAAGCAGATCGAGAGTAATGCTTTTTGCCTATGTTGAGAGAGTAAAACAAAGAAGATATTCATTTCGATAATGTGAGGGCCCCTTTACTCCCAGTCAAGAGTGTTCTTGAATGTTCCTGATTTAGACATTTGAAACCGGAGCATACATCCAAAAACCAGTTCACTCTGCGGCCATCGTGTTGACATCCCTTAAACAACTATTTTTGTGTGTGTAGGTAACAGGCATACAAGTGCAGATCCTGTTTATTTGAATAGGGAAAGAGCAAAAAAACTGCTTGTCAAGATTACTTTTCAAAAGCATATTTAAAATCAGCCATAAAATGAGATATACCATACATTTATGGTATTAAAAATAGATTAAATTATTAATCTGGCAAATGTATGTAGGGTACAATGGGGCTAAAGGCACACCTTAATGTGCTTCACTACTCCCATAGAGTATGTTTTATTGGACATTGATGGAACAGATTTTATGTGAAAATAAATCATAAAAATCTTATAAATATAGGTGGCAAGGTGGGCCTTTTACCCCACACAAGGGGTAAAATGCTCACCAGCATGAGGTAAAAGGCACACAGTATTTATACAAATACTTTAGCTAAAATAATATGTTTTTAATAATGTCTAAGTTGTAAGTTACTTGTTCAAAACAATCACTTTAGCACAGTTTGTACTATTTTCAGTTTATTTTGATGAATAAAAGAATTCATTTTTATTCAATAAATATATTCTCATCAAAATATGTTCATATTAAATATATTTTAAAAGTGCAGAAACAGTAAAAAGCATTGAAAAGCACTGGAGCATTGGAGATCCCATAATAATTTAATATAGATTTGCAGTAGTAACAATAAATTATATTTTATTATATGTTATGATTAATATCTTATTTTTATTTTTTTTTATTTGAATTTCATTATAAATATAGTGATTATCTAAAAGGTGGACACTCAACTTAATATATGATATTTACCATCTGAATCTAATTATGTCAACAAATGGAAAAGTCAGCTATTATTTATTATCATGTTAATTATTGTGCCTTTAGCCCCAACAGCAGGGGCGTCTTTTACCCCAAATACCATACTTTTACATATTCTGCCATTATTGAAAAACTGTTGCTTTATTTACCTTGAACAAAACTGAAAATCATTAACAAGACCTTTGTTTCAAAATATAGTCAATCATTTTTGATTCTTCTTTGCTATATAAATCAACAACAACAACAACAAAACTTATATTAAATCAAATGATTGCATGAAGGATCGGCCAAATTTCCATGTGCATCTTGAAAATAAATTGGATGTTTGGAAAGTTTTTGTGCTATCTAGTGGTTAAGAGGAAAATAAATCAAATGCGCCTTTTACCCCGGTGCGCCTTTAGCTCTGTTGTATCCTTCATGTATAATCTATGGTAAACAAACTTTGATGCTTCTATCAAAAAGCTGATTGGACCTTTCCACTGAAAAGTGAGACTTTAGATCCATGTCGCCGAAATATCAGACATATGCCGTCATAGACCAACATGATTTAAAAATATATTTTTATTGTAAATAATTATTTAAAAAAATAATTATAGCAATAATTATATAATTTTTATACATACACTACAGTTCAAAAGTTTGTGGTCAGTAAGTTTATTTATTTTTTTAAGAAATGCATACTTTTATTCATCGAGGACACATATATTGATCAAAAGTGACAATAAAGACTCTAAATCACCAAAGACACAGTTTTGCCATCACATAAATAAATTACATATAAAATATATTCAAATAGTTATTTTAAATTGTAATATTATTTCACAATATTACTGTTTTTACTATATTTTTTAACAAATAAATGCAGCCTTGGTGAGATTAAGAGACTTCTTTCAATATCATTTAAAAAATATTCTACTTTTGATAAGTCATCTCAAATACCATACTGCCAAATGACATGTTCAACACCTTGGGAGTGAGAATGGGTTGCAAATGAATAAAGAAAAATGAACATATCAAAATAATAATTGAGTGTGTTGATAATAAACAAAAAACTTCAGTTAATTAATGTCTTCATTCAAATTATGTTTATAAAAATGATAAATTATAATTAGCACCATTAGTTTAACTTCCATTACTACATCCGCCACAAATTCTCTTTTATTTTGTTCTCCTCCTCCTTATACTGTCTCTGATACAGAAGTGCAGTGAACAGTCTGCTGGTTAAGGCTGAGTACATTCCCCAGCATCTGGCCATGGTTGCTAACCATTTATGGGTGTTAATTTGTGCTACCACTGTTTATAAAGTTCAAGGATAATTACCACAGAGGTCAAGTCACAACAGAAATTAGCGAGTCAAGGGGCTTCTCTGGTCTCACAATGTGTCTGGATTCTTCCACCCCTACAGAGTTGAGGCTCTTGGGTGATTAGGGTAATGTTTCAACATTACAAATGCAGATGTTGGCTTTGCCCATATGCATCTGGGCCCTAGCACTTCGCAATGAGTACGGCATATGTGAAGTTATGTGCGCTGCTAATTCACTGCCTGAAAATGCCTTTGCTTTGGAGCTGGACTTGCCAGTATAAACAGTAAGACTGATGTGTTCAGCGTGTTGATGAGGGAGGCCGGCGGCTGCACCTGTGTAAACAGTACACTCTCTCTCTGAGGAACTGAGCTCTGCAGCTGCAAGACAGCCGCCCATCACTGCCAGAGGAGGCTGTGGAAACGACTCAACTCTGATTGTACATGCAGATACCAAACTAACTGCCACCTAATCTAGGTTAAAGTGTCAAATGCTCCCAATGTCAACTGTCTTTTGAAGTCTAGTAGGAAATCTAGTGGAATCATGGGAGAATGGAGCACCTGGTGTGAGGCCGGTTTCACAATGGCTCATGAGATTCTGGTGATTAAGTGTTTGCTGAGGAATATTCGACACAGAAACACATGTTCCTTTAACTCTTTTAATTCCATAACTCAGTTTCTCAGGTCACAGAACATTCTCTGAAATTCATGCTTAAAACAATAGTTCACAGTTTCAGATTTCATCCACTAAGGGTCTGGATCTTTCTCAGAGGTTTAAGTTGGTCAAGGTCAGGTTATTGACTAATTCCCAAAACTCCAGATGGGGAAGATAGTCAACCCCCTGGGCCTTTTACGAAACAGGAATTAGCATTATGTTATGTAAACTTTATTTCAAAAGAGTTCTTCCTTGTGTTCTTAAAATATACTGTTCAGTTTACTTAATTCAATTGTGCAAACTCGTTGCCTTAATTCAATTAAGTAAACATAAATTAATTGCATCAAGTTGTTCTTACTTAAACCGTTTAAGTTTTGTCAACTTAATTCTATCTGTGATCTTAGGAAGTGTACTCCCAGAATGCATTGCGGCATGAGTAAATTAATTGCTTTGTTTTACTATTTTTGGCTTTATTTTACCATTTGTCTTTTGTTAGTATAAACCCAATAACAACAGCAAATAAAATGATAAAGGTCTTATTAATAATAATAAAAAAAGAATAATAAAAAAACCTTGTTACCATTGCTGTGTTTTGCATGCTGAATGTTGAAGTCTGTGTGTGACTCAAGCATGGTCATTTGCAAAGATATTGTCACAAATATAGAGGGATTATATCAACCCAATTAAAAGTTTATGCCATAAATGTTAGCAACAAAATGTTAAAAGATCATTATTTTATATGAAATATAGTTATGTTATATATAATTAATTCACAATTTGTTTTAAATTATATATACAGTACTGTGCAAAAGTCTTAGGCACATTGGTATTTTCACACGAAAAATGTTTTTAAGGCAGTTATTTATATCTTTTACTGTAGTGTGTCAGTAGGAAATATCAGTTTACATTTCCAAACATTCATTTTGCAATTAATTGTAATAATCCAGTGAGATTTTTGCACAAGAAGTCTGATAGCAGCCAGTATGATCTGATCTCACCATCATCGAGTCTGTCTATGATTACATGAAGAAACAGAAAAAACTGAGACAGACTAAATCCAGAAAAACTAAGGCAACGTCTCCCAGACACTTGAAGAAACCTACCTGCAAAACTACAGTACTGTGAAAAGTTTAGGCACTTGTCAGAATGCTTTAAAGTGAGAATGCTGTCAAAAATAATAACATAAATAGCTTTTATTTATGAATTAACTTCTATTAACTAAATCAAATCGATATTTGGGGTGACCACCCTTTGCGTTTAAAACGGCCTTTGTCACCTGCATCTATTCCTACACCTATTCATGTAGTTTTGCAGGAAGGTTTCTTCAAGTGTCTTGGAGACGTTGCCACAGATCTTCTGGATTTAGTCCATCTCAGTTTTTTATGTTTCTTCATGTAATCACAGACAGACTCGATGATGGTGAGATCAGATCATACCGGCTGCTATCAGACTTCTTGTGCATAAATAAAAATTATAATCTCACTGGATTATTACAATTAATTGCAGAATGAATGTTTGGAAAAGTAAACTAATATTTCCTACTGACACACTACAGTAAAAGATATAAATAACTGGCTTAAAAACATTTTTCGTGTGAAAATACCAACGTGCCTAAGACTTTTGCACAGTACTGTATATTACTTCCCTTCCTTTGAAATCAGATAACTGTGATTTCTTGTTGCATTGCTGCATCAATAGAAAGAGAATTACAATAATATGAATGAATTTCCAAGTGCCCAACCAAAGGGAAAACTAATCATAATAATGGTGAAAGGAAGTGGAGGAAATGAGGGAAAAGTCTATTTAAAATTGCCCCGCCTCAGAAACCTTTTGCCCGCCGTTTTATTTTTATTTTTTTTTGCTTTGGCAAAATGGTACTCAAACCAGTCAAATAATGTTTACTTGGGTTTTCTAAGTAACGAAGGCATTATTTTTTAAAATATTTTTATTTATTTTTGGATGCAGTGATGGCAGACATTGAGGACATTAATAATCTCACTCCAGAAGCAAAATAAAAATATGGGCCAAGACATATGTATAAGATTTTTGGGGGGGATGTTGACATCTGTCGCATGTTGGAGATTTGCCATCCAGAATGTTGCTGTGCGTCTGGTCTTCACAGCGGTAGAACGAGATTCCAGCCTCCATCCGATCTGCTGAGACCATCACAATGTTCATGGAACAGCTGAAGACTTAACCTAACAGAGCACTTAACTGAACATACGGTAACAACAAACAAAGGCACTTCTAATAAATAAAGTTTCTTTTATAGAGAATCTCATGTTCTCTTATGTACTAAATTACTGCGAATACTGTTACTGTGAATACTATTGAGCCTTGTAGCTCAATAGCTTGGTCTCAAGACTTTTCTGTTGTGATTCGACCAAGCTATTTAAATTATGGGATGTTATTGTATCAAAAGCTAGTTAGCAACATGGATGAAACAATGGTCTTTCTTGGAGAATCATTGAATTGTTCACTCAATTAATTTGTTAAAATTATGTGAAACTATATTATTGTCAATATTTTTACAAGCAGGGTACAGAAAACAGAAAAGTTTTAAGACCAAGATATCAAAATTATGGGATGTTATTTATTTATTTAATTGGGATGTTGTTGCATTTATTTATTTATTTATTTTTCATTAAAAACAATAGAAGCAATCAAACCAACAACAGGGCAACAATATGTAAGTGCTGTGACAAATCCTAGTTAGTCTAGCACAGTACACGCAGCAAGTTTTTTTTTTATTGTTTTTTTTATTTTTTTATAAATAAAATAAAAAAAATAGAATAGAAATAGAATAGAATAAAAATGTTCATATTAATGGTCAATTGCTGATGAAATATGTGTTTGTGTATTTAGAGAGAGCCCTGGTAAGAGGTGTGCTTTACTGAGATTTTATTCCAAAGATTATTCCAAAGACAATATGGCAAGGCTGATTCATGTTTGGGATGTTCTGGAAGTAATGATTACATGGCTCTACAGTAGCAGGGCTAGTGCATAGAACAGGACAAACTTCAAGGTAAGATATGCAGTTATCAGTGTATGAGACATTTATGAGTCTGTGCATCTCATGAGCCCAAATTCATTTAGTGGCTATCAGTGCTCGCACACTGTTGCCAAGAAGGAGCTTCTGTGTAACAGCGATAAAGCTAAGAAATCCACCATACACTTCAGGCATGGAATAAGAGGAGAGATAAAAATATTATATGAATGAGTGTGTGTGTGTGTGTGTGTTTGGGAGCAGGGTTAGGGATGGCAACTGTACAGATTTTTATAATAACTGTATTTTATGGTAACTCTTTTCATGTCAGCTTTATATTTTTTCAGGGTTGTTATTTTGCTTCAGTGACTACTTTGAAAGTAGTTAGATTACAGACTACTTACAGATTGTGTGTTATTAATTTGGAATTTTTAACATGTAATTTATATTGTTTTTATTGTATTCTCATATGCAGTCTAGTATGGAAGCCCGTTTCCGCCACTAAATAAAAAATAAAAAGAGTAATTGCGATTTTTATATCACGCAATTGCAAGTTTATATCTCAGAATTCTTACTTTATAACTCGCAATTGTGGGCGTTGCACTCAAAAAAAGAGATAGTACCCCAAAATTAAAATGCGGTCATCATTTATTCACCCTCAAATTGTTCCAAACCTGAATTTCTTTCTTCTGCTGAATACAAAAGAAGATATTTTGAAGAAGCAGTTTATAGGTCCTATTGACTTCCATACTTTGGAAGTCAATGGGGTCCATCAATGTTTGGTTACCCATATTCTTCAAAATAACTCTTTCGTGTTCAGCAGAAGAAAGACATTTATAAAGGTTTGGAAAAAATTGAGGGTGAATAAATGATGACCGAATTTAAATTTTTGGGTGAACTAACCCTTTAAGGAGACTAAATGGCTGGAGAAGTCTGGCATACTTCACCAGAGAAAAGTAAGGTCCAGTTATGAAGGTCTGGGTAAAAATTCTGAGATAAATAACAAAAAAAGCATATGCACTGATGATTTGTTCCCAATAAGGTCAATTACATGCATTTACGGTGAATTTTCATTTCATGCTGTCTTTAATGTTTGGCTAAAGTTTATCCATCCCATATAATTTGCAAATGTACAGTTATAATGTTATGTGGCAGACAGTCAAACACACTGGGGACTCTTCCTGTGCTTACACTCTTTTAAATATTGCAATTAAGGACCACTGCCTGGAGAAAGAGCAAGAGAGAGAGATAGTCCTGATGAGTGCTCTAGCGAAACTGTGTGCCTGTCATTAGCAAAGCATTCTCCCAGTGGGTTTTTATCGATTTACCATGACTAATGGATGGTGGGGGGAGAAATCACTTTAAATTAAAATTAGGATTGGTAATAGGCCTACATGCAAATTCAAATAATGCTTTGCACCCAGTGAAGATGAAATGTGTGAAATGTGCATGTTTTCCTCATACTTGTTCGACCAATTATCTCCTGTTTTCTTTATACAGCCTAAAATCAGCTCAGATACATAGCCAATCGGTCAGACGGTCCCTCCAGCTGCAATTTTGCTGGAAATTTCCTGACTGTTGAAAGTATAAAAAATCGATTTCACTAAATCTTTGCTCTCTTATCAATCCTAAGGACCTGCTATTTGTCTGGTTGTTTTCTGAGGCCAGAGCTGTCTGCCGCATCTCAAGCGAGGGTGGGGTTCATTGTGGAGGGGACTGCAGAATCATGTGCTGCTGATGAGATTTCATTTGTCACTTCAGTTAAAGTATGGATTCTCTGACAAGCGTTATTTCTCATGAAGCCATTACAGTCTCGACTCGAGGGACATAAATATCTTTTGAAATACTATCAATCTGCTGGAGAAAAAAAAGGTTTTACAGCAAAAACATCCAAAGATACAAACAAATCATCATTTTTACAATCCAAAAATATTCACTGTAGTCTAGTGAAGCCTAACCTCTTTGAATTAATCACAAAAGATTGGGTGCAGCATGCAAATGAGAAAATTAATTATGCAAAACACATGGTAAGCAAGTCTCTCCCTCAACGAAGATGGCAGGGCTTATTTAAATATTTGAAAAAAATTTTTGCCCAGAGTCCTTGTGCTATGAGAAAAGTTACATGTTATATGTTGTAAATGAAACAACATTTATTTATTTCTCTAAAAACCCTTTTGGCTATTGAATCAGTACAAAAAATTTCCATTCTCTTTGCACCAAAAGGACAGCACAGGACATCACAGTTTCAACCATATCCACTTGTGTCGCTTTATCAAAGTGGTGCTAAACTGCTCTGTATATCTGTGTTCTCTGCTGAGTAAATAATATGTTATACAGGCTCATTATAAGCAGATTAGATCTATTAGTTACCGCTGCGCTGCTCTCAAATCAGCTGCCCATAGGAGAGCAGAAAATCATTTTAAACTTCAATAAGTTACAAGCAGTGGCAAGCCTCTCCATAATCCACACTGCCCCAGGCAGCAATAAGACTGGATGCAATTATGCAGACAAAATTCAACACAAACAAAAGAAATGGAAATTAGCCTTAAATAAAACAAAACAAAAAAAAAAAGGGAGAGAGGAGTAGAGAAAACAAGTTGGTCTCTTGCTGTCTCCCTTTCATGTTTTCTTTCATTCTGAAAGTTCACATTGTGCGTTTCAAAGCATTGTGTAAAGATCTCGCGGCACAAACATGTGGGATTGTTAAGGTAAATTAGCCTTCTCCCTGAGAAGCTGTATGTGATTTATTAACGTGATGCATGCTGGCAACAAACGTATGACACATTTTTAAATATTGCATCAGCTCTTATAAAAACACATAAACGTGAATTGTGTGAATGTAAACAAAAGAAAAGTTGTGTCACATTATTAAGAAGTCTTTTACCTTAAATACCTTTGGGAATTGGACTAAGATTCTGCTAATTGTTTGCATCTTGTTATGCATACAGCATATTGCCTGTACTGCTCGAGGGACTAAATGGCAAATTTGTTCTTATAAGTAGGCTATTCATGTATAGTAAAATGCTGATATCACACAAGAGGACACACATATTTTGTTCAGATATAGGCTATCAACTGAAATTACCCCATTTTTGATTGTTTTATGGCTGATTAATTAACTTATGCACAGTTCAAACAGAATGACAAAACCATCCAATCTGTAATAATAATAATTTATAATAGCCTAATATTAAATTATTATATTAAATAATTAAATAAATGTTGCCTTCTGCTTCTATTGCTAAAAAGAAATTTGTTTAGTGATTAAAAATCAATAATTAATAATTAAACTGTGTTTAAGCTAATGTTTCCCATTAAATAAAGGTAATTTGTGTGAACCCTGTTCAGTTTTATTTGCATGTACATATACTACAACTCAATAGTCTTTTGAAACAGAAAAAAGAAGGCTAATTTACATTTACAAAAAAATGGTGTTCCTCAGCACAAAGGAAGGGGTTGCAGTTTATGCATTTTTATCTCCTGTAAGCCTGTAAAACGCATCTTTAAATAAAGCTTACATTAAAATAGATTTAAATTCATTTGAAAACGTTGTGTACGTATATATTATATATATATACAGTTTTTATATGTGTGTGTGTTCAGTCTTTTCCTTAAATGCGTTTGACAGCTTGGGTTTGTGGGTCCGCCCACCCAATGACGTGTCGACGTTTATTTGAAGGGATTAACTCGTGATTGGCTGAATCACGCATCCATTTGAAGTACACGAAGCTGAACCAGGAACTACAGAGAGGATTCTTCTTGTCTTTTGAGTGGTAAGTCTGTGTACTCAGACATAATGCTCTCGTTTTACACAGTTAAGAAATGTGCCATGCGTTTAGATATGTTACTGACTAGCGAATCCAATAAGCATGTTTTTAAGCGATCTGTCGCGCTTTACAGTTCCCTAAAGAATCCAAACATTCGTGTTTGCATTAGCGCCCGCCCCCTCACAATTTGTGATTGGTCGAACCTTTAGGTTTCTGTGTTGTGATTGGATATTTCCGCAGACTGTCTTAGCTTCAGGTCAGAGTGCAGGAGCTACATGATACGCAGAATGAAAACTGGAAACAGTGTAGATCTGATTACGTGGCATTCAAATGAATAGGGAGTCCACTACATGACTCTCTCTCAATAGATGTTATTATACTTATTGATTGCACTGCATTTGTGCCAATATGCCTATTGTATGCCACATTGAGATTTGCATCACTGAAATGAACTCACATTCCCTATAATACTATATTCTGATATATTTAAATTGTATATAAGACGAATTAAGTTCAGGTTATAATTCAGCTCCTAGCTGCACTCATGGTAAACTTTTGTATTGAACACTTAGTAACTAAAGCGTAATGCTGCCTTTATTTAATTCATTTTTTTAAAAGAAATGCCCATGGTGCTTATTTTAATCTTAAATCTCTTTCAAACCAAAACCTTTGTAGTTTAGCTTCTGAAAAAGGATACTGGTCTCAATTTGAGTCTTCAAAGCGCTGGTACACATAGCCCTTGGCTATCTCTCTTTTTGTGGATCGACCACAGCTCACCCAACTTTATATGTCTTTGGAGACATATATTCATTAGAGTATGCAAGCTTTATGTCATTATTTTTTTCAAAATATTCTGTAAACATGTCATTATTTAGTGTTGCGTGTATGTTGGCTGGAGCATTTCTGTCTTGTGAGGTTCGCATTAAAGTCTGAATTGTTCAAATTGCACACTGTGTGACCCTACAACTTCCTGATCGCTGCATTGAATCATCACTGTTTTACAAAGCCTAAGGCTATATAGGCAGAAATAAGAATTTTCTAGAAGATTGGTATGTTTGCCACTTAACAGCCCATGTCAACTTCCTTTAGTGGTCACACTCATTACAGAGGAAGTGTTTGGTCATTGTAGGATTGTAGGTCATGCCCCTGGGCTTGACTCAAACCATGTTGTGTAAACACAGTAATGGTCCTCTTCCTCTGGCATCTTTGGAAAAGTAATCCATTCCTTTTTCTCCCACTTTGTTGTTGCATGTGGAGCCCTTGTAATTACATCAACTTAAAGTAAAGATTAAAGACATCAAACGTAGGATGCTGAGTCCGTGAGTCGACACTTGAACTCATTTTACAGGTTTCAGCTCAAACAGTCATGCCTCAAGAGAGGATGAAAACAGCCTCATAATTCTCTGCTTTCATGCACCTCTGCACTTCCTCCAGCTCTTCTCTGTTTTCCATGCTAATCATTCTGGGCTTTTAGCACAGAGCCCGCACACCTTTCCTCAGGAGATCTCCAGTTTATGACCCAAAATGGATCAGGTCGAAGGTCTACGGCTCGATTTCTCTGGGAGAGAATAGGTCATAGAGGTTTAAACATCATCAGAAACAAAGACTTGCCCTTTGGCTCATGCACCCTTTTTTCCCAGTCTTTAACAGAAGAAGCGGTATTGATTGCAAATAGTGTTGTGAGAAGCGCAGAATTTTGATAAAGCGCTCCCTGACCACCTCAGAATAAAAACAGCCAAGTATGGCAAATGCTTTAATGCAATTAACCCATTACCAATTTCAAAATTCCTTGCCTTCCAAACTAACCATTATAACATACATCACAAGATAAGGTGCTTTTTTCTCCTCCAGTCTTTTTCACTTCAGTTGCTATGGAAATCAATCTGAGATCTCTATCGGGAAAGTCAGAGTAGTGTAAAATAAGATGAAGTGTATGCTCCTTTAATATAAATGGTTAATCTTTGCATTGTTAAACTCACTTTAACACTGCATTGAATGACCAGACACATGCACATACTAGTACATAATGATTTTGGTCTTTCTTTAAATTGTTGTTTATCATATGTAAATCGGCCAATGACATGACACAATTTTTTTATCCAGATCTTTTTATTTATTCAAAAATACATAAATTCAATTCATACATACAGTAATTTAAATGTACCTCTTTTAATTTAATGATGGTTTCAATGGGTTTTATAGGTTTTAATAGGTAATAGTTTTTAATACAGTAACAAAATTCATGTTGTCTGACCAGCATGCATAAAACAGGAAATTATATCATGCCATTTTACAGCCTGAACTAACCTTGCCTTGCCATAAAAAGGTAAAATTATCTGATATTTTAGGAGACTAACTGACTTTGACACACACTATGAGGATCTACAGGGTCTGCAGCGCTTCACTAAAACCTGCCCATAACATGCCTCTCTGGAGCAACGTCACACAAGTTTACCACAGTTCCCTTTCAGAATTGGGATCAGTTCAGGGAGCCCCTATCAGCTTCGAGATATAGAGAACCGGCCAATAACTATTGGCGTGCGAGATTTGCATCTCGCTCTCCGCCCCGCAGCGCGGGTATAAAGCGGAAGCGAATGCAGCGCACTGTTGTCATTCACTTCGGAGCCGAACGGCGTTGATGAAGAGCGAGACTGCCTATCTATTCAGCAGAGAGAGAGAGAGAGAGAGAGAGAGAGAGCATGAGGAAGACGTTACGTGCTGGTGTGACGGCACAAACAGCGCGCCCGCGAGTTCACTGCTGCTACAAACAAACTGCTGTTCTCACAGCAACTGTTGGTACGGTGAGGGCGTTTGTTTACTAGTGAGTGCAGACACAGGCTGCACCTATTTCCTGTGTGCTGCCGCGGTCTTTCCCTGGGTGCTTCAGCACTTCTAAAAGAGCGTTTCCTCACAAAAGAGCAACACGGGTGTGACACTGCGTCTTTTTCAAGATGTCATTCCACCCGTGCGTTTCTGGATGCGGTCGTTCCCTGTCGCCAGCTGGCGTCACAATCGTTGTATCACGTGTCTGGGCATTCAGCACGCTGAGGCAGCTTTTGTGGGTAGTTCATGTTCCCACTGCGGGAACATGACTATCTCGGCGCTTAGATCGAGACTCACCTACCTTCGAGAAGGCGGAGTCCCCCTACCCATACCTCGATCTAGTGCTATTTCTCAGAATAGACCTACTTCGACGGATGGCCGGGGTGATCTGAGGATTACGTTCAAGGCCCTAATTCCTCACAAGCGCCGCAGCCGGTAGAGCTTCCAGAGGAAATCGCTGGCCCCTCCCATGGGCGTCCAGTGGTGACCTTTGGGGCTCCAGCAGACGAACAGATGTCGATCGCTGCATCGGAGGGGGAGTTCCGGTCCTCGGAGGATGAAGATTCGGCTGTACTGCCTCCCTCTGGGAGAGTGGCAACGGCCAAATCGGACCCTGAGTTGACGGCTATGCTTTCCCGGGCCGGCGAAAAGGTTGGGCTTGAGTGGAACCCTCCACCACGTCCCGAAACTTCTAGGTTGGATGATTGGTTTCTCGGGGCGGGTCGCGCTGGTTCTCAACGTCTCGCCCCGGTGCCTTTCTTTCCGGAGGTGCATGAGGAGCTCACCAGGTCGTGGACGACACCATTTAGTGCCAGAAACAGACCTAGTGGCTCCTCCCTTCTCACTACCCTTGACGGCGGGCAAGCCAGGGGGTACGTGGGAATCCCGCTAGTGGAGCGGGCTGTTGCGATGCAACTGTGTCCGGCGACCACCTCCAACTGGCACGGTGACCCGCGGCTCCCGTCCAAGGCCAGGCTGCGTCCACCTTGCATGCCATGGTGTTGCTTTAGGTGCATCAGGCCCAGGCCCTCATGGACATGCACGAGGGTAGGCCTGACCCAGAGCTCCTCCGGGAGCTCCGGACGGCGACGGACCTCGCCCTCCGGGCGACGAAAGTCACCGCCCGTTCTATCGGTCAGGCGATGTCCACCTTAGTGGTCCAGGAACAGCATCTCTGGCTCAACCTAGCTGACATGAGGGAGACCGACAAGTATCGGTTCCTGGACTCCCCCTTTTCCTCGGCCGGGTTGTTCGCTCAGGCTGCTGCCAAGCCAGGTGGCAAGAGCCGTCATAAGAGACCCTGAGACGGGCCACCCAGAGATGGAGGAGACTGCTCTTCAGGAGATGGTTGCAGCACCACTCCTTCCCCCGGAGGAGGGCCGGGGGAGAATCTTTTGTTGTCATTCGAGTTCTGTTCCCAAATTATCAACAAAAGAGCAGTTTCCGAAATCTCTGGGTGCCAAGAGAGCACGCTTGGCGGTGTTCGACGCTTCCATGCCTTGTCACCCTCAGGCGCCTCTCATCGCCAGCAGGGGGCGCCGGCTGTGGGGACGCACGCAAGCGGCCTTCCCACACTCGCATGCCCCCTCAGCGGAAGCAGGTAAGTGTTGCACAGCACACTCAGACCCCACTTCGGGCCGCTCTCATGCCGTCCGAGTCGGGTCCCTGCATGCCGCATCGCTGCCCCGCTGCGGGTACGTCTGTGGCGCCGATGGTCCCGCTTGTACGGTCGCTGGGAGCCTGGCTAGCGCTCCCCAGCCCGTCTCGCTGGCTCATCCGTACCATCAGACTCGGCTATGCGATTCAGTTCGCCCGGCGTCCCCCCAAGTTCAGGGGCGTTCACTTCACCTCTGTGTCGAAGGAGAATGCCCCTGTGCTTCAGGCAGAGATCGCAGTCCTACTGGCGAAGGACGCGATAGAGCCGGTCCCTCCAGCCGATATGAAGACCGGCTTCTACAGCCCGTACTTCATTGTACCCAAGAAAGGCGGCGGGTTACGGCCGATCTTGGATCTGCGATTCTTGAACCGGTCCCTTCACAGGCTACCGTTCAGAATGCTAACGCAGAAACGCAGAGTCCCGAGATGGGCGTTGCACAGCGGATCCCTCCGTGTCCCCGTGACTCCGAGGTGCCGCCAAACCTTCAGCCCGTGGTCGGACCCTTCATTTCTACGGGCAGGAGTTCCCCTAGAACAAGTGTCCAGGCATGCTGTTGTCTCCACGGATGCCTCATCCACCGGCTGGGGTGCCACGTACAACGGGCTTGCAGTTTCGGGTCTGTGGACGGGGCCTCAACTGCAATGGCATATCAATTGCCTTGAGTTGTTAGCAGTTCGTCTTGCGCTGGGCTGCTTCAAAACGCCGCTACTAGACAAGCACGTTCTGGTCCGTATGGACAACACTGTGGCCGTTGCGTACATCAACAAACAGGGTGGTCTACGCATGTCACAACTCGCCCGCCATCTCCTCCTATGGAGTCAGAAGCATCTGAGGTCGCTTCGTGCCATTCACATTCCGGGCCTGCTCAATTGTGCGGCTGACGAGCTCTCACGACAGCCAGTGCTCCCCGGAGAGTGGAGACTCCATCCCCAGGTGGTCCAGCTGATCTGGAGTCGCTTCGGGACCGCACAGGTAGACCTGTTTGCCACCCCGGACACGACCCACTGCCAGTTGTTTTATTCCCTGACCGAGGGGACCCTCGGCTCGGATGCGCTGGCACACAGCTGGCCCCGGGGCCTACGCAAGTATGCGTTTCCCCCAGTGAGCCTTCTTGCACAGACTCTGTGCAAGGTCAGGGAGGACGAGGAGCAAGTCCTGTTGGTTGTTCCGTATTGGCCCAACCGGACTTGGTTCCTGGAACTAGTGCTTCTCGCGACAGCACCTCCCTGGCCCATTCCTCTGAGGAAGGACCTCCTGACTCTGAGACAGGGCACCCTATGGCACCCGCGTCCGGACCTCTGGAAACTCCATGTCTGGTCCCTGGACGGGACGCGGAGGTTCTAGGTGGCCTACCACAGGCTGTGGTAGACACCTTCACTTCCGCTAGAGCTCCCTCTACGAGGCGCCTCTATGCGTTGAAGTGGAACCTGTTCGTCGACTGGTGTTCTTCTCGCCGAGAAGACCCCCGGAGATGTTCGATCGGTTCTGTGCTTTCCTTCCTACAGGATGGGTTGGAGCGAAGGCTGTCTCCCTTCACCCTCAAAGTCTATGTTGCCGCTATGGCCGCCAATCATGACATGGTAGGTGGTAAGTCTCTAGGGAAGCACGATCTGATTGTCAAGTTCCTGAGGGGGCGAGGAGACTAAATCCACCTCGCCCTCCCTCTATACCCTCTTGGGACTTAACTCTGGTGCTAACCGCACTGCAGAGAGCGCCCTTTGAACATTTGCAGTCAGCTGAGTTAAAAATCCTGTCTCTGAAGACAGTACTCCTGATTGCATTGGCCTCTATCAAGAGGGTAGGGGACATGCAGGCATTTTCGGTTGACGAATCGTGCCTGGAATTCGGGCCCGGTAACTCTCATGTAATCCTGAGACCCCGGCCTGGATATGTGCCCAAGGTTCCCACCACTCCCTTCCGGGACCAGGTGGTGAGCCTGCAAGCACTGCCTTAGGAGGAGGCAGACCCAGCCCTAGCTTTTCTCTGTCCCGTCCGCGCTTTGCGGGCTTACGTGGACAGAACGCAAAGCTTTAGGACCTCAGAGCAGCTCTTCGTCTGTTATGGAGGCCAGCAGAAGGGAAAGGCTGTCTCCAAGCAGAGGATGGCCCACTGGATAGTGGATGCCATCGTCTTGGCGTATCAAACCCAAGATGTACCCTGCCCGCTCAGCTTAAGAGCCCACTCCACTAGGGGTGTAGATTCTTCCAGGGCGCTGGCTCGTGGTGCCTCGCTGACAGATATTTGTAGAGCTGCTGGCTGGGCGACACCTAACACGTTCGCTAGATTCTATAGCCTCCGTGTAGAGCCGGTATCTTCCTGTGTGCTCACTTCCCATAGTCAGTAACACCGAAGTGCCCGTTCTAGTGTTGGCTTGCTGCGCCACTCCCTTCCTTATGGAACGGATACGTGGGCTTGTATGCTCCAGTCGAGTTCCCCAGAACGGCGAACCCTGTTGAGTCATCCGCAACCCACGGCAGTCGGATGTGGCAGAGTGTCCGACGCCAGGTCTAACACTCGTATGCATCGGTGGAACTTGTGTTAGGCTGGGTTCCATATGTTGTGACCCCCATGGCGGTCCCATATGTGTATTCTTCCACGGTACGGCTCCCTATGGCGAGCCCATGTCTTTCCCTTGGCAGAGCGTTCTGCCGTCTCAGTTAGGTGTTGTTCCCCAGCCTGTTTGGCCGGGGCCACCCCTGGGACTTCCGTATGTTGCACTGCCCACGGCCAGTCCATACGTGTATTCTCCACATGGTAACTCCCTTCGGGCATGATGTGGCTTCCGCAGTGTCCCTCTGGGCACGCTTTTCCAGCGTTATCCAATAGTCTGCTAAATGGGTCTTGCGGAACAGCAGTGTGGCTCTCCCTGCGTGAATTTCCCGCCCGCAACAGACGGGGTCTGAGGGGCTCTCGCTGGGCACTGGAAGTGGTAGTAACTGTGACGTTTTCCAAAGGGATCCCAATTCGTCGGTGACGTCTGAGATTGCACATTAGTCACACAGCAAAAAAATCGGAGTTGCTTTATTTTATGACAGTATACGGTGCTAAATATGGATATCAGACAGTCTGGTATAAAGAGACAAGACGCACTGACAGATAAAATAAATACACAATTGTGATAGCCTATATGATATGTCTGATTTCTTCAAGCGGTCGTATTTACCATGTTCACTGGTAATGGTTAGCGCAAATAGTCTTTTGCTATCACTATTTCTGCCTTATACAGTGATCAGAATCAACATCAGATCACAAACAGAAGTTATTTCAAACACTTGCTGCTGTCTGAAAGTGAGTTTTGAGCTAAAATGGTTTTAAAATGTCTTTAATGCTGATGATCGGGTGTATGAAATCACCTGCAGCGGCGGCGCTGCCATCACCAGACTCAGGTAAACTCCGCCTTTGTTTCATAACCACTCCTCAAGCCCGAGCTGGCCCGCTTTGGATCAAGGTATTCAGTGGGCCAAAAAACCCTGACCGTTGTCCCAGAGGAAGACCCGATGAGACCCGATCAAAGGTGTTCTATTGGGTTGAGGTCAGGACTCTGTGCAGGCCAATCAAGTTCCTCCACACCAAACTCGATTTCCACTCCTGAGAGTGACTCATTCTTTCACAAATGTTTGTAGAAGCAGTCTACATGCCTAGGTGCTTGATTTTATACACATTTAGCCATGGAAGTGATTGGAACATCTGAATTAAATGATTTGGAGGGGTGTGTCCCTATACTTTTGGCAATATAGTGTATATATATATATTTGATGAATGAAATTATGGCAAGGTTAGTTCAGGCTGTAAAATGGTGCAACTCAACTAAAAACTGGGATTTATGAATGAATAATTCATGATATTCATATTGATATAACAAATATATTTTTATTATATTTGAAAATAATGTTTAAGGTGTGTACACTCAAATACATTATTACTTTTTACTTGATGGTTACACCACATTACATTTTTATTGAATCATTACAAAAAAAATGAATCTTTTCTTGAAAATATTCAAAAAAAATTCTTCAAAACCATATGAAACCAACATGAATACAAGTCATATCTTTCTGAGAACTTGGCACATGTGCTTTAAAGTTTAAACTAGATTTCTAAAATATTTAATTGACCTGAAGTTTTGAATAATTTATAATATATGTAACACAAATCATTTTCTACCTACAATTGATTCATTCAACATTCATATTTTTGACCATAGTAATTCAGAGCAATTCAGCACTAGTGTAAGGGTGGCTTGCAGGCATGGAAAGACTTTCAAATAGACTCATGTCTCGGATCGACCTTCGCGTGATTGAATTCCTTGAAGTCCCTTGCCACCTCTGGGGATATGCCTCACATCAAATTCCTCTTTCTTGCTTCAAGATGCTTTCCATCTTACACAATCACCCATGACTTTTGCAGCAATTTAGGATGTGTTGCTGAACTCTGAAAGTGTAGTGCAGGGCTGTGCTTCGCAACTGGTGGGTCACAACCTGAAAAAAGGAGAACAGCAGGGGAAAATTCTGCTGAATGTCAAGGGTTCATCCTCAAATCCGTGAGAAAAAAAATTACAAAATTGTCAGTTTTCTTAGTTAGCATATGTCATGTGAATATTTTATTATGCAGTTCATGTTAATATTAATATCAAGGACATTATTTCTGTGCAGTGAACAATTTTTATAGCGTTGCATTGCCGTTCAATGTAGACCTTTTTTATTAAAGTGAGATTTTACATTGTACAGCAACCATTTTTTTCTATATAGGACATTAAAGGGTTTTATCAGGCGCTTCATATATAGAACATTTTAGGGGTTCCCATCATGGGATCATTTTATGGATTTAATTTTAATTAAGTTTGTTTTAATAAATTTTTTATGAGTAAAACAACTTGTAAACATACTTTAGCACTAGAAAAATTTAAGTAACCTGTTAAACTTAAAAGTATTATGCAATCATTTAAGACATTTCTCCTTATATAGAACCTTTTTGGCATTAAAGGTGCACTGTGTAAATTTAGCGGTGAGGTTGCGAATTGCAACCGCCTACCACTCACCCCTCCCTTTCGAAGCACATAGAGAAGCTACGGTGGCCGACACAGGTCAAAGAAGTCGTTGTTTGAGACAGCAGAGAGTAGCAGTTTGTCCGCTTAGGGCTACTGTAGAAACCTGACGGCGCAAAATGGCGATTTCACTGTAAGGGGACCCGCGGTGTAGAGATAGAAATTGCTCATTCTAAGGTAATAAAAACATAACGGTACATTATGTAAGGTCTTTATACACCACTTAAAACATAGTTATGTGTATTATATTGCATTTCTGTCAATAGATCCTCATAAATGCTACACACTGCACCTTTAAGGGTTCTTTAAATTTGAGTCAAGAACCCTAGTATTCTATAATGATTCTTTTTTTCTAAAAGTGCTGGATCTTGAAGCAAAACCATTTGAGAACAACTGTTCTTGCTGATTTATAGTTGAGTAGTGTTTATCCATTATAGGTGAGCTTTAGTAGAATCCATGTATCCATGTAAAGCAAAAGTACTGTCCTTTGGAATTTTGAGTCATAACCATAGCAAATCTTTACTTGAGGACTGCAGTAGCATTTTAAATTTGATTTCTGTGAGCAAACAGACATAGAGCTCTCACTGTTCAATGTTTTTGCTTATTCTTTCCTCATACTTGGTGTATTTTTCATTCTGTTTCTCTCTCAGGTGAATGAAGGATGGGGAAAAAGGATGCGAACTCTGTCAAGTTGCCGGTCGACCAGTACCGTAAACAGATCGGTGAGAACCTCTGTGCTTTCCAGTAGGCTTTATTTTTTTAACATGGATGTTAGCAACCTTCATCAAATATTCATTCAGTGTTTTATTAAAGAGTGTCTTTTGCTCCTACATTTCTGCCACTGTGATTATATTGCTTTTGAATGTTATGCATGAACAGACTTGATGATCAGAATGTTCAGCTAGGAACAGGACGGTTTGACTAAGAAAAACACAAAATAAACAACCTCATAGCATATACTATAATAGCTAAACATGAAGACTGTACAGTACAAGTCTCTGAACCTCCTTTTGCTCTGACTTGACTTAGGCTTTCTCTTAATTTAGCATTAGCTATAGGAGTAAACAAACATTCATTATTTCCACTATATGGCCTATCAATCATGGTAGTACCAGTTAGCATGCCAGCTGTGATAGTGGAAAGAACATGGGGTTTGTTTAATAACATAGACAATGTCAGTATGGATGCTACGGGCTGTATGAAGAAAAACAGCACTGAAAACACCTAGCAAAGTTGTATAAATGACATTTTCACATTATCAAATCCAATTTAGCTGCTAAAATAACACAGTTTAAGGTGTTGTGAGTTTACACATTGGTTGTGCATGTAAACACACTCACTGATGGAGCAACATCATTGGGTAAAAAGAAATGGTAGTTTATTCTGATTAAAATCATGCCTTATTAAACACAGAGTGAGTGTTTGTGTTTTGCTACATTTTGACTTTTAGCCTATTTTAACCCAAAATGCTATTTCCCTAGTTTAAAAAAAAAACATGAATTTAGATTATTTTTAGCTTAAACAATATTAAAAATCATTAGTGTTTTCATCAAAATACACCACCGTTTTAAAAGTTTGGGGTCAATTTTAAAAAAAGAAATTAATACTTTTATTTAGCAAAAATGCATTAACTTGATCAAAAGTGACAGTAATTTATAACGACAGACATTTATAATGTTGAAATTGTTTTCTATTTCAATTAAATGCTGTTCTTTTGAGCTTTCTGTTTATCAAAGAATCCTAAAATATATATATATATATATCATGGTTTCTACAGAAATATTAAGCAGCACAACTGTTTTCAACATTGATAGTAAGAAATGTTTCCTCCGCACCAAATCAGAATGATTTCTGAAGGATCATGTGACATTGAAGAATGATAAAAATTCAGCTTTGCCATTACAGGAATAATTACATTTTAAAATATTCATTTTAAAATATGTATTTTCAATGCGGCCAACTTGAAGTCATTGCGAAATCTGTGTGGGGAATCGTGTGGATTCCTATGAAAATGACTTTTCGCCCCTTAAAATTAGTAGCATTTGGTCCAGTTGTATCCTCCATTGTACATCGGGAAGTTCTTAATTTTCATTGTAGGGTTGAGATATGGAGACTAAAATGCATTTTTGGCACTAAAATTATGTCTTTTTTTCATTGGCACATCACTGATGTAATTTGCAACCCAGTGCACAGCAATATCATCTCCCCGCCGAAAGAACCTGTCTCGTACACATGATTTTATGTGAGTTCATATCGCACCCTTTAGTAGGACTATTAAGCTTGCATTTCTCCGTCACCTTGCCTTATTGTCCCTGTGCTGCATGACTGTGCTGGCAACATAACAAGCTGAACTCCTGCTGGAGCCTGCGAATCTCAGACATATCCCATTTTGTTTTCTTTCTTTTGCATCTCATCAATTCAAAGTCGTAACAGCAGGTTGTGGACAATTGAGTCCCCCCCCCCCCCCGATCCTCCCTCTCTTTCCTTCAGTTTGCTTTGAAAAGAAGTCTATATCAGCCTATTTCAGAGAAACGCTGTTTAACAAAAAAAAAAAGAAGCCCAAAATAGCGCAAAGCAGCACAAAGGGAGAATACACATCGTAATTTGAGATTGTAATGGGAAGGTAATTTCTATCCTGACAGGTCTTGCTTTCTTTCTTCTTCTTTTTTTTTAAAGGAAGAAAGCTTTTGTGATGTCAAGTACCTTGTAGGGCTGCTGTAGACACAGTGACTTTAAATACTGTTATTAAGCTGCATAATGGACTCCAGAGAGCTGTCAACCACCAAAAGGGTTCCTCAGGTCTGTGTGGTCATCCCCCCTTGAGTCAAGATCATTCACACCATCCTCTCTGCCTTTGTCCAACAATTATTTGCATGACCAAACACTCAGACACATCCCTGCCTATTAACTCTCTCTGTTTGTGATCGTTTTAGTGTGAATGTGCACTCAGCTGATCTGTATATGGTCTTAATATCTCTGAAGTGATTTGATATGAGGGCTGAATGGATCTTGCATGATACAGATCTTCTAAGTTTACAGTGACATTGGTCGTGATGATCAGTGCTTTTAGCTGTTGTTCAACACTTGCCACAGCCTGTGTGCAAAGGTTACGCTCGCTCCCTCCGTGAACAGACAACATCGGTGATAAAGTGCGTCTGTTTTGTGTGGAATGAGTTGTTTTATTTACAAAGACAAAGTTCTTTATTTTTTAACTCTGTGATTTCACTGTGCAATCTGTCAGTGCTGGATTCAAGTTTGGCACATGACGGCCTGTTCACACTAGTGTTTGGCATGAAAAAATACCCCATTTGTCTTTTTTTGTTTTTTAAGTTTTTTGTTTGTTCTTTTTTTCTTCTTTTTTTATGCATGGGTCACTGTGCCATTTTGTTTGTCACTTTTAATTAATTCTTTTTTATTATTATTATTATTTATATTAGGTATTTATTTATTTATTTCTCTGATTTTCTATCCAATGCTCAAAATTGAATATTTAGTTAAATATTTGGCGGTGTGATATTTTGTGAAATAATAAGCCTTCATGAAACATGAGCACAACAATTTTTCTGTATAAATCTGCTCATAATTCCACTCATATTTTGTGCCAATTAATTAAATGCAGAATTTACACAGGAATATACACTGAAGAGCCAAAACCTTGAGGGGGAAGTGAATATTGTTGATCATCTCCTAAAAAGGCCACATATTAAGGTAGATTAGATGGTAAGCAAACAATCAGTTCTCGTAATCAACGTGTTGGATGTGGGAGAAATCGGCAGGAATAAAGCTCTGAGTGACATAAATTTGACATGTGCCACCTACCTAAACATTGTTGCAGACCAGTTACACCCCTTCATGACAATGGTGTTCCCTGGTGGAAGTGGCCTCTTTCAGCGGGATAATGCGTCCTGCCACACTGCAAATTTTGTTCAGGAATGGTTTGAGGAACATTATGAACAGTTTAAGGTCCTTGGCCTCCAAATTTCCCAGATCTCAATCCAATTGAGCATCTGTGGGATGTGCTGGACAAACAAGTTCAATCCACGGTTCACCTTGCAACTTACAGGACTTGAAGGATCTGCTGCTAACATATTGGTGCCAGATACCACAGCACACCTTTAGGGCTCTTGTAGAGTCCATGCCTCGGCAGGTCCGCGCTGCTTGGTAGCAAAAGCATATTAGGTCATAATGTTTTGGCTCATCTGTGTATTCATGTATTACCATATTGTTCTGAATATAAGATGTTTTTTCTTAGAAATACATCTAAAAAAGGGGTTCGTCTTATATTCAGGGTCTAGACTTTTACATGTCAATAATACATCCGCGGCACATAAGCGTAAATGAAGTGTGCCAAGAAATACGGTGTGTCAGAGTGATCGCGAGTCTTAAAAACACAAACAGTCAAAGAAAAGCTTACCGTATAAGACCCACGTGACTGTCATGTTTGCGTGCCTTACTTACGGGATCAAACTTCCCCGTACATGATTTTAAAACGTAAGACAGTACCCTGATTTCAACTACAATAAGATTTCACTTCTACTGGTAATGAAATTTTGGTAGGCTACATGGGATTTACTATGAGATAGATAGCCTAATTGTTATATAATTCAGATGGTATACAGGTTATTTTTATGGTTTGCCAAAAAGTGTTTATTTTTTAAATGTGATCGTTGGTACATTTGGGACATGGTACATGTACATGGTACATTTACCATACTTTCTTTACAAAAATGAAAATATGAAAAAATATGCAGCATGAAAATTATTTTCAAATAAAAGCATTTTCTTTATCAAAAAGCTTTTTTCAAAAAGGTATATCTTGAAAAAGATAGTGGGGGAGGGGGGTTGTCTTATAATCAGGGTCGTCTTATATTTTCAGAACAATACGGTATATAAATAAGGTCGAATGTGAAGAAGTTCATATAGATGCATAGCTTTTTTATGCCAAAAATTCAGATTTGTTTTTGATCAGACCCTTACCATTTCATTTATCAAGTTATTTTATTTGTTTGTTGGCAAAATTGGGATTGCAATCTTATAACAGGAATAATTGCAGAAAGCTTTTCTCCACTCTCAAAAGAGCTTGTTTTCTCCCATAATGAAATGCAGTTTGTGAATTAGCTATATCATGTTGGAAAAGCTCCAGGCTGATGGAAGGGAAATCTGTTTGTGGATGAGTCAGAGGCTGCGTCCGAAATCGCATACTCTTTTGAGTAGGTACTTATTTTAACTAAGTAATTACCTCACAACCACTAAAAGTATGTTCTATATATTGTATGTGTGTAGTATGAATGTAATCTGGACGTACATTTGCCATGTTGTCATTATCATGTGACCAACCAGCATCAGTTTCACTGCCATTCATAAATCCTCTCCCGTGACGTCATAGGATAGTAAAGTGTCCATCGTATACATGTATACTTCAGAATCTCGCTGGAAGAAGTAGGTCATCCGGGTACTTTTTGCCTGCTCTTTTATGAGTACTGTGAATTCGGACATACTTCTTTTTTGGACTGTTTTTCGCCTACTATATAGTAGGGAAGTATGCGATTTCAGATGCAGCCATGGATTTTGAAATGAAATCAGCTGCAGCAGTTTTGAAAGGCACTCTTGGCCCTGTGGGTTGATTCTTGTCACTTCCCTGTCAACTGACAGCACAGTGTGTATGGAGGGGTCATACCGCTCAAGTCCATAGGAAACAGTGGCACATTATATTAGAGAGCCTTCACTCGCTTTTGGATAACAAGTAGGGGGAAGTTACGCTCTGCGGCAATGCAGTTGAATGATGATTAATGAGCGAAGGTGCGTTCAAAGCCCGCCTCTGTATCGCAGGCCAATTTGAGCTCAACAGCGGTGAGACGGCAAAGCCAAGAAGGCCAGCGAGTCGTCATAATCAGCGAGTCCTCACGCAGAGAGAAACGCCTCATTGAACTCGATGGCGCCCGATTCAGCATACTGGCAGGGCCACAAAGTCTCGCTATATAAACAATTTATTTCAAACTCTGATATGATTACAATTAACTATTCATTTGGAACAGATGGCTGAGGCTGTTTGTTGTGGGTATTTACACCACAACAGGAAGTTTCAAGAAAAATAAGACACACACCTAATCTGTCCCAGTTGGCTTGGAACAAAACGAGTTTTGCTTTCCACACCGTGTAAAATCTCTGCAGGTGCGATCATAAAATACTGTAGACTCTGAGAGACGGAGAGAGACAGAAAGACGGTCATATTAGGAGTGTTTTGAAGCTGACAAAATTCTTTTTTTGCTGTATAAAGCAGGTTGAAATGGAAAATGCTTTTTTATTTATTTAAAAACAGATAAGCTAGGATTGACACTTCTTTAAGCTCCGCCCCCTGGCAACTATTGCTACAGAACACCCCATAGGAATTAATATTTATATTAATTTTTTTTTTTACTAATTTTGTTAATCGGTTATTATTTTGTTAAATATTAGGTCTACCGTTAAATGACACCACTTAGTGGATCTCTAAAGTAAAATTACCCAACAACCCAAATACATTTTTTCTGAAATGAGAAATGTGTATCTTAAAAATTATACATTATTCAAAACAAAGATGAAGATAAGATTTTTATTATTGTAGTCTAATGAAGATTTATTTATGTTAAAAAGAAGAAATAAAATAATTCTGAATTCTGATAAATAAATAAAGATTCTGCATATTTTTTAAACAAAATAACATCAATTAATCATGAGTAATCGCATCTAACTTAAGGTTTGTGTTTATATAATATGTGTGTGTGTGTGTGTGTGTGTGTGTACATGCATACATGCATACATCCAAACTGGGTTTGGCGGTTGCCAGGAGAACGGTACTTGCCTGTCTGCATTGTGCCAAGTGTAAAGTTTGGTGGAGGGGGGATTATGGTTTGGGGATGTTTTTCAGGGGTTGGGTTTGGCCCCTTAGTTCCAGTGAAAGGAACTCTTAATGCTTCAGCATACCAAGACAATTTCATGCTCCCAACTTTGTGGGAACAGTTTGGGGATGGCCCCCTTCCTGTTCCAACATGACTATGCACCAGTGCACAAAGCAAGGTCCATAAAGACATGGATGAGCGAGTTTGGTGTGGTGGAACTTGACTGGCCTGCACAGAGTCCTGACCTCAACCTGATAGAACACCTTTGGGATGAATTAGAGCGGAGACTGCGAGCCAGGCCTTCTCGTCCAACATCAGTGCCTGACCTCACAAATGCATTTCAAGAAGAATCGTCAAAAATTCCCATAAACACAACTAAACCTTGTGGAAAGCCTTCCCAGAAGAGTTGAAGCTGTTATAGCTTCAAAGGGTGGGCCGACTCCGTATTAAACCCTACGGATTAAGAATGGGATGTCATTAAAGTTCATGTGGATGTAAAGGCAGGCGTCCCAAAACTTTTGGCAATATAGTGTGTATATACACATACACATACACATACACATACACATATACACACACACACACACACTGTTTTAATTATCTATTTTTGAATACTACTACCATTTCATTTAAAATTATAAAATTATCCAAACTTAAAACTTCCATATATATTACAAAAGAAAGCTTGCCTGATAATCTGGCAAACAGCAATCGTTGCTAAGATAGGATTGGTCAGTAATGTTTTTTAATGCAGGACTTCTGCACGAATGATTGGCATTAATGCCCTGCAGTCCTGGCCCACAGAGACCGAACTAAGAACTATTCCAGAAGTCTCTGCAAACAAAAACAGTGTTCATTATTTAACAGCTCAGTGTGAACCAAGCTCCATCTCCTATCATTCAGCACTGGAACAAAATAGCAGGATGTTTACCTCTGATAATGGCCTCTTGCAGTTCCGCGTCGCACACAGAAGGTGCACCATAAGGCAGGAGAGACCTGCGAATGTCCCTGGGGAGGGGTCAGTGTCTAGCTTAGGCATCTGAGAGTATCCAGCCCTGTAGTCTGCAGTCTGAAGATGGATAAGGACACTCTCTCTTTCCCCCTCTACATGTAAATAAGTCTTAAT
Source organism: Rhinogobio ventralis (assembly GCA_039654625.1). Lineage (NCBI taxonomy): Eukaryota > Metazoa > Chordata > Actinopteri > Cypriniformes > Gobionidae > Rhinogobio > Rhinogobio ventralis. The sequence continues at coordinate 27,976,738 of CM077209.1, forward strand.
GAGGCAGGAGTTGCACTTGAAACGGCCCCTGTGTGTCAACAGCTCTCACAGAGACCTTGAGTCTGACCCGGGTCTGCCGCAGCCCACAGGACGGCCCCCTCCTTTGCCCACCAAGCTGTTGCCTTCCTACTTTTTTGCTTCTTTTCCTTCGTCTGTTTGTTTCTAATTAGAGACACGACGCTCCTCGCACACCTTGCACACATACGCTCCAGGTGGCCGCTTTGCCTGGCGGGTTCGTTGCAGTGAGATTGCCTGATGATAACTGCCACTGAGGTGAACTAGTGCGCTCATGATTTTCTGTCTGTGTTAACAGAATGGAGTACTAGCACTGCTTACTGCATACTATGATCTCTAACTGCCTACTACTTTTTAAAAATAGGCTGTGAAACAGTATTCATTAACGGGTAAATGACAAATAAGAGCGTCTACAATAAAGAAAAGGAATAATTTTTAAAGCACAAGTTCTTAAAAATGTTCATGTTGGTTTCATAAGTTTAAATTCAAGTTAACAAAAATGTAATGTAATCAGTACAAAGTAATAATATTACTTATTATTACTTTGTACTGATTACATTACATTTTTGTTAACTTGAATTAAAACTTATGAAACCAACATGAACATTTTTAAGAATTAGTATAAAGTAGTAGTAATAGTAAAAATATATTTTCCTTACAACAAATACACGCAAATGTACACATCTTAATCTTTATATTCTAAAATGTTTTTAAATGTATTCTAGTATTTTTTTTTTTTTACAAATATCATGAATTATTAATTAATAAATATTATTATTACATTTTTTAATGTTAATATAATCAATATCATAAATATTAGTAGTTTCTGCATTTTGTTCACACCACATGACCTTGATTTGGCAGACTTTCAAATATTAATAAGCAGATTTGTTTTTGTATTTATTCTTTTTTTTATGAGTTAATCATTCTAAGGAATTATGCCAAACTACTTTTCTTTAGAATTTAAGGTCTTTATTTCATTCTTTTTAAGGATTTTTTTCTTCATTACAATAGCAGTGATTTGTTTTGTTTTTGTTTTTGTGTTTATTTCTGAAATTAAAAACATGCTCATATTCTTGTCACATGACCTGTCTATATTGCATCATGTCATGAAGAAAGTTACCATCAGAAAAAATAAGAACATTTTGGACCATTTTTAATCAGATTTTTTGTAAAAATGTCTTGACTCTTGCATGTCTGATCCAGTAATTCAACAATTAATGTGGAGTAAAAAAGAGTTTGCGATTAGTCTGTCTTTGTATATTTAAGATAAATCAAGTCTAAAGCCCTGCATAAATTAAAAACTATTTTGTTTTATATAAGGTGGTACAGAAGGTTAACAGCCTCATATTAAGGTATGTTAATAAGGGTTAAAACAGGCAAATACATTAAGGCCAACTAAGAATGTTTCAGCAAAATCCATTAGTTTAATGATTCATAATAGAACATTGATGAAGACGATTGCAAATGCATTATATTTGTTTTATTAAAACATTATTTAGCTGTTAAATGAAAAAAGCTTTCAGCCTAACTCAAATTGCAAATGTAACTCCAATTGTCACATGGTAGAAATGACCCGTTCGCCTCATTTTCTCTCTCAGGAAAACAGGATTACAAGAAAACCAAGCCGGCACTGCGAGCCACTCGGCTGAAGGCGGAGGCGAAGAGGAGTGCTCCGGGAATCAGGGTGAGATGGCTGTCTTTCATTCTCATTACCTCCCCCTCTATCCCAACTGATCCCCCTCTCCCCCATCTGCCAAACCACACACACAAGCATTATTCATCACACCTCTCCAACCTGAGAGCAACTCAAGCAGTCTCCATATTGATGAGGCAGAGAAGAGCGGTTTGACTCTCAGAGGACTAGCTCTCTTTCTCCCTTGCCATCTCCATTGCTTTCTCTCTATTTTTCTTTTTTCCTCAGCTGTCACTCCAGAATAATAATTGAGAGTTTGAGGAAAAAGCCTTTTTATTCACCATCTTTGTGTGATTTCCATTTATTAGTGGCAGTGGTTTGGTCAAGCATACGTAACTGTTACTGTTGCTCGTACTGCTCATAATCTGTACTGGACGTTTGTGATATGGACATGATACCTCAAATACTACCTGACTGTTACTTTTGTAAGCGATCAAACTTGTGATTTCCTAAAAAAGATTAAAAAAAAACAAACAAAAAAACCCCCAAAGGAATCTCATAGACTTACCTTGAAGGTGAAACTTGTCTAAAGACCAGAATCTCAAAGGCTATGTTCACACTGTCAGTCCCAATCAGATTATTTGTAAATGCCATTCTTTCGTTTTCCGGAATATCTGCATTGGTTTCTATGGCAATGACGTTTTGTTGGTATGCCAAAAACAACAACAACCACAACATGGAGGGGTTTTCAGTACAGATGTCGTTTTATTTACGACATGACAATGTGTAGCAACCGCACTGGACTACTGTGTCTTATGAGACATTGGCAGAAATGTAGGAGGCTGGTATGCATGGCTTTATTCCATGCTGCCATCTCCGCCAGTTTCAAAACATGTCTACTGCTCGTCCGGCACTTTGCAACAACGCAACCTTGTTTCGGCAGCGACTTTCAGCATGTTTCCTATAACAACATCTGACGCTCGCATTTTACGAATGCATTTTGGACTGACAGTGGCTACGTTTACATGCAACCAAATAATCCCTTAGTAATCGGATTAATTGACGGCTTAATCAGACTGAAAAGCCTTCATGTAAACACCTTAATCAATACGATTGAGCTCGATCTGAATGAAATTTCGATCGGATTGAAAAGAGTGGTTTATTCCTTTTTTCTAATCCGATCGAGAGAACATGTAAACACTTGATCGGATTGAAAACCGAAACTGAAAGGACAGCGCATGTGCAATGACGTAGAAATAGCGTAGTGATGTACGACACACGGAACGAGCTGTTCTTCCTGTTGAATAAAGTGTCATATAAATGAGTGTCCCGTCATTATAAAATTTTCCTTTCACTCAACGCTTGGATTCTCATCCACAGATGACTGGTTTTGGGCGCGGGATGGGCCATTTTTACTGCGTGATAAATTTAAGCAGCATAGCAAAACAGTTCATATGCTCATTGTCTGGATAAATATTAAATCTGCTGTTTAAAACAAATAAAGAACCAATGTAGGAGAATAGTTATTATGTGCAAACAGCTGGAAACTTGGCATATTTGTGCAGTGTGCACGTCAAAAAATCAATTCCGATTTGAAGCTTGTGACATATAAACGTGCATGTCAACCTGATCACTTTGTTTAGTGTTCATGTAAACACTACGGTCGGATTCATCAATCGGAATTAATTCAGTCCGATTGAAACAAATGTTGTGTATGTAAACGTAGCCAGTGTGAACATTGCCAGACTGAAATGGGTTTCCAGAAATGCGATTTCAAAATAGGATTTCAAACCACATGTGAATGTAGCTCAAAATGTGAATTTTTTTTTTTTTTTTTTAGTTTACACTTGCTAAATCTGATTGGATTTCAATAGGATATGCACAAAATTTGGATTTGGACTGACACTCTGAATGTAGCCAAAGATACCTAACTTTAAAGGGACATTACAACTAAAAAAGAAAATAATGTTATCATTTACTCACGCTCATGCAGTTCCAAACCTGTATTGATTAAAACTAATTTTGAAAAATGAGTGTTTTTTATTTTCTTCATCCCTTTTAAGTTTGGCAGTGATCTTATTTTTGGTTGTTTTTTGGCATGAGAATTTGTGGTGCAATATGTTTTATCAGTTCTCTCAGAATCCAGAGCTCCATAAATGGGCACTGTAGTCAAAACAGCTAGTATCCGTGCTAAGACCCCCTCACTGACAGCAATGATCTGAAACTAATTCATAATTCATAAGCTACAATATTTTCACAGTGGACTGGACAATGTAGAAACACTGGGGCACGGCTGCACATAGCTGAATGCAACTTAAAACATGGCATTTGCTTGTATTGGGTTTAGTTTGGTATGAAGAAATCAAATGTGAAGGCTGAAGATTAACTGGTCTTAGCAACTCAATTGTTATTGTAAAAAAGCCAAGCCCTCATTACAATTCTTCTAAGTCTCATTAGTCTTTCATCCAATTACTGAGGCTTAAGACCTTGTCCACACTAATATGTTTTCATTTGAATATGCATATTTTCGTCTCTGTTTTGACCATCCGTCCACACTGAGATGGTGTTTTTGTCAGCGAAGACAGAGCTTTTTTTTAAAACGCTCTCCCAAGTGGATAAATTTGAAAGCGGCATTTTCACATTGTAGTGTGGACTGTAGTGTGAAGATATTCAAAAACGATGACGCGTGTTTAGTCATGTGAGGCATATTGTACCCATAGATATCTATGGATATACCGGCATTGTTGCGCCTGCTATTTACTTTCGTAGTGTTGCTAATGAGAAATGTTCCTTTGTAGAACCTTCATATTGCAAGATGCTGTCCTGCGGCAAAACATGCTGACGATTACATTTTAGACCATACGATTTTGAGTGCAACCTGGATGCAACACTGAGTGGTGTAATATTTTAATAATAAAACCATCATGCCAGAAGAATAGCGTGAGTACTTTATTGTGTCTGCTCTTTCGGTATCATCTTGTGAGCTTTGCTTATGTTTTACGTAGGGCTGCACAGTTTGGGGAAAATATCTAATTGCGATTTATTCTGGTTAAAATTGATTTGCAAATTAAAATGCAATTTTTATTTTATTTATTTTTTACAAATGAAAAGTGTGTGTATATATGTATGTGTGTGTATATATGTATGTATATACACTCACCTAAAGGATTATTAGGAACACCATACTAATACTGTGTTTGACCCCCTTTCGCCTTCAGAACTGCCTTAATTCTACGTGGCATTGATTCAACAAGAATTTAGAAATGTTGGCCCATATTGATAGGATAGCATCTTGCAGTTGATGGAGATTTGTGGGATGCACATCCAGGGCACGAAGCTCCCGTTCCACCACATCCCAAAGATGCTCTATTGGGTTGAGATCTGGTGACTGTGGGGGCCATTTTAGTACAGTGAACTCATTGTCATGTTCAAGAAACCAATTTGAAATGATTCGAGCTTTGTGACATGGTGCATTATCCTGCTGGAAGTAGCCATCAGAGGATGGGTGCATGGTGGTCATAAAGGGATGGACATGGTCAGAAACAATGCTCAGGTAGGCCGTGGCATTTAAACGATGCCCAATTGGCACTAAGGGGCCTAAAGTGTGCCAAGAAAACATCCCCCACACCATTACACCACCACCACCAGCCTGCACAGTGGTAACAAGGCATGATGGATCCATGTTCTCATTCTGTTTACGCCAAATTCTGACTCTACCATCTGAATGTCTCAACAGAAATCGAGACTCATCAGACCAGGCAACATTTTTCTAATCTTCAACTGTCCAATTTTGGTGAGCTCGTGCAAATTGTAGCCTCTTTTTCCTATTTGTAGTGGAGATGAGTGGTACCCAGTGGGGTCTTCTGCTGTTGTAGCCCATCCGCCTCAAGGTTGTGCGTGTTGTGGCTTCATAAATGCTTTGCTGCATACCTCGGTTGTAACGGGTGGTTATTTCAGTCAAAGTTGCTCTTCTATCAGCTTGAATCAGTCGGCCCATTCTCCTCTGACCTCTAGCATCAACAAGGCATTTTCGCCCCACAGGACTGCTACATACTGGATGTTTTTCCCTTTTCACACCATTCTTTGTAAACTCTAGAAATGGTTGTGCGTGAAAATCCCAGTAACTGAGCAGATTGTGAAATACTCAGACCGGACCGTCTGGCACCAACAACCATGCCACGCTCAAAATTGCTTAAATCACCTTTCTTTCCCATTCTGACATTCAGTTTGGAGTTCAGGAGATTGTCTTGACCAGGACCACACCCCTAAATGCATTTAAGCAACTGCCATGTGATTGGTTGATTAGATAATTGCATTAATGAGAAATTGAACAGGTGTTTCTAATAATCCTTTAGGTGAGTGTATGTGTGTATATATATATATATATATATATTACACACACATGTTGTGCTTATATAGTATGACTAATAATAATAAGTATGATTATTATTATTGCTAATAATATATAATAATATTTAACAAAATAAGAAATATTACTATTACAATAACATTTTCATTATTAAAAATAAAAAATATAGTATTTAAGAATAAATATGACAATATAATAATAATAATATTTATATTTTACAGAAAACTTATTTTACAAAAAACTGCAGGGTTACCTGTCAACATGCAGGCAGCCTATAACAAAAAATCACTAGAAATGTCTAAGGTGTATAAAATTATTATATTATTATTATTATTATTATTATTATTATTATTATTATTATTATTATGCAAAATCAAGAACGAGTCTGTCGTTAATATGAAATATGAGCCTCTTATGCATTCACTGTGGGGAAAAAACTCCTGTACTCTGAATAAAAACATATGGATTGTCATATACATTTATTTAGAGAAGTATTATTTTCCTATTTTTTACCCAAAATAGGATGGAGTGAACATTGCTGGGAACTAAACACACTCATGTTTCATTCATACTGGAAGCCAGAGGGCGCCCTCCAGCAGAAACGCCACATTTGCCTCAGAGAGAAGTAATATAATGATGTTTTCAGGAAATCCCTAATGTGAAACTAGCACTGTGTAGCTGAATAAAAAGAAGAAGGAAACGCTTTGATTAAACATGAAGACAATAAATACACAATATATGGTGTATTTGAGTTCTTCAAGCCTTCTCGGGTATTTTCATAATAATAAAGTATATTATAATGTAGTGCTAATCGACATAGACTTCATCACTGTATAGAAGTCTATAAAATAATGAACTGTCTGCTTCATTCTGTGATAAGAAGCCACATCAGCTCACAAAAAGGAAATATCAAACACTCGACTGACGATATGAAGGGAGTTAAAACATGTTATTAAACGTTGTTTTTTTTTATTGTTTTTTTTAAATGCACGTTATAAGCGACTCAAACTCGCAGTGCTTTCAGACGGAGCAGCATTTAATACTGACCACAGAGCCGCTCTTCACTGACACGCTGGGCATATATTTATTTAATTAAAATCACAGCCTTTACGCTTTCCTAATCGCACATAAGCCAAATTGTGATTGCGGTTTGATTTCGATTAATCACGCAGGCCTAGTTTTACGCATGCGCTATAAGGTGATTTGAAAAAAGCTTGAAAATGCTATGTGGACAGGGAGCTCCATTTTCAAATGTATCCGGATTAATGTAGACAAGACATAGCCTTAATCTGAGGAAATTATGAATTCCATGTGCATTTTTTTCTCTAAATGTTCAGTTGGGACATTTGGGACCTACTAAAAGTCTTTCCACAGGTATGTGTGAAGCCTATGAGCTCAGTGGTTAAAATATTTGTTTACTGCTGAAAGCAACGTGGACGGCGGTTTGTTTGTTCTGGTTCGTAATGTGACTAATGGACCCCTGAGCTCCACACTTGAGTTTTGTTCTGGTGTGCGCTTCTCTGTGGTATGCCTCCTTGGCTTTGTTTTTTTTTCTGAGGAGTTGACTCATACTTTTACCACTTGTTTTTCCACAGGCCATTTTCTCTGGCTGTGCATGCTTGGCAGGTGGCTTTCCATCTATGACCATACCTCACTCAACCCGCCGAAACGCTCACACATTCGTCTTTTTCACCTTCCATCATTCTTTAGCGCTGGTCCCATTTGTGAGTGCTGTATGAGGCTCTGGATAGCAGGTTGAGGCTGAGGTTCGGGCTGTCTTGGGGTCTGTGTTGGCAGCATGTGCAATCTGCTGATCTCCACGCAGTGGCCAGTTGGTTTGCTGGGATGTTACCTGCCAGCTTGGGGAGGCAGCGGGCGCTCGACCACCTGCTGTGGGCACTGCTTGGCTCCCTGGTGCCTGGCTGAGCGGATGGCATCACCTGGCACAGAGAAGAGGTGCTGGCGGCCACAGCTGTGTGGGGCGCCTGGCCTGAAATAATCAGTGCCAACTCACTAGCCCTGGAGCTGAATATTGTGAGCCTGCTGGCCAACTTGAACTGTTTCACTCTTCACTACATTCCATTGCATGCATAAATAAGTCAGTGATTTTTATCTAAGGTTCTGAAATATCCAAAAGAGTCATAGTAGTACCATGTTTTTTGGGCATGTTGAGCCTATGAATTAAGTATACTTTTATTGGAACAATACTTAATAATTTAGAATTCCAAATCACTTGTTCATGTTAAATTGTGTCAATTTCATGTTCTTGTGAACTGGAGTCAAGACAGTAGTCAATTTAAATAAAATTTGGGATGCACAGATATGCCGATATTGAAATTCTATACTGTTCTGTCTAAATAAATTAAAAATAAAACACTAAATCAATCATAATAAAAATAATTTAAAAAAACATTTCCATGGTAGTATCATGTTTTTGGACATGTTGGGCCTATGAATTAAGTATTATTTTATTTCGGAACAATACTTAATAATTTAGAATTCAAATTCACTTGTTCATGTTAAATTGTCAATTTCATGTTCTTGTGAACTGGAGTCAAGACAATAGTCAATTTAAATAAAATTTGGGATGCACAGATATGCCGATATTGAAATTCTATACTGTTCTGTCTAAATAAATTTAAAATAAAACACTAAATCAATCATAATAAAAATAATAAAAAAACATTTCCATAGTAGTATCATGTTTTTGGACATGCTGTTAAGGTGATTAGGTGTTAAGGCGGCACAAGACACAATTACCAGCCCCCTAAATAAAGTATAATGGAACAATTCTTAGAATCTAAATTCTGAATTAAATTTGAGGTACATAGATATTACAGTTCTGGTCAATACCGTTAAGCTGGTATTTATTTTTGTGTTTTTACTGATAAGCGATAAATTGCAGATATTGAAATTTTATACTATTTTGTCTAAATAAATTAACAAATAAAACACTAATAAAAAATAATCAGTGCTAAAAATAAGGGGGTGGGGTCCCACTTCAGCTGTTTCTGTTGGACGCTGATGCTGGTATGCCGTACCGCACCTGGCCGTAAGGGCTGATGTTATGAATACAGGGCTATATGAGAAAATACCACAGAATTTTGTGAAACTAGAAGACCGTGAGAATTCATACAAGGACACATGAGGAGACGTGTGTGTGTGTGTGTGTGTGTCAGAGAGAGAGAGAGAGAGAGAGAGAGAGAGACAGTGGCCTGTCGCCAGATGAATGGGAACTCACTCCCGGCATGCCACAGCTGCTGCTGAGAGCCACATGATGCTGTTGGGAATATTCCAGCGTTTTCCATCAGAATGTGGGAGACTGAAGCGTAGGCCGCTGAATTATTAGCTTCCTCAAGACAACAAGGTCCCCTCTCTTCACTCGCATACCCTCATCTGACAATTTCATTTTCACACAGCCTCCTCTGGACTTACTGTATGTCTTTTTCTCATAAAAGAGTATGAGACCACATCTGTATTCATGGCTTTTTACTTGCCTTTTCAAGAAAGGATTTTTGGGTCAATGACATAATTCAATGACATGATTTTTGTGTCCAACTGTTTTGTGTCCTAAACTATTAAAAGTCATTTTAGTAATTGTAATAAATCTACTAGAAAATAAAATGCATATAGATGAGCCAAAACATGCAAAACTTAAGCAAAAATTAGAAATGTTGTCTTGGCAACGAACTGAAATATAATATAAGTTGATAATGTCTAAAACCAGGAAAAAATATAAATAGAAAAAATATAAATGTAAAAGCTAATGCAAAATATTAATGAATAAAGGCAAGATTAGTCATATGTGACCCTGGACCACAAAACCAGTCATAAGTTGCACTGATATATTTGTGGCAATAGCCAACAATACATTGCATGGGTCAAAATTATCGATTTTTCTATTATGCCAAAAAGCATTAGGATATCAAGTAAAGATCATGTTCCATGAAGATATTATGTACATTTCCTACCGTAAATGCATCAAAAATTTATTATTAGTATTAATATGCGTTGCCAAGGACTACATTTGAACAAATTTAAAGGTGATTTTATGTATAAATCTCAATTTTAAAAAAGTTACCCTTATGACTAGTTTTGTGGTCCAGGGTCACATACAGAGTAAATAAGAACTTTATGATCTTTATATTTCAAAAATGTGTGATAAGGATAAGTGTGTACACTTAATCAACATGTATGGAATTTTTTTTTTTAAATTTCTCATTTTTATCATCTTGGACAGTCTTATTAGTCATTGACCTTATTGTAAACAGGACACATTTTAACTACTTCGTCCCTCTGTTGTTACTTAAGCCTGTATTTAAAAATTTGGAAACACAAGAGACAAACGCAAAACAATTCCCTTTGGATGTGATGACACTTAGGCTCCGACACAAAGCGGTTAAATAAAGAACGTGAATCAGTGTGAGCTTCTGGTAATGTATGAAACTGAAGTGCATGAAATTTAAAAGTTTTCCAATTAAGAGAGGCTTAAGCTGTTTGGAGTCTGGCTGGAACAAGATAAATGCAGCGGGCAGCGAGTGCTAATGAGGACATACACACTGATGACTGCTGCCGCAGCTTGTACACAGATAGTCATGGCTGTCGTGGAGGCTTTTAATAGCCCCTTACAATTTATCTGCTAGAATTATTATTAGCCTCCTGTTTGCTGGGTGGCTTATCTCTGCCTGCTCGGGGTGGATTTGCTTGCTGCTCTGTGTTTGATGTGTGTGTGTGTGTGTGTGTGTGTGTGTGTGTGTGTGTGTGCATGCGTTTATGTGTGAATGAACACAGGAGGGGAATAGATGAATGTGTGTGATATTATTTAACTTTCTGTCTTTTATTTATAGCTTTCTTTCTTTTTCTCTGTGCTCCTGTCTTTGAAGAACATACTTTAATAATACTACAAGAGGATACACGATGCCGTGGATTACTAATCAAACAACAGCAGCAGGCCATAGGCAAAATTATTTGCATTCATCACATTCATTTAGCTTATTAACAAATTAAGGTCTTAAAATCACAGATTATGCATTATATCACCCCCCTTTATTTGTGTTGTGCTCCTGTTTACATACCCCATACAGAATCTGTTAGATCTTCAGCAAAATAAATGTATTTATTCCTTGAAAACTCTACATAACAGATATTTAAGCATAAATAAATGAAATTACACAAATGGTCCTGTTCAAAAGTTTACATCCACTTTGTTCGTAATATCACGTGTTGCCTCCTTTCCACAGATCAACACAAAACAACTTTTATTCCTGTTGTTTTTTTTAATCTATTATGCTATTTTAAAGGTTCCTAATTTTGTTTTGGACTATCTCCTACAAATAGTTTACATGCATCCAAGATCAAAAAACACTTTAATTTTCTCATAATATACATTGCACATCACCTCATTTTTCAAAGAGTCTGAAAAGGGTTTATTTGAAGATTCAGTCTCTCTAAACCCCTCCTTTCTGAGAGCCTACTGTGCTTTGATTGATCAGATGGCACAGTCTGTTGTGATTTGTCCACAGCAGGGGTGTCCAAAGTCGGTCCTGGAGGGCCACTGTCCTGCAGAGTTTAGCTCCAACTTGCCTCAATACACCTGCCTGGAAATTTCTAGTATGCCTAGTAAGACCTTAATTAGCTGGTTCAGGTGTGTTTAAATGGGGTTGTAGCTAAATTTTGCAAGACAGTGGCCCTCCAGGAGCAGGGTTGGACACCCCTGGTCTACAGCTTACAACACATGTCGGAAACAAAACGCCTGCTACCATATCTGAATTTCAGCTCCAGAGGCTGCCTCAGCACTTGATACAAGTGATGCGAAATGATGGCGTCGTATTTTACGTATCAGTTTGAGCCTAAGTCCTCGTCCCTTTGGAAGCGCATGCAAATTAGCAGCACTGAAAACAGCGTCTTCTCGACATGTCGACAAAACAAACCTAGTCTCAGCCTCCGATGTCACACCTACGGACCATTGGCTGAACGTCTGATGCGTATGGTACTCTTATCTGGAAACACTTCAAATCGTCATCTGACTGGTTGAATTCTACAGGATGTCCGCGAGACGTGTGTTGCGTTCTTTTAACGGTCCGTCTGGAAACAAATGCTGTGACGCTAAATTCCCTCATGGAAGAAGAACACTCTCGTGTTTACAGCTGTGACAATGAGCACTTACCAGGATCAACTAAACGCTGGATTTTCAAAAGTATGTGAAGTTCACGGCTCCATTGTTGCAGAAAACTTGCACAATGTTCTTGAAAGGGTAACTAAACCCTAAAACAACTTTTTTTAGTTAATGATCTGCAAGACTGGGGCTTTATTAGTGCTGTTCATTGATTCGAGTAAACGTTTTGACATTTGGGTAAAGTGTTTTAATTCTACAATATACGGTGTAAAAACGTCGGAGTGCTGCTCTCTTAAGGTTGAACGGTGGCTACTGCAGTTGAATTTGCCTCTTGGACGTGGTTTGCCATTGTGACGTATGCAGGCTCTTCCATGAGCTCACCACCGCCTTGGCATAGGCTCAGCCCCTGGTATAAAAACATCTTGTTCCGTCAAAACCACTGTAGCGAGTCAGGAGTTCCCAGATAGCAAGCACAGTTGGGCCGATTCTGGCTGAAATGCACCACTGTTGGCTCACTGTCGACATCGATGAAAATATAATGGGCCAGATCCGTGCCGACTGTGCATAACACATCTGGCTGACTGATGTGTTTATCTGTATGGGCCAGCATCGGCTGAACGCAGTTGTATTCGCACTGGCTAACAGGCCTGTTTTTCTGTATAGGCCAGCATCGGCAGTTGTACTGGTGTCAGGTCCATACTGGGTGTAGTAGTGCGTATTTACCTTCAGCCCGAGTTCGTTTTGTCACAGGTGGGCCACTGCTAGAATTAAGGAACTCAGCCGCGTGAAAAGAGTTTTGCCGGTTAAATCCTGAGGAGGATCCTTCAGACGCAGACCATTTTGTTTTCGAGAGGTCAGCTGTCAATCAATCAGTCCCTGCGGGTCTCAGGTACATGCCCCCCCAGCTCAGCCCCACCCTCGGTTCGTCCCCTCTGTCTCCACTGGGCTCTGTCCACTTTTTCAGCATTTTTTCAAATATTGCAAGTGTTTGGAGTTAAGCTCTGACCAGGGGTTGAGTTAACCTTTAAATTAATAATATATAGATGCACGCCGGTCTATTATTGCAGGGAGTCCCGACCTTCTGTCGTCAGTCTGAAGGTCTGGCTACGTGAGACTAACATGAACCAAACTCTTCCAGGCCTCAGCTACAACTACAGTGTTTGAGGGCCGGTCAAAGTAGACGCAAATTTGTTACATTGTTATGTAGGTTTGTAACAGGAAGTGAGACTGGAGTTGCTGACAACTTGTTTCAGAAGTTTAGAATCGCTTCTTTTACGAGGCAATAACTTTACTTAATGTGCACTTTGATCTTTGCAGACATTTTACATTCGCAAACAGCTATATTACACATTATATAAAAAGTAATATTCAAAAAAGCATAATAGGGGCACTTAAAAAAAAAAAAAAAAAAAAAAATATATATATATATATATATATATATATATATATATATATATATATACTTAATGTGCACTTTATATATATATATACTCACCTAAAGGATTATTAGGAACACCATACTAATACTGTGTTTGACCCACTTTCGCCTTCAGAACTGCCTTAATTCTACGTGGCATTGATTCAACAAGGTGCTGAAAGCATTCTTTAGAAATGTTGGCCCATATTGATAGGATAGCATCTTGCAGTTGATGGAGATTTGTGGGATGCACATCCAAGGCACGAAGCTCCCGTTCCACCACATCCCAAACATGCTCTATTGGGTTGAGATCTGGTGACTGTGGGGGCCATTTTAGTACAGTGAACTCATTGTCATGTTCAAGAAACCAATTTGAAATGATTCGAGCTTTGTGACATGGTGCATTATCCTGCTGGAAGTAGCCATCAGAGGATGGGTACATGGTGGTCATAAAGGGATGGACATGGTTAGAAACAATGCTCAGTTAGGCCGTGGCATTTAAAAGATGCCCAATTGGCACTAAGGGGCCTAAAGTGTGCCAAGAAAACATCCCCCACACCATTACACCACCACCACCAGCCTGCACAGTGGTAACAAGGCATGATGGATCCATGTTCTCATTCTGTTTACGCCAAATTCTGACTCTACCATCTGAATGTCTCAACAGAAATCGAGACTCATCAGACCAGGCAACATTTTTCCAGTCTTCAACTGTCCAATTTTGGTGAGCTCGTGCAAATTGTAGCCTCTTTTTCCTATTTGTAGTGGAGATGAGAGGTACCCGGTGGGGTCTTCTGCTGTTGTAGCCCATCCGCCTCAAGGTTGTGCGTGTTGTGGCTTCACAAATGCTTTGCTGCATACCTCGGTTGTAACGAGTGGTTATTTCAGTCAAAGTTGCTCTTCTATCAGCTTGAATCAGTCGGCCCATTCTCCTCTGACCTCTAGCATCAACAAGGCATTTTCGCCCACAGTACTGCCGCATACTGGATGTTTTTCCCTTTTCACACCATTCTTTCTAAACTCTAGAAATGGTTGTGCGTGAAAATCCCAGTAACTGAGCAGATTGTGAAATACTCAGACCGGCCCGTCTGGCACCAACAACCATGCCACGCTCAAAATTGCTTAAATCACCTTTCTTTCCCATTCTGACATTCAGTTTGGAGTTCAGGAGATTGTCTTGACCAGGACCACACCTGGTTGATTAGATAATTGCATTAATGAGAAATTGAACAGGTGTTCCTAATAATCCTTTAGGTGAGTGTATATAAATATATGAAATTCTACAGGGGGTGCAGAACTTTGCCATAAGTTTTATTTAGCTTTTTTTTTTATCCTTGCATTTTCTCTAATTGTAATTCATGTCTAGAAAAACATCAACTTCTAGTACACTGAGGCAAAAATAAGTCTCACAAGCACAAAAGTTTTGATTAGAAAGTTTGATAACGAGTTATCAAGATAAAGAACAATTGCTTAGTTAAATACTTGAGTGCTCCTAATGAAACAGGTTGATGAGGATTGTAATTTAACACAAAAGGTAATAAATGACTGCTTTAAATCTAATTCATGCTTCAATACCACTCCTTCAGCCATCATCAATTTAGCTCGGGCATTAAGCTCCCAACAACTCTTAATTAGAACAAAGACATTTCTGGAAGATTAACTTTCCCTGAGCCTGCTGGGTCTGCCAAACCCTATTTGTGTCACAGCGAGAGATAAAGAGCTCCAAATATACTGATACTTTTGCTGAACATTTGTGGTAGAATTACATATCAGTGTTTAGTTATGATCAGTCTTGAGTCTGTGATCATGCAAAGAAAAGGAGAGCGTTTCATTCTTTTTTAAGCTTCTAGGGAATGGCATTGCAATTTTTAGGAATTTTTAAAGCAGAAGTAATTAAATTATGTACTTTAATAATGCAGCATGAACATTCTAATAACATTTTCTATGTAGGCTTCCTTATTAGTAGATTAAAAAGGTTAATGTTAGATTATAGATTCATGGGCAGGTCCTTCATTATAGTTGGTTTCTGGGGTTTATAAAGCATTGATTTTTCTGAAGAACAATCGAATAAAAGGTTCTTGGTTGAACTTTAAAATGTTCTTCTATGGCATCAGACTGTCTTTTTGTTTTAGATCTGTGTTTGTAAGAATGAACCAACACATTTCAGAACACATTGAAGTCATTTTAATGTTTCCACACTGAAGTCATGGTTTAATACAATCTGTTTAAATACACCACCATCACAGTGTTTAACATTTAAGGGCTTTCGCCACGATGGAACGTGTTCATAGTTCCTATAACTATTGTCGGAAGTACTCGTTTTTTGGTGTTCGCACCGCAGGAACTGGGAAGGATTTTAGTTAGGAATGATTTTTTTTATACATATCGATATTAAAATATCTAAAACGCTTCAAATGCTCATTTTCTGCTGAATAGATACACGATACTGCGCTTTCTCGCTTTCTCATGATCTCTCCAACAGGGATGTTATATGTTTTTGGTGTTATAGAGCTTGAGTTTCGCCATGGGATTGCGCATATTGCGCATAATTTTACTCACACCCAAAGTGCGTGAACATAAAGTCACCTCTCAGTACTAAGTTCTTTTTCGCTGCTGTGAAATACCAGACCAAACCTACTGTGAAATACACACAAAATAATGTCAAAATGCGTGTCTTGGCGAGTATTCACGTAAACACAGTCAGTTATGTTTTAAGTGAACGTAAACAGTTGAGAAAGAAAATGCATGTGTAACAGTATAATGGATCTGGGCGTCAGGTCTTAGAGTTCAGAGTTCCTACTACCTGTGCGAATGCAACCAGGAAAGTGGCCCAAGGGGAGCATTTATTTCTCGGGGGACTGCCCTGATGGCTAGTTCCTATAACTGAATTCCTATAACTACCCTGTGCGAAAGCCTCTTTTATGAATTAATTTGATGCTAGTGCTCTGTTAATTCTTATTGACAGTTATATTTAGCAATGTCTAAATCAGAAAGAGTAAACCGTTTTTCTTTTTCTCTGATTGCAGGACATCATATTGGTGATTGTGGCTGTTCTGGTCTTCCTGCTAGGCGTCTATGCATTCTTCTACCTCAACCTGAGCACCGAGCTGGATCTGGACCTGGACATGGACTGAAGGACTTTCTTAGATATGCCATCTCAGAGGATTCTGGGTGGCTGGACCCATGAGCCATTCATGAAGTGCCAGCAGTTTCATAGTATTACACATTCCCATTGTCCCCTTCTATGCCTTTTAAACCAGCAGAACTTGCGTGAAAGGAACAAAGATCAGTCTTAAAGTGTGTAGAAGCATCTCAAGAGATTTTTTTCCCCCCCAGTGTTTATCCTTTATAACCTTTTTGATTATTAATAAAGCTCCACATGCTCCACAGCTTTGAGATTAGAAGAACCAACTTCTTTTCTCTTTGGATCTTTTAGTTTTAAAGGAATAGTTCACCCAGAAATCACATTTCTGTCATCTTTAACTCTCTTATGTCTTTTGAAATGCATTTTGCTTTCTGCATGAAAAACAAGTTATTTATAGCAGAATTTCTAGGCTGTTGTTTTTTATACAATCAAAAGCAAGATTTGCACTGTATAACAATTTAAATTTCAGTGATTTTTACACAAAGCTATGGTTTCAGGAGACTTGGAATATACTTTTATGATACTTATGCATGGTGCTTTGTGGAGTTTGACAGCTCCTGGCTCACCTTTGTTTTGATTATATATATATATATATGTATATATATGGAAAAGGGGTTTCTAAAATTCTTCTAAAGCCATACATGTTGGAAAGGACATTGGATAAGTAAATGATGACAGAATCTTTTTTTGGGGGGTGAACTATCTCTTCAACCCTCTGGTGTTCTTTGTGTGGCAGTCAAAAATTGTTGTTGTTTTTTTTTTTAATAAAATGAATGTACTATATTTTAGTTAGATAATGTTTTATCTAATATTTAGTATTTTTAGGGGATTTTATTTTTACAAAATTATTTTTACGCAGTAGTTATAATCCATTTATTCACTTTTCCAATTTCCCATTCCAATTTCCCATTCAAATGTCCAACTTAAACTGTCATAAATCTTGAATGCTTTGGAGCATAGACTTAAGTTTGGTCTCTTTTTAAAGAAGACACTTGGCAGATTATTGTTTAAATAATTTCTTTTTAAAAGTGAACTTAAAAAAATTCATAGAAGATTAATTTATTGTTATGAAAAATGCACAACAATATTAGTTTAAAATTTTATATGAAATATATAGTTTCCAAAACATGTTTACTCAAACTGATAGAAAATCAAAGCCATAAATCTAAACAAGTTGTGTTCCAAATTTGAGGTTGATATCTTAAAAAATGAGCTTTCAGTAAGATTTTGTATGAGCGCAGAACCAAACGTTCTCACTAGATGAAATTAATTTCCCATTCATTCCCAATGCGGTCATTTTTGACCACAAGGAGTACTGAGGAGTGACTGTTTTTTTTTTTCAGGACCATTTAACCTTTTTTAATCATGTCCATGATTTATTTATTTTCACAAAGAAAGTGCCAAAACCTTTACCAAGTATTGTACCATTCCGATGAAGTAAAAAAAATAAAAATAAAAAATTCTGTCAAAAATAAACAAAGTGCACCAAAGGGTTAAACGTTTATCACACTATTGTGTAATAGCACAGATGGATTTATTTTGTAATCAGATTGGTTGTCCTTACCTGCACATGCAAATTTATTACATAATGTCTTACTTTTCTCCTATCCTGTGGGGAATTAGGTTTTTTTTATATTTCAGGGTTTTCACCCTTAAAATCAACACCTTCTACCAGATCTAGACATCTTAATGCTGGAGATCAGAGGCAATCTGTGATCTTGTTTGTGTGTGTAATGCTGGCATTCTCTGTCTCATCGCACAACTTGTTAGCATATCAAACATCACAAACTTTGGTTATTGAAAGCCAAAAGAGTATTAGTGAAGACACCAAACATTACCATGTAGACCTTGACGTGCTCTTTGCTTTTGTATGCATGTGTGTGTCCTCTAGAGACACGTATAGTACAGAACTTGAAGCATTATCAATCAGCGAGGTGCTGTTACTTTTAGCTAGTGTGTGGCTTTTGATGTATCTGAGAAGATAAAGCGCATGGCCTTGCCTTGGTCTCTGACATCCAGTGCTTCCTTTTACACACTGCTGGGCCTGTGTGTGTGCATTCGTGGGAGAAAAGAGAGAGAGAGAGGGTGGAAAATGAAAGGCTGAAGCTGATGACATTCAAAGTTCATTTACATTCTCTTTGTATAGCACATTGGATCTCGTACAAACGCACAGCAACGACTTATTTCGTTCCAGGCCGTGAGAGTTGTTTTATCTTTCCCTGCATGAGGTGTATGTCTCTAACTCAGGACAACTGCTTTTCTGCTCAACCCTTATTTTCCTGGGACGTCTGACTGTTATCATTAATTCAGGGATTGATACCCTATTGAACAAAACATTTTTGTAGTCTGTCTTTGATTTAGACTCGAGAGCTTTCCAAATTCTTTCATAGTGAGATTTAACTAAACCAAAACAAAGAGTCTCATGTTCCTTGTTGACTGTTTTGCTTGTTTTTCTTCTCTTGTTTCTATCATACTTGAGATAAAATAATAAACATTGTCAAACCATGTTGATATTGATAAAAGCTTATTGTGTTCATTTTCAAAATCGTATAACAATGTTGAGCTTATAAATAGTATCTGTTTCAGTGCCTTGTGGCGTTCGACTTTTTAATGCCAAATAAACACACACTACAAGACTGAAGCACATCGCCCTGTGCACATTTACTCAAGCTGCGTTCAGATTCATCAGGCAAAGATATCTTAGGATATCTAAATTTAGGGGTTTTGGTTAGTTTAAAGGGATAGTTCACCCAAAAAGGAAAAATCTGTCATTAATTACTCACCCTCATGTCGTTCCAAACCCGTAAGGCTTTCGTTCATCTTCGGAACACAAATAAAGATCTTTTTGATGAAATCTGAGAGCTTTCTGTCCCTCCATTGGCAGCTACGCAACTGAAACTTTAACGCTTAACGCTAAACCATATGAATTGAGCAGTTTGGTCAAAATTTTCTGAAGAGACACGATTGCTTTAAATGATGAACAGATTGAATTTAGGCTTTTATTCCCATATAAACATTCATCAACTCGCACATCAGTTTTGGTAAACCGAAGCTCAAGTATGTTCGCTTGCCGTGCCAAAACCAATGAGGTTTTTTCTCGTGTTATACAGCACGTTTGAGCTTCCACAAGAACCAGTGAGGTTCATTCTCGAGTGTTACGCAGCACGTTTGAGCTTCCACAAGAACCAGTGAGGTTCATTCTCGAGTGTTACGCAGCACGTTTGAGCTTCCACAAGAACCAGTGAGGTTCATTCTCGAGTGTTACGCAGCACGTTTGAGCTTCCGCAGAACCAATGAGATCATTCTCGTGTTATGCCGCACATTTGAGCTTCCGCAGAACCAATAAGTTAATTCTCGTGTTACGCAGCACGTTTCAGCTTCCGCAAGAACCAATGAGGTTCATTTTTGAGTGTTACGCAGCACGTTTGAGCTTCCGCAAGAGCCAATGAGGTTCATTCTCGTGTTACGCAGCACGTTTGAGCTTCCATAAGAACCAATGAGCTTCATTCTTGAGTGTTACGCAGCACGTTTGAGCTTCCACAAGAACCAGTGAGGTTCATTCTTGAGTGTTACGCAGCACGTTTGAGCTTCCGCAAGAACCAATGAGGTTCATTCTCGAGTGTTACGCAGCACGTTTGAGCTTCCGCAAGAACCAATGAGGTTCATTCTCGAGTGTTACGCAGCACGTTTGAGCTTCCGCAAGAACCAATGAGGTTCATTCTTGAGTGTTACGCAGCACGTTTGAGCTTCCGCAAGAACCAATGAGGTTCATTCTTGAGTGTTACGCAGCACGTTTGAGCTTCCGCAAGAACCAATGAGGTTCATTCTTGAGTGTTACGCAGCACGTTTGAGCTTCCACAAGAACCAGTGAGGTTCATTCTTGTGTTACGCAGCACGTTTGAGCTTCCGCAAGAACCAATGAGGTTCATTCTTGAGTGTTACGCAGCACGTTTGAGCTTCCACAAGAACCAGTGAGGTTCATTCTCGTGTTACGCAGCACGTTTGAGCTTCCACAAGAACCAATGAGGTTCATTCTTGAGTGTTACGCAGCACGTTTGAGCTTCCACAAGAACCAGTGAGGTTCATTCTCGTGTTACGCAGCACGTTTGAGCTTCCGCAAGAACCAATGAGGTTCATTCTTGAGTGTTACGCAGCACGTTTGAGCTTCCGCAAGAACCAATGAGGTTCATTCTTGAGTGTTACGCAGCACGTTTGAGCTTCCGCAAGAACCAATGAGGTTCATTCTCGAGTGTTACGCAGCACGTTTGAGCTTCCGCAAGAACCAATGAGGTTCATTCTCGAGTGTTACGCAGCACGTTTGAGCTTCCGCAAGAACCAATGAGGTTCATTCTCGAGTGTTACGCAGCACGTTTGAGCTTCCGCAGAACCAATGAGATCGTTCTCGTGTTATGCAGCACATTTGAGCTTCCACAAGAACCAGTGAGGTTCATTCTCGTGTTACGCAGCACGTTTGAGCTTCCACAAGAACCAATGAGGTTCATTCTCGTGTTACGCAGCACTTTTGAGCTTCCACAAGAACCAGTGAGGTTCATTCTCATGTTACGCAGCACGTTTGAGCTTCCACAAGAACCAGTGAGGTTCATTCTCGTGTTACGCAGCACGATTGAGCTTCAGTGTTGAATCTTGTACCTAATGGGTAACTTTCCCTGTCTACTTTTTGTTAAATTATGTATCAGTGTTCACTTGTTATCAGTTTTGTTTGCATATATGCTTACTATTAGTTGCACACACCTAATAACTGGTCAGCCATATTTCAAAACAGTCTAAAATAAGTTTTGCACACTAGAATTGTGATACTGATGGACACACACTTAGATACATAAGACTAGTTGCAAACTTGCCTTGCACTTTGCTTAATGTATAAGGAATTCCCCTCATTTCTTAATCTCATTGTGCCTGGTTAACCTGTAAAGCTGGGTTATTTTGTTTGTATGTGGTGTGTGCAGGCAATGTTTGTGTAAGTTAGCAATAAGGCTCAGCTGTTGCCATGGTTGCCCTGGCTGTAGAAACCCTCCCGAGAGGCCACATGCTCTCGGGTTGGCGGTGTGAGCGCCCCTCTGCCTCGGTCATTAAGTCAATGGCAGTTAAACTGTAGGAGCCCGGCCTAACCATGCCCAATGCCACCAATGTCAATTATATCCAGTATCATTGTGTTAGTTCATGAACCCTGGGCTACAGCTGGGAGCTGTTCACATTCACACCCCACTACACTCATTAGTAGCAACAGGTGGCCAGTAGTGGGCAAACAGTGGAAGCCGAATGTAGCTCTGGAAAATGGCACTGCATCTGTAATCATCTAACTACTGAGGCAGCTGCATGTGTTTATGAATGCGCTGCTATCATCTTAACCTCATCTGAACACTGTTCAGGATGGCATCAACATTGCATCTTAAATATCAAAGCAGTGTTGGTTTGATGAGAGTTTTGGCGTAATGGTGCTATCAATGTGTGCCAATGATTGTGAAGATTAAAAAATGCCTAGTTATTTAATTCACATAATTTTCATATATTTAAATGACTGTTGAGATGCTTAACCCTTAAACGCATACCTCGGGTCTTTAGTGACCCGGGACATCATTCACTACCCTCCTCCTCATTATTATTTTTTTAAGTTAGACATCAACCTTCTTAGTATTCCTCAATCAAGTTATTAAAAGAAATTATACAATAATGCCTGTTTTCCCATTCATTTTTCACTAATGACCCAAGGTGTGTAACAGTGTAAGTATTTGTTTTTCTGCACAACAATAATATTTGATGACTGATTAAGTGCAATTCAACTTTATTCTACAAGGTAGCAATGTCTGATACACAATGATGAAGTGATGTTTCACTCATAGTTACCGCAGGTGTATAAATCAGTTGTTTACACTGTCCAACAGTGGGATATGATTGGTTATGGTTCAGAATTATTGGCTTGTGTGATAAATTCCGCCTCTTGTTTTTGTGAGCATTCGCCTCTTCGCAAATCGGTCTGAATGAACAAAATAATGGCATTGGGAAGACTAATTAATAGTAAGTAAATAACTCACCCACTTATACATCACTGCATTGTTACAACAAAATCAAACTTGAAATGGCCTGAAAACATGACATTGGGGGAGTTTTAGTGAGCAATTAGCTTGGTGAAATTAAAGGTTGATATTCATGTCTGTGACCAGTGTTTACCAACAAAACATAACTTAAATGTCCAGGCCTGGTCCAGACCGGTGCAGTGCACTAGCCACACTCATTATCAATCACACCACCGGCCTCGTCCTGTTCTCACGGCCCACTGCCTCGTCCTGCTTGCCACATACACAAAAAATAAATAATAATAATTACGACTTTATTCAACAATTTCTTCTCTTCCATGTCAGTCTCCTACGCTGTTCACATGGTAAACAGTGCAGCGCTTCTAGGTTCTACGTCAGAATGCCAGCTCAGTTTTGGCCACTGATTGGCCAGCTCCTGCGTCAGCATCACACGCATGCAGTGTTTGTGCTCATGTGAACTCCCACTTTCAACTGCTTTTTCCCCCAACTCATTTCTTATTATGTGTAAATATTTGCATGAACATAAAAAAAGATTTAACAACTGAGACATTTCACAGACATTTGATGAACAGAAATGGATTAATGAGCACCTGTACAAAGCGGGGGTCAATATCAAAAGTAGCAGTCAGTATGTGGTGTGGCCAGTAGCTGCTTACTACAGTGCATCTCATCCTCATGGACTGCAGCAGATTGGCCAGTTCTTGCTGTGAGATGTTACTCCACTCTTTCACCAAGGCACTTGCAAGTTCTTAACCATGTCTCGGGGGAGACACATGGTTACATGGGGTTTGGCACTGCAAGGACAATCAGCTGTCCTTCCTGTAGCACTGTCTTGGGTGTCTTACATTACGCAGTTTATTGCTCTGTTCACATCTGCAGTCCTCATGCCTCCTTGCAGCAGGTCTATGGCATGTTCAAGCATGTGATCAGGTACCCTGGTGTTTTTCAGAGTCAGTAGACTCAGCCTAGAGTGTCGAAAGTTATTGAAAATCTGATGCGGTGCATTTTAAGTACAAATTATTTATGTAGGAACCCATTTTAGATATCCTGGACCTGCGTAAAAACTAACCTACAGTGTTACAAATTTGCAAACGTCGCTATCATGTTCTCTTATTTGTTCCACTGTTTGTTGAACCTTTACACCTCCAGCACTTTCATAGTTTAGTTCTCTGACCTTGGTTCCTTCATCTCATCGCTAAGGAGGAACTCCTGGTTGACTGGTCTCATTGATCTATGGCACATTTCCTGCAACATTTGTATTGATTTCTGACACGCTGCCTGTTATAAGATCTCAAGAAGTCCTTACATGGTGCGCTGTAATTAACATGCTCTACAAAAGGTTCTACGACCTTGGCTGCCTTGTGATCCCAGAGATCCTGGCTAATTGTAAATTATCAATTTAATTTTATTTCCACGCCTTTACATTGGAAGTAATCAGGTGCTACTGAGGCGGCGTTTACCGTGACCTTAGCAGAGCCTGCCAGGAATTTGCGTTGTATGGCGCCGTAGCTTTGGGTGACAAATGGACTGGTTGCGGTGGCCTGAGATTGTCTCATTAGTCATGTGAAGTATGTCAGCTGGAGTAATTACTTCGGCTCAGGTCCACCTCCTGCTTGCTAAGCTGAGAGAGCTTCCCACACACGTACACCCATTTCCCTCAGACAAAAAATGCTGTTGGTTCTGTGATGTATCATAATCATGGTCCAGAAGTAGTGTGAAATGGAAGTGTTCAGCATTACTAGACCTGCAACCAGTCCATTGTCCACTGCCTCTGGCTTTTTAAATATAACTGCATTTCTGCTTGTGCTTTTTGCTTTCATTCCAAATGTAAGTGTTAAGAGTCAAGTCTGAAATCACAGCTCACACTTGTGCAATGCTGCACTTAAATTGATGATTTATGCAAGTGTTTTTTTCAAAGTAAGACTCCAAGCTGATCTGGTTAGCTTTAGATAAACGTTGTTATGCTCTGCACTGTGCTGCATTCTATTCTAAATAATTAGCAATGACCACCATTTTGTAAAAAAATTTTTGGCCCCACTTTATATGAGGTGACCTTAACTACTATGTACTTATTTTTTGATGTAAGTACAATGTACTTATTGTGTTCATATTGTATTGCAAAACACTTTTGCTGATATTTAGGTGGGATACAGGTAAAGTTAGGGACAGGTGTGGGGGTGTGGGTAAGTTTAAGGGTAGGGTCAGGTGTAAGGAAAGTGTCAACAGTGTAATTATAAATGTAACTACAGAAATTAATTACAGATGTAATTACATGCAGGTCATTTTTAAAATGTAAGTACAATGTAAAAACATGTATGTACACAATAAGTGCATTGTATCAAATGATTAATTAAAATGTTAGTACATAGTAAGGCCACCTAATATAAAGTGGGTCCCATTTTTTTGTTTTCCTTTGTGGATCCCCGTTTTAAACCATTGTTATTAGGTTGTTTTAAATGACATTGTTTACTTACCCTCATTGTTTCTTTGTTTCTACAATTTAAAATAATGTTTTTCTATTTAATATATTTTAAAATGTAATGTATTCCTGTGATGGCAAAGCTGAATTTTCAGCAGCATTACTCCAGTCTTTAAGTGCCACATGATCCTTCAGAAATCTTTCTAATATGTTGATTTGGTGCTAAAGAAACATTTCTTATTATTATCAATGTTGAAAACAGTGAAAAACATAAATGCGTTGGTAGGTTATTTTCCCCACTCTAGCAAGAACATTGCTATGGAAACTTTTTCTTGCAGTTATTACTTTTTTCTCAGAATTGCTTGACATAAACTCGCAATTCTGACTTTTTTTCTCGCAATTTGTGAGTTTATATCTCTCAATTCTGACTCCTTTTCTCACAATTGTGAGATATAAACTCGCAATTGCAAGTTATGAAGTCAAATTCTTAGAATTCTTTTATTCTGTGGCGAAAACAATCTTCCATAGATAGATAGATAGATAGATAGATAGATAGATAGATAGATAGATAGATAGATAGATAGATAGATAGATAGATAGATAGATAGATAGATATATAGATAGATAGATTCCAATTTCAAGACTGTCCCAGAAAATTTTGGACGGGTGGTCACACTACTCTAGAGCATTTGATTGGACAAAAAACTGTATAGTACAGGATGAGTCATCAATGTTTTTGGTCTGTTTCCTGAAAGAGAAATCCATTTTAATTGCTTACACCGTGTCTGCACCTGTCGCATCTCCACAACAGCTTGAGGCTGTCTACACTGGATGTAACAAAGTGACCGTTGCAAATCCATTTGTTCTTTGTATCAGAAGTAGCGCGAACATGTGAAGTACTTCAGAAATAGAATGGGCTATCAGTTTACTGTTGTGAATTTGTCATGTTGTGTCGCGTTACATCCCATGTAGACAGCACCACTGATTAAAATGGGTTCTATCTGCTTTTGTCACGTCTGGTGTAGACACTGTTACAGTATATCTGCGAAAAGTTCATTTTGCAAAATGCAGGACTACTGTACATCTGTAAATAGATGACCTCAAAGCTTATAGACTTAAAATCACAAAACCCCAATTTTGATTTCATGGGATCTGTCTCAGAGCACTTTTCCTGCTTTGTGTGTGAGAGAGTGCATGTAGAAAGAAGAACTAAAGCAAAATGATGACGAAAAAACAGAACCTTCCAGAACAATGACATCCACAGCCTGTGACATGCAGGGCAACAGAATAAGGATTTTAAGCATTCAGAGCAGGTCAGCTTTTTTGTATATCCGCTCTCCTCTCAGTGTTTCCTGTGTATTTGAGTGTGTGTGTGTGTGTGTGTGTGTGTGTGTGTGTGTGTGTGTGTGTTTGTGTTTTCAGTATTCAGAACACTTCCTGGTCTAGCTGCATGCTCCAGTGGAGCACACACTCGTTCTCACTGACTGCACAGACACCTGCAGCACTGACAGACAGGCGAGAGACGAGAGGAGGGTCAATCTCAGGAGAGAGGCTCATTTACTTTCTCTCTTTCTCTCTGTATAGTTTTTCCTCCCTCTTACTATTACCATCGTCTCCCCTCTCCTCTTTTACCCTCGCTTCATATTCCTATGTGACAGGTGGGTCTGGCAGCCCTTATAACACAGCCCCAATATGTGTCAGTAACAATATCCCACTCAGTCATTAAGCGGCACCGGAGCTCATGATCCACATCACACGCAGCCTCTAATCCCACACAGGGAACACCTACTTTCTCATTTCTCTCTGTCTCTCTTACAACATTCTTTTCCCATCTCTATTTTTCTCCACCTGTCCCTAGTTATTTTTGCTTTCTTCTCCCACACGTGCGTTTTCCCCCCTGAAGAATTATTTAGTGTAATACTTTGCAGCGTATTTGCATTTCAAAGAGTCTGCATCATATGCACAATTAGGGATGATTATACAATTGCATTTTCGAGTTTGTAAAGCAGTCTGATGCACGTTACTATAAAGGGCTTTATATCTGTCATTCACAGAGAAAATCAAATCTATATTTGTGCATATTTCAACAACAGATTATATTATACATACGCTCTGCAGTAAATATGTGCTGTTTTTAATCTTAAAGAAACAGTTCGCCCAAGACCAGAAATTCAGTTGTTATTCTTATTATTAATTATTGTGGGATTTTGGCATCAATACGTTGACATGAATGTGGGATAAATTCTATATATTCTGCATATTTTATAAATATTTCATAAACAGTGGACCTTTTATGGATGCAATATTCTTAATATAGGGACTATCTGAATGAAGTTTGTTTTTCTTATTCCATTGGTAAATTGTT
Organism: Rhinogobio ventralis; assembly: GCA_039654625.1. NCBI lineage: Eukaryota > Metazoa > Chordata > Actinopteri > Cypriniformes > Gobionidae > Rhinogobio > Rhinogobio ventralis. The sequence continues at coordinate 28,004,275 of CM077209.1, forward strand.
TTAAACATAGATCTAGAAAAATTGTTTATGCAACCGACTTAAATGTTTTACTGAAAAACAGGCAAAAATATGAAACATTATATTATTATATAGTCCTACTGTATATTTACAGACGTTACTTTTGTTGTGTTTTTTCCATGAATAATTAAAAAAATAGATATTACCTCATGAAGGAAATTTTAGACAACCTGCAGGTTCTTGGGAAAACGGGCATGTTTCGACATTTCTGCAAAATAATATTATGTTTCTTCTTGCACGTTTTGCATCACTTTAAAAGTCCAGTGAGTGCCACTAAAACAGATGAACATGAATCTGGTAACGTTGGTTGTTGTATGTATTTTGCAGCAAGTTCGGGAATTAAATATCCGGTGAGTGCAGCTAAAAGTTTAATGCTAGTTTAAAAATAACGTAGGCCTACCACCAACACTAAACCCTATAGTAACCAATAGTATTATTAACAAAAACGGTAACACTTTACAATACGGGTGCACTAATATGCATTCATTCCTGCTTAACTAATGCACAGATAATCATGAGTTAATGTATGACTCATGAAGAACTAAACCATTTATTAATGATTACTGCATCAGCAACTAATGAAGATTCTATATGATTAATAGATTAAGTAATCATTAAATTGTTATTAGTTATCATATTGTATTAATTCCCTTATAACATATTATATTAACTAATAATGTAAATTCATATGTTAATTACCACAACGGGTCGAAGCCATGCATTTCAACTTTCAGTTGTCTGCTTTAATTAATTATTAGCTAATGATTTGCAAAGGTATTATTATGTTATGACTTTAATTAGTTAACAGTCATGTGCCTCAACAAGTAAAGTCATAACATAATGATACCTTTGCAAATCGTTAGCTAATGATTAATTAAAGCAGACAACTGAAAGTTGAAATGCATGGCTTTGACCCATTGTAGTAATTAAGTTATGAATTTAGACTATTAGTTAATATAATATGTTATTAGGGAATTAAGACAATATGACACATTTAACTAATACAAATTTAATGATTACTTAATCTATTAATCATGTAGAATCTTCATTAGTTGCTGATGCAGTAATCATTAATAAATGGTTGTGGCAAGCAGCGAGGCGAGGGACCGTGAGAGCGGGCCGGTGGCGAGTGATAATGAGCTCCAGCTGCGCGCCACACCAGTCTCGTCTCACGGAGGAGTGACGGGAGCGTAAAAGGAGGAGCGACGACAGTACAAGATGAGAGAGGACCAGGCCTGGATTTACGTTGTGTTTTGTTTACGTTTACAAAATTTTCAAAAATGTATAGAGGCTCATTTTTACAATGAGCCTGTTGCATTTAGACATCATATGTTAATACAGTCTAGTTCAACAGAAGGATCTGTGGCCTCAAATTTAAGAGTATAATACTTCACAAGACATTAACATTCACAGTGATAATTGAAGTAATATTAGATGCATATTAGGGCCACTTGGAGGCTGTCGTGTTTTCATATAGGGAACAGAACATGAGGGCAATGAGATAGCAAAGCCACGGCATGTGTGAGACTGATGTGCATGCATTAGCGGGATTGGCGGCTGTGTGGATTAGAACAACTCTGTGCTTTGTGAGGTGTGTGGTAATACCGGACTTAAAGGATTTCTGAGCCTATCACACACCATGATTGGATCCCTAATCCCAGATGTGCTTTTAATATCAGAACATAGCAACCGAAATGGATTGTGTGAGGGAAAGGACACAGTGAAATCTGATTCATATGAATGATGATTTTGTTTAAGAGTGCTGTTGCATTCATCCATAACAGGGGAAAGGAAGGTAAACAGAGACAAATAAATATTAAGCAGTTTAGAATCATATGTATCTGTGTGTTTTGGACAGCACAGCGCAGGTGTTCAACAGGTGAGCTATGACACTACGCATTGTCTATTTGCATGCTTTCTTTTCCTCCTCTCTCTCTCTCTGTTTGCACTAGTTCATTGTGTTATTCATAGAAACACACCTGGGCTCTGCGCACCTGGTCCGGCTGGCCGCCAGAGCATGGCGCATTGCCAGTTCCTGTCCAGACCAGGAACCACACATGCACACTCACTCACGCACACAACATCCAAGCCTCCGCTTGATAAGCAACAGCCAGCGAATTTGCTGAATTAAATTGTACAGAAAATATCCCTGAGCCACAGGTGCAAAGACTGTAGCGAGATAAAAACTTTCAGGAATGCTTTGATTGTATATCAGAAGACAAAATTCACATTAGACTGTGAAAACTAGAATTAACATAAAAATTGCCATCAGTTATACAGCAAATATCCTATTCTTAATATAGGATTAATAATATTTTTTATCTTATTTTTCCAGTTTAAATATTTAAAAATCCTTGACACAAGATAAGTCTGCTTGAGAAACAACACAGGTTAAGGCTTGTTTTCAGAGAATGCATCTTTAATATGAGTGGATTCGTGTCAGATTACTGCTGTGTCAGATTTTTTTTACTTATTATTAAATAGAGCTTAAATGTACACTGAAAACACAACTAAAAATAAGGAAATCGTAACATAACTCATAAAGGAGTTACACTACTAAAAATCTGTTCTTAATCAGTATGATCTTATTTTCCAGTAGAAACATATCAATGTCCTTAAAATAAGATAAATTAAAAATATTACATATTTAAGATAATGTGACAAATGTGAGTTTATAGGGAGACTATGGGTTTTCACAGTGTGTCTTCATATAGAATATTCTGACCTTCAAACTAAAATATACAACCTTTTGACAAAAGGTCAGCGGATGTTAAATGAACTGTATTGTTTTTTCTTGGCCAATAGGCTTTATGTCAGTTGTCACATGACCAAACTGGAAAATTGTCGGAGAAGGAAGTAACAGCATATTAACTACACTGTAAACCCGAATAAGTTGGCAAAACTCAAGAAAATTGAGGTAATCAGTTACATTCAAATGTTTAAGTTAAGAAATTCAAAGTTTAAAGGTGCAGTGTGTAAATTTAAGCGGCATCTAGCGGTGAGGTTGTGAATTGCATCACCCAACGCTCACCCCTCCTTTTCGAAGCACATAGAGAAGCTACGGATGCCGACACCGTTGTCAGAGAGAAAGACTAGCGCTCTGTATGACGTTTGTCCGTTTACGGCTACTGTAGAAACGTGACAATGCAAAATGGCGATTTCACTGTAAGGGGACCCGCGGTGTGTGGAGATAGAAATGCCATCAAGGTAATAAAAACATAACAGTTCATTATATAAGGTCTTTATACTCCACTGAAAACATAGTTATGTATATTATATTGCATTTCTCAATAGTCAATAGATCCTCATAAATATACACATTGAACCTTTAAGTAAGCAGAACGGGCAGATTTTTATTTTGTACTCATACATCTTAATTACTCTTTAAAAAATATTTGAGTAAACTAATTTATACCTTAAAATTAACATGTAACCTCAACTTAAACATTTTTAGTAGTGTAAACTTGGCTAGCTTTAACTTACTAATTTAGTAAACACTAACTTTCTAATAGGTTACACAATGCTTTGATAGCATTAGCATAGCATAACAATTGCTGAATGAGTACGGCAATATAGAACATTTAACAACTATCTGTTCTCAAACCGAGCTCATGCTCCACTCATCACCATGATTTTATTGTTGCTGTTTTAGTTGATTTTAGTATTTGAATGTTAATGAGAACAAGAAAATGTTTTTGTCCAATAAAATATCAGAAGCGAGATCTTTTTTCTTGGCCAAAAGGCTTTATGTTGATAGATTTGGACTTTAAGGTATTCAGCTAACATAGCTAGTGCGTGTTATTAGCTGCATCCTTCAAAAGCTGTCCCAATTGGAATGCGGTGTTCAAATGCGTCCTATGTTTCCCGAGCCATGAAGGATAGAACGAGTGGATCCTTCACAGCCTAGTCTATCCCAAAATTCATTCATTCGGATTACACTTTTAAATGTAAGTGTTGTTGGGTTTCAACTTACTTGAATATCTAATGATACAAACGTAAATAAAAAACAGGGTTCAAATGTTGACTTGTATCTTTCTAAGATGCGAGTTTACAGTTTATACTCTTTTATTATGTACATAAATTAACCATGGTGAACATATTTGGCTGTATATTTAACATATTTAGCTGTGAACATATTTAGCACAGTTGCTAGGCGACAAGTGCAATCCTTCGTAGGCTAGACCGTCCCATTTAACAGTGCTCGGTTTCGATCTTTGCGGACTTCGAAGGCATGGCTTTGAAGTCTGAGTCCTTCGAAGGATGCAGCCTCTGAATTGACAGCTTATGTTACTGTTTAATTTGCAGTACCTGAATGTTAGTGAGAAGAATTCCACTAAATATTTATGATAATAACATATTCTGCATTTTTATAATTTAATAAAAAAAATGACATTACAAATGTTATTAACATAAATATTTCAGTAAAATGAACATGAATTAAAGAATGTCTTAGTATTTTGTTTGTCTCCCTTTTGCTTGATGGACTTTTGTATTGTTTCATTTATTTTTAAAGAAATAAGGTTAAATTTATGTTTATTGAGTGGGTCTTGCACGTTTGAAATTGTGATCTTTTTCTTTTCTTTTTTTTTTTTTTTTACATTTTTGGTTTGTTTTCTTATTGTCTAACAGACATTTTTTTTCAGTGTAAAGTCCTTAAGTATTGTTTGTATCTATGTAAGATATACATCAACAGATCTTTCGGAATGAATCATTAATGCTGAAAGGGCCTGTAAGCAGTGGCAAAAGATGAGTAGGAAAGGTCTATCAATTTCCCTGTGAAACCTACATTAACGAACACTTATTCCACTGCATAAACCAGCCCTCTACCCCTCCCTAGCTCTTTTTGCCTGAAGCCGGCTGTCTTTGTTTCACCTGGCTGAAGGTCTCCTGTCTGCCATGAACAGTGAGGTCTGTGTGGGGCCCCTGGGGAGAGATGGGAACCGAGCAGGGGCCATGAGAACTGCCCTCAGCATGAAAGCAGGGGCACTGCCCCGTAACAAGGGCACAGGGTGGAGTATGCAATTAAAGGCGCTAAACACGTCCACCGCCACTCTTCTCTCTCTGAGGTCCATCGCTGTCCCCCAAGGGCAGGAGAGACCAACCGCCACTCTTCCAAACAGATGCCGCTGTCCCTCTCTACAACAAGACCAGTGAAGGAACCCTGGCATGGCCTGCAGGTCAGTAGAGGTCAACTTGAGAGATATTCTCTCAAAGAAAGGCTCGAATTATGAAGGGATGTCTTTCATCCTCTGATTTCTTTGCTTTTTCTTTTCAATGGTCATTCTAGATGTTTAGTGCATTGTGATATTATAGTGGGACAGATTGGTGGGAGATTGAACACAAAAGAGACCATTCATGAGATCTCATGTGAAGTTGACTCAGGTCTGATCAGAGCCAAATGTCAAGACTTTATTCAGTCTGTCCCAGGACGTTGCATTATGGTTTTACTATTAAGTTGTTCAGTTGGGGATCTGAAACCACTAGTGAAAATGCTTCTATTCTGCATTTTTTTCGTTTTTAATTTAAAAAAAAATTGTCAACATAAATATTTGAATGAAATGTTGAACTGAAAAATTAATCATTATTTCATATCAACACTCGAGCGGCATGAACTTCACAAAACCTTATGAGAATAATTCAAAGAGTATCTTGTGCTTCAGTGGAAGCAAGAACTGACCATCTGTACAGATGATTTCACATAGTTGTGTGTTGACAGTTTGCACAGGTGTCTCATCCAGCCATTAGAAAAAAGCAGCTTTTAAATTTTGCCATTTGACTCTCAAATACCCCTGGCAAAACACACAACTGTGTGTGTGTGTGTGGTCCTGGTAAACCCTATGTTGTGGGGACCAAATGTCCACACAAAGATCGTAATACCAGAAATCTTTTACCTTATGGAGACATTTTTGGTCCCGGAAAAAGACTTTAGGAAACCCGCTTCTAAATTATATTAAAAAAAAAATATATATATATATATATATTTTTAAATGTAAAATTTTTTCTGTGAGGGTTGTATTTAGGGGTATGGTTAGAGGATAGAATGTACAGTTAGTACAGTAAAAATCATTGTCTATGGAAAGTCCCCATAAAACATGGAAACCCAACGTTATGAGGACAAATATCCCCACAAGGATTGCAATATCCGAAATCCTTGTCATGTGGGGACATTTTTTGGTCCCAATGAGGAAAACAGCTTATAAATCAGACTATTATGTTTTTTGAAAATGTAAAAATGCAGAAAGTTTTCTGTGATGGGTAGGTTTAGAGGTATAGTGTTATGGTTAGAGGATAGAATATACAGTTTGTACTGTACAGTATAAAAATCATTATGTCTAAGGAAAGTCCCCATAAAACATGAAAACACAACATAAACACTGTTCTTGAACTTTCTATTCATCAATGAATCTTGGGGAAAAAAGTGTATCATGGTCCTCAAAAATATTAAGCAGTTTTTTCAACATTGATAATAATAAGAAATTCAACATATTAGAACAATTTCTGAAGGATCATGTGACACTAGAGATGAGTAAGCTTTAACACCACAGGAATAAATTATATTTTACAATATATTCAAATAGAAAATTGTTATTTTAAATTGTGATAATATTTCCACAATATTACAGTATTTTTGATCAAATAAATGCGGCCTTGGTGAGCATAAGAGATGTCTATTAAAAAACTTACCGACCCCAAACCTTTGAACAGTAGGGTACATTGAAGTCTCGACTACTAAAATATGAAGTTCACACAAAATTTTTGTAATTTAAGAGAGTTTTGAATAAATAAAGAATCACCGTTAGAGAAAGCATGCGTTTGTGTAATTGGACTCAAAACCTCATAATTACTGACATATACTGTAGCCCATATGACAACAATAGCCCCGGTCTCCCCTACAACAAGACTGGATCAAGACTTTCTTTTATTATTTACACTGAGGAATGCAGACCAAGAGAAAATGGCCAACTGTTGACGTGTCTTCTCCTCTTCCAACAGGGACCGTGTCCCTCAGGTGTGTGTCTTGACATGGTTCTCCTGAGGGAGGCTGAGCTGGTTGTCCAGTTGAGTAACTACAGTGTGTTTTATGGTACAAGCTGAAGAGCAGAGATGGGGAAGCTGCAAACATAATATGTTTTGACAGCTGCGGCAGCCATTGTGTGGCCAAAGCGAGCACCTATCAGTGCCAAGCCCCTACTTAATGATGGGAATGAGAATGGCACACCTGTGGCCCTAATCACAGTCTCACGACCAGACCTGACCAATAACGCTGGCGCAATGTAGCCCTAACACTGCCACACATGGCTCCTCATGGGCCCATTCAGCTCGCTACATTTAGATTTAAATGAGCAGCAATGATATCTGGAGGAAGCAAGAGATAATCAGCTCTGTTATGTTTATTATCACAATTATTTTAATCCGTGCTGTTTTGTTTATGGCTGAGATGGGATCAAATGTTATTAATGTGGGTCATGTGGTACAAACTGAATGTGGATTGCAACTAAAATTTGCAGAAGTAAACATTCAAAATTAAAAGTTTGAGTAGGTGCTGAACACGTATAGAAAGTTTTTTGTTTGTGTTTAAAAACTGAGAAAAGTCAATGTTATTTTCTGTGGTAAATATATAGAGCTTAGAGGGGTAGTTCAAAAATGATTTGCATGTCATTCCAAACATGTATGAGTTTCTTCAGCAAAACACAGAAGATTATAACTGTTTTGCCTCTACAGTGAAAGTCAGTTGGGTCTAAAACAACTTTTTTCAAATTTCAACTGAATTTTCATTTTTGGGTGAACTTTCCCATTAACCTGAATTTAACCTGCAATATTTCTTGAACATTTCATATTTTTGCTTGTGCCCCTGAAGTGTGAGAGTGTGAGAAACTGCCTTGCCACCTGTAAGCCATTAGAACAGAAGCTTGTGGTTAGAGCGCTGCGGGTTGAACTCACACCTCGTGGGTCTTATGGGAGTCTGGAGGTACCCAAGCGAAAGTTTCCTTCCTCTGCCCCCCGGAGACATGCTGCATGTGGGAGAGACAGATCACAGGCCTTTACACACACTGGTACCGACTCGCATCTCTGCATATTTGCCTCCTGAGTCACCCACCGGCAGGTCATGAGGTCAGATCCCTCCTTCTCTACGCATCATAAGTTAACATACACACACTCATACACCCTCCTGCATTTTCCTCCTACTGTACTTGCAGATAACTTTAAAGTCAGGTATGTGGTAGTCATAACTTTCATTCATTCATTAAGTCATGGTAATTAGGGGCCAAGTCTTCTTTTTCTTTTTCCGCTCGAGTCTATGGCAGCCCACAGAACCGTATGGTAAAAAGTTGTGAAATTTGGCACACAGATAGAGGTCAGTCTGAGCATTAACCACAGCAATTTTGGAGTCTCTAACTCAATCCCACTAGCGCCACCAACTGTCCAAAGTTGCACTCGTGTTTATGACGAAGGCTATATCTCCACAATGCTTTAGCGTATCGAGACAGGTCTTGGAACATGTCGTCACAAGCATGACCTGAGGCTACATGCAGCATTTCGGCACAACAATGAATGGTTTGCCCAAAAATCATAAAACTTTTGATTCAGTGCAGCATACAAAGTCAAAGGATACCATTTTTTTGCATCAGTCATGACCTGATATAAATGTTAGTTAGCTTATTTTCTTCCTTCTAGCATTAAAACTTTTCAATGATCAAAGCTGTGCATTATTTGTAGGTAAATGCGACTTCAAATGCAATATCATAAAACGTCACTTGACTCTCACATATCTCCACAATGCTTTAGCGTATCGAGACAAGTCTTGGTTCATCGTCACAAGCATGACCTGAGGTTAGAGACCTGCACTCCCACAGGACCCAACGCAATAGAGTGCGGCGTGGGACTAGATTTAATGGCCGAGTGCAGGCGTGAGCGGTAAGGTACTCGTGTGTGTGTGTATTGCGGGAGAATAAAACTTGCATGAGTGCTGCAAAATAGAAAATATCTAAAAATAAAACACCTAAAAACAAATTAATTGTTATTCATCTATTGCAAAAAGCAACAAGAACAACTAAAACAAAATAAAAATGATTTGCAGGCGCAAGCATAGGCAGTTTCTGTTTATAACATGTTTTTGCTGCATTGTGCAATGTAGCCAATCACGGACATATGTGTTGATTTCTAGAACGCAATGGCCAATCAGATGCATTTAAGATGCAGAATTCAGCACTGAACAAAAACTCAGACATTCCTATAATTTATAACAAAGAAAGTGTACATTATGGGAGATTCATTGTGCAGTCAGCTTCATTGATAACGGAGCTTTGTGAGATTGCGATGAACTGAGATGATAGTTTTTTAGGAATTATTAAGGGAGCACACTTTGCGCGCATTTTGTCACACCAAACCATGCGTGCTTGCTTATGTTAAATTAATTGAAACTTTTCATGGACGTACAGAAAAAAATCTATTTATACTTTTATGCGGGCGGGAGTGGGACAAAACATGAATGTTGCGGGCAGGAGTGGGATAAGGTAACGTATATTTTTGCGGGAGCGGGGACTGAAAAACCGCGCAGGTCTCTACCTGAGGCTACATGCAGCATTTCGTCACAACGCCACCTACTGGTTGGGGGAAAACAATGTTATTTTTGCTTATAACTTCTGAATGGTTTGCCCAAAAATCATAAAACTTTTGATTCAGTGCAGCATACAAAGGCGAATGATACCCAATTTTCTCACATCAGCCATTTTCTGCATCGGTCATTTAGAATTTTGACATAAAATGCTGTAATTTATGCAAACATTAGCATATCGTTACAAAACTTTATGTGTCATCAGGACCATGCCCTGAAAGTACTCAAAAAGTTTTGTAACATGAGCAATCCCTTCATTTTTTAATCATATTGTTAATCAAGGGAAGCTACTGAGACTTAAATTTCATTTACTGTATATGGGAGCCCTGAGAACAAGACATGATTATGCATTTTATAAATGTACTTTCGCATCTCCCAAACTTCAACAATAATTTATTATTATAGTTTTTTAATAACTGCATTTCAGTTTTTAATTATTCATATAAGAGTAAACCAATATTAAGAGATAGACCCCAATCACTCATGGGAGATATATTAGCTGTTATGAAAAAATGCAATGCAATGAAATTCACTTAAATGGTACCCAAGGTTTTTAATGCAGCAGGACATACACACTTTATGACCTGATGTAAATGTTAGTTAGCTTATTTTCATTCTCCTGTAACATGGACAAGTTGTTAGCATGGAAACTTTTCAATGAACAAAACTGCATTATTTGTAGATAAATGCAACTTCAAATGCAATATCATAAAACGTCGCTTGATTCTGTAAATGTTTGTTTCAGCTATACAACAAATTCTGCATGTGAATTGGCTGACACTCACAGACAGCTGATTTCTGAAGATGAGTGTTCACCTGAATGCAGTTAGATAGATCAATCTGTCACATACACAGATGCCCGATTCTCATCATCACAGCATCATATGAAAGATCTCCAGCACCAATATGATCAAAGCCCCACTGGAGCCACTTCCATCCTCATTCCTTCTCCCTCACTGCATTTTCATCACCAATGCACCTGCTTCATATGTAATGTTTGGCGAATTTGTTTCTGTCATGTTGCATTTATTTCCATTTAAACATCTCCAGGCCTCTTTGTTAAAACAGAAATGGAGAGGAGAAAGAAGAAGGAAAATGAAATCTATGTTTACCCAATTGAAACTGCATAGCAATTCCAATTGAATGGGGGCCACAAATTTTCTTTGCACCATTGATGTTCTATTCATCTCAGTTAATGTTGTTACTTTGAGAGGCAGAATTGCCTCTCTCAGTAAAACTGGATTATGGGCATTCATAAGAGGTTCGCACACACAAAGACACTTTAGAAGCCTTGGGATGTGCAGGGGAAAGAAAAACAATTCTGCCAACTCCTGTTACTTCAGCCTGAGTGTCTTAAAAGGGTTGATGAATAAGTGCAATTCGGACGAACTAATGAAGAGTAATGCTTGAAAAAGGGGGGATGACCCTAAGTTAAATTTAAAATCTAATTACAGAAAAATGCTAGAAAATTGCTATTGTTTAATAAATAGAATCAATGTGACTACTGTTCTTCACATAATTAATGCTAATGAATTCAAAAATACATTACATCACACAAATAAAAGTACTTTTTATGGGCCAGTGTTAACAACAGTGTTACAACTAAATGCGTCTAAAACAGTATGTATGTTTTTTCTAAGTCAAACATTATCAGCAAAGAGCCAGATGTTTTTGTGTCAGGGGTGAGGCTGCAGGTAGTTTCTCAATAAAAATACCTTGGAATGTTGATTGATTCTAAACTTACTTTTAAAGCTCAGGTAAAAAAAAAATTGTAAGCAGGGGGGTATTTCAGAAAGCAGGTTATGTGACATACCCGGGTATGTTTAAGAGTAAGCAAGCGATAACCTCAACTTTCGGTTACAAAAACGGAGGTAACTTTCAGGGTATGCAAGTAGCCATAGCAACTCACTCTCTGAACATAACCTGTTCCGGAGCAGGTTAAGTTCCAGGGTTAGTTTGCTTAAGAGGTATTCAGATGTGTTTTATATAATTAATATATTTAAATTAATATATCTAAATGTGTTACAGTTATAATAAACAATATTATATATTAATTCTAAAGCACTATTACAACAAGGTAATGTTTAAATGTTAATTCAATTCAAATATATTTATTAATGATTTTATTGTCATCTCACACATTAAACAAAGAGATTGAAAAAATTATTGCACAACCACCAAATAGGTGGCGATGTACACTAAGTAGGTTATGTAACTCGCCATTAAACAAAAGAAGATGAGGAAGTAAAATGGCGCGCTCTTTCTTAGCGTCTGTTTCCATGGTGAATCATCGATTCGTCTCTCTGTTGAGAATGTCTTGTGTGTTCACGGTTAACACACTCTGAGTTGTCTGAACTTACTCCCGGACTAGTTTTTGGAACCAGCATACCTCGAGTAAGCAAGGTTTGGGTTAATCAAGCAAGAGTTCAGGGTATATGTGACGCTAAGTTAACCTTGCTTTCTGGAATACCCCCCAGGTTAAAGGCTTACTAGAGATTATATGTCGTTAGAGGCAGCTAAAATGTTTATGCATTCTATTATTTCTCCCATTATCTATTGTTTAACAACCTGTGACTCTAAAACCATTCGAGACTTTATACAAACGTACACTTAAAGTTCTTGATAAGAAACCGGTACACTTTCATCATTGTTCAATATAAAAAATATATAATCTGCTGAGTTGGGAAAATATGATTAAATATGCAAATGTATGCCTGATGTATAAAATGATATGGTTTAAATTCTCCCCCTTTTAGTCAGTTAGTTAGTATTGGAACAACTGCTTATCGCTCCACAAGAGGTGTGTTAAGAGGAGATTGTGTTATACCACAGACGGAGCAATCTTAGCCAGCTTGCATTATGTTTCTTTCTGTTACATTCTACTGTATGTGTTCTGGCTACATGTATTTCCTGTAGCACCATCTAGAGCAGCACTGACTGCAAATTCACAATAACATGATGGTGGTATTTGATGATTGAATTGCATTTTTAAAAAATAATTAATCACGCTAAATTAAATTGACAGCTCTAGTTAAAAGCGTTAGCTTGTTTTTAGTTGAATAGAATTAAATTGGCCTCACACAGGCTTCAAAAGCAAGTGCCAAGTAGGTCTGAACAATGCTTAAACATACGCCTGAAAAAAAGATGGAATCAAGTAAAAGTTGGACATCAGCGCTGTTGTGTGTTTGCGTGTATTTGGGGGAGGTGAGTGTACACGGTCTTTGCCAAATCAAATTGCGCCTTTGCGGGCCACTTCCAGAGCTTTGATAGTCTCAGCAGCAGGGGAGGATGAGAGAAAATGGGTATTTATTCACTGGGCTTTGAAGAGAGCTGTAAACAATCAGCCTAACGGTGTGGCCAGAATGATGGGACCTGGCAGAAGGAGCAGAGTGGTGAGGAGGAGCTGGAAGCGCGAGTCTGCAAGAGGGCAGCTGCCACAAAGACTTACGGGGTGCCTGGGGCCCCTAAACACACACACACACACACACACACACACACACACACACTCACTGCCCACTCAAAGAGCTGTCTATCCCATTCACAAGCACCCTAATCCTTTCTCTCTCCCATTGCGTGCATGCCTGCCTAAATGGCAGCCGTAGTCCATCACGAGCCAGTCGGGACTCTGTTCCCATTGAGTCCTGAAAGAGAAACTTAACTTCACTGTGTTGCACTTGAATGTGCCTTTGGTTCTGTCATTATGAGGAAGCCATTGACTCAATATGGCCCCTGGACAAAGGCTGCCCGGGCTCTGTATTGTCAGGTTTGGGTGAAGTAAGTAAGCTCTTAAGCTTGGGCCACTTTTACACCTGGAGTTGATTTGAAGCATATGGGCCTTTGATAGGCCAACAATTGCTCATTGATATCACTTGATATTTGTCCTACACAATATTCAGATTGTTAACTGAAGGAGAGATTAGCCCGGTCATGTCGCTATTGGATAGCACAATATGGTAAATCATATGGAAATTCTGTGTTCAGTGGGGACAAAACAGTCCAAATTTAATTTGGAGACAAAACATCTCGGAGTTCAGACGAGGGCGTACATTGCTCCAGCACCTGTTACTTTCTCACCAACACTCTTAACACACACTATAGGTTTCAGTTAAATAATTTACATATCTGTTTGTGTGTGTGTGTGAGGCTTGAGAAGCACTGCTCACCTGTCCTGTTCTGTGGTTCCTGATTCATAGCTGTCCACTTGACAATGCCTGATTCTCATGAGATCTTGTGATACAAAAACAACAACATGGTTTTCTTTTTACCTATTAAAAATGTGAAACTCCAAAAAGAGAGAGATTTAGAGCTCCATTACACTTCACTAAAGAGAATGTGCATTAATATGAACTTTATATTTATATTCATTTGTTATTATACTAATTATTGATTTATTATATTTCACACATAGCATGTTCTAGAATGGGCAAACACACACACACACACACATATATATATATGATATACTCGCATAAGCACCATAGCTTAACGTATGGATATTTGCATATTTGCTAACTGCTGTGCCAGTCTATTGTCTGTTTTAAAGTATTTCAATATATTGCTATGGCAGATGGAAACAGACTGTCTTCTTTTTAAAGGGAGGGAAGGTGCTATTGTTGGTTGGCATATGTAGTGTGCAATGTTAGCCAGTGATTTACTGTACAATGAGAAATCTTCCAGATAACAACAGAAATGCTATGACATGATAAACTTGACTTGCATTTCACTTATTGCATTCCTCTACACTCTTCATTCTCTTCAGTTACAGTATGGGCACAATTGATTTGCTTACCTGTATTTCGATGTTTGCATTTATGTCTGTTGCTTTGTGTTTGAGTTTGACACATTATTGTTTGGTTGCATTTTATTGTGTGTAATGTGCTGCTGAGGGTTAAATCTGTGTGTGTGTGTGTGTGTGCACGCACGCATGTGTGTGAGAGAGTGTCTCTCTCTGCGTGCGGGGAGCCTGGTGGTGGGACACATTTGGGGGGCTGCTCATCTACACCGCGCCATGCCCCATCAGCTCCATCAGGATGTGGGAGAACAAAGCCTGTACATTTCCACAGCCACGCGCCTGCAGGGAGAATACTCATCATAATTAGCCCAATGATGAGGCGCTGTGATGCACTGCACAGCAGGTCCCTGTCTCAGTTTCTGTCTTTTTTTCTCTTTTTCTTCTTTTCACTTTTGTGGTCTCTAAGGAGAAAAGGAAGAAAAAAGAATAAGGAAGATTTTAACTTGACACTGCATGTTGTTCATGTTGCAAAAATCTGTGCAATTTTCTTTTTGAAAAGCCAAATCAAAGTCTTTTTGTGGTGCCTTTTGTGGCTTCGAGTGAATTACACTGTAGGAAGTGTTCTGTGATACTGTGGAATGAACTGATTGTTGATACTTCAAGATTAGTTACATGGTTAAATTAGATATAGGCTTTCTGTTTTGTATATATATATATATATATATATATATATATATATATATATATATATTTATATATGCTATGTTATACAGGTTAATTTACGATTGGGGGTATTATAATATTAATTGTTCCTATAATTACATTCTTAATCATCCATGTTTATATAGATTCCAAATGAAAAAACATAGTGTGTCTGGTCAAGGTGAAATAATACTCAACATATCAAAGGTCTTGACCAGGGTGTCGCTACACCACTTTTACTGGGGCACGTGCAGCAGTGCACACAGAAGTCCAGTAATAATATTATTTTAACTCGGAACATTTTTTTTGTACGAAGCATGGACAGGGAACAAAAAACCTTGGGTTATACATACATTGTGCCCCGAAATGGTTGTGTACGAATAATAATCTTCACGCTGACGTGTCTTGGTAACCTTTCGGTAATTTACTTACCTTAATACATTTACTTATTTATGAATAGTTGTTTATTAACCATGTCCTCATAATAGTGTATTCGTGTTAGCAAATCTTGGCGAGCGTCACATCATTAACAAAGCCAATTACTGTACACTCTATTTAGAAATGTGAGTGTGTATAGCCTATAAATATATATAGAGTTTATTTGCATGTTCATACTAAATAAACATAAATCATCTGTTAAACTATTTAATTTTTGTAATGAGTAACTAGTTGTTATAAAGTGTCATGAATATATTTTTGTTCATTATTCTGTCAAGATATGAAGTTTATTAG
Source organism: Rhinogobio ventralis (assembly GCA_039654625.1). Classification (NCBI taxonomy): domain Eukaryota; kingdom Metazoa; phylum Chordata; class Actinopteri; order Cypriniformes; family Gobionidae; genus Rhinogobio; species Rhinogobio ventralis. The sequence continues at coordinate 28,020,075 of CM077209.1, forward strand.
TAAAGGTGTTTATTTTATTTTTTTCAGTTCCAGCTGAAATGTTGTATTGTGAAAAATAAGTGTTACAGTTTTAAATCACACATATATTTGATTGTTCCCCTGTTTTGACTATGCCCTTATAATATGCCTACTGAGAAATGTCAGTAGTTTCTATTTCAGAAATGTGGTCTCCTTGCCACAATTACGTCACAAAATGGCAACGGAAATGTATGTAAACTATAATATTATTCAAGGTGTAATGGGTGTGAAGCTATTCACTCAGTGTGTCATAATGAATACAGAATTGTTTGCGTTTGGCTCGTTTACCAAAAGTAGGTCACATGTGGAAAACAAACTAATTTGAATGAGGGAAATGTACATTTGGAGTCAGAAATTAGGGTGGGTTTTGTTATGGAATCACCTTAGCGATTAGCTGCCTCCCCACCTGGAGCAATGGCACTATGCCCAAGTGCCGCTTGCAGTATGTTTCACTACAAAACAACATGCCTTTCAAGCCTGAAAACAGTGCTGTTTACACTCATTAAATCTGCATTTCATCACATATCATCAAATGCTAATGGTTTGACAATGAATACAGCCGTTATTGTACTGGAAGTCACTTTAAATGACAAGTAACCAAGCTGCTGGCGACAGAGATTGTCAGCAGTAAGATCCAATTCATTGAGAGAGGACAAACAAGACTTTCGGGCAAATCACAAAGCAAGGCCCATCAATCAGAGGCATTCAAATCTGCTAAAACGCTTCCCTCTATTTTCTATTTTATGCGCCGGTTACGTCGTTTCAACAGTGTTTGCTGACCTTGAGATATCATCAATTCATTTAGTTCCATAATTCATAACTTTGCTATTCCTTGTGTGTAGTGACTTTTTACTTCACTTGTATAGTAAAAATGGAAGCTGTTATTATGGTTTTGGGTTTGCGTGTGGTTTTGTTCTGAGTTTGATTAATGCTGTCTGGTACCATATGAAAGAGCTGTGTCTCTAAGACAGATCTGACAGGTGAGGATGGAGTTTGGTTGAGATTTCTTGGATGTGTGGTAGTGCAGAATGATCCGTGTGAATACATGTGTCAGGATATCACCAGCTCAATAGATTTTAAACTTGTTCGCAATGGTGGTCAATTAGACTGACACTTACAAATGTGCTTATGGTAGAACATATCATAATTTTCCTCTTTTTTGTAGTGACATTTTCATCTATTCAGGGTTGATTTTGTGATAACATGAAATGGGCATGAAATATTTGAGAAAGCTGTTTTTCTTAAAGAAATTAATATTCAGAAAGGAAGGATGCATTAAATTGATCAAAAGTGACAATGTTACAAGTTGATTTCTGTATCAAATAAATGCTGTTCTTTTTTTAAACCCTGACAAAAAAGGTATCACAGTTTCCACAAACATATTAAGCAGCACAACTGTTTTAAACATTGAAGATAATAAGAAATGTTACTTGAGCAGCACATCAGCATATTAGAATGATTTCTGAAGGATCTTGTGACACTGAAGACTGATGAAAATGTAGCTTTGCCACCACAGAAATAAATTACATTTTAAAATGTATTAAATAGGAAGTAATTTTAAATTGTGATAATAATTCTCAATATATAACTGTTTTTACTATATTTTTTATCAAATAAATGGTGTTATGGTGAACATAAGAAAGACTTCTTTCAAAAACATTAAACAGTCTTACCGACCCCAAACTTTTGAATAGAATAAATATTTGGAGAGAAAGAAATGCAACTCTTGCCAAATGATGAAATAATGTCAGTAATAGGCAGTTGTTTACACAGACTTATCAATGACTTTCCACAGTCTTATTACATTTATTTGTGCTTTAATCAGGCTACATCTGCTGTGTTGTATGTTGTTGATTCAGTAAAACGAACCAACTCAGTCATTCGCTGTGGAATCCGACTCAACTCGTCATGCTGTATGTTGTTGATTCACTAAAAAGAACCGACTCATTAGAGTCATTAATTCAGACCTCGCTTGTCTCGCTGTATGTCAATTCAGTAGTAGTTTTGCAGAAACATTTGTCAGAGCATTTCAGTACTCCATTATATATCGCAAAACACCATAATTGACCTGTCAGAATTAAGTACTCCAAAGCTGTGCAGTACAATTTTTTAATTTGTCTTTCTCTCTGAGTATGTTGTGATATTAAATAGGCAAGACTTTGCCTTGTTGCAAGGTCAAGACTGTTAATTTGAGCTTCAGTGTATGTCTGAGCATTCGCACATCCCTGCATGCGTGCTTGTGCGTGTGTGTGTGTGTGTGATGAGCGCGCATCTGCATGGATGGACCATATGGGCCCGGGAGGAGGCTTCTGCTGGGCAGAGCTGACAGGCCACCAGTATGGCCTTGTGCTGCAGTCTGGGTTGCTCCAATGCTCATCCGTCCAGCCCCTGCATAAACACACTGACACACACACGGCGGGGTCCTCTTGTGGCCCAGGCAGATGGCACCCCTTGCCCACATGCCAGGAAAAAGCATGCAAATTAAAGGTTATACCCAGCAGGTTTGAAGCAGTGCCAGCACGGGGTGGCGCAGCAGCCCTGGCCCACCTGCTTCTCAGCCTGGAGACATCTGGCTCGATTTTGTGGAATGAGCACAACGCTGAGAGGAATAACTGTCATCTGTTCAGCTTGTTCTGAGGAGGCCGTGCTGAGCGTCTCCCTGAGCCACGAGAAGGATGTTTTCACTGCTTTAAAAGATCTCATTAGTTCTCAACTACAGTTTTAGTCGAGCCGTTTTTGTGTGCACGAGTATTGAGCAGCTCTACTTGTTTTCCGCACAGAGAACCTAGCTGTGACTTTTTTCACAGAGAACCTAGCTGTGACCCATTTTTTCAAGGTAGCAGTTCATGTTTGGAAAAACTGGGTCTTCTGCCAGGTTGCCTTGTCTGTAAACACTGACTGGAACAAACAATTTGTGATGTAGGCTTAGGCATAGATTTTTGTGAGATCTGTCCTTAATTCTTTCACAATATGCTCTTGGTGTTTGTGTTAGTCTCTGAGGATTAAAGTATCATGACTCAAAGTGAGTTCGCACATGTTCTGACGTATTTCAAGCTTTGCTGGCTTTAATACCTCTGTTCCCAACATGTATCTAACTGAACTGTTTCCAGTGTAACAAGTTGAGGGAGTCTAGTGCTGGGCGGTATATAGCGCTGAACGATTAATTGCATTTGCGATAATATCGCGATATCATAAAACACGATTTTCTAACGGCAAAGGCTATGATTACACTATGTTCACGTGACACGCGAGAGCTTAAGCAGTCTGCAGAAAAAACATCAACTTGGCACGTTACGCCTACAGGCCTGGCCTAAAGGAAAGAACATTTTGTGTTTAATCGATCTAATATTGTGTTGGTCATACTATACAATAGGGGAGGGAGAAAATATTCTCTCTCAAATGATTCTGGACCAATTCTGAGCTTAGATTTTAACTGAACAGATTTTTTAGAAACACCGTATTCTGATAGCTTCCATTTCCTCTCTCACACACACACCACTCGAACCATAAAATATTTCATAACGTTCGGAAAGGTTGAAGCGAATTACAGTGATATGCACTGTGAGAAACTTTGCTTGATGTTTAGCTTACACACGTATTAGTTTGTTCTGTTTCTCGCCCGCCGGTATTTTCCTTACAAATACTCTACGAAGGCTTCATTTATGTAGTTTGGAATGCAGTGTGCTTATATATTAAAAATAAGAAACTCACGGACAGAAGGCTTTCCGTTTCAAATGCTCGCGCATGCGGCTGTGCGCGTCTCAAAATGCTTTTATGACGCAAAATTAATGTAAACACAGTTAGTAATGTCTTGAGGAATTAAACAGACAGGACAAATCACATCTTATAATTCAAAAGAGAGTGTCTGTGCATTAGCGTGAGTGCAGATCTCCTGCGGTCTATGATGTCATCATTAATAATCAAGCAACGCTGAGAAAGAAAAATCACTCACAGTTCAGATACTCCTAAATACTGAATGCACTCTTTGTTCATTGTTTGTAATATGTTTTTTGTTCCTCTTTATTATTTACTAGCTTTTATGTTTTGAAGCAATATTAGTTTATATATTTAAAATTCTTAAGCAATTTTAAAAAAAAAATGTAATGTGTAATTTATTTTATTTTATTATTTTAAAAAAGTACTTATTACATATATATATATATATATATATATATATATACACTCACCTAAAGGATTATTAGGAACACCTGTTCAATTTCTCATTAATGCCATTATCTAATCAACCAATCACATGGCAGTTGCTTCAATGCATTTAGGGGTGTGGTCCTGGTCAAGACAATCTCCTGAACTCCAAACTGAATGTTAGAATGGGAAAGAAAGGTGATTTAAGCAATTTTGAGCGTGGCATGGTTGTTGGTGCCAGACGGGCCGGTCTGAGTATTTCACAATCTGCTCAGTTACTGGGATTTTCACGCACAACCATTTCTAGAGTTTACAAAGAATGGTGTGAAAAGGGAAAAACATCCAGTATGTAGCAGTCCTGTGGGCGAAAATGCCTTGTTGATGCTAGAGGTCAGAGGAGAATGGGCCGACTGATTCAAACTGATAGAAGAGCTGACTGAAATAACCACCCGTTACAACCGAGGTATGCAACAAAGCATTTATGAAGCCACAACACGCACAACCTTGAGGCGGATGGGCTACAACAGCAGAAGACCCCACCGGGTACCACTCATCTCCACTACAAATAGGAAAAAGAGGCTACAATTTGCACGAGCTCACCAAAATTGGACAGTTGAAGACTGGAAAAATGTTGCCTGGTCTGATGAGTCTCGATTTCTGTTGAGACATTCAGATGGTAGAGTCAGAATTTGGCGTAAACAGAATGAGAACATGGATCCATCATGCCTTGTTACCACTGTGCAGGCTGGTGGTGGTGGTGTAATGGTGTGGGGGATGTTTTCTTGGCACACTTTAGGCCCCTTAGTACCAATTGGGCATCGTTTAAATGCCACGCCCTACCTGAGCATTGTTTCTGACCATGTCCATCCCTTTATGACCACCATGTACCCATCCTCTGATGGCTACTTCCAGCAGGATAATGCACCATGTCACAAAGCTCGAATCATTTCAAATTGGTTTCTTGAACATGACAATGAGTTCACTGTACCCAGAATCTAAATCAGATTTTAAGGTACCTAAAGATTCCCACCATTACTATACAATTTATTGCTCGTCTTTGTTGAATAATACAGAAGATAAAGAGCTTAAAAAATAATTGCATATTAAATCGCAATCGCAATATTGGTTAAAAAAAAAAATCCCAATTAGATTATTTTCCAAAATCGTTCAGCCCTAGCGGTATACCAGTTCATACCGAATACCGGTATTTAATTTTGTTATGATATGAATTTTTAATATACCGCAATACTGGTGTATGTTGCTTAAACAACGTTCGGAAGGCGGCACAATGCAACACTGTTTGAGAGGGGTCCCTTTTCACTGTTGCACTGTAGTGAGGGCACAGCTGAGATCCCATAACAGCAGAGAACTCAAACAACATGCGGCGCGCATGAGAGAGGTTTCTGTGTGGAGGGCCGCGATGAGTTTAACAATGCTCACCACATGTCATGGATCATATAGATCAGATACAGACCGGAGTGAGCGCGTTTAAGTTTTTTATGGACATATTTCATATACTCATGAACCAGCACCATGTATGCGCACACATTTAATCACGTCTTCTTTAAATGAAATATATGTGCAAATAAGGACACTGATACTTCAGCCATACGTCTGATCATGAACGCGATGACACGATGGACTATTATGATACACAGTAGACAATGATGTAGACTGACAATTCAAAGAAGATTGGGCAAAAAAGTAACTGCCTTTATTCTTTCTGTTAAATTGTGTTTTGTCCAGAGACTGTAGTGCTCTTAAATGTACTGAAAATATCCTTAGACCTTTTAAATGTTCTTCTGTGTTTCTCCCTCACTTTGGTGTTTAAAGTACCCTCAACTCCGTGGTCATATTTTAATATTCATGTGTCTGTAATGAGTGTTTTGCAGGTCTGTGTTTTATTTGTTGTTGTCCACGCACAGCATCATTTTGTGGGTCTTTGCAAACCTGTATTAACTCTAGTGTGGAATTTTTCTGCATGGGGGGGGAAATACTGTCATATACAGCCAAACTGGTATAATTTAGAAAAATATCATCATTTAAATTTTTGGTCATACCGCCCAGCACTAAGGGAGCCGATGACAAATCTGAGCCAGGGTGATGTTTTGTCATGCAGGTTGATATTTTAAGGGCACTTGATGTGGCAAGTAGTTTTACCGTTATTGTTTTCTTTTATAATTTCATCAATTCATCACATGAAAATGGTCTTATCATTTGGTATGCAAATTAAACAGATTTTGCACATAACCATAAATTATCTATTCGTGACAGCATTGCTTATTTTAATGGGTTCTATTGTCTTTTTTCACATTTCGCCACTCGCATCTGTTTAAGACACGGCCACTCCCACCAGTCTGCTATGGATACGCATACAAGAGTCAAATACTGCCTTGCTTTAGTAGGAAATAATTCTTAGCAAACGTTTAGTCAAAATGGTGTTGACTTTGTATTGTTCCCGGGTGCAAGAATTCAAAGATTAAATGTTTAGCGGCAGTGAGTTACTTTCGGTTTCCAGTGAAGGATCCAGCGTGTTGTAGGCTGGCTAAAGGCTGCAAAGAATCGTAAATACGGAGAGAATGCAGTGATGGAAAATCTGAAAAAAACCTGTGTTTGTTGTCAACATTTCAGACTGTATGACCACAAACACATTGTTTTAGGTAACTAAAAAACTGCCGTTCTGTCAGTACCACCCCAAGCAAAACGCCATTGTGTACAGGTAAAAAAGCTTTTGCTATAATAGGGCTGCTTGATTATGGCAAAAATCATAATCACAGTTATTTTGCTCAATATTGAAATTATTATATTGAGATTATTTGACATGATAATAGTTTGGAGATATGATCAGAGTTTTATTTCATGATATGAGTAATTTTAAATGTCAGTGAAATTTCACAATTATCAATACTAATGCTATAATTAATGTAGGTAAAAGTCCCCAAAACAGTTACAGAAGTGCTTTAGGTTTTTCAGGACGATGTACTAACAGTGGTGTTCAGATAAGTAATAACCTACAACAGAAATTGAATTAGTAATCAAATGTAAAATAACTGTATACATTAAATATAGACTAATCCTTATTAAAACTACAGTTTATTCATTCAAGAGCAGTGAGTCATTTTATCTTTGTCTTTTTGTTTGTTTGATTAACAATAATGACTGCAGCAGATTTATTAGGCTGCTGTCACTTTAAGAGCTAACACACGGACACAATATATTGTTACACACGCGCTCTTTCTCTGTGCTTACATTTACTTAAGACATAACCGACTGTGTTTACGAGGATACTTACCAAAATGGCATTTCGTCAAATTTGTGTGTAGGCTATTTACGTCTTCTTCAAATGAAATATATGTGCAAACAAGGATACTACAGCCGTATGCGACCGCGATGACACGATGGATTATTCTGCTACACACGAAGACAATGATTAATTAAGTTAATAGACTGACAATTCAAAGAAGAATGGGTAAACAAGTAACTGCTTTATTCTTTCTGTGTTAAACTTACGTGTGTCATTTGTTCAGAGACTAGTGCTCTTAAATGTATTGAAAATATCCTTAGACCTTTTAAATGTTCTTCCGTGTTTCTCCCTCATTATGGCAGTTTGTTGTTATATAGGGTTATTTTTAAAATGCTTAAGGTGCCCTAAACTCTCTTTTTTCTCTCCGTGGTCATATTTTAATATTCATGTGTCTGTAATGAGTGTGTTGCAGGTCTGTGTTTGATTTGTTGTTGTCTCCGCACAGCATCATTTTGTGGGGCTTTGCAAACCTGTATTAACAAATTTTTCTACAATATTCACTCATCATGACAGTAAAATAGGGCATTCTAGTCAATATACTGCAGTACTTCCTCTCTCAATCAGTATAAAATGTGGTTAACACCCTGTCATGCATAGGGGAAAAAAATACTGTCATATACAGCGAAACTGGTATAATTTTGAAAGATATTGTGATATAAATTTTTGTTCATACCGCCCAGCAATACTCAGCCCTATGCTATAGTATTGCATTTTTACCATAATGCTTTTTAAAGAGTAGACATACAATTTTCAGTAATCAACCTACCGGTACAATAACTGTTCTGTTAATTACCCTCTGTCTGTGGGTGGGGATCCAAAAATGCATAATTTTAAGCTGTTGTTTTTATGAAATACCTGGAGCTGTCAAAGCGTCATCCTGCGGACATTTGATGACAAATGAATGTGAATTTCTCTGTCCAGGTAACACGGAGAACGGGTAAACACTTAATTTACATATAATACCGACATTGTAACAATACAAAGTGGGTTGAAAATCAGCTAAGTTGCACTTTGTCACATTGCAGGACTATTAAAATGAGGAAAGTCAGTAATTTGATAAAAAAAAAAAAAAAAAACCTTGAATGGTGAAGAAATAGTGACAGTCAAAGCATTTAAACCACTTTCACTTACACACATTTTAAGTTTTAACCTGAAATCTTGATATTGGAAAATACAGGTTTATGTCTATTTCCATTTGTTATCATAGTATTTCAACTAAACTTATGAAGGTCTTCAACATGCCCACTCCTCATGTTGTGGTTGTTACAGGTCTGTTTGACCCCTGCAGCAACCCCAATCTCACAGGGTTAAAGCCAGATATGTTCCTAGAAAAATAGGCTTCTAGCTGAAGTATTGAGTGTGTTTATATGTTTGTGTGTGCACTTACCTGCTCAAGTCATGCTGGGGCAGAATGCCAGAGGGCACAAGTGTTTTCTCTGTTAAAGTCCTTGTACCCTTTTTTGAATTTTTTTTCCAGGTACATTTAGTTGTATGTTAGTGTACGCATTTATTCTAGATAAAATTAGAATTTGGAAATAGATGGTTGTTTGTTTTTTAGCTGTTCCACTATATGTTGAGCTATAATTTTGTGTTTTAGTAAATCTAACCTAAATAAAAGAGAATACTTTTGAAAATTGTGTGAGACAACAACATGGCAGTTTTAGCATTAGTAATTATTTTGACTAGCAAAATGCTTTGCGCAATGATGCCGGTTTAATAGCTGTTTGGTGGCTTCATCTCCTTTACATTGCCCATGTGCTACTGTAAAAATGTAACCATATCATAAACATAAGTTATGAGTGGAATATTGTATGGTTTAATTTGGCCATTACTTCCTTAGTCCTCTTGTCTCCTTTGGTCTCATCTGGTCTTCTTTCTGATCGGCATTGATGCACTGTCTCATAATATTGCAAAGTCAAGTGTGTATTTCATATTTCTCCCCTTATATTTTCGTATTTTGAAAGAGCGGTCAAACCGCTCCACAAGTGTCTGACTCAACCTGCAGTTATATGTATAAGAGCACTTGTTTGAGATTGAAAAATGTTAAGCAAAATATTTTTACAGTGATATAATTACACCGGTTTAGCCTCACATTTCCTTAAAACCTTTTATCATAAATCATTTTCCATGTTTAGATTGCTAACTAGAGCAATCCATCTATTTCATCTCTCATTGCTGCCGCTGTTTCCTACCATGTGCTGGCCTGTTTCTCTTCAGCTGCACCCTCTCCACAACGTATCTTTAGACCACTCTGCTCTATCTGCCTGTGTGTGCTTCTGAGTGGATGACATAGGAGATCCTGTATGTGTGTGTTTTTGACGGTAGGTAGGTAACCTGCAGAGAATCGACATCATGGCTGTAGTGGTGAGTGTGAGTGTTTTTGACAGTGGTTAGAATGCATTTTAACTCACAATGAAACTGAAGTAGTGACAGATCTTTTCTTCCGTATAAATGTAGGGTCGAACTTGGTTCTGTGCATTAGTTGTTGATTAGAGGGACTTAAGGCAGATCTGAAAGCGAGATTGCAGTTGACCGTAAAAAAAGGCCGTGGTTTAAATAGACGAGAAGATTGCATACAGATCTGGCATACAGAGAGAGACGAGGCAGACGTTCCAACAGAAGATCAAGTTATGACATTCTGATAAAAAATTATGAGGTCAAAACAAATAAAAAAAAATTAAACATGCATTCAAAGTAAGGTTAATAACATGCATTTAGAAAGTAGATTAATTTTCATTTTGCATGTCTGAAGACTATACTACAAAAATATATCTTACAGAAAACCGTGTATGTTTTTTTTAAATTGTCTTTGGATTTCACTGAAGCAACAGTGAAAATGTTTATAATTTTTTAAAAAAACAAAAGTAAGTGAAGAAAAAAAAAAAACATAGCCTTCTGTCACTACTTGTATTGAATATATATCATGCTTCCAAACACTATAACTTCTTCCGTGCTTGCACACCTTAAATAACACCAACATACGATATCTATTTTCTAAACTAAATTTGCTACTTTATTTTATTTGTTTCTGTACCATATTGGTTATTGGTCAGTATTAGTTTTTTTTCAGTATAGGTTTTATATTTAATTGTGATAATTTTCTCTATTTTACATTTAGATTAGATGTGCTATCATTAGATGTGCTCACTTAATGTAATTTTTTGTATACTGTATAATGTTTTGATTGTTTAAATTCAGTTGTAGCATTTAAAATGATTTATTTTAGTTTTGAATAAAAAAGTATATCATTTTAATATCAGCTTACTGCTGAACAGTTTATCGATATCACATGCATTCCTATGCCTATGTTAATTATAACTCGTTCCTCCAACACTGTGGTTTGGTAACGCATCGCCTGTGGAAAAAGAGAGAACATGGCTGTCGTGTTGGAGCGTGAATGTGTGTGTTTGTGCTCACAGTCAGGGTGTTATCCAATGCCGTTGTCTCTGCGCTCCCAGCTGTGATTGAGGGTGATTGAGCATAGCTTTGATTAAAAGTGAAGTGAGCACTGTGTGATGTCCCATCTCTCGACCCCATGCTCCCCCAGTTTGAGTGGGAGATGGAGGGGCTTAACCTCCCGCCCAGCCCCTTGGCCTCTCAAAGAGCTTGCTATCATATCAGCACTCCCGCTATGCACACCCCAGGCCACGACGGACAATTGGGTATGTGTCCGCAACCGGTGTGAAAGGCCATCGTGTCTTTTTCTCATCGGGAGATGCAAGAATCCAAACTCTCATCCTTCATACATGCCAGTGTAAACAGTTCATATACAGAGAGAATAAGGCTATGTCTGCATTACTCCAAATATACAAAATTCTGTCCGATACAGATAACCAATAACTCTTTATGGCCAGTTTCACAGACAGGACTTTATTAAGCCAGACTAGATTAAGCCAGGAGTAGGCCTTAGTTCAGTTAGGGCATTTAAGTAGCTTTCATGAACGTGCCTTAGAAAAAACATTACTGGTGTGCATCTTGAGACAAAACAGTGGCACAGACATATTTTAAGATATGTCAGTGCAAGTTGCTTTCAGTTAAAAGTCTGGGACTAGGCTTAAAGGATTAGTTCACTTTAAAATGAAAATTACCCCATGATTTACTCACCCTCAAGACGTCCTAGGTAACTCTCACAATCAGAGTTATATTAATAAATATCCTGATGTTTCCAAGCTTTATAATGGCAGTGAACGGGGCTCACAAGTTTGAAGCTCAAAAAAGTGCATCCATTTACCATAAACGTACTCCACACGGCTCTGGGGGGTTAATAAAGGCCTTCTGAAGTGAAGTGGGTTTTTGTAAGAAAAATATCTACATTTAAAACTTTATAAAGTAAAAATCTAGCTTCCTCCAGACCACCTTCTGTATAAAAATTGCAGGGTGGGGAGGTGCCATTGTGTACATTGTGTCAAAAGGGAGGCCCACTGTCTTTGACTTTGAAAACCCCTGGTGTGAAGTAACATCCATTTTTAATAACATTATAAAAGTAATAGCAGGCACAATGGAGGTAAACCCATAGATATGAGTGCAGTATGCGTCATGACTAAACATGCATCATCAACGTTTTTGAATACCTCAGTTTCCATACTATATACGGGAAAAAACTTATATGTCATAACTTTACAGTAAAATACTGTTAAAAAAATGTAAGTTGCCTGTCAATACAGTCCTGGCTGAATAGCGTTCTTGAGGGTTTTTGTGTCTGATCATTCTGCATCAGCGTGTTTGAGAGTGGGCTGAACGCCCACTGGCTATTTAATTTGCTTTAATTGCCGAAAAAAAATTATAATTTGAATTCGCCCCTATCCGTTATTGTGGGGATTCATCAGGCCTGTCAGACCACCATCCATCCATATCTAGTCTTTTTGATGATGGCATGCACAGACTGTAAATAGCCTGAGGCGTTTAGGTGGTGACATGCTGGAATCTAGCTGTGCCAGTGCCTTAATTAGGAATGCCACACGCCCATCAGTGCCACAGGGCAGAGCTGAGCCCTGCAGGCCGAGAGGAGAAGACCGACAGTACGTCAGGGATGGGAGGGGAACAACATGTCAGACTGCTTTAGGGCGCCACCGTTGTCTAACGTGTGACTGACAGATACCAGACAAGATGACAGGAGTAGTTTGTGTATGCGTGTTTGTGTGTGTGAAACTTAATGAAGTGGAGTTGATGCTACATGTGCATGTGGCTTGTCTATTTTTTTATACAAGGATTTATAGCATATACTACAAAAATTATATTCTTTATCAACCTGTCTATCTTCTCAAAAATATCTATATATCACTATTAGTAACACACACAAAAAATTACATGACATCTTCCTTTGGTTCGGCTGAAATCAAACCTTTAAAGGGCATATAAATGTACTTACCTTTTACACTTTCGGGTGAATAAACCTATGAATGTAATACTTGTGTTGTTACATATTTTACTGTATAGTGAATGCGATTTTTTTAATTGGCGGTTTTGTATTTTCTTTATTTAAATGTTGAGAGAATATGCTCAAAACTAGTGAAAACAATATGCAAGTAAAATGACAAAATGTCGGCAAGATTTTTAGAAATTTTTGAAAGAAGTCTCTTATGCTCACCAATGCTGATTTTTTTTAAATCAAATTAAAAATACATTAAAAACACTTCAGTATTGTGAAAATGATCTGTTTTCTATTTTAATATATTTTAAAATGTATTTATATAAAAACTTATTCCAATGATGCAAGGCTGTTTTCTGGTCTTTAGTGTCACATGATCCTTCAGAAATCATTCTAATTGGATGAATTGGTGGGCAAGAAACATTTCTTATTATTATCAATGTTGAAAACAGCTGTGCTGCCCAATATCTTTGTGGAAACTGATACATTTTTATTCAGGATTCTTTGATGAATGGCATTTGAAATCTAATTGTAGAAATTGTAACGTCTTTCACTGTCAATTTTGACTCCTTTCGGAATAAAAGTATTCATTTCTTTTAAGTAAAAATCCTTCTGAACCTAAACTTTTGAACAGTAGTGTATACTCAAGATAGATTATCTGAAAACGTATTAATATCTTATATCTCAATTTTTCTACTTGCATGCATTTATCTTGTTTTAAATGTTTTGATCTTTAAGATCAATGTTGTCATTGTGATTTATAGAGAACATATTATGGATGATGGGTGAGCGAGACAGACACAAAAGAACTTGACGGTTGTTGGGCTGGGACATGGTCTCATGACATTGTACAGAGTTTATTTTGGCTTGTGCTGATTAGCTGATATAGAGGTGCTGCAGACACACCACTCTGACTTACTGGGGCTTTGCAGACAAAGTGCTCTCCACAGAGCCACGCTGAGACAACACAAGGGCAATGACATCAGTCCGACCGCACTGTTCACACGCAGATACCTGATAACACCTCCTTCATACTGACTCACGCCCTTCATGCACTGATTACATTTAGTTTGAGGGGCACAGCCATTATGCGTTATGGTAGTTTATAAGAACAAACTTGAACATCTGTCTTAATGCTTACGTTGTTTAGTATTCTTTTTCAGAATTGTTGGTAACACTTTCTGTGAAGCCAGTGTATAAAGCACTATGAAGGTATTATTAAATGCATTTTAAGGCATTCACAAGGCCTTCTTATCTTTACACCTTACAATCAGTGACATGCTAATGTAAATAATTGTAACCAGTTGCAGTATATACACTCACCTAAAGGATTATTAGGAACATACTAATACTGTGTTTGACCCCCTTTCGCCTTCAGAACTGCCTTAATTCTACGTGGCATTGATTCAACAAAGTGCTGAAAGCATTCTTTAGAAATGTTGGCCCATATTGATAGGATAGCATCTTGCAGTTGATGGAGATTTGTGGGATGCACATCCAGGGCACGAAGCTCCCGTTCCACCACATCCCAAAGATGCTCTATTGGGTTGAGATCTGGTGAATGTGGGGGCCATTTTAGTACAGTGAACTCATTGTCATGTTCAAGAAACCAATTTGAAATGATTCGAGCTTTGTGACATGGTGCATTACCCTGCTGGAAGTAGCCATCAGATGATGGGTACATGGTGGTCATAAAGGGATGGACATGGTCAGAAACAATGCTCAGGTAGGCCGTGGCATTTAAACAATGCCCAATTGGCACTAAGGGGCCTAAAGTGTGCCAAGACAACATCCCCCACACCATTACACCACCACCACCAGCCTGCACAGTGGTAACAAGGCATGATGGATCCATGTTCTCATTCTGTTTACGCCAAATTCTGACTCTACCATCTGAATGTCTCAACAGAAATCGAGACTCATCAGACCAGGCAACATTTTTCCAGTCTTCAACTGTCCAATTTTGGTGAGCTTGTGCAAATTGTAGCCTCTTTTTCCTATTTGTAGTGGAGATGAGTGGTACCCGGTGGGGTCTTCTGCTGTTGTAGCCCATCCGCCTCAAGGTTGTGCGTGTTGTGGCTTCACAAATGCTTTGCTGCATACCTCGGTTGTAACGAGTGGTTATTTCAGTCAAAGTTTCTCTTCTATCAGCTTGAATCAGTCGGCCCATTCTCCTCTGACCTCTAGCATCAACAAGGCATTTTCGCCCACAGGACTGCCGCATACTGGATGTTTTTCCCTTTTCACACCATTCTTTGTAAACTCTAGAAATGGTTGTGCGTGAAAATCCCAGTAACTGAGCAGATTGTGAAATACTCAGACTGGCCCGTCTGGCACCAACAACCATGCCACGCTCAAAATTGCTTAAATCACCTTTCTTTCCCATTCTGACATTCAGTTTGGAGTTCAGGAGATTGTCTTGACCAGGACCACACCCCTAAATGCATTGAAGCAACTGCCATGTGATTGGTTGATTAGATCATTGCATTAATGAGAAATTGAACAGGTGTTCCTAATAATCCTTTAGGTAAGTGTATATGGTATAAAATTAGGCTGTCAATTTATGGTGTTAATTTAACTAATTAGTTATGGAAAAAAATACCGGGCTAAAATTAACGCATTTAGCGTACCCATGCAAGACCTACGTAGGTCATCTTAAATTTTATAAAGTTAATTAGTGAATGCCCCTGTTGATAGCCCTATGTAAAAAAACATGATCCAACTGCAATTTTCATGTGATATGTTATGTTCCCATGGGATATTTAAGCAATAAGATGTAAGATTCCATGTGTATGGTGCATATTTGTGCCTTGGGTACAATGATATTCCCCAAATATCATCACTGAAAATATGAAAATGAAATCTGCTTCTGTCTGCTTTTAAGTCAATATACAGTAAATAACTTATAAAATGTACAATAGTATTAATAAAATAAATAACTTTACCATAAAGACACTACACAACTTTACAGGTTACATGATTTTACAATAAGGTTTTATACATTAATGCATTAGCTAAAATGAAATAACGAACATACTTTTACAGCATTTATTATTCTAGATTAATGTTACTTTTTAACATTTATACTTTTAAAAAATTAATATATTTTAATCTTTACATAATAAATGCTGTAAGAAATCATTTGATAACTGATGCATTAAGTACTGTTGACAAATTGAACCCTATTGTAAAGTGTTCCAATAACTTAATAATAAATTAGAATAAATGAATGCATTCTTTGAAAGTATGATGCTACAAAAATTAGAGCTGTTGAGGTGTTTCATAATAAATGCGAGACAGTGAGTCTTTGGAGTATGTTTCCGCTCTAAGCAAGCTTAAGGATATGACTGCTCTTAGTTAACAATGCACTTAATGCAGAGTTAAGTGCACAAGCTGTTTGCGTTTGCAAAGCCTGTCCTTTCATTATCACATAAAAAGTGCAGCAATACAACTTCCCCAGCCTTTGTGAGTTAATGACATCTGACTGCCCCATGTGTGCCACCACTGGCAACATATTTGCTTTCCATTCATTACCCTGTAAAAGGAGAACTGAGCTAGCTTAGGACCAGGTGTTTAAATCTTACATTTATCAAAAGCCCCTCAGGATTGGAGGAGTGCAGCAGCTTCACAAAGACAGAGTTTATATGGAGACTGGGTAAAATCTCTTGCCTTGTAGTGTGCAGCCATGCAGAAAAGTAAATATAAAAACTTGTTTTTTGGAACCTGAATTTCACTACACATTCAAAGTTTCACTGTTTGGCGCATCAGGCCATTGGCCCAATCCTAAAAGTGTATGTATTAACATGGTTTATAGTTCATAAAGTTTTAAAGGCAAAGTACAGTAGTTGAGAGGGATTATTTGAGTCAGGCAAGCTGTATAGTGATTTTTAATCTTCAAGTTTTATTATTATAATGATTGAGACACACAATAATTATTTTCAAATATCTGTGATAAGAATTTTAAAATACTACATTTACATTTTGGAAAATAATCCTGATGGTTTTTGGCCCAGGTAAAATAGTCCCACCCTTAAGTCTCTAGGGTTGGGTGTAATTCAAAAGTAAATTGAGAGTGCCTTTTACATTCCAATTCAGTGGCTGACCTTGAAATTATTTTTAATTGAAATGATCAGAATTGCATTTAGAATTTGAATATAAGCAAGCAGAATTAAAATTAACTGCAATTTAAAGGCATTTTTTTACCTAGAAAAACAAAGTTTCTTAAAGGGTTAGTTCACCCAAAAATGAAAACTATCCCATAATTTACTCACCCTCAAGCAATCCTAGGCGCATCCATCCATCATAAATGTAATCCATAGCTCCAAGGTGTTAATAAAGGCCTTCTGAAGTGAAGAATTTTTAAATGAGAAATGTCGGATTATAAGAGAAGAGGAGCTTGAGTTTGTTGCCCAGCCCTATTTGTTTGAACCGTGAGAGGCGTCTACTCTCACCTAAGCTTACGCTACTCCTACATACTACACTCTCAGAAGAAATGTGAAAAAAAAATGTACCTTTAGGGGTATAACAACTTTACCTTAGAGTACCTTATAGTAGCAATATGTACCTTAAGGTATTACTATGAACCTTTTAGGTGTAAAAAAGGTACAAAGATGTCCTTTTAGGGGTACAGCCCCAGTGACAAGCTGTTGTACCCCTAAAGGTACAATTTTTGTCATTTTCTGAGTGTACATTATACATCGGGTCAGAGGTCACTCTTCAGCTGGAGCTAGACTCATGTACAGCTGTTACTGGAAGCCAGTGATTATAGTATGGATTACTTTTATGATGGATGGATGTGCTTTTTTGGGCTTCAAAATCGAAGGTACCATTCACTCCCATTATAAAGCTTGGAAGAGCCAGGATATTTTTTTAATATTTAATGTTTGGCTGAAAGAAGAAAGTCATATACAAACTTTGAAGCCTTGTTTGAATGTTTTGAAAAATGTTTAAAAAGCCTTGGAGTTTGAAGGCTTATATGCAATAAATTACAGACAGACAGACAGCCAGGCAGAATGATTCATTGATTCAGTCAGGTCAAATTCACACTTATGAATTGAAATGGAGCCAGTTCCATATCTGCAAGTCAAATACACTTAAATTTTCAATCCTAAATTTAGAGTTTCATGACATGGCATTCTACAGATATGAAAGCAGTTCCAGAAATTAACTAAATCCAGACTGCTTGGAGAGACAGTCCTCCGTAACAGGATGGAAAAGTAGAGTCAGCAGACCCTGGGTGCTCAGTCCCTTGCCCTTGAGCCAACAGAAAGCATCAGAACAGCTCCAAGATTAACAGTGTGACTCATCGTGTTCTCCCTTGGTACTTGCCCTAGGTGAAGTGTAAATTAAATCGTTCAAAAAAATCTAGAGAGGCTTGTTTAGTGCTCTCTCTGTGGTGACTGACCTGGCCAAGAGCATATGACTCTGTTTAAAATGGTGAGGGATTTAGGTAGGACTGCAACTAACGATTATTTTGATAATCGATTAGTTGGCCGATTATTTTTTCGATTAATCGATTAACCGGATAAAAAGGCCTCTTTTTTTTACTGACAAAACACACTATTCCACATCCTGTCCAATGCTGTCCTTCAAACAAACGTGTCAGCTGAGTGCTATGAAAACATCCATAGTGAATACACTCACCTAAAGGATTATTAGGAACACCATACTAATACTGTGTTTGACCCCCTTTCGCCTTCAGAACTGCCTTAATTCTACGTGGCATTGATTCAACAAGGTGCTGAAAGCATTCTTTAGAAATGTTGGCCCATATTGATAGGATAGCATCTTGCAGTTGATGGAGATTTGTGGGATGCACATCCAGGGCACGAAGCTCCCGTTCCACCACATCCCAAAGATGCTCTATTGGGTTGAGATCTGGTGACTGTGGGGGCCATTTTAGTACAGTGAACTCATTGTTATGTTCAAGAAACCAATTTGAAATGATTCGAGCTTTGTGACATGGTGCATTATCCTGCTGGAAGTAGCCATCAGAGGATGGGTACATGGTGGTCATAAAGGGATGGACATGGTCAGAAACAATGCTCAGGTAGGCCGTGGCATTTAAACGATGCCCAATTGGCACTAAGGGGCCTAAAGTGTGCCAAGAAAACATCCCCCACACCATTACACCACCACCACCAGCCTGCACAGTGGTAACAAGGCATGATGGATTCATGTTCTCATTCTGTTTACGCCAAATTCTGACTCTACCATCTGAATGTCTCAACAGAAATCGAGACTCATCAGACCAGGCAACATTTTTCCAGTCTTCAACTGTCCAATTTTGGTGAGCTCGTGCAAATTGTAGCCTGTTTTTCCTATTTGTAGTGGAGATGAGTGGTACCCGGTGGGGTCTTCTGCTGTTGTAGCCCATCCGCCTCAAGGTTGTGCGTGTTGTGGCTTCACAAATGCTTTGCTGCATACCTCGGTTGTAACGAGTGGTTATTTCAGTCAAAGTTGCTCTTCTATCAGCTTGAATCAGTCGGCCCATTCTCCTCTGACCTCTAGCATCAACAAGGAATTTTCGCCCACAGGACTGCCGCATACTGGATGTTTTTCCCTTTTCACACCATTCTTTGTAAACTCTAGAAATGGTTGTGCGTGAAAATCCCAGTAACTGAGCAGATTGTGAAATACTCAGACCGGCCCGTCTGGCACCAACAACCATGCCACGCTCAAAATTGCTTAAATCACCTTTCTTTCCCATTCTGACATTCAGTTTGGAGTTCAGGAGATTGTCTTGACCAGACCACACCCCTAAATGCATTGAAGCAACTGCCATGTGATTGGTTGATTAGATAATTGCATTAATGAGAAATTGAACAGGTGTTCCTAATAATCCTTTAGGTGAGTGTATATCTACCATTACAAAAATGAACCATGGTTTTACAATGAACAAAACAAACAACATTAATAATAATAATAATATAAATAACAGGGTTATTGTAGTTACTCAATGTTAACCACAAATTAACCATAGTTTGGCTTCAAATCCATAGTTTAACTATGGTATTTGTGTGGTTATACAAATGGTAATCAATACAGCAAAAACATGGATTTACTATCTAATAGAACCATGGTTAATTTCCATAAGTGTATATCTGTGCTATAGCCTACATTATGTGCAAAAAAAGTTACTAAGCAAAAGGAGTTTAAATCCCTACATTAAAATATATTAAAGAAGATATTAAAGAAAAACAAAAACACAAATTCAGTGTTACCAGATAAGAGGACTGTTCTGCAGGAACACACACACACACACACACACACAGACACAGACAGTAGGCTACCTGTTACTGTCATTTCTTTATCCTGTAAATAAACTATAAGAAACGTCAACGTTCAATTGCATGCTGTTATCCCTACAGTTACTACTCTTATAAAATACTTACATGTTGTAATTACATGTTGACTTTTAAACCTAAATTTAGCGTCCAACAGCAGATATTTCAGCTAAATGAATGTTTTTGCACTGAATATTAATTGTCTCCCTCTCGACCATAGACTCGACTGCGTTCTATCTGTTTGACGCGCATGCGCGCGCCCGTCGCACCGGCACTCGTTCAATGAAGTTTGAAGTTTAATACAGACTGTCAGGACGCGCTTTCATGCAAAATGGAAATACTCGCGTGAATTAGTAGCATTTACAGATGAGGATATAACTAATGTTCTCTATATAGATCAGTGGATATAACCTGTAAAATGAACGTTTTGCGCTGAGGACGCACACGCATCTATCAAAGCGCATGCCAGGGTATGTTAAACACTAATGCATTCGCTTGAAGCTTAAAATAAACAATTCTCATGTTTTGGGCGCTTGGATCACGTACGTTTCCTGCGTCAGCTCACTCTGTTTCCACTCCACTATTTCTAGATTCACATTTTGTCCATAAAAATGCGTTATTCAGTGCTATAATTTGGCGCGACTGGTGGAAGCTTTGCGTACAGAGAGCAGACCCGACTAATCGATTAATGAGAATCGTTATTGATGATTTTCATTATCGATTATTATCGATTTTATCGACTAGTTGTTGCAGCCCTAGATTTAGGCAGTCACTTCAATTTCACAAAGGAAGACTAAACCTAAAGAAAGCTTCGTAACACTGAAAGGTAGAGTGATATACAATCAGTCAGGCCGAAGCTAGTCTTTAGATAAAGCTGTATAATGGCCTTGAGGACACTGTGGTATACTTCACATTACGACAGCTTCCATTTCTAGTAAACTCATCAGAAAAGTTTTATTGCCTCAATAGAAGGGAATTCACTATTAATATATCTGCATTGTTTTAGCACACAATTCACTTAAAGGTGTCATGAACTGCGTTTTTTTTTATTGTTTTATGATGTTTCCTGGGGTGCACTTATAATGTTAGAATGCTTTTTACATCAAAAATGTTCATGATTTATAAATAAAAGGCATTTTTCCTACCCTGATTTTAGCCTTCTGCTCTGAACGCTCCGTTTTAAGGGGCGTGTCCGCTGGGAGACGTCAGTGTAAACACCCACTGCTGTGATTGGCTAACATCTTTGCATTTGAAATAGTATTACTCCCTCTTTTAGCTCGTTTTTACAATTACAGCTCTCATGGTTAACTAATCGTGAAACGTGTTGCATTACATTTAGATCTATGGCATTATATTTAGATCTATGGCATTATATTAAGATTGTTGCATGAAAGGTTGCAGTGATGATCATTGAAGCCGATCACACACATGCTGAGCGCATGAAAGCAGCGATCTCGTCATTTCTGTACACTAACACTGCTTTCATCTTCACTAACAATGCAAACGTGATATTGTTAAGAGATTCGTTGAATAAAACGGGAGTCACTGATAAACTCTCTGTTTGATTGACAGCTTCAGCGCATGCTGCTCAAACGATTGCAAAGGGAGCTTTCTTTGATCGCTTTCTTTATAGATTTTAATCACTGTTAAATAACAGATTATTTTCATCCTACTAAGAGAAACAACGCAAGTTGATATTTAGTCACTGGTCTGATTTACTGACACAGACAAAGAACATGACTACATGAATCATCACATTTCAGATCAAGCATTAGAATGTTACTTACATGTTGCATTACTGTTGAACCCAGTCACTGCACAATATTTTGTAATCCTCAACGGCATGTTTATTGCTTTGTAGCTCGATGGTTTAACACTAGGCCTATGTTACATGCGTGAAACGGTGGGCGGGGCTAAACAGGCAGTGATGAAGTAGGCGTGGATATTCTTCTGCTGAGGCGGTGCTTGCCTCCCTTTGACGTCATAGATCCCCACTTTGAAAAACCTGTCGTTTGCTGGGCCTGGTGTCTATAAAAGCTTTTCTTTGACTAACAAGGAAGTTTTCAGCTCTGAAATTTACATGATATTCTTATATTACCATGACCTTTTATATATCAAAAGCTCAAGGAAAAGTTGATTTCTCAATTCATCACCCCTTTAACTAATTGTGAAAATCAAGTAAAGGCACAAATAGCAGAAAATTCTCAGGAAAGCTTTGTGAGCTTCCATATGTGATTTTGTCAGATATAATCTCATTAGAGTGCACGCCAGTGTTTCCTGCATGCAACAACCATACACACATCTCCATCATGGCACACAGCTTCATACTTTAGCTTCTTACTTTAGTCAACATGTTATTTTCTAAATGCATGTTATTGATTTTATTGTGAACGATTAATCAATGCACGTTTCATTGTTCGTTTTTTTTTTTACCTTGTAATTCTTAAATTACAGAAACAACATATTTCTCTTTGATGCCTATGCCTGAGGTCTCCAATCATTTAGTCTCCTTACTTACAACTGATTGCAAGCTTGCATTCAGATCTGCCTCCTTCCAATCAACAGACGATAGATAGAACTACATCTCTGCCCTGCTTTTTTTTATATATTTCCTTTCATTCGGATACATGTCACAATACGGAAGAAAATATCTGACTTCTGTTGCATTGTTCTGTTGAAACAGTTGCTGTTATGCATTCAGAGCTTCTGAACCATCTTTATTGAGCAAATCATTAATTTATCTAAATAAGTCATTTGGTTTCTAAATGTTTCATTTTAGGAGCCAATGGCTTCCTCATCACTTATTTTGTCGGGAGGTCTTAGGTGCTTAGTAGGGCTGTGCAATATTGAATAAAAAATGTGATATGCGATAACTTGTTAAATAATGTGATATTCAATATGTGATACGATAATCCTTTAAGTGTGTAAAATAAATTTTAATTATATTTAAATATATTTAAAAACTGAAAGTGATTAACCTCACAAAAAGAGGTTATATATGTTGAAGAAAGCATCCTTACAACTTCTGAATGAAAAATTAAGTAAAAATACTAAACTTTTCTGATATTGTCACAGGTGTTTGCAGGCAGGAGGACGAAGACAGGCAGATACAATTTCAAAGGAAGTTTTAATGTCGAAGATTTTTTAGGTGAGTCATACAGGAAGGTAGCAAAACACACAACAGAGATCGGACAAAGACTAAAGCTTGGTACATACTCCGCAAGAACAAAGAAATGTGTTTGTTTTCTCGAGGTGGCAAGAACAAGAACAAAGTTCGTTCTGGCCAGTACATTCCATACTTCACGAGAAAAGCAGGTGCCGAACATCTCAGTTTCTCCGCATTAACCCCGCCCACTTTAAATTCCTGACCAATCACACAATAGTTTGTCGGACACCCACAAGAAAAAAGTTCTGCTCAGATGATGTGTCGAGAACAAGCTGCGAGAACTCCCAAACCAGGGCTGCGAGAACAAAATGACGTCATTTTGTTCTCGCAGCCCTGGGAGCGAGAACTTTTTTCTCTGTTCTTGCGGAGTATGTAACGGTTTTACGGGAAACTGCAGAACCTAAATAGGGAACACAAACGAGATAAGACAAGACACAGCTGAACAGAACTAACTAACGAGGGTTACCATGGTGACAGATGAGTGGCGGGAAACTGGAACAAAGGAACGTGATCAGAAAAAAACAAAAAAACAACAACATGTGATCAGGAGACAGAACGACAGCACAAACTGACAGGCATGTGACACATAAAAACACACTGAAAGTCCAAGGACAAAACAGAACATAACTGTGACAGATACTGGTGTTCCCATTATGCGGTGGAACTTGAATACTTAATAAGGTTGATTTTCCGCTTTTGTTATTAGGTTTAGTAACTTGCCATTTTTTGACATTTGGAGATCTTTTTCTACTCAAAATAACACATTCATACTCAAAAACGATCAATCGAATGTTTCCGTCATTGTGTATTGTGTACACTTATTTGTTAATTTTATTTAACTTTTATAAGTAAAGTTAACTTAATTCCATATGTGAAATTTACGTAAAAAAATCTGCATGCAAAAACTTGCAAAAGAAAAATTAAGTAAATTTTACTTATTGTTTTTTTCAGTGCATGAATACTCACCAAGATGGGCATTTTGACATAATTGACTGAATTCGGGATCAAGAGCTGTCCGAGAGGCGGCGTGAGTACTTCGCTTATTGCATTTAATAACATTAAGAATGTCAGATGTATGTAACTGTCATGTGTCCAGTCTACTCTCTGCTGTCTGTGTCGACCTAAAACTTGGACTAATCTTTTAGAGTATTAAAATTGGGTAGTTATCACAAGCCATTGAGATGTGCATATCGTGTTATGTGCATTTGCAATATTTCGATCATTTTGATATATCGTGCAGCACTAAGATGCAACATTTTTTTTTTATTTGGCTTTGCTTATGCCCTTCTGTCGGATCACATGAGGGTAATTCCGAAGCGTGAAATGAAGTGGGAGTCCCAAACTTATCCCTGACCCCAGACATCGATAGGAACACTTTCCCAGTGCCTGTGTGTCGGGACGCCGCCCCATGGAGCATTCCTGCCCTATCACTGTCCGCTGTGAGCACAGGCACTGCCGACAGGGCTGGACTGTGTCACTACATTGTGACAGAGAGAATGGAGCTCCCAGTCCTAATTTGTTGCTGACCAGCGGTCTGCTTTCTGTTACACAACCCCTTTGATAAGATGCAGATTCATTCTGTCTTTCTTCTTTTTCCACTCAGGCCAATGAACTCTTTTGTGTCTCTCTCTGAAACGTATATGACCCCAGCCAGACCCCCCTGTGAAAATGCAGAAGATAAATGACTAGTCTGCAAGGTGATGCCTGCTGCTCACTGACAGTTTCTACCCAAAATAACATATGACATGCATTGTTTTGGCTTCAGGCCTGTTAGAGATTGTTGTCTCAAATGCTTTTTGCCCAGTCAGAGAACCTTAAAGAGGACAGAGATTAAGTCAGGACAGGGTCTCTCCACTGGGCCCTCGTGCGATAAGAACGCCCTGGCTGCTCAGGGAATACCTTAATGTTTCACATTCTTCGTATGCATCTGGACAAGAATGGGAATATTTTGAAAACCAAGTGCATTGGGAGCTCCCACAAGATTGTGGTAACTGTTTGAGTAATGAATAATAGACTTCTTTAGATGGAAAGAATATGTGGCATTGAATTAGTCAAAGCGACGGTTCGGCCGTGCAGTTCTCTAAGGGAATAGGTTCTCTTTCAACCAACCTCTATAGTTGATTAATAGTCCCCATGAGATTCCTCGTTTAAACCAGTAGTGATGAAGATATGAAGGCTGCCTTGTAGCAGCCTGATTGCAGCTGATACATGATGTCTACCAAAGTATATACATATACAAAAGCATATTTCTACAGACTGTGTTGCATGACACAAAATATTACTTAGTACCTTGTCCAGATCCCTCCCTAGTCCTGGCTAACATCTTCCCATGCTTGTTTACTTACGGTTTGCCCACTGTCTGGTCTCTGGTGCCTCTGGGCAAGCTGAACTCTTTATACTTCCTAGAAAGCATAATCTTTAGAACTGTTTTTGAAACAGCTAGAAATATGCAAACAGCTAGAAATGCACAATGCATATGTACTAGATCAATTGTTGATCGATATTAGATTTTTTTGTTACACTATATTTTAAGTTGTTATTTTTACAGTGTAATTATATATTCAATTACTGGGTAATATTAATTAACTACATGTACTTACTAGGGTTAAGGTAGGAATAGGGTTTGGTTGAGGTTTAGTTGCATGTAATTATGCATAATTTACTGTTATTACTATGGTAAGTACATGTAACATATATAACAAGGACACTGCAAAATGTGTGTTTTTTAATTTTATTTATTTTTTTATTGTATCGGTCGACATTGTCCATTCAAATGTGCTTGTCTTTTTTCCCCTATTTTCACATTTATATTACCTTTGCTGTCATCTACTGCTCATTTAAAGTTAATCTAAAAAAAAAGTTTTGTTTTGAATATATTTAGACAAAATAGAATAGAATTTGACTATCTACCATTTATTGGTTATCGACCATAATATGAAAATAATTATCAACTTATTTGAACTGCACTCGTGATTCAAAACCAAAACACAATTCCTTCAGACAGCATTGTAGGGAAATATTTCAGTCAGAACCCCCGACTGGATTTGAGGACTTACAAAAGGATATAAGGACTAAAGAATTGCCTAAATCCACATGTAGCATTTGAAATGCTTTATTTGTAGTTTTATTTTTGTTTTATTTTGAATTAATTTAAGCAAAATAGTATCGTTTCAATATCTGCCATTTATCTGTAATCAGGAAAAAATGATTGGCTTATTATCAGCCCAAATTTTAATATATTCTCTACAAGCTATCTCTAACTTCTTGCATTAACCCTCTGAGCCCTGAGCTGTTTTCTGGGCCCTGGAGTTGTTTTGACATGCCCTGACATTTGAGCTTATTTCTGTTACTTTTTAACATTTTCATGGCTAAAGTCTGATTACACTGTATTCAGCACAAACTCTGCTACAATAATATCTGAGCAGCATGTATGTAAAAGTTTGTAGTTTTCAGAAAATTACGTTTATGCGTGGTTTGTGAAAAAAAAATATTTTTAAGTCATTGAAATAAGGTGATAAAACCCATACGGAATATTTGTTCACAAGACTTTTGAAAACTGGATCACGTAGGCTAGAATTTTTGCTTCAAGACGATGTAAAAATCACTCAGGCCACTCATTCACATAAAACAATACATTTATTTAAAATTTGTAAGACATGTTTTGTGTCAGGAAGGCTTGTGCAGGGAGGGCGTGAATCATCAT
Source organism: Rhinogobio ventralis (assembly GCA_039654625.1). Lineage (NCBI taxonomy): Eukaryota > Metazoa > Chordata > Actinopteri > Cypriniformes > Gobionidae > Rhinogobio > Rhinogobio ventralis. The sequence goes on from CM077209.1 coordinate 28,047,063, forward strand.
GAATATTGATGTGTTTCACACCTGGAAAGACAAAGACCCTCCCCTGATGGCCCCATCAGCTGAATGGGACTGTGAGGGAACTAGAACAAAGAATGTGAAGAGATTAAAATAGTGGCTTTTTGAATTGTTTGCATTTATTTACAAAACAACATAATCCAAATATACACAACGAAGGACAAAAAGTGGGACAAAAATATGGGCCAATCGTGGTTCTTTATAAGGGACACTCAAAATGTTTGTACTGTACCACACAGTGTATGTCATTTCAGTGTCTGCAGTTAAGTGTGTGTATAAAAGACTCTCAGATATAAACACATTTGTTTTGCTTAACCTATTAATGCACAATTTAATCCTAAAAAGAATTTTAATGTCATATAAATTAGGGTTGTACCAGAATATTTAAATATTCGAATATTCGTTCGGTGGGTTGGTATTCGATTTTCAAATGTGGGATTTGAATATTCGGTTTGTTTGTTTTTTATCTCTTTTCCGCACACCTGGCATCCCCCTCGAAACGGTTCTCATTTGTGCTTGAATATGTTTATACTATAAAATCTGGCGAAATACAATACTTTTTTTTTTTTTATTATCTTAAAGCCTAGCCAACAGTTGAATAGGAATCCAACCTAGTTATACTTAATAAATATATTTGCTTCTTCTTAGCCTAAGTGTTCCCTGCAAGGCTGCCACAGAGTATTCTCTGTCTAGAGCGCACAACCCTTACAAAAATGAACCATGGTTTTACTACAAATAAAAAAAAAAAAAACATGGTTATTGTAGTTAAACCATGGTAACCATGGTAACCACAAAAATGCTACTCTAACCATAGTTTAACCATGGTATTTGTGGTAAAACTGTAGTTATATAAATGGTAATCAATTAGCCAAAAAACCATGGTTACTACACTTTTACTATAATAAAACCATGGTTATTTTTCGTAAGGGAACTGCATGAGCTTATATGGAAGAAGCGCATGCCTGAGCTTGCATTTTGGGTTAATGTAATAGCCTTTTTACCTGTTAGGGATGTGACGGTGAGAACATTTTCCCTCACCGTCACATTACTGTGCAGCCGTGAAAGAATGAAAGTGCGGCCGGTCACATTTTAGTTTCGGTTTTGAATTAGCGTCAATTCGGCTGCGGGTTGCTTGAATGGAAGGTTCATTAGCCTTATTATTATTAAATGAAAAAAAACCAAACAGTACAATGACAAACTCCCTTAAATAGGAGCTTTTACATTTCGCTTTGAAACCAAATCTTCGCGATCATCTTGTCATTCAGCTCCTCACCTGAACACCAGTAACACAGACTATCACAGCAAGCCTATTACCCGTTATTATCAATCTAAATGAATCTACCTGCGAAATATAGGAGCTTGTTACTGGGATATAACAGACCTGTGTGTTTTGTATCATCAGTCCAGTGTCCGTTCTCGAAGCATATAAGCCCTGCCCGCGTGAGGCGCCGCTTCTCGAGATTCCTGCCTTTATTGATGCGCCTTCGAAAAATGAGCGCGCCGCACCACACCGTATTGAGCGCCACAATGGCATTGCTCTCTATTTGAGTGCGCTTTTCGCGCATCTAAATTTAAAATAACGAACTTGAGCTCGCAAAAGACGCAATATATGTGTACAAGCCCCTTAGACAGTGGTTAGATTAGCATAGCAGTCAATAAACAAGACAAGGGAGGTCACATACGTTTAAGTTGTTTTACACTGTCATGAGGAAAAATCAAGCAAAACGCGCCTGCGCATTTGTCGGGCTCAGAGGGTTAATATACTGCAGCCATTCAATGTATATTTTATGTTCTAGATTAATGTGTGCAGTATTATACTATAGTTGTGTGACATGTAAAAAAAAAAAATAGTTGAAAAAACAATATGGTGAATTATGATGGTAAAACAATGTGATATTGCGAAATGTATATTCCAAATCTCAGTTCCCTGATTTAGTTATTTTCAGTGTACAGGGTAAAACCACAGTGCGATGAAAAAGAGGCATTGCCAATCTAAATGACAGGCTTCCTTAGATGGGAGTGTTAAACCTTGCAGATCAGACCATGCTCCAATTTACCAAATAATTTCTCATAGAGTGCAGATCCTTCACCTCTGAACTTTTTTTAATCATCAGCTGATGAAGTAGTCCAAGTCTCTGAAATGGAGGAGTCGTGTTATGCTTGGAAAGCTTTCTTGACTTCGGCAGTCTTAAAGAACATTTGTGAAGTGAACATGTCCTTCCCAGCTTTTAATAAATCCAGATAGCACTGTTATTTTAGCTTTTTTTCTGAGGCTGTGGATCGAAGTAGTGGGGAACGAAAATATTATGGTCGTCCACCATAAATTCTGTGAGCTATGGAAAGCCACAAAACCCTCTCTTTGTTTCACTGAGTCCATCTAACAGTTTAATGAGAAAATCAGGCTTAGGACTGCCATGCTGGTGGGATCCCTGGACGAGAAATGAAGGTGGAAAAGTCTCTCCTCTTCTTCCGTCCCTCTATATTTTCATTCTTGTACCCTTTTGCTTCCATTTTTTTATGAACCAATGCATGTTTAACCAGTCATAGTTGTCTTAGTTTAGAAGGACCACCCTCTCAAGCCACCCTTTGGCTCTAACATCAATCTGTGAGTTGTGCACTCATAAAGGTGATATTTTGTTGTGCAAGCCAAATAATGGTAATAGCATTCTCGTTCATCTCAATGGCTCTAAATTGTTTTGGGAAGAATGAGAATGCTAATGGATATCTTTCGCTGACTGTGATAGACCCCCATAGGTTACAAAATCTTTATAAATGAGCTGGTCATGTGATCTCAATATGGTTGTCCCTAATGAGTGCAAAATGTACTATATTTGATAGCATCCATAAACACAGGCGCTGATACGACTAGAGTCTTCATCTCATGCGAGATGATTTTAAACAATTTCCTTTAAAAGTACTATTCATTTCTTTAGGGGTAAAGCTTTTAGTTTTGTAGTGCTCTACATCCTCTTTAACTGACCCTGAACAAAGAAGGATGTAAAAATCTATTTGAATGTTGAAGAAAACTAATAGCATTAACCCTAAAACACTGGGGATCACTAGCGCTATCCAGAGACTAGCCAGAACATTCATGCCTTTGTGTGTGTTGAGCGAGAGAGCCCCTCTTCACCGTAGCTTGGACTTTGATTTAGAGTGCACTACGAATCCCCGCAGTAATTTGTGCAAAAAGGAAAACACAGACATTTACTGTGCCGATCCAGATATGTTTAGTGGCCATATACCAGCCCATCTGGTTTCATTTTAATCCAGTTGGAGTCACACATGAAATTATACTTGGCTGTCTTCATTTTATTAGTCAGCTTTGATTTATGACCTTCAAAGTAAAAAATAATTGGCCGACATTGGATGTCTTTTATAAGACTTGTTCGGGGGCAAACACGAAAAGCTGGAAAATGAGGCGAAACAGAAGGAATGCATGACGTTATGGCTTGAGAGTGAGCAGAGCTCCAGCCAAGCTTCATTGTGTATTTTTACAACAGGCGCCTCTTTGGCCAGTTATGTTCCACCATGCCAAGGACTTGTGTACACAGCATCAAACAGGTCATGTAACTTTTGTATAAAAAAAACATCTTCATGCGATAGGTCAGCGAGCAGAGCAAATATTCAGCTGTGAAGCAGTTGGGGCCATGGGAGAGCGCTTGGCGTTCTACTAAAAAAGCTTTATATGGGTGCGGACTGGAGGCATTCAAAATGCTCGCGTCTGCGAAAATGCGCTTCCAGAAAATTTTGTCAGAAATAATGTCAAGTTCACAGATGTCACATCTGCATATGTAATCAATGGGGACTTTTTTCCCAGCCTGTCTCAGATATTTTCCAAGTAATTTCACTTAACTCTGGGGCAGCTTCTGCATTCAGCTCAAGTAACTTGGTAGCACTACAGGCATCTACTTTTCTCTTTATCTGTTTCCATCTATCCCTCTCTGACACTACTCACTATGCCAGTAGGCATCAGGGCAGCATTATGGGAAGTGCTGGTAAACAAGCGTGTGGAGTGACTGTGTGGTGTCTTCACAGAGCACTGACTCATTGACGCCCAGGCAGACTATGTGACTGGGCCTGTAGTGGGAGGTAAATACATCTTGGAAGCAGTAGATTATCATTTGATTTTCTTTGTTTGACACGACAAAGTGAGGGAAATTTATGCTTTTCACGGAGTTCAGTGCCTTTTCATTATTCAACCCAACAATTACATGCCCACCTTAGAAGCGAAGTTGTTTCACTTCGAGAATGTAAATGTGCGTCAGTGTGTGTACTGTGTTTGGTCTAACTTTTCATCTAGTAAATGACGTGAATGATGACAGAAACTTTTTGGGTTAGGGTTAAAGGGTTAAGGGTTAGTTTGCTCAAAAATGATTGAATAAAGTCGTTATTTTTGTTTGTTTTTGCGCACAAAAAGTATTGTCATCGCTTCATAAAATTAAGGTTGAACCACTGGAGTCACATGGACTATTTTAACGATGTTTTTACTACCTTTCTGGGCCTTGAAAGTGTTAATTACATTGCTGTCTATGGAGGGGTCAGAGAGCTCTCAGATTTCTTACGGATTTGGAACAACATGAGGGTGAGTAAATGATGACAGAATTTTCATTTTTGGGTGTACTAACCCTTTAAGGTCCCAAAAAAGTGTTTGGATAGAGACCGACAACAGGATGGAACTGGAGGTGTTTTGGCTGCACATAAGCACTAAGCGAACTTACGAAGTCTTGATTTGCTAGTATTATCTGTCATGTTTACAGGCATTGTTACATTCTATAGTGAGTTAATTTTAGGCATTCACTTCAGTTAACTGTTTATTCATATATTTTGTTATCCACTGAGTGCACATATCAGATTCAAGCCAATTTTCCACTATATCCGACATTCACATACAATTGCATTTCGCCCCATAGTGGCGGTCGCACAGAATTTTAAACTGGTTTTGAAGTAACTGTTACCCTACACTTATTCACAATGTTAAAATTAATGAATAATGAATGTACACTCACCTAAAGGATTATTAGGAACACCATACTAATACTGTTTTTGACCCCCTTTCGCCTTCAGAACTGCCTTAATTCTACGTGGCATTGATTCAACAAGGTGCTGAAAGCATTCTTTAGAAATGTTGGCCCATATTGATAGGATAGCATCTTGCAGTTGATGGAGATTTGTGGGATGCACATCCAGGGCACGAAGCTCCCGTTCCACCACATCACAAAGATGCTCTATTGGGTTGAGATCTGGTGACTGTGGGGGCCATTTTAGTACAGTGAACTCATTGTCATGTTCAAGAAACCAATTTGAAATGATTCGAGCTTTGTGACATGGTGCATTATCCTGCTGGAAGTAGCCATCAGAGGATGGGTACATGGTGGTCATGGTTGCTCTTCTATCAGCTTGAATCAGTCGGCCCATTCTCCTCTGACCTCTAGCATCAACAAGGCATTTTTGCCCACAGGACTGCCGCATACTGGATGTTTTTCCTTTTTCACACCATTCTTTGTAAACTCTAGAAATGGTTGTGCGTGAAAATCCCAGTAACTGAACAGATTGTGAAATACTCAGACCGGCCCGTCTGGCACCAACAACCATGCCACGCTCAAAATTGCTTAAATCACCTTTCTTTCCCATTCTGACATTCAGTTTGGAGTTCAGGAGATTGTCTTGACCAGGATCACACCCCTAAATGCATTGAAGCAACTGCCATGTGATTGGTTGATTAGATAATTGCATTAATGAGAAATTGAACAGGTGTTCCTAATAATCCTTTAGGTGAGTGTATATATCCACACAAAACACCACCAGTGCATTTAAAATAAATCACAGTAGGTTTTCTAGGGCTAATCAATTAAATCATGCAAAATTATTGGTAAAAATTTGTACACACATTTTTGTCTTAGAATACACCACGTTGGGTCTAGCAGTCATATATGGTCTAAATGCAAAAGTTCAAATATTTTAATGCATCCAAAGCTCAAATCAGATGGCGCTCCACACAACTCCTGTACTACTCCATTGGAAATTAATGACTTCCGACCTGTCGTTTGTCAGAGATAAATGCAGTTGTCAATCCCAAACACTGACTATATGAATGTAGCCTATGAGAATGGAAAAAGCAGAGCTGAAACATGAAATGGTTTTTGTAATATCGGCTGATATTTTTCTAGAATGAAAGCAAGTGAATTTTTCATGAAGCAAGCTGTGTCACAAAAAAAACTGTTTTTAGGGAAGACGGTATATGAATATCTCATGCAACTAACACAAACTGATTTGCATATTTGACTGTAAGAAATAAATGGGGCCATTTTCAATCTGACCTGCATTCATGATTCAGAACAAAAACCCAGCGTCTTCAGACAGCATTTTTGGGTATTATTTCAGTCAGGACTCAAGACGGGTTTGGATTTGAGAACTGTGTAATTTTTTTGTCTGTAAAATTAAAAATTAAAAAATAAACCGCATTGAATGTCTGCTAAACATTTTTCTGAATACTTGCTTCTGTTCTTGTCCTTGGCCACTACTTGTGAGAAGTTGTATTGAGCTCAGCCAATGAATTAAGGTTTCAAAGAAAGAAGAGTGAAAAGAGGGACCAAAAAGAAGGAAAAAAATTGCCGCATATGCAAGAGAGAGATTTTGCACACCTCTAAAAAGCAGAAAGCAGCAGATCGAGAACATTTTCTTTTCCTTTTTTCAGATTTGGAAGGCAGCCTAAAAATGTGCCTGTCGCAGATGTTTCAACAGAAGGTGTTTGCATGCTGTTCGTTAATACACTGCCATACGGGACACAGTATGACCACCACAATACCCAGTAAGTAACACTCTCTGTGTGTGGAGCAGAGAGCCAACTTTACCTTCTGTTTTTGGGGGAACTTATACCCTGTGGATTGAGACATACCTTTCTGCTGCTGCATTGCCCATGACTGATAATGGCATGTGGGAAGTAATGGTTCGGGGAAGATGGGAGCAAAGCTCTTCCTGGAGTCTGAGAATGTGTAAAGGGCTCAAGTTGATCACTCATCTGAAACATAAGGGAAATGTGAACCTTTATTGTACGTGATTTTTCTCTTCATTTCTTGCCTGTAGTTGGTATTTGGAAGTGAGCGTGTTATGAGTTAATTTTCCCATCTATATAACAAAATAACGGGGGATTTAAAAGAAAAACAACAAATGATTTATGAGGATGAACTTTTAAATGAGGCTCCCTTGTTTCTCACACTAAGGATTGAGGAATTGGTCCATCCTCAACTGTTTTGATTCCAATGCAGTCCATGTAGACAAGCTTCACATTTTTCTAGCAGGAACATGTTGTTCTTGTTATTGAAAGAATTGATGCTTCCCTGTTGTAAAATTCATAGGGTGTATGTTGCATTTTCTTTAGTACATGTTTTTACAGTGCAGAATATTAAATTAATTATTGAAGGCACAAACAAAACACCATTAGGGTGTTTTTTTCTCGAGTTTTCTCAAAATCCCATACTATGGTACAATATCCACACACACAAAAAAGGTATATTATTTCGATTATTATTTGCTAAAAAAAATGGCTTAAAAATGGCTTAAAAATGGCCTACTGTCGTTTTCTGGTCTTAGCTGGTTTAAAGTGGTCTAGCTGCTCTCCCAGCCTGACAAAGATTGTTAACCTGGTAAGCCTGAGCTGGTTTGGTTTGGAAAAAACTTACTTAAACCAGTCTAAGATAGTTTACAGGTCTTAGCTGGTTTAAAATGGACTCCCAGCCTGGCTAAGTTGGGCCTCTTAGGCTGACCAGCTTAAGAAATGCCCAGTCTAGAAGCCCCGGTGAGACCGGCAAACCAGTTTTGCAAACCAGCTTGATTAAGATGTTTTTTTTCAGCAGCTCACAAGTATCCAAAACCATCAACACAGACCAGCTTAATCAGCTTGGCCAGTCTAGGAAACCAGCTAACCATATAAGGCTGGTCTAATCTGGCCAACCTTGTTAGTGTTTAGGCTTTGTGGTCTTTGAGATGGGCAAGAGGGGAGGAAACAACTCTGAGCCTTTTCAATATCGCAATCTATGTTTGCCATGACACTGAGTGGAAGTGGGAAAGCCGGGCTATCGCACCAGTTCCCACTGTGCCCTGTTTAGAAGGAAGTCCCCTGTGTCACGACTTGTGCTGAATGACCCAGAGGGGACATTCCCAAGCTGTTTTCCAATACCAACATCAACATGGGATGGGAGTGTGTGAAGTGGGTTTTATAATGCAGTCACAAGCACTGGCAACAGACTCAGAGGCCACCAGAGACTGTAAAAACGAACACTCCGCCTTTTAACCTAATTCTGCTCCAGTGCATTACATCTGCTGAAACCCACGCAGCGTGCGGCCTGCTCTCAATTACGGCATCTCCTCTCTTTCATCTGCTGAGAGTCTCTCTGACTTTCCAGAACAGATGCAGATACTGAGTAATTGAGACCGTCCCTGAATTCTTGGATGAGTGTCAAGAAGGTTTAACGTGACACAGTGGTTTGAATGTGTAGAAAACGCTTGGCACGGCATACTGAGTGGCACTTGATTGCTTATCTTCTGTATCTCAACAGAATGATTTTCGCTTATTTACGCTCTCCAAACACTAAAGCAAGTTAAATGCGAGAGTCAGCTTGGGAGTGTTTGTCACAGTATTGAGGAGTAACTAACTAAACGGACATAGTGAGTGATACTGCTGCTAACCTATCTGCATTTTTCATTTGAATGACAACAGCTCAGATGTTTTTAATGCAGCTTTTCCAGTAACAAGTTGCAGGGAAGTGTAACAGAGCTAAATCATTATTTTTGGTTACCCTGTGTAACTAGTCCTTCTCGCACCTGCTCCAAGACTATATATATAGCCTGCGTTAATATCGTAATTGTTGTTTTAACAATGTGGGATCTGACATTATCGAGTCTGTCCCTCACACCCAGAGAGTGCATGCATACACTACGTGTAATCTAGTAAGTTAGACTACTACGCGTACGCATTTAGTGCATGCTTTCACTGAGTGATTTAGTCTATTAAAATGCTAAAATGTCCCCAAAATTCAAGATAAGGCAGCAAAAGCAAAAATAAGGCTACAAAAGCGCTGCAGCAAAAAAAAAAAAAAAAATGTATGTATATATATATATATATATATATATATATATATATATAAATTATTATTATTTTAAAAAAAAAGAAAAATATTCTGTGACTGAAAAACAGAATTTTTGTAAAATGCAGACCCCAAACTTTTGAACAGTAGTGTATTTGTTTTAGTAAATATTGTGAAAGTATCTCAGCAATTATCTCCACGTCTCATTTGCTGACATAAAAGTTGTATGTTAATATCAAATTTTATATTGGCCACCCTAGATCTCATACTAGTGGACCAGTAGTTTGTATTTGATTATATTTTGTTCAATAATGTTACCCTAATGGAGATCACCATTGTTTTTGCAGCAGATAAATACCTTTAAATACCTGATTACAATTTATCTATATCAGTCACCTATTTATGTCTCCTATCTATATCAACCACCTATTTCAAATGAAATTGCTGGATAAATGGTTAATTCTCAATGAATTTCTAATGTAGTGTGTGAAATACACATTACAACATCATTTATACAGCAACATCAAAACATCATTACTTTTGTCCATGCTAATGTTTTCCGGTATACTCTCCATTTTACAATTGAATAAAAAATGTCCTCAATTTGACACATTGCATATTTGTTTCTCTGCTTCTCTCATTGACTTGCAAATGCATAGGAGGAGAAAAAAATCATCAGTTATTAAAATTCAGGCAATGTATTCCTGTGTCTGCATTCTATTTGAGAAACGTTATTAATTTCATATATCAAGTTTGGAGCGGCCATCTGTTCGCTCTGCACTGCTGCACCTCCCTCCATCTGCCTGGCTTTAGCAGGAGAACGAGAGAGAGAGAGAGAGAGAGAGCGAGAGAAAGAGAGAGGAAAGTAGAATTGCATTTGCTCTGGTGCCACGGGCTCAGGCATCATGGGAAGTTTCAGCGCGACTTTTTGATTTGTCACTCATCAGAGGCCAGCCTTCGCAGACCTGTCCTCCATTCCTCTATCCCCAGATCCACGCTGCTACTCAGAGTCAATAACCAGCCTTGCCACCATCACCCCCCTCATTCCTACTTCTCCTATCCTCCTCCTCTTCCTTTTGCCTCTTTGTTTTCACTCTCCCTTGTCCTCCTCCCCCTTTCACATCCCTCCCTCCGTATAGAGGAAGCAGATTGCAAAGCCGGCACAGTGAGATGTGTCCCTGCCACAGTTAATTTAGCATCTGTGCCTCCATGAATATGAATACATTTACAAGTCTTGGATATAATTAGGCACTGAAGTGTGGAGAGGGGCACGCAGCTCCAGGTGGGAAGAAAGATGCTGGGAAAACAGGTTGGACTGCAAAGACTTGCAGACAGGTGACCTTTGTAAACAGCTCACATGAATCCTGGACTGAGCAAGATTGGAAACAACAGAGAAATAAAATCAGCAGAACGATTGTAATTCTGTCACTATTAATGTTTACGCAACACGGTGATGGCGTGTTTCACTCGAGTGCGTTGTGAGCTGACAACGTGTGTGTGTTTGTGCGTGTACATATAGCTACTTATGTTTCCATTCAAAGCCTGTGCCTGCTTCACTGGCAGTCTAGAATGAACATTGTCTGCGATAAGTGAGTCAATAAGTCATTTCTGATGATATTTTATTTACCGAGGCACTCTGCCATCCAGACACAGGGGAGGAACATGCTCCAAAATGGCTAATGTTGTGTAGTTTTACCATATGCTGCGGTGTTCCAGCTTCAGCAAGCTGTAACAGCATTACAGCACTGTTCATTTGACATCATACATAATGTAATCTTGTAATAATGTAATGGGGAATAAAAAATCTGGCATGCTGACACTTTTTTTTTGGTCAAAACAGCATGTTTAGATGCAAGTAGTAGGACCAAAATGAATTTCCTTAAATTTTGACCTAATGTTTAGCTTATGTGCAGTGGGAATCAGCAATAATTTTTCTGCTAGTTCCAATTTTTACTTTCATTCACTGGCCCCAACTCAAATGTTTATTTTTATTTGTTTATATTTTATATTTTTCTTTAAATGTTTTACCTTTAACGTTCTTCAACATAATTTGTATTTCTATATTGTAACTTAATCTAAATCTAAATGAATTATCTAAACTATTAGTCTAAATTATTATAAAAATGTATTACAATTCTTTCTTTGCAAAATAATATAATGTTAATAGTAAATACTATTGTTCATAGTTTCAACTTGGTTATATAAAACATGACCAGCTAATATTTGGTCATTTTGAGCATACTGAATTGGCCTATAACCAAATCCACTTGTTGTCCACTTGTTAATTAAATGTACCTTTTTTAAATGTATTATTTGCTGTTAATGTTTGCTTTAGTTAAATTGTTTGTAGTAAATGCTGTGTGAAAGTATATCAGTAAATATCTGGGCATCTCATTTACTGACATTTTAAATGTTTAGTGGATTTGTACGTTTGAAGGATCTTAATAATACTTTAAATTTTTACTTGCGCTCATTGGCCACACTACAAAAAATTGGTACATTTTTATTGTTGTTTATATGTCTATGTGGTGTTTTTAATATGCTTTACAGATGCAGTGTGTAGTATTTATGAGGATCTATTGACAAAAATGCAATATAATGTACATAACTATGTTTTCAGTGGTGTATAAAGACCTTACATAATGAATCGCTATGTTTTTATTACCTTAGACTGAGCCATTTCTATCTCCATACACCGCGGGTCCCCTTATAGTGAAATCGCCATTTTGCGCCGTCATGTTTCTACAGTAGCCATAAACGGACAAACTTCTCTACAGAGCACTAGTCACTCTCTGCTTTCTCCAACGACGACTTCTTTGTCCTGTGTCGGCCTCCGTATCTTCTCTATGTGCTTCGAAAGGAAGGGGTGAGCGATAGGTGGTTGCAATTCACAACCTCACCTGAGATGGTGAACGGGAACATGGTTTGTGTAACATTAGCAACACATAATTAGCTGTTTGATAACGTAGTCAAGCCAAAGTCTTTCTGGTTCAAACATATAGAGCTGAATTAAAGCAGTATTTCCACTTGCCAGTGTGTAGCCTTTACTACAGTTGACCGAGAGTATCAGGTAGTCCGAGTGTCCGATCTGGTGTGATTGATTGGAGGCAGGCGGGGACTAATTTGCATATTCATAGTTCCACTTAGACTAAATGAAGCAAGGGTGTAGAGTTATATTCAAGCTATTTTAAGGCATAAAGAAATTATTTTCACAGGAAAAAACACTTTAAATATGTTTTGATTATAAAAATGCTTTAAGGGATCAAATTGACTGCAGGGGAACTTCATAAATACACTTTCGCTGTAATTTTTGCAAATTCGATAAATCCTCATCTATGTTAGCAAGCTAGAGAACAATGTCTTAGTGATAAATCAGCAGAATTAACAATATCATTGTGGGATGCATAACAGAAAACCAACATTTTAGGTTTTCTAGGCATACAAATGGATGAAAACGTTTTAAGGGTGGCACAGCACTGGAGTTCGTCAACTCATCCGAAACACTCTGACATCCTTATTGTTGAGGCCTGCAAATTTACAAAACAACTTTTTCTTATTACAGGAAGTAGACCCAGCTGGCCCAGCTAATGTGCACATCATAGCTTAAACAAACAACTTGGAGCTGGGATTGTAATGATGACTTGCAGTGGTGTTGAAAGTTGTTAATACTGACAAGCCTCAGATGAGAACATATTATTTGGACAAATTGAGCTGCAAGATTGTAATTGAAGAGTTACGCATGTTTATCAGTGGCTTGCATTGAATAGTTATCTTACAGTTCTTTATTGATCATTAACACTCTAAAATGATCCAGCAGGACTGGAGTAATACTGACCTTCAGTTAGAAGAAGTCAAAAACAAAGGGAAAAAATAGGTTAAAGTTAGTGATAGCCTCAGAGTTAGTGTTCGCTCACAGCATGAGATGATGAGAGATAATTGAATTCAGATGCAGCCATGTGGAGTGACTCACTGATAAGAAAGAGTTTTATAGCTGAATTATGTCAAAGCTCTGTAAAATAAATCACATCAAAGTAATAAAATAAAGGCATTAAAAGAGGAAAGGGTACATGTAATTAAAGTCACACACCAGGCCCCTGCTGGAATTGCCTCGGTGGGGTCTGGATACCTGAGGAGACTGAAAAATTACATTTGACAGTTCGTCTTCATGGAGGTTAAATTTATCTTTTAGTCAACTTTGTTTTCTTCCTGAAACTTAGATGATAGCCATGAATCAATTATGAGCAGATGAGTGATTCAAACCGATGCCTCATAGTAGGCGTAACATTTTCTTGTTAATGGACTCGAGTCTTTCCATGTGAACCGTGCAATTTAACATCCCTTTGATCACTGTTAGCTCAGGAACTGATGGCTTCTTTCATCTTCTTGATATGTCATTTTTTTTCGTCTCTTTTCACAGTGAATTAAAGCACCAGGGAAAACTCTGAAGTCTTTCTCTGGTTGGAGATGAAGCCCAGTATGGGGCTCGCTAACACTTATATGGGCAGATGGTGCCAGTTCAACAGGTGCATGTGGACCATAGTGCCAAGTATCTTGGGCAAGAGGAGATCTGAAAGTAAGTAGGTCTTCCCTCCCTCTCTTCCTCATCCCCCTCTTGGACATTCAGAAGTGGAGGTAAACAGAGCAGTTTTTCTGGACCTTAACATCCCATCCTTATTTCCTCAGTTTCCTCCTTTGTAAGCATCAGCACTATGCCAGAATGCAACAGTCTTTTTCGAGGAGCCAGCCATAAACAATGAATGATTACTGAGTTTGAGTGTTTTCCAACTTTTGTTTGAAAACCAGCCCATTTCAATTTATTCTGTCTTTCACCCTCGGCACATCTTTTATACAGTCTTAATTTCTGTATCAGTTTATTTTCTGTCTACTATTCTCTACTGGCTTCACTTTTAGAGTTGCCAACTTCTGCAAAACTGAAGTTTGAGAGTTACTTCCGAAAATGATCCAAGTATAAGAGTGGCATTCTTTGGCAGTTGGGATTGGGGCAAGAAGGTTAATGATGTAATCTAGAGCTGATTGAACGAAACAGGGATGAGGAAGCAGAAAATGTCACCTTGGTTTAGTTTAAATTGATGCTTTGTCACTCAGAATTACAGAACTGTTTTCTATATGGAGGACTAAAAAATAAATAAAAGCAATAAGTAAGTCAGACAAACTTTCTAACCAGCATATATTGCATCAAGTCAGGCTGACTGACTGTATGACTGAACATATCCAATGCTCATGTGGGTTGCCAGATTGAGGACACGCAACATGAACGAGTGCAATTGACAATGGAAGGCGACAAGCCTGTATATGACAAGCTTAATATGCCTCGTCATAGAGCTTTTTAGATGGATGCCAAGGCTTTTTAGGTCAGGTAGAATCTACGATCTCTGACCTAGTTTGTTTGTTGACTGGCAACGAAATACTATTGGATAAATTGGCAGTGGGCGGGATCACATGGACTAAAAAAACAAAACTGACATTCCGACATGGAACACAAAATTCTTGATAGAATAACTGGCTGTAGCATTGTTTTTCGGAAACCATGATTCCTAAATATCTGCAAACATATTTAAATATTTTTGTGCTTTACTACGTTAAAAAAGCACTATTAAAATGTAATCAAATTCATTGGTTGCTTCTACAAATTAATTATCCAGTAGATTTTTTTTTTACTTGACTGGCAAATGGATAAAGGGAAGCAATTGGCAAATACTTTTTTTGAAATGCAATTTTATTTATTATTTATTTTGTTTAAAATACATTTAAATGTCTATTATTTAAATATTTAACTACATTCAAAAAAATTGTCTGTTACAAACCCACATGTTTGAATTATTCAATTATATTATTCTTTCATTTGTCCTACATACTACAAACTACCAAACTAAACTGCAAAAATATGACACATTTTCATAAGGTTTCCTGACATCCCCCCTGTCTCTCATTGGTTGGACAAAAAGATAAAATGCCACCCTAAATGTATACCATTGGTTGAGCTAATGGGGCTGTCTTGGGCTGGTTAAGATGCTAAAACACATGCACACAGTGTTTGCACTTGCACTTAGGGGGAATCATCATACAAATAGTTTACTTATAGTGGACTCAACTTGTTAAGCTGGGATAAAAAAAAAAAATACACACTTCGACTTTAAACTCCGAACCTCCTTGGAGTTTCATACTATAACAATTTTAATTTAAACAAAACTTCAGTTATATCTGCATAAATTTGACATAAAAATACTTAAATCTAGAACAGGGATGGGTAGCTTTGGTCCCGGAGGGCCATTGTCCTGCAGAATTTAGCTCCAACCTTAATCAAGCACACCTGAACAAGCTAATCAGTGTCTTCACGATTACTAGAAAGCTACAGACAGGTGAGATTTTATCAGTGTTGGAGCTAAACTCTGTAGGACAGTAGATGTCCAGGACTAAAGTTGGGCATCCCTGGTCTAGGAAGTCAGTCAGAGTGTTCCAGTACAAAATGAGTGAGGAATTAAGGGGTGGCTTTGCCAGCTCAGTGAAGAAGCAGCTCTGACTTTAGCACATTGACATTGACCTCTAGAAAGTTCCTCTTTTGTCCCGGGCATCAGCGGCGTGCCAAAGCTGCAGTCTGTGCCCTGTGAGCTGGCAGTGCCAGCAGGCTGGAGATAGAAGAGGGTGGCACAGGCCATCTGGGATATCTCCAGGAGATGCACGGCACGCCTCACACTCATCAGCAGGTTTGAATTTGCACCATAATCACAAACAGATGCTCTCTTCCTCCTCCACCACCCTCCTTCTGCCTCCTTTCTTCCCTTGGTTTGGCTCAGTGTGAAACCTCTGACCTTCACCACATTTAGAGGAAAAGCCTGACCTGATCAAGGGGTGAAAGGAAAGGAAATGTTGGCCTAAAATGTTAATGTATTTCATGTATAATCCAACACAATGTTAAAAGAAGTCTGTTTGATGTTATCTCTCTTTTTATCTCTCCGCCCGTATGACCCGCGGACTGTGTTCGATTTGTGTGAAGAGTGAGCCTTCTGTACTCCTCTTCACTGTCGGGATTCTCATGTGGGCAGGCCCCATGATCATATTTTATTCTATTTATTTATTTATTAATTTGTGTGAACCAAAATAATTGCCTTAGGTTTTCATCAATTTACATGTTGAATCTTCAGTACAAGGAAATCATAAAAGAGGCAACTTTCAAAACTGTATGAAGCATTAGAACAAAAGAACACAACCAAGGCCCTGCTTACGATGCGTATTAAGATGCGTTTTGGTCGATTGGATCACAAGTAAACGAAGGAGACACATACCCATTTACACCTGGGCTAAATCCGTAATCGCCCCCTATACCCTCAAATAGGGCATTATTTGAGGGGACAGCCATTGCTAGCGATGTCCAAAATCATAGTGGACGTTATCGAGTGCACTCCTTCAGTCCCACATTGCACCGCAATAATGAGTGTACAGCCGATGTACACTCAAAGGCTGTCCGAATTCGCTCGCTTGTTTTCATTCACTCCTTCAAGTGAACTGTATTAGTGGACTAACGTAGGGAATAGTGATTAAGAGTTTAGGAGTTTAGAGTTTTTTCTGTCCTGATTTCTTTAAGGAGGCGGTCTATGGGCTTTTTCGGATCTATCAATCTAATGGACAAAATAAGCTAGTGCAATTTACATATGAACGCGCCTGGAGACAATGGAAAAACATACCGAAAGCTGCTCTGATAGCCGCAAGACCACGCCGAACACTGTGAGTGCACATTATTGTGATGATAGAACATTGTGCTTGGTACGTTTTTCATCTTCAAACCAAATTTGGATCTTCAGCTGACAAAGTTTAAATCCCGTCTGGCTAGCACACTTCTCTTAATGTTTATGCATTAGGCCAGTAGGCGGAGACTAGGTGGTCTTTTGTGGCTGTTTGAGCGCATTCGACCACAGAGTTTACGCTATAAAAGCAATCCAGTCTAATGCGTTTTCGACTACCTCCGGAAGTGGTCGAGAGTGGACAAGCTCAAAACATTTTGGACCCCATTTACACCTGTATTTAGTGTCGTCCACTTGTGATCCGATCGACCCAAACGCATCTTTATACCAGGTGTAATCAGGGCCCAAATGTCTTTCTTGAGTGATGTTGTTAAAGGCCTCAGTCTATCTGGATCCAAAAGAGCATGGCTGTAAAGGTGGGTGTACACTGTGCAAGTTCGGACACTCGGGAGGTTGTGCGCCATTGCATGTTACGAGTCGGTTAACCTGATAATCGCGTCAAAGCAGCTAGTACACGGCACGACTGTATGCACAGCGAGATGGCGGCAATCACATGAGCTTTTGCGCTAAACACTGACTGGAGCTTTCAATGTTACTGCTATAACTTTGGATCAAAAAAAGAAAGAAAATAAAAAGACAAGTATACAAATGATTTTGTGAAAAGCAGAGAACAACACAGTCATTCCTTTCAACAAAAACAACTAGAGAGTGTATTTGTGTGTGTGTCAGTGTATGCGCACGCTGTAACCACTGGTCAAAATCAGGCCGACTCCCCACATTTTTTTAAACATGTTTGAAAATTA
Source organism: Rhinogobio ventralis (assembly GCA_039654625.1). NCBI lineage: Eukaryota > Metazoa > Chordata > Actinopteri > Cypriniformes > Gobionidae > Rhinogobio > Rhinogobio ventralis. The sequence goes on from CM077209.1 coordinate 28,064,724, forward strand.
TCGGGAGGTTGGGAGGCACTGGTAACTTGCTCGGCTTGTAATTCATAACAAGCATCAACGATTTCCACGTGATTTCTCCAAAGAGAAGAAATTCACCTGCGAGCTTGTACAACAGAAAAAATGGTTTCTTCCCGGCTTAAGTTGCTGATAATGAAGAGATTATTTTTGTTGTTTTCTTGCCAAAGTGCAAAGTTTTCTTTGAGAAACATCTTTGTCTGTTCTGCTCCATGCACATCCAATACATTGAAAAAAAAAAATGTATTTATTATTTTTTTTTTAAATTGCAAGCTACTAGGTTTAAACATTCACTGATACTCCAGAAGGAAACCAGATGCATTAAGAGCCGGGGGCGTGAAAACATATTGAATTTGAAGATCAAGGTAAATTGTAGTTAATTTGTCTTCCGGGAAACAGGTAAGTATCTTCTGTTGCTTCTAAAGGGCAGTACTAAGTAAAAAAAAACTGATATTTATACAAAATAAGAAAAATTTGGACATCTTCATCCTGTTCAAAAGTTTTCACTCCCCGGCTCTTAATGCGTCGTGTTTCCTTCTGGAGCAGTATAAGGAATCAATGGTTCATAAACTTTTGAACTAAAATAAATTTTACTATATGGAAAAACATTTGTATGTAAAATATCTTATTTAGGACAGCACTTTTTTTGATATATCACATTGATATATCAGCCGATTGATATTTAATTGTGCATTTTCATTTCCTCTATTTTAGATTAAATTTTAACGTTAAACGTTTGCAGTCATCTAACACTTAAATTTAATCTTGTTGTGATACCTAAATTCACTGTTTTTAAATAATTAAATAGAAACTGTGTCCTGTAGGATTTAAAACTATTAATTTTATTTTTTGTTTTATTTTTAAATTATTTAAAAAAAATATTATACAATTTTATATCTACCTTTTATCTGTTATCAGCCATAACATTCCAGTGTTGTTTTACTTGTATTATATTTTTATTAGTATTTTGAATTCGCTTTTATTTTTAGTTTTCATGTTCATTTCAGTGTAATTTTGTTATGTGCTTTAGTTTAGTTTTAGTTTTTATTTATTTCCAGTTAATAATTTTAGTGCATCAACTAATTTTCATTGTTTTTCAAATAATATTTATATTTTATTTTATTTCAGCTTTATTTTAATTACCGATAACAGAAATGTTTTTTTTTAGTTAATAACCCTGATCCATTCAACTAAATTCTGCAGATTTTCCCTCGAATGATGCACAGAAAATGTTCAAAAAGTATTTCTTTTCGGGCCTTGACATTGCACCTCCGCTCATTGGCGGTATAAGGTGCATTAGTCATGACGTATAGGGAGCACTTGTCTAATAGTTCTCTATGTGCATAATAAAAGTCTATATATATGAGCAGAAGTGCTTTATATATATATATATATATATATATATATATATAAAGCACTTCTGCTCAGTGAAGCCACTTAGCTATCTGTCGCGCCCCACCCTGCTGGTTACCATAATCGCGTTAAGTCCTTTCTTCTAGCCTCATATCCAGTCGCTCTGCCGTGGCCACATGGGTTTTATCGATCCGGCAAATATTGTGCTCAATGTTGCAGCACATCCCGTTGCCTGGCTAGCCTAATGCAGTCAATAATTGCCAGTGAAATGGCCAGTGCAGTCGAGACAACTTCATCAGCCACGGGACTGGGGGGCTGTAGCGAGGTGATGTCTGGAGGGAACGGGGAGGTGGAGAAGAGCTGGCACTGTTTCTCCATCACTGCGCAGAACACCATCAGTGGCTCCCAGGGGCCAGGGATTAATGATTTGTGTCTTTCCGCTACAGTGGCACATTGTGCCGGCGCCACTGATAAAAAAAGAAAGCTTCCCCCAACATCTGGCAACAGCCCTGTCGTACCGCTCTATATTGGCTCTCAGTGGCAAGAGGAAGCTCCTCTGCTCTTTCAGTGCCAGGGCTGTGGTTAACCAGGGCACGCTCTGGAAGAGGGCTCTTACTCGGAATGCACTGCGCTTATTTTCTTTGCTGACTGGTTTCACCGTCTGCAAGGGTAGTATTAAGTGTACCCACTAAAATGCACAGCAGATGCTGTCTGATGTAGTGTCTTCCTCTGAAATGGAGTGAGGATTTGTAGTCTCATGTTTTCATCATTTATTCATGTAGTATTATAAATTATCTATTGGTATTCATCAAATGGATAAAAAATACATGTAAATTCCAAAAGCGAGTTGTTACACAAACTCTATCTTGCATGTCTGCATCCAACAAGGGTTGAATTCCCAGCACCACTTCAAAGTCAAATGAAATGTGCTCAGACATTGCTTTTGTTGCCTGGTTATTCAAGAAGTGTTTAAGGTTGCACTACAGGGCCTTTTGTCCTTGTAAGACATATCGATTCGTTTTTCAGTTGCTAAGTAACCGTAATAATTACATCTTTTAAGCAGCCAGCCAATTATTTCCCTGATTTCATGATGGCATGATGAAGAGGCTTGTTTATGAATGGTATTACTAAATTAAAAAGAAAGAATAATAATCACATTGAAAGAAAAAAAACCTCTAGCGCCATTTATGTTCATAACCATTTTGAAAGAAAAAAAACCTCTAGCGCCATTTATGTTCATAACCATTTTGAAAGAAAAAAAACCTCTAGCGCCATTTATGTTCATAACCATTTTGAAATGACCGTGAACTCATGTACTTTTGTTAACCAAAATTCGTAAGGGGCTTTGTTGCAATGTACATAATAGCTATGTGACGGTAATGCTGTTCAAAAATGTTAGTGGAAACATCTCTCTGAAACATCAAAATGTCACGGGTTGATGCATTATTACTGCTGATTTAATGCATGCCTTTACCAGTGGCCATTAAAAGAGGAAATATGTTTTCAATAATATATATATATATATAACCATTTCAGTCGTATCTATTTTTTGAACTGTAATTTGATTGTTTAATTTGTCTCACGTCCCATTCGATTACATGAAGAGGGCGGGGTTTATGACCTATACTGGGACCAGCCACATGGGGACGATCGAAACGCTGTGGCTTTGGTTTCTTTTTTCGGGTCTTGTGCGGCACACTTGTTTGGGACTCGCACACACACACATTCACATATACTGTATATAGAAATCACAGTATTTGCTAATACTTCCTAATTACTCCTCTAAAAGGGACATTCACATTTTTGAGGAAAAAGTAAACATGGATTCCTGGAGTAGCTTGCTGTAATATTATATAATTTGTTATTATTATTATTTAATTTACATGCTTGGAGAGCACATTTGTCACAATGGAAACTGCCATTAATCAGTTCAAACTAAGATGCAAAATATTAAATCATAGTTTTAGTTGAAAAATGTTGCAATTATTAAGTTTTATAAATATACATTTAATAATTATATAATAACATTTAAAACACAAATGACAACGTGCCCTATCCTGATAATTTTCTTGTCCTAATAACATGGTTTAGCCGTTCAGCTAAAATCTGCTTTCATTACAGCCTATTTGTGGAAAATACAGGAATCCTCCCTACATGCAGTTAAAAGAATGACAGGCCTTGTATTGATCTATACATTGGCCATGTTAGTTTAGCTTGATATATAATTTACTCTAAACCTGCCCAGCAATTCATATTTAATATAATTTAACAGTGCAGCACTCATGCCTAATGGTGGAGTATACTGTTAAGTTTTTTATGAGTCTGTTTTATGGCTTATGGAAATTGTTTGCTCTATACTTACTTGAATGCAAGTGTAATGTGTCAATAATAAAATCGAGTAATATCTAATATAACTGCATTGCTGGAACAGTGTGGAGGTGTTCAGGATTGTCTGCATTGGCGAAGAGCGTAATGGGGTGGGGGAGCAGCTCTCCGTGAGCACAAGGTTTGGAGGGTGATTAGTCTCCGGTGCATTCCCGTTGATACGCGGCGTTTGACAGATCTGCACCCGGCGTGGCACGAAGGAACGTGCCACAGATGGCGTAATTAGAGGAAGCTGAGCCAGGGTGTGAAATTTATCTTTGATCAGCACCTTCTCGCCAGATTGTCATCTATGTTAATATGATGATAGCAGAGCAGAGATGGATGGAAACGCCTCGGCAGCCTGAGGTGGGAGTGAGTCCCTGCTCGTCTAATCTTAATTCTTTGTTCACTATGTAGAGAAAAAAAGATACTTCAATGTATTCAGACCTTGAGCTCTCTTCAAAAGCCACAACACCATCATTAGAGACACCTGTGCTGTTGGAGGGAGCTGTAAGTTTGGATTTGGAACGTGAAAAAATTAATAAACATTCATTCTCGTCACAGTTCTGAGGCCCTATGATTTCCACAATGTTGAAAACATGGACAGAATCGTGGAAATCAGTCATTAAAATGCAATTTACAGCATAAAATAAAAAGTAGGGCTGTACAATTAATCAAATCAGATTTTGACTAGTGTCTGTGAATATTAAAAGGCATAAAGACTGCTACTAAAATATGAATGTTCTGCAGGTCTCTGTGTAAATGGGTGGCTCAGTTTTGTCTGTTTACTACACATACTCAAGCACGTGTGGCGTTTGTTGTATTTTCAGCATCCACATGAACTTTAGAGCTGCTCTGAGAGTTAACTTCAAAAGCATTTCACCATTCTTTTTGAAAAAAAAAAAAACACTTTTGTCATAAACAGACAGTAACTCAAAGGTCTTTACTACAACTTGGTTTAACTTCAAGAAATTATGACAGAAATATATTATTATTGTACAGTAGAATGTACTTCTTAAAGTAATAATAATGATAAATGTAACTATTTTTAAGGAAGAACTTACTTTTTTCTTCCATGTTTTATTTTTGAAAAGTAAACCACCGCTTGCGCAACATTTTGACAAAATTTTCAGTTCATATCAAATGTTTTATTTATATATATATATATATATATATATGGTTTTTTTGTGTATATATATATATATATATATATATATATATATATATATATATATATATAAATATAAATATAATTAATTTAATATTTATGCCTTTATTTGATTACCACAGTTTTTAATTTTTAATTTGTATTAAATCATAAATGCCACAAAAATTTAATTCAAATTAATTTGAATGTTATGAATTCAGTTTATTATACATGCTTTTTGAGTATTACAATTTAATTAAACCATCAAAAGGGAATCCAAAAAGATCATGCTCCTAAAAGGACATGAAGGTAACGTGAAATGAATCCAAACGACTGGTATATTCCACGTCTTCTAAATTGATGCAATCAAACAGTTTATTCAATCAAATCAAAACACTGATTAGACCCCATTGTCTTTTTATAATATGGACAAAAACAGCTGAAACATTCTTCAAAATATATTCTTTTGTGTTCCTCAGAAGAAAGTTTTGAATGACTTGAGAGTCAGTAAATTGACAGAATTTGGATTTTTGAATTTACTCAAATTGAATATTTCTATAACAGTAAAGGTAATGAAAGTACTTGATTTAAATATTTGTACAATATGTCAGAGATCAAACTCATTTATTGCTTAGACTAGACAAACGGCATCAATGTTTGGTATTATTTGCCTGTGTTGCAGTTCTTGGAGCCTATTTTGTAGGGAAACCTGGACATGAAATGAGCAAAGGGACTCTGTAAAATGTTTGGCCCCGGGCCTCGCTCGCTTCCCTGATCGGGGAGTTAGGGTGGGAGTCTGTTAGAAGGACCAGGAAATGCAGCTCTAGGGTCCTGTCACAGATGAGGTCCACGCTCGACTTTCATCTGAACGAGCCATTAAGTGTAATGACGTGTAGGTGTAATGGAATGTGCCTGTAACATCTGTGCAGAGAGAGAGAGAGAGAGAGAAGCAAAGGAGGAGAGAAGGGACAATGTTAATAGATTTGCAGATACACTGCTGGGAGAACAAAAGATTTTTTTCTTTCTGCTTTATTGCACTGAGGTCCATCTGGTGCCTGTGCGCGTGTGTTTTGTGTATGTGTAAATGTGTGGCATGCTGTGTGTGCGTGTGTGTTAAATTGCTAAAATGACTGACAAGACTCTCCCACGTATAATTTATGCAAGCATGTAAGGATGCACAATATATTGGTATCACATCATCTACCGATATGGTTTTTTTAAGTATTATTTTTCATATTGGTCTATATTGGATATTTTGCAAGCTCATTTCCTCTGTTTTTACATATAGATTACCTTTGGCGTAATTTTGAAAAACAATAATAATGTCAACAATTAAAAGTAATCTTGAGCAAATACTTTTTTTACTTTTTTTTTTTCGTTTTTAGCATAACTTTTAAAAAAAAATCTGTTTATAAGCTATCATTTGAATTTTAACTATTCTGATTCTGCTTATCAATTTCGATTCAAAACATTTTATTGCAGCTAAATACCATGTAAAAAAATCAGCAGCCTAAAGAACCTTTACAAAAGGAACTTTTGCCTAGGGTTTTAACAAATATACCACAGCAAAAACAGCTAACGTTCAGGTACAGCAATTGAAATCTAATGTTATTAAAATGTAAAATAACAGCATTGTCTTTACTTTATAAATAACATATACACTCACCTAAAGGATTATTAGGAACACCATACTAATACTGTGTTTGACCCCCTTTCGCCTTCAGAACTGCCTTAATTCTATGTGGCATTGATTCAACAAGGTGCTGAAAGCATTCTTTAGAAATGTTGGCCCATATTGATAGGATAGCATCTTGCAGTTGATGGAGATTTGTGGGATGCACATCCAGGGCACGAAGCTCCCGTTCCACCACATCCCAAAGATGCTCTATTGGGTTGAGATCTGGTGACTGTGGGGGCCATTTTAGTACAGTGAACTCATTGTCATGTTCAAGAAACCAATTTGAAATGATTCGAGCTTTGTGACATGATGCATTATCCTGCTGGAAGTAGCCATCAGAGGATGGGTACATGGTGGTCATAAAGGGATGGACATGGTCAGAAACAATGCTCAGGTAGGCCGTGGCATTTAAACGATGCCCAATTGGCACTAAGAGGCCTAAAGTGTGCCAAGAAAACATCCCCCACACCATTACACCACCACCACAAGCCTGCACAGTGGTAACAAGGCATGATGGATCCATGTTCTCATTCTGTTTACGCCAAATTCTGACTCTACCATCTGAATGTCTCAACAGAAATCGAGACTCATCAGACCAGGCAACATTTTTCCAGTCTTCAACTGTCCAATTTTGGTGAGCTCGTGCAAATTGTAGCCTCTTTTTCCTATTTGTAGTGGAGATGAGTGGTACCCGGTGGGGTCTTCTGCTGTTGTAGCCCATCCGCCTCAAGGTTGTGCGTGTTGTGGCTTCACAAATGCTTTGCTGCATACCTCGGTTGTAACGAGTGGTTATTTCAGTCAAAGTTGCTTTTCTATCAGCTTGAATCAGTCGGCCCATTCTCCTCTGACCTCTAGCATCAACAAGGCATTTTCGCCCACAGGACTGCCGCATACTGGATGTTTTTCCCTTTTCACACCATTCTTTGTAAACTCTAGAAATGGTTGTGCGTGAAAATCCCAGTAACTGAGCAGATTGTAAAATACTCAGACCGGCCCGTCTGGCACCAACAACCATGCCACGCTCAAAATTGTTGAAATCACCTTTCTTTCCCATTCTGACATTCAGTTTGGAGTTCAGGAGATTGTCTTGACCAGGACCACACCCCTAAATGCATTGAAGCAACTGCCATGTGATTGGTTGATTAGATAATTGCATTAATGAGAAATTGAACAGGTGTACCTAATAATCCTTTAGGTGAGTGTAGATGAATCCTTATTAAAGTTACAAAAGTTAATCTGTCGAGATGTTTTTTTCTTTTGTTCTTTGTTAAACATAAATGATACAAACAGCAGCAGATATATTAGGCTGCTGTCATGTTAAGACCGAATGCACGGCTCCAATAGAGTTGTGCAGGGATGATGTATTTTTGTAGGCCAAAACCTAGAAACGAGTTAGCATTTTAGCACTTCAGGTTTCATCATAATGAAGCCAATGGGTTTTTTGAATGGATATTTGGTTAAATGCTTGAAATAAGGTCTGTGGTGAACACAAGCTCAAGATATTTTCACGTTTTATTCTACTATATAAAATACATCAGTAATATTGTGAATTTTTTTATGTTGTTGTTGTTAAGGCGGTTGCTAACACGTGTCAAAATGGGACTACAGAGGTTGTCTGAGATATTAAGCGCCGTCAGCTGAATAGGTAAACTCATCAAATTGTTTTTAAACAAAGGGCCAGATTTACAAAACAGGGCAAATCAGTGTGAGAGCGCAATTCTAAAAAAGCGCCGATGGGAGTGGACAGTTCTGCGCATGATCTACTGACCACATGCAAATTAAAGAACACAGACTCAGCCGGATCATTTTCATAATGACCAATACAATCTACCAGTAAGCGTCTGGTTTGAGACATGCTTTTTTGGGGCGGTAAATAATGGCACAAATACCAGTAAATTGACCTATATGATCCATTGAAATACTCTCCTCCCAAAAATGGTGCGTCTGAAAGATAAACTCCAGCAAATGCATATGCAATAAGGTCAGCCACAAAAATAACCCTGCCCACGCCTTTTCAGTGAATTTTTTTCTTAAATCCTGTAGTAAATCCTGACAGTAGTTTTTTAACGCCAAAATAGGGTTTGCGTTGGAGCAAGCAGTTAGTAAATCTGACCCAAAGACTGAAAGAGTTTTCAGAAGCTTAGTGATGGTGATGTTGAAGTCATGTGACTGTGGTATAACCTACGTTTAGCTTTTGACTATTGTATTTACTCAAAATTCATAGAAGTTGTTAATTTGTGATTTATCAAGATGAACAAAAAGTGTAAGAATCATAATATTTTGTTATCCACAGACCTTATTTTCTACGATAATCCAAAACCCAGTGAAAAAATCCTATTGAATTTTTGTCGAGTGAACCAGTGTAATACTAACTTTCATCCTAACATGACTATAATTACATTGAAATATATTGCATTAATTGTATTATAAAATCCATATATAAAATTAGGCTATAATGAAATTATTAAATAATACAATTTAATTTCATCTTAAATACATTCGATCATATACAGTTAAAGAGTAAGAAAAGCTGCGTTATAGCTTCAGCTGCGAGGGTTCTCTGAATAACGCCGATATACGCGTATGTACAGCTGGCTAATGAAATAATCATAATCTGGGTCTTTATTAAAGGTGTTTATTGTGAGAACTGGTGAAAATGGCACACTTGTCATTGCTCGAGGATCCGGACGAGAACCCATCAGCGAACAGCGGCAAGTTTGACGAGAGTGACGAAAGGCTGTAAGGAAAGCGTGTGCGGAAAGCCCTTATATGGAGATGGTTTGGGTGTGTTTTATGCAAATGACTAACCTTGTTCATGCGGCCGCTCATTTAGAATACTCCAAATTCACTAACATCAGAACGAGGTTAAGAACAAATTCATGTGTACGAATGTTTTGTGAATCAGGCGGGGGGTTTTCGTGAGAAGTTCTCCTGTGCGTACAAATAGGAAAAAATCCACGCAATTATTAGTGAATGAGACCGATTGTGTTTACATGGATATTTTGACATGGTTTTGTGTGTATTTGTCTGTTTCAGTATATGCCGTATTCAGTAGCCTATTTGCGTACTATATGCACACAAATATCCCATCTACAAGTCTCTATATTATGATAGACATGAGTTGATACCCATTTTTTCGTACGGCAAAAATTTATCAGTTGGAAAAGTAGGAAAGCACACCTTTCCTCAATAAGACATATGATTTGAGGTATCATTCATGTCCATAACACAGTGCCAGATGAGTTACGTGACAAAGTTTAGTACTTGTATTTAGAGGTTTGTTTGAATCCTCTACATGATTTATAGTGATGTTTGCTTTGATAAAACAGTTAAAGGAACACGCCGACTTTTTGGGACTTTAGCTTATTCACTGTATCCCTCAGAGTTAGATAAGTCCATACATACCATTTTTATCTCCGTGCGTGCCATAACTCTGTCTGACGCACCCACCGCTAGCCTAGCTTAGCACAAACACTGGAGGTAAACGGCTCCATCTAGCCTACTGCTCAATAAATGACAAAATAACGCCAACATTTTCCTATTTACATGTTGTGATGTGTATAGTTACATCGTGTACTAAGACCGACGGAAAATTAAAAGTTGCAATTTTCTAGACCGATATGGCTAGGGACTATACTCTCATTCCTGCGTAATAATCCAGGAACTTTGCTGCCGTACCATGGGTGCAGCAGGCGCAATGATATTACGCAGCGCCTGAAAATAGTCCCCAGCATGCTCTCTGTGCAAGCAGGTTGTCACGTTAGTTATGTTGAAGGAAGCTAGCCTATTTTCAGGCGCTGCATAATATCATTGCGCCTGCTGCACCCATGGTACGGCAGCAAAGTTCCTTTATTATTACGCAGGAATGAGAGTATAGTCCCTAGCCTTATTGGTCTAGAAAATTGCAACTTTTAATTTTCCGTCGGTCTTAGTACACAATGTAACTATACACATCACAACATATATATAGGAAAATGTTGCCGTTATTTTATCACTTATTGAGCAGTAGGCTACCTGGAGCCGTTTACCTCCAGTCTTTGTGCTAAGCTAGGATAGCGGTGGGTGCATCAGACAGAGTTATGGCACGCACAGAGATAAAAATGATATGTATGGACTTATCTATCTCTGGGGGATACGGTGAATAAGCTAAAGTCCCAAAAGTTCCTTTAAAAAAAAAAAAATTCTGTTATTATTTCCTTAATGATAGAAGTGGTTGTTAACATGGTCTCCTCCACTCCTGTATGTTACCTGATGATAGATAAATGTGCTGATATGAAACACTCTGACAGTTTGTTTAACGTCAAGTGTTCTCGAATACTCTGCATATACAGTCCCTCTCCCTGATGTGTGTGTGTCTGAGTGAGTGCTCACATGACCCTACTCATCATTCAGATACTGGGCCGCAGCCAAAACGCCCACCCCAGAGCCTGCTCATAATAAGTAATAATGTGATATTTGCTTTCATGCTTTAAGCGGGTGGAATGTTTGGACCTCCCATTTAGACACAACAGGAATTTGGCACTAAATGTGCACAGGTGCACCGAGAGCGCAAGGGGAAAAAAAATCCCTGTTTCAACATCTGTGTCAGTGGCTGTTGCTATCTCCCTAAAAATGCAGAGAAGCTGCTTTAAATAGCTGCGAGAGCTGGTGCCAGGCCAAGCATGTGTGCCCTGATCGGAGAGGTTTTACAGGAAGGCTTGGAGTATTATTTTCATTCTCTTTTTTGGGGGGGTTGCAGCTGAATTTAGTCTGAAATGTTTGTGCTCGCACTCCTAGACTGCGCTTTCTCTCTCTCTTGCACGCTTTTGCGGATGTCCCTCTGTGAAGGTCCATATGTTCTGCAGCTGGTGTGTGTATGTATGTGTGAATCAGTGAAGAGTGCTCTGTGATAGTGTGGGTAGACGTAATGTTTTTAAAGAATGTGTCATCAAGTTTTTCCCAGGTACCTGCTGTAATGTTTCCATGGCGTTTAAGTGTTTGACAACCTTGTGCACAAAGCTGCAGGTATACTTCCTCTGAATAAAGTGATTGTGGCGTTGATTGTTCTTTTTGCTGATGAATTCCTTTCATAAGTGGAGATGCACACAGTTTTTTTCAAAGCTTGTTTTTTTGTTACATTTAATTATTCAGTTAAATAAATAAAGTGTATTATATTCTGGTTATGTCAAGCTATACTTAATAAATTTTATTTTTTTTATTTTTTATTTTTTTTATACAATTTTCCCCTCTTTGCTGTATTTTCAATGCTAAGCTGAGGGAGTCAATAAATAAAATAAACCGGGAAAGAAAAAAAAGTATAGTTATTTTAGAATCAGTTAATTTTTTTTTTCTGTTATTAATACATTAATATATTAAACTTTCCTCTTCCATCAGCGTTTTTATGGAATTGCACTCTCATGCTAATTTGCCCTGTTTAGTAAATCTGGCCCTTAGTCTGATTTATAAGCGATTTACAAAAAAAATGTCCCAACACGACAAGGATTTTAGATATTGCCATATTTGTGGCATTTTGTCCACATAACATGGGGTTTATCAGGTCCATACACACACTTACCAGCCACTTTATTAGGTATACTTGTTCAACTGCTCGTTAATGCAAATATCTAATCAGCCTATCACATGGCAGCAATTCAATGCATTTAGGCATGTAGACATGGTCAAGACGATCTGCTGAAGTTTAAACTGAGCATCAGAATGGGGAAGAAAGTGATTTTGAATGTGGCATGGTTGTTGGTGCCAAACGTGCTGGTCTTGAGTATTTCAGAAACTGCGGTTCTTCTGGGATTTTCACATACAACCATCTCTAGGATTTACAGAGAATAGTCCGAAAAAGAGAAAATATCCAGTGAGCAGCAGTTCTGTGGACGAAAATGCCTTGTTGATGCCAGAGTTCAGAGCAGGGCCGGACTGGCACAAAATTTCAGGCCAGGAAATGTCACACCCATCCAGGCCAACCCATACACCCACAAAATTTTGGAACCATATTTTTTGTACGGTCATCATCACATAAAAAAGGTTTAATTCGTTAGGCTGATGCCAAGCAAAATAATTAAAGGTTCTCTCTTGAACTGCACCTTCACTTTCCTTTTCTTTTTCATTATCATTTTCCCTGATATATTTCTGTCTCGCCTCTCTCCTTTTGTGTGTGTTTACTTTTTTGCTACTTTTCTTGTAACTGTCACTTCTTCTTCAGCAGGTCTACCGGAACAGAACTGTCTCAACGTTGTTGCAAAAAAAAAAAAAAAAAAAACACACACACACACATTGTCATTTGTTTGCACAGAATCTACATTTATTTAAGGTAAATTCAAAGCATCGCATTAGGAAAATGTGTTGTTGTTTTATCTTAAAATGTCTTAAATATCCAATATTTAACAAAACTAATTCATGCAAATATATATATTTTTTAAATTCTAAAGTGCTTAAATGTCAAAATTAGTTCAATAATTGTAACGATTCACCAGTGTGAGTGCCCCTGGTCACCAACAGAGGGCACTCCAACCCGGACTGTCATTCCATCATTGACTACATCACCCATAATCCTTAGCCCGGACTCATCAGCACTCACTGTTTACACCTGTGTCTCATTTACCTCATTACCTCTACCTATATCTAGCCTGGATCAGGCCTGTTCACCCTGTCATTCTTTGCTAAGTCTTGTTTAGTGTTACACTGCATTCCTGAGTGTTTTCCCTGGTTTCATGTCTCTTGGTTTGTTGGATTTCTTGCCTGTTTCCTGGATTACCCTTTTGCTTCTGTCTCCTGCCTTGTTTGCCTGTTTGGACTGCCTACTTGTGTTTTGACCATGCCTGTACTTTTCACTACGATTGTGGATTACTCTTCATTAAAGCTGCATTTGGATCTCCAACCTTCATGTCTCGGAGCAGTACGTAACCATAATAAATCATGACAGTATCTTTATAGAATAATCATAATATTGAACAAGTTATTGCATTATTACTAATATGTTTGTGGTGTTGTCTGCCCTAGCTCCCTCCAAACGTATAAATCGACATGAATATCTGTCTGCTAAATTACAACTGTAACTTTACAATAGATGATAATGATGTCAGTTAGCATACAGTTTTTTTTTGAATGATGATAGTAATTGGGTGCTACTGCTAACATTTGCTAGCAGTTTAATACTTGGCTATGTTAAAGAAGACACAACCACATTCACCTTTTACAGGTGAAACTGACCTGCATTTGAAGCCCTGAAGAGGTCTGTAATTTTGCTTTATTTTGCTGCTTCTTTGAGAGCTTTCCCTCAATGCTCCACCTGGCCACTTCCTTGAGTCTGTCGCACTGATTATTACTCTGTTCGAAATGGTTTGGCGGATGTGCAGAGCTCACGCGAGCTGAATCGTAGCGTTGCCAGTCAAGACTAACTGTTTCATGATTTATTATCGATTTATTTTCGAATGCCAAACTCGGGAATTATCACTTTAATGCATTGGGGCAATTTTATATATATATATATATATATGTATATGTATATGTGTATGTGTATATAAATATATAAATTTAAAAAGGCAATAATATTATAAATAAAATTATTTATTAAAAAAAGAAAGAGGGCAGCGGGCCAAATCAGTTGCCAGGCCACCAGTAATTCACCCGGTGCTCCCGATGGCCAATCCGGGCCTGGTTCAGAGAATGGCCAGACTGGTTCTAACTAATAGAAAGGCAACCGCAACACAAATAGCCACTCATTTAAACCTGAGGTCTGCAAAAGCGCATCTTTGAACACGCAACACATTGAACCTTGAAGCAGATGAGCTAGCAGAAGACCACACCGGGTGACACTCCTGTCAGCTGAGAACAGGAAACCTGAGGATACAATTCACAAGGGCTAAACAAAATTGGACAATAGATGATTAGAAAAGCGTTGCCTTGTCTGATGAGTCTCAATTTCTGCTGCAACATTCAGATGGGTTCAGAATTTGGTGTAAACAACATGAAAGCATTGATCCATCCTACCTTGTATCGGGGATATTTTGGCGATTATATATACACTACCAGTCAAAAGTTTGGACACACTTTCCCATTTTCTTTGTGTAAAAATAATTATATGCTATGTTGTTATATTATTGTAAGTTGTATTTAATGTAAAATGTTACTGTTGAGGTTTTTTTTTTTTTTTTTTTTTTTTTTCTCCACCTTCCATTCTCATGGAAGTCTTCCTCTTCCTTTCTGTTAACATCCTCACATTTGCCAAGATGTATCAGACTTCTTATCAGTCATATCATTCAAAGGACGAAGTAAAAATAAAAAAAAATAGAAAAAGGCCCAGAAACCACAGCTGAAATGGTTTAGCTGAGCAAATGTTATGCATGCCACTTCTTCCATCAAGACTGCTTATTATTCCCCAGCTTTCTGGCTAAGTGGCTGCCATTCTAAAAGGCAGCTTACGCAGCCCTTAGCCCATCTTCAACTGTAATGTATTACTGTAGAAGGTATCAGCCAATGAGAGGAGTGCCCTCATGCGCCTTGTAGAAGGGTACGGTTTTGACTCGAAAATTGTGGCCTGTCAGTAGAACAAGCATTGCCAGGCTGTCGAGTCATTGCGATTTTGATTTGAAGCATTTGTGACTTCACTGCTATAGTGGCAGAAAAACACTGCTTTTCCTTTCATTTTCACCATACTGCAGCTTTTCTATCAACCTTTCAAAGACATTAACAATTTAGAGCCAAAAATCGTATCTTAGAACAGAAATCTGTGCTTCCAGTATTACTAGAAGCTCCTTTCTATTTATGATCTACGCAAAATGTTCTGAAATGTTTTACATTTACATCTGATAATATTACAGTATATACTGCATTCAGCATTGATCTAGTGAGAAATCACAATTTAACCCAGATCAGGAAGGGAATCTGGTGATGCAGAACGGATATACATGAAGGCATGATGTCTTTGTATGTACCACTTAGGATTTTGTTCTCAAAACAATTTCTATGTACAAGTAAAAAAAACTATTTCGTAAGAAAATTAAGAAATTATATATTAAAAGGGTCATCGGATGCATATTTTCCACAACTTGGTATGATTTTTTAGTCTTTAGAGAATGTAAAGTCTGTAACATACTTTGGTTAAAATTCCTCAATGTTTGTGTAAAACAACACCCTTTTTACCTCGTCAAAAACAGCTCTGTTTACAGCGACCCGTTTCGATGCTTGTCTCTTTAAATGATAATGAGCTACTGCTCACCCCACCCCTCTCTTACGTGGGGTGTGTAGACACGGACAGCGTACAACTGGCTGAGGGCAGAAATATGCTAATATGGGACAGTCCGTCAGCGGTCGTGGCCGGATCATGAAACAGTCTGAAAATTAAAATGGCTTGATTATTGAGTGTTTAGGCTTTTTGAGGATAAGATAAAAAGGAGTGAATTGATTTTTATCGTTGTAGGGAGGTTGTGTCCACACACTGTAAAGACACATTTATATGCAAACACCATATAAAAGTGAATTTTGCATCCGATGACCCCTTTAAAATTGATGCATGTTCTTATACAGTGAATTAATATTATGCATTTTTCAAGTGTGGCAATTGTCCCAACTATAGTCTTTTAAAGGTCTATTATTCTATTAATAATAAAGTTACTTTTGGAACATATACAGTAAATGTTTTAAAATGGGGGGGGGGGGGGGGGTTGCACTCAGTCTCCCACTTAATTTATCAAAGATAGAATTTGTATTATTATTATTATTTGTAGCACTCAAAATCCAAATCGGAAGGGGCACATTTTTAGTGGGCATTATGTTTTTGGTTGTTCATTTTTTTATGTTAAATGTTTTCTTTAACCTTTCAAACTAATTTTGTTTCCTGGCTACATGGAGACGCTGTTCTGACTGGAGGGCAGCACTCCGTAGCCTGGCGTGGAGCGCTTTTATCAAAACCTTTTTGCTTTTGAAACCCTGGCAACTTACATGAATTTGACGTGTATTTCATGGTAATAGGGTTGTATTGTCTGGCAGCTGTTTGAGGTCCTGTAGACTCCGTGGCTTGCTGAAACAGTCTGATTGGAGGTGTATGATCAAAGCGGGGAGTGTCTCCCCTGAGGCCAGGGAAACGTATGGCACGATCCTCGTTATTCTTTTCCGCTCTTTCTGTCTCTTGCACTGTTGGACTAACAAAGCGACTGGAATCTACAAGAGCTCCTCCTTCCTATAAACCTTCTTTTGTGATCAGTGTTGTCCTTAAGAACTGGGTGGCTGAACTCACCTTGTCTGACCTGCAAATAAATACAAAGCTCAAGTGAATGTCATCAATGGCCTGAACACGTGCAGGCTGATGGATGAGCATACAATAAATCATTATGTATTTGAGAAGCAGTTGTCTCATGCAGATATGGAAGAAGCATTATGTACAAATGAAAAAACTCACATGCGTACAGAATGCACAGTGATTTAATATCATTAATATCCAGTTCACAGTAGAGGATGGGAGCCTCTGATTAACACACATACAAAATGTATCATGTAAGTGAAAGCAATTGTTTTGGCTTTAAACATGGTATCAAATTGGCTAAATTTGCTCACTGATACTCATTTGTGGTGTTATTTTTTGAGCGATTGATCGGCTGATTTAAGGCTGACATCACCAAGCACACTTGTTTTATTTTTTGACCCCTCCCCTCACACAACCTGTCATAATTCATTGAACAACAACATATTCAGACTACATTTATTTGCAGTAAAAACAGTAAAAATTTTATTTATTCTTGTGATTGCAAAGCTGAACTTAGTCTTCAGTCACATGATCCTTCAGAAACCATTCTAATATGCTGATTTGTGCTCAAGAAAATTTTTTTATTATTACAATCAGGGTAATAATAACCCTAACCCTACAAACATTTGTGCTGCTTCAAAACCGTGAGAATTTTCATGACTCTTTAGGGCTTTTCACACTTGAATAGTTAACCCTGGGTCATTCTAAACCCCGGGCAAACTGAATTCTGGGTTATCTTGCTTCACGTTTCACACTGCTCATAATTTACCCGGGGTTAACAATTAATCATAAACTGACGTTTCACATTGTACATTCCTAAACCCTGGGTTAACGTTCTTATTTGCATATTTGCGGGGTCAGTGTCATTGATTGGATGAACGCAGCACGCGACCCGTTTACATCGTATTGCTGACTGTACTATCGAGTCTATACTGAATGGATACTTCGGAGTCTGGACTATAAAGGTAAGAATGAAACAGTCTCTTCTTCACTCAAATTGACGCGTTTTCTGTCAGCATTTGACATTTTTCCTCTCAAACACTAAATTTACTCTTTATACTGTACACAGTGTGCAGTGTTTCCGTGACTGTACAAAGCACGTACAGTGTACAAATATGTACGTGATTGGTTGTCTGTTGCTAAGCGTCTAGCTTTAACATTCTAACACCACATAGTTTCACACTGTACAAGTTTGGCACCACAATGCGGGGTTAACACTGCAAAAACGGTGCTAACACCGCTTCTAAATTACAAGTGTGAAACATTCCTTTACCCAGAGTTAAAAGCGGTATTTAGAATGACGTTAACCCGAGGTTAAGCACATGTGAAAAGCCTTTATGATGAATAGAAAGACCTGAAAAAACATTTATGTCAAATGTCTTTACTGTCAATAGTGCCATCCTAATGAAATGAATGCAAGTTAATTTCAATTTATTTTTTGTTTTATTATAATAATTTAAAAAATGTAACCGCACAGAAGGAAGGTCTGTATGTAACTTTTGTGTGTGTGTGTGTGTGTGTGTGTGTGTGTGTGTGTGTGTGTGTGTGTGTGTGTGTGTGTGTGTGTGTGTGAGAGAGTGAGCGAGAGCGTGTGAGAGCGAGAGAGACTCCGTCCACTCTCCATTTGTTTGCCCAGCATCCACAGGTGGTACAAATGACCTTTCATCTGTTTCCCCTTTCGCTTCTCTATTTTCCACTCCCACTCTTCATAATACCATTAACCTGTCCGTCCTCAAAAGGATCACTGTAATTTACTTTCTATTATTAAATCCTACTAATGCTAAGCAAAGCGAATAAGTGCAGATTTTAATGAGGATATTGTTGATATATATATATACACTCACCTAAAGGATTATTAGGAACACCTGTTCAATTTCTCATTAATGCAATTATCTAATCAACCAATCACATGGCAGTTGCTTCAATGCATTTAGGGGTGTGGTCCTGGTCAAGACAATCTCCTGAACTCCAAACTGAATGTCAGAATGGGAAAGAAAGGTGATTTAAGCAATTTTGAGCGGGGCATGGTTGTTGGTGCCAGACGGGCCGGTCTGAGTATTTCACAATCTGCTCAGTTACTGGGATTTTCACGCACAACCATTTCTAGAGTTTACAAAGAATGGTGTGAAAAGGGAAAAACATCCAGTATGCGGCAGTCCTGTGGGCAAAAATTCCTTGTTGATGCTAGAGGTCAGAGGAGAATGGGCCGACTGATTCAAGCTGATAGAAGAGCAACTTTGACTGAAATAACCACTCGTTACAACCGAGGTATGCAGCAAAGCATTTGTGAAGCCACAACACGCACGACCTTGAGGCGGATGGGCTACAACAGCAGAAGACCCCACCGGGTACCACTCATCTCCACTACAAATAGGAAAAAAAGGCTACAATTTGCACGAGCTCACCAAAATTGGACAGTTGAAGACTGGAAAAATGTTGCCTGGTCTGATGAGTCTCGATTTCTGTTGAGACATTCAGATGGTAGAGTCAGAATTTGGTGTAAACAGAATGAGAACATGGATCCATCATGCCTTGTTACCACTGTGCAGGCTGGTGGTGGTGGTGTAATGGTGTGGGGGATGTTTTCTTGGCACACTTTAGGCCCCTTAGTGCCAATTGGGCATCGTTTAAATGCCATGGCCTACCTGAGCATTGTTTCTGACCATGTCCATCCCTTTATGACCACCATGTACCCATCCTCTGATGGCTACTTCCAGCAGGATAATGCACCATGTCACAAAGCTCTAATCATTTCAAATTGGTTTCTTGAACATGACAATGAGTTCACTGTACTAAAATGGCCCCCACAGTCACCAGATCTCAACCCAATAGAGCATCTTTGGGATGTGGTGGAACGGGAGCTTCGTGCCCTGGATGTGCATCCCACAAATCTCCATCAACTGCAAGATGCTATCCTATCAATATTGGGCCAACATTTCTAAAGAATGCTTTCAGCACCTTGTTGAATCAATGCCACGTAGAATTAAGGCAGTTCTGAAGGCGAAAGGGGGTCAAACACAGTATTAGTATGGTGTTCCTAATAATCCTTTAGGTGAGTGTATATAATTAAGGTTAATTGGGACACTTTTTCCCAAGTCATCTCAATGGCAAAAAGTGTCCTATTCACCCATATAGTGTGTGTGTTTAAATAAGGGCCTTTTAGAGTTGACAATTGTGTTAACGGAGGAGAAAAATGTGAAGTATGAAGTTTTGAAATCATTTAACATCACCGGCAAAAAAACAAGTGACAAATTCTACCAAACTAAGTTCCTACAAACCCAGCTGTAGGCCAAATATCACAGCACATTTAAAAAAAAAAATAATGAATAGCCTTGAAATACTTAAAAGTACCTATCTCGTGGGTAAATAAAATCCAAGGTGGATGAGTCATGTTTAAAAAAAATGTGTCTCAATTAAGAAAGTTAAATAAGCCTAAACAATTAAATGAACTTTAATCACTAAATCCAAAAAAAGAAAACTAATGATAAATATTATTACAAAAAACATCAGTTTGTAAATCTGTTAAATAAATTCTATGCTGACCCCCTTTAATCAAGCCTTCTTTTCAGGCACATCTTGTACAAAGAAAGAGAAACATTTTCTTCTGTTTCTCCAGTGACACTAATAAAAACCACACACTACTATCTGTGCACTTGCCAAGAAAGGAAGAAACTTTAGGATTATTTATTTGTTTTCCAAAGGAAACCAGCACTCACCAGTGTGAGGCCTGAGTCATGCTGCCTGTTTATTTGTAATGGGATCCTTTCTCAACACTGTATTATATTTCATCTCTCCCAGCGCACAGCCCATCTGAGGAGTTGCCACATCACTGACACAGTATGCAACATGCGTATCTGGTTCTGAACTGATCCTTAAAGTCAGCATGAAATGAAAATTCGCTATTTTGAATCTATTTTCTAAACGCATGCTACAGATCTTATTGTGAACAATATACCTGTGCATCTGTGTTTTGACCTCATAATGTTTATTCAAAATGGACCTTCTGGGGAAATGACAGACTTCTCTCTGGTGATGTATGCAGGACTTCTTCAATTATTTAAGTCTACGTAAAGACCCCCTGTGGTGAAAATCAAGTTTTTAATGTTGTTTATATGTCTATGTGGTGTTTTTAATATGCTTAATAGATAAACCATGTGTAAATTCATAAGTCAACACCATTGCTGAATATTTTCTCCTTAAAATATGCAGTGAAAAGCGCAGTTTGAAATCGCCGGTGTTTCTTACGTCACAAACTATCCTTGTAACCAGTCACGTCAATGTGCGGACGGGCTTTAGCATATCAGGCGAGTCTCAAGAGAAGCCAGGTTATCCCAGTATATTTTTCTGTTGATATGAAAAATCGGGGTACATTTAGCAATATAGCGGGTGAATTATGTATATGATGTATACTACGATGTTATGGTGAACTATATGCCTTTCTCCGCTGACTTTCTATGTTCAAAGCATTTCTAAGGATGTTGATTTTTAGAAGGCAGCTGTCTGACTCTGAGATGGTGAACGGGAACCTGGTTTGTGTAATATCAGCAGCACATTATTAGCTGTTTGATAACATAATCAAGCCAAAGGCTAATCATATTAATTACCGTTATATATGTCCAACGTTGTAGAGAGCGATACATAAAACATATTACCATTCTGATACATCGACTTGTAGACGAGCCTGTATGAGTGAGTGGAGGCGGGGTTCATTTGCATATTCATATACTAAATGAAGCATGGGTGTAGAGTTACATTCAAGCTATTTTAAGGCATAAAAACGTTTAAATATATCATTTTGGCGATTTAAAGATGAGTTTTAAGGGATAAAATTATTGACTACACTGTAAAATCCAACAGTTGTTCTTACTAAGACTTTTAACTTCCAATAATGTCCAATAATTTGTTGAACTTAAAACCACTGAGTAATCTGAACTATTAATGCAATCAACAACCAATGCATAGATCCAATCCCTCACCCTACATTTTTTCTTTTTTGTTAAACCATTATATTCAGATGTACAGTATGTCACATACAGAACTGTCACAAAGATCTGTCACTACTTCTGCTTCATTGCGACTTTAATACTGCACCGATGACCCCCTCAAATGCTATTGTCTTTTCAGAGATCCATGTTACTTTAGCAGGGAACGGCAAAGAAAGAGTGTTATCTACTTACGCAGTGATTCAAATCTCTGAAGCACAGCTGTTTTCCCTTTCGGAAAACATCTTGATCCGTTTTAGTCTTCTGGTATCCATGGATGTTTCTTGCTCACTCACTTCTATTGTGTTTTCTTGAGGTAGAGAGACACAAATAACACGATTCTTGTACTGGTCTATACAACTATACAATACAGTAAGCTCATTGTATTAAAACACACTGTCATAGACATCTCTGCCATGTAGGGTTCCTTTCAGGTAATTGCTCCCCTATTAGTTTCTGCCCAGTGCATCTGACAGATATGAATTGGATCTTGCCATGCAACCCGCTGATTAATGACATTTAAAATGGGGTCTTAATTGTTGGGGAAAAGTGTGAGGTGAAGGAGAGGAGTGATGTTCCTATCCACACACCTGTGATTAGAGAGCATGAAGTGCGTTTGTGTCTGCCCTCCTACACACATATAGGACAGATGACCCCGGGGGGAGGCGCAGAGCTCCATGCGGCCTCGGTTGGGCTGAGAGGACGAAGGAGCGGAATTAATACCGTGTGTGATTTAGTGTGCACATCTGCGGCGCGCTGCAAATGAGGAATTCTATTAGCGCGCGCACGCGGCCATAATTAACCTGATGCTATGCACAGCTGGCCACCTCTGCTCCAAGTGTGGGTGGCACGGCGGCAGTGCTAAATCAATCTGTGCTAATTGCAATGCCCTTCTGCATTCCGCCACGATGCCCGTGCCGCCATCGTCTGTGGTCAGTGGGCTGTATTTCCCTCCTCACATACTTTGAATTGAAGTGGACCATGGAAACATGCTCTGAGACGATTGGAGTGTCGCCATCTGAAACTGTGACTCCATATCAGTTTCCTGGAAGGCCGATACACTCCGTCATTTAGTCTAATGATCAATTGTGCTTGTTCAATCCACAACACACCCAGAGCCAGGAATCGTTTTGTCATTCATAAAGCCTGAGCCAGAAACCCGCAGTTTTGATGCCACAGTTAACGTTCAATGAAGAACGTTCAATGTTACCTACCTACTTGTCTGAATACTAAAGTGATATAATTTCCTTGAACACACTACCTAAAATTTCTCTGGCCTGTGTCAACAATATTTATACGTTTTTAAAATGAAACACAACAGGAAGTCTGGATATGTGAACAGATGATCATGCCATACCTTGCTGTGTGAATCATCAGCGAAAATTGATGGAACGTACATAGCCAACCTGATTTTTTCGTATCCACAGTTTGATAAACATCACATAGGCAACCATGATTCATTCATTTGGCGCATCCTGTTACGTCAGAGAGCAATCAAATGAAATGCTCCTTGAGACATTATAGCGCTCATAAAACCTCTCATCTCATTAGCCCGGCTCACTAACGGCACGGAATATTCATATGTGATTTTACAGAGCACACGTGGATGGAAAGCGAATGGCGTGACACGAGACGTGCTTCTATCAATCACTCATCTTCCTAACATGGCAACTTTGGCTATGACCTTCCTGTGAGAGTTTCTGCTCCGATTGAGTCTTTCAACGTTATTACCGAAAGGGCCTCGTTAGCCATTATCCCGAGGGGGGAGGAAGGTACAGGGAGAAATGAAGACATTTGGTGGAGGTCGACCCCTTCCTCACACGCTTGTGATGGAGCTATGGATTAAACAGCTGGAGGGGGATCCCAGGGGGCCACTGAGAGAGACATTCTGCACTACAGCAGTAAAAATCCATCACACATATTTCAATTGCCCTGGCAGCATTAATAGACACTGCTGTTCTTTAATATTTGATGAACTGGCTGGTTGGACCATCCAATGGCGAGAAGAAAAGGGTAATCAAGAAAAAGGTAATAGAGAAGTGAAAGTGGTTTTGTCATCCATTTTTAATCCTTACAGGGGAGAGGGGTAAATAAAACGGAGAACACAGCTACATGCACACAGACGCTTGTATTTTCCATTCATGCATAGCATCATATTTTTTATGTATTATTTTTATTGTGTATATACAAATAAGATTTCTCAATGTTAAGTAGTGTCTTAATTTTTCCAGAGCTATATATATATATATATATATATATATATATTGACAATATACATTGACAATAATGCAATCTGTCTTTCCTCAAAGGTTAAAAGTTTGGGTGATATCATGGATAGCACACTATCCTTTGAAACTCAAATTAATATCATCTTGCGGACTGCATGCTTCCACTTGCGTAATATTAACCGTCTCCTTCCCTTTCTCTTAACCAATAATACGGCAGTTCTTATTCACGCACTAGTCACTTCACGTATAGACTACTGTAATGCTCTTCTCACAGGTGTTCCCTCTAAATTGCTACAAAAGCTTCAGTTGGTTCAGAATTCTGCAGCTTGTGTTCTTTCTAGAACACCTTCTACTGAGCACATTTCTCCAGTTCTTCAGCAATTGCACTGGCTTCCAGTAAAGTATCAGGTTCAAGATCTTGCTACGTACTTGCAAGGCACTTCATAATCTTGCACGCCAATACCTTACTCAACTTCTCCATGTTTACACTCCTTCACGTGCTCTCAGAACTTCATCTTCAATTTCTCTTTTGGTAAATTCCTGGGATTCGACTAACTACCATGGGTGCCAGATATTTTAGTAATGCTGCCCCCCGCCTATGGAACTCCCTTCCCCTTGATGTTCGCAATAGCGATTACCTGTTGACTTTTAAAACACATCTTAAGACATATCTTTTTATACAGGCTTTTTAATAATATGTTTTATTGAGTCTTTACTGCACTTTATCTGTATATGCGGAGTGTTCGTTGTGTGTTTTGTCTTGTGTAGTGATCTGTATTTTTGCTTGTGAGTTGACCTTGGGTGTTATAAAAGGCGCCATTAAATAAAATACGTTGTTATTATTATTATATATAAAGATTAAAATATTTGTTGATAATTATTTTCAACGTTTTGTACGTATGTGTATGATATATATAATATGCGCACACACACATATATGTCTGTTGTTGTACGCCAGAAATATTTAAGTTATCACAGGGAATAAAAATGTCTGAACTAAGATATGAGACATTTCTATTTTTCCAGAGTCTAATAATTTCCATGTTTCTGTCATTGCTTTTAGCCTGCCAGACTTTTTTTCTTACATGTAACTGCTGCAATTAGGGAAAGAGCAAATAAGGTGCTGGCGAGGACCCGTGTCTACATATGGAACCCATTCTATCCCTGTATGCCATGCCTTTATACGCTTCACAAGCGCTTGCGTCCATTTGCTGAAATTTGTCAAAACTAATATGGAATCAAATTGATTAAAACGTTAACACATGTTCAAAAGATCCAACAGGCTAATCCACGTGCAAATGGTGGCTTGTAATTGTAGGCAGGACAGCAGAGCACACTTTAGAGTTGTTTCGTTCTTGACATTGAAGGATGAAAGCCGTATGACATTTTGAACCACACAAGTATCATCCTCTGGGTTATAAATGGAAGTGTGCAGTACTTATGAAGAAAGAGGCACTTGTAAAAGAGCTTTGTAGTTTTACTGTTTGGCTTTGAGGCTATCTATATGCTAGCAAAGTTCTTTGTACTCATAAAATGTACACTTTTTCTAAAATTTAATCGTCTTAGACTTGTGGGTGTGTCTAATATGTGTCCAATAAAATGCTCAATAGAATGAAAATGTAGCTTATAGTGCCTACCTATGGCTAGCAATAGCAAATAGCAATCATGCATCTTGGTTCACATCTTTGACGTAAACTAAAGGCTATTAGCTATGTTAAAAAGCCGTGATGTCTCAATTCGTGATGTGATATAATGGTATCTTTACCAGAAGAGATTTTGCACATGCTAACCATGCTTTAGTTTTACATTTGTCATAAAACAGGCAAAAGTCTCTCAAGTGCCTATTGTGTCTCCAGTCGATCATTGTATCCAAAACCGCCCAGTTTCATAAAACATGAAACTAAATTCTGCATTTCTTAAGACCAGGCTCTTTTTTATTTGTCGGTAATGTTCCTTGAAGACCATTACACCATGTGTGCTGATGGACACAGTTGTTATTGCATCAGTCTGAGTATCGGTATGTCACTGGAGGCCTGTAGTCTCGTTCACTCTCCCACTGCGTGTATCTGTGATGCAGCTCAGCCTCCGGGAGAGCTCCACAGAATCGGCCTTTCAGGGAGTGTTTATGTAAACCAGGGCAAATTATTCCACCAATTACAGGGTCGCCAGGGTCAGCGCAGCTTGGAAGGGAGCACGGAATCCAGGCTGGGCCGTGCCGTGCTTAAAGGAGTTCAAAACATCTGCTGTGAGGGTAAGGAGTGGAATAGAAGCTGGAAGCTTTCCCTGGCTAAACAGCCAACCCACATTAAGATGCTTTACTTCTTAACTGATAAATCATAGCGGAGGACATTTTGCCAAAGTAATGACAAAATGGGCTGATTTTGATTCCAGGTGAGATGGGGAAGGGACACAAAGAAAGAAAAAGACAAGGAGAGTGCAGGAAATGGGGGAGGTGTGGGAACAAAGAAAGGGATGCTCTAGTGGAATTCACTTAGAATGAATTGCACCCTCCAATAGCACTGTTTTGGCACTTGATTTACTAAACAAGTAACACTGCAAATATGTCCAAAAATGCAATTTTCACTACACAATTCCTAGTCTTGTGGTTCAGAGCTGAGTGCTAAAATTACCAAAGGTGCACATGAATATAATTTATAGAATGATCGGCATGATCCATAGAAAATAAGGAGAAAAAGAAGGGAGTGAATTAATAAAAAAGTAAATATATAACTGAAATGACAAAAGGAAAGCAATCTAAATTACAACAATTTTAAAAAATACAACATACCTGGGAAAAACTATGATTAAACAAATACTCTTTATAATAAAATTGACCTTTAAACAGTTTTTTTTTCTTTTGCAAAAAACCTTTGCAAACCACCTGCATCAAACATGAAAATGTCACTAGAAGACAATATGACAGTAACACTGTTCTGAGAAAACTGACACTGGTATGTCCATAAAATGAAACTAGAAAACTATAGTAACATTTCTCTTACAAAAAACTAAACTAAATTGAAAAGGCAAGTTTAGGGTTAAACTAAATTGTGGCTGCTTTGTGAATCCGTAAAAATGGCACAACTGAATTTGCCCTTCTGTTCAAGTGTAATGATTGGTTTCTCACTGCTTCAGTGCTTATCTCCGTCTCTCTCTTTTACTCTTTTTTCTTTTGCTCCCTTTCAGCAGTGCAAGGGGAAAATGTGAGAACCAGATGTGAAGCCTTGACTGCAGATGTGCTCGCTTAGAGGCCAAGAAAAAGCTAATCTCAGGACCTCGGAAACACACACTCACAAGCCCTCACGAACAGACGGCGAGGCAAGGAGCATCTCTAAGGCAATACTTCATTTTGAATAATTCATTTAGGAAATGATAATGGCACTGCACTGCTGTCTAATAAAGAGCGTCAGTCTCTCGTTACAACCAGATCCTGCTCGCCACATTTTAGCCGCTTCCAGGAATCACAGGAATGAGAGATACTGTGTGCTCCTTTATTTACTTAGCAGATAATAACCTCTTACCACACACTCTCTCAACAGAGTTAAAAACATGCTGTCTTCTCTCCCGCAAACAGCCTAATGGGTTTAAATGCTCTCAAATATTAATGCCTTTCCTTCAGACACTACAAGCCAAGCCCATTATTATAACAAGCAGTGGCCTGGCGGACTGGGATGAGGCAGACAGGGAACTCATTGTTAATGAAATGAGTGCGAACGGTAAAGTTACGAAGGGTGTACAGCCCTGGCATTTTTCCGATAACTGTAGCTGTGAATTAAAATCCAGTTTGTTTCTATTATCAGCATAGACAGAGTTTATGGGAGTTTTGCCCTCACAGAGGGGAAAGATCATCTTGTTTTATCATTGTTTAAAAGAGGATAAAACAAATAAAACACTTTTTAATTACTATTGTGGATAGAAAATAATTGTTATATATTTGATTTTACACCAGCACTTTTTCCTTCTTGCACTGTATACTTTACATAACTTATCAGAGCCTATAAACTTTGTTATTTTCCATGTATGTCTTGTGTTGTTTCAATTATTGATTAGCATTCAGGCAAATGCAAAATCAGATTATAGTTGACGGATAATAACTGATTGTGATTGGTCAATTGGTGATTGCTATTTTGTGGTCAAATATTTTAGTAATGACTCTAAATTTTATAAACCAATATTTGTCCCAGGAACCAATTTCCTACATTTTTAAGGTGTGTGTGTGGGATGGAATTATGGGATGGGATTCCAACAAAGATGGCAATATCTAAAGTGTGTGTGTGTGTGTGTGTGTGTGTGTGTGTGATTTATGAGGACACAAATTTGTATAATAACACAGGAATTACACTGGTATTACGAGGTAAACATGAAATATGTCATATGTCATATGTCCTCATAATTAAAACAGCTTTAAAAACATACTAAACAATGTTTTATTAAGAATGTAAAAATGCTGAATGTTTCCTGTGATGGGTAGGTTTAGGGGTAGGGGTAGTAGAATGTACAGTTTGTACAGTATAAAAACCATTATGCCTATGGAATGTCCTCACTTAGATAGCAAGGTGTGTGTGTGTGTGTGTGTGTGTGTGTGTGTGTGTGTGTGTGTGTGTGTGTGTGAGATTTATTTTAAAATCTGCTTTTGCATTTGCTTAAAAGTTGATCCCAAAAGTTTATAGACTTATCGGATGCCATGTACAACAAAGCGAGAAGATGTGTAAAAAGTGCTGGTGCAAAAGTAAAAAATATAGCACAAGGTTTTAAAAGAATAGATTACTCTAATTTATATTGGAAAGAATATTTAAAAAAGGAGGATGTTTTGATTTATTTATCCACAATAAACAGGCTTGAAATCCCTGGAAAATTCTCGATAAGAGAGAAATGAGCCTTCCACCCAATTCTTCTCCCTCATTACTGTTCTATTCATCCTCTCACTTCCAATGAGTATTGATTGGGCCACATTTGCCATGGAGTGTGCACCTTATGCTGACAGGCTGCCTGCTATGTGTGTTTGTGTGTGTGTGTATATCAGTGTGTGTTGGTGCGTGAATGTTTGTGTGTGTGTGAAAGTGAGTTTTGTGGCAGCTGTCAGCTGGTGTCTCCCCAGGATGAGCTCAGTACAGCACAACCCATCTCCAGGAACCTTTGACCCCTGCTTTCTCACCGGGGACCAATAACATGTCCCTTGATTTAGTGCAGGGAGGTTACATGGTACTTATGTTTAATAAGCAGCACACAGAGCTGGGCCTCCCCAGCAGGACTTTGGGGGTAATCACCTCATATCCATCTTAGGCTGGTTTGGAAAGGGAGGAGACAGCCAATGAGTGGAGGAAACAAGCTCTTTAGGTTATTGGATATTTTATGATTTTGGTAGAAGAAAGTTATTTATGGTCAATTATAGAAATGTGGTTAATCAGATTTCATCATCCATTAAAAGAAGTCTCTTAGAAATATGTGAGAATGTTATTTGAAGATTGTTGCTTGCTTTTAGAAATTGTGTTTGTCTTAACTGGAATTGTTTTATGGAGCTGGAATTTGTTGTATCTTTCCGGATGCTGTGGTTTATGGAAAGAAACCCATGACTCTGAGTTCTTACAACAAAAACTGTCAAACATAATCAATACATCACACTTTCACTTTGTAGTAACTCTGCACATGTTATCCTTAATATGACCCGTCTTTGCACGGCACTCCTTGTCAACCAGAAACGGGGTGTAATTTCTCTTAAATATGACACTTTTCGATATTTAATACTTCCATAAATCTATTTGGTGATTTTCAATTTAACATAACCAATCACTGGTACAGTAGAGTTCTATGAAGATAATGCTTTTTGTGTGCGTTTATATGTGTGCTTTTGTTTATATGTGTAGAGAGAAGGTGGGCTGGCTGATCCGGATACCTCATTGTCAACATTGTCCGAGTGTAACATTGTAGTTTCCTACAGAACGGTCCTAGCCAAGAGATTTGAGATATTTGGTCTGATTTATTACATGATCTTGTTTTTCCTCCATTTACTTAGCATACCATCAAACCTACTACTACTCTCTTACAAATGCAAATATCAATCTCAAATGGATAGAATATAGATGGGAGACATTTGGGAAGAAAGAGGTGTGGTTTTGTATAGTGATAGCCTGATATATTTACGAAGGTAATTCTGCCTAGTGGCATTCGGGGAAATTAAGTGTTCTGAATAGTGCACAACCCTTCTACTTACCCAAAAATGAAAATCAAAATGAAAATCAAAGTCATCATTTACTTACCCTCAAGTTGTTCCAAACCTTTGTGAATTTCTTTGTTCTGCTGAACACAAAGGAAGATATTTGGAAGAATGTTTGTAACCAAGCAGATCTCGGCAGCCATTGACTACCATAGTATTTTTTTCCCCCACTATGGTAAATGGCTGCCAAGATCTGCTTGGTTACAAACATTCTTCCAAATATTGAGCGTGACTAAATGATGACTAAATGTTATCCCTTGGTTAGTAAATACTAATATTAGTAAAAGCTAATATAGTGTGAGTCTTCATTTCAACTAATTTTTATTTAATGCTTTATTTATAATGTTATAATCAAAGGATATTTCACATATCATTATTACTGATCACCCTGCTCTAGATCAGCATAGACCCATAAAAAAACTCATTGCTCAACCACTAGTATGTATTCAAGCCCTGTTACACAGTTGCATAAAAAGCAAATCAACTGCATCGATTGCATGGGGGGGTTTGCAACAAAGCACATATAGATCAAGATCAAACGTTTCGGCCTATAGTATGATTCACTGAAGAAGGCTGATTGCCGAAATGTTTGATCTTGATCTATATGTGTTTTGTTGGCATTCTTTATTTAAATTATGCAACAAAGCACATATATCTTCTGTTTTTTATTTGAAACTGACACATGTAAACACATGTCTGAGACAAGACAAAAGGCATATGCAGCTTTATTAAATGCCTCTTCAGATCCTGACAGGGTGCTGATGTTAAGAAACACCTGCTATCTGCTAAAACACATTACCAAACTCCACTACATATCATCATAAAGACTCCAACTCCAATTATCAGATCCCAAACCCAGTAATAGCATTAATGAGCAAGATTTGATTGTGCTAAAAGTATTTCTTTGAAGAAATGTCTTGATTAGGACACTAATCATTTTTAGTCTTAAAATCTTTGTTTTTGCAAGGCAACCATTTTATACCTCACATTTTCATTATTTGCCGATAGTGGTTGATTCATTTCACTGTCATTATTTACTTACCCTCATGTTGTTTCCTCACGACTTTCGTTCATCTTTGGAACACAAATTAAGATATTTTTTTATAAAATCTCAGAGCTTTCTATCCCTCTGTTGCAGCTACACAACTACCACTTTGACGCTTTAAAAAGTTAAGAGATTGTAAAACTAATCAATATGAATTGAGCAGTTTAGTCCAATTTTCTGAAGAGACTTGATCGCTTTATATGATGAACAGATTACATTTAGGCTTTCATTCGCACATAAACATTGATCAGCGAACATAAACAGAAGCTGAACTGACCTTGTGAGAGAACAAATCTCATCGGTTCTTGCGGAAGCTCAAACGTGCTGCGTAACACACGAGAATGAACCTCATTGGTTCTTGTGGAAGCTCAAACGTGCTGCATAACACACAAGAATGAACCTCATTGGTTCTTGTGGAAGCTCAAATGTGCTGCGTAACACGAGAATGAACCTCATTGGTTCTTGTGGAAGCTCAAACGTGCTGCATAACATACGAGAATGAACCTCATTGGTTCTTGAGGAAGCTCAAATGTGCTGCGTAACACGAGAATGAACCTCATTGGTTCTTGTGGAAGCTCAAACGTGCTGCATAACACACGAGAATGAACCTCATTGGTTCTTGAGGAAGCTCAAACGTGCACGAGAATGAACCTCATTGGTTCTTGAGGAAGCTCAAACGTGCTGCGTAACATGAGAATGAACCTCATTGGTTCTTGTGGAAGCTCAAACGTACTGCGTAACACGAGAATGAACCTCATTGGTTCTTGTGGAAGCTCAAACGTGCTGCGTAACACGAGAATGAACCTCATTGGTTCTTGAGAAAGCTCAAACGTGCTGCGTAACACGAGAATGAACCTCATTGGTTCTTGAGAAAGCTCAAACGTGCTGCGTAACACTCAAGAATGAACCTCACTGGTTCTTGAGGAAGCTCAAACGTGCTTCGTAACACACAAGAATGAACCTCATTGGTTCTTGAGGAAGCTCAAATGTGCTTCGTAACACACAAGAATGAACCTCATTGGTTCTTGAGGAAGCTCAAATGTGCTTCGTAACACGAGAATGAACCTTGTTGGTTCTTGCGGAAGCTCAAACGTAATACGTAACATGAGAATGTTTTGCTAACGTTACCTTTAAGTTATAAGAACGTTATTTTTGAATGTTCTCTGACTGTTTAAAGCGTAAAAATTCTTTTTTTGGTTATTCAAACGTAAGGGAACATTCCATTTTATAATTTTGAAACATTTAAAAAAGATTAGATGAACATACAACAAAAATGAATGATCTATAAATGTTAACCAAAGTTTTGAGAACGTTCCCTGTAAACTTGGATTCTGTTTTGGTTAGCATCAACATGTAGCTTTATATAGTATACTGATTAAATGGAAACACATTCAAATATTGAAGTTGTTGTCCAGCAGGTGTTGTCAGATGCAAAGACAGACCTGTGTATCAGCTCTACACCCTCTTGAATACACCCAATGTCACCTTTCGCTGAAGCCCATGTAAGAGGGGTGGACTCTGGTTTGAGGGGCTGTCATACACTGGACAGTTTTGTACCAGTCACCTTGTCTTTTCTTTCAGGAGCTAGTGAGCATTTCCTTTCTCCATGAGTGCCTGTGCTTGGCCTGAGGGAAGCCTAATGATCCTCTGTCTTTTCTGGTTTGTCATGTTGTCTACACCCCTCCCTAGCTTCACCAGAAACCAAAGCTTTCCCTGCACCATTTCCAGCTGTAATGCTGCAAATTTGACTGACCTCCCTGTGCCCTTTAAAAACAGGGCAGTTCAGTTTAGTAGATAATAGCATGTTACATTAGTAAAAAAACATTATTTCTTTATATCCTTCTAAAATAATCAAACTGAAAACACAATTTATTCACTTTATTCCAAGTTAGAGACACTTTTTTTTAGATTTTCTTTTTTTTTCTGGAGACAAAAGAATGGTAAATGGGTAAGTGCTTATGGGTAAATTTAAATGTACTTATTACTTCCATTCTGCTCATTTCAACTGTCTGACTGCACTTAATTAAATCAGATTGATTAGACCTTTCCTGGACGTCCCCCATAATCAAGTAATTATGACAAATAGAGGAGTTCATACAAACTCCGGGTCTGAGGACTTCTTTTCTAGTAACAGAATAGTCCTGGTGAAACAGTCAGACAAGCATGTCACATTATGAAAATCCTGCAGTCGTTGGGGTCCGTTCACACAGAATGTGTTTTTGCATTCTTCTGCTCTGCTTTTGCTTTGTGTTTCTATGTAAACATGCACTAGACGGATGTCCTTGGCCATTGTGCTCACATCTCGCGTCTTTTGCAGTGTCTTGAGCATGACAGTAAAAACGGAACTCAAGTTAAAATGAGTTAAACAGGCCATATGATGTTTTTTTAATGTTTTCCTTTTCCTTCAGTGTGTATCTGTTTGTACATGTATAAGATCTGCAAAGTTACAAAGCTCATAGTCTCCCACAAAAGGATTTTATTCTAAGAACACACTGATCCAGACCTGCATAAAACGCCTCAATTGAAATCCAGATGTTATTTCCACAAACGTCTACATTGCGATTTGAAATAATAGCATAATGCCCAAAAGCCCAAAAGCATGTGCAAAGAAAGAAGACAAGGCTTTAGTGCATTGTAGTGTTGTCACCATGTTGTGGTGTTTTGATGTTGGTTCTGATCGATCTGCTTGATCATCTGCATCTTCAGAATCTGACTCGGCGTGAACTGATGCTGTAAAACTACATATGACATTTTAACTGTTTGTGTTTACATTTGCTTAAAGGGATAGTTCACCCTGAAATGAAAATAAAGCCATCTTTTACTCACCCTGCTGTTGTTCCAATCCCCTATGTCCTTTTTCGGACCTTAAAAGCAGAATTTTTTTTTAAAAATAGTCCTGCATGCGCTTCTTTCTATAATGGCAGTGAATAGCGACCAGGCTAAAACATTAAAAAAATTATACAAAAGTATCACGCAATGATACAGTAAGATGCGCGCCATTTATGGAAAGAGTTCAGGAGGCATACTATAATGTTTTGCGAGAAAGAAACCATATTATTCAGTCAAAACACTGAGCTCGGCCGTTACTCTGTGCGTGCTCCTGTGACTGCGTACGAGCAAAAGTAAAAGATGG
Source organism: Rhinogobio ventralis (assembly GCA_039654625.1). Lineage (NCBI taxonomy): Eukaryota > Metazoa > Chordata > Actinopteri > Cypriniformes > Gobionidae > Rhinogobio > Rhinogobio ventralis. The sequence continues at coordinate 28,099,111 of CM077209.1, forward strand.
CTTTATTTTCATTTCAGGGTGAGCTATCCGTTTAAGAAGCCTTGGAAGCTGAAACTCACGATTATGATAAGGGACATTACATTTCCGACACCTTTCCGATGGCAGTCACAATGCACTGGGTCAGATGGCCATTCAGAGCACTCTAGGCTTTTCAGAATGAGGAGCCAATCAGAGCATTTCAGACAGACTAGTTGCGTCCCAATTCACATATCCGTCCTAAATAGTATTTGAAAATATAATTAGTACATCCCAATTCATATTATGTTGAAATGAGTATTACAAAGATACCCGGATGTTCTACTATTTGCGGTTAGAATTCAAAGTGCAGATCGATTCTCACTCTAATGGCTAATATTGCCCACAACCCATTGCAAGTTGGACGAGGTTTCGATTAGAACTACAAACGCGGATAAAAAGTGTAAAAAAAAAACTACAAACATGACGGATGTGCGAGTCCGATGGTTAAGTAGAGAGGTTTAGATAAAGGGGTTTGAGTGAGTAATAATCAGTATGTAACTTGATGAAAATATATTTATTCAGTGTTATCGACATTAAATTTCATCTGCAACAGCATTGTGAACTTTTTAATGATACATTTGGCCATTAACTTTTAAATGCATCACTATATTTAAATTGCAAACACATGAGGAGAGTGTCCGCATTAAAGACCCACGACGGGCAGATCAGCGTGCTACTGCATTTCTCTCTCTGTGACTGTGACAAGATGATTGACAGGGCAGCATAGGAATAGAGGTGCTGCAATAATGTACAGTATGATGAATGGTACTGAATGGCTGTGTGAATGGTAAATTACTGATTTTTACACTTCGGCTACACTGGTTTGTAATTGTTTTTTCTATGTAAACATGCTAGATGGGTGTCTGTGACTGTTGGGCCACATCTTTTTGGCTGATTTTTGGCACCATTAATGCAGCCTTTTCAAGATATTTTTAATAGAAGAGCACTAGCTTCATTGTAGGTCTAAAGGTTTGGAATGAAGCTGCACTTTTACTGTAATGTCTTGTAACTGTTTTTGTAACTGTTCAATGTAAACATTTTTCGGTGTCTCATGCCGAGGTCACACTAGACTTTGAGCACTGCAACGGACAAGATTTGACATCATGCACTGAAGGCAGATGCAAATATGCAATCTACCACACATTTCTGTAATGCTGCAAACCTGCATCTTCAACATTTGTGTTCTTTTAATTCCTTTAGTTTCTTTTAGAGGTCATGTTGTGATGTATCAGTATGCTATTGATCACACATCTTCCTGTGATACAAATTTGCAGGTCAACGTTCACCAAACATTTACATGCATATGAATGGGAGTTAATGGAATGAAAAGTGTTGTGTGACTGTCCTTTTAAGTTAAAAAGTTTCTGATATGTAGCAATGAGAATAAATGCCAAGCAAATGAATAATGACGCCAGTGATCAAAAATTTGCAGATATAGCACAGTAAAATGTAACTCTTTCGAGATGACAAAGAGACTATTACATTCATTTCTATACTTTTGACATATAAAGGGCCTTATCATACACACGGTGCAATGCGGCGCCAGGCGTGGCGCAAGTGTTTTTTGCTAGTGTCAGCCCGACGCAGTTATCATTTTCACGTCCTGCGCCATGTTGTTTAAATAGCAAATGCATTTGCGCCTATTTGTGCACCCATGAGCATGCTGGTCTGAAAACGAGGTGTGTTCAACTGAATTTGACTGTGCAATATTTTTTGGATTATTTAAAGAATGCATTAATAATGTGCACCTATAGGCGGGTGCACAACGCGCGTACACTCTGCTTATCATTACACACAAAAACAGCACACAAACTTTTTTAAATATGAAAAGTTAATAGGATTCAAATGTAAAAGATTATTATTGTGTACATAAATATAAAATTGCCTACATGTCATAATGGATAGCTATTGCATGTGTCAGAATTAGCCTACCTATTTGCAGTAATGACGAGCAAGCAGGCGTCATTGGACAAGCAGATCCATTTCCTCGCTAGAGAATCATTCAGTTTTTCCGCTTTCAAATTCCGCCATGTAAATAGCGATCCACCATGGCGAAAGTGCAACTGGCTTTTAAAGGGAATGGGAGATAAGACTCTGATTGGTTTATTACACGTTATGCCCAAAACACACCCATTACTCATTAAGAGAATAGGGACAACCCTTTTAGACCATGCGCCGGGCATGCCAACCATTTTTCCCATCGTTAAACTAGCAAAACTGGATTCGGACACGTCCTACATGCACTTGCGTCATGCGCTATAGACCATACGCTTAGTTCATTAAAATAGGGCCTATACTGTCTGTATGTCAACAACTCATTTATTTCTATTTGTATCTTTTAATCCTTTAGGAAAAAACGTCTACTTAAAGCATAAGTCTCATAAGCTTTGAAAGAGCAACATCTGAGCAATACATTCCTGGTGAGCTTGAAAACACTGTGTTATAAACCTCACACATCCTACAATTCCGAATGTCTAGACAAAGGTTCAGTTATTATAACTGACACAAAATCTAAAATTTCTGTTATGAATTCACAGCTATTTTCATGTAATCAGAATAAGGATTTAATGGTCTGCTCAATACTTCTACTGAAGTAATTTTGATGCACACTGTTTTTTTAGGCTTTGAAGGACGTTTATTATTCTCGAAATGAAAAACGCCCCCTGTTCAGCATCCTTTAAATTTATGATTAAACGTCAATGTTGAGGACATTAACAGGGCAATTTTGCACGACAGAATAAAAGAAAGGATGGGTTGGCAAAAAACAGAGGGATAAAAAGTTCCCCCCTAGGAGCCGTTGAGTTAATATTGTTGCTGAAGTGTTTCGGTAGCTTTGATTGCAATTTTGAGAGGAAATTATCTCACTGGGGGGGTGGCATTGTCCAACTGTGTGTACTGTTCACATTAATACAATCTCTCTCCTCGCTCTACGCTCCCTCTTTCTTTCTCGTGTTTTGTCGTAGACTCTGATAACATCCAGCTGGAGAAGCATGATGATGTGACTAAGTGTTGCATGCCTCGGATATTGACCGCATTCATAAATTGAGCTCTTTGTAGAGGCTCTCTCCTTATCTCCCCACTGCACAGCTCTCACTGCATTAAATGGCCTGATCCACCAGACCAGAGAATAAAAGCTATCTGATAAGAGTCCGAATGCTTCTCTATCAATTCATTCATTGTGTGCAACAAAGCAGTGTTTGCCTGCATTGTTTCACACACTCAACATGTGGTTGTGTAGGTATGGCCAGATGCGTGTTGTGTTTGCATTGTCGTTTTAACCTTGACTCTCAACAAACCTGTAAGGCCTCGCTCAACGAGGAGCACTTGATGATGTGAAGAGTTCATTTTTCAGGTTTTTCCGCCCTCCCCCATTGATTGGACAATATGAAAATGATCTCTTTGTGAAAATGACTCTCTCAGAGTGGCATGGACACTTGGCATTCATATTCATTTAATTACCGAGTGCATTATTACCTTCAAAGCGTTTTCTACCCTTCTAACATAATGGCTTTTCAGCGATTCTGATGACATTTCCTTTCATAGGCGGCTGCACCTCCATAAATTGCTCAGGCTGTCTTTGACAGCTCCAGTCTCTCTGCTCACATGCCTGATCAGACAAATCAACCATGCCTTAATTGCAACACCACCGTACTGACACAACCCGAGCATGCCACACTAGCAGTACAAATCACAGCATTATCGCTCCATCTGTACCTGTTGTCTGACTAGAACTTTTTTTCCCCATTTTTTCTTTATTTTTGATTGGATGACTGCAATTAGATTTTTAAAGCAAACTTGAGATAAATTAAACGTATACAATATATACAATAATACAATACCAAACATTCAAATTATTTTTATTTATAATATACTGTGATGCCGGGCTGGTGTTTTTACTTCCATGATGTGTTCGGAAGAGAATACTAGCTTAATACTTACTGAATACTCTGCAGGGTAAAATCTATATACTGCCTACTGTTTTAATACTGGTAAGGGAAACAGTAATCTTATGGCACAATAAACATTTTAAACAGTAGTATATAAATGGCACAGGCTGATGGGTCATTATAGGGTTTATTCTGTCATTAATTACTCACCCTCATGTCGTTCTAAACCCGTAAGACCTTCGTTCATCTTCGGAACAAAAATGAAGATTTTTTTTATGAAATCCTTGAGCTTTCTGACCCCCCATAGACTGCAACGTAATTGCCACTTTCAAGGCCCAGAAAGGTAGTAAAAACACTGTTCACGTTGTAAACACAGTGCAGCACTTCCGGGTAAAAAAAGAAAGCCGGCTCAGTATTGGCCATCTCCTGCGTCAAATAAACAACCTCAGAGACTGACACGGAAGAGAATAAATTGTTGAATAAAGTTGTTATTTTTGGGGGGTTTTGCGCACATGTTAGGAATTAATTAAAATCCCTACTCAAAGAGATGGAAACCTTCCGTAACAATTAACAGAGATCAAAAGAAAAAAGATCCCTGGAGTCCCCGCTCTCACCCCCAAAACTTTAGGACCACGAAACGCTTATAAAGTGCAAGAAAAATTTATTTATTAAACAAGAATAAGTAAGGAGCCACATTACTTCGGGAAGGATAGAACCAAAACAAATACAAAAAGCAAAACTAACTAAGGTTTGTAAGATTGGAAAAAGTTTGCATATGCCAGAATGTGTCTGAGAAAATAAAGGACATCAGCATCTGAATCGACTCATGCATTTAGCATCCCCATCCGAGACGACGTCACGCTGAGTGAATCATCTACGAATGACTGTAAATTTACATGTCTCTCCTTTCACCTGCATCTACCCCCATCTCCCCTCCAGAATTCGTCTCGGTTACGACTGTAACCTTAGTTCCCTGAGTAGGGAACGAGACGCTGCGTCACCGCTTTGGGAACGCCTCTGCGTGATTGCGTCGTGAAGCACATGTGTAATCAGTCCAATGGAGAGACGGAACGTCATAGGCGGGTGACGTCATCGACCCGGAAGGTATAAAGCATACCGGCAAACAAACGCCGCTAGCTTCTGTGGTAGAGTGAAGCAAGACGCTTTTGCGGGCATGCGGGGAGTATGGCAGGGTGACGCAGCGTCTCGTTCCCTACTCAGGGAACTAAGGTTACAGTCGTAACCGAGACGTTCCCTTTCGAGGGAACTCGCGCTGCGTCACCGCTTTGGGAACGAGAATACCCACGTCCCCATAGGAGCCGGATGCCCGCCTGTGCATTGTCTAAAAGGCGAGCACCCGAGCCCCTGGAGTAATGTCAAGTTCGTAGAACCTCACGAAAGTGAGCGGCGAGGACCACCCCGCCGCGTCACAGATGTCTTGCAGGGAGGCCCCTGCTAGGAATGCCCGAGAGGCAGCCATACCCCTAGTCGAGTGTGCCCGGACAGCCAAAGGGAAAGGCTGCCCGACCACCTCATAAGCAAGTGAAATAGCCTCAACTATCCACTTGCTCATCCTCTGCTTAGAGACCGGACCCCCTCTCGAGGGTGGACCGTAACACACAAACAACTGTTCCGATTTTCTCCACAGGGCAGCTCTGTGGACATAAGCGTCTAGTGCGCGAACAGGGCAAAGCAGATTGGATCTTTCCTGGTCAGACGTCAGAAAGGGAGGTGGACAAAAGGCCATAAGTACTATGGGTCTCACAGTATTAGTGGGAACCTTAGGAACGTACCCCGGTCTGGGGTGCAGAAAAGCTTTAGCCATACCGGGAGCAAATTCCAAGCACAAGGGTGCCACAGAGAGGGCTTGTAAGTCCCCTATTCTTTTTAAAGAAGAGATAGCCAGCAGAAAGATGGTCTTTAAAGTGAGGAGTTTCTCAGAAATTTCTTCAATGGGCTCGAAGGGAGCCTGAGAAAGGCCCTGAAGGACAATAGATAAGTCCCAGGCCGGCACCCTGGTGCGTACTGCGGGCCTCAGTCTGATAGTGCCACGGAGGAAACGAGTAACTAGGGGGTGTCGCCCGAGGGTAACACCATCGAAAGGAGAGTGGTAAGCTGCTAAGGCCGCCACGTACACCTTCAAAGTGGAGGGAGCTAACCCAACGGAGAATTTCTCCTGCAGGAACTCCAGCACCGCGCTCGCAGGGCAGTTAACTGGATCCCACAGGCGATCTCTACACCATAAGGTGAAGAGTCTCCATTTCAATGCGTACAGTTTCCTCGTGGAGGGAGCTCTAGAGTGTAGGATGGTCTCCACAACCTCGGTTGAGAGACCGGAGCTTAAGAGCTGGGCCCCCTCAGAGGCCAAGCCCACAGATTCCACAGCTCTGGGCGTGGGTGCAGGAAGGCACCGCCCGACTGAGAGAGCAGGTCCCTCCTGCACGGAATCTCCAGGGGAGAGCCGTTGAGGAGCGACACAATGTCCGAGAACCAAACCCGGGCTGGCCAGAACGGAGCTACTAGGAGCAGATGGGCACCGTCCCGACGAACTCTCTCTAGAACTCCCGGAAGCAGAGCGATCGGGGGGAAAGCGTACAGGGGCAGCCTCGGCCACTCCTGTACCATGGCGTCCAGTCCCAAGGGAGCTGGAGGAGTTAGAGCAAACCATAGACGACAATGAGTGTTGTCTTGAGTTGCGAACAGGTCTACTTCGGCTCTGCCGAATTTTTGCCAGAGGAGCTCCACCACCTCGGTGTGGAGTCTCCACTCCCCGGGCCTCGGCCCCTGCCTCGACAGGATGTCTGCTTCCGTATTCAGGCGCCCTGGGATGTAGATTGCCCTGATTGAGAGCAATTTCCCCAGGGCCCACAGGAGGATTTGACGAGTCAGCTTGTACAAAGGGCGAGACCTCAAACCCCCCTGGTGATTTATATAGGAGACCACCGATGTGTTGTCTGTGCGAACTAGAACATGATGGCCCCTGAGATACGGCAGGAAATGTCTCAGAGCCTGGAACACAGCAAGCATTTCCAGGCAATTTATGTGCAACGCACGATGAGAGTCCTGCCACAGGCCCTGGGCCGAGCGACCACTCATGGTCGCCCCCCAACCCGTAAGGGAGGCATCCGTGGTCAGAGTGACCCGCTGGCACGGTACCCCCAGTAACGGGCCTTGGGCTAGAAACCGAGGGTCCTTCCACATGACTAAGGCGCGGAGGCATCGCCGCGTTACCTTGATCACGCGAAAGGGATTTCCCCTCGGGGAAAAACCCTTGGTCTTGAGCCACCACTGTAAAGGTCTCATGTACAACAGGCCACGAGGAATGACGTTGGACGCTGCTGCCATCAGGCCTAACAGTCTCTGATACTGTTTGACAGTGAGTGGCTGGTCTAGTTTCACCCCTTTCACAGCTGAGAGAATCGACCCTACGCGAGGCTCTGATAGACGGGCCTGCATCAGGATCGAATTCCAACACACACCCAGATACGTTATTTTCTGTACTGGAGAAAGAACGCTCTTCTTGAGGTTGAGCCTCAGCCCTAACCTCTTCATGTGTGCGAGAACAACATCTCGATGTTGAACCGCCAGACGTGCTGACTGAGCCAAAATCAGCCAGTCGTCGATATAATTGAGAATGCGGATCCCCTGCATACGCAAGGGGGCTAATGCCGCGTCTACACACTTGGTGAAGGTGCGGGGTGATAGGGCTAGACCGAAGGGAAGCACCCGATATTGGTACGCTTGTCCCCCGAAAGCGAACCTCAGGTACTTCCTGTGCTGCGGAAGGATGGAGATGTGGAAGTAAGCATCTTTGAGATCTATCGTGACAAACCAGTCCTCGGACCTGATTTGGGACACGATATGTTTGAGTGTAAGCATCTTGAACCTGAACTTTGCCACTGCGCGATTCAGAGAGCGCAGGTCCAAAATGGGGCGCAACCCCCCATCCTTCTTTGGCACTATAAAATAGCGACTGTAGAAACCCGACTCCCTGTCGGAGAGAGGAACCTTCTCTATGGCCCCCTTCCGTAGGAGGGTCTGGACTTCTTGAGTCATAACCAGAGCCTGCTCGGGGCCCACCAAGGTAGGTAGGACCCCCTTGAAACTGGGTGGACGACACCTGAACTGGATGGCGTACCCTGATCTTATTATCTGCAGGACCCAACGAGATATATTTGGCAGTTTTTCCCATTCTGGCAAAAAATCTACTAGGGGTACCAGTCCCTCGAGACTGGCCTCTGGTATACTGAGTGCTGGGAGCACAGCGCCCTGAAGCGGATGACCGGCAGGGAACGGCTGACTCGACAGCGCCACCTCCTTGTCTGGAGGACGCGGGCCATCCTCGGATGACTCGTGAGGGCCTTCCACGCCCCGGCACTCCGGCGGGGTTAGTGGAGAGACCCTGTGAGGGTACCGGAAAAGGACGGGCACCGTATGCTGAGGTGAACACCGCCTGTTCCCGAAGGGGGAAACCCTCATTGCCCTGGGCCCACTGGCGTCAGGGCTTCTTAGACGCAGCCTTCCTAGAGATGAGAACAGTCCGCAGATCTGCTCTACCCCTAGAGGGCTGCGTCTGGGGGTGTCGCCCACCGCCCCACCCTTTCTGAGGGGGAGTACGAGTGGCGACACTCTGTTTCTGTTGCGCCCGGTGTACGGAGCTTGTACTCGGTGTCTGCTGCTCCCGCACAGCAGCAGACGAGGCCTGGGGCTTTCTCGGGAGGAGCTGCTTGAGCGCCGCAGACTGTTTCTTTGCCTCCTGAAACCTGTCGGTGACGGTAGTGACAGCGTCACCGAACAGGCCGTCAGGAGACAGCGGCGCATCAAGCAGAAAGCTCTTATCTCTCTCCCGAATCTCGGTCAGATTAAGCCACAGATGCCTCTCCGTAGCCACCAGGGCTGCCATAGAACGGCCTATAGATTTGGCCGTCTCCTTGGTGGCTCGGAGAGCTAAATCTGCTGAAGATCGGAGCTCATTGACTAAGTCTGCTCCGATCTCCTGGCTGGACCCCAGGTCTCTTAGCAGGTCGGCCTGGTATGCCTGCACGATGGCCATAGTGTGCAGGCACGCGGCGGCCTGACCCGCTGCCGAGTACGCCTTGCCCACCAAAGAGGAGATGGTTCTTAAAGGTTTGGTGGGCAAGGTCGGAGTTTTAATGGCCGATGCCGACTGAGGAGAGAGATGGCTCGCAAGCGTCTCCTCCACCTTCGGCATCGGACCATACCCATGCTTCTTCAGCCCCTGGATGTTACTATACACGGACGTTTGGGGGCTGAAGACACGAGAGGACATGGGCCGCTTCCACGTTCTCGACACCTCAGTGTGGAGATCCGTGAAAAACGGTAAACTCCGACGTGGAGGCTGGGCAGAGCGGGTGGGGAGAAAGCGCTCGTCCAGACGGCTCTTGGACGAGACGCTCTCTTGATTCTCTTGTGGCCAGTCAATGTTTAGTTTGGCCACAGCTCTGCACAGCACCTCCAATAGCTCCTCACCAGCAGGGGATTGAAGTGGCGAGTCTTCAACCCCCGCGTCAACGCTGCAAATATCGATCTCGTCAGAGCTTGATAAAAGCAGCGCTGAGGCTGCCCCCTGGGTGGGAGAAACCGCGGGGCGGGCTTCCGAACCCAGAGAGGCAGCACTGGATCTGCCAGGTGAGGGCAGAGAAAGGGCTGGGCCCGTCTCTAACCCCTCTGACAGATCCATCTGCGAACCCCACGACATAAGCTGCCGCTGTGCCTCAGCAACAGCGGGGCCTGTGCCGCGGGGAACGCGAACCGGGACACCCTCCTCAAAAAGTGCCCGGCGGGATCGCAGCACTCTCATAGGCAAAGCCTCACAATGCTCACAGCCGGCCCCCTCGAGAGCCGACTGGGCGTGCTGTTCACCCAAACAAACAACGCACATCAAGTGTGTATCCCCGCTCGTGATGTGACGAGAGCAGGGAGGAACACACTTTCTGTAACGCTGTTCGCTCGCCATAATGTCTCTCTCTATATGTCAGTGTGAATGCAACTTGTAGAAAAACAAGGAAAGTCTGAACTCAGACACAAACACAAAACTGGCAAAGACAATGAAACACAGAGCGCTTGCTGAAAGCAACAGAAGCTAGCGGCGTTTGTTTGCCGGTATGCTTTATACCTTCCGGGTCGATGACGTCACCCGCCTATGACGTTCCGTCTCTCCATTGGACTGATTACACATGTGCTTCACGACGCAATCACGCAGAGGCGTTCCCAAAGCGGTGACGCAGCGCGAGTTCCCTCGAAAGGGAACACCCAAAATCTATATGGTCTAAAGTGAACAAATACTATACAGAATTATACATGTTTGATATTATTTGAAATGTCTCAGTGCGACTGGTACAAAGGTCTCCTCCCCACAGAAGTAAACCAAAAAGTAATAAAGGTTTTGAGAGTTTAGAGATACTTTGCTTATTACGTTGGGTGTGGCTTTAGCCATTTGGTCTTTTGTCAATACAGGTCTATGGGACAGTGATTAAATGTAAATTCCCATTGTTAACACGTTTCCATTTGAAAGAGGTTTCCGTCTTGGTCTGGTATTTAAGGAGATGTTGCAAAGAGGTTGGGGCTCGAACCTTTACATCGGTCAGCCCGTAACGCTGAGTGTCTCTTAGATGCTCAGCGTTATGTAATTCTCAGAAGTCAGGTATCCATATTTTATTCTATACTTCAGAGCATTTGATGTTATGTATGATTATCTTTGAATTGATTATGTAATTGGCATGATACATTTACCTGACTAATAATAAATTGTTACACTGATTTATTCTGACTTACTCTGGAATTATTAACTATGAACGGGTATAATTTCAACAAAGGTTTAAACTGAATAATTAAATGTGTAAACTATTAAATATAAATGACCAAATAACCAATTGGCATTCTAACCTAAATTCGAGGTCATAATTAAAATGGAGTCAGATAAAGATAAATTTGAATTAAATTCCTTTGCCCCGCTGAAAAGACCGAACGCGCAATAAACCCTCAACCTCCAATCGTACGCCTACATTGGGACGATTGGGCTGGCTTACATGTGTACAAACTAACCTAAAAAACAGATTACAAAGAAAATACAAGAAACTTCCCTCCCTGCTAACATAAGCAGGAGAAAACGAACAAAACAAACAGGCACCCACCCTAGCATGCTCCAAACAATGGTCAGGAAGAGAGAATCCAAAACAATAATAAATTGCAACTTCATAGTTCACATCATTTAACAGATTTCAACAAATGTGTCGTACACCGAGTCATTCATTACATACGGGAAAATAACACCGATGAGAGCGGGGAGCCGATGTTTCCATCTTCCTTGATGCTTAAATCCAGCTGCAGTCACTCCCGTCGCCAATCAGATCCATCCTTGTAATCAGCTCCACCTGCGAGCAGTTGCAGTGGAGAGACAAGAAAGGAAAAAACACGAAGGAAAAAGTGCACACACAATATACACCCTTAGCAAACAACCCTTCGTAACACAAAAAGTATTCTTGTTGCTTCATAAAATTACGGTTAAACCTCTGTAGTCACATGGACTATTTTAACAATGTCTTTACTACCTTTTTTACATTGCTGTCTATGGGGGTCAGAAAGAGATAATTTTCATTTTTGGGTGAACTAACCCTTTAACGCAACCTGCTGACAATTATATTGTTAACTGCAAGGCACATGCTGATTCCTGTTGCATCTGCAGCCAATGAGCTTGCTGTTAAACATTTAAATAGTTGGTCAGTGTTTGCTGTAGCAGTTTGCAGCGCACTTTCAAAGTTCCTCTGAAACCCTCCACCTTCCCCAGCTCCACCTGGAAAGATCCTGCAATTTGTGAAGCAGTCGCACATCTCTGTACTTGCTCTCCAGCAGCATAGCGGATCTATTCCGCCAAGACCAAGTACATTAACTTTGTCACATCCATTACCACCATGCTAAACTCTTCTGAGAGTTGTCATGATAGAAATCAAGTAAAAAAAAAATATAATAATAAAATAAACATTTATTGAGGTTAAAGGGATAGTTCACATAAAAATTTTACCCCATGATTTACTCACCCTCAAGCCATCCTAGGTGTATATGACATTCTTCTTTCTGAAAAAACATAATCGAGTTATATTCAAATATGTCCTGCATTATAATGGCAGTAAATGGCAGCCCAAAATCTGAAGACCAAAAAAGTGCATCCATCCATTATAAAAGTAATCCAGTAAACCCACTATGGGGGTTAAAAAAGGCCTTCTAAAGCGAATCGACGAGTTTTGGTAAGAAAAATATCTATATTTAACAATATATTCAAATAAGTCTGTATTCAAATCACGACTTCATTATAAAGCTTGGATTAGCCAGGACATTTTTTAAAAATAACTCCAGATTGTGTTCGTCTGATAAAAGAATGTCATATACACCTATGGTGGCTTGAGGATGAGTACATTTGGGGATCATTTTCATTTTTGGGTGAACTATACCTTTAACAGTTGCAGGTTACCACATTTACAGTGTATGGTGCTTAAGTTGTATGTGGTATCCAGTTATCGTCTTGGAAATAAGAAATGGGTATTGGGTATTGGGTTTTGTTTTTTAACATTTAACAATCTGGTCAAATTTAGGAAAAGTCAAGAAAGATGCAAGAATTTAACAAAATATATTTCTGTTTCGTGCATCACACTGGAAATTGACCGTCAGGTTGAGACAGACTGTTGAGGCATTTTGGGATACAGTAATACATGCAATATACTGCGCATTTGGACAAATGTAGTAGGTCATCAATGTATTCTTTGTATACAGAAAATCTGTAGAAATGATATACTGGCGCAATAGTAAGGTGTTCTTTTCTGAGCATAGCCATCATGTGCTTGTAAAAAGCTTTTTTTGACCATCAGTCTACAAACAACCCCTTGTAAAACTGTGACTACAGTTTGTAGCATACACTATCTTACCTGCAGTCCATCTGCCCTCTTTTTCACCTGCTTTCAAATGCATTTCATACAAATGGGGGGAAGGTAGAGAGTCCACAAATGTGAGCCATTTCCTCCATCAGACAGCAGACAGACGACAAAGGTCTGTGATGGGGTGGAGATGAAGCATTTGTAAAGGTTAAGCAATGATCCGTGACAAAAAAGCTCTTTTCTACATAGTTAAAGCTTGACATCAGATAATGGAGGGACAAGGACAGGGAGGAATATGCAGCTTGTGAAAGTGTCCTCATTTCTGAGAGCGAAATTAGCTTTTAATGGTAACATCATTTTTTTTATTTATTAAAACCAGTACAATTACCCAGGCCGAACCCAGTTTGCCAGCCGCTGTAATTAAATGCAGTATTGATCAACTTCAATTGGCACTTTGATGTTATGTGCTCAGACGAGTTTGTTAGCATGCATGCGTCAGTAATAGATTAAAACGCTAATGATATTGTTTTCAAAGAAGCAGACCAAAGCTGATCAAATATACTATTATTCGAAGCAATTCACATTTATCAAAAAGGTTACTGTGCATGTATGAATACACATGCTTTTAATTGGAGTTTTTAATTAACTGTAGTTAAGACACTCATTTGATTTGTTGCTCTCAGAATACGTGAAGCAATGCCAAGCTTAACTGGGTAAAGACATTCACATTCAAATCAAACAAAAGTTAGAATCCTCCACAAATGGTAGTCATGGTTACCATAGCTACAGCAACCACTGTCTCTATTAGATATCCACTAAGGCCTCGCCAAGGTCATAGAAATAAACAAAGCTCTCACATGAAATGTTTGTGAACTCAGTAATGAAAAACTGCAGATAGTGGCATTGACTCTTTTTTATTAGCTGAATGCATAGCTGAAATTGTGTCTTTACGAATACAAACTCTTAGACATCCCTGTTCATGCTGTGTTTAAGTATTGAACAATTGCAGTTTTCATAAGCAGCTCATTCAGCACAGTCTGATATGGGTGGTTGTGTGTGGGTGGGCATTTGAGTGGTGCTGTGATGACCTTTCCATTGTCACTTTTAGTGTTGTGACCTGACTGTACTCATTAAAACCAGTGTAATGGATCATTCCCCCTAATTGTTTTTGTTGACAAATTAGTCCTCAGACTCAAGGCTTCCACAGAGCCTGCAGCAGAGCTCCAGCTAATGAGAGATCCACTATACAATCCTTGTGTGTGTGTGTGTGTGAAAGTGAGAGATACAGAAAAAGAGACTTTCTTAGCTCTGTTCCAGAAAGTTGACTCACTGCCAACATAGTCAGCTGCCAGGGAGCTGTCAGGGAGCATCCTAACCATCACGGAACATCTTAGGTGAGAGTTTGAGAACACTGCGGTGAACTCGACTTGCAATTGATTTAAATAGAGTTTGACATTAGCATGTTGCTAAGCTAACTACTTTTTCTTTTAAATAATTGGCGTATCCAAAATCACGTACTGCCTGAATAGGTACTACATTTGGGGCCCTATTATACACCCGGCACAATGCGGCGCCAGGCGTGACGCAAGTGTTTTTTGCTAGTTTAAGCCCGACGCAGTAATCATTTTCACGTCCAGCGCCCACGTTGTTTAAATAGCAAATGCAGTCACGCCCATCTGTTCACCCATGGGCGTGCTGGTCTGAAAACGAGGTGTGTTCAGGCGCATTGATGGTGCGTTGCTATTTTGAGGCAACTGAAAACGACTGCTCCATTGACCAACAAAAACCTGGTCTAAAGTCAATAGCGCAGTATTTTTTGTGTTATTTAAAGGGTGCGTTAGTGTCTATAGGTGGGTACACAACGTGCTTCACAATATTACACATACAGGGACGCGCAGCAGCACACAAACATTTTTAAATATTAAAAATAAAAGGATTCCTCTCTGGAGAAGCATCTTTCCGCTTGCAAGTTCCGCCATTCAAATAGCGACTCCGACACGGCGCAAGCACAACTGGCTTTTAAAGGGAATGGGAGATGCGACTCTGATTGGTTTGTTGCACGTTACGCCCAAGACACACCCATGCCTCATTAAGAGACTAGGTACAACCCTTTTAGACCATGCAGACTGTTTTTTCTGTCGTTAAACTAGCAAAAGTGGATTCGGACACGCCCTAAGTGCACCTGCATCATGCGCTTCAGATCATGCACTCAGATCGTTAAAATAGGGCCCTTGAATTGGGACTTACTTCGCGACCATTAAAACAGTATGTTCTATATAGTATGAATGTGTGTAGTATCAATGTAACACACTTCAGAATCTCACCGGAAGTAGTAGGTCCTCCGGGGACTTTTGGTCTACTGTTTTTCTGTTTGTATTCGGACATACTACTCTGTTGTTGTAGTGTTTTTCGCATGCTATATATTAAGGAAGTATTCGATTTCGGATGCAGCGAATGATTACTTTATTCTGCAAAGACACATTAAACTGATCAAAAAGAAAGCAAAGACATTTATAATAATAATATAGAGAAAAGTTTTTTAATGGTTTCCATAAAATATTATAGCACAACATTGATAATAATAATACATATATATAACTTAATTATGCAGCATAATTAAGTTATCTTTTGGAACATATATATATATATACAAACCCGATTTCAAAAAAGTTGGGACACTGTACAAATTGTGAATAAAAAAAGAAAGCAATAATTTACAAATCTCATAAACTTATATTTTATTCACAATAGAATATAGATAACATATCAAATGTTGAAAGTGAGACATGTGAAAAGACATAAAGTGAAAGTCATGCCAAATATTGGCTCATTTTGGATTTCATGAGAGCTACACATTCCAAAAAAGTTGGGACAGGTAGCAATAAGAGGCCAGAAAAGTTAAATGTACATATAAGGAACAGCTGGAGGACCAATTTGCAACTTATTAGGTCAATTGGCAACATGATTGGGTATAAAAAGAGCCTCTCAGAGTCAAGATGGGCAGAGGATCACCAATTCCCCCAATGCTGTGGTGAAAAATAGTGGAGCAATATCAGAAAGGAGTTTCTCAGAGAAAAATTGCAAAGAGTTTGAAGTTATCATCATCTACAGTGCATAATATCATCCAAAGATTCAGAGAGTCTGGAACAATCTCTGTGCGTAAGGGTCAAGGCCGGAAAACCATACTGGATGCCCGTGATCTTCGGGCCCTTAGACGGCACTGCATCACATACAGGAATGCTACTGTAATGGAAATCACAACATGGGCTCAGGAATACTTCCAGAAAACATTGTCGGTGAACACAATCCACCGTGCCATTCGCCGTTGCCGGCTAAAACTGTATAGGTCAAAAAAGAAGCCATATCTAAACATAATCCAGAAGCGCAGGCGTTTTCTCTGGGCCAAGGCTCATTTAAAATGGACTGTGGCAAAGTGGAAAACTGTTCTGTGGTCAGACAAATCAAAATTTGAAGTTCTTTTTGGAAAACTGGGACGCCATGTCATCTAGACTAAAGAGGACAAGGACAACCCAAGTTGTTATCAGCGCTCCGTTCAGAAGCCTGCATCTCTGATGGTATGGGGTTGCATGAGTGCGTGTGGCATGGGCAGCTTACACATCTGGAAATGCACCATCAATGCTGAAAGGTATATCCAAGTTCTAGAACAACATATGCTCCCATCCAGACGTCGTCTCTTTCAGGGAAAACATTGCATTTTCCAACATGACAATGCCAGACCACATACTGCATCAATTACATTGGCTGCGTAGAAGAAGGATCCGGGTACTGAAATGTCTAGTCTGCAGTCCAGATCTTTCACCCATAGAAAACATTTGGCACATCATAAAGAGGAAGATGCGACAAAGAAGACCTAAGACAGTTGAGCAACTAGAAGCCTGTATTAGACAAGAATGGGACAACATTCCTATTCCTAAACTTGAGCAACTTGTCTCCTCAGTCCCCAGACGTTTGCAGACTGTTATAAAAAGAAGAGGGGATGCCACACAGTGGTAACATGGCTTTGTCCCAACTTTTTTTTGATGCCATGAAATTTAAAATCAACTTATTTTTCCCTTAAAATGATACATTTTCTCAGTTTAAACATTTGATGTCATCTATGTTGTATTCTGAATAAAATATTGAAATTTGAAACTTCCACATCATTGCATTCTGTTTTTATTCACAATTTGTACTTTTTTGGAATCGGGTTTGTATATAAATATAACAGCTTTCATGTTGCCTTAAAATGCTGCCTCAGTAGGCAGCTAACTAGGTTTTCGAACAGAGCATCTGCACCTGGTTTATTTTGATAAAAGTGCAGTTTTTTTCTGTTCTTGACTAAAGGACAGTAATGATTATTTATTTGTGTAGAGTTGGTGTGCAGCTCTTGGGGTTCTCAAATCATTGGTATTCAACACAGGAAGCTGTGTGCATTTTTCTATCCTCCACTCAGCTTCAACCTTGCCCTCACTCCACTACGCATGAAGTCACTCCGTCTCTCTCTCTCTCTTGCATCCACCTGTTCCATGGTCCAGTGGAGGGCTGTGAATGCTATCAGGGGAGAGCGTGGTGCGGTACAGCCTGCCTGGCTCTAGTCCATCACGGGTGCACTCAGGCTACTTTCCAAGCCCAGCAGAGCCGTGCCGCATCGTATCGGGGGCCCAGCTGCAGACCCAACTGCCGCATTACAGCATGACGGATGGCTTCATATCAGGTGTTTAAACCGAGTGGCCGCTCCATCTGCTGAAGGATTTGGGAAGTCTGGAGTTCCTGTGTGATGAATGGTGAGAAGTGATGCTGCCAATCAGGCCTACCTTTGGCAGTGTCACTCCTCTGCTGTTGGTCTTTCCTTTACTTTTCTCTTTTCCTCAGCCAGAGACAGCTCTCTCCTTCCAAAAAAAAAAAGTCTCTGTTTTCTTTGCTTCTCTGTTTCTCCTGTCTACCAGTGGAAAAAGTACTATGGCAAGTTTAAAGAGATAGTTTACCCAAAAATTAAAATTCAGTCATCGTTTTCTCACCCTCATGTTGACCCAAACCTAAATGACTTTTATCCATGGTTCACTTTTTGGATGAATATCCTGGCTACACTTTATAATATAATGGAAATAAAAATAACACCAAAAAAAGTTTGTTGGTTGATTCAGTCTGAATAATTGACTCAATGGTTCAGATTCAACAGTTAACAGCCTGAAAAAATATAAAAGAATAATTACATTTAGTCTTTTCTTCACACAAAACTATCGTATGACTTCAGAACACTTGGAATATAGTGTGCAATTCATTTAGGCTACTTTTTATGATACTTTAATGATATTTTTATGGTGCTTTTTGATGTTTGACAGTCCCAGTACTCGTATACTTTCATTATATTGAGTGGCCAAGAGTAGCTATTCTTCAAAAATTCACCTTTAGAGTTCCATGGGAGTAAAGAAAGTCCAACGTGTTTGGAACCACACAAGGATGAATTAATAATGACAGTATTTTCATTTTATAGTTTTGGGTGAACTATTCCATTAATTTTAGCGTGTGGGAAGTCTCTAGACTCAAGCAGTCAGTTTGAGGGTCAGATGTTCTACACATAAATAGTCTGCAGAGCTCATTTGTTCCAATGGCTACTGTGCATAGCCACCATCACGTTAGAGCCAAAGCAAGTTCCGCCTAAAGACTTGTATTAAATTACCATTTATGTTCTTAGCAGACACTTTCTTAGCAAAGCGACTTGCAATACTAGACTAAGATTCAGACTCATGGAGCCTTTAGAATCTATAATACCTGTCTATAATGGTCTATAATACCTGGAGAAAGCTATCCATTGGCATTTTCCCATTTTGGGTTATGGGCACACTGGATGCAAGCCAATCAAACTAAGCATGAAGGACTGGGGACTTGATGGATAAAGTCCTGCCCTACGTTTTTTTTCTTTAAATATCTTTTTCCATTCTCAAATTTGTCCGATTATAGAATTAAAATGGGTTACAATCTTGACTCCCAAGTGTTGTGTCTGTTGAGAACCTCATAACATTTTGCTTCATTTAGTTTTTGTGAATCAAGGTAGGCCAAGCCTGTAAACACAAGCTCAAAATACTCCCTTGTTAAAAACATATTTGTTAATATCCCATTTCACTGAGGTGATTCTTGTATGTTGATGTCTTCTCCCGATGCAAACAAACACTATTCCAAAAGCAGGGCTTAGCTACCTTAAATCATGTTTATCTAATGTGTCAAATGTGTGTGTAAGGGGTGTCCTCATATGTACTGTATGCCAGAGTGTGTTTATGCTTCCTCTTTCTGGCTTCTTAATTTGTCTGCTTCACAGACAAGCTTCTCCTGATGTGTGGGAAATCCATTTGACTGAGAGCACTTCCAGTTGTTGAAACAAGGCAGGTCTGGGCAAATCAATACACTGTCTTTCATTCTCATGGCACAACGACTGGGACATATTTCAAGGAGCGGGGTTCAGAAAGACTGTGTGTTGAGTGTGTATGTGTGTTTATACATCTGTGACTGACAGGCAGGGCAACGTTACACTTCATATATCTTGTCTGTCAACATTTATTACCGATGGGAGATGGGTTGGTTGAAGGCACTAAGATGTGTTTTTCACATGTGTGCACTTCAAAAAGGACTTTACAAATCCCAGCAACCGAGGACGCCCCCAGATCCCCAAACTTCAGCATTGAGAGACTTATATATCTGCCACTTTGGACTGATCTGCCTTACGAGATACCCAAGAGCAGGACTGTACTGTATTGCTTCCCTCCATATTTTCATTTACACAAAGATAGATCTGTTGGTTGATTTATCTGAGGAATTGTCTGAGAGATTTTTTTTTAAGCAAGACTTAATGTAAAGGCAAGTGTGATTTGTGGAGAAAAGGGAAGGTGTGAAACATCATCCAGTAATATACAGCCTTCTGACAAGAACTTGGTTGGAGAATTAGGTGAAGCTCTGGAGAACGGCCCACTAATTACATTATCGCAGAGGTAGAAGCGCTTGTCAATTTCTTCCCACTTAGATTCTCCCCTTCACTCTCAGGAAAAGGGAGCTGCCAGACAGAATTTGAATTCAATAATATGCCAAGTGAACCGTGAGCCTGCACTCTCTGTTTGCAAGAAAAATCTCTTATGAAGTCACAAATTTTGCAGAAACAATTTTGTGGCCATAGAGTTAACTTGTGCATACTTGTCATTTCATTTGCTTTGCAAAACATTGGACAGTGCAGTGCAAACTTTAAATGAGCGAATATAGGACACAACAGTAAAGTGTGCACTTTCAGTTGATATTGACATTATTTTCCATTAAGGATAATAGCAACTCCAATGGAGGATTAAACTACATGAGGCACTCTGGAGTTTTAAACGTTTTAAAAATCCAATATTTCATCATTCCGCTTTTATTCTGTTATTTTGTTTTGTGCTCTTTATTGACTAAGAAGATGCCTACATTTATATATATATATATATATATATATATATATAGCAGAAATACTACATGGAGAAAATTATTTTAGGTCCTCTGAAATTTTATTTGTACATCTCTCAATCATCATTGTATTGCATTGCTTTATACTTTATATTCCCCCCCACCCCCAAAATAAAAACGACAGAGCTTTGATCATAAAACTAAACATATAAATATTGTCTTACTGAGGGGCTGTTTACGTGGCACCGCTTTCAACTAAAAACTTATTATGCATTTCAGCTGTTCATTTACACGACAATAGCATTTTGGGGGCCTGAAAATGCAAACTTTTGAACAGATTCAAAGTGCAAGTTTTTGAAACGATACCGTTATTGTCTCTGTGTAAACTACAAAAACGTGAATTTGTGAAAGTGATGACGTAATGCTCATGCGTATTACATGTTCAGTCATGCGCTTAGGCATGTCAATAATTGGGAGGGTATTATTGTCAAAGGCAGAAGGTATATCTAGATCATACAGTACATCTTTATCATTAGATGTACCTCCTAAAGTGATTAAGGATTTAGTTATGACTTTGTATGGAGAAAAAAGCCACATTATTTTAAAAAAGGAGGTAATATGTAACACAAAAGAGCAAGGGGGACTTATTATAGTACACTTAATGACACTTTCAAAATTATTTTGAAGAATAGAGAAAGTCTTTGAAACATATTTCCTATTTATGTTTTGAATACTATTGGAGGCACCTTTTGTTTTTCTGTTGACAAAATTCATTGGCCAGTTTTCACAGACAAGCCCGGCATGGAAATTGGTATAAGGACATTTTTTCACTGCACAATTATTTTATATGGAATAACATAATATTTTTTAAAAATCACTATTCTATCATACTTGGTTCATTGAAGGGTGTGATGTTACTCTTAAAGAATTCAGTGGAAAATTAATATGGACAATCTTTGCAGTAACATTTTAATTGATAATGTTAATGTTTTAAAACAGAAATGTAGCAATAAAGATATAAGAAATGCTCTTGGTCTTTTCCTGCAGCAAGATTCTTTTGGTCTTCTTTATTTGGTGATATCTCTTGGGTCAAAGCATGGAAATTGCCAAATAGTTTTTGTGTTAATAACAAAATTAAGGAAGTGTCTTACAAAATACTTTACAGAATTGATCCTGCTAAGCATGTTCTGGAAAGATTTAAGCTTAATATTTCATATACCTGTGAATTTAGTGCACTAGAAAAAGAAACTATTTTGCATCTGTTTTTTCACTGTATTTACTCTTTACAAGAAGATTATTTTGGAAAGATTTAGAAACTTTTATTAATAGAAAACTGAAGTGTATGATAGAAATGTGTATATTCAATGTGCTTTTTTATACTCAGAATGACATTTGGAATGTAAAGAACAACATATACAGTTATTTATTTTATTAGGAAAATACCATATACATAAAAAGAAGTAGGTTAAATTTTTTTACAAAGTGACATTGACGCTAAGTTACTGTCATGGCATACAGCATTTTAATTGTTTTCGCAAATCCGTGTGAATGGGGATTGTTCTGTACGTGAAAAACATCATCGTCGTGTAAACGTAGATACAGAAATGCAGAATCAGGGAGATACAGAGTGATATTTATATGCATTTTATGTAAGTAGTCTGCTTTACAAAGATTCAATTGATCTACATTACAAGCATGCCTGTGATACAAGATATCAGAATTAATTTTTTCCCCATTTCAATCAGGAACAAGATTCAAAAGAGCCTGCACACTCTAAAAATGAGGAAAGCCAACAATTGCCAGATGATAACCACTATTTTAATGAAAAAAAAGGGCAACCGTTTCGGTCACGTTGTGACTTTTCTCAATGCCTAATGAACAATGCTCAGTATAGGAGCCATCATAATATAAGAAGTCATATGTTTTCATAGATCACATGATAAAATCACATGACAAATCAAAGCAAGATATACCAACAAAACAACATATTGCATATATTTGCTTGTATAAATGTTGTATTCATTGGTTGTCTGAGTATTTATCATTTTTATATCATTTAAAAAAAATATTGTTGTTTGGTTATTTTTGTCTTTCACAAAAAATGTCTTTTAATTTATAATATTTGGGAATTCTTTATTGGTTTTCGTCTTGTTTAAATATATATTGTATTGTCTAGTGAGCTTATTTCATGAATTATGTATGTTGTCCTGTTGGTATATAGGTGCGTTCACACCATGTTGCAATTACCATAATTACGATTATTATATTTCAACTTGCAAAAAATGCTCATGTTCTCACAGAGCTCATAATTACAGATGGGAATTTTCTAAGACCACTGTACCACTGTACCACCTGAATGCTGCAGATTCACTTAGGCTTTGATTGTGTTGGAAACACATAATTCCCAGTCTGAGGATGTGAACAGCTCTGAATAGAACTTCACATGGCATGAATGCAGCATATCTTGGTTTGGTTTGGTTTGTCATGTGATTTTATAATGTGATCGATGTAACCATATGACTTCTTATATTAAGATGGCTCCTGTACTGAGTATTGTTCATTAGGCATTGGTCTACGCACCTCACTTAGATGATTTTTTTGAGTTTTTGATTGATGATTTAATGAGTCCCTGGTTATTCTTGAGTTGCCCATATCAATAACAACAAATGCACCAAATGCTCAGTTTAGGCATCTGAATAAAACTGAGGTGTTTTTTTTCCTCCTTGAGTATGAGCTCCATTTTCTCAAATATAAAAAACCTGATGCTTCAATTATGATACTCATCAAAAAACATATGCAAACTTTTTTAGAAAAGTTACTTCCTTTTTAAAATTAATCGCTTTGTTGTATTCCTCAAGTGTCTGCTAAATTAAATAGTAAATATAAATGAGTTGCACAATGACAACACACACCATTAGCATATGTTTTACTGTTGTTTTAGAGCTCCCAGACAGTGGCTTGATTCAGCGTGTTTGCATGCATGCCACAGGTGGCTGACCGGTAGGTGGGGAAATGCAGGAAGTCTGTGTGGCCGTTTGTGTGTGTCAGACCCAGCATGTTTTTCCCTCAGCAGAGGCGAGGTATCCTGTGTGTGTGCGGCCCGTCGCCCAGGGCGGCTAACTTTCAGGAACCCCAGCGGCAAAAACAGCACTGTGTGTTTCCTGGTCTCTTGTTCTGTTATCAGTGGACACGACACCCGCTCGTGCCCCTGCAGGTTTCCTAAACCACCATCCTTTTGCCTCCGGTGTCAAGATGTTGCCCTGTGATTGCCACAAGAAGCTTTTCTCTAACGCACGCTGTGCACAAAAAAGATCGGATTGAGTCCTTGTGATAACAGAGGGTCGGGTCTGTTTGTGCTGATCTGACACAAGCGTGTTTCATTCAGCCGGCGGCTCGCAGGCTCCCAAATTGAGAGGCATCTCACCGAGTTGTCTTTGTCTGAGAGGAACAAAGGCTCAAACCTGCACATCACGAACTCCGGTGAGAGAAGCCTTGTCAGAATTCCAGACTTTTCATCATCCCTGAGTAACTGTAACTACTCAAATGAGAAAATAAATATCCAGAATTAAGCTCATTCTATGCAATTACACAAATAAATCCTCAATTTAGCAACTGAAACAAGAGGAAAACATTGTTAACATGAGTACAAGACATCACATCTTGGGCTGTGGCCAAGTTGATGGTAGCTGCCAGAATGATTTCATAATCTTGTTGCAGAACCTTATTATAAAATAAGCCCCATAGAATTTACATATCTCACTTGAAGCGTACAACGTATGGGTCGAGTTGGGGTTAAAAGCGAGATTTGAGAGAGAGAGTCTGCGACGCATTAACTTCATGAACGGCGTCTGTGTGAAAGAGGTTGTTATCACCGGGCTGTAAACGGCGCTTCTGCTTTTCCTGGCTCGGTGGGCCGAGATGAAGTCCAGATGGTCGGGGAAGTGTTTGCCCAAGGATGTAACCAAATATTCCAGATTGAGGGGGGACCAAATGTAAAAGTTGAAGAAGGGGTCATTGAAAACTCATATTGATTGACTACAAATCTATCTTGTTTTTTGTTTTTTTGGCTTAGGGGGACGTTGGGGATATCCATGGCCCTGTTTACACCTGATCTCGGGTGATCCAATCACAAGTGGTCAGCTGAGAAACATTGGCATTTACAATGTGTTTCCATGTCTCCTTTGAACACTTTCGTTTTGATTCGTCACGGGGAGGAGTACCTGTACTGAATAACATTTATTATTCAAGCCCAAAGTATATATATTTTTTTACCATTGCACATTTTTACCATTGCACGAATGCATAGGCTTTCATGTATAATGCATTTGATAGAGTGCACAAACACAGAGAGTCTTCACAATGCGCATTAGAAAGTTTCATTGTTCAGTGTCTGCGCTATTTCTCTCCAAAATTTATGAATGATTAATGTCTTTGTACTCATTTAAACTAAAGTTATGAGTATCTATCTATTGTTGTTGCTGTCTCTAGTAGTTTTGTTGTGGTTTTTGTTCTGTCTCTATTTCTTTTTTGACTGTGAAACAACAACAGTATTACAAACTAATTAGTGTACAAAATGCAACCTGCATACAGACAAGTATACGCAATATGCATGGTTAGAAAATTCAGCCTGCATGTGTATAATACACATGTACTGTGCTGATGACAAAATTTGCATCACACACGTTGTATGCATACAAAGTATACTTTTGTGCTTTACAGTATGTCTGATATCACTTGTATGACTCTATTTAAATCTATTTTTTGGAAGCTAGTTTCCACCTCAGAGTAAAAAAAGTATTGCAGTTTTATTTTAAAATTCTTCTTTAGGATTCTTCGTCTTGGATTTTATTTCGTTAAAAAATCTTTCTCTTTCTGAGATATTCTTATCTATTCTTTTTTTCCGTAGCTAAAGGATCGTGTTGTGCGAGAGGGGAAAAAGACTGTATTGTGAGTAGATTTTTGTTTGTAATACTGTGAGTAGATTTTCTTGTGACTATGGTCAATGGGCTCTGTCTACAATCTCACATGCTCAGTAAATTCATTATCTTAGAGTTTATAGCTTGCAAATCCAACACAACACTGTAGGTCGACTTCATATATTACTATGGATACACAATTGCAACTTAAAGGGATAGTTCACCCAAAAATGAAAATTCTGTCATCAATTATGCCTACTTTCCATTGAATTGTTCCAAACCCTGTATACATTTCTTTCTTCTGCTGAACACAAAAGCAGATATTTTGAAGAATTTCGGTAACCAAACAGTTGATGGACCCCATTGACTTCCATCTGTCAACTGTTTGGTTTCTGACATTCTTCAAAATATCTGCTTTTGTGGTCAGATGATGACAGAATTTTCATATTTGGGTGAACTATCCCTTTAATATCTCACAGTGTGATTGTATTTCTTGTTTACATTTTGTCATAATTGAAGTGAAGTGGAAATGGCTTCTGTAGCATTCAGTGCTGTCCTAACAGATGTTTATACCAGGTGTAAACAGGGCTTATGGGCCAGTGTTTGCCTTAAGTTACCGCAAGCTGTGTGACAGAGAGACCACAACAAGCCTTATCCATTATTACCCCATTTTCTCATATAATCTCATACGGCCCGCTCTAAATGCTGTTTATCCCATAAACCTGAACACATTTGTATCCATGCCTGTTGTATCGGGTCCCGCCCACCGCTAGAGAAAGCCCCGCCTACTCTGCACCTGGGTTTCCCGCCGAAGCTCGCCGACTAGAGGCAAAGTACCACAGCTTCTCTAAGCAGCCGGGCGGGCGTTAGAAGCTCTTCGGAAGAAACCGTTTTCATCACTACTTCGCTGTTATCGAAGCATTTCTGACTCTTGTCGCACGCCAGGATCAAACGTTTTCATGTGTTTCGTGTTCATGTACATGTTCATGGACAGTTGAAGGAAAACGCCGCACTAAATGAGTTGAGCTCGAGACACACACAGCATCATCCGCTTGTCAGGTTGAGCTTCATCCGAGCCTCGAGCTCACTGCCCTTCAGCACACTGGAGCGTTTCTAGAGCTGTGCACTGGAGTTTGACGGACACATTTTCTTCTTCGTCTTGGAAGTACACGTTTATGACTGAGAAACATCACTAATATATCGACCGGAGTCGAGGACAGGAAATTATTTTTTTCTCTCACAACGCCGTTACGCATGGTGGGAATTTCTACCTCTTTTCAGTGTAAGTCGCGCAGTTATCTTCATCTTTTTTTCTCATGATCTCAGATGAATACTTACTACTAGTCTGTGCAATTTAGCCACGTTGATTAATTTTATTAGCATGTTTTATTGTGCGTTTGGGTTAATGACAATTTATTATTTTTCTTTAGCAGAATATTGTTATAACTCGTTTCATTTTGCCCACATTGCTTAATATTATTCACAATGTAAAGCGTATATCACCAACAATACATATTTCCCATAAAAAGTTAAACAGTCACTTACTGTCGTAATTGTTGCTGTAAATCTTAACAAAAAAATGACGTTTGACTCTATTCGTAAACAATAAATAAACAACGCTCATACAAAGCGTTTATCTCATGTTGCGCGTATGGATTTCATCTAGATTTTATATCATAATAAAATCTTTCTTGTTTTGAGATATTCTTACCAAATCTTTTTTTCCGTAACTAAAGGGGCATGTTGTGCGAGATGGGGAAAGACTATTTTGTCGCTGTAGATTGTAATATTGTGAATATAGTTAATGGGCTCTATCTACAATCTCACGTGCTCAGTAAATTCATTATCTTAGAGTTTATAGCCTTGCTTGACGAATTTTAAGAAGAACGTTTTTCTGACAGACATTTAATAACATCCATAGTAATATATGAAGTCAACCAGTTAAACATTAACTGACATGTCAGCTGTTGGCCGAATGCAATATCACCTCCGTCTATAAACACACTAACGTCTCTAATAAGCTTGAGGATTGTTGCTGGCCAGTGCGCGAGCTTCTCACGCGCTGCAAATTTGATCAAATCAAATGTTGGATTACAAGCACAGGTAAACATCTGGTGTGAGACAGGCAGAACATTGTGACACCACAATGGATTTAAAAATGTTGATAAAACAAGTGTGAGAAGACGCGTTTGACAATTGGGAAATCACTTTGGATTAAGAAGCTGTGTTTAATTGTGATAGAAAAATTGATATCATTTGAGAAAACTAATTTACAATTGTGATGTCGCAATGGATTAAAATGCATTTGAAGTGTGATATCACATCAGATTAAGATGATGTCTTCAACAATTGTGATATCAAATTTATTAAACAGATCCATTAACAATTGTGACATCACTCTGAATTGTGATATCACAGTTGATTGAGAAGCTGTATTGACAACTGTGACATCCCAATGGATTGAGAAGATGCGCTTATCAATTGTGCCTGAGCCAGCTTTTTAAAAGCTTCTCCCGTCACAATTGTCAAGCTCATCTTCTCAATCCATCATGATGTGAATAGTCCACTCTCAGCGCTTAAGCTCTCTCTCGACTTCTCTCTTGAATAGTTGAGTTCCTGAAGTTTAAGGCTGGGTGTTTAAAATGAAAATGAAATGGTAGATTTTTATTTCAATTGCTCTCAGGGGCAGTCCATGTGTATTTAAGGCAACAAAAAATAAACCCAGAGGGATTTTGCAGATGCTTTTCTCTGAGGAAAGATGCACGTTCTCAGCTTGTGTTGCTTATGTCAAAGATTTATGCATTTTTTTTAACAATCAGAGTTGACTTCACATTCTCGTAAACATTCTCATCATAGATTTTTCAAGTAGAATTTGCATTTTATTTTCTGAAAGGCATCATTTCTACTGGTTTTTGAAGACATGTTATTCTTTATTGATATTTATTGCTATATATACAGTCAAACCAAAATTTATTCAGACACCTTCAACATTTTCTCACATTATCACAGTTTATTCGCAATAGTTTAGAAAATGTTAATAAAATATATCCAGAACGGGGTTAAACTGTGTCAGAACAAATTCATCTTGATAATGTCAAATAACTTTGATAAAACAATCAACCAATCAGCTGTTAAATTTAAGTTCACAATTAGACAATACCAATTTAGCTCAACCAATGACCAAGCAATGCTTAATTTTGTTCAGTCTGTGGTGTAAAAGGTCGCATTAGCAATTAAAGACAAAACACTTAAGCAAAACATGGTCAGGTCAAAGTGTCTGAATAATTTTGGTCCTAAAATTTTTATCAATTTTACTGGTAGTCCACTGTATGAAGAATTTTTGGGTATAATATGTCACAGTTTACTTTATTTTGCTATCCTCACTTACATAAATTAACCATAGAGTCCTGCACCCACTAGTAAAAAATTATAACTGGTGTCTTAATAATTTTTGGTTTGACTGTATATATGATTCAGAAAATGGAGGATATGTTGGTTGAATGGACGCTATGACCAGCATGCTGTAACTAAGACACTCTCCACTATGATATGGTCATCACCTCATTAAGGTCATTGCCCTCTGCTCCTGTCAACATGAGATTCGAACTGGAGACCAAGGGACAGTGCAGGTAGTGAACGTACCTTGATTAAAGGCAAACATGGTGTACGGTGGCTGGAGGTGAGGGTTCGGTAAGCGATAAGCACTTTGTGTCTGTGTGTGTGTGTGTGTGTGTGTAGCCAGCATTAGCAGGCAGCAACATCCTCTGGCTGAGGCCATCTGCACAGCCACCAGCCTGCCTGCCTCACACCTGTTCCCCTCTCCTCCACTCCCACTGGCCTCACACGGGTCAAACGTATGAAACCAGACACTGCCACAGCATAATGAAGAGATGACTTGGCTGCCCACACCAACACGCACAGCTGTGTGTGAGAGAGAGATATGGAAATACTCATCCATTATTTTCAAATATGTCTGGGTGATGTTTACTCATATTGGTTTAAGCTTATATTTTATTTAATACATACATTCTGAATGGACGCTCTATAAATATGCATCATGCATCCTTAGAAATGAATATCATGCATTGCAAAATATTAGTTTTTTTTTTTTTGGTCATGTTCATGAAGGACAAGCATTGCATGTTCCTCCGCTGATAATATGCTTCTCATTTACTCTAAACACAGCAGCGTAAAAACATTTGTAGTTAAGTGCTTACTATGTATTTTAAATGACGAACAGCAGACGTTCTGGCCGAAAGCCAAGCGTGTTATCATTGCAGTAACTCATTTCATTAGTGATGTCATTAACCCCATACATAAACTGGCAGACATTCTCACCAGACACTTGCACAAATACACAGCATGTCTCATTGCTTCACAATTTCCCTTTCATGCACATTTAAATCAAAAACATGCTCTTTGTGTATAAGGATACAGAAACAAACACAGAAACTAACCGTATGTGTGCAAAAAGGTCTAATCTGACAGACCATATAATTTCTCTGGATGAATAAAAATGTTAATAACAAAAAGAGAAGAAAAACGAGCAAGTTCAGTTACGCGACATCAGCCAAGTGCATTATATGCGCTCTTAATGTTTCAGCTCTTAAGGGAAACATTCCCAAAATGCATTAGTGGTATTTCACTCACATCTCTTTCCATTGAGCTATATCATGTATGAGGCTCTTTATATTCATTGAGGGCTACTGTTGGACTTGCTGACACACTCAATCTTGCACTGTAAATAAGCGACGCGAGATGTTGGGATTTGTCAGGGGGAGAAAGACCCCTTATTTGCGAGGGCTGTAGATTTGACTCGACGTGAGTCTCTGTGGAGAGCAGGCCATGAATGATTGAGGCGGCCGCCATCTCCCAGAATCCATGCTTCGGATCAATAGGGGGCATAATGGCTACAAATTTTTCAACGAGAGGAATTTAGCGTGTGGTTATTGGATTTCATAAAGCATAAAAGCATAATGTGAGAGAAGAGGATGAGTGGTTTTTATTGTATCGTGGGGCTGGAGTGTACACTATAATGAGGCAATATAAAGTCAAGGGGGGATGTGTAAGAATTTACATGGAGCTTTTTTACAAAATCTCATCCAAGATATTTGTAAAAATGTAATAGACATCAAATTATATATATATATATATATATATATATATATATATATATATATATATATATATATATATATATAGTGTTTCCCCTAAGAGGGGGTGGTAGACCTCTTGAAACTACTAGTGTTATTTTACCGCTAAAGTTACTATGGAGCTTGCACGTACGTTTTTTGTTTTGTTTTTGTTTTTTTAGAATATATCAGGGCTTAATGCTAAGGATTTTTTCTACTGGTTCAAATTTTACTTGCCCCACCACAAAAAAAGTAATAAATAAATAAAATAGGCCTAGTATTGTTTTTGATCCATGTAACCTTAATAAATAAGGTTATGACTCCAAAAACTATTAGCCTAACTCATATAAATTTTAAATACTGTTAAAGAAAGTCAGTAAAATAAGAACAGATAATCAAATTACGAGCAATAGCACAAATAAATACAACGGAACAAACATATACAAATTAAATAGACAGTTCTTTTTAGGTTTTTCATGTAGGTCTAAACTAGATTGTTAGGTACAAAAATAGTAATCAAATGTAAAATCACTGCATAGTCTGCATTCAATTATATATCACTGCATATAAATATAGATGAACCCTTATTAAAAGTTATTCAGTCAAGAGCAGTGAGTGATTTTTTTCTGTCTTTTGTTATCAGATATTTTCCGGCTTTCCATGTTTTCACTGTTATATGATAGGAGGCGCTATTACGCACCTGTCCTTAAAGAATACAGAATCTCCTGATCAAAACACAGGCGAAGAAGAAGCAGAAATGACCGATATCATATGTAAGGAGATGTATATGTAAAAATGCGATCATCAACATTAAACAGCATATAAATCAAAACCGCCTAATGTTACTGAATTAAATTTAGACCCAGGATGAGCTATAGGACTGTGAAGCTTTGGGGGTGTTGATGGACTGCTAAATCTTTTTGATCATCAAAAATTTTGATCATCGTTCTGAATCACATCCGGACGTAACGTTAGTATTTTACAAAAATGTGATTTTCTCAGTTTTATGCTCAAAATGTTGCTTTTTCATGAAACTTGCAACATTCAAGTGTTGATTAAAAAAAGAGCAGAGGGTCTGTTCTTTCTTTTGATATATTTGCATGTTCAGATATTCATACAAGATATTCTGTATAATCACTTGTGAAAATGACTAAAAACACTGGCGGTGACTGGCAAATTTCATGTTTACGTTCACTTAAGACATAACCGACTATGTTTAAGATGATACTCGACAAGACAGGCATTTTGACATAATTTTGTGTGAATATTTGCATGCTGTGACACGCGTGGGCGCGCTTAGGATGTGTGCTGCTGCGCTTCGCGAGTACCAAACTGAGAGACACTTTCTCGTCTATGTGCGCTTGGATATTTAAATTGGCAAGGCTTAAAAATGTACACATTATCAACTGGCCCGAGTGTTTTTCATGCTGCCCCCAGGGACATCAGGCAGTCCTTATTGTCGACCTTAATGACACATTTTTTTTGTAATTCTTTCAGGGGGTAATGGTAGGGGAAACACTGGGGGTAAAACAATGGTAGGGGAAACCTTGGAGATAAATATATATATATATATATAATTTAATATCTATTACATTTTTACAAATTAATATCTAGGACAAATTTGTTTTGGATGTTTCTGATCAGGTAATAAATGATTCAAATCCTTGAAACTGCTGAATATGAAGTAGAATATATAGTAAACTAAATACTTTTGTGGTTTATTAAAACAACAGAAGGATTCCTATAAAGTTGGATCTGAACTTGCAGTGGGGTTGAGCTGAACCTGAGCCGTCTTTGTGGTCCACACCAGGGTTAACTAAACAAACCACTGCTCCAGCTGACAGGTGTCCAGGCTGCCCAGCCTTGCTCACTGCCTTCCTCTCTCATTCACTCTCTCTCTCTATCTCTCTCTCTCTCTTTCTGTTAATCCAATATTCACTTGCCAATTAACTTATTTTTCTCTCCCTTCCTCTCTTATTCCAACACGTACTCTTTTTCACTTCCATCTATCAGCCGCACTCACTCACACACACAAGCACAGTCACGTGCACGCTGAACTACCTCTCTGTCTTCTGTCTCTCTCTCTTTCGCTCTCTCTCTCCCCCTCTGTTTATTTTCCTGCCTCCATCTGGACCAGGCTGATATTGTAATCGCCCTAATGCACATTGCCTTCCCCTTAGACACACACACAATGTGCCATCCTGACAAGCCCCTTTATATTTCAGATAAGCCGGGATGTGTGTTTAATGAATACAAAGCCGCGGTGTGTCGCCGTGCACTCTGCCAGAAGGTAATCTTATTGAATGGGTGCTTTTCAGCGATGCAGAAGACGATAGCGGCGCAGGAGTGAAGATGTAACCTGTTATCTCATGCCTCCTCTATTTTCCCGTCATAGAATTTACATTTAAAGATTAGCTGTAAAAGGGTAAAAGATTCAGGGTGGTGAAGGTGTCAGGATGACTGTGTATGTGTGAGTGTCGAAGGGGGCGGGGGGGATGGGATGGTCGAAGGGAGCGTGACTTTAGCAGGAAGGAGTGAAGGAGACAAAAAAAAACACAGGGTCTGTCATACAGGCTGTATCTGGCCTGCGTTTCAGCCTTGCGGCATCGCTATCTCTCTCCAGACCGACTCTCTGCTCCCTGGGAACAGAGATTAGCACATTGTTATCTGTAATTGGGTTTTGTCTGTGTATTCAAGGGCTGCTTTTGCCAAGGAGAAGGTGAGAATGGCACATGACCAACATTACGCTTTGGCGTATCAGTGTAAATGCATGATTGATGGAGAATATGGACTGTGTAATGACTTCATTAGGGTTTACTTCTTTTTATGAGGTAACAATTGCTAAGGGATGGACTCGGCTCTTGAAGAAAGTCTATAAAGCTCCTCCATAAAAAAGCCTGTTTGTCAGTGACAAACTGCCAGAGAGACATCAGAAACATCCTTTTCAGTTATCCATTTGCTTCGTTTACAGTTGCTAGGGTTGGGCAGTATGACCAAAGTCTTGGATACTGTCATTTCATGACCGTAATATAGTAATTTTGCTGGATTTTCAACCAAAAATTATGTATGTATTAATTAGCCATGTAATAATGCATTTTATTGAATAATAATTTGGTTACAGTTTATTTTAATGTGTCCCCGTTACAGTGTATTTAAATACATTTAAGTACTGAGTAAAAGTAATTAACTCTATACTTACTATAGGGTTAGGGTAGGATTAGGGTTTGGTTTAGGGTTAGTTGCATGTAATTATGCCTAATTTATTATTATTATTACTATAGTAAATACATGTAAAAGTGTAAAAAAAGTGTTGCCAAAAATGTTTATTTTTTACAATGGCCGATAAAGGAGTCGTCTTAGATTGACACCATATTTGATTATTTTTCTTGATCCAAATCAAAAGATAAGATTAATAATGGTAATGCACCAAAATTAATTTTTACAAAAACCGGGAAATTGTTACTCATCCACTTTGTGTGCATGAAATAGAAGCTGGCACATTGTGTCATCAAAGCGCTGGTTAAACATCACTGTTTTGGTCAATGATTCTGTTCCTCCAAAACTATTTCAAATGAAACAAAAAAAATTTCCCCAAATATTTTTGCTTTCCAAAAGCAGAAATACTAACATTATAAAACAGATCATTCTGACTAAATTAGATGAGGCACTATCTGGGCTGTAAAGAAAAATACAATATGTCTGAAATACACCCAAATGAATCGGAATCAAATCCAAATTTGAATCAAACCAAATCTAATTGAATTTGGGAAATCTGTATCTATACCCAGCCCTACTTGCAGCTATTACTGCGTTCTCAGTTTACATGGAGCACAGATGGATTAAGGACTACCTTTTTTTTTTCCTGAAATTTATGAGATCAGAGTGGGAATCTGTCAGCTGTATCTGTTCAGTCACTAATGTTTGATTCATGGGCCGCTCACGCCCATTAATTTTGATTTATGGATTCTGATATGTATTTATGAAAAGGGCACCCACTCCAGTGCAGCCTCTGTGGCCCAGTAAAGAGGAGTGTAATTAAGATTTGTTTTGAGCCTAGAGGCTCAACTCCTTCAAGAGCTATGGATCAATAGGCAGAGACAGTAGACCCCTGTGTGTTCACTACACATATTGACACGCTCAGTCAATTAGAGCTCCCGAGAAAAGGAGAAAGCAAGCAGGCAGAAAGACGGCAAGAACAAGATGGATCGGTAGAATTGTGCTCAATGCTCGTTTGGTCTGAATAAATGAAAAATAATGTAGTATACAATTGTGTAACGCAGTTATTTTCCAAAGCACACAATGCCATATGGTGTGCATTCATTATAACGTCTATAGATTCTAACACAGCTAGAGAAAATAACACCTGGTATTCAATATCTTCTTCATAAACTGAGTATACAGACTATTTCAAAAAGCATTTGTGTGTGTATGTGTTTAGTTGTCTCTGAATTAGTCCAAATTGTATTGAGGCTATAGTTTGGGCTTCCTGTTGTTGGCAGTTAGTGTCACAGACACTGTGGTGGGACAATAGCTCTGTGGTGTAGCACACTAGAAGATTGTGTTGTAGTTGAACGATCAGCAGGTGCCTTCGAGATAAACGCTCCGTGTCAATTATTTCTAGAAGAGGTGATTCATAAGACGGGGCTAAAGTGTAGAAGTAGAGGAAGACAGTGTGTGGGGAGCAGGTAAAGAGGAGCATGGGCTTGCGTGGATGAACCTCTTCGTTTTCAATGCGGCTTCGCATAAAAGAGTCATTTTGTTAAACGTCGTTGCATCTAAGCTTTTGTTATCCATGAATAAAGGGGGCACCCCTGCCGCATTAAAAGTGTTTGGAGCTGCAGAACAAATGGAGAATTGGGCTGAATTAATTTACATTATTTCCCCATGTTTCCATCATTGCCATTGGAAAGACTAAAGGTGCCAATTTAACACAAAAGTCAAAATAAACCACTATATAAAATACAGAACAAGATGATAATGCATTGATTACTCAATAGCTTTTTTAAACATAATGCTTTTTTCCATGCTGATTATG
The DNA here is from genome assembly GCA_039654625.1 of Rhinogobio ventralis. Classification (NCBI taxonomy): domain Eukaryota; kingdom Metazoa; phylum Chordata; class Actinopteri; order Cypriniformes; family Gobionidae; genus Rhinogobio; species Rhinogobio ventralis. The sequence goes on from CM077209.1 coordinate 28,134,409, forward strand.
GCAGCTAAGACAGTAGCAGTGGAAGTTTCCTGACAAACAAGGTTTGTCAGATAAGACTCTTGTATGCAGACTTCACAGAAGCTGTGAAATGAGAATGAACCTTGCCTCAGATCCTGTTTATGGCCGTATGGATGTGAGTATGTTTTTTTTAAACAGCTGGGAAGGAATTCACCCTGCCAGGAGCCATTCCTGGTCACTCAGAACTTCCGCCATTAGCAGCCCAGCTCCACTGCACACACATGACCACAGAATGAACCCACAGATGGGCACTGGTCTCAGCTGCCACAGACCTCCAACACGTCAGTCACATTTCAAACTCCTCCGAAATAAGATGAAGAAGATCATCAAAGCAGATCAAGTCCAGCTAAATGATGTAGTGCTCATGGTTATTATGTGACTTGTGTGCTGTAGTTGTGGAGGAGCGGTTCATTATGGATCAATAGGGTCGTAGTTGAGGGGGTTAGGAGAGGAGAGCAGTGATCCATGCCACTTCAGTTTGTGCAGATCATGTGTGTGTGGCACAGCCTCTAAAGACCTGAGATTCTGCCTACAAGTTTGTAGTAAGGATGCACTAATTCCTGATTTTTTTTTTCATGTTATGGCTTAAATTAGAATTCTGTATTATTATGTGTAAATAAATTAAACGTAATGAACAGTACAGTATGCTAACAATTAAATTATTAATGTTTTTAACTTGATGTGAACGTTAGATGAAGGTTCTAAGAATCTAAAAATGAATTAATACATTAAATATCTCTAATATATAATATCTAATAGCTGATCATTTGTGTTTGGGTGGACAATGATATTGACTATTATGATGCATTTGTTTTTATACTTGAAAAATGTCAATATAAAATCAACATTTCTTGGATTAGATTTTTTAAATGAATATTCCTGGTTTTATTGTGACTCATCAGTGCATGTTATTCCAAAGGAATAATCTTTCATCAAAATATAATAACTTGCACCGCATCTGGGACGATGTTGCTTGCCTGCAGACATCACCAAGGCTGTGCGGGTTATTAAATAATGTTAACCAGTAGGCAAATAGAAATTTAGGCATTGTTTGAGTACAGAGTTTCTTGTTTAATATTCTACACCACATATGTTGCAAATGCCATTTAATGTTGACTTTAAGACTTGTAATTGCATGAGTTTGCATGAGTCCCGATGAAGTGGTGATCTCTGGCATTTTTTCAGTTTGGCTGAAAAGTTTCTGAACAAAGTATCCAAGAATATAAATGGGTACGTATGGATTGGAATGGCACTATGTGGTATTTCATTGCGCTGCGGTCTCTCTCTGATTTATTCCTTTCAAAATACACTTCAGCGCCAGTGTTTTAAATAGCCTCACGTTGCGGCGAGTGGCGCAGCTATGGCAAAATAGAGACCCTTTTCCGAATTGGAAAGGGGTCTCATGGAGCAATAAAATGGCAGAGCTTATAAATCCATCTTGCCTTATAAGGTCAGAAATGTTTTAAGTTGTTTCAGGACAGTTGTGTGTGCCAGTAATTGTTCTCCCATCTGTCTTAATGTGTCTTTATCAACATCTGGTTTTGTAAGCAATACTTCAGTAACAAGTATCCGCTATGTGTCAAGGGTTCCCAGTCCTGCTAGCGCGATTAGCCTAGCCTTGACTACCGCTCTGAGTTCAGCTTCACATATGATTGCCATTACTCCATACCATTGACAAAATGTAATAACTTTTCAGGGGAAAGATGTGTGCATGTGACTGTTTTTCTTCTTCTCTTCACTTTTTCCATAACTGTAAAGAATTATTTTGGTCTGGTTTTAATGTTCCCCCGGTGACTGGACAAATTACTGGCTCGCAGGGCATTCAGGGCTGCATGAGTGAAACGTGAATGGCTCATCCCTCTAAGCACAGCCCTGTCTGCACCTCCTTGCATACCTTACCAACAGAGAAAGTGAAAGAGACGTGAAAGGAGATGCGTCTGTAATGAACCCATCCCCTCCTCCGGAGCTCGGGGCTCAGAAATGTGCGCACACTTTGGCAGTGATGCAAAGATATGATCTTAATCTGCTATTTCCTCTTTGGCAGTATTAAATTGTCCACATAATAATTCACAGCTGCACTGGGATGAAATATAATGGTGCAGCTGTAATTTTATGTTTGCGAATTTTAACTGTTCTTTCTTTCTGTCTCTCTCACCATCTCCCTCTAGCCCCTCCTCCTCCCGGCACCATATGGGAGATGCTGCTACAGTCAAATGAAGGGGGTTTGTGCGTATGATATGGCACAGCGTTATGTGCGGTTGAAGCCACCTTGATGGTTAGATTGTGTTGCAGTTGTGCGCAGTGTAGCGTGCCCTCTCAATAGAGGGATTAGGAGCTTGTCATGGTTTCATTCACCCTGAGACACTTAATTCTGAGCGTTTCCGTCCTCCAGAGACCTAATCGCATCTAGAATTTGCATTCGCCAGGTTACGGTCTAAATACTCACCCTTGTATAGCTACCTACAGCTACCCCTGAGGTATTTTTGTTAGCGATGTGCAAAACAATATATTTTTAAATTGACTAGTTGAGTAATCTGTCTTAATCTGTTCACCCAAAAATGTTTAATCCTGTCATCATTTACCCTTGTGTCATTTCAAACCTCTATGATTTTCTTATTTTGGAATAAAAGATGCTAAAGATATTAAGGTCCAATCGTGTTATTTTAGTGTTATGTATATGCTACTGTTATAGTATTTATTAATATTTGTATATTTTCATTTTAGTTTTATTCATTTTGTTATGTGTTCATTTTGTTATGTGCTTTTGTAATTTTGTATTAGTTTTTTATATCTCTATATAGCTTTAATATATTTTTATTTAATTTGAGTAATTATAGTATTTCAACAAACTTATTTCACTTAGTTTTGCAAGTTTACGTTTTTCATGTAATTGTTATATTGAAACTTTTTTCTAAAATGTTTTTGTCATACAGGGTTGGAAGGACATGTGTGAGTAAATGATGACAGCATTTTCATTTTTGGGTCAACTATCCCTTTAAAAAGGCCTTTACAAGTAGGCTGATTTTAGTTTCACCTGACCCGATGAAACATACAGTGCAAACATTTTAAAGCACAGTTTATCTAACAGTTAAAGCACAGCATGCTAATGAAAGTACCACTGCTAAACTAATAGAAAAAAGATAGACCTGCCAAATTGTCTAGTCAGTTCTTAGACAACTAATCGACCATTGTGATCTGTTCCTATTTTTAATACGGTGTGCAGATATATCCTGGGGTGATTGGCCACCATCACTGTGCACAGCATGGAAGCGTGGAAGACAGCACTCGTCACTGACAAGGGGGTCCTTCTGGACGCAGCCTCCCCAAGCACTTATTGCCAAAGAGATGATTTGTCATGCACTGCCTCAGGCTATTGCTTTTAATGACAGTGTAAACGGAAAAGTCGGCGGCTGATTAGAGAGCGTGCACACACAGCATGCTTATTCAGATCTCACTTTTGGCTCCCGTCTGGTGCTCCCTGTCACTCCACGCCAAACACGATTCTCTTAAAAGGCCCCTTGCATCAGCTGAGCGCTGGAGGCGCTTGTATGTGTGTGCGTATGCGTGTGTGCACAAGATGGATTAATGCTATAAACAGAGTTGGATTTATCTGAGATTGGCACCACGTTTTTCTCCACGCAGGATTTGGAGCCCGAAGAGGAGGAGAGAGAAGAGAATGCCTTTATTCAAAACAACTGTTTGTGAGTAATTAACATATGAAAGGAAGCTTACAGTCTGGCAAATCCCTGCACTTGTTTTCAATTATTTATCCACATTCTGGGAGGGGGGAAGGGGTGATGGAGGTGGGTGTGATCGTGGAGGGAGGGTGGCGGGTTATCTGGAACCATGAAAAGAAAAGTGATTCCTCTAACACAACCAGAGGGCCTCTGGGAATATGCTATCAGACATGATGAGATGAAAATGGAGTTCAGCCAAAGAGTGGATTATGGGTAACGCAGAGAGTCGATGAAGAATGGACAGTAAAACGGAATCAGAGCAGATTAGAAGTCCAGATCTATATGATTATTGGATACACCTTGACTCATGCTTGCTGTTCCCCTGAAAGAGAAAGGCATTAAACTGACGGAATCGGACGGCACCAAGCAAAAAGGCTGGGAAAGACAAGGGGCCGGGTCACAACTGACCTCAGGACCCAAGGAACGACAAAGATAAAGAGAGAAGGACTGGATGGAATAAAGTTTTTACAGGCATTTGTCAGGGTGGGGTCTTCCTGTGTTCAACGATGCCACAGGCTGGAGATTGATGGGAAGGTGTACGGGCCAGGACTATATCAGCACCGAGCAGGACCAGTCTGGACGTGGCAGAGGAAACCAGGGGGAGGAGGCGATCAGGCAACCCTTTAAGAGACAAGAGAGAGAGAGAAGACTAAGAGTGGAGCTCAGAGCGATTGAACAGACGTAGAGTCACTGTGCCAGATGCCACAAACTATAGAAGCAGGAAGAAGTGAGGGAGGAATGAAACAGGAGGAGATGGTCTGTACAGGGGCACATTCAGAAGCATCACATAGTATCATGTTTTAATGTGCAGATTTGATTCATTCTTGCAAGCTGTGCTTGTTCGCCCATAATCACTTGCTTTATTTATGATGGGTTGTGGAATAATGTTATAATCAGATCGCCTCGTTTATGGATAATGCAGGCTGTAATGTTATACGTTATACAGAGCAACATAACTTTACAGATTCATGTATTTTTTATTAGTGTGATGGTGCAAACCAATGCAAAATATTTCAGTAAAACTTAACATTTGTGGTAGAAATGTTGCATTTGTAGTAGAAGCATGTAGCTGGAGGCTGTAGAGAGTTCGATTAACTCCTGCTGTCCTCATTCTCGCAGATCTTACTTGTTCAAAGACATCTGCCTCTGCGCATGCCATTCATTTCAGACTTTGACTTTGGAGTGCTTGACAGTTTTATTGATCTGCTCTCTGCATCTTGATCTCTTGAGTTTCAGCAGAGGATTGTTTGAGTTTTTTGTTTTTTCTAAAACACTTTTAATAGCACATAGTTGTGTTGATGTGGAAATATGTTCACTACCCACAAGTCACATTGCACGTGTCTGTGTTTACTGCCCTACTGTTGTGGATTTTTGGCTGTGCGGGGCTCCAGACTGAAAAATGACTTGGGGTCATGAATTACTTTGCCAAAGGACCTCTTTTTGCCAAATCCCAGAATCACCAGAATTTGATTAGACATGTTGATAAAAAATGCGTCTGTCTGTCTGTCACCAATGTGGAATACATTATAAAATTAAAGTATAAATAAAAGAAGAAAAAAATTCTATTGATATATTTTTCATGACGATAAAGATAAATATAATTTAATCATAATAAATAAAATATGTACAAAATTAGGGAGTATTTTAAAAAAACATTTTTTTTATATTTTTACTTTATCCATATATATGGCTGTTGGTAGATTTGGTAAGAAATATTACAATAAGAGGAAAAAAAACTACTGTAAATTGCTGATATATTTTTTTCTGTCACTAAATTCTTTGGTATGTACACAACACAGTACATATATTAAGTGAGAAAACCAATTTTTATTTTTCCCTTTTTTAACAAAACGTATTATTTGCATTTCGTTTTTCATGTGGTGAGACTGTTATGTCCCTGGTTTTCCTTGGCTGATAGAGGAATGTAAACACTGAATTGAGTGTAGCAGTTGTTTAGCCCCCTCTCTCCTTCAATGCCTCTCCTCTCCCATCTCAGACTTCATGCCATCTGTGGGTTTGATTTAGTGTCTAAGAAGCTTTCTGAGCAATGGACAAGTGATGTTAATTGCACACATATGCCAGAAGACTGTTTTAGTTTTATGGCTCTGACATGAGAAGGTTTTGATTCAAGCGAGGTCGAGCATAACTCATCCACTGTTGCGCTGGTCATCATATATTTTATTAATAGCAATGAGTTTCTCTTTTTTATGTCCTCTGTATCTGTTTCTTTCTCTCTTTTTTCTTTTTCTAGTTGTGGCGGTGACTTTATTTAGCATGTACTATACACACAAAAGCACCTCTGCAGGTTGACAGGCTACTCACCTCACAACATATCTGCAGTGCCCGTTGTCATGGCAACTGCAGCGGGCTGCTGGCGGTACTTTGTGGTCGGAGGTGTGCTGAAGTAGAGCAGTGCTGACCAGAGGGATGCTCGGGGTCTGCCTGGGACACCCGCGGTCAGTGTGCCATAGAAACGCAGCTCTGTCTGTCCTCACCTCGCGGGGACGAGTGAATATTTCATGTGAATGCTATGAGTGTTTTATCCTAATCTGTGAGTATAGAGTGTGGACTTAGTATTAGGCATGCACCGATATGGACATTTTGGCCGATACCGATAACCGATAATTTTTTTATATTTCAAAGGCGATAACCGATATATTGGCCGATAAATCTAAATCCACATTTTTAAATAATTTTTGAGAGCCTGATTACAAAAACAAAAGTTTCACCATTAAAATCCATGTCCCAAGCACAAGTAATTTTATGTGGCCTATATGACAGACTTGTTGCACTGTTGCACTTTCCTTTTTGAAGTGATTCCAATCATATTTCAAGCCATTCAAAAACATATATGGCGAACAGTGCGCATCTGAAGTGTCTCAGCCGAAGGAAAATAATCCATTATTTAACAGCGTTAATATATCGGGCAAGTTTTCTTATTGATAACAATAACATTAAGAATGAACATACATCGGCTGATACTGATATGTTGGCCGATATATATTGTGCATCCCTACTTAGTATTGTTTAGAAGACAAAAATGCAGAAAGACATGAGGGTGAGTAAATGATGACAGTGAAAATTTAATTTTTGGGGGTGAACTGTCCCTATGAACAAGGGGCAGGGAGCATGTATAACTGCATGAATGACGAACATAACATTTTTGTAGAAATCTTTGTAGTTTCTGCCATTCATTTTCTTGCTGGGTGTTCCTAAAGAAGGGTGAGAGTGCGGCGGATAGCGGCAGCTTGTTGAAGCCCCAGCCGTGGCTTGCGGAAGCCTGATAGCAGGACCAACCTCGCGACCAGGACAGTGGAGGTCAGGCCATGAGCTTGCCCGCCCTCAGGGCTTCCGACTCTAATTACCTGAGGAGCAAAACATCCCGGCCTGCCGGTGGGGGAAGAGTGTGTGAACGTGGGATATCGGGTCGTGCAGTCCCGAAGCAGCGACATCCTGCCCGGGAAGGCCGGGCCCTGTCCGTCCTGGTTCCTGACAGTGGGCTATCTCTGCCGGGCCTATGGTTCCTTCCATTCTAAAAGCCATTGTGTGGAGAAGGGCTGGGCCAGGAATGACTGGTTCCTGTTGGGCTCGATCTCTCGCTCAGCCAGCTCCGGTCCCACTGACAGATTCCTCTTGTTTTGTTTTGTTTTGCTCTCTCTCTTTTTGTGTAAGTCACTCATGAGGATACTGAAAGTAATATCAGAACTGAGAAGAGGCCGCATTGTGCTGTTTCTATCTTCTTTCCACAATATGTTTGCGTTACATAATCTAAACCATAAGCTGGGACAGCTGGTATCCTCACTTTCGAAAAAGTTGACAAAAACGTTCTAAAGCAGAAACATTTTTTTTTTCTCTTCAGCATTTGCTGGTGAATCTGTCAGTACGCATCTGGACTCGCCTCTGAAAACCGAACGGCTCGTGATCAGGATTTAGAAATGAGACGTAGGTGTTTTTGTTCGTTACCTAAATGCAGAACCAGACACAATGAATCTGTCACACTGTACATGTTGGTGTGTGCGTGTATGTGTGAAAATGTAATATCTGAAGTATGTATTACTAGCACCACCTAGTGTGCAAACACTTAAGGATGAGCCATGTAGGCATCTCTACCTTCACGTGCCTCTCTCTGTTATTATACAGACAAAAGAATTTAAACTCCATTGCCTAATGAAACACGCTCTGTTTTCCACAATGTGAAAGAGCGGCTCAGCTGTCAGACGGTGCATGGGCTGGGCTGAGAGCAGAGTCTGGCTCGGGTCCGAATGAGGGGGCTGATTTGTTACTGACGACATGCTTTTCATGAATCAGCACAACTGCCTGTTTCACTTTCTAGTGTGAGCTGCACATTCAGATGATGCTTGCACAAATTATAAAGACTGGAGAGCGGGATCATTCTGCCGTCACTGGGGGTGAGGAGGGGGGTTTCTTTGGACCTGGCGACAGTTGTTCAACTTGATTGGCATGCTCTGTGTGCCACAGTCATGCTGAAAAGGTGGAGTGGGAAAATCATGAATAGCTGTGGAACACAGATCTGGCCCCGGCCCTCAGCCACAGCTTGCTCTGGGACTCAGGGACAGCAGAACGGACAGATGGCTCAGGACTGGACACACACACACATGCTTGCTTTGGCTTTTTCTCTTCTTTTTTCATGCAGACCCTCAACACCAAGGTGGCTAAGAAAGCTATGGAGCCTTCATTTGCACAAGATACATACAGAAACCGGTAGTGATGCACCAAAAATGTTCTTTACTGAAACACTGAAACTGAAAGTAAAGTTTCCATTTAGCTGAAGCCCGAAACTAAAAATAAAGGTTTGGTGATTAATAGGGCTGGGTATTGACACAAATTTCACGATTCGGTTAATTTATTCACAAGCTTTCGATTTCTATTCGATTACGATTTGATTCAATTCGATTAAATATCGATTATTGTGGCTATATATCAGATACAGTACATGGCAAATTTTCTTGAGGAAAAAATTTCTTAACTAATGCTGTAAACTATACATGGTAGTCAGTTGGTGCATTAGCCTACTAATACTGAAGGTTAACATTAACTGACTTAAACACAAACATAAATTACACTCAATGATGTTTTTTATAATAATAAAGTTATAATACTTTATATACTCTATAAAACTTTACAATTACATAATCATATTTCTACTCTAATTAGATTTTTGAAATATAAACATGACTGGTGTTAAATGGTGGCACTCATAAAACTTGACGGATTTATTCAGACATGCATTAATATTGAAGAACATTAAAAATTATAATGAATAGCCTATGTAATATGGTGCATATATAGTTAATTTTTTCAAGCTGACTAATGAGTTTATGGACATTGGATATGGTTTTTCTGAGGTAAATGTGACATCACGTGACATATTGTTCACAAGCTGTTTTATTGACGTCTTTCCGCGGTTGAAACACTGATTGAGCGATTACATGTGACGTGATAAAGATTTCAGTGTGTTGTCCTAATCTTTTAACATACCTTGACGTTCATTCATGTTTATTTTGCGCTGGAACTGGTATTAAAGTGGAGGAGATGATCAGTTCACGTGAGCTCCGCGCTGCCGCTTTTTTTGAGCTGAGCTGAGCTGCGCTACAGTGATCTGTCACACCACATTAAACAACCACAACTATTTATTATTTGTAAAATTTCATTATAAAATGGACGTAATTTGAAATCTGAGACTTTGTCTTATCAAAAGTAACAAAGCACAAAGATTATTGCGATATATTGGATGGGAGGGGCTCTACAAAGTTAGGTTAATTCATCTACTGAAAACAGGATGACTAATCGATCCTTGGGATTCATATCGGTTCATAAAAATGAGAATCGATTAAAATCGAGAAATTGTTTTTTTTTACCCAGCCCTAGTGATTAAATTAGGGTAATTGGGTTATTGAATTGTGTATGCTGTTTTTGGGTGTCGTCATAGTAAAGTTCTTTGCCAAGTTTCTTCGGTTATTCAACATATTGCTACTCTATAATTATATTCGGTTACAAGAAATGTCTCATCCACATTGTGTGCACGAAATGGATGCTGACACAATCAAAAAGCATCATCAGAGATGTGCTTATTAAACATCACTGGTTTTGGTCAATGATTGTGGCACTCCAAAACTATTCCAGCCAAATATTTTTGGTTGCTGACATTTCAGTGCATCACTAGAAAACAGAAAGTAACACTGTTAATGTTTTGTTTATTGCTTTTTGCCTTTATCATATAGTACAGTTTAGGTTGATAGGAAAAGAGAGGGTTAATGGGATCGCTGCATAACATAGGTCATCCATTCATAATAATATTTCCTGCATTATATAGACAATTTATCTATGGCTTTATATTAAAACGTGTTAATTGACAGCACAAGATCAACAGAGGCATTTCCAACCTGTTTGAGTCTTCATATTTGTAGCAGATCTGCAATGAGATGAAACACAAGGACTCATATCACACAGCCTAAATATGATGTTAGCTCAGTTATGCTGTGCTTGCTTCTTGTATCCAGTGTTTTGCTCCTGCAAGGAGCGTCTTCATGTGGTTTCTGCTGTCTGTTATGGCTGAGAAACATTTACGCTGTGATTTGTGCCCTCAGTCGTGCCCTTTTGGGTTTCCTCAGAGACAGCAACATACTGGCTGATCTAATGATCGTCTTTCTTCCACATTTCCTCCCTTCTTCCTCTGCTTCTCTTTTTCTGTCTCATTGCAGCCTCTCCAGCTCAGCCACCCTGCGTATGAGCAGATCATCAGAGAGCTCTAATGACTTCCAGCTGTGTGGAAGATAAAGCCCTTTGGGTTGGGTCGAGAAGTAGACTATGTACCAAAAAAAACCTAATTTGGGCCTTTTTTTCAGCGTCAGCGGACCACAAAAAACACGTTCCCCATGTGTAACCTGGCCTGCAGCACAGGTCAAGGGGCTGAGCATGTGGGGACACTGCATGTGTGCAACTCTGTCCCGCTTTCCCAGTTGGGACCTTTGCAGGCAAAGACCCTGCTGTAGAGGTATCTGTATGCTCACTGGCTTTTTATGAAGCTCTTAATCCCATCACAAAAAAAAAATCTGGCGCTATTCGTTCTTGGAACGCAAAAGAAGTGGAATCCCTTCAGCTCACAGTTTCCTCATTTTGCATTGTCTCGTTCCTGCTCTTTCAGTCTGTTAATGCAGCCAACTCTTAAAGCAGGCCTTTATCAAGCTGGGCTGGAAATATATTCTCTTCCTACCGGCTCTGAAAGGGCTGTCAGATTGGTTTAAGGGGAGGGAGGGGACGGAAGGGACCCACAGAAAAGCCTGAATATTTAGTTTGCTACGTTGCCTCTCAATAAAATCATAGATGTAGCGAATTTTGAAAAATGTACTCGTTTAGAGACTAGGGGAATTGATGAATCTGGCTTTGTGCTGAGTGGACATGAAGGTGTGTAAGTGCTGACAAAAAAGCAGTTGAAAGGACTTTTTCACACACCTCATTGCAAGGTATAAATGCAGAAAAGTATTGTTTTTTACCTCATGGTATGTGATCATCATATAATTGTTCGATTATGTTTAGATTTTCTGAAAGAGCTGCTGTGGGCAACAATCACAAAGTTTCTGTCAGTATAGCAGTGTAATTTGCCTTTTATGACTTTGATAACTGCACTGCATTTTACTTTAGTATTTATAGCTGGAGGAAAAAGCAAGTCAGAAATTCTAGCATCGTTGGAGATTTGGTCATTTACATGTGAATGCAACCGCTGCCAATTAAAACAAATCAGCATTGTTTGACGCTATGCCAGTAAGACATTTCAGAAAAGTCATTCTCTTTTTTTTGTTTTTTTGCTGGTGATTGAACATTTAAGGTACAATTATCCTTATTGTATTATTACCCATCTCGGAGTGGAGAGATGGGTAATAATACAATATGGATAAATGTCCCACAGTGGAGAGACAGGTTTGAGGTGCAGAGAGAGAAGATCCGCCACTAAACGTGCAAGAACAACAAATCTGTCTCTCCACCAGCATCCTTTTCCCTCTCTCTCTCTCTCTCTCTCTCTCTCTCTCTCCCTCCTGAGTGTTTCCTCCACATGGAGCTCATCTGCTGTTTAAGGCGGCTGGGAGAAATGCCTTCAAGCTGACAGGGGCTGAAAGCCCAGACATATGTTAATCACATGCAGTGATGGCAGTCTGGGAGGGGAGAGAGAGAAACGGCAAATCTGAGAAAGAGAGCAGAAAAAGAACGTGTGCGAGGGGTGGGGAGAGAGGGGGAAGAGCGCCACTCTAGAGACTTAAAACACAGCAGTAGAGGCAGATGCATGCCTTTGTTTGGACTCTCCAAATTGATTTTTCTTGGTTCTAATGAGGTTGTTCCCTCCTCTGCTTGCAAAAAAAATGGTGGAGGGGGCTGATTGATGCAGGCAGGATGGTATTTTGGATGGATCTAAAGCATTTAAGCATCCATACAGTAAATTTTTGGCGGATGAATCAAGAGCTTGTTAAGTGAATCTGTTCATCTAGACATCACTAACATGAGCAAACATGTCGTACACCGCAGATCTATATTTCTGATCTGATATGAATGTAGTAGTAAAGTATGGAGTGAATCTGGTTAAGCAGAAGCAGATGTGAATGAACTCAGATTGGCCAGTTGACCAGAAGAGGATTGTTTTTGCAAGACTGCACTTAATTCAGAGCATATGAGAGGACAGATTCACAGCACAAATCTATCTTTCTGTCTATCTTTGTATTTATATATGTATGTATTTGTCTGTTTGTCTATCTATCTATCTATCCACCCCCCCCCAAACCCCCCCCCCCCCCCGCTCTCACAAACGCGTGTTGTGTTTTGTGTGGCTGCTGCACATCAGTTGGGAGGGGTCAGCGGAGGAGGCGGAGAGCGCGTGTTCTCGCATTTGCGTGCGCTCTAGCTGTCATTGTCTCAGTCTGCGGGCTCAGGGAGCAAGCGTGTGCAGGATAGCGCGAGGCCCCAGCGGCCACACGTGCCCTCGTTAGTGCAGGGCATCCCTGGAAGCAGAGCAGAACGAGAGGCAGGTCTCCATCTGTCCCTCTAAGGCTCTGAAAGCAGGAGGACAGGCTGCTCGACTATCTCGACTATTGGATCTGGTGTACCGGCCCTAGGGTCCTGTGCCAACCCTGTGCCCCTCGCTGAGCACAGAAAGACGCAAAGAGACTTTGGTGACAGGGAAGCTGGTAGAAATAGAACAAATACCCTGGATTATTTGATAAGATTGTCTCCCTCATCTATGATGCCAGGTAAGATTGGGAAGCTTTAATTGTGTGAGACTGTTGGTGAGAAATTGCATTTTGATTGTAAATTAATGTATGTGAATGCATTTTGAAATTGCATTTTGAATGTAAATAGTTTGTAAAATATAGAATTAGACTATTTAGGGGCAACTTTTACTGCTGTTTTTGCCTTGGCAGAAACAACCTTATTCAAATGATGTTTTGTTAAAATTAATGATTTTATTGATTGAGTTATTTGCGATATTAACTAACAAGAGTATTTTTATATACAGTTGATGCCTTTTTTGATTAGCTTAGATGAATGGTATGTCTGCCTGTGCAAGGGAATGCTGGTAAACATGAAACATAAGAAAATATAAAAGAGGGAATAATACAGGGCTCAATAATAAAAAAAAAATTCTACTGGCCTGTTCAGGTCAGTAGGTCACATTTCTTTTTTAATTTATATGAAATATTACGTTTTCGGTGCAAAATGTTTTTAATTTGCAATAATTATTATAATAATTATAATCTGCAAATTATGCCTCTATAAAGTAACTCCATGATAGCTAAATCCATCCAATCCTGGAAAATTATCATATTTAAACACAACTTTTGTTCTTTTTACAACCCTTTTTCAGTAAGACTTCCAAGACTCATAAAGTCATTCTCTATGATAGCCTTATAATTTTACCTTGGTCACTGATTTAAATAAACACAAATTGCAACATTTAATTTATCACAGAAAATCAAATCCTATGAAATTCTTATGAAATCTTAAATACAAGCCCAAGAAATGTAAGATGTACTACCAATACAGCAGTGGCCTGACAGTACATCAACAGGCCTTAATCTCTCTCACATTCTTATTTTTGAGCCCTGATCAGGAAGATCAGAGATCTGCTATAGAAAGATTAAAATCACAGTACAGGAGCATGAAAGTGAAGAAAGCAGACTGAACGAAAGAAAATGAGAGAGGAGAGTTGCAGAGGGCAGCTGGCGTGCTGTGTGTATGCAGGCTGCAGGGAGATCTCAGTGCTGCTCTTCACAGATGGTGTTGTGAGACAAGCTCTGTTGGCACTGCTGCTCTCCTGTGTGCCATGGCCACTACCTCTCTGCCAGCCAACCCGTCTGGTGCCCACCTCTCCGACTCCCCCTCTCCCCCTCTCCATCTACCCAGCCTCGACTTCTCTTTCTGTTTGTGTCTAAACTTGCAAGTGTAACATTGTTGGCTGTGTATTTGGCTCAGTGCAACTGTTGTGGCTTTTCAAACTGATGAGTTTGAATGATGAAATTCTCTGGTTAAGTTAATATCATATTCAGATTTTTCAGGAGTTGCATTTCTACATTTGTGCTTTATTTTGGAATGGTATATATGGAGCAAAAATGTCTCTTGTTTTTTTTCCTACCGAATGATTTTCAAGTGGCCACTTAAAACGTGTTTGTTAACACTGGCCTTTGTGTACAGTGTGTGTTTGTGAATTGTGTGTGCATGTGTAGAATTGTTCTGGGAAGCTCTGGAGGAAGCAGCTGTAAGCAGGCGCGTGTGCCAGGTCAGGGACACTTGAGCAGAACTGACACTGGGTTATTTCGGACACCCATCTGCACTGGAGCTACCGTTCCTCCAGGCCGCCGCCACGGACAATCTGTTCACTCGCTGGCAGAATGCCAAACACAGTGCCGTCCATCTGTGGCAGGGACTGAAGCTCTCAGAGCTGAACAGAGCTTGGCTCCTTCCTCTCTGCCTGTAGTTTTATAGGTTTTTTTGTTAGCTAGAGTGTTTTTGTACAGTGTGTTTATAACGCATGTTCTCAGTTTGCAATAATATGCTACTGTAATGAGATAAAGGTCATTCTATTGAGTAATATAGAAACATGACTAATCACCTGTAGTTTTGTAGCTTTTTTGTTACCTACTGTGTTTTCGTACAGTATAAGTTTAACATTTCTTAGTTTGCAGTATTTCAGTTGCAAGTTATGCTACTCCAACAAGGATTGTCGAATGATGCATTATCAATGCACTTTTGTAGTGTAGACTTGGGTAGTGTAGAAACAAGGCTAAGCATCCATGTTTTTGTATGGATTAAAGTGTTTCATACAATATTTCTTAAACATACTTTCATAGTTTGCAATATTTCACTTGCAATTAATGCTACTCTAACATGATACAAATTGTTTTCTTTGTTAGTTTAGAAACAAGGCTAAGCACTTGTACTTTTTGTAGTTTTTTTGTTAGCAGCAGTTTTCATGTGTTTCATAATGCATTTTCTTAGTTATGCTTCTGTAACAAAAAAAAGTTTTCTTGGAAAATATAGAAAAAGACTAAGCATCTGTAGTGTTGTAGCTTTGTCATGCAATATTTTTTAAACATATTTGCTTAGTTTAATATTTTGTAATGAAAAGTAAAAAAAATTGTATGTAAACATCAGTAAGTGCCTGTTTTTTTCTATCTGTTTTGTTTGTTTTTTAACGATACATAACACTTTCTCAGTTTGTAATATATTGATAGTGCATTATGCACTGTAAAAAATTATATAACCAATAAGTTATGACAACATATGTTTTTACATTGCTTTAACTGATCAAAATAAGTTAAGTAAATTTCATATTTTTTATAAGTTCTACAAGAATTTTACAACCAATTTTAAGTTATTTTAACGTAATTTAAGTTGAAATAACTTGACAGCCAAGTTGATTGTACTTTTTTTACTGTATGGTACTTTAACAAAAAAAAAGGTAATTCTCTTGAGCAGTATGGAAAAAGACTCTTCTGTAGTCTTGTATATTTTTTGTTAGAGACTGTTTTTGTAAAAATTTTAATGCACTTTGTCAGCTTGCAATATTGTACTGACCCTATGCTGTAATGAGATGAGAAGGTTGTTCTCTTAGGTAATATGAAAACAAGTAGCATATCTCTTCCTCTAGGTTTGTTACTGTTTTGTTAGAGACACTGTTTTTGGTTTCCCATGCAATTTCCCGATTCTTTTGGTTAGTATTGCAGCAAGGCTTTTTACCCAAGTTTAAGCATTAAAGACAGCCTCTCTAGAGTATATTTAGTCATTAAGAAGCCACTCAGTGATGGCAGCCAATCGGTTGAGGGGCAGTCATTGCCTGGAGCTACGCCTCAGTTCCTTGTACTGAAAGCCATTAGCAAACTGTGGCCAGTGCCACAATCATGCGCACACACACAGAAAAGCGCTCAGGGTGGAAGTGCCCTGACGTTAGGTCATACTCCACCATCTCCTGCGTCTCCTGCCTGCCAGATGTGACTCGAACCATTTTTAAGGTCTTGTGGAGGGAAAGAGGAGGAGGGAGGGAGAGAGAGATCGAGAAAGACAGTTTGTGTGTGCGCAGTAATTGGGCAGGGGGTGGGGGGGTAGTTGTTTTCTGAATCTGTTTCTACTTAGTAAATCTCCATCCAGGACTGCGTTTCATAAATTGTCAACATATTTTTCTGCGCAGCGGACTTAACTCACTCTAATTTTGAACACATGGCTTCTGTCATGTGATATTTTCAAAACACTTGCAGACAGAGGTCCCAGCAGAAATAAACCGTCATTCTGCCGCCAGGGTCTTTCTTTTTTCTCGCAATCGCCCCCCTCCCCCCCTCCTCTATGCCTGTCAGTTATTCTTTTATCACATAGCTGTGTTTTCAGTTAGCGAGAGCAATATATTATTAGCTCAGATTTTTTAGTGTAGTAAAATAGCGGTTTGTTAATGTAAAACATGAGCCTCTTTATTATCTGACGAAAATTGATTTGGCATCCACCGCCGTGGGTTCGACTCGTCCTAGCATCAGAAACTTTGCCACGGTTTTGTTGCAAAGCGTGGAGAGACGTCCGTTCATAGCTGCCACAGCCAGTGAGAATAAGTGGCTGAAATGAATAAAGTGGATAAAGGGCTACAATTTGCAGGTTTGAGTGGTGCTGAGGGCAATGAGCAGAGTGCAGAGGTAATTGCTTGAACTGCAGGAGAGGATGGGAGCTGTATACGGATATGGATGAAACATCTGACGTGTGTTTCTTAGTGTTTTGAGAACTTCCAGGGCTCTGTGTGGGAACTTCATGAAGTTCTCTAGACTTCTGTTAGGTTGTCAGTAGTTGCATGTTATTGATCGATACAGGTTATTCGGTGGCCAATATGTTGCTGAGATATTCATAATATTATTTAATGACAGCAAACTATTTAAATTACTGAAATGATATGGCCACTTGTATGACCATGATGGCCATTTTGACAACTGTGTCTGTATTTTACCATTCAGGCACAAAGAGAACTGAATTGGGGATTGCGCACTGTCTGAGAGAGCACTTCTGGTGTGTGTCATACAGCGCAATACCACATTGAATTATTTTTTACTTAACTTACTGCGCATAATAACTTGATAAACTCTTTTTGAAGATCGTTAAATGTACCCACACGCTTCTTTGACATCTTTGTGTCTGACTTGATCTCCTCTGCGCTGTCTAATATCCCGCTTTCATTAGCTGCAAGTTAATCGATAATGAATTGTGATTTGGATGGTAATTTTGTTCTTCAAAATATACCATGACGAGATTGGCTACCTTTGATTAGGCCATTCTCGCGTGACAAAAGACTACTACTTTCTTTTATGATTACCTAGAATTTAGGAACAAAGAAATACAGGACAAAACATGATTTTTTCAGAAAAAGTCGGGACACTAAAAATAGAGCTGAAATACTGGACTGTCCCAGGGAAAACGAGACGTCTGGTCACCCTGCACAAGGGGGAAGTACCACTTCTGTTAATTCGCCAAGCAGACAAAGTTACAATCTCAAAATGGCCAAATGCCGTTCAATATCGGTCTATCACAAGTTTTGAATGTCTACTTTTTCTGGCCATGTTACATTCTGTTTATGTGATGTTGTTTTCACCAAACAAACTTTTTTTCAATGACAGAGTGTTGCTTGTGGACCAAGCGCAAATCCCACGAGGACGTGTGTGACTTTAACCTACACGCTGCTAATGAGGGACACAGTGAAAAACACAGCAGTGTTGGTGGATAGCCAGTTAAAGCCATGTGTCTAGGTGCTGAGCCATATTGCATGTGCCATCTTTCTCTGTTTCTCTCTCTTTCTCCCCACTTTTCAGCTGGCATCTGCTCATGCCAGTAAGCTGAGTGAGTCATTGACTTGAGAGTTGGACGAGCTTCATACTAGCGTTTGAGAGCACTAATCTCAGTATGAAAGGCCTTTTATTGAAAAATGCTCTAATTCTGCCTCTCTAGATAAGAAGTCAGTAAATAATGATTTACTGTTTGTTCAAAAGATGCTGAAAATTGCAGTTGTGCTGGTAGTGTAATTGCAAAACCTCCATTGTTCCTATTTCAATTATGATTGTCTGTTTGTAGATGAGGCACGATGAGATTACAAGTGTTTTTTTATGCGAGTTCCCCTGTGAGGTCTTACACTCTCACAGCCTTTACGGATTTATCCTTTTCCTCATTTTTTTAAAAGTCTGGCAACAAGATACCACACAAATCTCTGCAATTTCAACGGATGCGTAACGGCAACCGTGAATCACTTTTATTGTTCCTCTACACTTGTTTTCTTCCTCTGCGCTTCATGCCAACGGGCCTTATTTCAACAGATGGTTAAAACAGACGTTAAGATAAATCCATTTTGAAGAAGAGGAAGAAAAAGGAAAAAAGAGTGACTTCCAATATAAACGCTGCATCTGTTTTATTGGTCAGTCCTTTTTTTTCCTTTGACGCAAGACCATATTTTGAAATGGATCAGCAGATGGCTCCCGGCCCTTCCTATTTACTGCAGAAATGCTCCAGGAACGCATTATCTCACATTATAGCCACACTGTAAAACTAACAGTGCCCACTCGTCAGTGTCCACTTAAGCCAGCACGACTGGCATCAAAGTGGGTAGCTATAGTGTGAAATCACTTTCTTTTAAAGGTTACTGCCATCGGTAACTGATGATGGCATTTATGGTGCGTTTAAGAGGAGGAATGATTCATACATCTGTGGTAATCCAGAAATAACATCTCGGTTGGGTGTGCTGAGGAATGAGCCCGACGGAAGAGTGCAATCTCTTTAAATATCGGAGTGCACAGGTTGCTGTGTGCTGCAGTTGGTGGTTGGGTGGGTTGGTAACTCTTGAGTGAGCACAGACTGATGCAGGTCCCTTCAGCATGCAACATTTGATGGGATGGAATGGAACGTTGGCACACCACCTGGCGCCGGCCAAGTGGGGCTCGGGAAAACAACTGCGCCTGGGGAGAAGCCTTGAAAAGTGAGGGCTTGGGGAGAGAGGGAACGAGACAGAGAGGAAGAAGGAGATCCAAAGGGACAGGCTTTGTTGCAGGGAGAATGAGCGGAATAAGTGTTGGGAATGAGTTCCAGGAGGGTGGGGGCATCCATACATCTTCCCTGACAAGCCGGCAGGGTTTGATGGGCCACGCTCTGTGCGCCGTTCCATCTGGCGGAGATGATTGCATGGTGCATCGGCGTGCACAAGTTCATAATGTATTCATACCAACGCAACACGCTCTCCCAGTTCACCCTCGGCCTCAGATACCTGAGACGGCATCTGAATTCCAATTATCCAAAGAGTCGATGTTCTCTCTCTCCCGTTCTCACCACATTACTGACTTCATTATCTTTAATGAACGGTGGCTCTAAAGCGCAGCAGCTGGTTGTAATGCCACCTTCGTCATCTCCTTTCAAGGCACTATCTGTCCCGCGAGATGTCTCCTGTTAAAGGTGCTCTCTATCTTTGCCTCCCTCACCTCATGACCCTGATCTGATGAGCACAAGGCCACTAAAAGCAGCCGTCTTGTCAGAATTAGTATGCAGCTGATTGGCTTCCTGTGGCTTTTGTATGTCATGCTTCACATTACTGGTCACAGCTTTTCTTAGAGGAGAAAAAAAAAGATTTTCCTATAGAGAGAAACCCTCCCTGAACTTCCTGCAAACACATATCTGTGGGGATTTATGCATTGCTGCAGGCACTACAGAAATATAAGGCTGAATCATCACAGCAGATTAGGTTTCACAAAGCTTCTAAACTAAGTCGCTAAGTGAATAAGCAAGTTTAGCTGGCATGTGGGAGGATGAATGTAGTTTCAGCTTTACCGTTTTCACAATGACACAAAAGCGGAGATGCACCTACGTGATTATGATTTTAAATTCATAACGCGTTTGCACATGGGGAGGGCTGCTTCAGAAACATCCTAGGGTTTCTAATACGCAACAAGAAAATGAATGAGATGATTCGTGACCTTCTTTTTCCTCACGTACTGGATGTGTACACAGATGGCTGTTTTATTCACCCTGGAATGAGCCGAACATTACCACTTGTGCAGTGAGTGATGTAAGAGACATGTAAGCTGAGTTGTGTGCGTCAAACATACGATTTTTCTCCGATTTTTCTGGTCACATTATCAGAAGAAAAGATGTGGATGCATATATGAAAGAAGCAGAAAAGACTGATGGATAAAATATTATTTTTCTGTGTAATATTGTGTAGATTGTATAATTTTAGGCTAATTGTCTCCATGAAACAGAGTTGTTTCTTACTCAAATAGAAAAAGTAAAGAAAATGTGTAACATAATTCTATGTTTACAGAAGAGACTTTGAGACACAGATTTGAACACCTACAGTTGCAAGAAAAAGTATGTGAACTGCTTGCAGAATCTGTGAAAATGTGAATAATTTTAACAAAATAAAAGAGATCATACAAAATGCGTTATTTTTTATTCAGTGCTGTATTTTACATTAAAAAAATGTTTACATATAGTCCACTAGACAAAAAAATAGCTGAATTTATTGGCTCTTAATGCATCGTGTTTCCTTCTGGAGCCTCAGTGAATGTTTGAACCTTTTTTTATAGTTGTGTTTGAGTCTCTCACTTATAATCATACAGTCACTGCTGGAGAGGGTTCAAATATGCAAAAGATGCTGGAAAACTGAAGAATTTGCAGGACCTGGAGGGTTTTTCTGAAGAACACTGGGCAGTTTAATTGCTCAGGACAAACAAGGTACACAAGAACAACCATCATAAAACAAAAAAACGCTGTGGATCATCCAGGTAATGACACACAGTATTAAGAATCAGTGGTTCATAAACTTTTGAACAGGGTCATTTTGTCTTGTGGACTATATGTAAATATTTTTCATGTAAAATGTCTTATTCAGGACAGCACTAAATAAAAAAAAACATGCATTTTGTATGATCTCTCTTATTTAGTTAAAATGATTAACATTTTCACAGATTCTGCAAGCGGTTCACATACTTTTTCTTGCAACTGTATGTTCGCTCACTTGCTCAGGCATGTTTATTTTATTATTATTCAATATAAATTCTCAGAAAACCATCAAATAGACAAGATTATTCACCCTTATAGAAGACCGTAGAAATAGACAGCATGCACAGCTGAGTGTTTAGATCATAGAGGTGAACTGACTAACTGACCCTGAAGGATGTGACTCAGTTCTGCACCAAATCATGCTGGTCTTTAAAAAAGTGTTTTCATAAAAATAGTGTGAAAGTTTGCAATTCCTCTTTGACTTTTGGTATTTGTTTGTGCATGCAAATTAGTGATATAAGCACAAAGATATAAGGAGAGCAGCTAGGAGAGCCAGTCACGTCCTAGCAAGATATTCACTGCCACTGTCAGGTCATGAAAAATGACCAGGCGTGGAGTGAAGATGAGCGAGTCTGTGCTTTCTAATGCTCAGTTTGGTGTGCCGTTTAATGGCAATCCATATTACTCGAGAGCTCTTTTGAAAAGCAATAAAAGACCTTGGCGAACAGGAAAATGGAAAGCACTTCATCGTCCTTCCTGGGAGCCACATTAAATATCTTGCTGCATCAATATCCGTGGTGGCCCGCCTAATATTCATCTGTGCCGCTCGTCTGCCAATTTCATGTTTTGAAAGGCCAGGCAACTGCCAAACAAATGCACTCTGTGCGTTAACTCTGCGCAGATTAACTTTATGAAATCAAAGCAGGATGGATGTGCACTCTGGTATGTTTTTGAGCCTGTTTAAAATGCAAAATTGCTTCTTTTCCACTCCCAAGAGGGAACTCATTTGAATTGAGTTATGGGTTTAATGCTGCTCTTGTACAATGCATTTTTATTGGCAATACTTTTTGCTTTGAATAATAGGAGATAAAATATATAAAAATTGTGCCTATGTACCCTGCACTCCATATTACATATGTAACACCTAGCTTTTATTCCAACACTCTTAGTCTAATGGAAATAGTAAGATTATAATATAAATAGTAGAGAACACTTTTATCTGAATGTGTTTTTTTTTCTTTTCTTCAGATGGGTTTTTACAGTCATTGATTGTACTTGATGGGGAATTCATCCATCCTGCCAGTATAAAAGTGAGATGTATTATGGTGATTATTATTTCACTCAAATACGGGATGACACATGCTATGGAAGTGCAATGCTTTTAAGTTGTCTGATGTGTAATATTCCAGCAGAATATAGTGAAGGAAAAATGAAACTTAATGGATATGTTGTGCTGACGTATTCTAATGGAGGACATTCACACCACTTTCATATTTCATCTTACTTCCTGTGTTATCCAAGTGGTCCAAATCTTAGTGTGCATGTTGGCATGTCTGTGAACATGCACATGAATGTGTGCACAGATTACAGCCTATTTTATTCTATCCTATCATTCATTTCTGTTCGACAGGTAAGGAGAGAGGATGAGGTTTAGACGCCACAGGGTTGTTTCTCTTTTCCCGATTCCCAATCCAATCCCAACTTTGACCCAGATGTTAATCCTCAATTACACATGTAGATCCACAAGCTGCTTTTTAGGTTGCCCTGGGCTGCTTCTGAGACCAAAGCCGAATAAAAGCCTTTCTCGTAGACCTTATCTGACTTGGACAATTAATATAATTTTTCACAATTTCATATGATATTTTTCCAATTATAACAATCTGACAGGCATATTGGTTTAGAATAGCTTTCGCACTATAGTGCTTGGGCTATTTTATTCATTTCAGACTTGTACTGTGGCTCTCATAAATTATAGTGCCTGGACTTGTCACGTTGTTAACATTTCAAGGTAATAACTAACCCCATACTGAGATTTTAATGTTGAATCAAGCCACTTTGCTTTGCCTCGTCCCTTTCACTGACTCAAGAATCTTTAATTTCTATCATTGTGTTTTTGAATGAATATCATAGACCGAACGCAGAGTTGCCTTATTAGAAATAGTGATGTCACATTGACATTACCAGCATTGTTTTTTCTTAGTCTGTCCATCATCTCTTGATTCTTTATATTATTTGCTTTTTTATTTAACTATTTATAAAAAAAATTGACAATACAGATATAGAATTATTAATCAGCACAGGTGTAGGCGTGGAATAAAGACCACCGCTGATAAAGACCACCGCTGACCACCGCTGTCATAAAAGGTTAGCTCAGGATGGGATAGATGGATATGTCCCTGTGTAATGTATAACGCTTGAGCTTTGTTTTTAGCTCGAGTGACTATTAATTTTGGAAAGGGTTGAGAGTGCATTGGGAGCAAGTATGGAGCAGATTAAGCCTGACACATATGTTTAGGTTCTGGTGCACACATACAGCCGCAGAGGTGCCTAAGGAATGGGAGCCATACGTAGCTGAAATTACCACCCTTTTTTATCTCTTCTGCTTTCCTGCTCAGACTATGTTTTAAGAGCACCCACCTTTCTTTTTAGATCATTCTGCAATGTGTACATGGCCAGCAAAAGGGTAAAGCTGATAGTGAAACATCTTTAAAGGGAGGTATAGCCATTATAAACTGGCTGTATTTATTATTCTTCTGTGGAGTAAGACTTGCTGCAAAGAGAGTGGTGAGAGAAAGAGAAGGGGAAAGACAGGAGCCCCTGCTGTTATCAGAGTCAAGGGGACACCCAGGACAGTTGTAATCAGGAAAGTCAGGCTACATGTTCTAGACGTAGGGCGGCTGCTTGCCCTGACACACAATGTTCCCACAGCTGGTACAACACGTACATGTCTGTCTATATATAAGAAACAGAGAGAACGAGGTTGCTGATGTTTCAGTACAGATGCTGATATTGTAAAACAGCTAAAATGAGAGTGACTTTGCTATCATTAGTCTGATAGATAAGCAGGCTTTTAAGAATCACTGTTATAGCAGCTAAAGGACACCGTGACCCCAGCGTTAGTCATGACCTTCTGAAGTAAACGCTATCTAGATGTGTGTGTGCTGTCATATCTAGGGTTTTGAAGACCTTCTCTGAACCAACTCTGACCAGTGTTATTTTAGTATTATTTATATACTTTTATTATTTTCAATTAGATTTTATTTTAATTTTACATTTTTCATTTTTTAGTTTTAGTAGTTTTGTTATATGCTTTTGTAATTTTTATTAGATTTTATACATAAATCATTTTTATTTTAGTTTTGGTTGTAGTAATTTTAGCACCTAGTATTCAACTTATTTTATGTCAGTTAGTTGCCAAGGCAACATTTCAAATTTTTGTTTTAAGTTTTTCACTTTAATATTTAAATAACAAAGCACTTTTTAAATAGTTTTAGTTTTAGTTAACAATAGCAACAGTGACGCTTTAAGCAATTAAAGAGAAGTAGGCAGGATGCTACGTTAGACCAAATTAAGAAAGCGTTACAGATGAGTAACATCTTTGAAGCTCTCTCCATCTCTACCAATGATATCTTTGTCAAAACAGAGAGATGCTGATCAGTCTTGTTAGATATTCCCCACAATCAGCTTTGTATTTGCTAAATATTTTGCTTTTTAAAACCCTGTAGTATACTTCACATTTTAAAGAGCTATGAGCATACTATGATCTGTGGGTTTGTTCAAATTATTAAGGACATGAATGATATTGCGGTTTATTGAGGTATGCTATTGTTTTTCTAAGCAGTCAGATTTTTTATTTTTGGATGCCTTGGCATCTGACACAAAATAAATTGAAGTTGAACCACCTAGCAATGCTCTAGAAACCACTCACAAACCCTGACCACATAGAAACACGTGATAACACCCAAGCACTATAACTGCAGGTTTTGCACATGCAAGAAAATGTACTGTAAAAATGTACTTATTTCTATTATTCTTAACCATAATCAACTGTAGAATGGGTTGACTGACTTTTTAATCTGGAAGAACAGGGTACTTTAGATATTACCTGTCTGTTGAAGATGCTGGAGATCTCTGTGGGGTTCCTCCAGATTTCTGAAACGTTTTAATGAGAGTATTGCTGGTGTCTTTGATCATTTGGGAAATGGGGATGACAGCTGGAATTTGACTGGTGTTACTATCTATGAACTCTCTAAAGGCGTGTACCGTGTATGTAGCTATGTGTGTATGTCTTACAGGAGCTCAGGTGCTGTGGAGAGGCAGCTGTTGGGATATCACTGAGGTCTCACAAGAACTGTTCCACTTTTTCTTCTGCAGATCGTACTGAGAAGCGCTCCACCATGCCCGACTCACCTGCTGATGTGAAAACACAGTCCAGGTTAACTCCGCCCACCATGCCTCCTCCCCCCACCACACAGGGAGCTCCCAGGACCAGCTCCTTCACCCCAACTGCATGTGAGTACTCATACACAAGGGCTGCGTACTAAATTGCATACTCTCTTGAGTAGGAACTTAATTTAGTAATTACTTCATGACCGCTAAAAAAGTATGTTCTATATAGTATGAATGTAATCTGGACGTACTACATTCACCATGTTGTCATTATCATGTGAACTACCAGTGTCAGTTACTTCGCTTCACTGCCATTCATAAATCCTCCCCCGTTTGCTCCATGGGATAGTAAAGTGTCCAGAAGTAAATCATCCGGGTACTTTTTGCCTACTCTTTTACGAGTACTGAATTCGGACATACTTCATGTCACATACTGTTTTTCACCTACTATATAGTAGGGAAGTATATGATTTTGGATGCAGCCAATGTGCTTGGCCTATACATCAAAACCACGACAGAAAACCAATGTGTCTGAATGTCGCAAAAGTATAAAATATTCACAAATATTTTCATAGCAAACCTTTTATACTAAATTCTGTTCTTTCTTGAAAAGTGTGCATACTTAAATACATTTCAGCATCCAAACTCTTTTAACCAAGTCAGCCTAGCCAGATCATTGCAGTACAGTTTTTTGCATTTGGTTTACAGAGAGGGTGTTTTGATATTTTGACTTCCAATTCATCTTCTTGCATTTTACAGTTTGCGATGTGTCAGAATAGTTGACTAGTTGGTTTATAGGAGATGCTTTTACAGCAACTCAGTCATTAAATATTAAATAAGTTTGTGTCCAATGGAGAGAAGTACGGGAGCTTTGGAATTCCTGTCATATGCATATGTTGAATTTTGATTTGAGCTTTGGGTGTGTAAATTATATGACAGCATTTATGGTTAGACCATATGCAACTGCTAGATTGGACTTGATGCAGGCTAATCAAAACTGTGTGAAGTGAGAATTACCAATGTTTTTGCACTGCAGTATTCTTTAAATGTGATAGTCATACACAAATGTCAGAGGTGGTGGGAATGCCAACTTAAATCATCCTAATTAATACAACTACTACTAATAGTGATTTATTTTATTTATATAACTCTCAATGCTCAATGTTAAGAATGACATAAAAGATCAGAAAATACAAAACAAATGCAGAAACAAGAAAATCATAACACAGAACAACTAAAGAATTCAAAAGTAAAGTGGCAAAATGATTAAGTCTTAAAAGCCAACTGGTTGACTAGCAGTTCAGATAATCTTTTAAAGAATATGTAGTTTTGCTCTCACCTTATTACAGCCGATGTGAGTTCCCCTCGTCTTCTGACCTGCAGATTTTTGCATCTGCTCGCTGGCTGATGCCACAAAGAGCATTACACATGGTAGCTCAGGGAAGCGCTGGAGTGGCTCACTATCAAAGCAGTCTGTGCCGCAGCCTCCCAGCACCATGTCAGTGTAATTGAGCAGTGGTGTGCCGTCAACAGCAGTAACACATTCCTCTCTCTGATGTTACATCCCTAAAAACAGATCAGTTGGACTCTGCAATTAGCGCTTATGAAAAAAGAGACAAAAAGCAAGCCGGGTCTGAAGCAATCCGGAGCCTTTTTAAAGGCAGACTCTAATTATACATTCTGAAGGTTTAACAAAGCAAGCACTTTGATTTCCCCTCCATGTAATTGTTACCAGATGCAGCTCAAGTATCTCGTTTCTGTTCTGTTGGAGGGAGGCCAGGCAAACGAGGCTATCACGCAGCCTAATCTCATTAGAGAGACGTTGATTCCAAGCTGCATCCCTCCGCCACGTATGTTTCTCATCGTGGCACGGGGGGCAGTCGACCACATGTATTCTCCTCCTCTGGACTTAATATGTCTGATGTATGGAAGCAAGAACGCACAGCTTCCTTCTCAAAGCTGCCGTGGCTGATTCAAAACAAATGTTCCACTGTCATAAGAGCCTCGTTCAAGCACTGTCAGTCACAACGCCAATGTCATTTTTGACAAAGGATCGTCTTGCAGCTTCTTTTGAGGAATGTTCCTGGCAGCGCTTAATATGAATCTTTTGGGTTTAGTTCATTCAATACACTTGGGTTAAAAATAAATGCCACTGTTCTCTTTGTGGCATGTAGAAATAATATGTTTCTGTTTTACAGTAACGAATGGCACCAGTCACTCTCCCACTGCGCTGAACGGAGCTCCATCTCCACCCAATGGCTTCAGCAATGGGCCTTCATCGTCCTCTTCGTCCTCACTGGCCAATCAACAGCTGCCACCGGCCTGTGGCGCAAGGCAGCTCAGCAAGCTCAAACGCTTCCTCACGACACTGCAGCAGTTCGGCAATGACATCTCACCTGAGATAGGAGAACGAGTGCGCACACTAGTGCTGGGGCTTGTGGTGAGTCTGCAATCACATACATCCATGCCCCATCAAGCTCACGTTCATCAGCCTCTGTTTTTGAGTGCTACGTCCACATCTCAAAATCCAATCAAGAAGTTATGAATTTAATCATGCCCTAATTTTTTTTCTCTCGATAAGCCATTACACTCAGATGTACGTCACAATACGGAAGAAAAGATCTGCCGCTGCTTACGTTTCATTTTCATTCTCTTACATAGTGTATTGTGTATATTCTGACTAAAAGTCTTTAAGAAAAAAGAACAGTTGTCTCTGCCAGGATACTAGTGATTATTGTGTCTCCTGAAAAGTTTACAGACAGTCGAAAATTATTTGTTATGCCACCAAATCTTATTTGCCTTTCATCATAGGAAGGCTTGTCCAACAGTGATAAATCAAATGAAACACATCTGTTGCTAAGGATAGCAACATAACTGTGAAAAAAAAAGATCCTCTTGACAAGATGTGCACCATAAGCTGTATCACAGCATTATTTTCATTAATATGTAGTTATGGAATAAACAATGGTGAAATAGCAGCCTGTACTAGAGGAGGGCTGCTTTAATTAGCCATTCCAAAGGAAAGCTCTTTTTTCAGCGGGCATTTGTTTATTTTTCGCTGTGTCTACACGCAGAGGCTTCCTTGTGTCCCCTTGGCTTCCATGGCTCTTTTTAATTCGCTCCCCACTCTGCCTTATTGAAAAGAGTGACACACTTAATTAGCGCCGCCGATGCTGGAGAAAAGCTCAGGAGGCTTTCTGGCTGTCAAAACAGGCCGCTGCAATCTGGCCGAACAGATGTAAGCCTAATGTAACAAAATTCAGGTCTGGGAAAAGAGAAGAGAAAAAAAAGCCTGTGTATTTTTCTCAAATGTACGACTCCCCACTTTCCTTCCCATCTTTCCTTCCACTAGCTCTCTCGGAAAAAAAATCTAGTAAATTGAAAATAGTGTCCTATCAGTCTTATCAGTCTGTTAAAAGATGATAGAGCAGAGAGTTGGAGAGATAGAAATTAGTCATTCTCTTTTTTTTACACTGCCAAGTTTAACAGGGGTGAGATATATGTCAGTTCGGTAGGGAACAAGACACGTTTTTTTAAAGCTGCGTATCTTCTGTGCGGGTTATGATGTTTATGCCATGTTTTATCTCTCAGAGCAAGCTGCGTGGTGTAATACTGCATCTGTAGTTGTGTTATCCTACGTATTTGTGTCTGTTTGTTGATGCAATGATGATGCGGTCAGCGCGTGCACATGTAAAAGCCACCAGATCAAACTTCCCCATATGAGGCCTTTCACCACAGCCATCCATATGCCTCCCATTACAGTCTTCAAATCATTCAATCTTCAGCAGGATATAGTTTTGCCTCCAATAAGTAATATTATCACATAATGTTTTCCACATGTATTCATGCATGCACCGTCTTTTTTCCTCTCTCCCTGCAGAACTCCACTCTAACCATTGAGGAATTCCATTCCAAACTGCAAGAAGCGACCAACTTCCCACTTCGACCTTTTGTCATCCCATTTCTGAAGGTATTGCACAAGCAAGCAATCTGGAAAACATTTAAACAACCGAGGCACAGATGTACATATTTCTCCCAGCTCTCAATTTTTTTTATCCCTCGCTTTTAAATGGTCTAAATGGATACATGGTTTCCTCATGAGCAAAGAGGCATCAGGTTTCTTGGTCACTGGGACCTATTTTTTAATTTATCTTTGGAAATGCATGATGTGAACACACATTACTCAGTGTAACAGCACCATACGGGACCGTCCCACAGCACAATAGTCTCCATTTATTCATATGTGTCGATGGACGCCCTTGTTCGACCGTCACTTTTCTCACACTGAATTTTGGAGGGCAGGGCACATCTGAAACCATTACCACAGTAAGACGATCTGTTGTCTGGGAGAACATCAACCTTTGCCCTCTCTGCCGCCCATTTGTCACTACGACCCTTATTTCATTACAGTTAAATGTGTCTCTGGGCCTGTTTATGTTGGAGCACTTAACACGAACCGTTCAAATAAACACTCTGCTTATTATTCTTTCGACTAAGGGAAGTATTTGAGTTACACATGACACATTTTTGTATCACATTATCGTGTTCGAGATTAAAGTGATTGTAGCCTGCGGAGCTAATGTATAATTTGTTAATTTATGACATATGTAGCAAATAGACATCAGTGCTTGATAGAGATTAAATTCTCATGAGCTTTGATCCATATGGTGACTGCTGTATCCATCCACCCTCAATCGTTAGCCATTCGTTTTCATCTGCTAGTAAGTGACAGCTATTACACACGACGCACCAACCTACCCATTCCCCTCCCTCTTTGTCTAACCTTCACCCCCTCCCCATGTTTCCCATCTTTCTCTTGTGCTCTGCTTTCCTCCGTCTTCCTTTCCATAATAATAAAATAAGCGATCAGTGGAGATGGATCAAATCTGTGTTGTTTACTCCATTAGACGATGATCGAATGGGTCCGTCGGTTTGATGCGGCCTCCGTTCTCGCGGCATGCCGTTTGAAAGCATTTCATCTTGTCCACTGCGTGTCCTGGAAGGCTCTGTCGTGCAGAAATTGGTCCCATTAGGGGTTGCGCCGGTCGCTGACGGATGCAGAGAAGCATACAGGGACACTTCCCTGACTCGCTCGCTCTCACACAACTTCACGCCATATGGTTACTGTATTATCCAGTCAGGAGGGGTGGTATCAAAGATGCAACTTGTGTTTTTTTTTCCCGCTCCCTCTCTCCCTCTCGTCTAATTTTAGTGGTTTTCCTCAAAGGAGCCTTTAATGACAAATACCATATGGCTGTGGGAACAGGGGCTTTTATAAGTGTGCAGAAGCGCAGCTGCAACAATGTGCATTAGCAGCATTTTTTCATTAGGCTAATGTTGTCTAGCGACCCTCCCGTCAGAATTGGGTTTTGCGGGGAAGTGTTTACAGGAAGGGCAGCGTGCATCACGCTAATGATGTAATCTAAATTTGACGCCAGCTGACGGCCTTTGTGCTGATGGCTTTTGTTTATGATTTCTCCAAATGGATTCCTCATCAGATAAATTTGTAATATTTAGCCGTTGTTTCGTTCAGCAGGCTCCATAAAGCCTGTAAGCACATGTGTTCCTCTGTGGCTCTGTGCCTCATTGCTCAGAGACGTACTCAGCGTGACATAGTCGGCGCTTCACCACATGCTAGCAGTGCAGAGGAAGTGAGGATTACATATACATGGCAAACTGCTTTGCGGCTTGTGTTTGATATGCTGGTTTCCAAATAGCTGTGTGCTAATGGACCACACAGGAGCTGGAGAACACACTCAGACATAATCGAAGCAAACGTTAAATCATTTCATGTTTATAAAACTACAGGATTGTGTTATAAAAAATATGATGATAAAATTGTTTTTATCATCATTATCCAAAATGCTTTTATACAGAGTTGCACACAACGAAAACTGTTGACTGTTGTATTAACATTTTCTGATGAATAAGCTTTTCTCATTCATTGTCTGGAAAATACACTGCAAAAATTTTCTTCCTCATTATTTTGTCTTGTTAAATATCTAAACTCTCTTCAAAATCAAGATAAATTAAAGTGGTGATGAATTGAGAAATCAACTTTCCCTTGAGCCTTTGATATATAAAAGTTCATTGTGATATCCTGTAAGTTTCGGAGTTGAAAAGAAAAGCTTTTATTGACACGAGGCCCAGAAAACACTCGATCTCAGAATATATCAACCCTTGACATCATCGTATGCTGAAACGGCGCCTCAACAGATAAATATGTACGCCTGCTTCTGTAGCCCCGCCCACCGACTCGTGGAGCTAAACGGATCGCGCTACAGAGCAATAAACATGCCAAAGAGAGTAATATATTGCGCTGTGCCTGGTTGTGGAAGAACACAGTCCCTGCATAAGCTTCCTTCGGATTCTAATATTAGGAATGTGTGGTTGAACTTTATTTTTAATGAAGTTCCAGCTCATGTGCATAAGACATTGCCCGTTTGTTCGCTTCATTTCACCGCGGAATCATTTGTAAACAAGATACAGGTCTAGACTGGATTTGCAGATATATTGAGATTAAAACACAATGCTGTGCCTTCTATATTGGATCCGACAGGAATGGTGCTTATGTGAGTAAAACATGTTTTTTATATGTGATAGTATTGCAGTGTTACAGATCGTATTGATTATGTGTATGTGTTTAACTGAACATACCTTAGCACGTTGTCAAAGGCTGAAGAATCCTTTATTTGTAATGCTGTTGGTTCATTGCGATTCGGGATCAGACTCGGACATGTATGGGCCAGTGCTCGCAAAGCCCAACGTGGCTATGTGTTTTTCAGACGGGCTACCAAAACGTAAGACTTGATATTTGAAGGGCGCGCGCACGCACGTGTGTGTGTGTACGGTTCGTTAAAAAATAACATTCCAATTAATTGTGGGTGGATGAGAGATGAATCATTGTGTTTGTTTGATAAAGACATTTTCGAGCCCTGTGTGCAAATCATTCCAGTTGCGGTTTCCCCACATGCTTTCAAAACAATTCCCACGTATACCTACAGGGGAGCTCAAGCTCATTAAATGTGCAAATCTTATCCAATCCTAGCCGTGGGCGTTTACTTCCAAGTCTTCAGTGCGGCACGCCCATTAAAACCGAGCGTTTCTTGAGAGAGCCTCAGTTCATGACCCCTTTAAGATAAAAGCAAAATGACATGATATTAGGTCTTGTTTTCTTTAAAAAAAAATTATATATATAAAAATATCTGCCAATGGGGTAAAAAAACAATCCTATGTGAAGAAAAAAAAAAAAAAATTCCCCCACAGGCAGATATTTTTTGTCACATTTTGATAATCTTTTCAGAAAACTTTGTATTCTTATGTCATTTTACTTCTCAAGCAAATATATGTTATAAGAATGTTTAGATATTCATACCATACTGGAAAGCAAGACAAAAATACTGTAATGTACTGTGAACATTAAGCACTGCATGAGCAGCCGCTGTATGCGAACTGTCACTAACTATGAGGACCTCCATTTAATAAAAGTCTAAGGTCATTTAGGGTCAAAGCAATTTCACTGCCTCTGGTAATTATCACCATAAACTACTAACAGACCATTACCTCATACAGCTGGCGACCAAGAGGTCCTTTATAAACAATCCCAATCATTATCACCATTAAAATGAATCAAAATAACTTTTATTTATTTACATTTTTGTATTTTACTTTTTGATTTTTGGCATTTAATCTGTATCATGACCAACGGCTAAACATTTTTCCATGCTTCCTTTAAAGTCTATTTTTCATTGTGTTTCGTTCAATATTCAATCAACGCACTGCTTCTAATTTTAGCCATTACGTCACTAAAAAGGCACACTGTGGGAGTACACTGAAGAATATTCCAGAGCTGAAAAGATGTCTGATTATAGTCTTAGATCACAGTCACAGGGCAGAGAGAAAGAAAGAAAGAAAACAGAAATGAAGAAAGCACAGAAAGAGAGAAAATAGACATCATCCTCCAACTAACACCTTGTGCTGTTTAGATGCTGCAATATTCCAACTGTTGCTGGATGGGGAGTCACAAAAACCTTTCATCTGCCGTGAAAATGCTCCTCAGTGTGTCTTTGAAGTGGCGAGGCCTCCAAGTGCTTACGGAGAAAGCCAAGCCAGCTAGTAATCATGACGGAGATGCAGAGGAAATGAGACAGAAAGAAAGCGAACGTTGCCCCCCCACCTCCAAACCATCTGCTTTGAAGATGTCACTTTCTATGTTGACCATGATTGCTCATATCAAGGGCCCAGGGCACTAATGCATGTTTCAGGTCACAATAGAGTGCTGCTCAAAACAGCGCGAGAGTGTCTTTATTTTGGAAGAATGTACCTGTAATAATAATAATGAGTAAACAAGAAATGGTGTTTAGAGCCTATGGCTGTGGACAGCTTTATAGTGCTACATCTGCTCGGCTCAACCTGACCGCTATCTCCACCTACAGGCCAACCTGCCACTACTGCAGAGGGAGTTGGTGCACTGTGCACGGCTGGCCAAGCAGAACCCGGCTCAGTATCTCGCCCAACATGAGCAGCTCCTGCTGGACACAAGCACCACATCACCCGTCGACTCGTCTGAACTTTTGATGGATGTCAACGAGAACGGCAAGAGAAGGACACCTGACAGGTGAGCCGAACTGTAAATTGACATCATCAATCAGTCTTGTAGTTTGGTTGGTATTTACCCAGTCACACTATATTTTAAATTGCCCCTACACAAAAAAAAATACTATTTTATTTGCTTTGAGACAAAAAATGCTATTTATATTTATGTTTCTATAATTTACACAATTATAGATAAAAATACATTTCTGTTTCCAAGGCTAACATAAGTCATTATGACAGTTTTCTGAACAGAATTCACAAAAACAATGTTTAATTCATCACATAAAACCAAATGTTTAAGTTTAAAAGAAATAAAAACATGCAGTCAACAAAAGTAAGCTGTAATGACAATGCAAACTTTCTCACACCGGCCTCAGGTCAGTGGGCCTTTTCTTATTGTTGAGCACAGATAACGAAATAAGATGTTTAATAGAGCATTTGTTTGGTAGTGAGTGGACTTTAGGCACCTAAATATATAGACTAGGAATACATGCTTGTAAAACAGCTGGAGGGATGTAGAAATGGTGCAGCAGGTTATGAGTGTCTATATTGTCATGCGTCATTTGGATTCTCATCCTTTAATGGAGCAGAACCTGGAGGAACCAGACACATCTGGAGAATGCAGGTAGACTCTTTGGAGACTTCCTGTTGAAATGAGCGAGAATTAGCACTGTAAAACCAGAGCAAATCTACAGTCTGTGCACTAAGAGAAAAGATATAAAAGTTTTTATATATCAGTTCACACCCAGGAGCTCAGAATTATTTCCCCTTTTCAGTGAAGAAACATAATTTTTAATATGCTATCTTATATGAATACATATCAGCTCAGGTCCCTGTGGTTATTAGAGAAGAATATACAGCTCTCTCTTTTTCTCTTTCTATCTTTTTTTTAATTTTTTTTATGTAATACCTGCATTTTTGCGTGAGCTCTAATGTATGGCTAGGTGAGCCTGGGGACATGGCTGATAACACATACAGATGAGACTCAGCTCAGATACGGCTGGCTAAGCGCTTCTGTTTCTGCTTAGCTCGGCTCAGCTCGACTCGACTCTCCGCGCTCAGAATGAGGAGGTGCAAGAGAGAGAAAAAGCAATATTGGAATTTGAAAGGGAGCTATGCTGTCCTTAATCACGGAGTACAATATACGGTCACTTCAGTCTGATTAATATCAAAGCAATCAGGAAACTACGGCTACGGAAAGGAGCGCACCCCACAATGCATTCTTAGTACGCTCTCCTCATTTAGAAGAGAAATGTGTGCCGAGACTTATTTGAATAAAATATTCCATTGTGCTGCATGACCCCTATATATTTGAAAAGCAAAAAAAAGGTGTTTTCAAAATGAGGCTCAGATTCAGTTCACAGCTTTCAGTCCTCAAAAGTGTGTCATAAACCATTTAAGACGTTACCTGGGATTTTAAAATGCTTACACGCAAGGAATATCAGTGGGATCTTACTTTTATACACTACTGTAAAAAAAGTTGTGGGTCGGTAAGATTTTTTAGTTTTTAAAAAGTCCCTTTTGCTCACCAAGGCTGCATTTGTTTCGATCAAAAATACAGTAAAACAGTTTTCTAGGTAATATTCTGAATTCCAGACCTGTGTAATAAAAAAAAAAATTGCAATGTTGTGGATGGAAAAAAGAAAGATGGAGAATCACATGAAAATCATATACAGTACCTGAATGAGAGACACAAGTCCATTGAAGAATGGATAGAAGTAGAATTGGTATTAAAATGTATGAGACTGGGGTAAAATAAAGGCAGCTGTGTTTTGGAGGTGTGGGTGGAGGAGAGAGGTTGCTTTGAGGAGCATATGGACGGTGATGGGTGCACATTAGCAGCTCATAAAAGCAGCTCATTAGGAAGTTCAGTCTCTTTCAGAGGTAACCGAGGGACGACCGCCTCACAACACACACACACACACATACACACAGCGACTCACACGAGTACCAGCATCTGCGAACACCTGGACCTGTGACACGTGAAAGTGAAGGGCAGAGTAATGTGAAAGCCCCAGGGTTTAGGTGCGCTGAAAGAGTCCTGAAAGTGCACATCTCTTATGGTCCTCATGTGCTTTGTCAAGACCTCCTTTTACAGACAACAAAGTGCTCGACGGAGGCATAGTAGCTGCTTTTCTACTTAGCACATTAGATGACAGACTCTTATTGCCTCAGGAGCAGTTTCACATTCTCCCTTGACCAACAGCGAAGGAAAGTACATTACAAGAATGAACACACTGTCCTCAGAAGACATTTCAATGCCAGACAGTGCCTGTCTCGTTGGAGTGGTTAAATAAATAAATAAATAAATAAACATAGTGAGTCAACATTTTCCTATACATGAAAGACAACCAGTTGTGTAGAAGAGGAAAGAAAATCTGTCTGTCTGTCTGTCTGTCTGTCTATCTATCCATCTAACTATCTATCTATCTATATATGATAACATTCTACACTAGTGTAACGTCAGTGCAACACTTTTCCTTCCTTCCTGTTCCTCACTCTGGAATCTTCTTTCTCATTCTAGAACCAAAGAGAACGGCTTTGAGCGGGAGCCGCTCCATCCTGAGCACCCCAACAAGAGGCCCTGCACTATAAGCCCCGGCCAGCGCTTCAGCCCCTCCAACGGGCTCTCCTACCAGCCCAACGGCCTGGCACACCCCACCCCGCCCCCTCCACAGCACTACCGTCTGGACGACATGGCCATCGCACACCACTACAGAGATTCCTACCGCCACCCCAACCACCGTGAGCTCCGCGACCGCCCTCGGCCTCTGGGTAAGAGAGGGCAGATTACAGCTGCATTACTGTGCTGTGAAAGATTGTTAGAGTCTGAGACATGCAATACAAGCTGCGTGTCACCAATGCCTCCTGCCCACAAAACTTTGTGAATAAAATATTCCATTTTGATGTGAGACTCCTATAATCATTTTCAAAGAAAATGAAGCTCAAATTCAGCTCTTTAATATGGTCTTTAATAGACCCCAAAAATATAGAAAGTCGCAGATAATAGGACTTTTTTTAGAGGAAAGTGTGCGCTTGATTAAACTGCATATTAAATAAATAATAACAATAATAAAATAATGATAATTAACAAAAATATTATGTATATATATATATATATATATATATATATATAAATATATATTTGAGAAAATAAGAAATGTGCATTTGTTATTTTAAATACATTTTTCAAATTAATTTGACAATAAAAGCAATATGAGAGCCCCATTCTCCAAGGCTGAGTTTGCCAATGCCTCAAATCCTCAAAAGTCCACTGCATGCCGCTCAGACTCTTAGAAGTTAAACCAGGCGAGACTCAGTTGGATCAGGAACATAAACTTCTTTAAAAATGATTTGAGGTTTACATAAAGCCAACTCGCCATATCAGGTTTAAATGTGCTAAAAATACTCAAGCACGTTAGCCGGTGATATATGCACAAGATATGCATGAGCCTGGCAGCTCTGGTGCGGTGTGGAGAGAGGGAGAGAGTGTGCCCGCAGGCAGCACGGGAGAGCGGAGTGAGGGATGAGAGCATGTGAGGAATGAAGAGTGTGTGAGCGATGGAGGATGTCAGGAAGCGGGTGAGCTATGGCTGTGAAACAGACGGGCACGACATGCCGCTGAGGGCAAGCAAGAGAAATGGAAAACCGAGGCCCAAATAGTAACACGTTTAACACTCGCTCTCTCTCTTTCTCTCGTTCTGTGTCAGGGATGCACGGCAGCACACGCCAGGAGGAAGTAATAGATCACAGGCTCACAGACAGAGAATGGGCAGAAGAGTGGAAGCACCTTGACCATGTAAGAAAAGTAATAACATTTTTTATTACTATCCAAAGTGTATGTGTGTGTGAGAGAGAGTGAGAAAGAATACAACATGAGAAGTATGTGTGTTTGCATGTTTTTTTGCTTTATCACAAAAGCAATGAGATTATATTGAGCTCAAATGGTGATTTCAAACTGTGCAAGATACCGAAGTCTGGAATAAAAAATTAGAGATTTTAGCATGAATGCAAACTTTTTTTTAAAGTTGTTCATATATAAAAATTTTGTGAACAATTGCTTATTTTTGTCTAAAGAGTTTCAGGAGAAACATCTGAGACAGTTGTAAAGTCTCCTGAGCTAAAAACCTCAGAGCATTAACTTTTTCTCAGGGGTTGGCATCAGTGTTTTAATGACTGTAAACATAAAGATTTGTGAGTCAGTGTTTGATGTAAGCCTTTTAACATGAAATTTTATATCTAAATTTGGATATGTTGGAGATGTTTTGTTGGTAACACTCTGCCTGCATCTCCCCCACAGCTCTTGAACTGCATCATGGATATGGTGGAGAAGACACGCCGTTCGCTGACAGTGTTGCGGAGGTGTCAGGAGGCCGACCGGGAGGAGCTCAACTACTGGATCCGTCGTTACAGTGATGCTGAAGACCTTAAGAAGACCAGTAGCTCCAGCAGCAGTCAGTCCAGACAGCAGAGCCCCGCCAGCCAAGAAAGCAATCCTTTAGGTAACGTATATTCAGCACAAGATGTCTGTATCACCTGGAAAGCATCATGTCCTATTTCGTACATCTATTTGATATGTCTGACCAGATTTACAGTCAATTGTCTTGATGACAATATAATGATCTTTCAGTTATTTTGACTGGGAAAAAAATGCTGTCTATTGAGTTCATTGTAAATTAAGTGTCCTTTTTTTCTCTTTTACAGATATCCATAGGGAGCTCCTTCACAGGCCAGTGTCTGGATATGTACCTGAAGAAATCTGGAAGAAAGCCGGTTAGCATGCTGTCTTTGTCATTTTTGTACACATACTCATAAGCACAGGTGGAAAATCAAAGCTAAATTATTCACACAGAGCTCTTTCAAAGCCTGTCTGTGATTTAAAAGCTCTCTGAAATTCAATCAGTCAGTCAGTCAGTTAGTTATTTTGTATGCAGAACTGCAGAGTCAGGTGGGAACGGGTTGTTTTCCTGAATCAGGGGGGAAATTTAATGCACAACAAATGATGTATATATAATTGCAGGTTAATTTTTAGGCAAAATCATAAAAAATAGTAATGCACAAATAAAACAAAAAAGGACAATACATTAACCCATATTTATAAATAAATGAACAAATGATAAATAAAATATAATAAATTAATTCATATTTTTTTAAAGATTTAAAAATGCTTTTTAAAACATAGAATTGTTTCCCTTTCATGCACATTTAAAAAAAAAAAAATACCATGCATTGACATTTAAAAACAACATTTAAAAAAACTTCAGAAGAATAAATAACACTTAGAGTTTAGAAGGTCTTGGAGCTCTAAAGTGAGTTTTTGTGGCATTTTGTTTGACTCCTGTAATGTCGCTGAGTCGTGTGTTGGGCAGTTCTGTGATTGGCTTTCACTGGAAGCACCTCTACACATTCCAACAGTGATGTCAGGTCATAAAGCTCTTTTATTGCTCTGGCTGAACAGGACACATAAGTGCTCCCAGCCTTTACAGCACTTCAGCACTCTTGCCATTAGCTGTGCAACAGGCTCTCCGCTCTCCACGGCACTCTGTTTTATCACAGCAGAGGAGCTGGTTAAAAGACGGATAAAGATATTAAAAGGCTTTGTTTAAAGAGCAGTTGATCTGTGTGAAATATGACAAGTGATGAATTCTGTAATAGCAGATTGTTTACCTTGGCTTCAGCTCACTACTACACGACCGACGCATCTGCTAAGCAGTTTGTCTTCACTGTGTGGTCTTACCAAAGGCTTTATAAAAGCAAACAAACCTTGCCATGAAAATGACATTACAAAAGACACTCTTAAGAAGCTTGTTTAGCTAATACATTGCATTTGCAACACAACAGCGGTAGTAATACCCTAAACAAATCACCGCTGATTGAAATTCCATCTGAATAGTCAAGTATAAATGCAGTAAAACATATCAGGGAATGTGGTGCATTTTCCGTGACCTCAGCCGATCAAGAGGACGACTCTGTGCACCAAACCACCATGGTTTTACAATTCAGCCCAGTCTTGATGAAAATGTCTCTGGCTCTATAATCCTTCATATTTAAGACTGGTGTCTGCACAACCACAGCCATCCATTTCTACAAAACAAGAGACTGCCATGACAGTTTAGTCTATTATAATTCCTTAAGAATATTCTTTTTCTAACTCAAGTAAAAAGGGTTTAAGAGTCAGCCTTAAAGCGGTCTTCACAAGTTGCCCCAGCATAAGAGATTCACCTCTTATGCTGGGGCAACTTTTTTTTTTTTAGAAAGACAGTGTACAGTAGGTGATGAATATTCAAATCGTTTTCTCGCACAGTGCCATATCCTGATCTGCATGGTCCTTTGGGGCCGCAATTGAAATGCATAATTTAAATATAAATTGCCCGATTTGCATATGCAATTAGTCAGGCTGCAGCCTTGAACAATGAAAACAAACAAACACTAAAAATCCCTAGTCTGCTCTTGAGATGAGTTTTCCAGCCAGAAGTATTTACGGTTAATGGGATAACAATGTAAAAGTAGAGATAAAGTACGAGTTCAAGAAAATAAATGTATACTTCAGAGGGAAAAATAGCAAGGATTACCTGTAATCTGTCTTGTGCACTACAGTAGAGTCTTTGGTTTGAGGCTAAACAAAAGTATTTTATTCTTGTTTATTTGTATTCAGCAAACACAGAAAGTCATCTGAGCACATTCAAATAATAATTGATGTTTCTAATTAATCCCCAGATTAATCTCTCAGCTGCTTTTGAACAAAACAAACCAATAGGATCAATTAAACAGCGTAAATATTGTTTTCAAAATGCATAATAAGTTGTGTTACTTTGAATGAATAAATAATGTCAGATACTATTTTTTTTTTTTTATTAGAGTTTGTATCTATTAATTTGAACTATTAGGTAATTGTATTTTAGAAGACAATAATTTAGCTGTGAGATGTCATGTCAACAGTTCAACATGTGCAGTTGAATAATGAGCTATTTCCACTTGGTCTGACCCTTAAAATTGCCTTGATGTAACACAATGTAGACAGGTTGATGAAGTCATTTAAAATAATATTTGACTTTAATAAAACCAGTTATTTTTTTTAAATTGAGATTTATACATCATCTGAAAGCTGATTAAATTTGAAAATCGGGAATCTAAGGGGGCAAAAAAAATCTAAATATTGAGAAAATCACCTTTAAAGTTGTCCAAATAAAGTCCTTAGCAATGCATATTACTACTAATAATAAATGTTTTTATTTATTTACGGTAGGAAATTTACAAAATATCTTCATGGAACATGATCTTTACTTAATATCCTAATCATTTTTGGCATAAAAGAAAAATAATATATAATTTTGACCCATACAAGGTATTGTTGGCTATTGCCACAAATATACCCATGCGACTTATGACTAGTTTTGTGGTCCAGGGTCACATATGTTTTAGGTTACCTGAAAATTGATGGTTTGTCACATTTTCTGCAGTTAGTAGTATGTTTTCCACATATCGGTTATTCTTTCTGCACTATTTTCTGGGTTTTCGTTGCTGTGCCATGGACACTTAAAAGCACTATGCTCTTTCTTTCAGAAGAGGCTGTGAATGAGGTGAAGAGGCAGGCTATGTCTGAGCTGCAGAAAGCTGTGTCAGAGGCTGAGCGTAAGGCACATGAGATGATCAGCACAGAGCGAGCCAAGATGGAGCGCACGGTGGCCGAGGCCAAGAGGCAAGCAGCGGAGGACGCGCTGTCAGTCATCAACCAGCAGGAGGACTCTAGTGAGGTAACAGCTTGTACGCCTACCGCACATTGTTATTATATTAGTGAACAGCTGCAGCATTCACATACTGCACAATGATTCATTGGGATGGTAATATATTCCATACTATATTATATTTTGCATTAGATATTATCTTGGGGATTTTCTTATATTTTATATGATTTGTACATGTCTGATTTACTTGGTTGGGTAGTTTTCTTTCCATGACTTACAATTGATCTCCTTAGTATGGAAATCTGTAGGAAAACATGGAGATCATAAGAAAAGGACAGGGGGAAGAGAAAATGTGTCCCAGATAATTCCTCATGCAGGCTGGTGTCACGCAGAGCCGAGGAATATAACATTGCATTTATCACCTCAGGCAGAGCGGTGCTTTTCCTCCACTAAATGAAACATGTGGACAGTTAAGGTGGTACTGATTTGGATGAGGGAAATTGGGAAGGGAGCGCCGAGTGTCTGTGCACAGCGGGGGTACGGCTCGTTTAATCAGTTAGCAGAGAAAGGCGGCACGCATCTGAGTTTAATTGCACGAGCCATGTTTATGCACGTCTCTCCGGAGGATTGCATTGGTAGCCGTTTATAACTCCGGCTTCTCGTCTCTGGGACACATTTGAGACTTTGTGATAATTGCTCTTATTTGGCCCGGAGACAAACACAACGAGGCCACAGTGGTAACCTGAGTTTCTGTGTGATCTTTGAGGGTTTTGTAGTTAACCTGTTACAAATGTGTCCTCACATAGCGCCATGTGGAACTGGGTAAAATGACTGCGTTTTTCCCCAGCCAGCTCATTATTTCCATGTTTTCAAAGCAGGGAGATCCAAAGAAAAATAAAGCTGAATTCTCTATTTACACTTAAATTCAAATGGGAAATGTTTGCTGCTAATGAGCCGAGACTTTCACTCACTTTTCTCAAAGGTCTGTGCATCTATTATTTCCTAATTGGGACAATACCCAAGGAAAGAAGTGCACATTTTTTGAATATATCACCACTTAAACCACCCTTCCCCCTCTTTCTCGTGCAGAGCTGCTGGAATTGTGGGCGCAAGGCGAGCGAGACCTGCAGCGGCTGCAACACGGCGCGTTACTGTGGTTCCTTCTGCCAGCACAAGGACTGGGAAAAGCACCACCACGTATGTGGCCAGACTCTGCAGGCACAGCAGCAAGGCGAGACCCCCGCCACCATCAGCTCCTCAGCCACCCCCAGCAGTGGAGCCGGCAGCCCAGCAGACACGCCGTCTGCCGCCACTCCCCGCTCGGCCACACCCGGCACGCCCTCCAACATAGAGAACACGCCGCGCTAGAGTCCGAGCGGACCGTTCCTAATGCCTCAACAGACTGGGGACTGACTCACCTGCCTCACTCGCTCCAAAATGCTAAAGCTAGCGCACTAACAAAGAAAGAAGACTGTACTTAGGGCGATCACCCACAGGAGGTCCATTTCGGGTCATATTGACTTGCCATGATAGAGAACGCAAAGATATTCTTTGGTTGAAATTCTCATTGTTCTTTTATTGTTACTACAGCTATTATCGATTACTGCTGGTAATGTCGTTTATTGTTGTTGTGGCTCTCTTGCATTCTTGTAAATAAGAAGACAAATGGAGTAGACAGCCGGGACCTCTTGACGAGTATATTTGACCTCCCCTTCATTTTGTTTTTGTCGTTTTTTTTCCTCCTCCGTTCTGTTCTCAAAGCTCTTTATCCAGTAGCTGGGATATGAAACTATTTGACCTCATAAAAAGACACTTTAAATGACAAAAACCAAGGAAATATTTCATAGCTGATGTAAGCAGAGATTCCGGATATTATTAGGACAGCGTTCCTTGTAAAGAAGACAACGAAATGTTGTTGAGAAAAAAAAACATGCCGTGAAGGGCATCTGTGTCGGACATGGTGGAGTAGACGGCGGACGGCGTTTCTGGCTCACGCGCTGAACTCTACAGATGTGCAGCAGATTGTGAAGGAACGCAGATGTTCGTCCCTCTTCTGCAAGATAATATCCAGGTCAATGGTCTGAGAAATAAAAAGCTGTTTCACTGAGGAATGTAGGGGCGAGGAGGGCCCGTGCTGGATGTTGAGTACCACACGGCGTAATGAAGGATGCACTCTGAGCCCCGATCCCAAATGCACTCCATCAGCTCCCAAAACAGGAAGTGAAGTCATCGGCCCACCAGAGCAGGACTGTCAGAACCTCACTGTGACAGCCACTGAGAAACAAAGGGCTGAGAAATTACCCATAAATCACTGGCTATTGGAACCAGTCCAGAGCCCTTCTCCTGTCCTGCCTATCTCTAACCCCGCCATCAGTCCTCGTTCTGCTTCTTTTTGCCCTTCTAGATCTCATTGTGTTAAACACTTGTGTCCTGTGCCGTCTCCAATGGTTATTTATTGTACATGTGCTGGACAATTGTGACGACGCATTAATAGTTTAAACCACGGTCACAACTTTTTAGTCTTTCTAGGTGCAAAAAGGAAGAACATATTTTCTCTTTTTTTCTCTCTCTCGCTCTCTCTTTCTCGCAAGCTGCTTTTCTATTTGTATGTGTTTGTGCTAGTCCCCTTGTAGTTCTCTAAGAAGAAAAAAAAACACTTTTCCCATTGTCCTCGAAAGACAAACGCTATCTCTCAGAGCTGCTACTTCAGTCTCATTCAGATGTTTTTTCTGAGAACTAGCATGTTACATGGAATGCTAACATAAATGTTTTTGTACATGGGACGTACATAAATGTATTTGCACTGTCACGGTTTCTCTCAGCATGCTTCTTTTGGCAGTTTTTATTTTCCATAGGGAGCCTCACTTCATAGGTTATCTTTGGAGTGCTTCGTTACATATCTGTGATTTTCTTTTCTTGTTAAAAAAAAATGGAGAAAATGT
The DNA here is from genome assembly GCA_039654625.1 of Rhinogobio ventralis. Lineage (NCBI taxonomy): Eukaryota > Metazoa > Chordata > Actinopteri > Cypriniformes > Gobionidae > Rhinogobio > Rhinogobio ventralis. Next base: position 28,179,067 of record CM077209.1, read on the forward strand.
ATGAAAAAAAGAGCAAAAAGAAAATGGAAAAAAGACAAAACAGAAGTATCACAATCTGCTTTTGTTAACATTTTTTTTCTAAACATTTTGCTTTGAATAGTTAAGGACAGTGCATGCACATGCATACTGAACGCTATGGTATATGTTGTTTTTGTTTTCTACAAAAAAGAAAAAAATTTACAAAAAAGACACTAAGAAACTAACTTTCCAAATGCAGAGGTGAAAAACAGACAGCTTTAACACTGCAGAGCACCAGGATACACAGTATTACAAAATAATTAACATGGAAGACAGCCAAAGACAGACATGAAGGACCAAAACCTGATTTTATCCAAGATTTAAACATGACAAAAGAGACTCACTCAAATGCATTCTTGTTTTCTCAACGTGTTTATCAGGGGAAGCCACATTGAGCAATGTTTCCATTTGAAAACCTTTAACTCTCCCCTGTCCAGAGCCAAGACCAGCCCTGTTCAGCTCGTAGGGAGGAGGAGCCACTCAAAACCATGTAGCAGTTCCTAAGAAAGGAGGGTTTCACGTGTGGATGAGGCGGTCTGAATGATTGAGCAATAACTGAAAAGATGGATCCCATATCTAGATCCTCCAGGGCTAGGTTTTCACAACCGTTTCATTGTCGTCCTTTTTCTTTCCGTATCATTCCTCGAAACGGATTCGTCACCCCAAAAGGCTACCTGCCCGACTGAAGCGAAGCTCTTCTCGTTCACTAATGGCGCATAACCAAACCTTCAAGTGTTTCAGCTCAAGATAAAAAGCCATGTGAGAAACTAAGACTAAACAAAACAACCTCGTCAATGGCTTAAGAGGAAGAGGGGTCTAAATGAGCACTTAGCTGCACTCTGATGGCTCACGCCCTCCAAACCATGGTGCTAAACGCTGTGCATTTGACCTCTTAGGAGGAGGGGCTGGCCCTGGACGCACTCCCGGCCTCCTCCGGCATGCTACGGTTAAATAATCCAAAAAACGAAGGTGTAAGACACCTGTCCACATCTCCAGAGAACCTGCCAGCTAAGCTGTCTTTAAACACTAGTGTACTATTTTTGAAAAATACATACAGTTAGTGTAGTAACTTCGATCAGGGTGACCTGAATAAAATAAGCACGGACAAAGCATTAAGAAACTCCTCCTTCCCACTCTAGTACGTCTGTTTTGCTACAACCTTTTTCCTCGGTGGCAAAAAGTCTCACTCTACCTCTGACAGCACGTTAGGAGCACCAGTCGCCGAGCGGACACTGGTCTAGACAAACCAAATGGGCACATGAGAACAGGACTTAAACCCAAAGTTAAAAGCTCATATAGCTGCAAACCATATCACTACTTGGTAACAATGCAGACCTCATGAGAAAAAAAAAACTTAATAAATAGAATACATAAAATAAAAAACGGAAAAAAAAATGTTATGTTCATTTTAAGTTTGTCACATGTACAAATCACTTTGAGTCAACTCAAAGTAAAAAAAAAAAAGATTGCAGAGTGTTGACTCCATTTGATATACACTATAATTCAATAAATGAGAAATGTGATATATTCCTATTGCCCTCCTCTTCTCCTGCACCCCCTTTTCCCCCGTTTATGTCTTCTGTTGTGAGACACTCTTGGCCGCTTGTCAATGTCATTTAGGTTTGTGTTAATGGGGGATTTGCACCAAACGTGAGCGAAAAGTAACGGCTGGTGAATTTGCGCATGCCTTTTTTTGCCAGGTGTTCTTACGTTTTCTTTTTTCTTTCTCTCCAGTTTGTAAAGTTAATTCAACTTTGGGATATTAAAGGGGCAGTGGAAACTTAGTGAAATGAATTGGTGGGGTGGGTTCAGGACGGGCAGTCATAGGGTTCTTCGAAAATCTTTATTGTGAAAAAAAAACTCATGAAAGTTGTTGTGCAATACTTAACGGAAACATGAACCACAGGTTACAGGTGGGCTGGGAGGGTGTGGTCTCTCGTCACACCGTTTCAGTATACTCTAGGGTTTTTCGAGGCTACTATGTCAGAACTGTGGTTTCTTGTTTAATCTGTTTTCTTTATTTTATTCTCTCGTTTTTGGGGGCTGTAGTAAATGGTCTGTCAGTCTGTGAATCTTTGCAGTATGATTCTGGTATTGTTGTACTCTTTACTGTGTAATAAATATGTTCATACCTGCATTGGAGACTGTGGATTTATTTTTGTCTTTGTTTAAAGTACTCTGAAATCAAAAGTACCTGTTGCATGTTACAGGACAGAATGCATTCTGTTTGGATGCATCATATACAGTACATTAGCGTTTATTCATTTAGCAATTTAGAAAATGAGAATACAACAAAGTGGGGTTCAAGATTGTTCAGAGTAGAGACTAGAATAGAGATATAGGCCTATGTAAAAAATAAAGTATAGAGAATATAATATTATTATTATTATTATTATTATTAAATTACAGGATTCCCACAGTTATATAAATAATTATGACATGAAAAGTCAAAATTGAGACCTTATTTATATGACTTAAAAAATCCTGAATCCTTTAGTTAATCCTTTTTTTTTTTTTTTTAAATGCTGAATCCTTTAGTGATTTTAAATCTTATATATATATATATATATATATATATAAACACATTTTTTCAGGCTAGCCTATATGTGATTATTCTGTTTTTATATATTTATGTCTTTTAAAATTTTGATGTGTTTCTATTTCTTTTTTTCTGTTTCAATGTATTTTATTTGTATGTTCTTGTAAAAGCACTTTAAGATGCAACTTTTAAAGGCACTATATAAAATAAGGTTTTAAAATAGTTTATTATTATTATCATTATTAAAAATGTTGAAATTGACATACTAAAATAATTTTGACTTTTTACCTCATATCTCAGAATTAACTTTTATGTAATAATTTTAATAACTAGTTTTTGTAGTTTTGTATAATATTGTTTCTGTCATAATTATTACTTTTTATCTCATAATTTCAAAACATTTTTCCTGTGATTGCTGTTGTGTGTTTTTTGACTTATTCTATCGTTTTTGTCATAACTATAACTTTTTATGTAATAATTTTTCAGTTTTTTTCTCATAATTTCCTGTCATTGACTTTTTAATCTTAGTATCTCATCATTTTGTATTTTATCATAATTATGAATTTTAATGTCATAATTATGATTTACCAAGCATGATTTGGAGTGACTGGAAAAGTCACGATTATTGGTCAAAATGTGTGGGAATTATAGAGTTCTAAGCATTTCTAAACTCAATTCAAATTACCTTTTTACAACAAATGTGTCCAAAACTAAAGCCATACAGCAAGTAAGAGACGTACTGTTAAAGATTGAGTAAATTGTGATTTGGTATGCATGTATACATGAACCAAGAAGCTTGAAGTGAAAGGCTTAGGCTTTGAAAGGCCATTTGAAATGCCTGCTACACCCAACGTAAGTAGCTTTGGGAACTGAAGAGTAAATGCTCTCTGAAGGGAAGCTATTAGTGTGGAAGGTCTGTATTTAAAGTGTCACTTAATTCCCATGTCCCCCTTTTTACATTTTACCTAATGTTGAAATGTTAATATGTGCAATATTCAGCCCACTTTGTCCTGAAATGTGACAGCAACATTGACGAGGCAACACATTTACCAGCAATTACCTTCGCCCCGGCCAAAGGCTTTACAAATGCGTCCGCCCCCCACGCCATGCCAAAATGAACCCTGGCGATTGCTCAGCCATTACAAAACCTTCAGAGAATCACACAACTCTTCCAAGAGGTCTACGCTTTTGTGAACCTCTCATGCTCCTTATCTGCTTTTATTACCATTTAAGAGATCATAAAGCTAAGGATAAGTTGAAACACTGTGATATTCCTGCCATTTACCACCTTTCGTGTTTCAACTCGCGTTTTTTATCAAGTGCCGAGAATTGACAGACCCTCAATTAAGCGAGGTCCAGAGAACTGTTCTCCGCCGATAACAATACAAATGGATTCTCTCAAACAGAGAAAAACAGCTGTCTCTATTATTTGAATGCTTCACCTTTCCCCGCTCCATTAATTGGGTCTTTGATCACAGACAGAGGTGCAGAGTGCCTGATAAGGAAAAGGTTATTAGTAAAGTAGCCCGGAGGACCGAGCCGCGGCCTAGCGCGGGCTGCGCGAGATGAGATAAGCCCATAATGCCTGTGTGTGCATGTGCTCGTGAGCGATAGGGCCTCCGTCTGCCCCCAAAATGCTCATGCGAGGAAAAGAGCAATACTCTGACGAGCTAATGCAGGATATAAATTCGGCTTCCAGGGATGGAACGCAGGATTAAACTCCATAAAGAGTTCGCCTTTAAATGGTTTACATTTTTTGCCTCTGAATCAAACTGTGTCGCAGAATTTCACTGTGCTTTTTTGAACCCGATATGCAGCGAGGAATATTACTGTAGGCCTACAGTGACGGAGGAGAAAATAACGCTCTGCCTTTGAGAGTCGGGCGAGAGTGTCTCTTTGATATGCAGCCCAGCTAAATTTGAGGATTTAAATCTGATTTCATCTAAGCCTGTTTATAGTTCCATGTCCACGGATGAGGCGCTGAGTGATTCGAAACACCTCGTTGAGGAATCTTCGTGAAACTCTCTTGTAATAGTTTTTTTTTGCTCTGCAACCACAGAGGAATACAACTAGGGGGTACGAGAGCATATTAGGCCTGTTATGGTGGGGGCAAAGTGACTCTATGGAGAAAACATTTTTGATTAAATTACAGAACACAAGGTTATCTTTCTCCAGCACATGCCTCACTGCCCCGGGCCTGGATAATCTGTTAATACCATTCAAGCATAATGACATTATTAAGGAAGTGGAGTACTGCATCTCCACCCAGGCCTGAATGAAGCATGTACCCGACCCTCCATCATCCTAGACAGAAGATGTAGACCACGATGGAGAGAGAGAGAGAGAGAGAGAGAGGCTGCCTGTCAGTGACAAAAGTACTGCTTAAATGTCAGCTAATGGTTCCACGGCACCCTGCTGATGAACAGGGCAAAAAAGAAAGAAAAAAAAGAACAGAAAGATATCTACCGTTTATCTGCAGGGGCCGAAAAGCTCAAGCCTATATTTATCCAGTGAACAACACTGCTCTTTCTCACACCATCTGAAAATCTGCTACACCGAGAAAATGTGTAATCCATTATAGTTCTTGGTGGACATATAAACTCTGGTTTCAAAAATGTGTAAATCTAGGATCTAAGTTGAGTAAATAAGGAAAACCGAGATCACTGCAAGCAGGTGGATCCCGGACGAGCCCCCAGAGCAGGTGCCACTTTGTGTAAGTTTTGTTTTAGTTAGTGCAGCTTTAGTTAGGGTGCGTAAGCGCTGAAGAATCCTTTATTTTCTGTTTTGTTTTCAGTTAGTTTAGAGGGTGGGGATTAGTTAATGTGTGCATTGGTTTTGTTATTTTTGTTTGTTTAGCACCGCTCGTTTTATTTCTCTCTGTGTCTTATTTCAGTTATCATTTATTTTATTTTGCTTAATTGTACATAGTTTAAATAAGTTTGTTTTCTTGGTGTTCATTTATATTTATATTATATATTTATATATTATTATATACAGTTATATTTCTGTCTTGTAAATAAAGCGAACCACCTGCTTGCAGTGATCTCGGTTGTCCTTGCGTCATTCACCCACAGTACTGCCCAGAGACCAAAATTATAGGAGTGTGTTTTAATTTTATTATGTACGTCTTCCGCATACCTCTATGCTATCAGGGGACGTAACAGTCATTGTCCACGTGCAATTACACATGCAGACCGCTAGTAGGCAGTGGCCATGGGCATGTTGATGGTGTAACCCACAGTATCAAGGCAAAAGCAGAAGAAGAAGCAGCTTGTTGTATATGGCTAGATCCCAAGGTAAAGACTAAGGAATACAGCTACGGCTACTGGGCATGCGCACATCAATATTGTGTCATTTAATTACTGTATTTGCATTATTGTAAGGGTAGGTTTAGGGTTGGGGTAGGTGTAGGCGTTAATAAAACACAATCCGGTACACTGTAAAATCTAATTATTTAGGCTTACTTGAAAAAAACATGCAAACAGATTGCCTTAAAAAAACCAAGTAAAGTGAAATAGTAATAGTATGTTGTGCTAACAAATGCTTAGTATAGTTCACTTACACAAGAGTTCTAGTAACTAAAAAAGAACTGTAGAGAGTACTTGATCTTTTACTTTAGGTTTACTCTTGACTTATAGCTACCATGATGGTATAGCTACCATAGATGTTACCATTGTTGTGTTTTGCATGCTGAATGGTGTGTGACTCAAGCATGATCAACTGCAAGATTACAAATATAGAGGGATTATGTCAACCCAATTAAAAGTCCCACAGGTGTTTATGACGTAAATGTTAGCAATAAAATGGTAAACGATCATTATATGACATAAAGGGAAATATTACATAGGTTAATTTTAAAAGGTGATCTTAATTTCTGACTAAATTATGAACTATAGTTAATTATTCAGTCAGAAGCTAGGTCAACTTTTAAAAGCAACCTATTTAGTTCTTCTCTTCCTTTGAAACCAAATAACTGTGATTTCTGGTTGCATCACTGCATCAATAGGAACAGAATTATAATAATATGAATGTTCCAAGTGCCCAACCAGGGGGAACACTGATCACCATAATGGTGAGTTTTTTTTGTTTTTGTTTTTTTTGCTTGACACAAAGGCACTCAAACCAATCAATTAATCAAGACACTAAGTAAAGTTAACTAAAAAGTGTTAGTTAGAATCACTGTTGGATTTTACAGTATAAGTAGCAAATTTATTTATTGTTATTTAATCGTGAGATTTTGGCTCACTTCCAACCGTTGCTGTACCCCTTCTAGCCACAACCGGATCCCAAATGGCATTTGGGATTCAGCCTATGTTTTCGGACAAGAAGCAGCAAAGATGACGGCAAATAGACAGTGACTTTTGTTACAGTTTGAGTTGTTAAATATCGAAGAACAGATCATTTTCTCTTTTTTTGACCTGAGGGAGGGATTCTAGCAGACCAATCACAGCGATTGCGGTCTAGCTACATGGTAGGCTTAGTGTAGCACGTGTTGCCTGTGGTGTAGCCTGATGTGCACCTCTCCAAAAAGGTCCTAAGAATCAGCCTTAAGAATAATGATAACTTGCCGTTTAGTGAGTGAGTCAGCTGTTGATCTAGTACATATGTGATGGATTCAGTCAGTTCATTCAGTGAAGGATTTGTCAGACAGACAATGTAACCCTCCGGTTCTATACTCGCACCGCTCAGAGTGGGATTCAAACTGGTGTTTCCGGCATGAGAATCAGGTGCACTAACAAGGATGCTAAAGACCGAAGCCTCTAGCGTACCTAAACCTCACTCCCATTGGCACCAAAGTAACCCTTCCGGTTCTACTCGCAATGCTCTGAGCAGGATTCAAACTGCTGTTTCCGGCATGGGAGGTAGATGCACACCAACAGGAACACCATAAACCGCAGTCTCTAGCACCAGTCGGCAGTGCGCTCTTAAAGCTAGGGGAGTGAGGTTTACTCACACAGCTCTTTACTAGCTGGCCTCCGTTACACTCACCCCCCCTAAACCTCACTCCCATCCGGGTCACGGCACCAATGTAACTGGTCCTACTTGCGCCAGTGAGCCAGTGAGGTTTACCTGTACAGCTCTTTACTAGCTGGCCTCCGTTACACTCATCCCTCTAAACCTCACTCACATCTGGGTCATGGCATGGGAGGCATGCACCAACAAGGACACCATAGGCCGCAGCCTCTAGCATCAGGCACCAGTGCTCCTCTTAAAGCTAGGGAGCCGTTGAGGTTTACCTGCACAGCTCTTTACTAGCTGGCCTCCGTTACACTCATCCCCCTAAACCTCACTCACATCTGGGTCATGGCACCAATGTAATGGTTCTACTCGCACTGCTTTGAGCAGGATTCTTTTTCAGCATGGCAGGCAAGCTCACTAACAAGAACACTAATGACCGCAGCCTCTAGTGTCAGGCGCTAGTGTGCCTCTTGAGGTCAGGGGAGTGAGGTTTACCTGCACAGCTCTTCACTAGCTGGCCTCTGTTACAAACAACCACACATGAAGCATCACCTAGATCAGTATTTCTCAATTCCAGTCTTCGGGACCAACCTTCCAGAATTATTTAGATGTCTCCCTATTTAACAACACTAACAAGCTGATTTGAGAAACAATGACCTAGATAGTGTGCATTAATGAGGACAGGTCAGGAGTGGAAACACACCTCTGGAAATGCAGTGATGAGACAGAACAGGAGAATCATCTGCAGGCCCCCTGAAACTGAACCTGAGCTGGTTTGCAAGAAAAGTGCCGACGTGCACACCGCCAGAAGCCCAGAGCTGTGGGTCTTACCCAGCTGAGATGACTGATGGCTAATGAGAGTAGAGTGAGGACCAGGCCGACTGCTACCCACTGTGTGTTTAAAGCGTGATTGATGCTTTTCATGGCTCCCGAGCCCCCTCTTCACAGGAACAGCTTGCTCTAAACACACAGGGCAGCACTTGCTGACTTAAATACAAACTTTGTGTTTACGAGAGCCAGCCTAGTGCACAATAAAACTTTAGGAGGCATATGGAACCCACAACTTTCAGACCTCACTGGATGTGCTCCTCACACTGTCAGTTGGCTAGGCTTGAAACTAATGCAGCTGTGAAACAGGCACGTGGCTCATCTTATGACCTTGATGAAGAATCAATGTAAAATGACGACGTGTGGTTAAGGCCTTGGTAGTAATGTTTCTATCAAGTTTGGGACCGTTGAATCATCATAGTTCCCCACCAGGATTTTGGCACTAGAAACGAATTCATGAAGTGGGACTGTGTGTTATCCATCTTTCTGCTAATATAGTCTTCCACAGAGGATTTCACATGTGAGATATCACACCAAACACAATCCAGGCTGCCATCGTTGGAATATTGCAGCCAGCTGATACATTTTTGTAATCTGTTTTGTAAACTGTTTTGAGAAACACTGCTAAAGAGATCACAGCGGGCAAGTTTCAGAGTAAACAGAGATGCCATACACTGTGTTTTTCCAAGTGCTTATTATGTTGATAAATGGTTCCAAATAAATGTGGCTTTCAGTTTGCCAGCAAAAGGCAATACAGCGGAGCAGCTGGGTCAGGTGCTGCCCGACATATGTGTCCTCCTCTTTTGGAGCCAAATGTAAGTTTTATTGTAATATCTGAAGTAAGCTTTTATTATTTCTCTCATTAATTTTAATAATATGTTTGATATAATTATTATGCAATTATTAAACACGTACTTATTATACAAACAGTTAGTTCTGTGGCCTTCCAACAATGTTGAAGTGACTCTTTCTGCAGGTTACATCTTTAAGACCCATTCACACCAAGAACGATAATTATATTAGTTTATATTATACATTCTGTTTATTATAATTGAGTGCTCCGGTTATGCCGTCTGCCGCTTTAAATGCTTGATCTCTTTAAATTCTGGTGAAATCTGATTGGCTGTCAATGTTTTTATCGCTCATCAGCTGGAAAAAAAATTGTTCTGGTATGATTCCTGTGTCGTTGCTGTAATAGCTTTGGTGTGAATTTTGCTATTCTCATAGAATTAGAATGATTATTGAAACTTTATTATAGTTATCGTTATAGTTAACATATTTGTGAATGGGCCTTTATGCCAGAGAGTGTTGACAAGTGACTGTCTTTACGAGTGAGTTATTAAATTGTTCATCCCAATTATTTTTCAAAAACACTGATTCATTCAGGTATGTAACAAGTCTTTGGCTGTGTTCGAAATCGCCCCCTATACCCTCATTCACTCTTCCCTACATAAACTTAGCAAACTGGCAGCTCAAGTAGTTATGAAAACATCTCTGTCATGGAAACTATGTACAAACCTTAATTAAACAATTTAATAATCAATTAAAAAGCAATTTATACCTGTATGATATTACGGAAAATGACGAAATGCAGGAATTCATTTGGCTCGACTCACAGTGCATTATGGGTATTCTCATCAGTTGTACACTCATTATTACAGTGCATTATGGGATTGAATGAGTGCATTTCGATAACATCCACTATGGTTTCGGACACCACTACAAATGGCTGTTCTCTCAAATAGTGCCCTATTTAAGGGGTATAGGGGCGATTTCGAACACAGCCATAATGAATGTGTCATTGAATCATTCACCCAAACGATTCCTTCAAAAACAATGATTCATTCAGGGAAGAAACTATTTTAAATGTGTGACACATTTAATCATTATGGCAACCAATTTCTAACTAAGCACCACTGCTGTGTGATGCTCAGAGATGCGCAACCATTGCTGCGGCTTTGTTAGGAAATGCGATAGCAGAGCAAATATAGGCAAAGTGGCAAGATTGCGGCTGAAATGTAAGTTACTCAATATTTACGTTTTTGTTTATTGAACTGTTATTGTTAAAAATCAATATCACATTCGCAATCGTGGTGTTAGTTTTGCTTATAAAGAATAAAACAAACTAAGTTATTAGTAAGTTATTTCCTGTGAATGTGCAAGACTTAGTTCATTAGGCTCTATACATTAGGTAAATAATTACCTACACTATAAACCCAAATAAGTTAGCAAAACAAAATTTTTTTTAGGTAATCAGTTACATCAAATTTTTTTAAGTTCAAATTCAATGGTTAAGTAAGCAGAACTCGCTGATTTTTTAAAAGTCTCTGTACTTGCTCTGAAGCAGCAGCAGCGTAGCAGATCTATTCTGCCAAGACCAAATACATTAACATTGCCATATACATTACCATTACTATGCCAATCTCTCCAGGAGTTGTCATGACAGAACTAATGTAAAGAATAACAAAGTGATGTAAATGGTAAACCTATTAGTTTTACAAACCAGTGTGTTGATAATAAATAAAATAACATGATAACAAATACCAGTTTGCAACATCAAGCAGCATAATGGACTGTTTTTGTACAGCTAAAATAACTTGAGGCTGACACTGTAGTCCAAGGAGTTTAAGGTGGATAGATTGTTGGGTTGAATTTGAGAGCAAGTCAACCACAGGTCTACTTCAAAAGTAGAGTGAATTGGTCTGCCTTATATCCTCGTTGGATCCGTACTCAAGTTTCCTCTCTCACACATACGACTGCATTGATCACTTAGGAAATGGAGGATGTGAGAAATTCAGTGTGGCGAAGCTGGTGATGTGCCTTTCATTCCACCAAATAAACAACCAGAGAGAGGTCATAAATCAGTAGGGCTCCGTCTGGCCTCCCCCACCCCCATCCTTCTCCCTACTGAACGCACAGAGTAACGGCATGAGGAGCGAAAGGAGGAGGGCGGCAAATGAGAAATATAGAGCAAAAGAAAGCTAACGTAGAAGAGAGAAAAAGCAAGAGAAGGATTGGAGGTGAATAAGTGCAGCTGACGGCCAGAGGAGTGACAGGACACACCTGAGCTCCTGCGCATGATTAATAGTGCTAGAGAGACACGCCGGTGTTAAGTACCCAGAGTTCCTGCGCAATTTATAGCTCCTGCCGCGCTCTCCCCCCATCCTCATCTCTGCCGTCCCCCCACCACGGTCTTCCCCAGCTGTTCCACACCTGGACTTGGGCCTGGGAGAGAGACGAGCCATCCATCTCTCACAGGCCACAGAGGGAGGGGTGAGGGAGCGCAAGCACCCAGCAGGTGCTCGATGGAGTTAGGATGGAGAGAAAGCATCAAAAACACGCAAAACAAAAAAGCATTGCAGGTAAACGCTGTTCGGGTCTCAATGCGAAATGCAGCAATCACGCATCTGCCGTATTTAAAATTAGCAAGCTCTCAAAGTCTGCTTATCAGGCCCCCAAATCATATTTCATGCTGACAAGCGTCATAGCTCAGATTCCTATAGTCTCCGGGAAGGGAATAAACCGCCTCCCTCAGTCACACTTTGATGAGATGTGATAAAAGTGGCCCCTGTTGAAATGGGAATCTGTATGGATGGCCGATGCTTCAAAATGTGGAATTGATTTTTCAGTAAATTAAATTTTTTTATAGCGTTGGGACTTAAAAGGCACCTTATCTTCAAATGGGAATCCCACCCAAGACCCTCAGATGATTTGAAATCACAATGAAATATGCATCTGGGCTCTGGGCCCTCTAAAAAAGAGGGGAAAAAATAATTAATTTCAAGCTGCAAGATCATCGAGAGCAGATGAGCAAGACATGTCAAGATTGGCACAGTGTCGCCCTATTCACACTCATCTTGATCAATCCAGTGGCAGCGATGACACCTCTAACCCCTCGTGAGACAGACCCAGTCTCTTATGCCACAACTCTTTCATCTTCACCTTCACGCGCATAGATGAATGATCTCATCCTCCAAAACCTCAGAGGGGCAAAACTACTGGATTTTTACTTTTTCTAATGGAAATGTGGCACTGGTGCAGAACTCACTGGAACAAGAGTGGTTGCATAGTGGCAGTGTTATCATTAACTAAAACAAAAATTTAATTAAAACATTTTCATTAACTGAAATAAAAATTATCCAAAATACATTTCTGAGCAAGTACATAACCAGCCAGTGTTCAAAACAATTTCCTTTACCGTAGTCCGCGGGAAATAAGAGCTTCTGCCGTTCGTATTTGCGTCATTACGTCACGTCTTTATACATAAAGGAGTCCGGCTAATAGGCTCTATTGCATGTGTGGATGCTGCAGGTGGCGGATCGTTAGTTGCCTCTTCTTCCAACAGCTGGAATGTAATCAAACTTGTCATTTTGATGGAGGCTTGTAATCCAGAAAGTTCAAAATGACAATCATAGTTGACAACTGGTGCATTGATAGACAACTCACACATACACCTCAAAACATTCGATTCTTCCATGCTGAGGAGCTGTGCCGATACAAAATCCACATAAAGATAACTCCGCAAATAACTGCAATTTCAGGGTTCAAACAGAGATGGCGACAAAGAGGTAAAATTTACAGACTGCAGCTTTAACTAACAAATCTAACTAAAATAAAAAAAATAAAAAAATCTATATAAACTTTTAGTTTTAGTTTTTGATACAGGATTTTTTTGTAAATGTTTCCGTTTTTAAAAATCAGCTACATTAAACATGAAAATGCTAGACGGCCCTATGAAATGTAATGCTGCTAATTTAATTATCATTTAACACACTTGACTTTGGCCGCAAAAAAAAAAAAAAAAAAATATATATATATATATATATATATATAGACTCACCTAAAGGATTATTAGGAACACCTGTTCAATTTCTCATTAATGCAATTATCTAATCAACCAATCACATGGCAGTTGCTTCAATGCATTTAGGGGTGTGGTCCTGGTCAAGACAATCTCCTGAACTCCAAACTGAATGTCAGAATGGGAAAGAAAGGTGATTTAAGCAATTTTGAGCGTGGCATGGTTGTTGGTGCCAGACGGGCCGGTCTGAGTATTTCACAATCTGCTCAGTTACTGGGATTTTCACGCACAACCATTTCTAGAGTTTACAAAGAATGGTGTGAAAAGGGAAAAACATCCAGTATGCGGCAGTCCTGTGGGCGAAAATGCCTTGTTGATGCTAGAGGTCAGAGGAGAATGGGCCGACTGATTCAAGCTGATAGAAGAGCAACTTTGACTGAAATAACCACTCGTTACAACCGAGGTATGCAGCAAAGCATTTGTGAAGCCACAACACGCACAACCTTGAGGCGGATGGGCTACAACAGCAGAAGACCCCACCGGGTACCACTCATCTCCACTACAAATAGGAAAAAGAGGCTACAATTTGCACGAGCTCACCAAAATTGGACAGTTGAAGACTGGAAAAATGTTGCCTGGTCTGATGAGTCTCGATTTCTGTTGAGACATTCAGATGGTAGAGTCAGAATTTGGCGTAAACAGAATGAGAACATGGATCCATCATGCCTTGTTACCACTGTGCAGGCTGGTGGTGGTGGTGTAATGGTGTGGGGGATGTTTTTTTTTTGGCACACTTTAGGCCCCTTAGTGCCAATTGGGCATCGTTTAAATGCCACGGCCTACCTGAGCATTGTTTCTGACCATGTCCATCCCTTTATGACCACCATGTACCCATCCTCTGATGGCTACTTCCAGCAGGGTAATGCACCATGTCACAAAGCTCGAATCATTTCAAATTGGTTTCTTGAACATGACAATGAGTTCACTGTACTAAAATGGCCCCCACAGTCACCAGATCTCAACCCAATAGAGCATCTTTGGGATGTGGTGGAACGGGAGCTTCGTGCCCTGGATGTGCATCCCACAAATCTCCATCAACTGCAAGATGCTATCCTATCAATATGGGCCAACATTTCTAAAGAATGCTTTCAGCACCTTGTTGAATCAATGCCACGTAGAATCAAGGCAGTTCTGAAGGCGAAAGGGGGTCAAACACAGTATTAGTATGGTGTTCCTAATATAAAAATATCCTTTAGGTGAGTGTATATATATATAAAACTATAAAACACTGAAAAAACTAAAATGACAGCCAAACTAAATTAAAAGGACAAACTGATTATAAATAGTATAAATAGACCACTTGGCCTATAGATTTGGCTTTTTATAGGGAATTATGGAAACTATTTAATTTTATTTCTCAGTTTTTTCATCATCTTGGTTGAAATCATCTGATTGTATAGAAACATGATTTAATACTTAAATTACCATGAAATGAGAATTCACTCTGTATGCTATAGATCTTACAGTGAACGATTCATCTATATGTTAAATGTATGTAAAAAATAAATAAATAAATGCCCCTGTAATTTTTAATTAAAATGTCATAACTGTACCTTTATTCTTTATTTTTTATTTTTCGATAATCCATTACATCCTCTTGGATGTACATCACATTACGGAAGAAAATATGTTATGTTTTATCTTTAAGGTCAGGGATTGAAAAAAATGTAATCATAATTTTTCATTGCATGTTTATTGTAAGAGATCAAAAGCTGTATTCCCACTGGTGAAGAAGGGATGCAGAACATACTGTGGCATACTTAGTACATAGTACCTGTAGGCAGTGTAGGTATGCAGCTGTATTCAGCATTTGCCCTACGGATACAAGATAAATGTGTGACACTAGCCCATGTAAATGAGACTCTATGTGCCAACTAAACCATGTTCCGTTCTCTCCCCTCGGGCGGATCGTAGCTGCACCCTCACATTCAATGTCATGCTTGCCTTAATCATGCAGATTTACTACCCTCTATAATTTCTTCAGCATTATACATCTTTGTTTTTCATATCCTGCACTTCCCTCCAGCAGTGAGTCGCTGGGCTCAGCAGTGAGATTTCCTCACCCTCTGTCCCAGCCATCCATCTACAATGACTGATGCCACCCAGATCTAAAACAAATGTTTGACCAAGCTGTTCCACTGTATTATTCAGCTGTGTGAAGAACCTGACACATTTGACATAACACATTTGCCCGTTTAATTATATAGATTCCAGAAAAATATTTACAGACGGTCTTTTGTCTGTCTCAGAGAGAGTGATTTATTCGGATGTGCCGAGGAGGTTTCTGCCACCTTGACTGGCTTAAATGCATCAAGGATGGAACATGCTGTAATTTCCTTGTGCTGATTTTTCCTTTCCACTGATCATTTGTGTGGCACAAATTCAAGTTGGAGATGATAAGAATAAGGATACATTTTTAAGTCAGGATTGTTCACACATTGAAACTTGACTTTATTGTCCCTGCAGCATCTGATAAAAAGAAACAATTTACTCTTTCGATACATTTTAAAAATTAAGAAATTAATGGTATCACAAAGCTGGTTAGCCCAGGTTATTAGCCCAGTCATTACTAGACATTCTGTGGAGTAGTTAGTTTGTACAAACATTGTATGTATAAAAACATGTATAAAAAACTAAATAAAATAAATAATTTATAAATAAAAATAATAACTTAATAATATGAATTAAATAAATACAAAATACTACTAATAAAATATATAACTTAATGAATAAATTAAATGTATCAGTATTTTTCTTAACATCTTTAAACAAAGTTGCACAGCATATTAAGATTTATTTTCATAAAATATATCTTGAAGTCTATCTTATTCCATTTTGAGCAAATATATAACAAGATTTCGTGAGGTTTATGCTTAAAACAAAAAAAAAATGGCAAATGGGATAACATAAACATGATTTTCATCACATGAAAATTTTAATCGTTTTTATAGGATATTAATGCTGCCTTCACGTGCTATCGGAAATTTCGTACTTCCCACTTCTGAAGTTGTGATTACGAGGTCATTGCATTTACATTTTTGAATTGAGAGGGCGTTCATGTCCAATTTTTTAACTAGTATTTGATAATTCTGATACATAAAGGCAGCATTAGATATTTTTACTGAAATACTGATTAAGATTTCTTTTATTTGCAGTGCAAGAGTTTTATCTGAAATAACCTGCTGTAACAAAACATGAGTACACTCTTTAATCACATCATAACCTTTACTGTACATCAAAGAATGTATTCAATTGTATTACGTGTTTTGGCTGTTAAAGGAACTTCAAAACTACTTCAATGGTGCTCAACCCTCCACCACTCAGGACATAATAATACAAAAAATATTCAAATGATTCATTAGTCAAGTTTGCAATCAATCCATGTTGAAGCAGTGACCTACTGGTGAGCATGTCATATTGAGTCATGCTGCTCATGTGGGTGACAGAAGTTTGACTCAGTTTGACATACCATGTCCCCTATAATTATGTCATCTGTTGAGAAGTAATAAATTAAAGTGACAAAAGGAACAAAAAGTATTGAAAAAGGACCTGTCTTAGTCTACTCTATTCTTATGTGGTATGGTGTAATCATGAGAGGTGTGGAATCATCAGCTCTCTTTAATATTATGCCTCAAAAATATGGCTAGTTCTTCTCATCAGAATTTATTTTTGCTACTAGCTCCTAACTAGACAGTCTGAATATCAGTCTCAATGGGTCACAGTCTTCATTGTCTCATTTTAGAAATGTTCCTTGCATTAACAGAGCGGTAGCATTAATGGGTGGGTTGAGGAGGTTGACTTAAGCCAGGTGCTTCAATTAGGCTGGCTATGTTCCAGCACATACGGCTGCAGTGCCGCCCCTCACCAGCATTCGGATCGCTTTCCCTTCCACAAACACACCTGCTGGAGCAAACTCAGCCTTTCCATATGCCACACTAGACCAGCACCATAAGATCTGATAGATTCATAATATGCATGTTCTATATTGAGAATCATTGAAAACAGAAAAATAACTGTCCTGGCTGAAAATCTGTGACTGTGGCTTACTGTGCAGTGAGAGAAAAGGGAGATTGATATTGTCTTTGAAGATTCCATATTATGCTACTATATCTACTAGAATAGGTTTTCATGCTTGAATGTTCAACTACATTATTTTTCATGCATTTTACATTATTGCAGAACCTCTATTCCCAGTATGTCAGTAATAGCGTGGTGCAGGTATGACATCACTTTGTAGGCCAAAACGCGGAAATGAGTTAGCATTTTAGTACTTCCGGTTCCATTATCCCCAATTTTTGAATGGGTTTTTGGTTAAATGGCTGAAATAGGGTCTGTGGTGAACATTTTCACGTTTTATTCTACGACATAAAATACATCAGTATTACCCCACTCGTGATTTTTTAAGCTGTTACGTGTCTTGAAAAAATGGTTGCAAACAAGTGGCTAAATGGGACTAATGGGACATTAAACATCATCAGGTTTTACAGCCTCGTTATGCTTATTATTGTGCTCTTATAAACTATTCTAACTCAAACTTTCTAGAAAATGTTTTTAGATGAAAAAAATAACAGAGTTGTCGGAAGCTTAGTGATGGTGACGCTGAAGTCGTGGAACCGTGGTGTAGTTTGTTTATAGCCTACCTTTAGCTTTTTACTTCTGGCGACTGCATTTAGGCTTCAAAATTCATAAAAGTTGTGTTCATCTGTGTAAATTATCTTGATGGACAAAACATGTAAGTATCATAACCTTTTGTTGATCACAGAGCTTGTTTTTTTGTGATAATCCAAAAGCCTATGGAAAAATCCTATTGGGTTTTTGTTGAGGGAACCAGTGTGATCCTAACTGCCGGTTGGCCTACAAAGTGACGTCATACCTGCACCACTCTATACTCTGTTTAGTTCCTTAGAGCGCAGTGTGCTCTGATTGGTCGGCTGGACCAGTGTGTTGTGATTGGTCAACTGTGAATGGTCAACTTCGAGTGTGTTTCGGAAATGTCACGGCCCTTACCATAACTGGGAGTTTCAACACACTTCTAACGCAACTCAACTAGGCCTCGCCCTTATTTTTTGCGTATGCCTTGAGCAGAAATTATTTAAATGAGGAATATTGTGATGTATACGTTCCTGGAAGAAAACTACAATTAAGGCATTTCAGGGAGTTCAGAAACAGTGCTTAGTGCTTACTGATATAATGCAGACGTTTTCATGCTCAAACAGCAACACTGTAAACCCCAACACTCAAAATAATTAATTTGTTTGAGTAGGGCAAACTTAAATTAAACAAATTAGTTACAAATGAACTTTTATGAGTATTTAGAACTTTTTCTTTTGAGTTCGTGAAACTGACACATTTTAAGTAATCTGAATTGTTTCATTTTTTTTTTTGAGTTTTATGAACTTCTTTCTATTAATTTAAACAAACTTAAATTTACCTGAAACTGGGCTGGGATTTCTATCATGGTGATGAGTGGAGCATGAGCTTGGTTTGAGAACAGATATATGATATATGTTATATGTTCTATATTGCCGTACTCTTTCAGCAATTGCTATAGTATGCTAATGTTATCGAAGCATTGTGTTACCAATTAGCATTTATAGTTATAGTTAGCTAAATTTCCACTACTAAAAATATTAAAATTGAGATACTTTTAAATCAAAATTACAAGTACAAAACTGAAATCTGCCAGTTCTGCTTAATTAAATTTACCTTTTTTTTTTTTTTTAGTTTTGCTAACTTATTCTGGTTTGCAGTGTAAGGAAAGTTGAAAATGTAAAAAAGCCCCTGTAATAGATCTGTTATGCATGTGATGTCAAAATCCTGTTGTCATTTTAAGTCTAATCATGAGTGCACACATATGAGCTAGACATATGGCAATGTGATAGGGTAAATGTAACATATGACAGGGCAATGACTGATGCTGTGGTGGGGAGTTACTGAAATAGAGAGCGAGAGAGAGAGAGATTAATGAATACAGCGGACATATTCCTCAAGGACGTTGCTCCTGTCCCTCCATATGAAACAGATGTTGAGCCGGTGGAGGTAGAATGCCACAGGCGCGGCATGTTCCAGAAAAATCCTGCGTGCAGATGCCTCTACCTGGGTTGTGCTGGTGTCAGCTGACTCTCACATTGAGCATGCTCCTCGGGCCATGTGAGCCATCCGGGAGTAATGGGGAAAACAGACCCATATTACTGAGACACAGACTGTAGACAGCACCTAGACTGGGATGGTCAAGACATTATGCTGACTGGCAAAAATTACATACACAACACTTCCATGAGCAAAGGAAACATTTTTAACAAATGTAGAAAAAAATGAATGGTTGAAGTCAACAACATTTGCAACAATTTTTTATTTTACAAAATGTGATAGAATAAGGCTTTTATGCTTCACAAGCATGAGGGTTGAGGATCTATTGACAATAATCTGGTCTCTTTTTTGTATTGTATGTGCACATATGATTTGTAGTGTGGAGAAACATATCCGCTTTGACTTTAATGTGACATATATTCTAGGTGAAGGATATTCAAGGAGAGAAAAAAAAAGGACTAGGCTACTTTCATCCTGACACATCCACCTTTGAGGAGGTCAAGTTCACCCTCAAGAGCATCATGACTTTCCCCAGCAGTAACTCTTCTTTTTGTATTGGTTAACATTGTTTATTTGGGCTTAAGTGACCAAAAATTACCACAAAAAAAAATTCAGAGGTGGAGGAAGTCGTTATGTAAATGGAAGATTACAAACACAAAATTTTGAATCAGTTTGAATAATGTCCACTGAGAATTATGCACAATGTTTAAAACTATTCAGTTTTGATTTCATGTCTACTTTATATAGCAAGATGGACTTATAGCAGAGAATCGTCGTCCTAATAACTCAATGCTCATATCATCCTCAGTGTCTGTGCACACAATTTGCTGACCTTTTTTTCTCTTTTCCTTTTCTTTCAACCAAGGCGCATCAAAGGATTGTTTGGTTCAGTGCATCCGCTGTAGTTTGTCTCAAATTACAAAACTTGAAAACCAACTTTCCGAGAAAAACAAAGCCTCTCAAAAGTATGAAAGAGGCCCAGGTTTATAATTCCCCATGGATAGTCTACAGTCATTATTGTGACTACTGAAACTCTCAAAGAGCACGAAACAAGATTAAAGCTTATTTGCTCTTTGAAGTTTTTTGCTTCTTCTGTGTTTTCTTGTTCTTAACAACATGAGGTGTTTTTACACTTGGAAAAATGGGCGAATGACCCAAAACTGCCACAGCGAAAGGGCCTTTTTGTGGAGCTCAAGCTAATGAGGAGAGACCCAATGATGGTATAGCCTCATCTTCACCTCAAAGCCCTTTACTCGGTCTAATACTTACTTTCATATGTTCGGAGCCGAGACAGAAAAACAAAGGCTTACATTGCTGAGACGCTTCTGAATGCACTGTCTTTTTCTTTCTTTTAAGGAAATCAATATACCAAAAAAAAAATGTTGCTGTGGAATAATATGAAACATTGGATGCACATTTTCTTTAAACAGAGTTCTGGCTTTGATTTGGGTACAATTATATATAAGAATAAACGTGACAATATACAAAGCTTGACGTGCCTCAAATATCCTATTGTCAGTGTTTCTGATTACATTTTTCTGGTTACATTTTGGCACATCTCCAGCCCTCCTCAGCCATTTTGTTTAGTGTGGTATTCTCATCCTCTTAGATGCTTTCACAGGCTCTGCTTCAATGCTTTTCAATCCTGAGCTCTGTCGAGACGTTTACCAGAGAGGCACAGTGCCTCCTAGTGGCGCCTAAAAGGAGTGTGGCAGACTGATTGTGGAACCATCATGTTGACAACGCCTTGGTGCCATGCCAGCAGCTCAATAGGAGAGCCCTCATTCAGCATAAGATGCGAGACAATAGATTTCCCTGATTGGAGAGTGCTCTTCGTAGCTTGACAGTGGTTCACTGCGTGGTATTGAGTAGCTGTTTTTCCCCTTCTCAGAAGCAGTCCAATACACCAATCAATGATGCTAATTTTAATACTTGAACACAGAAGATAACAGGTCTGGTTGTAGGACTAAAAATCGACCCACACCAGTCATATTCAGAGGGGTAGGCCTATTCTCCCAAGAGATTTGGCATATTAGAGAAATGAAAGACAAGCATTGATGTATAAAAGTAATGATGTGGTCATTTTCGAAAAATAAAATAAAAAATAAAAAAACCAGAATAAAATAAAATGCATGTTTGAGCTGTTTTAACTGAAAGTAACTTGCACAGGCATATCTTAAAATATGCCTGCCATTGTTATGTCTCAAGATGCACACCAGTAATGTTTTTTCTAAGGCACAATTATACAAGCTACTTAAATGTCCTAATTTAACTATGGCCTAATCCTGGCTTAATCTAAGCCCTGTCTGTGAAACTGGGCCTCGCAGGATTTTTAAATAAGGGTGTAGATCTGTCACAAAAGTTATTTAAATTTTCATATAGTCTCTCTTGAGACAAAGTGTGCTTAAAGGGTTTGTTCACTGAAAAATTTAAATTCTGTCATTAATTACTCACCCTCGTGTCATTCCAAACCCGTAAGACTTTTGTTCATCTTCAAAACACAAATGAAGATATTTTAATGAAATCCGAGAGGTTTCTGTCCCTCCATAAAGATCCAATGCAACTGACAAAGAAAGCAGTTACTGCAAACATAGCAGTTTAATATGTTTGCAGAAGCTCTGCCATTCACCATCATCATGTTGACAGAGAAGGTATTTAAAATTACTGTGTTATGATAGTTTGATAATAAAGTAGGCTACACTTATATTTGAGACTATACTATATAGATCTGGCTGTATGACACACTGACATTACAGAATAGCTCTTTCAGCATTATTATCATATTATCACTGTATCATGTGTATTATTTGTTTCATGTGTCATAGAACAAACGTCACATCCTTTTGATTTTCCCAGCAAAAACTTAAGAGTCCTTAACATAAAAATCAGTCAGCCAGGCTTACATTGACAACCTAGGAAGTCGGGGAAAGTCTCGTTTTTAAAGATTCATCATGCTGTTCACACATTAGCAATAAAAAGGCGATTAATACATGTAAATTCTTTAAGTTTCAAAAAACATTACATTCAGTTTGCACTTAAGTATATTCATGAATATGTACTCTTTTTAAAGTGTACTTCTTTTTTTACTTCTTATGTTTAATATGTCATTAAACCCCTTTTTGTGCTTTTCTGTGAGCCAAGGTGACATAAAAAGAGTTTAAAAAAAAAATATATATATATATATATATATATATATATAACAAATATATAGTCTCTTTTCACTCTTTCAATGCATATTACTACAATTAAACAGGGTCAAATTTTCTCACCAGCACACAAGGACATTCAGGGCTATTAAGATGGACCCGGGAGACTGGGCACGGGTGGGAGAGATGAGCAGGGATGCCTCGGGCAAAAGCACAATCAAAGCAATCTCTTTCCGGTTACTTGTGTGTAAGAGATTATGAAAGCAATATGGTGTGATGAAATCTTGTTTGGTTGATCTGCCAAAGTCCAATGTGACAATAAAGCCCTCTGAGTGGCATCTTATGAACAATTCATGTTGCGTAAGGTCGATATAGTGACTGCAGGTAAATAAAGTAAATACATTATGCAACCTATTACTGCTGATATTTAAGTGTGTAAAACCCTATTTTACATTATAAGTGATGCCGTGATGCATTACGGTGGAATCTCTGAAACGGGTCAAACGAAACCCAATTAAAGAGATCTAATCTGTAACGTAGCTACTGAAGCGTCCTTAATGTGCGCATGTTTGTGTGTAAGGGCTTGATAGGAGCTTAAATAGTCTGACAAAGGAGAAATGTAATAAAGCTCCGGCTTTCCAATAGATCATCCTGAGTGAATTTGCCAACATTACTCTTCCCGTTTCAAGGCTAGTAAATTAAAATTTATGCACACCTACTTTATCTTCCTTTACGTTCCCCATGAGGTGGCGGGGAGATATTCTCACCATAGGCAATATTCCCTTTCAGTAATTATATCAGTGTAGACTTCCTAATTAACATATGGCATACATGTTCAGAGTGTAGAGGCATAATGCTCTCAGTTCTCCACAGCGTCTCCCACT
This sequence comes from Rhinogobio ventralis, assembly GCA_039654625.1. NCBI lineage: Eukaryota > Metazoa > Chordata > Actinopteri > Cypriniformes > Gobionidae > Rhinogobio > Rhinogobio ventralis. The sequence continues at coordinate 28,202,392 of CM077209.1, forward strand.
GTGTGATATTTTCTCCACTGACAGATATTCTGCATTGCTATTAATGTCAATCAAACACATTCTCTCTATTCAGGCGGCACAAATGCTCACAAATAGGGAATCGGGCACACCAGACGTGTCGTGACATTCCCACATCGTTGATGTATGAAAACAACAGTGGAGTGTTTGTGTGAAACGAGGTTAGCAAAACAAGAGGAAAGGCTGGGCTCTGTTTTAACAAAGTGGTCTGACAGAGGAGAGCTGCTCACGCACATATACACATCCGCAAACACACACACGCTGACACCAGACAGGGCCCGAGGCGGTCCTGCTGCTCCAGGACCCCAACATCTGCTCTCTGGAATAATGCATGTTTCATTTCAGATGCTCCCTCTCTTTCTAAAATGGAGCAGTGATCTGCCTGTAATGCAAAGGCCACAGATCATGCGGTAAACTCTGCTCTGGTAGCCTCAAAGCTGTCCTCGGGCACTCGCAATCCAGCTTCAAAGATGGAGGAGACTGGTGCACCATTTGTTTCCAGTGCACTGAGTAATGGCTGCCACTGGGCTCTGCCACAACGCAGACTGTTTCAGTCTAGACGCACAAAGAAATATCCAGGCTGGTGTGCTTCCTAATGTACACACACATGTAAATCAACACAAACAAATTAACAAAAGCCCCTCTAGCCTTTATGTATTTTTAATCTTACAGTAGGCCTACGCACTATAAAAATATATTGTTGCATATGTTCTCTCAATAATTACCTTAATAATTTCCAAATGTCATTTAAAATATCAAGTCAAGTAAAATATGAGCTCTTAACATTGCCACACAACAAATAACTAACAATATACAAACAGTTTGTTCTGTTTCTCGAATTTGATTGGCCGAGCTTCAGCGAGTGCTGATATAGTCTAACATCACTGGGACTTTTCCACTCAGATACAGTTTGTCAGTCTGTGCATTAGTGATTAGGATTTTTCAGTGACTCTTTTTGCTGTTTACAATTTGTCACTTTATTTGCATGATTGTGTACATTGCTAAAGCATTATGTTCAAGTCATGACAGGAAAAAGAAATATACAATTTTATAATAACAACTAATAATAAAAAGGTATTAAAATAAGGTGCTAGGAAAGAATAAAATAAGATACAAATCAAATATATGTATATATAATATAAAATAAACATTTAACAAGATATCATGAATAAAACAATACTGCACTATATGTACAATGGATCTTACTGATCAAGGCAGTAATTGGTTTCTGAGGGTGTGCAGCTGAAAATACATTTTGCTGCAATTAAAGAGTCTTCCCAGAGTAGCATCTGCATTTGATCCATTTCTGAAGAAATGGGAAACATGAGGTTTGATAGTTTATAGAAGTGTTTCGCTCCCTCCTTTTACCACAGTGAAGGAGAAAGTGTGCATTTATGTCGACCACAACAGTGTCACATTGGCTGCGTCAGAAAATTGAAAAATGCTGCCTACGGAGGACACATTCCAAGGTAGAAAGTCATCAAGGCAAATCATCAAATCCAAAGTTAGCTTCACTTCCTGACTCCTGAGATACCTTCATCTGAGAAATTTTTGAAGGCAGCACAGGGCTCGAGATTAACTTTTTTACTTGGTAGCACTGCTGCTTCCAACTTCAAAAAGTTAGGAGTACCAGCAAAAATGTAGAAGCACCACAACTAACATATTTATATATTATATTATATAATGTTTAAATGTGTGTGTGTGTGTGTCATGTGCAAATAAATCGTCATTCAATTATCAGAATAAAAAGTTGCTTGTCTGGAAAAAATAGTATTTTTGTGTTATAAATATAATTTATTCTGAAACAATATTCTTACCAGTGTTCTATCATAGCCTATTTAAATCTGCATATTTGTGATATTTACCCTGAGGGCTTTTTTTTTTTTTTTACCTTTTATAAAGAGCATTTTCCCCTGATCTTATTAAATGTATGCTTCATCTTTCATTTTAAATGATTACATTTGATCAATAAATTCAATTAGAATAATAATACACTATAGGGTTGTTGCCAATCAAATTAAATCATTTACACTGAAAAATTGCATCGAATAATGTTATGAGATTGTTTTAAATATATTTTGAATATACAAATAAGAAATGTTGGAAAGAATGATACTTTAAACATGACACTAAACCGCCAGTAGGTGGCGCAGTGACCGTCTTAATGAGTCATTGAGTCATTCATTCTAACGATTCGTTCAAACGGCTGATTCATTCAAGAATGAGGCAGTTGTTAATGAATTGGTCATTGAATCTTTTACTCAACCGATTCGCTCAAAACGCTGAATCATTCGGTAATGAAACACGTCTGAGTGGTGCTGTGAGACGCGCTGTTGTTCTGCTGTGATCTTTGGAACTATTTTCGCTGCTGAAACAGAACAAAAACAGTCAATATTACGTCTAAAGTGTAAGTGACTTGATTTTAACTGTTTATTGAACTGTTGTATGAAATCAATGTCACATTTTTAATCTTTGTGTGTGCTGGTGCGCTGATTTGTTTTGATTTCTCCTCGAGAGGGTGCGCGAGCGCAACCTTACTGTCAGTAACATTACAGTGCATACATTATTATCCACCATCAATCGCCACTTACACTAAATTATATAAAATCAGAATCATTCTCATGTTTTGGTGGTTGCTTAGTTATTTTTGACGTTTTAATCTGGCTCTTTCACTTTCACTTCACTCTTTCAAAAAAAATTTATCTTCTTCAGCTCTACATTTGATTTTGCGTGCTAGTTAGCGCCCTGTCACGTGACAACGGAGCACAGTTGCCTAAAGTCTGCTTTAAAGTTACGAGCATAAAGATGAAGTTAAATTGGTTATTTATATAAAGGTGGACGGTCACTGTATCAGGAATGAAAACGGGTCGCACCTCAACAATTATTTGCACTTGCACAAATGCTCCCAAATATATTTTGAGATCGCACAGATTCAATTTTCGGGCGCATATGCGACCAAAATGGTCGCAATTTCAAGAATTGCAGCATAGATGTGTCCTTGACTGCCTTTGATATCCCACAATCCTGCCCTTTCCATTCTGTGACAGTTGTCATGTGTAAATGTAGGCTATGTTTTTGACCTACGTTTATCACTTTTGATGTAATTTCTAGTGAGAAATTACTAGTAATTAAATATTTGCTTAGTTATCACCAAAGCTAGTATGCAGCTAAATGTAGATTATTAATCCATTACACTGCTTCAGAAGTTTGTCCGAAATCAATTTCGTGAGGTACCTTAATGTGCAAACTCTGCCTGCAAAGTCATTGCCTGATAGGGCAGCAAGTCATCTGCCTAAGTTTTCAGACACAGCCATTATCTTTCTCCTTACCCCAATAGGTGGTGTCAAGTGAGTGAGTCACTGAATCATTCACTCAAAGGGTTCGTTCGAAAAGCTGATTCATTCAGAAATTAGACACCACTGCGTTGTTACTTGGAAACGCAACATTTAATTCTGCTGTCGCTTCATTTAAAACTTCATTGGAAGAGCACAAATAGACAAGCTAAACAGAAATGTTTTCTAACAAGTTGCTGTCACATTAACAAAAGTGTATGTAGCGATGTATGACGTTCACACAGAAGTAGCTTCTGTTGGTGCAATTCCCGATTGCTTGTATTCCTGACATTATCTGCCAGAGAAACAAGCGAATTTTGCGGTAGCTCTGTATATTTCTATGGCATCGCAGTCGAAGACTGGAAGAGTAATTAGCTTGTTAAGTGGATTTACTTATTGTAGAGTTAACGAAGGTTATCATGAGCATTATCTTTGAAGAGGGAAAATTTTAAAACGAGCGGTTCATTGATTAATCCATAAGATCTTACCTTCATGCTCTGGAAATACAAACTGGAAGACAGAACACAACAACAAGCACAGCGCTGTACTGAAAAGGGGTGCGGCTACATAAGGTCTATAGAAATGACTGGATTTCGCCTGCAAAAATTTGCAGTACAATGGCACCTTTACTCAACATTAACTGTTGTATAAAATCAGTATCACACTGAATTACTGTTCTGAATAGCAGCATAGCTGTGATTACCTATAGCCTTGTGCCGTGCATTTTGGATATCATCCCTCTTGTTGTGATGCTGCTTAAACAGCATTAAAAAGCAACAGCTTTTTCTTTTAATAATCTTTTAATGGTAACCACTTAATTTATTCATGCATGCTGAGAGCCTGAAATCAGAAAGTAATCAGCAACATTCAATTCAATATGAAATTGTTAGTTCAGAATACAAGGCTAGTTGGGTTTACATTTGGGAGGACTATTGATGGTCTAACAAATGTAGATTCAAAGTCATTCACGTTTTTGAGTATTTCTGACTCAGTAAAATTGCATGCTGGATCAAATGTAACTGATTTTTCATCAATGTGCCAAACCATGAACAAAAGATCTGTATGTACTCTTGATGGTTTGCAAAGACAGTTGTGATAGTTCAGGAACTGCTATATTGACAGCCTTGTCTTTTGGTTGATTGATTTTGCAGACATTTGAATACAATACAGTCTTATCATGGCCGAGCGGGCGGCTCTCCTGACAGCTTTCTGCTTGTTGGTGCATTTGCCTCAAAGAAAGTAATTTAGTAACATCAGACTGAAACAGACTTGTTTACACTATCTCCTCTCCTCCTTTCACAGGGAGTCCATATACCATTTGTGAGGCACATTAACGCCCGCCAAGTGCACAATCACTTGGAAATTGAGGCAACTGCTTTGGAATAATGGCTGATCTTGACTGAGGGCTGTATAATAAATGACTGAGTCTCGTGGCACTTTTCAGTGGACATCCACACAGTCACCATTAGTTTCCTAAGTGCACTTTTCCCCGCACTTCTAAATTGATTGAAACAAAATGTCACAATTATGCCCTTTAGCTCAAGCTTTAATTATTCATCAATTAGCGTTTTTTTCTCCCCCCCTCTTTTTTTCTGAACTGATTTTTCATTCAGTTTGCAGAGATGTATGGTTCCCCTGCTGTTAACCAGTCCAAAGTCATTAGTTTCTGGCTTTGCAATTAAACCTGCTGCATTATTCATCAGGCCCAACTCGGTAGACTCTGCTCTGAGCTCAGGAGGCCTGCATGAGAAATTAATTTGGAGAGATGAAGTTTCCTCTCAGGTTAGAACAGATGCCATTGGCCCAAACAGAGGTATGGAGTGCATTCGTTGTAGGAAATTATAATGGCAAGCATAAAGCTATACTATAGAAACAGCGAAAATACTAATGGAAAAAATATCAAAATTGGGAATAGCCTGTGGCGGAGTGCTTCAGATTACTTAAAAAAAAATCAACTCAGAGGTAAATGTATAATAACTACCTACAATACAAGTCATATTGTGCACTTAATTATTAAAATAGAACATTTCATTTTACTGTAATGAAAAAATATATTTAAAAAAATATATTTTTTTTTTTATAAAAAAGGAAAAAGATGTGCATGGCATTTTAATCTAATATAGAAGGATACTGGTGTGCGTTATTGTGAGATTTATATATTTTTTTAAAATGACTGGAATTATTCACTTCGGCAGATATCAATCTGACACCCAGATCAAAGAATGTCAGTGATCAAATGTTGCCATCTGCTGGTGTATTAAAAAGAACATCAAATATTCATTCTTTATAATAAAAAGAGATTTAGATCATGATCAGTCATGGGGTAAAATAAAAAGACACATTTTTAGTTTATAATCGTACAAGCCCATAGTATTGGTGGTCATCTCTGTTGAAGCAGTCGTAAGTGCACAGCAGAACTCTCACTGGAAAAGACTGTGAGCTTTTCATCCCCATGTGCTGTTCAAAGACAATAAAACAGACTCATATTACTAAAGAATAGTCTTGTACTTTAAATGACGTGCAGTGTGGATCATGCAGAAAAAAGTAGTAGAAGCAAGTTAAATATTGCCATTGTTGTTTTGCTAATATTCACTGTTAAGTTAAATTGTGACCCAGTTAATCTGTTGTAATGTTGTTTATGCACCTGATGCATATTAAATACATATAGGCCTGGTTTCACAGACAGGGCTTAGACTAAGCCAGGATTAGGCCTTTAAGTAGCTTTTATAAACGTGCCATAGAAAAAAAAACATTACTGGTGTGCATCTTGAGTCAAAACAATGGCTCTGACATATTTTAATTTATGTCAGTGCAAGTTACTTTTAGTTAAAACAGCTCAAACATGCATTTTTGTCTGGGACTATATCTTTAGCCTTGTCTTTGAAACCGGGGGATAATGTACTAAACTGTCACTAAATATCCTGAGTGAAGCACTTCCTGTCAGTCTTTACTACAGCACCACTTTTTTTGCATTTATTGCCACAGGCACTGAATGCTGAAGATTGGTGTTATGGTAAAGTGATATGCAGTATGAACTGATACCTTCTTGGTGTTGATGAACTGCACACACTCCAGCCAGGTGGTGAGGAAGGGCTGTGAGCACAGGCCACACTGGCCCCATTGAGACAGCATGTCCTGCAGCTCTGGGTATATTGGCAGATCTCTGGACATCACTGAGAATCTGTTAGTGCTCTCCTGGAGGATGAGCCTGGCTGAGAGTTCCTGAGCACATTAAACTACAATCAGCACCAGTGTTATCTTATCTTAACAGTGAAATGTTATGGTTAACACTAACCATTTTAATTTGATCGATTTCTATAAATAAAAAAAAAAGGGAGGGTGGGGGGGGTGTTTCAAGTGACCCAATTCCGATTTTTTCAACCCATGTGACACAGATCGGATATGACCCACAAACGTGCACATGGATTCTGATATTCTCCGATCGGTTTCAGGCCTCATTCATACGTGGAAATAAATCTGAAATGAATCGAATATGTGCATTTGCATCTGCCAATCGGACAGATTGGATATTCCTGTCAATGTGATTCATACATCATTGAAAAGTGACATTGACGGTGGTGGTGATTGTTTTCAATGCCCAGGCTGCAACAAAGGCTGTCCTCTTTTTTTCTCCGCATTAAGTGACAAATGTTTTGCTGACCTTTAAACATTGTATTATCATTTCATCCATTGCAAATCATGCCGCTTTTTCGTCCTAAGCTTTTCCGGGTCAGTACATCTACCTTGGGTTGTTTCACAGAGTGTATAATGTAAATGCAAATATTGGATATGGGCCACTTTTAAAAGAAGTAAGCTGGTCATCAAAACAATCGAATATAGTTAACAAAGCAGAATTGGGAATCAAGGCCTGCAGTGTAAATTTGGCCAAAGGGTTTGTTTTTCTTGGTTCTTTTGATCCAAACTTTTGGTCTGGAAATTACACATTGGTTTTAAAGATGTATGTGTAAAATGTAAAAGATGAACTTATATGAACTTATACTTAACTTTCACTGTTATTTTCATTTAGTTTAACTTGATGTACTAATACAACTAAAATTAATCAAAACTATATAGATACATTTAAAAAAACAAAAATATCAAACAATAATAAAAATGTCAACATACAACAAAATTGCTAAAACTTGAACTAAATTTAAAATGAAAACGAGAAATATTCAAAATATTAATGAAAAATATAATAGTATCTCAATGATACTAAAATAACACTGCAAGGTACAACATGCCATAAATTTGGTACAGCAGTACAAGGCATAGGCACTGACATTGTTCATTAACAATCACTCTTAAAAAAGTAATATAATAACATGTTACTTTTAATGAGAGGACTTCTTTCACTTGAATGGACTCCATCAGTGTGAATGGAACTAAACTGTTTCCTTCAAAGAACAGTTCCTCCAATGTGAGAAACTGGAACTAAACATTAAAGAGAAAAACATAATTAAAATATATACATAAAAAGTTGTATATTTGATTATGTATTTAATTGTGTATTTTAGGGGGCTGAGGTCCCAATAGTTAGCATTTAGTATCAGCTATGTATTTCAATTATAATCAGCTTATTTAAAGGATAAAAACACACACACACTCTGACATAATTATTATAAATAACAAAAACCATTTAAAGAAACAACTGAAATGCTGGCTGGCAATTTGTCCAAATAACTTACACCAACTGGAAACAAAGATAAACGATTTCCAGCCACATCTAAGATCTTCAGATTTTTCCAACCAAGAGCACCCTAAGCAAAGAACGGAAACATATTAAACTAACATACATACGAATAGGTTAAGTATAATGATAATCGTCGCTCTTGCCTCTGGTAGTTCTGTCAGGTTGTTTCGGGCCAAGTACAACTTCCTCAGCTGTGATAAATTGTATAGCTGCTGTGGTATTTGAGTCAGTTCATTATTAGTGAAGTTAATCTCAGTCAAACTCTCCATCAAGCCCAGTTCAGCTGGAATCTGCTGCAAATGATTGTCTGTGACACTGATGCTCTTTAGACTACACAGTCTGCAAATAATCAAGAAACATTTAAAAAATCAGATACACTGCATGATTATCAATTATCAAGGAAGGGGGAAAAAGTGTGAAATATGTCAAAATGCCAACAGACATGATTCATCTTACTTTTTAATTTCTGCAGGAATGACTTTGATTCTGTTGTGGTTCAAATTGAGAAGCACAAGGTTTGGTAGACCCTCTGAAAATACATAAAACAGTACTAAAACCCAGCTCAATAAAATATAATAAAATAAACACGAATAAGAGTTTGAACTTACCCAGCACCTCTGGTGACAAATGGCTGATTTTGTTCCCATATAAATAAAGTTTATTAAGACAACAGAGGTGTTTTAACACAGATGGAATCTCCTCAAGAACATTATTTCCCAGATTGAGCTCTGTCAACTTAAGATGCACATTAATAAATGTACAATATAAACTGAAAACATTAAAATTCATTACATTATCTAGATCAAAATACTAGATTTTGTCTTTGCAATAATTCAGTTGTCATGGCCTTTCTAATTACAATGTTTTGTTGTTGGTTAAACGCGTTTGACCTATATTTCTATTGCTCAACATTGGGTCACTCACAAATATGAATAAAAACTTTACTAAAATGGTAAGTTATGAACATATTTGTTGGGCTCTCTCACAGAATAATGATATATTTCATTTTTCATATTGTTAAATCAATGCTATTGTACTCACCTTCTGTAAACACATCAGTTCAGACGGCAGGCTCGACAGATAATTATTATTCAACTTTAAAACAACAATCCATGCCAGCCTCGCAAAAACTTCTGGAAGGTGTGTAATTTTACAAGAACTCAAATTAAGCGACTTTGATTTCGTTTTTAAAGCTCTGATAATTGAATCATTAGCCATTTGACTTGAACGTTCCCCACGTTTCTATGGAGATGCAACGCAACTTGCCTAAGGCCACTAGCGCCGCCTGACGGCCTAAATGAGTATAACATGCTGTCATTGGCGCCTCAATAGGCTACTGAACACAGAAAATCAAGTTCGACGAATATTATACCAAATATAGGACATTAAACGTTTTTAAAACACTTTCAGCAAATGCTCAGTAAAAGGTCAACCTTCAGTAAAATCTTGATAATTTTTATTTTCTACTAATTTTCTGTTGGATCCCTGATTTGTGTGATTACATTACTGCATTTTTAGCAGCAACCTTTATACAAAATCTAATATTATGACATTTTATCACGCTTTTGAAAGTGTCCAAATAATTTTAAGGAATTTCACATTTTTAATGGGTTAAATCATGTAGTAACAGGGTGCAAGCACAGCTAAATATTAAATTTTTAGTTATAATATTTGTTATCAGAAATATTAGGTTTATTTTCACGTGTTACGCAGCACGTTTGAGCTTCCGCAAGAACCAATGAAGTTCATTCTCTTGAGCTTAAGCAAGAGGTTCTCACGAGTCAAGCAGGGGCCTGTACCATGATGGTAGATGAACAAACTCAGGGTTACAGGATTAGCCCCAGGTTCGGTTGAGCTTCTGTTGTGTGAATAAAAGCCTAAATTAAGTCTGTTTAACATATAAAGCAATCAAGTCTCTAAAGAAAATTTGGACTAAACTGCTCATTTCATATAGATTAGTTTTCCAATCTCTTTATAAACTTTTTGAAGCATCAAAGTGGTAGTTGCATAGCTGTCAATGGAGGGACAGAAAGCTCTCTGATTTCATCAAAAAGTTCTTCATTTGTGTTCCAAAGATAAATGAAAGTCAGAAAATTACAGAATAAAATTTTTTAGGTGAAACATCCCTTTAAGATATATCAGTGCTTTCAGTTACATCAGTTGCATTTTAGTCTGGGACTAATCTTAAGCCTTGTCTGTGAAACCAGGCACTAATGTTTTTTTTTCTTTTGGCCAAAATCCACATTTTAAAGAAGGAGACTGTATTTGTCTAATGTTCTGTTAAAGGGATAGTTCACTTAAGTTGTTCCAAACCTGTATACATTTCTTTCATCTGCTGAACACAAAGGAAGATATTTGGAAGAATGTTTGTAATACTATGGTAGTCAGTGGCTGCTGAGATCTGCTTGGTTACAAACATTCTTCTAAATATCTTCCTTTGTGCTTAGCAGAAGAAATGTATACAGGTTTGGAACAACTTGAGGGTGAGTAAATGATGACAGAATTTTCATTTTTGGGTGAACTATCCCTTTAAGACAGAAGCTTGCTGATGTTGATAGAAAGTTATTTTTATTAAATGAAGTAAGCATGACCATGATCCAGCACCTCTTGGAGCAAATTACTTGCAGATATGCAGTTTTCCACGAATGACACAAAGCACATAGCAGTTTATTCATAAATAACACTGTCAAGCAAGGACTACTTAATTATGCTTGTCCACTGCAACTGAAGTCACCAGCATGTGTTATTTCAGTATCTTCTATGAGCATCCTGACTGAACAACCTTAATTCTGCTCATCCTAGCAAAATGGAATCAAACTCCAGAAGGTCCACTTCTACAGGGTAATTATGCACAGATGCATATATTAATGTGTGTCAGTGACTGGTTCAGCCCTCTTCTTCATTTGCCAAATCCTTCAGAGGCTCCACAGAGTTGTAGTGCTCACCAAGTCCATAAGCATGCCGCATATAACTGAAAGAGACAGTGAAACAAACTTTAGTACAGCAGTAGGTACTTGTGCACAGAATATTATTTTTAAATAAATAAAAATACAACAAGTTATTTACATTAGTGTGATTGGTGGCTTCTTATATTCTTCACCAATAATAATAGAGGGGGATTCTGCCTGAATGACTTCTATCGGTAGCTGGAGGACCAGTGAAAGGGCTTTTAACTGTCATGGAGAAAATATTAAAACATAGGCAAATGGTGTATTATGATTTGTTAATGTTTGTTGTTGGGATAAATGGCTGGTATTCTTACCTCTAACTGTCCACCCCAAGCAGCTGTGTCTGCAACATCATTGCAGTATTTCTCAAACTCATCTAAAGTAAAAAAATAAAAAAAATGAATATACAGTTACCAACAGAATCCATTCATATCGTGTAACAACAAGCATTTCGCTTTATGACATACAGTACTTCTGCACATACATATACACAATAAAAGTCGATGTTTGGATATAAATAGGCAAATGCGTTAAGAGAATTAAGAGTCAATGATTGGATCATTACTGCAGTGATTATTATGTTTCTAGCATGTTATATATTTGGCAACAGTTCTTCTAACCCTAATGGATGGAGTGTGTGCATGAAGAATCATTTTCACACATGAATTGGCACCTCTCCAGACCTAAAACTTCATTGAAAATCTTTGAGATGTGCTGGAGGAGACTTTTCAGAGTGCTTGACTCTTGCATTGTCAATATAAGATCTTGACCAAAAATTGATGGACCTCTTGATGGAAATAAATGTTGTGATGTTATTTCCATCAAGTTTTGATAAAGATCTTTAAAAAAAAAAAAAAAAAAAAATTTTTTTTTATCAATATCTATCTATCCACTGAAGTGTATGGCAGAGAGTATGGCATTCACCTGCAGTGTACATGTCTCCTGAATTGGGGTCAGTGAGGAACGGCAGGAAGTCGTCTGCATGGCTCCTCATGTACTGAGCTGTTTGAGCGCGAAGCTCTTTAAGGCTGAGAGTGCGGCCTCGCTCATTCAGCTGATCCTCCACAGCGCGGTACATGCAGTGACCGTCAGAGGAGATCTCTTTAATCTGCAGGTGCCTCTCCATCAGCTTCTCTCTCAGCTTCAGACCCTCCTGATGACGGGAGCCTGTGAGATTCTCCACTTCCGCTTCAGCAATCCGGACCTCCCGCTCCTTCTCAAGAGCAGCCTTTTTGTCCTGAAAAAAAAAAAAAAAAAAACTTTTTTAAAAATAGACTTAAAGGGTTAGTTCACCCAAAATTGAAATTTGTGTCATTAATTACTCACCCTCATGTCGTTCCAAACCCGTAAGCCTTTCGTTCATCTTTGGAACATGAATTAAGATATTTATGATGAAAACAGTGCAGTGTTTCCTAGTTCTACAGCAGAACGACTTGTGTGCATGCGTCGTGGTGCTCACATGAACAGCGTCGGCCAATGGTAAGCTGGCGTTCTGGAAGTGCTGCGCTGTTTACACTGCATCAACAGCGTAAGAGTCTAACACAGGCTAGAATAAATTGTTGAATAAAGTCGTTATTTTTCTTTGTTTTTTGCGAACAAAAAGTATTCTCATCTCTTCATAAAATTAAGGTTGAACCACTGGAGTCACATGGACTATTTTAACGATGTTTTTACTACCTTTCTGGGCCTTGAAAGTGTAAATTAAATAGCTGTCTATGGAGGGGTCAGAGAGCTCTCGGATTTCATCAAAAATATCTTAATTTGTGTTCTGAAGATGAATGAAGGTCTTACGGGTTTGGAACGACATGAGGGTGAGGAATTAATGACATAATTTTCATTATTGGGTAAACTAACCCTTTAAGTACAGCCACCTTATATGACAAAGAACTCACCCTTTTCTTCTGGGCTTTAGATGTCCGACTTTGCTTGCTTGACTCCTCATTATTTGCCAAACTCACAGAATCCAATGCATTTGAAACCTCCTCCACCTTGGAACAATTCATGATATCAGAATGAGTGAGCTGCAGTCATGTGCATCTAGTCGATATATCTGGTTTCTAGGTATGGGGTTTTAACATCTAACACCATCTTCATTATTTTACTTACCGGGGAAGAGTTCTGAAGTTGTTTGAGCTCATTTTCATGTTTTTGATTCAGTTCAGTCTCTAGTTTGACGATATCTTCTGTCAGCTGTTTCCTCCTCTTCTTATCATTTTTGGGAACAGCATTTTTCATAGTTTGTATTTTTGCTATGACATGAAAAATACATCTAGATTTGGTATTGAGCACTCATTCAGTGTCATGCAATGCATTTTGTGGTATTTCAAAGGTAAAGTTCTGAGACATTACTCTAATAGTATTTATAGATGTAATAGTGACATCTTACTTAAGTCTTACCTTGCAGGTCTTTCTTTTCCTTGCGATGCTGTTTGGCTAACAGCTCCTCTGCTGTCTCCACTTCCTCCATGTCAAAATTCACTAAATATTCAGAGCAATAAAATGTTTGTAAAAATGTATCTAAACGATAAACACATTATTAGTTTCCATCAGTTTGACTTATTTTCCAACAAAGACTGAATTGCTGTTTCTGATAATAGAAATCAGTTGATTTTCAGTTCAATTGATCTTTAAGTCAAACGCATGGATTCAATGGGAACACAGAAACCGAACACATCCGGGAATGTAACATTTTAAAATAAAAGTCATAGAACTCTAGACCGTTTTCCTTGCGGTATTTTGATATAATTGTATAAAATGTCAGAATATATAACCAGTAGCTAACTTAACCCAGTAATTTACACAGTACCTTAAAAACAGTGTTTTATTTTGCGCCTAATTATTTATTCAACGAATCTTCTGGGTAAATAAAAATTATTTTGAAACCATTATCAAGTTGAGTGTTGCCATGACTGCTTATTATAATCAACCTAGCGCTTCTTTATTAATAAAGTCACTTATAAAAATAGACCGTCGTGGGTTGCGGTTGTATGGGGGATTACTTCCAAAATAATTTGGTTGATGTGGTTAGTCGCTTTAATCAGTCTGTTTTGCTTGTTTTTTCCATGGTTTTCCCAGTGAAATCTGGCAATACTGCGAGACGCAGCTAATCGAAAATGTTCGCGTACGACTGATCGACACATATTCCATTGGCTTATAATGTCTGACGTGCAATTCATGTTGACAGTTCTAGCATGCTGACTTTAATAGCACAGATTGACTTCAATAAGGGATAAATTTGCAGTAAGAGCGAGGTTTCTGCAGCTTTGCAGGCAATGTTGGGAAGCCATGGGATTCAACCTGTCACTCTGGTCTTCAATAACTCCAAGAACTGCTTTCTTCAGCTGTCATCAAACTTCGCCACTCATCTCTGTCTTCACGAGGTTCGTGTCTAGCTAGCTGCTTTATAATATATACACGCCAATTACTAGTCTGCAACTGTACTGTATGTTTACCTTCCATTATATATAACGTTCTGAATGTTTTGAGAGTCATGTATCACTAATGTGATGTCAGAACCAGATCCTGGAGCTGTCATGGGGTGTTTCTGCACCCGTGTTCCTCAGCTGGATCAGGTCTTCAGGTCCAGAGGACAGAGTTGAGATAAGCAGACAGCTGGGAGAAAAACTTGGGCTCAAGGAGGGAGAACAGGTTTGTCACTGGTTAAAATGTTGCAGATGTCCGTGAAGTGATTTGAAAAACGTGGCTGTAGATCAGTGATTCTCAACCATGGGGATGATTTAAAATAAGACAAAACAATCATTCAAATAAAACAACTAAAATGAAAATATTTCAGATTTCATTTTAGTTTTGTATGGAAAACAACTGGATATATGCCTCATTTTAAAAGTGTGATTTCTAGACTGGGAAAAGTCCATGGGCATCTTTGTATACATGTTATGAATATACATTTTTCTAGCTATGCCAAGCTCTAAAAAAATTTTATTTTATAAATGCGTATCCTTAATCCTTATCAATTAAACCATTAACAACTGGAAAAGTCATGAGGCCTTTGAATATTGCTTTAATATATATTGCAAAAATATTATTTCAAGCACTTATAACATTATAAGTGCTTGAAGTAATTGAATTTGACTTTTTGAAATTTAAGTCCTGGAAAAACCTTGAAAGGAGCCATATTTATGAAACGGTACTTGAAAAGTGCTTGAATTATTGAAGGACAATATATATGAAATTAGTGTTTAAATTTTCGATAAAACAAATACAGTGCTTTCACGCAAAATCAATGCTGCTTCCTTTCTGATATAGACTACATATAGAGCCATTTCACATGGCTATGAACTTGATATTGCTCATATATTTCCAAGTATATGATACAGCTTTCAAAAACAACAAAACCTTAAAAAACCTTTTAGTGCAAACAAGTCATTAGATTGCAATATAATTAGTTATAATGAAATCCTTGACATTTTACAAAAGAAATCCTACATATTTTAATAAGAATCGTACAAGAAATGTATGTCCTCTTTCTATTTGCTCTTCTGTGTACTAAAACTTTAGGGCTTTATTAATGTTCCCATTCTTTAAGTTGCCACAGTCATTGCATACTTTGCATGTGCTGCACTTTATTTCTAGCATTTTGTTTTACTAGTATATTTTTATCTTTTTACCTTTTTTAGAATTTAAAAGATAATTAAGATATTGTTTTTATAAGTGAGATCTCTGATTGTAGTCCTTGAACACCAAAAAAGTAGTGCTTGAAAAGTCCTTCAAAGTCATTTCATTTTATAGTATCTGTACGAGCCCTGTTATTGTAAACAGTGTATTGTGATGTGATGTTGTAATAAATTATTTTTAAAAATTGACATACTGTTGATGGCTATGAATATAGCCATTGCTGCTGACGTGGCATTAAATCATACATAAATAAATAAATATTACGGTGGACAATGAGACAGTGAGACAATGGTGGCCTTGTATGGTGGCCTAGTCAAACCACAGATGTAGATAACATGGTTGTGATGTGTTTTAGGGGTATCTGCGGCCATGTCATCAGGTGCAGTCAGTGCAGCAAGTGTTCGTAGAGCCTCTGTCTCCAGATGACTGGGAGATCCTGGTGAGGCCATAATGGCATAATTTATCTGTCTTCTTATAGTGATGTATGTCCATTATGATGCATATAAATAGAAATCACATCTTTCAAAGCCTACTTGAAATCTAAATGGACCCTGTTTTCTTTCATAATACACATAACTGGTCTTATTTGGCACAATTCATTAGTGCACGTCATTCTGAAAAAACAATAAAGTTAGTCCTTCACAATCCACTGCAAACTTACATTCTTACATTCTTGCTCAATTTTGGTATGTAAATCCACTTTTCATGACCCGATCAATTACATTTTTTTTCTCATTGAACACCCTTTTTTTACTTTATATAAATACATTAGATCAAGTAAAATGGGTTGTGAATGCCTTTTCAGTCATTTTGAATGAACTTTCTTCCAGGAGCTGCACAGCATTGCTATGGAGCAGCGACTCCTGGATCAGATCCGAGTGGTCTACAGTGATGGTGTTTTCCCTGTATGGGTGGACCAGCACACTGTCATCTATATCAGGATAGGTCAGTCAGCCCTATTTTAAAGGTCTGTCATATTGAAGTTGTTGTTGGGTATGAACTGATTCTTGTACACTAATGATTTTTATATTTTTAGCATCCATATCTCCATCTGTTCCTTATGGCCGACTGGAGCAGTTCACTGAGCTCATTGTCTCTCCAAAACTACATCCAGGAAATGAACAACTCCACCAAACTCGATCAGTGGAGCCAAGCCAACACCAGAATGTTGATGTCACGTCTTCCTCCAGCTCAATCGTCCATCGGGAACCCCTCTGTGATCATCTGGAGAGTCACAATGAAGGCCATTGGGGAGGTATAGCTGATCTGAAAAGCTTGTTTAGATACTTGTTTACAAGAGGATTTGGGCCTGTGAAGGAGAATCTCGCAGTTCCCACAATTCCCACCATCCTGAAAGACTGTATCCTCAGAACATGTGGAACCCCTCCTAGCTCTGTCAGCCATTTAGGCTCATGTGTTGGAGATGTCAATATACTGCCATGGAACCTGCAAGAACAAGAGAACTGGAATCCAGGGCAGTCTGCCTTAACATATGGTAGACTTTCAAAGATCCTTTCACCTAAAGAACTCAGGGAGAATGTCAAGCGGGCCATGGAGAAAAAGAAAATCAGAGATGGACCTCACAAAGGGAACGATGCAGAGGAATGTAAGGAGAATGCTGTTGTGGTCAGGATGCTTTGTCACAATATAAAAAGGCTGCAGGAAGACCAGAAATTAAGTAAATGTGAAGAAATTTACTCTGGGAAAGTTTGGGTAAGTTATTACATTCAAGTTCAGTTATAATGTTTCATAGAAATGTTCTTTATATTGTATTCAACCGATACAAACACACACAAAAAATATATAGGCTAATAACCAATATAGTGCAGATATATTGTGCATCCCTAGTAAAAATCTAGTTAATTTTTTTGTTGTTGTAGATCCCAAAGGGGCTGCAGAGGCGTTTGAGGATAGAGCCTCACTCGGCTGTGAGGATTCAGCCTTTGAAATCATTGCCAAGAGTAGCAGAAGCAGTCATGGTTCGGCCATTACAACCGCTGGTAAGTTTTTCTTTCAGACTAATGCTTTATGTTGTCAGGTAATGCAAATATTGTATCGTAAAGTTATTCCCTTTTTTGTCTGCAGGCAGAAAGTGAAAAAGAAGAAGATATTCAGTCTGCATTCCTCAACTGGCTGCATGCTCAGAGCCATCAACCTTTGACCTGTCTGACTGGACGCTCTAATGTCATTCTCTTACCCTGTGCTGAAGGTGTGAGGAAGAACCATCAAAATGTATGTTTTCAATCATATTACAATTATTAGAGACTATTTGGGGTTTTTCTCTTCACAGGAAAAGAAGAGTTTGACTTGACTGTGCTAAAACCAGAGCAACAGCAAGAGGATGAGATGTTCTTTCTATCATCCAGTTTACTAAAGAAAACAGACGTGCAGGTATAAAGTCACATATCGTTTTTAGAATTTTTTTTTTTTTTTTTTTCATGCATGCTCAACAAACCAACTCAATCTCTGTTTAGATTGTCAGAGAGCCGCACAATTCTGACCACAGTGGTGCTGATGATGATAATGAAGATCTGTATCTTGGCTTTCCTTCCCTCAGCTCTCTTGGGTATGGAAATATCAATGTATTTTTTTAATATCCATAATTTACTTACTTTGTGATTGTTGAACCTGTTTGCTCAGTGGGGTAGAGGACATCAGCAGGTCTGCTTTGGAGCACATCTCTCACGCTCTAATGGGAGGTTCTCTGTCGCGTGAACTGGTCTCCACAGGACGTGGACTGAGGGGTGGAGCTCTGCTTATCACAGGTGCAAAGGTAACCTTCACACACATGCTATGGCCGTTTCAAAGCCAGATGTGGGATACTTCTACTTATGCAATTAATTGTTTTTGCAGGTGCATGATTATCAACTGAAAACATTAATTAGGATCATACTGATCAGGTTTGCTAGCATTC
Organism: Rhinogobio ventralis; assembly: GCA_039654625.1. Classification (NCBI taxonomy): domain Eukaryota; kingdom Metazoa; phylum Chordata; class Actinopteri; order Cypriniformes; family Gobionidae; genus Rhinogobio; species Rhinogobio ventralis. Next base: position 28,220,932 of record CM077209.1, read on the forward strand.
AAAAGTTTGTGGTCGGTTCCAGTGATGGCAAAGCTGAATTTTCAGCATCCATTACTCCAGTCTTCAGTGTCACATGATCCTTCAAAAATCAATCTAATTTACTGATTTGACTGTGAGTCATTTTTTTCAGGATTCTTTGATGAATAGAAAGTTTAAGAGAACAACTTTTATTTCAAATAAAAATCTTTTGTAACGTTATACTGTACATAAATGTATGTACTGTCATTTTTGGTCACTTCAATGCATCCTTACTGAATAATAGTATTAATGGGTCTCATTAACTAATAATTGTGTGGATTCTTTCGTATTTGTCGTACTTCTCTCGAAAAATCTTCGCCTGATTCACAAAACATTCGTACACACATGAATTTGTTCTTAACCTTGTTCTGATGTTAGTGAATTTGGAGTATTCTAAATGAGCGGCCGCATGCACAAGATTATACATTTGCATAAAACACACCCAAACCATCTCCATATAAGGGCTTTCCGCACACGCTTTCCTTACAGCCTTTCGTCACTCTTGTCAAACTTGCTGCTGTTCGCTGATGCGCTCTCGTCCGTATCCTCGAGCAATGCGAAGTGTGCCATTTTCACCAGTTCTCACAATAAACACCTTTAATAAAGACCCAGATTATGATTATTCCATTAGCCATTAGTCAAATTTTGTGACTTTTTTTTGGAAATTCAGATAGTAGTCAAGGATGTGTTAATTTGTACTGTGAAAGTAATGAAAGAATGAATGAATGAAAATCGGATGTATGTGATAAATGTCCTGCTTTTCTCCGCAGGGCAGTGGAAAATCTTCTCTATCTAGAGCGCTGTGTCAAAAGGCCAGTGAAGAGTTGGATGCCCACATTCAAGTTGTGGACTGCAAGACACTGAAAGGTAGGCAAGAATATTAGACTGACCTGTTTTGTCTTTTATCAATCATATTTCTCTATATTATGAATGAATTTGTTAGGTAAGAGAGCAGACAAAATCAGACAGAGGCTGGAAGAGGTTTTCGAGCAGGCAGTTTGGCGACAACCCTCAGTGGTCCTGCTGGATGACTTGGATCACGTGACCGGTGCTGCGACCTCACCTGAGCACGAGCATGGACCAGAGGCCGTACTGCGGCAACACATAGCACAGAGTAAGACATCATAACAGACATGCTTGGCTCTACATGTATCTCTGTGAGAAATCATCTAATGGACATCTTTACTTTGTGTGTTCTCCTCAGGTCTGAGGGATTTGGTGGATGAGATGGTGGTGCGCTCCAGTCTCATAGCTCTGATGGTCACAGCACAGAGTGAACATTCCCTTCATCAGACTTTGACTGCGGTGCAGGGTTCACACTTCTTCCAAAGCTTCTGCAAGATCCAAACACCAGATCAGGTGGGTTCATTCATGAAACTGCAATCTAGGACTGCACGATTTGGGTAAAAAATCAAATTGGGATTTTCCTGAGAAAAATGGCAATTGTGATTTAGAATGTGATTTTAAAAGTTCCAGGGTTGTTACTGTGCTAGGGCTGCACAATTTGGCCCAATTTTTTGTAATTATCAATATGTCTATAATAATTAAAAACATAATAATTATATTCAATAACAACAACAATAATTTAAAACTTTAAAATTACAATACTTAATTTTTTTATGACTGTCAATGAAGCCATATCACGATTTCAGTTTTATTTAGAATAATCATGCAGCCCTACCTCAATGTTTCAAAGGTGGCTACAGTGGTCATTTTTAGAAAAGAAAGTCACTGTATTTGCTGAAGTTTGTGATGTTCCTGTTATTGAATCCTTGCCAGAACAAGCTGCAGGTGGACCAGACTTTATGCCTATAGTTAAAAGTCTGACTACACAAGAGTAGTTTTATTCCAGCATGTTTTTGTTTTGTTTTTGACAAAGAAAATGACTGTAAAAGGATGGTTTCTCTTTATAGACTCGAAGGGTTGAGATTCTGAGGTCTTTGACAGTTAAAAAAAACTTCCAAGACTGTCAAACTACTCTTGACCTGGCCAGTGTTGCCAAAGAAACAGAGGGCTTCATGGCATGTGACCTGAACCTGCTGCTTGAGAGGGCCATCCATGCCAATACTCTTCACAGCAGAAACAATGGCAGCTCTGAAGGCAAGTGCTTAATATAGTTTTACCTTTCTATGATTTAGCTGTTTTCTGAAATCTAAGTTTTCTGGTTCCACAGATTTGAGCTATAAGGACTTCAGACAGGCCCTTCAGGGCTTCACCCCACCCTCCCTCTGGGGGGCTCAGCTGCAGACTCCAACCGGAGCCGGCATGGAGCATATTGGGGGACTTCATCAGGCACGTCAGCTCCTGATGGACATCATACTGCTACCAGCTAAGGTAAAGCAGCTTTTGTGCTCACGATGTCCATTTCAGTGTAAGAGTCAAAATACAAACAAGGTGTGCACATCCAAAAACCAAACTGAGCTCAGGTATAGGACAAAGAGATAACAATAAATAAACAAAGAAAAATAATGTCAGCAAACTGAAATTACAGCTCAAATTACAGCTTGTGTCTGATGAACACCTGACTGGTTGAAACGTTGCGCTGTTTATAAATTCATTTTGAGGGTTTCATTTCAGTGTGTGGACATAATTTTTCTTTGTTCTTTTAAGTGTAAGACCACCTTTTCTAAATGAAAAAATCCAGTTTATGTGCAAGAAGATTTGGCGAATCAACTAGACTGGTCACAAATCTGTGTTAAAGGGATAGTTCACCAAAAAATGAAATTTTTTTGTCATCATTTACTCACCCTCAAGTTGTTCCAAACCTCTATGAGTTTCTGTTGAACACAAAATATTTGTAGTCAAAAGATATTTGAAAGAATGTTGGTGACTAAACAGTTGATTGCACCCATTAACTTCCATAGTAGGAAAAAATACTGTGGAAGTCAATGGGTGCCATCAACTGTCTGGTTAGCAACATTCTTTAAAATATCTTTTGTGTTGCTAACAAACCAGGATGATAATACCAGTGTATCTGTGGTACCAGTGTCATTAACTAAAACCATTAAAAAAAATTCAGTTTCTTTAAACAAAATAAACGTTAACTGAAATAAAATAACATTTAAAATAACTAGATGCCAAGGAAACATCTCATTTGTGTTTAGTTTTACTTGAAATACAAAAATAACAATCTAAATAAACTAAAACTAATAAATAAAAATTAATACAAAATATATAGTTATAGTATATATATTAAAAATACTAAAAATACTAAAAGTTTAACAAAAACTATAAAGATCAAATCTAAAATGAACAAAAAACTGTAATAGTGATGATACTAAAATGGCACTGTTATTTGAGACCCTAATAAGTATAATTGTTTAAATCTGCTAATTCAAAATATTAATTCATCAATAAATTCAGTTAACACATTTAATACATTGATTTCTGCAACAGAAACCATTTACCAGTAATCATAATGACTGGGACAGACATAGAGTTCCCACAGTTTTTGACCAAAGAATTTCCATTATATATCCTATTCATCTGTGGTTGAAGTAATAGTCTGATGTGTCATGTTGTGTCCAGTACCCGCTGCTCTTCTCCAGTCTGCCCATGCGTCAGTGTTCTGGTGTGCTGCTCTATGGCGCTCCTGGTACAGGCAAGACTTTATTGGCTGGAGCTGTGGCCAAAGAGAGTGGCATGAACTTCATCAGCATCAAGGTAAGGGAACGTGTACAGTATGTGTATTGACATCAAATTTGAATGTACTGATGTATTGTGATGTCCTATGTGTTTCTCCAGGGTCCTGAACTCCTCAGCAAGTATATTGGTGCCAGTGAGCAGGCAGTTAGAGATGTGTTTCAGAGGTCAGTCCGAATGCTCTTCTATATGAAATATATTAGCAGTTTACAAGAGTCATCACCATATGTGTGCCTGTGTTGCTGTAGGGCTCAACAAGCTAAGCCGTGCATACTGTTCTTTGATGAGTTTGACTCTCTGGCCCCTCGAAGAGGTCATGACAACACAGGGGTCACTGACCGTGTGGTTAATCAGCTACTTACTCAGCTGGATGGAGTGGAAGGACTGACAGGTACATCAGGACTGAAGATCAAACGCTCACACTTTTACCTGGGTTCAACCTGAGGTTGTTCCGTTTTGACCTGCTTCATAGTTTCAGTTTGTTGATCTGAGTAAGGTTAGGGTAAGGTTTTCATATACACTACCGTTCAAAAGTCTGGGGATGGTAAGAATACAGTAAAAACAGTCATATTGTAAAATGTTATTAAAATAAATATTTTAAATAGTTTAAAATGTAATATATTCCTGTGATGGCAGAGTCTTCAGTGTCACATGATCCTTCAGAAATCATTCTAATATGTTGATTTGCTGCTCATGAATAATTTCTCATAATTTTCTCAATGTTAAAACCAGTGGTGCTAAATATTTTAGGATTCTTTGATGAATAGAAAGTTTAAAAAAAACTGCATTTATTTGAAATAGAAATCTTGTGTAACATTATAAATGTCTTTACTGTCACTTGATCAATTTAATGCATCCTTGCTGAATAAAAGTTTTTTTTTTTTAATGGTAGTGTATGTATATGGTAGTCACCAAGTTTTTCCACCATTTTAATTCAACCTTTTTCTCAGTAGTCCTGCAGCGTGACATTAATTTTTAAAAACAAAAGGTATTCTAATAAAAACTGCCTAATTATATTACAACTGGGAAGAAATTACAGTATATCACACCACTGAACAGTGTTCTTTCGAGGACAATTGTGAGAAGTTCAGTTTCTTGCTTTCATTTCTGCTGTGGTTATTGCTTATACTGTAGCTGTTAACTTAGATAAGGTCTTGATACCATCTAGTTCTAAATTTAAAAAAAACAATTTGTTTCGCCAAGCACAAAAACACCAAGACTGAGACTGTAGAGCAAAGCCAATTGTGTGACTTCAGAATTGTTGTAAAGGGGTTGTTGTGAAATATCTGTTTGTTTTTTTTTATATTGTAAAGATTGCATTGTTGTATTTGTGAGATCTCTGAAGTCTGCATATTTTCTTCATTCCAGGAGTGTATGTGTTGGCTGCCACCAGTCGTCCTGACTTGATTGATCCTGCTCTCTTGAGACCTGGGCGACTGGACAAGTCTCTCCACTGCCCTCCTCCTGATCGGGTCAGCATGTTGTCTGCCGCACATCGGTTTAACATCTTTACACCTAAAAGATCTACAATATTAATTCACTGATGCGTATCTGTCCTTTAGGAAGCACGGCTGGAGATCCTGAAGGCCTTGACTCATTCTGTGCCACTGGCTGCAGATGTGGACTTGGAGCAGATAGCTGTGGCAACAGAGCTGTTCACTGGTGCCGACCTGAAGGCCCTTCTCTATAACGCTCAGCTAGAGGCGATCCATAGCAGCCTGGGGCCCAACCTTTTGCATGTATGTTACACACATACTCAAACATTGACCCGTGCATAGACAACCCTAGACACATGATCAGTGGTTGATCTACATGGGTTATTCTGTGGCTGATGCCCATATCTAAAGATAAGTGGCCAACGGTCAACATATACTCTAATGTTCAAAGGTTTAGGGTCGGTAAGATTTTGCAATGTTTTTGAAAGACTCTTATGCTTACCAAGATTACATTTATTTTATCAAAATACAGTAAAAACTGTAATATTGCAAAATATTATTATTATTAATTAGTTAAAATAACTTTTCTATTTTTAATATATTTAAAAAAAAAAAAAAAGACATTTATTCTTGTGATGGCAAACCTTAATTTTCAGCATCATTACTCTAGTCTTCATTTTCACATGATCCTTCATAAATGATTAAAATTTGCTGATTTGATGTTTAAGAAACTTTTCTTATTACCATCATAGTGGAAAATATATACAGTACATATGTCATATACAATCAAGACATGCACAAAAGTGTTGAAATTAACATGTTCACAAAATTCACTCAAAATATTTATACAAATAAAATATACGATTGGCCAAGTGATCAACACTGATAATCTCAAAGTGGTCAATAACTGTCCTGGTCGATATACAAGTCTATAACTACACTAGATGTAGAAATGATATAAAAGTAGTCAGTACATCAGTGCTAAATGTTAAGCTTGTGTGTGAATCAGACTCTCTCTGCTGTTTTATAGGATCTGGGCTCAGGGTCAGACAGTGATGTCAGCCTCTCCTCCCTGATCTTCCTGAACCATAGCAGTGGGTCAGATGACTCAGCTGGGGAGGGGGACACAGGGCTGGAGCACTCTATGGTTCTGCTGGACCCCAGTGAACTCCCACCTGAGGACCCGCGTCATAACATCTGGCGCCTTTACTTCGGTAGCTCCTTTGAGTCTGAAATGGATAACCAGTCTTTATCTGAATTGGTGAGACGCTAAATGTGCAATTATATGATTATATGTCATTCCAACTACTGTGATAATTGAATGCTTTTGAGCTCCTTATGAGACTGTAACATTGTGTTTACTCTGCTCCTAGAATTCTCAGTGCCTGTCTGGACCCAATTCTACTGCCCCCGACCTGACAGGGGCATCAATGAGGGATCCAAGCTCCTGTCGGGCACCCTTTTTTATGTCCTGTCTGCAAGAGGGCTTTCAGGAACTGACCCATGAGCAGTCGGAACGCCTCCGAGCAGAAGTCAGCACCGTTAAGAATAGTTACCGCAAAAACACGGTCAGTTGCCTTCCTCAAACATCGTCCATCTATACATTTATCCATTTGTATGACTATTTTTCCTGTCCATCTGTTGTTATATCCATTTAGTTTACCCATCCATCCATCCATCATCCATTTATCTAGTTTCCCCCTAAATCCATCCATTATTATCTAATTTTCCCATCCATCCATCCATACATCTATTCAGTTTTCCCATCCATTGCTATATCCCTCTAGTTTTGCCATCCATCCATCCATGATTCTATCTATATAGTTTTCCCATCCATCCATGATTCTATCTATAGTTTTCCCCATCCATCCATCCATTAATCATTCTATTCATCTAGTTTTTCCAGTTTTCCCCTCCACTGCTGTATCCCTCTAGTTTTCCCATCCATTCATCCATCCATCCATACAGTCATCCATCCATCCAGAAGACTGTGTTAGAAGAGCAGCAGATCTCATCTACTGAGCAGCTACACACTCTGTGTTCACAGGATGAATCATCTCTGGTGCAGACTGGCCCCAGTAAGCCTGGCTCTCTCATATGCCAAACTCACCTGACCACCGCTTTGGCTAACACTAGAGCATCTGTCAGCAGAGAAGACTGGAGGAGATACACTGAACTGTGAGTGCACTGTTTTTACACATTTCAATTACACAATTTAGACCACTGCATTGTTGAATCACATATTTGTGTTGGTTTTCTCCTTCCGTTATGCAGATATGAGTCTTTCGGAGCCTCAAACGAAGGCAAGTCTCAGAGAACTGCTTCGTTAAAAGCAGGTCAGCGGGTGACCTTGGCTTAATGAGAGCCTCGCATAGATTAAGACAGCTCAGGGCATTAGAAGGCAAATTTTTGTGTGATACGATCGACTCGGTTTGTATCACACATTCTGGGCTTTTCTACTTCTCAAGAGCAAATGCATACTTGCAATGTTAAGTAGAGGGATGTATCAATAACTTGACTTGAATTCAGTAGCACTGAACAAATAATTTAAAGATAATTTTGAAGTTTATCAAGTTACATGTTTGCTAAATTTGCTTAGCTGCTGTAGGCAGTATAATGTAAAGAAAACAAATGTGTATGTACATTAAATATGCAATTAATGAACTTTTTAATAAATGACAATTGTTCTTAGAATTATGATGCCTGTTTAATTTCTTCAGTGCCTCAGATACATTGCACATGCCTCAGTATAACTGAATATGGTGCATATCCAAAAGTGGTATTATTAATAGATAGTAAATTAATTCATTTGAATGCTAGTTGGTGTTTTTTATGTGTCCTTGCTGTTTCTCTAGCATCAATATCAAGGGATACTTACCATAACCAGTTGGTGGCAGTATATCACTACTATCCAAAAGCCAATTGGTTTGTTGAAAATTCCTACATGGATACTTTTCAATCTGTATTCAAAGACTTGTGTGTCATTCTCTTTGTAGAAGAGTAGAATCTTCTATTTCATCAACCGTAAAGGCCTCTGGCTTATTCTGTGGATAACTGACATCTGCAGACCCCCAGGATCTGAGTTCTCCTAAATTGATTTTTCATTTTTTCATAGTCTTTAGTCCCCCTTAGGACATGCCTTGGAGCTACAGCTGTCTCTGCACCTTTGATTATCATTAATGTTCCTAGCACATTCTCAGTTTTGTGGATTTTCCTCTCACAAATCGTTAAGCTGAATCCAGAGTTGCCGCAAGACGCACCATGGCCTATACATATACAGCTTGATGCAGCAGATTTTGCTGAGGTAAATATAGACAGCCTTTGTTCTGGCCCCTGCTGTTAGTATTGTATAGGCGTATGCTATACGCAACACAGGAACACAGGAGCACGGAAGGCCCATTGAACCATATCTAAGCCAAAACAGAATAAAAACAAGTGACATCATGGGACTAGAATAGAATAAGTCACGGTACTGGCGTCATGGGAAAAAAATCAAATGAAACAAGCAAAATTGCTCTCAGTAGGGTGCCGCGCATCAGTTCAGGCTGTAGATCCATCCTTTATTATACACAAAGGATAGTATCAGTATCAAGTATGAATCTATATTAACAAGTTGTGATAAATTCTTTAAATTCTCACTCCAAGTACAACATTAACATAAAGGATAAATTAGTTCAAATGTCTTGTGGACTATCCAACGAATTAGGAAAGCGAACCATTCCTCAGTATCTGTTGTTCCTCAGTTTATTCTCGTCCATTTCCACCCAGCCGTCCAATCACAGTGGAGGAGGGGTGGGACAAATACAACACCAGTCCCCAACAACAGGTTTACATGCATGCAAGGTCAAAAAACACTTTCATTGTCTTATAATATGCATTTATTTTTTACCTTATTTGCTCCCAACGGATTCGCTCCACGATTCATTTTTCCAAACCCCTCCTTTGCGTGAAGCCAATCTGCGGTGAATGGTCAGATGACCCAGTCAGTTGTGATTGGTCTACTGCGCGCAACGCATGTCGGAAACGGAACGCCTATCACCATTACTGGATTACGGCTTGTCAAGTGTTGAAAATTTTATACAGTCAGTGTATGAACAGGCATGGCATCAATTTTGCCTTACCAATACGAGCAGAGTCCGACGAAGAAACGTTCAGAGTTGCTGATGAACCAGAAAGTCAATGGCAAGCACGACTGGAGCAGGACCTTTCTCAATGGTAAGTGTCAATTTAGTTTATGGCACTTCAGGCCGACTGAACATGAAGAATTGGAGTAAGAATGTCTGAGAAGTGACATGCTGTAATCAGATTAATCTTGCTGTCTGACATTTGTTCAGTGTAACGCGTCACAGACGAATTCATTACCGAATTTATATAGGTGCACGAGTAGGAAATGTATCAAAATGCCAAGCGAGGCTGAAAATATGGGAATGAGCAATATGCTAATGTTTCGTCTTGACGTCACAACGAACGGATTGGGATTCGTTTAAAAACGATTCATTTAATTGACTCGGAGTCGAATCTTACTTTTAAGAGACAATAACTTTATATACGGACGGTGCACTTTCAGATGTGAAACTTTGCCGTATGTTTTCATTCACTTAGAGATGTTACACACTACATGAAAGGTAATTTGAAAAAATCCATAATAGGGGCACTTTAAATTTCGATCTGTTCCTCGCACAAAGCTGCCATGACTTCTGAAGACGTTGAATATAGCGCACGAGTCATGTGGACAACTTTAAAGTTGCTTTTATTTTCCTGAGGATTCAGTCACCACTTGTTTGAATATAATGGAAAATATTTTTTTAATAATACGTATCCATCGAAGACATAGTAAAATGGAAAAACGCCCGTAAATAAAGGTGAGTAAATTATATAATTTTTTGTGTGATCTATAACGAGCTGGAGCTGCACAGTATTACAGGCAAGTCCACAATTTTCAGAAATGATGACGTCTTTTTGCTGTACAGAAGGCCGGTTAGCTCAGTTGGTTAGAGCGTGGTGCTAATAACGCCAAGGTCGCGGGTTCGATCCCCGTACGGGCCAGGATACTTATTTTACGAAATTCTAAATTAGTCGGTATATTCATGTGTAAATATATATCTACATATATGAGGACATGTAAGGAATTTTGAAAGTGGGCTTCCCCTAATTATCTATTGGCATCACACTCCCCATTTACAAACCCTGGAATTCTTTATTTTAGTGTAAATTAGTGCATAACATCCATAACATTGTGCCCTAAATGTTTATGGTTCTATTTTTGTCAGCTAGTTTTTGTGTGGAAATTCTGCTCACATGGCCTCATGGTATAGACCCCTTCACGGTTCACGTCACAGGAAAATTCGCGGTTAGCAGTGCGCATGTGGGGGTCAGAAAGTGCATTCCATCCCATTGAATTGTGTTAACCAGAGAATTTATCGTCAAGAAAAAAATGCCTACTTGTTGCGTCGTGAACTGTGAAAATCGCACCAGTTATGGAGTCAAGTTTTTCAGGATTCCTGCAGGATCTCATCCGACATCTGTGGCTGCAAGCTATTAAACAGGCAGACTGGGACAATGCTACGATCAAAGAGGCTCGTGTTTGTAGAGGCTCAAAATAGGAGAATAATTAAGCTATAAACCATATAATTAGAATGTACATAGAAAAAAACTATTTAAATAACAACAGAGCTAAAACTAACACTTAGAAAAGATATCTAAAAAGAAACTCAAAAGGGATTGAGAAGAAACAAGTCATTCATTTGTGTTTTTATTTATTTTTATTTCATTGTTATTGTAATTTACTTCATTTAGCTACATTAATTTAATCTTGCACAAACAATATAAATTGGTACGTTTCTAGTCATTGTCTGTTTTATATGTGCCTTATTAATACTTGCCCTCTGTAGCGAAACCTAAGCTACTGGTCCATTAACGTTAATTTACCTGATGCTCTGAAATTCAGTGACTAAGCCGAGGTAAAAAGAGTAAAGTGTTACAAAAAGTGGTAGTAGTCAAGGGGGTAATCCAGCACCCGGAAAGTGTACCTTCGATAGGGGCAGCCATTGCTAACCAAGCCATCACCTGCTGTTAGCATTCCATTGACTCCCATTCATTTTGGCGTCACTTTGACAGCGAATAACTTTACATCTGAGCCGTTTAAAGACTCAATTTGTCCATTGTTTATTTCTAAAGAAACACGACAATGTATAAAAGGCTCCATTACCTTGTATCTTACACTATCGCCCCGTAGAAGCCGTTTTTGTAAAAATAGGCTAACGATTGCGTCATAACCACGCGACTCTCTGTCGCACAGTAGAGAAATTACCGTATATACCCGTATAGACAGGAGGAGAAGCTCGCAGGCAATCTGGCGTTCAATTTTAAAATAAATAAATACTATGCAAAATTACAAAATAATTAATCAGAATACTTACCAAAAGTTGCTCCTGCTCATGGTCTCCGTCTCTGCAAGATTCGGTGATTCAGATTTCACTTTGCACAACTACTAGAAGACTTACAACTGTCAGACACGTTGCTCACGTCACATCTACGTCGTCAAGCTCAGTCTGAGGCTGCGCAGTACGCTCAGCCATCAGGAAGTGAGTGCTTCTAATTGACTTCACTTTTCTCCGTTGAAGTCTATGGGGTCGCTGTGTCCATTTCTTTTACTGTCTATGGTAGTAGTTAGCCGCAGGCTAGCGCCAACATTGTGACAACAACGGTAGAGTTAAGCCATGGTAAGTAAACACAATGTTTTCTGTAAACTGTAGACTGATTTGATAGTTCGGTGAAGTTTGATATCTGGCAATAATTGTGACCTGTAGCATGCTACAGACTTAGCAGACTAGCTTTACATTAGCGCTTTCACTATGACAACAGTAGATCGCGTTATTTTTCTGACCCCATGCTGCGCACGCACCCAACCTAGGTTTTCAATGTTTACAAGCATTGAAGGGGTCTATAGTAAATTGTCCGTTGTATGCGCACTTCACCATCTCGCCAGAAGTAATAGGTCATCCAGTGTTAGTCGATTTTTCTTTTTGATGTGTCTTTTTATCTTACACCTTTAACCCTGTCCCTATGATTATTCACACCATAAAGCCCGCAGGTTGAAGTTCTTCAGGAATGACGTAGAAGACTCTTGTGGTTGTTCTTTTTTGAGGCTTAGTTTGTAGGCAACAGTAAAAGTAATAGTTTGTCTTACACTCTTTTCCTTTTTTTTTTACTGTAGTCTTTGTCATTAGTCATCCGCTTTCTCTTCACCCCCGTGTACCCTTTCGTTGACCTTCGTTGGAAGTCAAATACAATTGTTTTACATCTATATCACTAAGTATTTTAGGTACTTTCCACTCATATATCATTCAAGCATTTTTATATTTAAGCATATATGGCATTACCTTAAAAGCAAGCAAAATACAATTTCTTTGAAATCGGTAAATAGCAATATCCAAAACACTGGGTTACTACTCTTTTATGAGTACTGTGAATTTGGAAATACTAGGCTACTCGTCATCACATACTGTTTTTCACCTACTATATAATAGGGAAGTATGTTCAAATGGAACACTATGTGAAGTAGCATTCATATAATGTTATGTAATGAATGTAATGTATTTTTTGATCATTTGAAACAATGTTTGGGACTAGGGCTGCAACTAACGATTATTTTGATAATCGATTAGTTGGCCGATTGTTTTTTCGATTAATCGGCTAAAAAGCCCATTTTTTATTTTATTGACAAAAAACACACTATTCCCCATCCTGCGTTCTGTCTGTTTGACGCGCATGTGCTCTCCCGCCGCTCGTTCAGTAAAGTTTAACACAGACTGTCAGGACACGCTTTCATGCAAAATGGAAATACTTGCGTGAATTAGTATCATTTACAGATGGGGATATAATTACTTTTCTCTATATAGACCAGTGGATAACCTGTAAAATGAATGTTTTTGCACTGAGGACGCAGATGCACACACACGTCTGTCAAAGCGCATGACAGGGTATGTTAAACACTATGCATTACAGAATCATCCTGTTTTGGGCGCTTGGATCATATACCTTTCCCGCAGCAGCTCACTGTTTCCACCACTATTTCTAGATGCACATTTTGTCCATAAAAATGCGTTATTCAGTGCTATAATTTGGCGCGACTGGTGGAAGCTTTGCGTACAGAGAGCAGACCCGACTAATCGATAATGAGAATAGTTGTCGATGATTTTCATTATCGATTATTATCGATTTTATCGACTAGTTGTTGCAGCCCTATTTGGGACAGTTACAAACTTTTGTACAATAGCATCTCTCAATAGCCAATTAAATGAACATATTCTTGCAGCAGGAATGTAGGATTTAAAAAAAAAAACTTTCATGTGGAATAATGCAGACATCATTTTGCTGCATCATTTCTACACATTTACATGAACAGTGAGAGCAAATATATTTGTGCTTTGTCAAGCACAAATATAATGCCAAAAACAATTGCTAAAGGGTTAAGACTGTGATCAGATTCAAGAATGGAGTAATTGCACCTCTCAAAATGTTCAAATACAACATATGCTTGAAATCTTGCATGCTAATACATAGGTGAATTGTTGAGGTTGAAACAGCCATTAGGTGTTAAAGGAGGTTGCGGTGACAGTGAGGAGGAGGAAGTCACTGTAAATGCTAGAGTTGCACAGACCAGCAGACTGCAGATTATTGCCACCCTGGCTCTGTTATTACCACACAGAGCCGTGAAGAACACTCCGGGATGCCCTGAGTCAGCAGTAATCCATGTTCCTAGTTGTGTAATAGGAGAGGTTCGTGTACACACTTCTCCTGAAGACCACTACTTATGAAAGGTGGTTCCCACAACTTTATACAAAATATTTTAAGAAAATTATAAAATACAAGCAAATATGCACAGATCAGGCACAATATTATGTTGGTCCTCCTTTTGCTGCCAAAACAGCCCTGACCCATTGAGGCATGGACTCCACTAGACCCCTGAAGGTGTGCTGTGGTATCTGGCACCAAGATGTTAGCAGCAGATCCTTTAAGTCCTGTAAGTTGCAAGGTCGGGCCTCTATGGATCTGACTTGTTTGTTCAGTACATCCCACAGATGCTCGATTGGATTGAGATCTGGGGAATTTGGAGGCCAAGTCAACACCTCAAACTCGTTGTGCTCCTCAAACCATTTCTGAACCATTTTTGTTTTGTGGCAGGGTGCATTATCCTGCTGAAAGAGGCCACAGCCACCAGGGAATACCGTTTCCATGAAAGGGTGTACATGGTCTGCAACAATGCTTACGTAGGTGGTTCGTGTCAAAGTAACATCCACATGGATGGCAGAACCCAAGGTTTCCCAGCAGAACATTGCCCAAAGAAATCACACTGCCTCTGCCGGTTTGCCTTCTTCACATAGTGCATCCTTGTGCCATATGTTCCCCAGGTAAGCGCCGCACACTTACCTGGCCATCCATGTGATGTAAAAGAAAACGTGATTCATCAGACCAGGCCACCTTCTTCCATTGCTCCGTGGTCCAGTTCTGATGCTCACGTGCCCACTGTTGGCACTTTCGGTGGTGGACAGGGGTCAGCATGGGCACCCTGACTGGTCTGCAGCTATGCAGCCCCATATGCAACAAACTGCGATGTGCTGTGTATTTTGACACTTTTCTATCAGAACCAACATTAACTTCTTGAGCAATTTGAGTTACAGTAGCTTGTCTGTTTGATCGGACCACACGGGCCAGCCTTCGCTCTCCACGTGCATCAATGAGCCTTGGCCGCCCATGACCCTGTCGCCGGTTCACCACTGTTCCTTCCTTGGAACACTTTTGATAGATACTGACCACTGCAGACCGGGAACACCCCACAAGAGCTGCAGTTTTGGAGATGCTCTGACCTAGTCGTCTAGCCATCACAATTTGGCCCTTGTCAAACTCGCTCAAATCCTTACGCTTGCCCATTTTTCCTGCTTCTAACACATCAACTTTGAGGACAAAATGTTCACTTGCTGCCTAATATATCCCACCCACTAACAGGTACCATGATGAAGAGATAATCAGTGTTATTCACTTCAACCAGTGTTATGCCTGATCGGTGTAAAGTATAATACATACAAACTAGGGGAGTCCATTCCTGTTTCTGGAGGGCCACCTTCCAGCAGAATTTAGTTCCAGCCTTAATTAAACCAGTTTAAGTCAAAACTAAACTCTTCAGGAAGGTGTGCCTCTAGGAGCAGGAATGGTCATCCCTGATATAAAGTATGCAAGACAATATGATAAAGAAATGCTGAAACTAAAAACTGAATTGGAATCCATCTTTAATGTAAACAGCAGGATGTTGCGTTCTTAAACCTATAACAAACATGAGGGGAGAAAAATCATAAATCATAACAATTATAATACCCACAATCTTAAATTAAATTAATCATGAAAGTTCAAATGAAATTTTACGGCCCTGAAAAATAAAATTCCTTAACACACAGAAATGTATATAATACTGACTACTTGGCAGCAATCACGAATATCACAAAAGTTTATACCAGCTTACAAAAACAGAAGCTCAATATTGCTTTGGAATGTTACAGCAGTCTGCCATGAGTCTGGTTGATGTCAAGTGAAGGAAAGAACTATATCTACACGCCTGCGTTATAGTCAGACAATGATAACAATGAACGCACAAAGCAGGTATGGTTTAAGACAAAAAAAGGCAACCTCTTGCATGAAGCTGCCTATTTAATTTAACAGTCTACAGTATAAGAGGCATGAATGGGATACTTGGAGAAATCAAGAACAAACTTGGACTTTGCTAGCAATATAGCTGCCGCTTGTTGGAGTGAGAAACATACTACAGTGAGTGCTACATGCCACAATACCATAGATTTTTTGCACACTCTACATGGAGCATCCCACTCCGAACAGCCAGAAATTATGATGGGACAAAAATTCTTGACATAACCATTTTTAAGCCAGAGCAGGTGGGCTGAGGAATGCTGAGGAATGCAACTGTTTGAAGAGATGTCTGTAAATGACTGCGACAGGACTAGAGTAGTTTAGGACCTGAGGACCAGTTTGTGGTGGTTTTTCAACCAGACCAGATGGTTCATAGGCCTTGCAAGCCAAGTCCATTAAGTTCAGCAAATCCATTGTGATGAGGTGTACTAGAGAGCCAAGTTTTAGCAGGAAAAGATTCTTCCAGTATGCATTTACGAAAAATCAGTCAGTCCAGTGAAAGGGGATTAGTTGCAGTCATAAACAAAGTCATAATTGCTTGGCTCTTTGGGGATTGGGGGAGGAACTTCAGGGATCTGGATGTTCTCCAGGTCCAGGAGGCGGAGCTTCATTTCCATGTTGAGAAGAGTGTCCATGTCTGAGCGAGTGAACTCGCTGGTCATCTCCTTCCCCAGCAGTGCATTCAGCCCATCTGTCCACACACAGTACTGAAAAACAGCCAGAAAACATGACATTAAACCACATGCACAAAGTCCAAATCACACAAAGGAGGTGTAACAGCTACCACTTTGTAGCTTGCAGTTTCTGGTTGCTCACCTCGTGCTTGTCCGGGGCAATGAAGTTTAGATACTCATCAGACTCGTAGAGGACAGAGAAAGCCAGCTCCAGCACCTCCTAAAGAAAGAAAGAGAATTGACACCGTCTGTCAAATGCTAATGGGGCTGCTGTGTTTGTGTGCCTTCTATTGCGTGACTTTTGCAGATCCTCTTCGAACATATTACGACAGCAGATGGTCCAATCTGTTGTGTGTGTGTTTGTATACAGGCCTCTCCTGCCGGGCACCAAGAGACAGCAGTAGGATGATCAGCACAGGAAGTGCATCAATGCTTTACCTTAACAAGATACTTCAGTCTCATTAACTCCACTCTACACAGAAAATACATGGAGTCGGTTTGGGGTAATTGCGTTTGGGGTGAAAGCAACCCTGTAAAAATTACGGACGTGCCAGCAAAGTCACCAATTCAAGTAAGAAACGACTCCTTGTTCAATTGGCCAACAATCTAATCCTTTCTATGGCACATTTGAAATGATCTTCTCAACACTTTCCAGACCTTTTGGCCTGTCTAGAGCCCACAGACATGACTATACAGAGGATCTCAGACCAGGACTTTTTTTGTTCATTCATAATCTAATTCTACAAACCAAGCTTGCTGTGCCAGGTTTCTTTTATATGACTGACACAGTTTCAAATTCATTGACCTTATTCACAACTGTGATAAGTCTGAATAGATGCAGAAAGTAAAACAAAGTGTTAAGATGAAGCTCTAACAACCAAGATAGTTAAGAGCTCTAGGGCAGTGGTTTTCAACCAGGGGGCTGGGTCCCACTAGGGAAATACTGAAAAAAAAGTGAAACGTGAAGGCCAAGTATGGTAACCCATACTCAGAACTTGTCCTCTGCATTTAACCCATCCAAGTTAGTGCACACAAATTAGAGTAGTGAGCAGTCATTTTTGGTGTGGTGCCTGGGGAGCAACTGGGGGTTAAGGTGCCTTGCCTTGTCATTTCCATTTCCTGCCGGTATTGAGAATCGAACCCGCAACGTTTGGGTTACCAGTCTGACTCTCTGACCATTAGGACACTACTGCTCTAGTACAGTGGTGGGCCTATCTGCAGACTGTGGCTCTAAATCAAATTAACAAACTAATTAAGGTCTTCAGGATTATTAGAAAGTTCCATGCAGGTTGGAGCTAAACTCTGCACGAATATGGTCATTCAGGAGAAAGACTAGATACTTCTAAACTATGAAAATAACTACATTGTTATCATTGGATGATAAACAAGACCATGACAAAAGCACAGAAAAGGATGTACTTTTCCAGCAAATATTGAGTTTACCACAGGCATTACTGGTGAAGTGCTTCTTAGCCTTTATATAATATGCCCTCACATTATCTCTAATTGTCTTAACTGGGTCAACTAACTTAAAAACAAAAAAAAACAAAAAAACTGGATGAAACTGGATCATACAAACGGCTTAAAGGATCATTGGATGAGAGCTACATCATTCACATCCAAAATGAGAGCAAACACAAACATTTCTGACCCCTCACATGAGTTTATAGACAATCAAGACCGTCACTTTTTTACCAGCTGATGAGGGAAGTGTTTTTTCCATGTCAAATATCTATTAAGATAAATGTTGCTTAAAGAAAGTACATTGATACAGTTATTTTACAGGCAGTGTCATCAGGATTAACGGGATGTGCCAGAAAGTTCCAGCTATACTTGATATCCTGTCTTCAAGTTTAATCAATTTGGTCAACAGGGAGTCATTTTTTACAGTTGTGGCATACATTTGACATTGTCTGCTTTGTTGTGTGGGAAGAAAGGGTGAATTTGAAACTGAAGTGAGCTGATGTATCATTACTCACAAAAGCTACAAGGCATAACTAATGCACCCTTTGTCACCAAGCCACACACCACTGCATCAAAGGAAAATTTGATCTTTTGATATTCAAGAGCATTTTTGCTCACCTTGTTCTGCTTCAGAGCTCCCTTTTCCTTCATGTGTGGACAGTCTTTACCAGTGACAACAGCTTTGATGTCAGCCACAGGAACTGCCACAGGGAACAAAGAATAATTAATAAGACAGGGTGTGGCCATCTTAAATCCCATCTTTATAGACTGAAGCCACTACACCATGATCAGAATGCAGGCTGTACTCACGCTTGTCCTGTAGGGAATCATGGGGTACCTCTCCCTGAGGGCTCTCCTCCAAATCCCCATAGTGGAGAACTTTATGATTGGGCGACAATCGACAGTACCAGAACTTGTCTGTAAAGAAGCAGAGCAGTAGGTCAGTCTTCCATAGTGTAATGCTAACAAGTTGTCTTTTATTCTAGTACAATGCTTAATATTCTTTGGCAGATTTTTCCTTGCGGATTGGGTAAAGCCGTGACAGGCATTTTTCCCCCCAAATCACTTCCCGATGCTTCCTGTGCCACACCAAAAGCAGACAAAAGTTATCACTGTCAGGACTGCTCACATTTAGCATAGAAGGCCATGGCTGGCACTCAACCCTGGTGCCTGAATCCAAATCCTAATAGCTGGGAATAGCAGTTTGGCAGATTAAAAAACATTATGGGATGAAAGAGTGTCCTGGAGGGTTGCACTTCACAGGCTGCATACACACCCAAAGAGATCAGGAGTGTGCTGGAAACAGCTTGATCATCGTACTCTTTCTATAGCTACAAACCAGCTCAATGGGCTGTTTATCCACCACTATGAATGTGCAATGGATATTGCAGCCAACAGCCCTCTGTGAGCCCATTCTGAGATGTCAGAAGAGATACCACGTGCATGATGAAAAGGGGGCTTCCTTTGTACATGGCTTTCCTGAATTTCTATTCTAATTGATGACATACACAAGTCATGAGACAGAGGGAGTGACGTCAATGAAGAAAGAAGTGATTTTTATTTAAGAGAAGCCTGATGAATGCTAGTGCTGTGGTGCCCTTTCCTCAGGCATCATGGATGCACTTAAACCTACATCTGGGACTAAGAACATAAGATCTCCTTAAACTTAAGATGATACTGCAACCCAGTCAACATCTATCAAATGTACAAACTAGTGCATGGAAATCTAAAATGAACAAACGCCTAACTGTAACCAGGAAACAGGGTCAGAGCAAAAACAGTTCATTCAAATCTCTCAGAGTTGAACTCAATCTGCTCCAAATCTAAACCTGTAATTCTGAAGATTAGCTGGTTCAGGATTTATAACTAGGGTTGGAGCTAGATTCTGGATTCAGGATTGTTCGCTGTCTAAAAGAGAACAAAAATCTAAAATGCTTCAGTGAAATAAAGGCAAAGAAGAATTCAATTTTAACATTATCCGGAAAGCTCAGCCTCAGGCAACTTCTGCAATACTTAAGATTCTAGGTTGAAACTGGACAGCTCATTTTGTCCACCATGAGAATAGAGCTTTGCTATGAGGGAACAATAGGGAATACAAATGTCAATGTAGCACCTGTCACAGTGAAGATCCACAGGTGCACTTCATTCTGTCATTTAAGAGCAGTCCTTAAAAGCTTGCTGAAAAGGTTAGTTGTTCATGGACAAAAGCAATGGTCTGACATTGGGTTATCTTGGAATTAAATGTATCTGAATTTTGGTGGCTTCATGTGGTCAATGCCTCCTGTGGGGAATCTCATTCTAAAGATTGTATTAGGAAGTAGAACATATGTGAATGTCATGGAGCAAGCTATTGAAATGGCGCAAATACATTCAATGTGATGCAGACTTAAATGACATCATCACAAATTTTACTATAACAATGAATGAAATATAGTAAGGACCTATATATGTCTATAATGAAAAACTTGATATACTGCCAAATACCACAACAATGTGGACATGTGCAAAGGTAAATATTCAATGCCATTTCAATGAGTCACTGAACTATTTGTTACTAGTAGGAATTCCTCCTTTACTGCTGTGTCCAATCCTGCATTCCAGACACCTTGGAACTTGAAATTCTCCTACATCCTACTTGAAAATATTCAAACATTCCCACCCTGGATTTGGTCTGATTTCAATTCCGTTCACATGAGCTTCTCTGTCTGCACTCTTATTAGTAGTCACCATTTCATTTTTCTGCATAAAGCTGAACTCAAGGCAAGTTACGAGTTTGAAGCTCAAAAAAAGTGCATCCATCATAAACTTACTCCACATGGCTCTGGGGGGTTAATAAAGGCCTTCTGAAGCGAAGCGATGCGTTTGTGTAGGAAAAATATCCATATTTAACAAAGTAAAATATCCAGCTTCCGCCAGACCACCTTCCGTATTCAACTTACGAAAAAAAGCCTAACTGACGCAGGGGCGTCAGACTGGGGGTAAAACCAGTACTGATTGCCAGGGCCCCAAGGGGGGAGAGAGGGCCCTTGAAAAGTCTGGAATATATTTTAACATGGGGCCCATCAGGACTGCATATGCATAGGGCCCGGGCCCTTGAACTGACGCGACACATGATGTAGGACGTAGCGCAAGCGTTTTGAACTGCGAGAGGCGTTACACTTCCTTTGTAAGTTGAATATGGAAGGCGGTCTGATGGAAGCGAGATATTTTACTTGATAACTATACTATGTAGCGACTGAGGCAAATCAGACACATAATCGCCTGTTACATTTAACAAATATGTTTTAAATGTTCTGTTCTCAGTAACAGACCTTCCCCCAACACAACAGAGAAAGGTCCTCAGTTACCCTGGATACCAACTGATAAGACGTTTTATGGCCCTAAAAAAATTTAGCCACGTGGAAAAGGCCATAGTTAAGACACAAAGCCTGTAAAACACACGCTTTTGCCTCAAGTTATAGACCAACCGTCTATAAATGAATATGCACCCCAGGATATTGTATGTACGCATATAACTGTATTGTAAAGTGTCCCTTGTATGTTATTTCGTTTATGCATGTCTTATGAACAACTTACTAGTCCATGTAAGTTCATATATGTCGTGTCTCCTATCAAATTAATGCTCTCTTCACGACTTACACTTTCATGTATGTCACTTCCTCGTAGGAAGTAATGCGTGTTTGTTGCATTAATTGGAGTATATATGGGCACAGGCCCATTGAATCTTGCTTGAAACAAAGATCCATAAATCTCCCACGTAGGAATTTCCCGCTGGGAAATCCCAACAATCCCATTGGGCAACTCGACCATCGAGGGTGGGATTTCTCTAAGACTCTTAAGAGAGAGACGCTCTCTCTCCTCCCTCTCTTCTCTTCTCTTCTCCCTCTGGACGCGTCATCTTGGCTGTCTATCTGGCCGGCCAACAGCCTCACGTGTGTGTGTGGGACAGGAAACCAGATGCAGGCCAGCAGGCCTTCCTCAACTTCCTCAACCTCGATGGAGTCAAAGCAACCATGCAAGCTCACCGTCGTTCCTTCGCTCAACACGGAAGGAAACGATCCGCCCTGCAAAGCCATCGGACAGAACCATCAAGACTTTCTCCTGCGACCGTATATCTGGACGCCTTCCCGGGCAAATGCAAGTAATGTACTACGAAATACAAGTCGCTGTGTAGTTAGTAAAATTGTAAACTCCTTTGCTCAGACAAAGGAGCTTATCAGAGATGGTTCTCCCAGGTTTAGACTCTTTGCATAACTTCATCCATCGGTACTGACCCGGTTTTTCTAACCACTTTAACTTTACCTCTTGCCATGTATGTTTTGTGTCTGTATGTTTTATGTCCGTTTAATCTTGTCCGCGATTTAGTTATTAAAGTTTGTGCACAATATATGTTGGTTCTGACTCCCTGCCTGCAAACAAATTGTCACTTAAATGATCGATCTTGTTATGCGCTCTAAGCGCTTATGTAAATACAAAGGAAGAATTATTTTTCTGTGGCCAGGAAAAATATCCTTTTCTTAGAATTAATTAATAATCCATAGGCCTACTGAATGTTCATAGGATGAACTGATTGTAATGTTAATGTAGCTACATCAAGTTAATCAATTTAACGGATTCAAATATTCATAATTAAATCATAATGAATAATCATAATGAGTTATGAATAATTATTAATATTTCCCCTCTGAGCTAATTCGCTACAGTACGTACTTGTTTTAAATATGGATATTTTTCTTACAAAAACCCATCGATTCGCTTCAGAAGGCCTTTATTAACCCCCCGGAGCCGTGTGGAGTACGTTTATTATAGATGGATGCACTTTTTTGAGCTTCAAACTCGTGAGCCCCGTTCACTGCCATTATAAAGCTTGGAAACATCAGGATATTTATTAATGGCTTGATGGTGAGTAAATCATGGGGTAATTTTCCTTTTAATCCTTTCCTTTTAATGTGAACTAATCCTTTAACAAGTTGATTGTATTTGATCACAGAATGTCGTTTTCTGCCTCTAGGCGCTGTGAAGTTTGGAATTACTTTGATCAAAATGATTTTACTAAATGACGTAATAATTAATAATCTCGTTAAACTTCATTTAAATAAGTATTTGAATATTCGTCTTTTATGAGCCCATATATTAGAATATTACAATATTTTTGCAAAATGCCCATCCCTAAGGCAAACCACTGGCAAATATTGACTTATCACATGTGTAATGCATATGTCAGTTAAATTATAAGAGGGTGCCATGTAAGTCATATTTACTGCCTCCATCTTTTGTCAGATAATAAAAGAGTTAATTGTGAAAAAAAAGTGTTTCATTCACACAAATGAGGTTCATAATAGAAGAAAATTATGTCAATAAAACAGGCAAAGTGTGACAATTCTCAAATAAATAGAAAAAGCAAGAATGAGAGATCTAGTGGGAAAGTGGGGATCCTAAGAGACAGAGAAAGGAAGAAAGGAGAAAGAGAGAGGCAGGCAAACAGATGCATAGAAAGAGACAGACAAGGTGTCATGTCTCAGAATGATCTAATCCTGTAGAAGTGTAAAGAGTGTTAAATTATCCAGGCTAACTGATAAAGCCTCCCTCTGAGCTCAGCAGACAGCCCTCCTCTTCAGCCAGCCCGCGTAAAAAGCGATATTACATTTGACGATCCTTCAACTCTCCAATCTGCGCCGTAAGCTTTATCACTCCCACTACTCAGCGCTTGTTTGAAATTGGCTCCATACTTCCGCTCTCTCAGCAACGGACAAGCTATTTTTCACACTTGCTAAATCATGCTGTCGGTTTAATAATAGCACTCATAAATATATTATTCACACAGCGTATACATTTCAGAGTGTTTATGTAAAATAGTTGGATAAAAACGATCGTGTAAGACATTCTAACATTACCAATTGTGACCAATGAGGGTCTCTGTAAATTCCAAAGTTCTGTTTTTGAATGAGAAGCAGCCCAGTAGAGGTTACCAATAAAAGGCAGAATGGAGTAACCCCATTAAATGAATCGGTTCACACACTTAAGATGAGAACAAGAAAGCTAGTGAACTAAATACTCACTCAGAGCTGATACATTTAAGACATTTCAGCTGAAAGTACATTAATTTTAGGGGTGAAAAAGCTTACACCGTGTACTAACCAGACACAATTACTGTGACAAGCAAATTGTAAGGGGAAACTGAAGGAGAAAAGGCTGAGTGACACCACAGAGACACGGACACGGTGTTTGCATGCTTAGAACACGTGTATTTTCATTAATTTCTGTGCTGCTTCAGCAAATGGCATACTTTTAATGGTTCTCCTTAGGGAACCTTGAGGGATTTGTCATGCAATATCCTATGATTCTCTACAGCCACAAGCAATCTCTCTCAGGCTTGCCAATGGATAACATACACGAGGTGGGGGATTGTTGCTCAATGAATTTTCTGTGTGGGTGGGAAATGCAAAAACAAAATCAAGCAACAGACAAAATGTAGTGTTGTTCATAGCTGCTGGTTAGGACAGAAACTTAGATTAACAAGAAAGAGGCAGCTTTTATCGCTTTTTGTTGTGCCACTGTGTTGCTTTATGACATGCTTTATGCTTTATGTTTGAGTCTTTGGAGCCAAAAACTATTTGGAATCTTTATGGAATAAAAAAAAGGTGTGTTTTTTTTACCCTGTCTCCTTCGGCTGCTGATCTTCCTGAAGCAGGTGCCCTCACACAGGCGATTGAGGCGTTGCTGTTTGATCAACTCCATGATCTCTGGCTGGATTTTCTCCCTAAGCTCCCTGGAGAAATATCAGACAAATGCAGTTTAAAGTACTGATCCACCACTTTACTGGCAGTTTACACAAAGAAAGAGTCAAAAACATCATTGTTTAGACATTTCTTTGTACCACAAGTCTTTGTAACCTTCCTCAAAATCATGCAAGTGGGCTTTTTTAATGAATAGTAATTTATTTATTATTTAATTTAGCTGCAATAACCTAGTTAATACCATAGTAACCATGTTTACTACTGTAAAAAAATAAAGATAATAATAAAAATAAAACCAATTAAAAATGTTTGTGAATACTGGAAAAAAAATAGGAAAAGCTAATGGCAAAAACACTGTTAAAAAATGTGGGAACCTTGTGTATACTGTCAAAAGCCAAGCTGCGTATTGATATGCCTGTTATAGTGAACAGACTGAACCATGTTACATATTTCACATTGATATAACATGAAATGATGAGTGATATTTCCAGCATTTCAGTTCAAACAAGCTCTGAAAGTTCAACACGGACATTTCCATCACTGTTATATTGTATGTTGATGTTATAGAATGTTCTCTGCGCTTGTACATTCCAGCTCAAATGACACTACTGTAATGCAGTGGGTAATTTATTTAATGGAGTCTCCTCTTAGTTTAATTAGTTATGAACCATTTAAAGGCTTGTTTTCAATCATGAGTGGGACACAGGTGCAGTACACATGGACCGAAACTGGTTGAGTCTGATTGTGGGAAATTAGTGCTTCAGATAATTGAACAGTTTCCAGTGACTCACAGGATGGGCCGGGATTGGAAATCCTCCTGGTTCATCCTTTCAGACTGGCGCAATTTGAGGATCTCAGTGTAGCTCAGATTTTGCAGACGACTTTTAAACTGATCCAGAGAGTTAGGCTTGATCGTGAGAGCACGAGTGATCTGTTCCTTCACCACCTGCATCACCTATAGCACATACAGATTTCATCATTTAGTACATTATTTTATGCATTCAGGAAGACAAACTTCTCATTCTTATATTTTGCTTTTACTTTAGTTAAGCTTTTGAATCAAACAAAGACAAAAGATCAGACCGTTGACTGAAACTGTTCACGACTATAGTACAACTAAGGACCTTATGCTTGCATGCCTGAAATTAGTTTTGTAGACAAAAACAATGTTGACAGGTAGTGTACATGCTCAGTGTCATACATTCCAAGAAAAAAGGTTTATGAATAGACAAGGAAAAGAGTGAAAGTTGGACAACAAGGAAAATTTTGGGTTTTCATGTTTTATGGAGACATTCCATAGACAATGATTTTTATACTATATATTCTGTATATTCTATAAACTGTATATTCTATCCCCCAACTCTAACTGTAAACATTACAGAAAACTTTCTTCCATTTTAGGTTTTCAAAAAACATCACTTAGTATGATTTATAAGCTGTTTTCCTCATGGGGACCAAAAATGTTTTTGGACAAGGATTTCAGATAGTGTCATCTTTGTGGTGATATTTTACAGGGGATATTTTGCAGGGTATACCTGAACCCCCAAATCTTCCAAAAAACATATACATATAACAAAACGTATAACAACAATTGACAAAGCATACTATAATATACATTAGACATGGAAGAATAAGATATTGCTCAGTACGTGTGCAATCATAAATAAGCCTGTTTAAATAAATTAGTTTTAAGACGAGATAAAAAAAGGTGTGAAGACAGTCGCTGTTACAAATGTCCAGGGGAAGGGAGTTCCACAAATGACTAAAAGCCCTAGACCCCATTCTGTTCAGGCGAATGTTTGGTAAGACCAAAAAGATTGATGAAGAGGATCTGAGGGTACAGGCAGGAATATAAATTTGAAGAAGATCAGAAAGATATGAAGGAGCTAGATTATTAAGAGTCTTGTAGGTAAGGAGCAAGATTTTTTTTTAAATCAATTTGATATTTTACCAGAAGCTAGTGCAGGTGTTGAAGAACAGGAGAATTGTGCTCTATGGGAGGGTTCTAGAAATAATTAATGCAGCTGAATTCTGTACCAGCTGCAGCATATGTATAAATTTAGAAGGAAGACCAAAGAGAAGAGAACTGCAATAATCTATATAGCAGTGCTGTTCTTTGTCAGAGAAAGACAGTTTATGTTTCATAAATGAAAATACACAGAATTAATAATATTATTAACGTGAGCTTCAAATATAGGGTGTTATCAAGCATGACACCCAGACTTGCATGGATGGAAAAACTATGGACTGATCAATAGTCACAGAGAAGATTTGACACTTGAGTTTAAAGAAATTTGATGAAAACCAGCTAAGCAGCTGGACAGAGAAAGTGGAGGAAAGACAGAAGTAGGCATGGAAGACAGGTAAAGCTGGGTGTCATCAGCATAGCAGTGGAAAATAATATTGTACTTCCTAAAAAATATTTCCAAGGGGCAGTAAATAATTAATAAATAAAATAGGGCCCAAGACTGAGCCTTGGGGAACACCAGTGGTAACTTGCAATGGCTTTGAAATTGAGTTGTACGAACTGAGTGCGACCAGAAAGATACGATCTAAACCAAGACAGACAGGTGCCCATAACTCCAAGGGAGACCAGCCTGTCTAGGAGGCTGTTATGTGAGATTGTATCAAAGGCCACGCTCAGATCGAGCAAAATAAGTAAAGCCAGCTGACCAGAATGCACTGCCATAAGCAGATAGTTAGTAACTTTGATAAGTGCGGTTTCTGTGCTATGAAGTGGACAGAAGCCAGATTGATTTTTTTTTTTTTTTCAAACAAATTGTCTGAAAAGTAGTGAGAGAGCTGTGCTGATACAATCTTTTCTAATATTTTAGAAATAAAGTTAAGTTATAAATAGGACGAAAATTGTCCAAATTAGTTGGATCTGCTCCTGGTTTTTTAAGTAAGGGAGTTATTATATAAGTTGAGATGAGGGAACAAGAACAGAAGACAATGATCTCAGTAATTAAGGAAGACAAAGAAGATAAACTTTAACTAAGTGTGTTGGAAGAGGATAGTGATGAAGTAAAACGTGATGTCTAGAGCAGACCAGTTTCCCAGTTTCGAGGCTTTGTTCTCACAGGTATTGGTTCCACCACTGAAGAGCACGTATTATGAAGTTGCTCAGAAGAAACTCTTTAAGTGGAGACAAGTGGAGGCCAGCTAAGCACGCAGTCATGAAAACCATCTTGGGGGTTACTGTTTGATGAAGATTAAAATGCAAATAAACAGAAGCGACAGCCAGCAATGGACTATGACAAGAATTCACCCATATGCAGCACAAGAAGACAGCTTTCCTTTATCCTCAGATACAGAAACGGCCAGCTGCAATAGAGCCACAGCTTTCCTGGTGAGGCTTGAATAATGCACAGCTCGAAATCGCAAACAGGGTTGGTGTACGCGCCGAGCCTTGGCCTACAGATCATATGCTGTGATTAGCTGAGGAGCACAGCAACGCATGAGTTGGGAAGCTGAAAACGAGTCCAGTAGCTATTCGTGCATACATCCTCTCCCAGTCATCCAGAGAAGCAGGTGTCGCTGGCTCGCACAGCAGGATTAGATGAGGTTTAATTAGTGATAAGATTGGGCCAAGGTCAAGGGCCCCTCCCAAATCACTAGGCTGATATGTCCGCGCTTGAAGAATGAGAGGAGTGATTGCTGGAGGAATAAACCAATATGGCTGTATTCAAACAGCACAGTAAGGTTTAAAGGGGAGGGGGTTTTGACAGCTGCAGGAGGGGGACGAAGAAGCAAACATCTCCACTTGAGACAATCCCTTATGCCGGGGGAAGCAATTTTCTGAGCACACATTTGCTGATTTTTCACGGTTTAAAATTAATTAATCCAAAGCGCTCTCTCACTTCCTTTTATCAGCCTCTTTAAATCAAGTCGTGATGGCTGAAATAGAAGCAGACCTTTTATTTGTGAGGACGAGGTGATATGGGGGAACAGTGGAATTTCAGCTGCTGATGTGGTGGGCGGTGATATTTATGAATAAAGCGGAAATGGACCTTTTTTTTTTTTTTTAGACAAACGCACGCAAGTGTGTCACAGCCTCAGCAAGAAGTGTGCGAGTCTTCAACTGCCCTGCCATGCTTATTGTCTTTCTCTCGCCTCTCCTCTCTCGAGCATCTAAATGCACAGAACACACTCGCCCACTGTGTGTCAGCCTGCAGATAATACAGAGTGACACACAGAAGAATAAATGCGTGTGTATTTGTGCATGTTTGTGCGCTTGTGAGTTCAAAAATTGAAAGCGCTCTTAAGACCAAGGCTATTATTCTGCATTGGACTATATATTTTGATTTATATTGATACATCAGAGCTATTATACTCTCTAAGGCGCCTGCATTATTTAATACATTTGAATATCAAAGCTATAACACCATTGAACAAATCTATTGCTTCCCTTAGGCACAACAAATTAGGGATTAATCCTAATATTAAAGTGTTTCTGAATCATATATGGAAAGTGAGTGGGCTTGTGGGATGATGCCAGTGCCATTAAAGGCCATGAAGAGAGTTGTGCTATGACACAAAGTAATATAATATAAAATGGCAGAAAACACAACAAGCTTTCGTATACTGCCGTCTTGGATTGTACTGAGGAAACAGAAGTAAACAAATCCAGATTTTAGGGCCCTTACAGACAAGTGCTGTAAAATATATTTATATCCCCTTCATACATTTTTATATCTGATAAACTGGCTGCTAAACAACTGAAAAAAGATAACAAATGGATTTTCTGGATGATTAAATCCAGAAAAAAAAAATTGTCCTTTGGAGTCCAAACCAATTTCAAACAAATGGCTATGATACACAAGCCAAATGTTAATGAGAAACAGACCAAATGTAGTTAACTAGGCTATTATATGCATCAGTAAGACAAATAGTGATACATGTGCATTAGGTTTTCCTGTCTTTTTATAGTCAGATCATAAGCAGTGCACTGCAACCAATGCGCATCCAAATGTGAAAGAACAACCACCAACAGAAACACACACACACAAAACTATGAGAAACCAATCCAGTATGAAAGTGTTTGTTAAAGGTAAAACTCTTACATTTACATTTACATCTGTCTGGATTATACACAAAACAACAATTTAAAACGCAAAAAAACACCATGACATTGGACGGTGTTATTCCATATATGACCCTTGAAAAGCACATTACTTCTAGTAACTTTAATGGTCCACTCATTGGTTTACCAGCACCTTTTTTTGTAGCTATGGCAGTTTGCTTATTTCCTTTATCCAGACAGGCAATCAAAGCACTGTTGTGCCTCCAATCAGGGCAGGCAAGATTTATCGCTCCTGTCCAATTTTAATTACAACTTTGCGCAGCTATCCATCATAAATTCACAGTTATGCCTTTCTGTTTTACATACCAGCACAGTATTAATAGTCATATTTTTTTCCTACCTGTAATTATGCAAAGGCCATTATTCAGTTACATCAGAAGACTTTTTTTTATTGATTTAGGAAGATAAATCACATATACGTTTATGAGCAGCTTTGCTGTAAACAAAGCCTAGAAGAGGATCATCTTTATTCATGATCCTGACATTTTGTATGACTAATATACACAGGAACTGCCATGTGAAAACATTCTGCATGTAATGCTAAAGCGAACATGGGCAACAGCCACAGGATTGTTTTAGTAAAACTTTACACTGTGTCCTAACCAGACAAGATGCGGTAAAATTTCAGCGACAAGCAATTTGTCTGTCTACACCAGACTTGACTACAAAATCAATCAAAAAATTGTCATGGAATACACTTGAGTCCACAGTTTTAACATTCATGATTTATTTTTAAGATCGGAGATAAATTATCCATTGTTGCTTTCAGTATGGCTATAAAAGGTCATGCTAAATTATATTCAAACTCACATAGACCCTTTTAACTTTAAATAAAGTATATAATCAGTACCTGAGATAATCATTGTCATAGTTTGTATGTTGTTATTCCAGCCGCAGTGTTGTAGAAATAGAAACTGCTTCTAAAATAGAATCCTCTGATGATGGGGGTCGAGGCTGGTTAGGACAAACACTTATTAACACGGCAAAGATACCTTTCATTGCATGTAACAGAGCTGAGTCACATTTGGTTAGGACACGGTGTTATGATCAAACCCAAAACCTTTGTATTGGCATAGTTCTCCAAAGACAAAGCTGCTTAATTAGCCCAGGAAGTCACATCAACACAACAGCAACAGTTTATAATTATCATTTACAACTTGTCAATCATTCAAATAGTGTTTAAGTTGGAAAGGAACAGAAAACAAATTTGCAGTACAGGCTGGTGGGAAGATATCTTGCACATGCCTCTGTTATCCCTCTTCGCATTCATTTTGCTTGTTATGGTCCGTGGACCCAATGGGGTAATCAGGCATGAAAAAGAAAGGGGACATTTATCCATTCCACAATTGACATGGTAATTATGCTGTTTCCTCCCCCATAATGATTTTTATAACAGTTAATAATGATTCACATCAAAGAAATGGGCATTACTTCAAAGAAAACAAATAGATATCATTAACGGAAAAATCATTTGCTGGAAACACTGACCGCAAAGACCATGTGATGAATTTACATGCAGTACAGTCTGAAGTAATTTTTTCATAAATGCTGGGGGTAAGCCTATGAATAACAAGTGGAGTAGACAAGGATAAAACACCTGTGCATGCATATGCATGCCAAGAGAGAGACCTGTAGTCCTGCATGCAATAGGATGCTATGGGTAGGCTCTGCACCCATTCTGGAATAAAGCAGGAAGGTCCAGTGAATCTCTTCCATTCTCTTCAATAAATTGCTGACCTTGCCAGGGTTACATTGGAGAACCTGGTGAGTTGTGGAGCAGGTTGCTGGATTCTTTCTGGGGTGTTGAGACGAATTACCTGGCACCTATTGATGTCACAGGATATTGAGTATCTGCACTTGGCCATACAACCTGCAGTCATCTGTAGAGTGATGACATCTGTCAGGCTCCTTTGAGTGCTCCCTTTTCATTTGTCTGAAACTGATCGTCTCGTGGTGCCTTTTTTAAATAGTAGTACATTCTCACAGAATAGTCAGTGTTTTAAGGTGTACCATAAGTGTGTAGCCTCCAATAGTTGCTGCAATATTGGAGGATGACCACACAGAGAGAAACGCTTGAACAAACATGGCCAAGTGCAGATGTAACGGACGTAGGCCAGTAAGAGATGTGCTTGTAAACCTCACACCCCTGGCCTCAAGAGGTGTGCTAGTGCTGCATCCTTGTTAACGCACCCGCCTCCCACACCGGAGACCTCGTTGAATCTCGCTTGGAGCGGGTCGAGTAGGACCAGTTACACAGCCTAAACACGCAAGTGCTCTCTGACAAGGAAACATCTCATAACACAGGTTTTTAAAAAAGCACCCCAAAATGGAGTACTCTAGCAGGTGGCACTCAACTCTCTCAGGATCCAGCCACACACCCACTCCACTGGCAGGAGTAACTGTTTCTCCATGGAAAGCTTCTCCTGAAAGCATGCAATGCATTAAGGTCTCAGGAGACTCCGCTTATAACGTAGAGTAGCACTGCTTTTGTGTGTGAGAATGAAAAGGACAAAACAAAGTGAGAAAGAAACGAATGGTGGCAGCAAGAAAGGAAAATGAAAGCAGAAAAGGAAAGAAAAAAAGTAGGGAAGTAAGAAAGAAAGTATGAAAGGAAGGAATGAAGAAGGAAAGGACAGAAGCAAGAAAAAAAGTGGAACGAAAGAAAGAAGGGAAAGATGGAATAAAGAAGGATAGAGGAAGGGAAAAGAAGACAAGGAAGAAAGGAAAAGGGAAGGAAGAAAAGAAGGAACAAATGAAAGAGGGAAGATGGGAAAGAAGAAACAAAGAAAAAAAAAGTAGGGAATTGTGGACCGGAGGCTTGGGTGCGGATGCTGAGCACGACCAAACAACACCTTGAGACATCATTCACTTTATGAGATCTTGCAGATTTATGCTTAAAAAAATGCTGCCTGTGATATTACCATAATCAATCAACGTTAGGAGCTAACTGACAGCCCATCACAGAATTCTAAAGTGCTGGGAGATTTTTAGTCTTTTTGATCATCCAAAAAAGGTCAATCCTGTGAACATTGAACCCAAAAAAAAGGAATTCACAAAGGCAAGGCCGTATACAAAAGGGATTCACCTCAATACAAGCTTTCCCTGTAAAAAGAGTAACAAAAAAATTTGCAGATCTCACTACACGCCCATGTACACGTGGGAAACATGCACAAATAGCTAAAACTTAATGAACAACCACACAGCAACGAGAGTGACTAGAGGTCAATGTGCTACGGAGAAAGGAGTGATGGAGAAATGACACATTAAAGCGCTCATTCATAACAAGTACCCAAGGAGGGGCTGGGCTACGGAGGAGCGCAGGTTGGAGCGTTGGCTCTGGATCGCTTCCTCTTTAATCGCGAGCTGAAATCTGCCTCTAACCTGGTTACTACAAGCAGCTTCACACAAAGCCTGCTCCATCTGTGCGCCTGTTTTATCTCTCGTTTCCCGTCAGCATCCAGGCAAAACTGCAAATGACCCTTCATCCTTTTCATTCAGTCTACACCCGTTTTTCCTCCATGCACCTGACGCAATCTCTTAAGCAGTACTTACATGCCATTGTCACCTCCATGTTTGGGAGCGCGGATCCACGCTGGTCCAACCCAGTGTAGCAGAGATGAACCCTGACCAGGTGCAGGGACGATCGGATCGCCAGAAGGAAAATAATCAGTGGTGGCAGATGGTTCCTGGGTTGTTTTTGTGTGTGTGTGTGTGTGTGTGTGTGTGTGTGTGTGTGCTGCTGATGAAAACAGACCAAGCTTTAGCCAAAGGTTGCTTTCGTCTGGCCGTTCATGCCCATCAGCACTCTGAAGTCTGAAAGCATCTCCAAGCAGCTCAGTTTATGTCCATTTCAGCGCTTAAGCCTGATTGGCCAGACGCCACAGCTGCTTCAGCCAATGGAGTTCCGGCAATATGGATCACGTGGTTTGTATACAAGGGAGGGCGTCTGAAGAGGGAGAGATTGGAAGGGGGAGGGGTGGGGGTTGTGCTATAGCTTAAACAGAGTAGCTACATCACTACTACTGTGCTTGGATTCATCGAAGTGGCCATTTTAAAAGTCAGGTGTCATAGCTGTCTTCGTCAGAGCTGATTGGGTGGAGAAGACAGCTGTTTATGAACCAAAACACACACGCACACAATAGCTGTTCTATGTTATCGTGAAGCGGGAGAGGGAGTAATTAGAATGTGGTTGCCATGGAAACAGGCAAACCATTGCCCGTCAGTTTTTTTTTTTTTTTTTTTTTTAGCCCCAAGAGCATCGGTGAGAGCAGACCTGCCTCCTGCTTCTCGTCTCCACACCTCACACACATACACACACACACACACACACACACAGATGGGCAGACAATATTTACAGGATGTGACAGGCCTATCACGAAGACAGAGAGACAGTGGGGGAGGAGAAAAATAGCATGTGCGTATAAAAATTAGATGGTTGTGTGTGTGTGTGAGAAGTGGCAGAGGATGGTGAAGTGCAGTCATCCGAAAATGGTGGAGGTCCATCAATGCTGTATAGTGACAGTGAAGCCTCATAATCATTTTAACGCATGTCTGACTGGACCCACCAAGACAAAAGCACAAAATGGAGGACAGAATAAAAGACATCAGCTCACATGCCAAAAAAAAAAAGCCACAAAAACATCCACAGATTCAGAACCTACATTTAGCTTGCATTAAAAGAACATTTTTTTTATATAAAATGTGCTTTTAATGCTACAAAATATGGCCTGAAGTCAATTGCATACATATATGATATTACATTATATTATCCCTGTACATTATTCCTCACTATTTCACCCTGACCCGTCGAGGCATGGACTCCACTAGACTCCTGAAGGTGTGCTATGGTATCTGGCACCAAGATGTTAGCAGCAGAACCTTTAAGTTCTGTAAGATGGGGCCTTCATGGATCAAACTTGTTTGTTCAGCACATCCCACAGATGCACGATTGGATTGAGATCTAGGGAATTTGGAAGAGAGTCAACACCTCAAACTCGTTGTTGTGCTCCTCAAACCATTCCTGAACCATTTTTGCTTTGTGGCAGGGCGCATTATCCTGCTGAAAGAGGCCACAGCCACCAGGGAATACCGTTTTCATGAAAGGGTGTACGTGGTCTGCAACAATGCTTAGGTAGGTGGTACGTGTCAAAGTAACATCCACATGGATGACAGGACCCAAGGTTTCCCAGCAGAACATTGCCCAAAGCATCACACTGCCTCCGCCGGCTTGCCTTCTTCCCATAGTGCATCCTGGTGCCATGTGTTCCCCAGGAAAGCGACGCACACGCACCCGGCCATCCACGTGATGTAAAAGAAAACATGATTCATCAGACCAGGCCACCTTCTTCCATTGCTCAGTGGTCCAGTTCTGATGCTCACGTGCCCACTGTTGGTGCTTTCGGCGGTGGACAGGGGTCAGCGTGGGCACCCTGACTGGTCTGTGGCTATGCAGCCTCTTAAACAACAAACTGTGATGCACTGTGTATTCTGACACCTTTCTATCAGAACCAGCATTAACTTCTTGAGCAATTTGAGCTACAGTAGCTTGTCTGTTTGTCTGCCTTCGCTCCCCACGTGCATCAATAAACCGCCCATGACCCTGTTGCTAGTTCACCACTGTTCCTTCGTTGGACCATTTTTGATAGATACTGACCACTGCAGACCGGGAACACCCCACATGAGCTGCAGTTTTGAATTTGCAGTTTATAGAAAGTTAAAATACCAAAGCAAAGCCATGCATTTAAGAGCTCAACAAGAATGCAATGAGCTCAAGGGAGAAAAAAAAAGAAAAAAAAAAAGACTTTGCCTCCTTTTGAACCTTACAAAAATAATGTGTTGGAAACATATATTAAACTGGAGCAACGAGGTGTTATAAAATGAATACTACTTTATTAGAAGTGAGTATTCTAAAGTATTAAAGATTTAAAGAGTTATTTATTTATTCTGGGGGGATACAAGACCGACATGTGATTAACAACTGTCTCTTAAACCTTTAATAACACTATAATACTTTAATTTTAAAACAATGCCAAAGTTAAGTCTGCTTGAGAAGGTGACATCTGAACAATGAAGCTGAGAGTTATTCCTCTAAGTCTGTATTAAGCTCCCACAAAGGTGGGTGGAGAGGTGGGTCTAATCTTCTTCAGTTCAATCAGGATTGTGTCCATATACGACAAGTAAACACAACCCAGGGATGTTGAGACTTAGGTGTTAGACACTTTTTTTTCACTGAAAAGAAAAAGGATTGACTAACACCCACTGCCATAACTTCATAGTAGGAGAAATCACATGCAGTCGTTCTGTTGATGACGTGATGGTCTTATTATTCAAAGCATGTCAGAATTGATGGTAATGTGGCTTTTTATTTGAAGGGAACACAGGCAAGAATAACAGGCCACTAATGCAAAAGTCATTCTATGAAACAACAGCTTGATAGGACTAAAGTTTTGATTAGTGCATTTTACCACCTCAACCTTCTCGCTACCATCAAAAGAACCTGAAACAAATCAATCTACCAACAGAAACTTTTCATCCCTCGAGTAAAAGTTTAGGACAGAGACTATTTCCAGACAACTGTCAGAAAGAAAGAATTGCGAGTTCTGATCACCAGATTAAACAGCATTTTTATCTCTATATTCAGCAAGCCTATTTATAATAAGGCAGGAATACAGACGAGGGGCAAAAGCAAGCACATTTTCTCAGATGTGCTGCTCATGTAAGAAAACAAAGAATGATGAATTTAATCATAGTGTCCAGGGAGACATGCTCCAGGGAGGTATTTTAAAAATGAGTTTTCATGTCCATGAATCTTAATTAAGCTCAAATATACAGCTTTACACGAGATGGTCTTTTATCCTAGATACAACTCAGGGACAAGTTTGCTGTGTGATTATCATAATTACACAAACAACAGCCTAGCAAATCTCAACCGCCTCTTTTACCAGAAAAAAATTTGCCTCTGCCAAGAGCTTGGAACAACCATCACCCCCTGCAAATGACAAAGTCCTGCGTTTCCAAGTAGTGTGAAGTAGTGATAGATTAAGTATCTGATAAAGAGCTTGATTGGCCGATAAACTTTAAAATCTAATCGACATACCTGCCAATGCACATGGAATAAAACATTTTCTTTTTTTCAATTTTGAGTAAATAATAATTGTAATATAATTCTACATATAATTTCTACATTTAAATGCACACTGTCTATTATGTTGTTCATATTAATTAAACTATAATACTAACAAGATACCTGTTAGGTACCTGAAAATGCATGATACTTAATTTGTATCTTTATTTTATTTCTTGTAAATAGTTTTATATGGATTTTTAGTTATAATTTGTATTATTTTCTTGAATTGTCTTGAATAATTACTTGGAAAATCTTAACCAAATAATAACAGAAAACCTTATCCCATTGTGAAATACTGCTAACAAATGTAAGGGCTGTGTTCAATAGCATAGATTAGATCTAGATTTATCTATAGCCGTGTTTCCACCGCAGGAACCTTCCCCAGGAACTAGGGTCTTTGGGGTGGTACTTGGTGTGTTTCGAATGCAGGAACCGGGGTCTAAATGAAGGTAAAAATGTCCTCCTCAAAACGTCCCTGCTTGCGAGGTAGTACTTTTTCAAAGTTCAGGAACTTTCGGGGGTGGGACTTGGGCACTGAACCTGCTGATTGGTTGAGATCACCCAGCATTTTATTTCAACCTAAAAGTCAGTTGTGGTGAGCGCAGTAGGAGTTGTTTGCTATTCGAATCAACAATGAAGTTTAAAATATACGGCCGATGGACCGACGACGAGGTTCAGGCTTTATTAAGTGCATTTGCGGAAGACGAAATCCAGTGGGCTCTGGAAAGATGCGTGCAGTCCTACGTCACCGGACTAATCTTCACGGTACTTTAGACCGTGATGGAAACGCAGACAGCAACAGGTCTGGGGGGGGGGGGGGGGGGGGACAAATTGTTTCAGGTAATTTTGGTGGAAACGGGGCTTATGGTCCCGTAACTGATACCAAATTTGACTGATATTGTTAATATTGACTGCTGAAATTTTGGTATTATGACAACCCTAGCATCGGCCAATCAAAAACCCTTATTGGTTAACCAATAATGTGAGGAGAACATGAGAGAACAACATAAAGCTCAAGTAAGAGAAATGGCGCTTTTTCACTGCATGGTACGGCTCGGTACGGCTCACTTTTAGGGGGGTTCCTAGTACCTGGTACTTTTTTTAGTACCACTTTGGTTGAGGTTCCAGGCGAGCTGTAACGATACTAAAATGTGATATGTAAACACTGCAAATCACTAATTGGTCAGAGAGAATCGTCACTACCAGCGTCATTGGATTTGCAACACGAGAAACCAATCCCACTAGATTTAAATCGTCAGTAACCGCCACCGCAGTATCATTTGTTTTCATCAACTTTTTGAAATGACTTAGTTTTAAACGACCGTCGCACGCAATTTGAAAAAAGAAATGGCTATATAGTGGTCAGCTGACGAGGTGGTGGCACAACTATAATGATCAGTCTATAATCCCACCCACTTTGAAGTGGTACTAAACTGCAGTGGAAAAGCAAACCAAGCCAAAGTAAAGCGAGCCAAGCCGAGTTGTACCACGAAGTGGAAAAGTGCCAAAAGAGAATGAGCAGAAGAACGTGAGGAAGAGGGAGATTGATGTACAATTAGACACAGGTATGGGATCTCAATCAAAAGGGCTGCTCTCACCTTATTGAAGTCCTCAGAAGTGGCTCTCATCTCTTTCCAGGTTTTGTTGAGTAACTGGATACAGATGCAGAAGAACTCCTCAAACGAGCGGTCATGGGTGAAAAACATTGGGTGGAAGTCATGGCAGTTCTCGCTGGCTGTGAACAAACAAATGGGACAAAGTAAGCATTTTGTTCATTGTCAAATGTTGCACACCAATCCACCTGAGGAAAGCTGATTTATCAGGTAAAGCATCAATATCCATATTGCATGACAAAGCAATGCCCTATATTTAGGTTGGTCTGCACTAGATTCTCAAGGGAACTTCTGACTGTCCAACAAGGATTTTGAGCTTTTAAGAAGGCTCACGTGTCTGCTTTCTTAGCCAGCTTCAGCCCTCACGTGGGCTTCTCATGCATTGATGCATCAGATATGGCTAGGAACGAATGGTGCTACATCACGACACATCTCTCTGAAAGAGCCTCTTGGCAGAGCAGACGATTATTCTCAAGCATGAGAAGCATGGGCTTGGCTCTCAAGACACCTACACATTTGAAATGAATGTGAACAGTTGGTTAAAAATGGCTTTTTTATAGCTATGTTTTCATTCCCCTGCCAGCCAGACACTGGTCTTAATTCAGAAATTCTAAAAAACCTGAGATTCTCAAGAACCTCTTCCAATCTTTATTTGTGGTCTTGGGACCTCTCAAGATCACAAAAAATTATTCTCAGGATTTCATTACTTAGTTTCTTGGTCTGGTCTGGGTTTTAAAACTGTCGTTGAGCATCTGTCGGCCTAGTTCCGCAGTGTGTTCCACACCGATGGCACTAGTTGGTAAGAGATCTCTCATTTTTGTATATTCACATTCCTAGCTCTTCCGATTTCCCTTTTTGAAAGACGAATACTGACTACTGCCACCTCCTGTTATGGAGAGTTATTTCCTCTCATGTAGACGCAGAAGTATGTGCTATTTGGCTGCTGGGAGTAGTCTTTACGATGTGTTCAAGCAGCCCATGAGCAGGGAAGCGAGATGACAACAGTTGGCTTTCGTCACCGCCTTTACAGTCTCAGGTCTGGATTTTCCCAACAGAACAGCTGAATCCTAAGTTGTATGTAATAAATAAATAAATAAAATATGTCTAAAGACTCTTCTGTAAACACTTGACTTACAACTGTTAAGGTACTTACTTTTAAACCTTTCTTACTTGTAAAGAAATCTACTTTAATCCGGATACATTTGAATACAGTGTTTTCATTTCAAAACCATTCCACACTAGCATTTTCAAGAGTTTTCCAAAAGTTGATCAACCACATTAAAACATCTGAAAATGCTTAAATCCCCTTACTGTGGGTAAAACATAACCAAAGCTCACAAGATGATACAGAGAAAGCAGACATAATAAAGTTCTCACGCTATTCTTTTGGCACAATCATCATTTTATTAGCAAAATATTCCACCACTCAGTGTTGCGTCCAGGTTGCACTCAAATTTGCATGGTCTAAAATGCAATTGTCATCATGTTTGACAGCAATTATGAGTAAATCTTCAGTCATCTTTCCAGGAATTCAATATGAAGACTGTACAAAGGAACATTTCTCTTTAGCAACACTATGAAAGTATATTGCAGGCACAACAATGCCGGTATAACCATAGATATCTATGGGTATAATATGCATC
Source organism: Rhinogobio ventralis (assembly GCA_039654625.1). Lineage (NCBI taxonomy): Eukaryota > Metazoa > Chordata > Actinopteri > Cypriniformes > Gobionidae > Rhinogobio > Rhinogobio ventralis. The sequence continues at coordinate 28,261,069 of CM077209.1, forward strand.
ACATGAATAAACATGCGTCATCGTTTTCAAATACCTCTGTTTTCACAGTCCACATTATCCACTTGGTAGAGCGTTTTCAAAAAGCTCTGTCTTTGTTGACAAAAACTCCATCTTAATGTGGATGGAAGGACAAAATGGAGAGAAAAAGATGCATTTTCTATGGACACGGCCATGGCGTCCCACACTTTTGTACTTTTCTGAGCAATTCCACAACTTTTTATGTTCGCTTTTTTGTTTACCTTATGTCTAAGTCACTTTGAATAAAAACGTCTGCTAAATGAATGTAAATGCATGTAAATTTACAGTCAATAAATTCAACATTTCTCTTTTTCAGTTCATCAAATTGTTTTTTGGACTGGCAGGTCTCAAGGTGTCTAATCTTGGCCTGGTTCTTGGAGTTCTTGACTCCAACTAGGATTACAAGCACATAACACATTACGTAACAGCAACACAGAGATGGCATATAGATGGATGTGATGTTGGCTGATTACCCTCATAAGAACGATAAGAGAGAGACTTGCTCTTCTTCTCACCACTTCATAAATGATCCTCAAAGATTTCCCCCCCGGGATATTACTAAAGCAGGATTATGGATGGAGAGCTCTGTGATGATCTATCGTGTGAGATTAGTGCTTTATAAAAAAAAAGAAGCCTGAATCAAATCAAAATGGCTGCGTGGGAAATTAAAGTCTGGGTGAGCGCTATAAAAACTGAAGGTGCCATTATTGTGTTTATAAACAGCAGCAGTCAAGGTGAAAATGAAACTGAGGCTTTCACCCTGAGGCGGCACACACCTATGTGTATGTCAGCTACACCACTTTAATACAAACACTACTCGAGTGGAATGGTGCTTTGAATGAGAGCCACTATTTGAGATTCTCATTTAGGGGAATTGAAGCTTCAGAGAACCTGCCAAAGCCCCTGCAGAGGGCCAGTAATTGCATTGGCTTGGTCAAAATTGAAACTTCACAGCATAATGAATGATGCCTGAAGGCGCAATGGGGCATTCATTGAGAGTGACGTCATCTGACCGGTCAATCTGAGGCTCAATCCACCAGACCGCCCAAGCCACAGAGCCTGGTCCTTTGGGATAGCTCCAACTGATTCATTGTAATAGTTTCCTTCTCCTTCAGAAGTCAAAGGAGTTCAAGGGTGTGCTGAAGGGGAGGGCAGCACTATCAGCACCCACCTGCTGAGGAATGAAATGTCAGAATCACTTTGGCTCTCGCCTAAGCCCTGAGCTCACAGGTTTGGACCATATTAACAGTCTGATGCAACTCAAAAATTCTAGCTGGCAGTCACACTGAATGGAGGAATCTTATTAAACCAGGATGTTCTCTCATATTGTAACTAAAGAATCTCCAAAAGACTTTTTATCTTCAAAGCAGTGTGATTAACACAATCCTTTCCTATTTGTCTAGAAGTCAGAAGACTTTCTGCAAATATACACCATTATACACTAGGGGATCATTGGGGGAAATGTATATATACACAATACTTTAAATAAATATATTTTAATATTTTAATAAATATTTTAATAACATTACATTTAATTTAATGCAGCTTCAAAGTGATTAGTCACATGGCATTTGCAAACTAGGTAATTGGCTCAAAAATTTCCCATGAGCAAAAAAATGACAGAATTCAGACACATATTTACGGGATCCTGTACCTGCCAAACAATAGGAATGTTTGTGCAGCTATTATAGACCTCCTTGTATCCATTATGTCCAAAAGCACTCAAAAGCACAATTTCATCTTATAACATCATTACATCATATTAGTCAGTTTCCCATGACTGACACATAACTGAGGAGGTGGAGATAGTATGTGCTTGGTGTGAGTATTAACATGGGCTTTATGCCCTCCGGCTAACAACCACAGCACAGTGCAAAGCTGCAGTGTAAATAGCTTACAATTCAACATGTCAACTGGTTAGTTGGGTAAACATAAGGGCTGTCAGACAAGCATTAAAACCTGTTGCATGACCTTAATCCGTCAGCAGTCACATCTAACCTCCTGTACTCACTCCATGAGCATGCCATGAATCAGCATCGTACCAGCATTCAATGCAGAAGAAGTTATGATTCCTCATGGCTTTTCTCATAGAATCCTTCAACATTTGATGCCAGCGCATGATAGGCCTGCCAAATGATTTTACAATTGGCTTTAGAATCAATATACTTTTATTTCCTATCATTGAATATAATCACATCAACCCCTAGAGTACGTGAAGGGTAAAAACTCAACACATGGAAGACTAACTGCAACAAACTCTTCATGATAATGATTTAACTTCAACTTGTGTATTGTTTATAGAGAAGTGATGTAATGGTGTGGCAATCTGCTGATCCCTCAAGGCAAATGACGAGCCACAATATGCAGACGTGAATCATCTACGGCAGGCCAACAAAAAGGACAAGATATGTGGTCTGAACCCGGTATAAGACACCGCTGTGGAGGACATATGCGGCCACTTCATACAAGTTGCGTGAGGTAGACTGAACTCTGAGCAGTTGATGATTGAACAATGGTTCATCTTTGACAACACTAAGAGCTTCCACAACTTGAGCTAGGAAGCCTTATCCTCCAGAGTACAGACTTGTCTGGGTGGTCTTTAATGAATACATATGATCTTCCCACGTACTAGGAATCTGCCCAGGAATTTTACCCATATGTCCATATCCTTGTGCATCAACATGAAGGTCATAGGATTGTAGGACTGGCAGATGCCTTGGCCACCTCTGTGCCTGTCCAAATCTGACATGATCATCTCACTTCTTGATGGTCTGCCAGAGATAATTATGGAAGACCAGATGCATCTTAGGGGAGGAAAACAGCATACAAACTAAACTAGCAAGTACAAGGCTGAAAGCCCCAAGGATGATATTCAAACATCACACAGAGAACAATGAGACGTCAAGATGAGATGACAGCTGCGAGAGGTCATCTTCGAGGCAAGAACTGTGATGAACTGACGAATGTACAGTGACAGATGCCACCCTGACTCCTCAATGCAGAGAGAACACTCTTCAAAACACAGAGAATCAAATAACCATTGCCATTAGACAAAGTACACCCTGTGACATCTTCAGAGGGAAATTAAGTCTGAAAAAAAAAATCTGGAAAGCCATATTACATTGGTTCAGCCAAAAAAGAAACTATCAAATGACTTCTGAAGACTTGGTATTTACTTTTAACCCTGTAAACCCTGACACATGGAATAATAGTCCGAATTTCTTTTTTTTTTTAAATTACAGTTTATTGAAGACAATTTTCTTTTTGTGTAGTTTTTGTTTAGTATCAGATTTTTCAAAAAAATTATTAATGGCTAGTCAAGTAAACCTAAGTTGCTTAAGTCCAGAAAGTGTTTATCTTGAACTATTACTAACAATGTAAAAGTTACGTTTACTTTATAAAAATCAGTAAAGATTGCACAGAAAGAAAATTAAATATGAACCATGACCTGGGGACATTTTTATCAATCAGATGACAGAAGGCATGTAGTAGACTCTGTACAACATAATAATTTAGAGGCCTTAGATATGAAATATGAAACTGTAGGCTTTATAGGGTTAAGATATTGGTGCTTAAGGTTAAGATATAAGGTGCTTCTGCATCCTTCTAAACCTGCAGTTACATTTCTTTAATTGCACAGAAAAAAATACATTATTCAAAATCTCTCTTTTTGTGTTCCACAGGCGAAAGGTCAGTCGTACAGTTTTGGAACAATATGAGGGTCAGTGAATGATGACAGAATTTACATTTTTGGATGAATCTCTAAGCAAACATTGGCTTTAAGCGGAATTGAGGGAGATCAAGGAGAAGTATTACTTGGGACAGGTTTGCCAACATGATGTAAACAACTGACAATACATGGCCAATCTGTTCATTTGTCTCATACTCAAACATCTATCCACAAACTTCTATAAACACACTTCAATCCACAAACGATATTAGCCTACACATCAACAAATTATAATACATGCATGTCAATCAACTATCATAAATGCTCATCATTCCACAAACTATCATACATATACACATACACTAATACACAGACTATTGATTTCCTTTGTAGATAAACATGACTAGCATCATTTCATCACACACATACACCACAGGATCTATCTTGCTGTCTAACATAAGCGCAGCAGATGTTCTACTGGACCTGCACCTCTGTGTTTGAATGTGGGAGAGATGCTGACAGCAGCTGCATCTGTTCACTCATCTATTTTGCATGAGAAAACTTGACCACACCAATGGCACAGCTGTTTTATCTTCTTTTTTTATCCATTTTTATCCATTCATTCTATCCCAAAAAGACCTCCCAACAGACACTTCATACAGAGTTCAGAAATTAACCATCCAATTTTCGTCTCCAAGATTTGACAACTTTAAGCTTAACTTCTACAGAGAATCGACGGCAATAATGCAGGGGGATCACCAATTTTTGCTGGATTTAAATAAAAATGTTCTGCAAAAACAAATGAAATCGAGTTAAAAACAAATACAATATTTAAAGGTATAGTTCAAATGTGATTTTCAAAAGTTTTTTTTTTTTTTTTTTTTGTGCATGTGATATGTGATTTAGGTATTCCCAAAATGTTGGGGACATTTTTGGTCCCTATGAGCCAGCTTAAAACAGCTAATACATTATATTAAATTATGTTTTTTGAAAATGTAAAGATGCAGAACGTTTTCTGTGAGGGTTGTGTTTAGGGGTAGGGGTAGGGGATAAAATGTACAGTTTGTGCAGCATAAAAACCATTATGTCTATGAAAAGTCCCCATAAAACATGGAAACCCAACATTTTTTGTCCATTCAATGAAAGGCAATGGGGTTCAATGTTGTTTTGACCCAAATGCACATCGTAATGATATTCTAATGCAGTGTTACTCATTGCGCAGCTCACGAGCCCCCTGCCAGTTTAATTTACGGCTCGCATGGCAATAATACGGTGAAATGATCATGCAGTCAAACACATATATTTTATAAAAACAAGCAGGGCTATAACATAACTCATTAAAAACCCTGTGTCTGCTCTATTAGGCTACAAATAATTTATATTTTAAAAAAATACCCAAAACAGCAGCATTACAAGATGGAAATATAGACTAGAAAGGATATTTAAACTTGCTCTGCCCTTACATCCATGACTCACTGCGGAGTTGCCAGGTTTGGCAGTCTTTCCAGCTTTTAACGCCGAATGTGCTCTTATAAATAAACACGTTCTCATGGAATGCGTATCTATAACATGAATTGTATTAATCGTGCAATTTATACGCCAAAATGACTTTTTACGTGCATATGATTCGTATTGTCAACTAGGATTAGCGGTGTGGGTTACGCGCCAGCATCATGAGCACAGACGGAGCGCCAGAATCGAGTTCTCTTTCGCGCTTAAACAAACTATAACACACAGGATTATGCCTAAATGTATGTTTTGTCGAGTATCCTCATAAGATCAGTTTTAAATTAGTTAAATAACGTCTAATGAACTTAAAGAGTTCCACCATCCCGCGTGTGACAGCGCGTCAGATCCGTGTCATGTTCGGTAGCGGCAGATCTTAAAGTCACAGCAGCCACTAATGCTGTCCGTTATTAATGTTAAATCACTCACTGCTCTTGACTAAATAACTTTTGTAGCTTTAATAAGGATTAATCTATATTTAATTCATAATAAGTTTGAAGCCTAATAAATGTTAAAAAGCTTTCAATTACACTGTAATGTTGAATGGCTATAATTAATGTTTAAAATATGGAGAAACATCAATTTCATAGAGACATCAGTATCAGTATTAGTATCAGTGAAACTTCATTCATAAAAAAGATGCCATTGAACAAATATTTAAAATATACTGTCTTTGTTTTTTTCTACATTAATTTGGTGTGAAATTATTACATTAAAATATATTAATAATGTGTTTTAAACAGAAACATTTGCAAATAATCTAGTTAATTTTTTTAGTTTACATTAAAAATATATTATGCATACCCACTATCTATCTACCTTTTGTATTTATTGCATTGGATATTGTATGTTCAGGGATGACAGATTGATAAGCAGACATGCTATTTATGACTGGATGTAACTTTTGATACTTTGCGGTAAAAGTGGCTCTCCTATTGATTTTGTCCTATCAGTGCGGCTCTCCTGAAAAAAAATAGCGAAGACCACTGTTCTAATGGCTCCTTTGCAATGTAAACATCAAAACAAAGTATGTAAATACACTGATATGGTACTATACAAATGATTATACACCCAGTATAAAAGGGTTATTTGGACAGCCTCTCTATTCACAAAGTGGTCTTCGGCCTCAAAAAGATACAAGACCCCTGATTTCAACTATTCTTGACCTCAACTAGATAAAATACTGCATGTAAGTGGTTCTTTTGAACCTCTTTGAGCTGCTAATGGGACCTTATAATATAAATCAGCCGCAGGGATCACTTCAACGGCAGTGTAAATTTCTATTTAACTCAACTTAGCTCTCTAGCGTCCATCATTCACTCCATGTAATTGCCCACACTGTGTGTATTTTTGTCAGCATTTGTGCATTGTGCCTTGGTTTTATTACCGAATGCAGCTGGCTGTCAATACCGACATCCATATACACTAACTTCTGTACAGAGAAGAGAAGCAGCCTCAGTGAGTACTGAAGCAGAAGATGTTCCTAGGAGAACATTTCCCACTAAACAAATACATGTTAATAAGACATGTGGGAGCTCCACGTCAATACGCAGAAAGCAGCACTTTTTTACCCATTGTACATTTTCTTCCGCTGCATTTCTTTAGCAAATAGAGCAAACAGAAGAATGGTCTGGTTTCATCCACAGACTTAAAGTGGATCCCTCAGGCATTACACAGGCTTGCCCAGGCATGGTGCCATGTGCCCATCTTAAAAGTGTGCCATATCTCAGTAGGGAGCTCATGATTGAGCAGCAGGATGTCAAGAACATCATCTTAGAGGTGTGAGATTATACGGACAGTTACAGGCAAGCCTACTCCTGATGCTGTTAACCCACACTTCGTCTGCGGGGAGCTAGGTGTATTAATGAAATCAAACGCCATTAACCTCCAGGTGATTTGACCGTGACATGCTCATTATGATAAGTTTTACAAATCATAATAAAAAAAAAGGTTGAATTTGCAATCCATCCCTGATGGCACATGTGTGGTCCAGACATACATTTGATGTGCTCAATAAATAGAATAGCAGCACAACGGTTTTCAAAATTGATAATAATACAAATATTTCTTGAGCGCCAAATCAGCATATTGTAATGATTAAGTGATGGCTCCTGAAAATTCAGCTTTGCCATGACAGGAATAAATTATATTTTAAAATATATTAAAGTAAACAATTGTTAAATTAAACAATTGTTTTAAATTATAAATTTTTTTTTTTTTTTTTGTTGTATTTTCAATCAAATAAATGTAGCCTCAGTAAGCACAACAAACATTATTTATTAAATAAAAAAAATTAAACATTGCACCAACACCAAACTTTTGAACGGTAGTGTAAATAGATTATAAATCTATATAATCTAAGAATCATTAATATTATTGCTCATACTTAGGATAAGGAGTTGAGCCATTGTTTTACATTGGAAATGCGACTCACGTTGGATTTAGATAAATGTAAAATGTAATTTTTATGGCATTTGCTCATTGCTAAAACAATCCCGGTCAGATGTTACAACAGCATTCACCAGACATTTTTGCTACATTTATGGTTTAGATAGTATGTAAAATGTTCATTTACAAAGATGATGAATGTGCTGGTTTTTCATATATTCAATATACAGATTTTCAATATAGTTACTATATTTCAACTTTATAGTTGGCCAAATTATTCACCGTTCTGAGCCATCATTAGTATGTTAGTTGAGTCATAAGATGGAAACACACCACCCTCTTCCCCCTGTAAATCTGCAATAACACCATAAATCCAAAAGCAAGGACATTTCTGCCAGTAGCCATTTTGATTCTCCTCATAAATATTAGATACGCCTTTTTAAAGGCTGAAATAGGAAGCCATTGTGTGGCGTCTGACCACCGCAGATTCCATTAAAGCTTTTGCAGGAAAAACATGGACAGCTATAAAACTTTCAATACTTCTCTGAGAGGAGGTGAAGCAGGGACACCTGGATTCCTGATGAATAATTCATGACTGCTGACGGAAGTGCCATTGGAACAGAAACTCTTGTACCACAACTAGATAAAACACATTTAAATGTGATGTGGGAAATGCCATTAAAAAAAAAAAATCACTGGTAGGGTCAAATTGACAGGGTATTGAAAAATGGTTCAGAAAGAATTATTTGCACGCAAAAGTGTACCATGTCATTGTAATTGAAGGGAAATGATAGCTTAAAAGCTAAAACAAGTGTTGGGAAACTCTAATTAACATAAAATGAACAATCATCACATGGCTTAGACCTCTTCCTGGATTGATGAATGCACAAACTGGCCCATCACTGCTGAAGTTAGGACATCAAAGTGAGCAATATGCATCAAAATAAATGTCTGTCTATTTGTAGAAGACACCAAATAAGAAGAGTAGAGTGGGTAGTACGGCATAGTGGTTAAAGATATGCGGCCCTTTAAGATTCCCTAACATCCAAACAAGCCATTCTACACCCTTCACTTCCACGTCAACTCAAACATAGCCTGCCTGAAGTCCGGCAAAAGTGCAGCAAAAATTGCTTTGAACAAAAGTATCTGCCAAATGGAAACTTATTGAAAGAGTACATGAAAGTGTTCTTCTCCTAGTTAAAACTGCAGTGTCCTCCATCAGCCCTTGCTTTTAAAGACACGCATTACTTTTTAAATGAGGAATTACATTAAGCTTTCTCAGCAAGTTCATTTAATTAAGTTTCCGATGACAGGATGGTGGAGCAATCTCCACTGAGAATATACTTGCCGTTCAATAACGCCCAAAAGCTGTCAGTGAGGTTGTGCTAATAACCTCTTTTCTGCTAACTTGAATCAGAATACCAAATGGAGTTTTTAAACAATAAAATGCTTTGCTGGCTGCTCATTACTCTCTCAATATTGTGCTTAATAAATATGATGAATCACTTCAACTGTGCCACGGTAAATGGTGCGTGACTGAATATAGCAAGGGATTTACAGTTCTTTGTGATTCCTCAGCACTCCAGAGAAGGATGAAAAGGAGACTCTTTGTCTTAGACCGGCCCTAAGGTTGAATTTACGGATGTGGGGGGCAGAAACTCGTATCCAAATAAAATATTACTAGAAAATGAATTTGAAAGTGAGTAGATGTTTTTATTTGTAGGTTTTTATTTATTTATAACACTTATTATGAATTTTTTTTTTTTATTCATTGCTAATATTTAATATTAAGGGTTTAGAAAAACTTTAACTTTGATTTTTTTAGTTAGTAACTGGATGTGCACTGGACATGAATAAAACCACCAATCATGCAGCTTGAACACTAAATATTGATAAAACAGACACACAAAAAAACAACCAACTAACATTGACAGACCTATTTAAGGACCAGGATGTTATGGGAATGGGCTCTTTGACAGTATGGAACCACCTAGCAATCATCCAGAACACTAGGCTTGGGTATCGTTTAAATTTTAGCAATTTTTTAATTCTAATTCTTTATCGATTACCAGTTTTGATTATAAAAAAAAACATAGATATCAAATATTTTGATATACTTTTTGCAAAACATTCTGTTGCAGCTGATTTCCATGAACAAAAATCAGCAGCCTAAAGAATAACTAACTAATATGAACTTCAAACATTATTTAAGACAAGTATACAGTCAGTAATACAATAAGCAAATTAGCAATAGCACAAATAAATAAACTGAACAAAGTTCAGAAATTGATGAAAAAAAAATCTATGTAAAACCTTTTTATAAATAAAATATAATTAATCCTTATTAAAGTTACAAAAGTTATTCAATCAAGATCAGCGAGTGATTTTCTTTTTCTTTTGCTCTTTGTTTAACAGTAATGACACAGACGGCAGCAGGTTTATTAGGCTGCTGTCACTTTAAGACCTAATGCACGGATCACATGCATAATGCACATGCATTTTCTTTCTCAACTATTTACATTCACTTAAGACATAAATGACTGTGACTGTGTTTACAAGGATATTTTGACATAATGGAGCACTCTGGATGTGCCCAGCACAGAAACAGTGTGCGAGTGCCCAGTTGAGTTCTCTTTCACATCTTCTTGTGCTTGAATGGTTTAAAACCACATTAAAATGCGCACACAGGAATCAATGAGCGAAATGCTCACCTCCATATCTCATCTCTCTGCCAGTTTCCTCTATGTGCAAGGTTATAAAAACCCAACAGTGTCCTGCTTTGAGTTTGAGTCAGACTAGTCTTAATCCTCATGCATTAGCTCAGGTCAGATATTGTTGGTTGTTGCCGCCCTTAACTTGAGACATTAAAGCAAGTCTTAAAAGCTCAGACACTGCAGAGGTGGAAGAGGGCAAACATTAGGCTCTTTACTTCCTTAATTTATGAACTCCTCTACAATTATAAAGTCTAATGTTGCCTTTTATCTTCACTGCTTGCAACTGTTCAGTCTCAACGTGCAGAATAAAGACAGACAAAACAGCAGCAAAAATGATTTTTTCAATAAAGAAACTCAATGAAGACAACCATGAAGGCACATGCCAATTGTTAATAAGAAGAAACTTACGAAGTTCTCCGACTTTGAGAATCTCACACAGCATCTTCGTCAGTTCAATACTACTGCGCCCGAATGGACACTCGTGTTTATCCTCACGACTGCTGTTCTCCAGTACAATCTGTAACATACACACAGAATTAAAGGGCAATAATGTCAACATTTTGTCTATTAATCAATTAAAGCAAAATGCTTTGTAGGAAAATCTAATGAACAGTATGAACTACTTTTAATTTTTGTGTGCAACCTGGTTACCAATGATGGTCCCATTTTCAAAGTTTCAGAGTTTTTCTACATAAATCACAGATAAACAAAATAAATAAATCACTCCAATTTTTACTCAACCACTCGCCAATATGCACGTTAACTCTTTCCTCACCATTTACAGAATTTTCTGTCATTTATGGCACAATGGTTCCCTGCCATTGACAGAATTTTCTGGCAATCCACAGCTGTGTCTGAAATCTCATACTGTCTGAGTAGGTACTACATTTGAATTTGAACTTATTTTGAGACTGTTAAAAAAGTACTTTCTATATAGTATAAATATGGGTAGTACTGATTCGGGCGTACTACATCCGCCCTGTCATTACGGTCATGTGACCTACGGCGGCAGTTGCGTTGTTTTACTGCCATTTACAAATCCTCTCCTGTGGCCTGATGGGATAGTAAAGTGTGCACTTCAGAAATGGCTGGAAGTAGTAAGTCCATCACTTTTCGCCAACTGTTTTTTGAATACTATGAATTCAGACATACTATTCTTATCACATACTGTTTTTTCTCTACTATATAGTAGGGAAGTTTTAGATTTCAGACACAGCACCTGTTCTCGTGTTTATACAGTAGGGGGCCGTTTTTTTGGAAGAGTGAGAAGCAGAAACAATCGATACGAGCTTGTGCACTTGTAAGCTAATGCAATCATCAAACATTCAACAACACATAAATCAAAATTCTGTCATCATTTACTCACGCTCTAACTGTTCCAAATCTGTATGAATTTCTTTCTTCTGCTGAACACAAAAGAAGATATCTTGAAAAATGTCAGTAACCAAACGGTTGATGAGCTGGTAGTATTTTTTTCCCCTCATACTATGGAAGTCAATGGGTGTTTGGTTCCCCATGTTTTTCAAAATATCTTCTTTTCTGTTCAGCAGAAGAAAGAAATTCATACAGATTTGGAACAATTAGAGCATGAGTAAATGATGACAGAATTTAAATTTTTGGGTGAACTATCCCTTTAACATTACTGAATGAAATGTCGACCCATGAAGAGACCTCCCAGTGTTGCCAAGTCTGCAGTTTTCCCGCGGAATTGGGCTACTTTAACACTGTTGCCGCGAGATGTTTTTTATGTCTGCGGGTTGAAGCGACCCCAATTATGTGATATTTAGCCACAGGAATGGGAAAAAAAACCCTGCCAAAAAAAGACAGATTTGGGGGTGTTGATGGACTTGATCTACTATGTTTTGATCATTGTTTTTTTTAAAGCAAAGGTACTGTTCTTTATTTTGATATATTGTATGTGTTCAGATATTCATACAACAAAATATTCTGGGGGACATGAATGTTTTGTGAAAATTATCTAAAATGCTGGCACTGGCTGGCAACTTTAAGAAACTCAGGGAAAGAGTTAATATAAGAAAAATGATCAAATATTTACATTTATGGGAAATTCACACTCATCCATTCATCCATAACTACAAACCAACATTTGGTCAGAAAGGTGCTAGACCCTACTGAGTAATAGGTTAATTTAGGCTAAATTTGCAACCCCAGATCCTGTGATGAGGGGGGGTTCTTATAAAGTGTCTTTATACTGCTAAGTGTTTGGGCATTGGGGTGTATACGGAGTACTGAGTGCATTTTAGTGTTTATCTGGGTATCGCTTGAATTTGTGAACAGCAATGAGCTGCAGAATCACAGCACGTAGTTGCAGAGGGCAGTGAAGTGGAATAGTACAGAAAGAGCAATGTGAGGAGACAAGGAATGTCCTCATTCAACACCGCTTCACTTTCCTTACTGAGTCTATGAGTATGAATAGAGTGGTGGATGACGCATTTTAGAGGAGAATAAGAGACAGGGCTCGACAGTGCAAGCATCAGTTACGACTAAAAATATGTGTGCAAACTGTAAAATGCATTTAAGAGCACGTGCAAATTTTTTTTTTAAAAAGTGATATTTCATGATATTTAAGGTCAAAAAGTCATAAACAGTGTCTTAACTTGCATAACAAACATCTTAATTATCATTTTAATAGGTCTTAAATTCTTGAAGAAAAACAGGAATCGCGATGTGGTTATAAAATGTCAAAAGCCTATGATTTCATTATAAAAGCAGTTCATAATCAACAAATAGGGCCTACTGCACATTCATGTCAATAGATTGCTTATGATGTACTGTTGATTAATATTGGCAATGTTAAGTTTATATTGTAATATGCTGTAGATTGTTGCAAGAGTGCATATTTGATCTCCCTCATCTTTCTGAATACGCAGCCAGCAATAGTAAAGCATAGACATTCCTGGTTTATTTCAGGCTTGTTTATAATTAAAAGTCCTGCATTATTCACACAATTTTTTTTTCCTGATTAATATTGGTATGCTGATTACTAAATGAACTGTATTGTATATAAATCAAATAATTTTGCTTGTATGTCTTCTTGCATCCCTTTATTAAGGAAAAATGCATTATTTGATACATTTTTATTGCAGTTCATTTTAATGCGCTCTTACATTTTTCTGCTTAAGGGCTTATGTGCTCCTTGGCAGCAAAAAAAAACAGCAAAGAAACCAGATGCAGAATCAGATCTGTCATTAAAAGTTCACTCTGTTCTATTTCTCTTCCACAAACTGTAAAATAAATGAGATTGAAAAGGAAGATAAATAAACCAAATGGCTGGTAGTATAATGGATTTAAAGTCACGATGAAACGGATTATTAGCAACAGCTCTTTTCTTCTCTTTTCTTTGTGACGTACATCCAAGTGAAACAGATTGTTTCGTGAATGAACAAAACGATCTATAATATGCATCTACAAAATAGATGGTGAATTTTCATTTCGTGCCAACTGTAATATGACAATGTAAATGCATGACTCAGGTCTGCAGTGGTGAGGTAACACATGGCTTTAGAGGTGATAATTGAGCACTAGTCAGTTTACAAATAAAACATTAGAAAATAAATTAGAAATTAAAAATAAATATGCGTTTAAAATAAGCGTTTTCTCATTTCCTCACTTATGTAAAGTGACCGTGTCTTACCCTGATATAAGCATCCTGATGGTGCCTGGCGAAATAGAGCATGTTATCCAGAGCCAGCATCCCAGGAGGAATCTGAGTGAAGTCCACCGCAGGATTCACATGATTCTACACAAACACACACAAACACAAGCATGATCGAGAGGAAACACACACTCCAGCCGTGACTCCATGACTTGCATCGTAATCACGCCGAGAGGCTCGTATTGCATTTTGAGTAGTTGAGTCGAGATAAGACAAGTATTAAATTGGTTCCACTGCTCGAACTGCTGAAAGAGTCTGTGATTCAGAAACAGGCCTGTATATTCCCGGTAGATGACAAAGACCCAGCAAGCTCTCTGCAAATGCTACAACTGCGATATCGGCTCCCTCTGCTCGACCGTCTACTTCAAACTAATCTGCGCTTTTCAGAAAATATGAGATGGTTGGCTTTGAGGATGAGGGCTCTGTGGCTGCCTGACTGGATTTAGGGTTGCCAATTATGCTGTGTTTGAAAGTTCTTGCTTTTGGATGGACCCTGGTGAGTCTGAGACACTGAATAGAGGAACCACAGAGTAAAAACATGGTTGATTACTCAGAGAGAAAAACAAAGAAAGAGAAACAGAGACAGAGGGTATGTTTGGAAGGGCATAATACTAACTTAGTACATTTGCAGCTTTGAGTAAGAGTACTGTGCAAAAATGCTATGCATGGAATAAATAAGCAGTATGTAACTAGAACTAAATTATGTATCCCACAATGCAATATGCTCAACCAGACATTACATTTCAAATGAACCACAAGTAATATCAATATTTTTCTTAAATCATTAGTTAATAGCACGTTAAATGAAGCAATACAAATAGCTAATCCCAAAATTATAATTTACATATTTTAAAAGTTGTCTCTTCTGCTTTGATCAAAAGTATAGTAAAAACAGTAATATTGTGAAATTTAAAATAACTGTTCTACTTTCAATTTTCAGCATCATTACTCTAGGCTGTAGTATCACATAATCCTTCAGAAATCATTCTAATAAGCTGATTTGATACTCAAGAAACATTTCTCATTATTATATTATTACACTTGTCATATTTTGTGGAAACTGTGAGCAAAAAAATCAAATATCAAAAAAGCATTTATTTGAAACAGAAATCTTTTGTACCATTTTAAATGTCTTTACTGTCACTTTTGATCAATTTAATGCACCCTTTCTGAATAAAAGTTTATATACACACACATTTCCCAAAACACAGATCAGGCATAACATTATGACAATATTGTGTTGGTCCCCCTTTTGCTGCCAAAACAGCCCTGACCTGTCGAGGCATGGACTCCACTAGACCCCTGAATGTGTGCTATGGTATCTGGCACCAAGATGTTAGCAGCAGATCCTTTAAGTCCTGTAAGTTGCGAGGTGGGGCCTCCATGGATTGGACTTGTTTGTTCAGCACATCCCACAGATGCTCGATTGGATTGAGATCTGGAGAATTTGGAGGCCAAGTCAACAACTCAAAACTCGCTGTTGTGCTCCTCAAACCATTCCTGAACCATTTTTGCTTCGTGGCAGGGTTAGGGTTAGGAAACCATACCATTTCCATGAAAGGGTGTACATGGTCTACAACAATGCTTAGGTAGGTGGTACGTGTCAAAGTAACATCCACATGGATGGCAGGACCCAAGGTTTCCCAGCAGAACATTGCCCAAAGCATCACACTGCCTCCGCTGGCTTGCCTTCTTCCTATAGTGCATCCTGGTGCCATGTGTTCCCCAGGTAAGTGACGCACACGCACCCGGCCATCCACATGATGTAAAAGAAAACGTGATTCATCAAACTAGACCACCTTCTTCCATTGCTCAGTGGTCCAGTTCTGATGCTCACGTGCCCACTGTTGGCACTTTCGGCGGTGGCCAGGGGTCAGCATGGGCCTCCTGACTGAACTGCAGCCCCATACACAACAAACTGTGATGCACTGTGTATTCTGACACCTTTCTATCAGAACCAGCAATTAACTTCTTGAGCAATTTGAGCTACAGTAGATCGTCTGTTTGATCGGACCACACGGGCCAGCCTTCGCTCCCCACGTGCATCAATGAGCCTTGGCCGCCCATGACCCTGTCGCCGGTTCACCGCTGTTCCTTCCTTGGACCACTTTTGATAGATACCGACCACTGCAGACCGGGAACACCCCACATGAGCTGCAGTTTTAAAGATGCTCTGACCCAGTCGTCTAGCCATCACAATTTGGCCTTAATCAAACTCACTCAAATCCTTACACTTGCCCATTTTTCCTGCTTCTAACACATCAACTTTGACGACAAAATGTTCACTTGCTGCCTAATATATCCCACCCACTAACAGGTGCCGTGATGAAGAGATAATCAGTGTTATTCACTTCACTTGGTCATAATGTTATGCCTGATCGGTGTACACTGTCCAGCCCCCCCCAAAAAAAAAGTTGTTGTTTGGATTTAAATATGCAAATGCTTAAGAGTCTATGATTAGATCATTTTGCTTTGAAAAAACATTGTGATGTTATTTCCATCAAGAGGTGCATCAATTTTTCATCCTTCATGCTCTCTCCCAACCATTCTTTCACAATTTGAGCCTGATGAAACTTGACATTGTCATGCTGAAATATGGCCATGATGTGTCTTCCTACATGTTTGTTTAAGAAATGAAAAGCTACACACTCCAACAATTAGAACAGTTGCCAAACATATAACATGCTAGAAACAAAATAAATCACAGCAATAATAATCCAATCACAGACTTAAGCATTTGCCTATTTTAATCTAAACAGCGACTGGCGTATGCAAAACGCTAATATTCCATTCAGAACAGAGACAACCAGAGACAAAGTCCACTGGCAGCGCACAGTACTTAAAAACACGTCTGTGGCGAGGGCACTGGAGACCAATTTCCCATCCATCAACGTGACAATGCCCTGAGAGAGTTGGAACACAGCCCTCATTAGCAACACTGTTGTCTTAACACATTCTGCACAGCTCCCTAACAGCAAACTCCACGCTTCTCCTAAAACACTGTAAAAATGATATCTAGACCCTCAGAGCTAGCAGTCATTTGACATTGGTGGCAAGGGAAACAAGTGTGTGTGTGTGTGTGTGTGTGTGTGTGTGTGTGTGTGAGATCTGAGGGGGTGCTAACACTACAGGAGGAGTTTAGGTCTTATCTTCAGACAGCACACGGCACTGTGAAAGGGGTCTTAGTGAACCTCAGAAGCTCACAGGGGCTTAGGAGCACATGACAACTTCAGTCTTGCCCCCTTCAGGCTACTGACCACAATATGCTTCTGTACATGGGCCTTTTTCTGTTTCTTCTACTCTTCACACCTACCTTGGCCTCTCTTTCTCCCTCTTTCCTGCTGCTTTCCTGTTTTCAAGCTCAAGCTTTTCACATTTTTGATTATATTTGAATTACAGTGGGTTGCTAAAGACCAAATTAATGTTTCTTTATTTTTGTAATTGAATAATTTTTATATTACAAATTATATTTTCAGCATTAACATTTGAGTGAAAAACTAGCAAAAAACTAAATAATAATGATTATAATAATAATAATCAGAATATTTGCCAACAAAATAATAATAAATATATTGAATTCCTATTGCCCAGCCCTTGACGTTGCTGCTTGAAACTTGGCTGACAAACTTACATGAGAAAAAAATATAGTGTCAAAATATGACAGATTGACTAGCGGCACATGTCTGCCATTTGGGCATGTCTGATGAGGTGACCTGTTTGATGTGCAAAGAAGAGAGCGCTGGATATTTTGTTACAGTGAAATGTGTCAAACTAATTTGATAAAAGAGCTCTGAATGCTCTGAGCTTAGCCGAGCCTCAATGGATTCAGACAATGCTTTGAACTATTCAATTATAGTGATATTTTTTGGGGACAAACAGCTTTAGCCAAATAATTCCGGGTCATTGTTCATGAATTTCTTCATGCAGCTCTATGATTGATGCTTTATTCAATTTTGGGAGCTTGCACCTAAATGAGACTTTCTCGCTTGCACCCACATACTGAAATGTATCTTCACCACTGATTCTGAGTTTATTAAATGAGCGAGGACTACTATGAAAAACATTTAGATTTTTTTCCAGTACTCTCAATGTTTCCATCCACCTATTTTTATGTGCATTTTGGGATATCGCATTAAAAAAAATGCTGGATGGAAACACCAAAATGCACAAATTCTAAGAACGCATGTAAAAACGTATGCGCTCAACTGATTTGGATAAACTTTTCCAAAAATCCAATAAGAAAACATGTGCTAAACTATGATGGAAACACATTTACCGAATAAATTCCTTGATGCATGTCAAAAAAGACATGTCACTTTGCGACGGGATGGCATAACTGGACCAACCAGCAGACCGATCTCATTGCACAGCATCTGAAATGCTGTTATGGTTGTTCTGAAATGCCTGAGCAAAGTCTGTCGCCAAAGTGGTTCAGTATAATAACCTCCCAGTCTTACACGACTGCATTCCCAAACAGCAGGCATCCGCCTCAGAAAGCAAGATAATGCGTTTCATCTGTGTGCTCTGAGGTGCAAGTAATTTATTATATACAAAATTATTATATACAGTGGCTTCTCCTACTGCAGCAACTTCCATTTTTCTTAGTGATATTTTTCGCCAGTTTATCAGAAAATGACGATTTTGTTCTCACTGGATGGAAACAGTGCTTTATTTGCGGTAACACTTTAGTTTAGGGTCCAATTCTCACTATTAACTAGTTGCTTATTAGCATGCATATTACTAGGATATTGGCTGTTTATTAGTACTTATAAAGAACATATTAATGCCTTATTCTGCATCCCTTAATCTACCAATACCTAAACTTAACAACAACCTTACTAACTATTAATTAGTAGTAATTAGGAGTTCAATGAGGCAAATGTCATACTTAGTTAATAGTGAGAATTGGAAGTCTAAAGTGTGACCTTATTCACAAATGTTTTATGCGATATTCCAGTTTTTAAAAATTCGCAACTTTGCACAGAAACATAGCTAATGTAATATATGAAAACTTACGATGAAGCCCAGTTTTTTGTAGTCTCGTGTGTACATGGACTTGCGCTTCTCAATGCTGCCGCTGTTGTTGGACTCGCACTCAACGTCAAAAGCAATCCTGCGCAGCTCGAAGATGATGTCCCTCTGAGCCTTCACAAACACAGGTATGAAACCATATTATTGCACAGCTCTCTGCAATACTTGATTCTGATTGTTCAATTGCAACATTCTGTTGTCAAACATAGTTACATAATATAATGACTACTAAATGCTACAATAGGCCAACTGATTTTCTTAATAGTTACATGTTTCTCCTATCTGTCCCTTTCTTTCTCAACCCTAAAATAATTGAAACTCAAATCAATATGTAATGTCCATTTATTTATTTGGGAAGCAGCTGTAAAATAATCAGGACTGAACATTGTCTACAACTGTAATAACTGTTCAGTGATAGAGTTTCACCTGGTCTTGAGGGTCCATCTTCGTCATCATGCGGTCCTCCAAAAGGTTAAAGGTCAAGACTTGTAGCACATAGAGCTGGTGTGCCATCTCATCATTTATGGGTTTGTTACTCCTGATCACATTCTGACAATTGAGAAAGAGAATGTTAGACAGAGATAGAGAAAGTTTAACTGCTGTGGAGAGGGTATCATGACAGTCATTTATGATTAGGATTAAAGAATATAAAGGAATAAAGAATACTACTACTACAACATACTACTACTACCTACTACTACTACTACTACTACTACTACAACATACTACTACTACTACTACTACTACTACTACTACTACTACTACAACATACTTGAAAAATTTCTTAATTTCTTAAAAAACTTCTTAATTCAACTTACATACATTATTTTAAAATTCCCTAATATTTACAGTATGTTTTTTGCATCAATTACATGAAAACAGAACCAGAGAGAGGTTTATGTTCAGATTGGCATACTGCCATATTACTCATACTATTTTTGTAGTATGTATACTGTGCACTTACACTGAGAATGATTGAGCGCAGCTGCTTCTGTGCTAGAATGTGAGCCATCTCCTACAATCAAACAAAACATTGAGTCACCTTAAATCTCACACTCATACACATTCACACACACACACACACAGACACCTTCATAACCACCTTAAAAAGGATAGCTCTACAAAACATACGAAACAGCTCAGTCAAATATACTATATTGCCAAAAGTATTGGGACACTTTGTTCAGATGTTCCAATCACTTCCATGGCCAAAGGTGTATAAAATCAAGCACCTAGGCATGCAGTGTGCTTCTACAAACATTTGTGAAAGAATGGGTCGCTCTCAGGAGCTCAGTGAATTAAAGTGTGGTACCGTGATAGTTTGCCACCTGTGCAATAAGTCCATTCATGAAATTTCCTCACTACTAAATATTCTTCGGTCAACTCTTAGTGGTATTATAATAAAGTGGAAGCACTTAGGAACAACAGCAACTCAGCCACAAAGTGGTAGGCAACGTAAAAATCACAGAGCGCGGTCAACGCATGCTGAGGCACACAGTGTGCAAAAATTGCAAACTTTCTGCAGAGTCAATAGCTTCAGACCTCCAAACTTCGTATGGCCTTCAGATTAGCTCAAGAACAGTGTGTAGAAAGCTTCATGGAATAAGTTTCCATGGCCGAGCAGCTGCATCCAAGCCTTACATCACCAAGTGCAATGCAAAGTGTCGGAAGCAGTGATGTAAAGCACGCCGCCACTGGACTCTAGAGCCGTGGAGATATGTTCTCTGGAGTGACGAATCACACTTCTCTGTCTGGCAATCCGATGGACGAGTCTGGGTTTGGTGGTTTCCAGGAGAACGGTACTTGCCTGTCTGCATTGTGCCAAGTGTAAAGTTTGGTGGAAGGGGGATTATGGTGTTGGGTTGTTTTTCAGGGGTTAGGCTTGGCCCCTTAGTTCCAGTGAAAGGAACTCTTAATGCTTCAGCATACCAAGACATTTTGGACAATTTCATGCTCCCAACTTTGTGGAAAAAGTTTGGGGATGGCCCCTTCCTGTTCCAACATGACTGTGTACCAGTGCACAAAGCAAGGTCCATAAAGACATGGATAAGTGAGTTTGGTGTGGAGGAACTTGACTGGCCTGCACAGAGTCCTAACCTCAACCCGATAGAACACCTTTGGGATGAATTAGAACAGAGACTGCAGGCCAGGCCTTCTCGTCCAACATCAGTGCCTGACCTCACAAATGCGCTTCTAGAAGAATGGTCAAAAATTCCCATAAACACACTCCTAAACCTTGTGGAAAGCCTTCCCAGAAGAGTTGAAGCTGTTATAGCTGCAAAGGGTGGGCCAAATCCATATTAAACCCTACAAATTAAGAATGGGATGTCATTAAAGTTCATGTGCATTTAAATGCAGGCGTCCTAAAACTTTTGGCAATATAGTGTATCAGTTAAATCACCTACAGAGGGTTCACCTTAACTAGAGAGCACTTACTGTAAGAGGACAATCAAGGATGTTCACATTGTCCTCATCAAACTACCATTACGAGCACAGCAAGGGGAGGAAATAATGAGAGAATGAGACAGAAAAAGAGAAGAGAAAAGAAGCGAGAGAGAGAGAGAGAGAAAGAGGCATTTTGTTAGTAGCACAGAAATGAAAGGTCAGCAAAACAGACCTGGAGAAACTGTAAATTGACATTTAGGATATGAGGCAGTTACATGAACCCGTTTTGACTCCGAAGTCACTCTTACTTAAAGCTGCTGTAAGCAATTGTCCAACTGCCTGACAAATATCACAAAAATAACTGTCCTGAGAAACTATACAGCCCCGGGCTCTGTAAACAGATAGCATGTGTTAGCCAATCAGAACACTGTCTGACTCGGTCTGTCAATCATTTCGCATGTTCAGGTTCTGATGACCACAGGTTTTCTGACATATCTTTGGAGAGCGGGTGTATGGTCATATGAATGAGGGGAGATCTAATTCAGTGGCTAAGTCTAAGGGACGCTAGCAAAGGTGGTTTGTGTTGCGTTAACAGCTTTAACTGTATTTTTTCACAAAAAAAATTTTGTTCACTTTAGTTTAATCAATTAAAATGTCACTGTAAGTACTGACTACAAAAAAGAAAAGTGAACTATTAAGGTGCGGTCACATTAGTAAAATTTCACGGCCAAAAAAGGTCCATTGTCTATTGTCGCACAGATCACAAGAAGCCACTTTCAAACTAATCAGCTTTCTGGACGTTAACGCAGCAAATTCGAGTGACAACATTTGTGTGGCAAAATCTTTCGCTCTCACACAAAATTCATGATCATGTGGATTCCTATTGAAATGACTGGATTTCACATGTGAAAATTCACAGAACAGTAAATGTGACCGCACCTTTAAGGATTGTTGTCACACTCACTCCACTATTAAGAATAACAGGCATTTAATAGAGTTGAGGATGAAGGGAAATGATCTGAGGTGAAAAACTAACACATTGGGCACTTACAAACACACACATGCACATTCAGGTACAAAATAACAAAATTATGCCAAATTAAGGTGTAGGGCTGGTCCGAATTCCATTTTTTGAGCTTTGAAGCTTTGGTTAATCAACACTGAATAGGGCTGAACATATTCTTCTGTCTAATAAAGGCAGGAATCTCGAGAAGCGGCGCCTCACACAGGCAGGGCTTATATGCTCCGAGAACGGACACTGGACTAATGATACAAAACACACAGGTCTGTTACATCCCAGTAACAAGCTCCTATATTTCGCAGTAGATTCATTTAGATTTATAATAACGGGTAATAGTCTTGCTGTGATAGTCGGTGTTACCGGTGTTCAGGCATAACACCGGTTACATCACTTGCCCACCGCGGTACCTCGCCCACCGTCGTTTTGATATTTTATAGTAGTAAAAAATAAATTTAGTTCAGTTAAGAGAATTAAAAATTCTCGCGAGCGGAACGGGAGTCAGATTTCATTCATCACGAGAATGAGGAGCTGAATGACAAGATGATTGCAGAAGATTTGGTTTCAAAGCGAAATGTAAAAGCTCCTATTTAAGGGAGTTCGTCATTGTACTGCTTTGTTTTTTTTTTTCATTTAATAATAATAAGGCTAATGAACCTTCCATTCAAGCAACCCGCAGCCGAATTGTAATTGCATTGTAATGTGACGGTAAGGGGAAATGTTCTCACCGTCTCATCCCTAACGGGTAAAAAGGCTAATACATTAGTATTGTATTTCACCAGATTTTAAAGTATAAACATATTCAAGCGCGAATGAGAACCGTTTCGAGGGGGATGCCAGGTGTGCGGAAGGGAGATAAAAAAAAGAAAGAAAAAAACGAATAATCGAATCCCACATTTAAAAATCGAATACCAACCCACCGAACGAATGTTAGAATATTCTGGTACAGCCCTATTAAGGTGACAAACTTGCATGACTTTTCACAAACAGCACTTCTGTCCTAACCAAGCTTCCAAATGTTTATGTTCGCACTGAAAACAAAATGCAGCATGAAGTGACAGAATCTTAGCCAATAACAACATATTTGATGTTTAACATGCAGTGATGTGGAGTAAGAATTTGGACCAATGAGGTTTCAGTGTGCGGGGCTATCCAAGATAAATCAGAACCTAGTTCAGTCATGATAGGTCCTTTACTTGCAATCTGCAAGCAATCACATCATTACCTAATGGCCCAAGCTGGTGAGCCTCTGCTCTAAAGCCAATGAGATTGCTTGCTCATTATTTAAATAGTCTGGTTTAGTGTTTGCTCCACCTCCCCCAGCTTCACCTGCCTAGATCTGCTACAGGATTTATGTATGTCTACTTATGCAGCAGCAGCATATCTTACATGCTCACAGCAGCGTGTCTGTGTATCTATTACATTTACATTTATGTCCAAAGCGACTTACATTGCATTCAAGGTACACATTTTACTATTAGCACATTTTCTATTAGCAGTAGCAAGTCCATATTTGCTCTGCAGCAGCAATAATCATCATCAGCATCAGCATAAGCAGTAGCGTAGCAGATCTAGTCCACCAAGACCAAATACGTTAACATTGCCATATTCACTAACATGCTTAAACTATTTCGAGAGTTGTCATGATTGAAATCATGTTTTGTGACAGTTGGGGCTTGTTAGAACAAACATTTTGAAAAACACGGAAAGACATTCGGGTGACATTTTCTCACGTCTTGCCTGAAGAAGACACAGTGTCATTATTTAGTCTAGACAACAACAAACAAATGCCTTTAAAATAAGCAGAAAGTGGGTTTGTGTGTGCTGTACCTGTCTCTTCTCCTCAGGGGCTTTGAGGAACAACGCATTAATCACTGCGATAGTGTAAGTCTGAATGTCCTGATCCGTCCTGTTGCCAGAGAGAGGGAAAAAGCAAAAAAATAAGAGCAACAATTAAAGGTATAGTTCACCAAAAAATTATCATCATTTATAACAAAAGCATACAGTAACAAAGGGTTGTAAAGCCCCAAAAGCTTGATGCCCAGATGTGCATATTCAAACTTGGCTGCATGCACTAGTAACATTTTTGGAGTCACTACATGCTTTCATTAGAAGAATAAATGAATAAATGGGTATGAAATTTAAATAAACTGAGTACATTATGATAACTACAATGATAAGTAGATAATCAGTTATCCCTGCTCCATACCCTTGCAGATGAGGAATGAGCTGGCCAATGGTGATTTCTTGAGCCACCTTCTGGTAGAGATCTTGACTGTTGAGCACCATTGATTCCAGGATGGCTAGAGACCTCTGGAGTACAGCAGTGTCCATGGCAGATTTACACACATAACTGGCGATCTGAGGATGAAGTGACAAGTTAAAAAGGATAGAATGCATAAAAATGTGGATTTAAAATGTTTAAAAGCTAGACTTCCATCAAAATAGAGCATGAACACAGTACGGTTTAGAGTCTTATTACATTTTTAATAATCAAACACTATATTCAGCCGAAGCCCCAACTCAGTGACAACTTACTGAATTTCATTTATTTTATAATGTAAATTTATGTTTATGTGTTATGTTAATTACACTTCTGGTTCCATCGTCCTGAAGTCAATGGGTTTTTAAAATTGTTTTTTGGTGAAATACCTAGATCACAAGCTCAAGATGTTTTTACGTTAAAATACATCAGCTGGGGGGTTTTTTCAAAGATTTTACTTGTCTTGAAAAAGGTGGTTGCTAACAAGTGGCTAAATGGAAATACATAGGTTGTCGGGCACATTAAACGTCATCACGTCGAACATGTAAACTCATTTACTTACTAGTACGCTTTCACAGCCTCATTGTGTTTAATCATGATTTTGTAAACCATTCTAACTCAAACTTTCAGGGAAACCGTTTTTAAAATAAAGACTGAAAGAGTTTTCTGAAGCTTAATGGTGTTGATGTTGTGCGACTGGGATGTAGTTCATTTATTACTTCTGCCAATTTTATTTAGGCTTCAAAATCCTTAAAAGTTGTGTTTATTTCTGAAAATTATCATGATGAGTAAGAATCATAAACTTTTCTTGGTCACAGAGCTTATTTTCTGCAATAATCCAAAATCCAACGGAAAAAATCTACTGTTTTTTTGTCAAAAGGAACAAAATACATCATTGCACCCCACTCTTTGATACCCTATTCCTGGAAAATGCCAGAAACTTCTGAAAAAATACCCATGTGGACACACCTTCTTGATGAAGGCCACAGAGAAGGTGTCCCAGGAGACAATGCCATGGTCCATGAGCTCCACAAAGGCAGTCAGTGTGAAGGAGAGCAGGTCACCAAAGCTATAAAAGACAAGACAACAGCCACTAGCCACATCTCTACTGCTCACCTGCACTGAAAGAACAGCTAAGCCTTAGCGATAGTGAGTGAGAATAGTCAAGTAGTGAAGCTGGCGAATAGGAGGACATGGAGTCAGCCCAGCTGAAGTCCCTGTCCTTCAGAAGAGCAGCCAATGCCAGAGTTTGGCAGCAGGAGCGGCAGCAGGGGAATTACACTGGCAGAAATGTTCAGTGATATCATGCAGAAGTTTGTTTCGGACATTATAGTTATGATGAATGGACACAATAGAATATGATAGGAATATTGCAGGTTAAATATAACTTAAAGGGATAGTTAATCCAAAAAATAACTGTCATTATTTGTTCCAAACCTGAATTACTTCCTTAATTTTGTGGAACAGAGTTATTTTAGTATTCATTTCTGTTTTTAATACTATATTATTTATTAATACTCTGAATTAACTTTCATTATTTCAGTTGAACTTTTTGCGCTTTTGTAATTTTTTTTATATTTCTATATAGCTTTAAGATATTTATAGCAGTTTTAGTTTTAGTACTTTAACTTTATTTCAGTCAGTTTTCAAGGCAACAATTCTTAATCTTTTCCATCTAATAATTATATTTTACTTTAGCTTTATATCAGTTAACAAATTATTTTTTAATAGTTTTAGTAACAACAAGCAACATGGGTGAAACACACAATTCTGTAAAATATCCCTTTTATGTTTTATGTCCATAAAAAGTCATACAGGTTTGGAACAACTTCCATAAACAGCATAGCATACGGTTTATTAAATTAATTCTACAAAATAATTTGAGGAAAGAAAAAAAAAACAAACAGGGCCTTTACTGGACAAACATACAGTCATACTACCATGTCACTGATGCTGTCGTTAATAGCATAATTTGTATTAAACCTCAAATATTCCTTTAAGTAATAAGACAGGGGCTTCATTCATAGTTTTGAGTAAAAAAAAAACTATTTTAAATCAATTATTGTCTACCTAAAAGCTAATTTGAATCCTCATTACGGGTGCTTCTCAATCGGAAGGCTGCATCCTAGTTAGGCTGCATATCTCGGCTGACAAGTCATTAAACTCTGTCTCAATTTAAAGTATTGTTTGAAGGCAGCCTTCATTTGTGTCCTTCATTCTGCCTGTTTTGAAGGATGTATCCTTCGCGTCCTCCAATCACCCACAATCCTCTGCACACATTCCAATTCAAAATCAAGTATTAGCAGAAAATGAATCAGGTTCACTACGTATTAAAAGCACTGTGTTTTCTTTTATTTTGTTGTAAATTAATCACTTAAATGTAAACCACTGGGAGACCACAGATGGTTGTCATTTCCTGTACTGCAATAACAGAAAGGCAGTTAATATAAAAAAAAAAAATATTCAAATGATTATTTTAATAGTATTTTCGCGTCATGACAGAGGTGGTGTAGCCAGGCACACTTACTACGGTCTCATTCTAGCATTTAATGCCGAGGAGGACTCTAGTCTACAATCCTCAGAAGGACTGGACTAGGAAGTAAACAGCATCACTGGACGCAGCCTTCAGTTTGAGAAGCACCCTATGTGCCACAGCTTTACTTAGATTTTTTTATTTAAATGAATAACACTGCCCCCTATCATCACAAAAACCTCAGTTCATGCCTTTTCATTATTTCTCATAATGAAAATATAGGTGAAACAAAAAGTTACAAAAAAGCCAGCTTTTGAGAAAAAACTAAAAACAAAACTTTGGCCAAGACATCAGGGGCCTATACCACGAAGCCGGTTTAGGTGGCTAGCCAGCAGGGTTCCCACTCTTTTTCAGTGACCATTTTCCAGGACACTTTCAATTTTACTACGACGGGAATAAAAGACAAGGATCATGCCAAATATTGCTCTAAATATTAAATATTGTCTTTAAAAGGCATACAGTTTATTGCCATGACTTAACTATAAAACAGTTTATAATATGAGCTCTTAATCATACATTATGACTGGAAGCTTGTTTCCACCACAGAATAAAAATAAAAGGTAATTGTGACTTTTTATCTTTCTATTCTGACTTTTTCTCGCAATTGCAAGTTTACATAATTGTGAAATAAACTCGCAATTGCGAGTTATAAAATCATAATTGTGAGATATAAACTTGCAATTCAGAATTGGACTTTATAACTTACAATTGTGAGATTATATCTCACAATTCTGAGAATAGTAGTCAAAATTGCAAGATATAAACTCGCAAGTGTGAGAAAGTCAGAATTGCGAGTTTATATCACGCAATTCTGACTTTATAACTCGCAATTGCAAGTTTATAGGCTATCAAAATTATGTGATTAGGTAGATGCTAACCAGTTAACATTCACTGCATACATTTTAAGCAGTTAATAACATTAGTTATCTGCTGCAAGTGGCAACCCAAGACTAAACATTCAAAATACTACTCTCATGTGTCAAAACTCAGCATTCCTGAACGTCACACTTTCTGCAGCTAGCAGTAATTGTTTGGGCCAGTGATAAACTCTTTGTACTTAACTAAAAAAAATTTTTTTTTTAAATAAAAATAAAAAAATTCCAGGACAACAACAAGATTTTACATGCTCGCTAATTTTCCATGTGTTTTCCAGGACTGGAAAATTTGTCATCAATTTTCCAGGTTTTCAATGTTTTCCAGGACGAGTGGGAACCCTGAGCCAGGTATGTTTCAGTTTAGTTTGCGCCAGCCCTGGGTTTTAGGAACCATGGAAGTGGCTCTGCTTTTAATGGTGTTCATTGCCATAGTAACTTACGTTCCACGGCCAATCAGCTGTGAGTGACATCTCGGATGCAATAAAGTCGCTCCCCCAGTTACTCTTGCTCCAAATTAAAGGTCACTACATAGTAAAAGCTTTTTAAATACAAAATTTACTATAATTATTATTTTACATGATTTATAAATTATTTATATAATTATTATACCCCTAATCCATTATACATGAGAAATTTTAATTTAACCATTACGGCAGTAAAGTTCCTTGATTATTACGCAGGAATGAGAGTGTAGTTCCTAGCCACATCGGTCCAGAAAACCACAACTTTTCATTTTCCGTCGGTCTTAGTACACGATGTAACTACAGAAGAGTTAGGTTTAAATAGGAAAAATATCGAAACTCTTTGGTCATTTTTGAGCAAGATGCTAACGGTCTAATCAGAATCAATGAATTATGCTAAGCTATGCTAAAAGTGCTACCGCCAGACCCGGAGATCGGCTGAATGGATTCGAAAACGGTAAAACCGAACTGTTTAACTCTAGGAGAGTTGGAAAATGAGCCTATTTTCAAAAAAAGTGGAGCTTTCCTTTAAAGCGGCATGGCAGAGCATTAATGTCGACTAGTCGACTAGTCTGTGCAATCCCATGGTACGGGCCCCTGAAGTTAAAAAAACATAAATACACAATAACATTTTTAAAGTAACAGAACATCAAAGGCAGAAATGAAACAGGAATTACTTAAGTTGCCTGCACTGAGCTTGGTGTTGAGTATTTATATAGCAGGGAGTTAATACAGCATTAGTTCGACCTCATAATAAAAAGACATTAGTTTAAATAGCAATTCATAAATGTACCACTGGGAGCAGGAAGTATTTGCAGCTGGAATTGGGCAAAACCCTACAAAAAATTTCCACGGTGGCACTAAGGGATGATAAAATACCACAAGGGTATCTTTAGTGTTGAGTAAAGGAGTTTCTGGTTGTTTATGATAACCAATCATTTTAGAGGAATCCTGGGCAAAAGGATTTTAAGAAAAAGCAGTGTTTTGATAAATTATTTTGATACAATTATATGGAAATGTGAGAGCAGATTCTTGTCGATGAGTGGGGGAATGGGGGAACGAAGAGAAAAAAAAGGTTCCCAAAAGAGATTAGTGCAAAGCTTCCCCTAAAGCACCAATGTTGCCCAATACCACATGCAAAAGAAAGGAAGACAGCTGATTTTGTTACATGGAAATAATCATTCAAACAAAACCATAAAATCATCAGAAAAATGGTAGTGACTGCAGCAGTTGGCAAGTGTTCCCATCGCTTTGATTGGTTTTGAGCACTGAGGCCAGAGCCCGATCATGCAGAGACTCAGCCCGGAGATTAGAGGGTAAGTGACAGGGGGGTTATCCAGCTCGAGGGGAGGGGCTTACCAGGGCTTCATTATCTTCTGTAGTTTCTGATACCGTCTGAAAAGATTTAAAAACTTTGACGTCAGGGAGACAAAAACACTTACATAGTCAGGGTCCAAATATTCCTTTATGAACCCATTATGACATTTACATTAGGAAAATCTGTGGAAAACCCATTGTTATGGTTACACAAGGTTTAAAACAAAGTACAGCATATCTTAAACATCCAGTGAGGCATGAGCTGAGAGAAAAACATAGCTGAACATTAAAAAAACCTTTCTGAGAGACAAAGCATGCAAAGCAGAACTGTGGGAGAAGCACACTGCACACTGCCTTCACACTCATTTAATGCACAACGTGTGCTTAACTCCCTGAGGTGGTTATGAGCAAGTGTGAAGGATTACCAAAAGTATCCATTACAAATCATCATACATTATATTGCATTCATTTATGACTCAAACGTGGCTCTTGTTTTCTCTCATGGTCCTGTCAGCAGGGCTATAATCCACATATATTACTCATGTTTGATCATTAAAGATGAGGCACATTGCCTGTTTGCGGTGTCATTTCTGACCTAAAGACTTGCACTGTACTTTTAAAACCCATTTAATCTCGCAAGTTACATTAGTGACTGGAATTTGTGTTTACAGATAGAAGGGTCTGAAAAAGGGTTGATGTATTTTACGCAGTTGTCAACTATAAATATAAGTGCAGACTAACTTGAAAATACTTTCACATGGCGGGAATTTCACATGATCAGGACTGTTTGCCCCCTTGGAAGATGATGGGCCCTATCATACACCTGGCGCAATGCGGCATGCCGCAAGTGTTTTTTGCTAGTGTCAGCCCGACGCAGTTATCATTTTCACATCCTGCGCCACGTTGTTTAAATAGTAAATGCATTTGCGCCCATTTGTGCACCCATGGGCGTGCTGGTCTGAAAACGAGGTGTGTTCAGCCTCATTGTTGGCGCGTTGCTATTTTGAGACGACTGCACCATTGTCCAACTGAAACCTGGTCTAAAGTCAATAGCACAGTATTTTTTGTGTTATTTAAAGGGTGCGTTAGTAATATGCACATATAGCCGGGTGCACAACGTGCGTACACTCTGCTTATTGCAGCAGCACACAAACATGCCAAATATTAAAAATAAAAGGATTACAACGTAAAAGATTATTATTGTGTACATAACGATAAAAATGCCTACATGTCATAATGGATACTAGTCATTGCACGTATCAGAATTACCAATTTGCAGTAATGACAAATGAAATTGACTACTTATTTAACCAATCGTGCCAATATATACATGCATTTAAACTGACTCTTCAGGTTGAGGGTGTCTATATTCCACCATGTAAATAGCGAATCCACCATGGTGCAAGCACAACTGGCTTTCAAAGGGAATGGGAGATGAGACTCTGGTTGGTTTATTGCATGTTACGTCCACAACACACACATTACTCATTAAGAGAATAGGGGCAACCCTTTTAGACCATGCGCCGGGCGTGCATCAAAATGCACCTGCACCATGCTCTTTAGATCATGCTCTTAGATCATTAAAATAGGGCCCGATGTCGGTCTCAAAGCTCCAAAAAAAACAGTAACAAAACTGGACAAAATACTGATACAATAATCACATTTGGTACATATAATATTTAAAAGGTCTATTATTAGTTTATTAATAATATTGCTCTGGCTCATACACTAATTGATCGCAGGACATGTATACATGTTAGCGGTCACAATTGTGGAAAAACATATTCATGATATGTTCATGATTCATGAGCGAAACATATTGACTCATATTGAAATTACAGATTTCAAAGTATTGCAACACTAAATGAAGCAAACAAAAAAAGGAAAAATAAATATTGCTTTATAATATTTAGCATTTACTCATGGTTTATCACTTCTTTCCAATTAATTGTATAGAACTGATACACCATGAATACCTTAAATGTAATAAATAATAATGCAATAAATACAATAAATAATACAACAAACTTTGTTTTAAACTTTCTGTTGGATCTTATTGAGCAACTGTGCACATTTTCTGCATATTCCCACAGGGTTACAATTGTGACCAAGAAAAAAAAAATCAATACTTTCAACTTTTGGACATAATTTGGGATAAAATGGGTTAATAAATCACCTGCTGTGTGTCTGACAAATATAATAGTTTGATATCATCAACCTTTACTAATAGCACAAGCTTAAAGACTTCCAAAATGTTTTTTTGATTTTTATTTCTCTCTAAAAACAGTGGTGCTACTCATTTTAAATGTAAAATATTTTTAACATTTAAAAAAAAAGTTACTTTCTGCATCTTTAACTATTATCAACAACTTCAATCAGAGTGCTACTTGTGGCACATGACCAGTAGAGGGAGCCACTACACCACTAACCCTTCAACCGGCTACATTCATGGCCCATGATGTAAGAGTACTCCATACTCTCAAGAGTGCCGTCATGCTCAAATCTTTTGAATAATCATCGCCTGGTCAGCGGCTAACAGGAATCCACGGCAAGAATGTGAAACAGTGTGTACTTGTGTGCATGTGCGTGTCCACTTGGATTCTTAATGGTATGAAAGGACTGCATAGAAACCCACACATAGGCTCTTTGAGGTCAGGAGCTGTTGACACAGAGCTGCTTTATATAAAACATACCCATGGAAATGATTTCCATGGTCAGCTCTTCAGCGTACCAAAATGTTGAAACACCTCAGCTGGCGGCGCAGAGCTCCGATAAGTAAAAACGCAGCTATTGATTCAGTGAAATAAAACCAACATCCCAACGGCAGCCTAATTTCACTCAACCAGCAGAGCACCAGAGGGAAATCACTTCTGCTCATGCAAGAAAATTAATGTATCGGGCAATTCAGATAAATCTTCTTCCACAACTACATAAAAAGAGCCATTGGAATAGTATGACCTTGACAAATGGAGCAAGGACGGGCATAATTAGGTTAGCATGTAACGGAAAACAAAAGCACATGCGTGTGAAGTTGACCAGCCGTAGAGGAGACATCCAGTTTGACAGACAACAGTTTTTTGTTTTACAGTTTTTTCCCCTCTAGCCATCTTGAAAGTGTATATATCTTGTGCTTGTGTTTCTTTAGTGAATTATTATTCTTTGACTCTGCCTCTAAGTGTGTTCCTCCCGTCCCAGTTTTCTCCCTCCATGTTTCTGTTCTCTGTCTCTCTCCTCAGGCAGTTTGTGTCTGCTGGCAGAGCTCGGCCTCCTCATGGGACCGTCCATATAAGAGTTGAAAAAGTGCCAGCTCAGCAGATATCTCCGCTTTAACCTTCAACTGAGATGGTCAGGCCACACGGCTGCTTTATATCACAGAGGAGACTGGAGGATTGAGGGAAATGTATACACTCATTTATTATTAATAGACCAGTGTCTGATATAAAATATCTGCAGTTTATTTAGATGATGCATCTCTGATGTGACTGAGTTGTATTGTATTGGAAGGCACATTGTTTGTGTTCAGCTTCAAACAAAACACTACAAAGTGCGATTAAACAACATCACAGTCACACACTCTCAGATGCAACATTGTGGCCTCAAACACAACATCACACACTCTCAGACACAACACTGTGGCCTCAAACACAACACCACACAACAAAGTGTGATCAAACAACACCACACATTCTCAGACACACCATTGTGGCCTCAAACACAACACAACAAAGTGTGACCAAACAACACCACACACTCTCAGACACATCTTTGTGGCCTCAAACACAACACCACACTAGGGCTGCAACTAACGATTATTTTGATAATCGATTAGTTGGTCGATTATTTTTCGATTAATCGATTAATTGGATAAAAGGCCCTTTTTTTTTTAATTGACAAAACACACTATTCCACATCCTGCCCAATGCTGTCCTTCAAACAAACGTGTCAGCTGAGTGCTATGAAAACATCCATAGTGAATATATTAAATTAACCATGGTTTTACATTGAATAAAACAAAAATAATATTAATTAATAAATAACAGGGTTATTGTAGTTATTCAATGGTAACCACAAATTAACCATAGTTTTGCTTTAAATCCATAGTTTAACTATATGGTATTTGTGTGGTTATACAAATGGTAATCAATACAGCAAAAACATGGTTTTATTATAATAAAAACATGGTTTTACTATCTAATAGAACCATGGTTAATTTTCGTAAGGGTATGTTTGTGCTATACATTATATGCAAAAAAAGTTACTAAGCAAAATGAGTTTAAAGCCCTACATTAAAATTATATTAAAGAAAAACAAAAGCACAAACTCCAGATCTGTTACCAGATAAGAGGAATGTTCTGCAGGAACACACACACACTCTCTCTGTCTCTCTCTCTCTAGAGAGAGAGAGAGAGAGAGAGAGAGAGAGAGTAGCCTAACTGTTACTGTCATTTCTTTATCCTGTAAAAACGTCTTACATTTATATTCAAATTACACGCTGTTGTCCCTTTACAGTTACTACTCTCATAAAATACTTGAATTACATGTTGACTTTTAAAACTAAATTTAGCGTCCAACAGCAGATATTTCAGCTAAATTAATGTTTTTGCGCTGATTGTCTCCCTCAGTCTCGACTGCGTTCTGTCTGTTTGACGCGCATGCGCGCACCCGCTCGTTCAGTGAAGTTTGAAGTTTAAACACAGACTGTCAGGACGCGCTTTCATGCAAAATGGAAATACTCGCGTGAATTAGTAGCATTTACAGATGAGGAGGATATAACTGTTTGAACGTTGAACGTTTTGCACTGAGGACGTACACACACACACACACACACACACAAGTGCATGGCAGAGTATGTTAAACGCTAATGCATTCGCTTGAAGCTTAAAATAAACAGTTCTCATGTTTTGGGCACTTGGATCATGTACCTTTCCTGCAACAGCTCACTCTGTTTCCACTCCACTATTTTTAGATGCACATTTTGTCCATAAAATGCGTTATTCAGTGCTATAATTTGGCGCGACTGGTGGAAGCTTTGCGTACAGAGAGCAGACCCGACTAATCGATTAATGAGAATCGTTATCGATGATTTTCATTATCGATTAATATCGATTTTATCGATTAGTTGTTGCAGCCCTACACCACACAACACAACAAAGTGTGATCAAACACAACACCACACAACACAGCAAAGTGTGATCAACCACAACACCACACACTCCCAGATACAACATTGTCGCCTCAAACACAACACAAAACAACAAAGCATGATCAAACACAACATCACACACTCTAAGATGCAACACTGTGGCATCAGATACAACCCAACACCACAAAGTCCTCAGTGTTGTATTGTGTCTGAGAGCAAGTTGTTTTGTGTTAAAGGACATTTTGTTGTGCTTTGTTGTGTCTGAGTGCATACTGTTGTGTTGTTATGTGATTAAAAACACGTTTTGTATTTGAGGAAACATTGTTATTTGTGTTACAAGCCACATTTTTGTGTTTTTTAGGGTTGTATTATGTTTGAAGGTGAGCCGCTGTGTTGTGTTTTAGGGCACATGTATTATCAATGCCAAATCATTGTGTTTTTGTTCTCATTGAGAATAATGCACTAGCTTTCAGAGTACATTATGGACCAGTTTGGAGCCGGTACGTTTATTTTTTAAAGAAGTCCCTTATGCTCACCAAGGCTACATCTATTTATGTTGTGAAATATTATTACAATTTAAAATAACTTTTCTATTTTATTTGCTTATTTCTTATTATTAATATCAATGTTAAAAACAGTTGTGCTTCTTAATTTTTGTGGATGAGAATAAATTATATGGAAAGTTCAAAGGACCTCATTTATTTGAAATGGTAAAGACATTTATAATGTTACAAAAGATTTCTTTAGATTTTTTTAAATCAATTTAATGCATCCCCACAGAATAAAAGTTTTAATTTCTTTAACAAAAACATCTTACCGACCCCAAACTTTTAAATGGTAGATTGTATCGGTCTACAAGTTTGGGATTTATTAAAAAACTCCTATTGAACAACATCTCAGAATCTCACGAAGACATTTGAATGGGCTTCATCACAGCGTGAAGTGCAAGTCACTGGCCGTGTCTTTATTTGGGTTTTAACTTGCTTAAGCCCTGCTAATGCAACAAACCAATGAGTGAATATCAAGAGCACTGTAATGAAAACAGAGACAGGAGGAAAGGCAGCCAGAGGAACAAAAACAGTTACTTACTCTGTGCCGCTCTCTACCATCTGTGTGAGCAGCGAGATGCCATCAAGGTTGATGAACTCCTGAGCAAAGGTGATGTCTCGTGAAGAGTTGGCCAGATCCTTCAGAGCGTCCAGCTTCATGTCCATGCTGGACGACTGGATGCGCTCGTGCAGCTGCTGGGCCATCTGGGCCTGTTACCATGGCCACAGAAGAGGCGTGTTAATGAGAGGGTGACAGATCGTCATGTAGGAGGTCAGGCCTTTTAGTCATACAACTCAAGGAAGAAGGCGAGACTACACTTCTCTAAATCACTGCAACCACAATGATTCCCTCATTCAACAGTATTTAGCATGCCGGTGTGTCAGGTTTGGCTTTACATACTCCATTTATCCTAAAGATTCAACATGCTGTCATATTATATATTTTTCATTTCAATGTCAACAATTGCAAATTACAAAATATTCTATAAGTTATATTCAAATAAATTAAAAGCTAGTTTATTCAGTATCAATTTCTGCATTTGCAGTCGCCCTAAAAGTATTTGAACACTTAAGACACACTTAAAAAAATAAAAATAAATACTGTATTTGAGAAGAACCAGTGTTATTTTAGTATAATTGTGATACTATCATAGTTTTTATTAATAATTTTAATTCGTTTTTATTCTTATATTTTAGGTTTTCGTTTTAATTTTATTTAAAGTTTCAGTAATTTAGTTTGTCAATTTTATTATTTTTTATATGCCTATATAGTTTTGTTCAGTTTTAGTTTATTATTTTAGTTTGTTTATTTTATTTTTATATTTCATCTAGCCGATATAAAATAAGTTCTATTTCATTTCAGTTACAGTTTATTTTATTTCAAGTAACAAAAATGTCTTGTTAATGGTTTTAGTTTTAGTTACATAAAGTTTTTTAGTTAACTATGGCAGAATCTGCTGTGCCAGCCGGCCGAGGGTATGATGCCATCAATAAGTGAAAGCAATGTGTGTTACTATGGTAATCCAGTTCGAATGTTCAGAGAAAAAGTCATCCCTTGCATCCCAAAAACACAGTTCTCATGAACAAATCGATAGCACGACAGTCCAACTAACGAACATATTACAATTATGACCAGATTAGAGGATATATCGATCACTAAAAGAGGTACCAAAGGAAACAAACATATATTAGGAGTTTATTGTCTTACTTTTCGGACACACTGCGAGCTGACGCTTGAAACAGACAGTGGTTTATAGGATGTGGAAATGAATGGGTATATAACATGACATGCAAGCATATTCGCGCAAAAGCCAGCATATATTAGTTCTGTTAAACAAAACAAAACCAATGTTACTCGCCTATCGAGAAGAAATAAAGCAACCTCGGCATCCGATTGCAGGCCTTAGCGTTCCTTGAGTTCTCTCTCAAACTGATACTTCTTGCCTGATCGTAAGCCTTCTTTTGTTCCATAGACATTTTCCACATTAGTTTTTTTTATCTGCCATCTCTCTCGTTCTGTCGTCGCTCGGCTAACGTCCGTCCTGTGTGTCATGTCTTTTGAATAATGACGTGCACTAAGTGCTCTCTTCTCACCATCATTAGTAGACACGCCCCTTACTGCTGATTGGCTATCAGTTTGTTATGGTACTCGGCCCGAGACACTTTTATAAAGCAGTTTTAAAATAACACATACCCCACCTTTAATATGAATACACTGCAATTGTACTTTTGGTATACTAAACTGATAAATTAAAGTCTGCTAAATTGAAATTTTGTACTTTATGTACTTTAGTTATCCAGAAATAGTGCTGAAGTCCAACTAAAGATATACTTACGTATATTTAATTGTGCTAACATGTATCTATTGCAAGTGTACTTTAGGTACACTTTAAATATCTTGCATTTAAAGACTGATATTATACAGAAATACTAATTAAAATCCATACTATTAAAATCCTTACTAATAGTGATATTAAACATTTTAGGCTTAATATTAAGACGTGCATTGTGCAATAAAGAAGTACTCCAAATAAAGTTTAATTATAATATTTATATCAGCAAGTCTCAAGCAATATGTCAGTAAATATGTTAATGGTTTTGTAGTATACTTAGTATGAAATAAATGTATTTTAAATACATTTTGGTATAGTTTTTTACTAGGGCAATGACATTCATATACTTTTTTAAGTGTGGAGTATGTGTCCAAAACATTTTGGGGCAACTGTTATTCCATTTCCATCTTTCTTCCCTTCAAACTAAACTTTCATGCTTGAATCATCTTAAATAAAAAAAATTTTTAAAACAAACTTTGATTGCACCAATGTAACTGAACACAGCATCATAATATGCTTCATCATGAACACTATTGCTTTCTTCTGTGAAACCTATCAAAACCATACAGAGCACTGACGACTGTTTAATATCAGTGGTGGCTGGTGCAGAACATCACAGGAAGAGAAACAGCCATTGTTGTCATTGTGCTGGAGGGGACGGTTTCAAATGTCACAGACATCAGCTTTAAATATCATCATCCCCAAGCTGCAAATTCAGATGGGTCATAATAAAAGCCTTTCTGAATGAAATATCTACTCTAATGTAATGCGTTTCCAAAACGACTACATTTTTATAACAAAGAGCCAATCCTGACATTTTCTGTAACCGGCAGAGAGAAACGAGAAAATAATGACAGCTGGGCACATTTACGCATTGACAGGTCATGCAAGAATGTTTCTCAGCTGCTGCCTGACACTTTAGGAAGCTTTGGTAATATAACCTTTCACCCTTCACATCTGAAGGATTACAGGCCCCAGCTGGATAGGTCAGGGCTTCAGAGGATAAAGGCAGGTTCCTCCTGCTGATGTAGCCTTTATATACAGTATGTATTTCTGGCATCTGTAAACTCAAATGTGCTACTCACAGCAGACGTAGTAAGCCGCAGAATGGAGCCATTTTTGATGTTGTTGCGATTCTGTGTTAAAAAAAAAAAAAGAGGAGAAGAGGTATTGTTATAAGGATTTTTTTTAAAACGAATGAGCTTAGCAAT
Source organism: Rhinogobio ventralis (assembly GCA_039654625.1). NCBI lineage: Eukaryota > Metazoa > Chordata > Actinopteri > Cypriniformes > Gobionidae > Rhinogobio > Rhinogobio ventralis. Next base: position 28,300,159 of record CM077209.1, read on the forward strand.
ACAGCTTCTTTTTGAGATTTTGCATTGAACCTTTTCGGTGATGTAGAAGTTGGTCGAGTCAGCATTCTGCAGGGCAAAGGTTTCAGGGTTTGGCAAGTTCCATCTAGAATATTTAGACAAACATCCAAGATTGCTATACAGTGATGTTTGCTGCTGTGTAACAAAAAACAATATCAGCATATTGCACATACCTGCAAACTCTTGACAGGCAAAAAAAAGGTGACAGGGGTTGGGGTGTTTTTCTTCTAAAAATTTCTTAATTAACAGTTGAAACTGTTTTCAGAAAATTCTATATATTAAGTAAGGAATAACTGTCGAGTGGCCATTACGCCCTAGGTGTTCATTATTTTTCAATAATTCAACAACCCGGAGTCAATTATTCCGCTTAAACTATGGTTACCACATCTGAAAAGAATGTCCTTCAATGTCCTTAAAATGCTCTTGTGTAGGACTAATTTCTTATGCATCTAATCCCAAGCCTCCATTGCTTTTAGAGCTAGTAACGGAGCTCTAAATCATTTTAGAGCTAGTAACGGAGGCTTCAGCCAATGACAGCAGACTAATGCAGTGAGAGAGAGAGAGAGAGAGAGAGAGAGAGAGAGATAGATAGAGAGAGAGAGAGATTGATTAAGCGTATATGAATTACCGGAGTCTGTGCATAGTCAAATTAGTTGTCTCTACTTATAGCGAAACTGTAAGTTTATCTACTCCAAGAACAGCGCCGTTATTACCTCGCTAGTGAGAAATGTCATGTAGCTTTTAAGTTAAACTATTTTACTGATAAAATCGTCAGAGCAGCGCTGACAAGACGTTTCTGTGCAAGTGTGCGTCCGTAGTATATGCGTGTGCGTTTGAGTGCCAAAAAACGACATTTTGCCAAAAAAAATTACAAGTTTGCAGGTATGAATGCATAAAACTTAATAGAATTGTTTGTTACTTACCCATCACACACTTCTTTAATGATGGCTGAGAGAGGCTTTTTCTGCAGCAAACAAAACAAAAGAAAACTTTTTTCCTCCTGTCTTGGAACTGATATTCTACCTTATATCTTTATGGCTAATAAACATTCTCATACCCAATAAATCAGCTGCTTTCACATCAGTTTCTACAACTTTTGAGTAAAACATTTGGTTGAGTCAAGTCAGAATAAAGATGAATGATGAATGAGGAACTTTAGGGGGATTTATCCAAGGTTAGCCTTAATAGTTTTTATAGCACATCTTCTTCATCAGTCAGAAATGCACTGCAGGGCCTTTTCTCTCACACGTTCTATGAATAGTTCAGTGTAAATCATATAATTATTTATTCACAATGTTGTTCCAAACCCATACGACTTATTCTTCAAACAATTACTGGGGACTGGGGATCCCTTATTGCTGTTGTGTTTTCTGATATCAACAGCCATGGTCATGAAATGTCATTGTATGGAAAGAAACGGGTTTAGAACGACATGAAGCAGAGTAAATATTGACAGAATTTACATGTGTATACATTTTTTTTTAAAAAGCAAGAATGCTCTTCTGTAACACACACACATACATACAGTGGGGGAAAAAAGTATTTAGTCAGCCACCAATTGTGCAAGTTCTCCCACTTAAAAAGATGAGAGATGCCTGTAATTTTCATCATAGGTACACTTCAACTATAAGAGACAGAATGAGAAAAAAAAAATCCAGAAAATCACATTGTCTAATTTTTAAAGAATTTATTTGCAAATTATGGTGGAAAATAAGTATTTGGTCAATAACAAAAGTTCATCTCAATACGTTGTTATATACCCTTTGTTGGCAATGACAGAGGTCAAACGTTTTCTGTAAGTCTCCACAAGGTTTTTACACACTGTTGCTGGTAGTTTGGCCCATTCCTCCATGCAGATCTCCTCTAGAGCAGTGATGTTTTGGGGCTGTCGCTGGGCAACACGGATTTTCAACTCCCTCCAAAGATTTTCTATGGGGTTGAGATCTGGAGACTGGCTAGGCCACTCCAGGACCTTGAAATGCTTCTTACGAAGCCACTCCTTCGTTGCCCGGGTGGTGTGTTTGGGATCATTGTCATGCTGAAAGACCCAGTCACGTTTCATCTTCAATGCCCTTGCTGATAGAAGGAGGTTTTTACTCAAAATCTCACGATACATGGCCCCATTCATTCTTTCCTTTACACGGATCAGTCGTCCTGGTCCCTTTGCAGAAAAACAGCCCCAAAGCATGATGTTTCCACCCCCATGCTTCACAGTAGGTATGGTGTTCTTTGGATGCAACTTAGCATTCTTTCTCCTCAAAACACGACAAGTTGAGTTTTTACCAAAAAGTTATATTTTGGTTTCATCTGACCACATGACATTCTCCCAATCCTCTTCTGGATCATCCAAATGCTCTCTAGCAAACTTCAGACGGGCCCGGACGTGTACTGGCTTAAGCAGGGGGACACGTCTGGCACTGCAGGATTTGAGTCCCTGGCGGCGTAGTGTGTTACTGATGGTAGCCTTTGTTACTTTGGTCCCAGCTCTCTGCAGGTCATTCACTAGGTCCCCCCATGTGGTTCTGGGATTTTTGCTCACCGTTCTTGTGATCATTTTGACCCCACGGGGTGAGATCTTGCGTGGAGCCCCAGATCGAGGGAGATTATCAGTGGTCTTGTATGTCTTCCATTTTCTAATAATTGCTCCCACAGTTGATTTCTTCACACCAAGCTGCTTACCTATTGCAGATTCAGTCTTCCCAGCCTGGTGCAAGTCTACAATTTTGTTTCTGGTGTCCTTTGACAGCTCTTTGGTCTTGGCCATAGTGGAGTTTGGAGTCTGAATGTTTGAGGTTGTGGACTGGTGTCTTTTATACTGATAACGAGTTCAAACAGGTGCCATTAATACAGGTAACGAGTGGAGGACAGAGGAGCCTCTTAAAGAAGAAGGTACAGGTCTGTGAGCGCCAGAAATCTTGCTTTTTTGTAGGTGACCAAATACTTATTTTCCACCATAATTTGCAAATAAATTCTTTAAAAATCAGACAATGTGATTTTCTGGATTTTTTTTCTCATTTTGTCTCTCATAGTTGAAGTGTACCTATGATGAAAATTACAGGCCTCTCTCATCTTTTTAAGTGGGAGAACTTGCACAATTGGTGGCTGACTAAATACTTTTTTTGCCCCACTGTACATATACATAATATAATATATAATATATATATATAATATATAATATATATATATAATATATATATATATAAGGAGATATAGTCAGCTATATGAACTGACCTGGTCAATCTCCATAAGTTTGGGAAAGGCCCCCGGCCACTCGATGGCCACCTTCACAATGTCTGCTGGGGGTGGCATGGCTGCACTGATGGAGGATGTGGCCTCTCACTGCTGTCTGGCTGTCATCCAAGCCTGTAGATGGAGACATAGGGAGAGAGCGAGGGTCATACAACGCATACTAATTTATCAAATCACTTTTTCAGAAAACAGATTAGTACAACGGGGGATGTCGTACCAATACTTTGTTAATAAGCTTTTAAAAGTACAGAGTTCCATCTCAACATTTTTTTTATACAAACTGCATGGAAGTCATATATTTTATCAGTATGCAAATTTCCTTGAAAATCAAAACCATGATAAATGGCATTGATAGTTTCATGCTCTACCAGCTGAGCTGCTGAAATTTATTTGCATATTTAACTCTTTCCCCACCATTTGACGGAAATTTATGACACAAAGCTTCCCGCTATTGACCGAATTTTCCGGCTTTCCGTGTTTTCACTATTATACTGTAGGGGGCGCTATGACATCTTCTGAAAGAGTACAGAATCTCTGTATCAAAACACAGGTGAAAAAGAAGCAGAAACAAACAATATCATATGTAACCAGATGCATATGTGAAATAACTCGGTCATCAATATTAAACAGTATATAAAAATCCAAAAAACTACCTAATGTTACTGAATGAAATGTCGACCCAGCTATAAGACTGTGCAAGCTTTGGGGGTGTTGATGGACTCAATCTACTCCATCTATGTTTTGATCATCATTCTGAATCTGATCTGGATGTAGTCTTTGACAAAAACGTGATTTTCTCAGCTTTTTGCTGAAAATGTTGCTTTTTCTTTATGAAACTTACCCACATTCAAGTGTTGATTAAAAAAAGAATGCATTAAGCTAGAATAAAACTTTTTTCTGTGTGTGTGTGTGTGTGTTTGTTTAAAAGCAGAGGCGGGAAAAGAGTTAAAATATTTAAAGAGGTCATATGATGTTTCTAAAAAGAACATTATTTTGTGTATTTGGGTTAATGCAATGTGTTTACGTTGGTTTTAGGTTTAAAAAAAAAAAAAGTCATTATTATTACATTATTTTGCTCCTCTATGCCCCTCCTATCTGAAAGGCATCGATTTTTACAAAGCTCATTGTTCTGAAATGCACGGTGTGCTCTGATTGGCCAGCGATTCAGTGCATTGTGATTGGCCCAAATACCTTAAGCATCTGACGGAATTGTCATGCTTCTTACCATATTTGGAACATCAGCTCCCAAAGCAACGCAGTATTGACAGATGATAATGTTGGTCCTACATTATCAATTTAAGCCCGAATCTGATCCGGATGATGCAAATGACCAAGCTGATCAATCAACGTTTCCAGCACGGCTGGACCAGAAAGTATCAGATTGGCAAGTTTGCATTTGTTAATCGCAGAAACGACAAAAGATGTAGAAACGGTCTGTGCTTTCCCAGGTGCTAGAAACAGTCCTCCGAAAAATGCGCAGCACACAGTCGAATATTTGGGTTGTACTGTTCTGGAACAGTGTTGTAACTAAAGCTTAGCCACCGTTTTCTAATTGTGCTCTCTTTTAGAAAGCCAAACAAACTAGTTTGGCTTTCGCAACGAAAAACACAGCGTCTCCATGACATGGCGGCGCCGGCGGCAACAATACTACAGCGAATAAAAGTTAAGCCTTCTTTCTTTGCATATACATTTGGGCGGTGTTATAAAACTCTGCAGATCTTATACATGCACAAACAGCTACACAACACTAAAGAGAAAGGAAAACAACAAACCCATATAAAAGTGTGAAGCTATGTTTTAGGTTTGGCTCTAGCTGTGAATGCCAATGAATGCAGATTTGTGACATATTATTCTATACAACACTCAAGATCACTTAAGAATAAGCAGCACACTAAGACATTTATTGTAAACAGTTATATATATATATATATATATAAAACATTCTCCTGATTATACTCAAATATGGGGGAAAAATGGCTCTCATTTTTTAAAACTACATTATATTACTAGTGTGGAAGTTTAATTATCAATTAAGTATATTTCTGCTGTGCAATTAATTTAATTACCATTTATAGTCATAAATGTTATCTATATGATCTTTTAACATCCACCTTAACAGACTTCCATATATTTGGTTAAAAAGCATGTTTGACCTCAGGGTCAGGGCAGAGAGCTCTTTCTGTCACTAGATAACTTGCTGCTAATGCGCAAAAGCTGACACTGAGGAATTCTTCTGAAAAACCTTGAAAATGTATTTCAGGAAGGCAAAGCTTCGACTGGTGCAGTGTGAAAGATCCATTCTGATTCTGAACAAGAACATTCTTCCTTTGTGACATCTGATACTTGACATTTTAATTTCTGCAGTAAGATCTACATACTTGTGTCTTTTAAACACTTGTATTATATTATGTCTGAACTTTGCTTTTAAACTAAAACAATGGAGATCAACTGACATCAGACAATATATATATATATATATATATATATATATATATATATATATATATATATATATATATATATATATATATATATATATATATATATATATATATATATATATATATATATATATATATATATATATATATATATATATATATATATATATATATATATATATATATATATATATATATATATATATTAGCACCTGTTCATCTCAATAAACCTTGGGGGTTTTAGTGTGAACAATTTAAAAATTAAATAATGTTATAAAATTAAGTAAATCTATAGCAATAATGATCAAAAAGCCTGACACATCTACAAGCTAAATAAATCCCCTATAAATCCCCTACTAAAGTTTGATTTGCCATGGTTATAGGCTTGTAATAAAGTATTAACTAGGCTAGTTAATATAATTTGGTCATGATGCACTTTTCAATCCAAACAAACAACAACAACAACAACAACAACAACAGCAACAACATACGTAGCTTCTTATGTAAAATTACAAAAATGATTTTGATACAGGACCTTTACACGATGACATTTTTGCAACTGTACCTTGCAAGACGTCTGTACGTAAATTACTTCTGTTATGATTGGTTTGCCTCAAAAGTCAACAGTGTTGTTTAGTGGGCCAAGTTGCTGAGTCATTGATGTAAACAAAGAATGTCATATATTAATATGCTCATGGTTGTAACATCATAATGATGACAATTTGACATGTTGACAAATGGTTCATTTTTGCTATAAATGGTCTTGGTGGATTGCTGAGGGAGCTTTGTATTGTAATTAGTGTATACTGAACTCTTTATTTCAAAAGAGCAACAGAAATGTGGTTTTCCATGATATGGGCTATTGGCCGAAAGAGAGTATTTCCTTGCAGCCCATTTCAGCCTGTTTCCAATGTGACGGTGAAAAGCAAATTTCTCTCTCTAAAGCACATTAACAAATAAAGTAATTTGCACTTTAAAGACAGGCTTTTTCTTTATAACTGTTAGTCGAACTAACACAAGTTAATACTAGCTAAAAGTATCTGGCCTGCAAAATTTACTAGATAACATAAGTATTTAAAAAGATCAATAATTGTCTCAAGTCTCATAGAAGGTACAATAGAATTACAAAAAAACAGTAAACCCTCTCAAAGAAAAGGTTAGGTGAACGTGATGTAGAAAGTAAAGAGAAAGTGACCTCCGCTAAAGCAATATGTAAATTATTTAGTACTCCTGACACTCAGGACAGTGCGGATCATCTTTGGTCCTTGTGGATAAACCCTGTTACATTTTTAATCCCCCGTTCCATAATGCATGGGGATGATTCTTGGAGAGAAAACAAGAACACATGCAGCCTGTGAAACAAGCATTCATTCAACCCATTCAAACAAGCTGCCATGTCACTCTGCCATGACTCATCCCATAATAATCTCCACAGACACTACCCAGGCTCTGTTGCTATGGCAGCTGTTCCATCAGAAGTTGCATCTTTCCAGGGTGGTTCGCTTGGAAATGTTTCATTCCTTGTAAGAAGTTTCTCCATTACAGATGGCATGATTTCAGCTGACAGAAGTCAATAAATCTCAGTACCAGGTTTTATGTAAAGCTCTCAGCTGTTGTTCAAATGGACAGAATAGCTGCACTCTTGTTTGAAACGGAGTTTCATTTTTAATCCGTTGCTCTTATATGATTTGAGATACTGTAAACATAAATTGAGAGAAACAGAAGCTAAATGTAATGAGTCAAGGCACAAAATACTCCCGTGAACATGCCACAATGCATACTAAAGATGAATAGGGTGTCACTTCTTGGCATTGCTCTGTTAGTGCGGTTTATTTGAATAAGTGTCAACAACACTGCCATCCGAACCCTGGTGCACACCAAACAAGTAGACTGAGACCTACCTTTTCACTTCCAAACAAACCCGACTGAAATATGAATGCAACACAGACCAAAGACATCTAAACGAACCAAAAACAGAACATGAGGTCACAAGATGCGACCATAAAAAAAAAGAGAGAGAGAATGCTCAAGCATACCTGGTTCCTCTTGTCATAAGGAACTACATTGCCCATTACAGTTCAGTACAGGAATGGGCCAAACCACCATCTCCGTGCAGATGTTTATGTTATCTTTAGGTTCGGTGTTAAAAATTACAATGTGAACACTGAGCCATTGGACTAAATGTATAATTTTCCTTTTGGGTCTGGACGTATATAAAATGATTTAACGCACCCACCCCAGACCTACGTAGCTCATCTTACATTTGATTTCATATAGTAGATTGGTGACAAACATGATGCAGGGCAATGTAGCCTATATAATGCAGTTAGAATGCTCCTAAAATTCAAGATTTCAGGGCAAAAATGCCTCTATACGAGTTGTCTCATATTTATATCATATACGATATAGTTAAGAAATATTACACAAGTAATGAGCGCAATATCACACGAGTGCTGTTTTTATCTCAAATAGCACAAGGGTAAATGTGATATTGGTTTTATACAACAGTTCAATAAATAAGAATTTAATATTGAGCTTTATTTTAGACACAATATTGTCTGTTTTTGCTAAATTTTGCCAACGAAAAATATTACCTATAAAGTCAGAGCATAACTGTTGTGCATCTCTGAATGTGACAGTCTGAATGAATCCACTTTTTGAGCAAATCAATTGGGTTAAATTGGGTTCATTAAGAGAGCCATTAGGTGTGTTCGACAAAGTGGCACTGCGCAGACCGATCGATCGATATGTGATATCAAAGTACTGTGAGAGTGATTCGAAAGCATACTCTCTAATTACTCTTGCGGTACTTTGATGTCAAATAAAATATTAATCAAATAAAATATTTCTTTCTAAAGCTACTTTTTGTAATGTCTATTAGATGCTTTTCTCATTTAACACAAAAATTGCTTTAAATTATCTTTTGGGGGTATTTTCTCAGCCAAATTTGATGTGCAATTAATTAAATAAATTACTTGGCACGTCATGTTATTAATTACTATTAGATTTTTAAAAAATGTAACCGCTTGACAGCCCTAATATATCCATCCATCCATCCATCCATTTCTTATACGACCTTCTAGGGGCATGGGAATGGAGCCTATCCCAGTTTCTTTAGGCCAGAGGCAAGGGAAAACCTGGACAGATAGCCAGTCCATCACAGGGCTCTCACACACACAAACAATCACACAACTTTGACTCTTCAATTCACCTAACCTGCATGACTTTGGACTCTGGGGGAAACCGGAGTACCCAGAGGAAACCCACGAGCACCTACAAGCGGTTTTATTCCACACTGTATGTTGACATAACAGTAAAGCATGAAATGCTGGATATGTGGATACAACCACAAAGCCGGTGGGAAACAAGCAACAGCCATGTAAGGCTAAAGCATTCATTTCTTGTCTATCAAAAAGTTTTGCAAAACAAAAGCCCGACTGATGTGAAACAAATTAACATTTTTGATAGACATTGTTTCTTAAACCTACACAATAATACATAATAAGAACCGAGAAAACAGATTGACAGAAGGGATTTGATTTCTTTAGAGGGCTTAATAGACCAGTCAGATAAACAGGCAGGCCTAGAGATGTCTCTGTCTCTCTGATGGGGGGCAGGGAGGGACACACAGAGCATCGCCTGCTCTTCTATTCCAATTCCTTCTGGAAAACCTGCTGAATTAATCAATCACTCTGGCCAGAGGCCACACCAGTTTCCGTGAAACATCCAACCTGTCTTTCCCATACGGCACATTAAAATAACATCGTTTTCCAGACATGCACCATAATGGATTTGGACATGGTCAAATAAACCAAATTTCAGAAACTTCCGCAGCTAAAATTGTTTTATTTTATTCATATTACTGAGAAAGACAATAATAGTGATGAAAGAAAAAAAATTGAATTCATGGATGAATATTTACCAAGTTTTTTTTTGACGGGTCAAAATTACAATTGCTGAAAAAGACTTTTGACAGGCATGTTCTATGCAATTGTTTTGATAGAGGGAAACGAGATACATTTCTGGTTTCAACATTACTTATTCTTTAGATATTCCTCTTAAAAAAAAAAAAAATCAGCTGGTATTTAAAAATGTGGCTTTCTTCATTTATATATTTCTTATGAAAAAAAAAAGAATTAAAAGAATTATTATCGGAATTATTTTTTTTTTAGCCGGGTACCTCTGATTGAGTTGACATGGCAGGACCCACATATACAAATAGCAGTACCATGTTTTATGACGTACCATGTTATTATCATGTTTTTGAACATGAGCAATGGCAATAACATGATTTATTGGACACATATCATGGCAATACCATGTTTTGGGCATGAACCATAGTAATAGCATGTTTTAGGACATGTACCATGTTATTTTTATGTTTTAGGACATGTGCCATGTTTTAGCACAGGAACCATGGCAATACAATGTTTTAAGAAATTGTACATATCCTAAATTCAAGATAATGACAATACCATGATTTTGGATATGTTTGGAATACCATGTTTTTGGACACATACCATGGCAATACCATGCTTGTGTTTACGCATTAGGTCAGTAGGCGGAGAGCAGGAGGTCTTTTGTGGCTGTTCGAACGCATGGGCGTCTACACTCGACTACCTCTGGAAGTGGTTGAAAGTGGACAAGCTCAAAACATTTTAAACCCTGTTTACACCTGTATTTAGCGTCATCCACTTGTGATCAGATCGACAAAAACACATCTTAAAACCAGGTGGAAACAGGGCCTTGAACAAATTAAAGCAATAAAAATAACTGCAGTAATAGCAGGCCACTCTGTAGCATAATTACAAACCAAGCAGCCAACATGATGTTTCATTAGTATTACTCAGAAATTATGTAAAGACCTAACTGCACTGTAACATATGGACCACAAGAAAACACTAGCACATGATCAAACTAAACAGCCTGTTCATCCCTGCAGTCAAACAGAGACTACCTTTATTAGATGAGTATCATGGACAGTACAGCATGTGGTTGTCAGTGTGACAAGCCCAGTGCTGTTTAAATGTTAAGACTTCACTCCTGCAGGGAGAACAACAGTACCGATCTGAACAGCTGGAGTCCGTCAGTTGTGAGAAGAAAGTGAAAGAATGCTCAGAAGTTCACACTTTCACCAGGTTTCGCTTCCCTGGATTGCCTACGTCCTGTATAGATTTCAAAAGAGCCCTCCAGTGATCCATCTGACACCTCTACAAAGGGCCGCAGAGCCCAGAGGGCCCACACCGTCAGGGGCTACAAAGGAGCGGCAAGCTTTATCTGTGCTGAGAAACAAAGACACGCGAGACAGCTACTGAGTTATTGCTGCTCACGTTCTCTCTCTTTCACTGAGCCAGTCAGCTCTCATTTCTACCCTGCAGGTCTGACCTGTGCCATGTTGCTACAAACCTTTGAGACAAAACCGTTTTGAGACACATACAATATCTGGTGTATTTCTATTAGTTGCTATAGTAATTATGTAAACATCAGAATGATGCCAAGAGACAGTCTCATACAACAACTGAGCGGAGCTGTCAGTGTGGAAGGAGAGGATGGGAAAATCGGAGACTTGGACTCAGCTCACATCTAACATGACACCTCGCCTCAACTCACAAGAGTATGACGAACATACGCAACACAGGCATTTTACACATTCATGCATGTATTGTGCAAAACCACTGACTCATTCACTATTCATAATGAATGTCACACCATTCATAAGAGGAAAGTGTGAGTAAAAATGAGTGTATTCAGACACAGCTTCAGACAACACTGCACACTTTGTATGTTACATACGGGTAATATCCTTCAAAACCAAATCTACTTCGATCTGACCATTCAGACACAAAATAAGATACAATACAAAACAATAATTTATTTAGTTGTTTGTTTGTTTATTAGTAGTAGTATTATTAATAATGATAATAATAATACATTAATAGATAAAAACAAACAAACTATTATTATTATTGTTATTATTATTATTATTATTATTATTATTATTATTAATACTACTACTTATAATAATAAAATGAATGAATAATATGTATATTCATTATATTAATAATAACAACAATAATAAAATTAATGAATAAATATTTATATTAATTCTATAATAATAATAATAATAATAATAATAATAATAATAATAATAATAATAATAATAAACAAAAGGACAATAATGAACGATAAACAGAGCAATTCCAAGAGGGACCTCGCACCACTGCGCAGCCCCTAATTAATTAATTATTAATAGGTTCATGAATTATTAATTATTTATTATTTATTATTTATTATAATAATAATAATAATAATAATAATAATAATAATAATAATAATAATAATTATTATTATTATTATTATTATTATTATTATTATTATTAATAATAGTAAAAATGTTTTTAATTGTATTATTTTTAGTAGTAGTATTAAAAATAATAATAATAATAAAAAATATTAATAGATAAAAACAAACATACTATTATTATTAATATTACTATAATAATAATAATAATAATAATAATAATAATAATAATAATAATAATAATAATAATAATAATAATAATAATAATAAACAAACAATAATGAATAATAAACTGAGCAATTCCAAGAGGTTCCTTGCACCATTGGTGTGCGGGCCCTACTTAATTGATTAATTAATTAAATTAATAATTGATATTTCATTCATTCTTTCATTATTAATTATGTATTTATTATTCATTAATTAAATTATATTATTATTATTAGTAGTAGTAGTAGTAGTAGTAGTAGTAGTAGTAGTAGTAGTAGTAGTAGTAGTAGAATAATAATAAATATTCATAGATTGAGAAGTAAAGTTTGAAGTGCACAAACATGTTTGTTTGGCCATATTTATTTTTTATTTTTTTATTTTTTTAAAAATATTGCAAAAAATACTACAGTGAGGGTATTACATGGTAATATAATGATACTTTGATACCATGGTACTGAATGATTACCATAATCCTGGCCAAAATGTCTAAAACAATATGGTAGTACCATGGTACATTTTCCTTAGCATAATCTCTGTTTGGGAAACAATGAGAGATGAACCTCAGCCAAGAATTATGTTTTGACATAAAACAGGCATTTTAAGTTACAATCAAACACAAACTAACCATTTCCTCTTCTCAATACTAACAATGATCTGTTAAAAAGAGAAATATAGAGAAATATTTTTTCTTAGAATTATTTAGTTTGAATGTAGACAGTCAAGAGATTCTGTGCTCGTTTCTTTCAGCCTGAGCCTCAGCAGACGCCTAGTGTCAAAAACAAGTCCTCTAAGTCTCATGCAGTAACCAGGATATCCTGTCACAGCTAAGCAACAGTTTCCACATCTCCAGCTCCTCACTAGTACAAGGAAACTACACTTTGTTTCTAGTAAAAATTACCCTATAGTGAAATTGTACAATGTTAATACAAACATCCACCCACAAAAAATAAGTATGTACTAAACATATAAATGCATTTTGTAGGCACAGCACAGTACAGTGTGGATAATGTCACTCAACAGGTCAAAAACATCTTCAAATTTTAATGATACATAATTTAAAAGCACATTCTAAGTGTCTAAGCTGGCCAATTGCCTTGCCTAACGGCTGGATGGAGACACCTCAATGAAGCAAGCGAAACGTTTCAACAATGAATTTAGATTTTCAAAAAGAAAAACGCAGCCTGGTTCACAGATAGACCTGCAGTGATATATTAGGGGTCGCAGAGTTGACCCCAGCGCCGAAAGCCACACCCTGAGCGGCCCGGACTCATCCGAAAGCATAAAGAAACTTACCCGGAAACCTCCACAACAGCAGCTGGTCGAACAAGTCGATATTTCCAGCTCTTTAAGCCGATTATTCTTCAGCAGTACAGTATGCTGCCTTTGCACCAAGATGCATCATCAAACAAAAGATCTTCAAAATCAAGTCTATGCCCGTATTTATCACACGACTTTACACAAACCTTGTCTTAACCAGCAAGAAAGACAGAGAGATAAAGAAAAAGAGGTGAAAGAGACGGAGGAAGTAGGCGTTCATCACGAGAAGAGGAAACTGCTGGGCCACGGTTACACGAAAAGGCGGCAAATTTCAAAGACGCAACACAACTAAAGACGTGAGGAGGAAACAGACCTACGGGCTCCTTGCTCGGCTTATCTGAGAGTGGCGAACAATAACAGGATATATAGAGACGCACTGATTGCTTGAGATAAAGCGATGATTTGGTGCATGTATTTAGAAGACAAATAATCTGTGAAAATAAAGCTGTTAAATTAAAAAGTAATTATATTATTATTAAAGTAATTAAATTAAACTAAATAATAATAAAATATAAAAATTAATTATACAAATATATAAAATATAAAAAAAATATATAAATAAAAACAAAAAATAAAATATAAAAAAATTAATACAATGAAAATAAAACAAAATATAAACATTAAAATAAAATACAATTTCACACTCTGGCTGGGTATTTAATAAACACTTCTGCATCTCGATGAGTATAAATAATGTGATATGAAAGTAATCCATTTCTGTGTACATTTTTTTTGTCTTTTTAAATAATGGCTTTGATTTTTCAAAGAACTCACGCGTCCCCTGCAATACACGTGCAGCCCACATAAACAAAGTTGACACTGACACTGACTCATAGTGCCATGGTAACAAAATTGAAAAACAACCCATCAAGCGGAAAAATAACATGCTCAGATTATGACTAGATGGGCTGAATGACATTCCCGGAAATTGATGCCTGGTGCAACACATAAATAGCTCTAATGATCAGTGTGCTAATTGTCACAATGGCACATTTTAAAGGATTAAAAAAGGAAACGAGCCCAAGAGCTGCTGATTACAGCATGGGCCGGCCACTCTCATTTCCCATATCTGCTCATCCTCACAATATTTCAAGCAGCATGCTCTGTTGTTTCTGATGTAATCGCAGCAGCTGGGTAGCAAAATCAAGAACTGCTAACATCTCGTTACCCATTCAAGGTTCAGGAGGATGATGGCTAAATTGGCTCATGTCAGTGAATGAGAAGGAGCATATGTCAGTTCCACCCATTGTGGGCTTCTAGGGGCCGACCGGCCCTGCTCTCACAGCTGTTGAGGTGGCTCTGGGTTCCCTTGAGCTATGAATAGAGATCAGTGGAGAGCTGGTCAATGAAAAATGTTGGGTCTGGCCTAGATTCATGCGTGGTCGGGTACATCAAACCATCGCTGTTTAGACTGACTGGTAAAATTGGTCAAGGTCTTTGAGACCAGCTAGAGAGAAAGAGAGCCACACATTTTTCCAGAAAATGAGCACATCTAAAATTAAGCCGTGTCCTTTTGGGGCATTTACTGTGATAAATGAATGGCAGCTCCACTTTCAATACAATGTGCAACATGTTCAGATGTCCAGATGTTCTCTATTAAGTGTAACGATGCACCAAAACGGAAATTAAAGTTTCATTCAGCCGAAAGCGATTTTCATTTAAATCAACATTTTAATTATATAAATTCCACTTTGTTGTTAAAATATAAATAGTTGCTTAAAACAAAAATATTTGGCTAATAAAAACTGATAATTGTGTTTCTGAGATTTATTGAAACATAATACATAAATCGATATGTAATATACTGCATATATTTGGCAAAATGCTGTTTTCTAGAGACATTGTTTCTAGCTAACTAACAAGTTATGGACACTGAATGGCTTTCCTGAGGTAAGTTTTATTGTCAACTTTCCATTGTTGAAACACTGAGCAATTACATGAGACATGATAAGTAGTACTATATCTTTCAAACTCTCTTCTGATGTTCATTCATGTTTATTTCATGCTTTAACTAGAAGTAAAGCTGAAGAGATGGAGCAGTTTACATGCAACCGTGCTGCTGCTTGAACTGACAGCGATCTGTCACACCAAATTTCAAATAATATTTACAGAATTTGAAAGCTTAGACGTTGTTTATAACAAAAGTAACAAAATACAAAGCATATTGTGATTACTGGGTGGCAGGCACAGTACAAGTAAAATTAGAGAAGTTGTTCAAGCATTGACCGAAAACAATTTAGACTAAAAGACCTTGGTTCACCAAAATGAAGATCAATTAAAAACGAGAAACGATATTGTCAACCCAGCCCTCACATACCCTCTTTAGTAGGGTACTTATTTTTAATAAGTAAAGTAGTTACTTCACAACGCTTAAAAAGTGTTTTATATAGTATTAATGATTGACAATGAATGTAATCAGGATGTACTACATTTGCCATGTTTTCATGTGACCAGAGGCGGACAGTAGTGAAGTATATTTACTCTGCTTAAGTACCTTTTTCAGAAAACTTTTACTTCACAACATTCCAAAGCATAATATTGTACTTTTTACTGCACAACGTTTCATATTGAATATCATTTAATACTTAATGACATTAAAAATTTAGTACTTTCTTACTTTTACTCAAGTAAAAGTAATTCAAAGTTTTACTTGAGTACAAGTAAGAAAAGTACTACATTTAGTAATTAAGTATTAAAAGGTAAAAAAAACTTTTATTTATGAAATGTAATGCAGTAAAATGTATGACATTATGCTTTGGAATGTAGTGAAGTAAAAGTAAAATTTTTAAAAAATGATCCCACACCGAATTTCATGCCTGTAACACCAACAATAGAGACAAAAGAGACGAGTGAGGGGAGGCGGGTTTGTGTATCAACTCAATGTCAGAGAGATGAGAGCGAGTAAGAACAGCTTAGTTTATTATTTCACGTGTCTTTTTAAAAGACTACAGTTGAAAAATGTATATATAACATACAAAATTCAACCCGCCAAAGTGGCTAGTAGGAGTGACTGCTGAAATCCACCCACATATGGCGGGTGTTAATGTCAAGCCCTGGAAGGGAAGTATGTCGCAGCGGATGCAGCCCTAGTGTCCACACAGCCGACATGTTTACCTCTTGTAGCTTATCCAAGATACGTGCACAAAGTAGACATGGACAGAGTAAAAATGCACTGACGGAGAAACGCTAATTAAACGCCACCATTTCTGTCATTGATTCGGCTCTCCAAAACCATTTAGGCCAAAACCAATATTTAGTTTTTGGTCTAATTTAAAGAATAATACACTTTAAAGATGAAACTTCAGGCATTATTTACTCACCCTTCTATTGTTTTAAAACTGTATGACTTTCTTCTGTGGAACACAAAAGGAGAGGTTTCATGCTGCTCTTTTGCAACAAAAGCATATTAAAACCACTGTTAAGCTCCAAAAATGTCATGAATAAAAGCCCCATAAAAATAGTCCACTAGTCCATATATTCAGCCATAAAAAATAAGCACACAAACTCCTCATCTCACCTTAAATCTAAAGTCTCTTGAACAGAGAAACAAACTCAATTGACCTAGAAGCGATGTTCCCGTCTTGGTGGTCGAGGAGCCAGCGGTCTCCTTGGAGATGCATGTATGATGCACTGTGTTCCAATTAGCCCTTTCTTGTGTTTGGTACCTAAACCCCTCCCCAGGAGCAAAGAGACCCCCCTACACGCTGTACTGCCACTGACAAACCTGATTAAGTCACCCAATCCAGCCCTGGGAGTTAGTTTGCCAAAAGCAGACACAGGCTGGTGGTACTCGTGAGCAGAGTTGCCAACCACCTTTGCACATGGAAACACTTGATCTGGATTTATCCAGGCTCATCTCACTTTGGTAATTTAATCCATTTTGCTGCTTCCAAACTTTTTTAATTTTGTTTTTTTTTAATTTTGTAAAAAATGTATTTAAACCATTTTTGCACACAATCGAATATAAAAACAATTATGCAAAATATTTTTCAATTAAAAATCAATAAAGCATTCAAAGATCATTTCATATTCATATACACCAGATTCAAATTAACTCTTTCCCCGCCGTTGATGGAAATTTCTGTCATTTATTTTACGACCCCTTTCCCTGCCATTGACAGAAATTTTCAGCTTTCCGTGTTTTCACTGTTATACAGTAGGGGGTGCTACAACACATCTTCTAAAACACAGAATCTCCGGATCAAAACACAGGAAAAAAAGCAGCAGAAAGAGCGATGCATATGTAAAATAACACGATCACCATCATTAAACAGCATATAAAATCAAAACTGCCTAACGTTACCAAACGAAATGTCGAGCGAGGACGAGATATAGGACTGTGCAAGCTTTGGAGGGGTTGATGGACTCAATCTACTCCATCTATGTTTTGATCATCGTTCTAAATCCGATCTGGACGTAGTCTATGACAACGTGATTTTCTTAGGTTTTTGCTCAAAACTTTGCTTTTTTATGAAACTTACCCACATTCAAGTGTTGCCCACATTTACCCACATTCAAATACATGAAGCTAGAATAAAATAGGGTTTGTTTGTTTTTTGGTTTAAAAGCAGAGGTTCTGTTCTTTCTATTCTGGGGGCCATGAAAATTCAGTGAAAATGATAAAAAATGCTGACGGGCTGGCAACGCTGCAGGGAGCTGGCAACGCTGGCGGGGAAAGAGTTAAAAGCACCAGTGCAGATGGGAAAAGAGCCCAGCCGCCCATCCAAACACTACCGCAGTAATTGTAATCATCTTTAATCTACATGGAAAAATAGAGCTTTTAAAAGAGGATAGTAAAAGATGTACACTACTGCAAGATTATATCCATTAATGCCTTTTAAACCATGAAAATCAATTTGCAGCTTTTCTTTACTCCTTTACATTTCCATTCCAATAACAAAAGAGATTATTCTATGAATAGGATGAAATGCTATTTCCCAACTGTAATATTCCAGAAAAGATTACTTATAACTAAAGTTAACACAGAGAATGACTAACGTCTACATTTAATGCAGCATAAGCCGAGAGTTTGGTCACAGTGACATTTATTGTCAAGCGAAGTGGCTTTTATAGGTCTAAGACTAGACTAGAGCATCAAAAAAAAAGTCCTTACCTCTACAAAAGGTTTTGCGGACACAAGACAAGAGATGGAGGTGGGGAGAGCATGATTCAGTCACTGGCTGTGTGACCTTCTGTTCACAGACTCCTCAACCCAGGAAACTCTCTAAACAGGTCAGACCCAAGACAGCCAAAATACATGAGACACTGTTACCACATTCCCTCACTGAGAGAAGGGAAAACACCCAGAAAGCTACCTGCAAATAGAAGCGCCTTTCTCGCAACCCAATTACACTGCAAAAAATGCATTTATTAATATGGCTGCAGCAAACTAGAGGGCAACCAATAAATGGAATTTGTAGAAAGTTAAAAACCAACAAAAAAAACAGAATTCCAAAGAGCCCCTAAAGGGACATGGGGGTGGAAAAAAATAATAAGTCAATGCTTTTGTGTTCTCTCGCAAATGTTTTGCATTCCCCCGAGAAACTTTGCATTTGCTCGCAAAACCTTTTGCATTCCCCCGAGAAAATTTGCGTTGGCTCTCAAAACCTTTATGCTTCCCAGAGAAACTTTGCGCCTACTCCCAAAACATTTTGCGTTCCCCCGAGAAACTTTGCGTTTGCTCACAAAACCTTTGCGTTCCCCCGGAGAAACTTTGCACTTGCTTCTAAACCTTTGCGTTCCCCAAGAAACGTTGCGTTTGCTTCTAAACCTTTGCGTTCCCCTGAGAAACTTACCGTTGCGTTCACTTGCAAAACCTTTGCGTTCCCCTGGAGAAACTTTGCGCTTGCTTCTAAACCTTTGCGTTCCCCCGAGAAATGTTGCGTTTGCTTCTAAACCTTTGCGTTCCCCTACACTACCATTTAAACATTCAAACTATGTAAAAATGTAAAACTTTTTTAAAAACTTTTTCAAATGTCAATGAGCAACTAGACAAACTATAATTATTATTCAAATAAACTGTAGGAAGTTGATTATTTTTGTGGTCTACAGTTTCTGCAAGAAGTGCACTAACATGAACCACTTCTGGTAAGTCACTTTGTGCACACATGCCAATGCACATAAACACTAAAAATCACCATGTTGACCAGCTCCCACCCCCTACACCACATCCCACAAAGTGAACTGGAACATTTAAATCAACCCTCACCTCATTACACTGGTTTCTCTGAATAAATTAAAACTAATTAGTAATGATGGGATGGGATGAGAGAAATTCAAGCAATTTCCTCAAACATCCCCACAAGACCCTGGCCAGTGCAGCTCTTGGATCTGATAGATGGCTAACAGACATAGCAGAGAGATTAAGAGAGGTTTTAGAGGCATCCAGCAGTCTGTGATGACTGCGGAGAAGCTCTGTATCAGGATTGCAACATCTTACAGTTACTAATTCAGCCTCCAACACTACTTGGATCTCATACTGATGGCTGTAAATTTCACTGCAAGTGAAGCAAAGTGCACAAACACCAAAGCCAGTATTTCGATGCCTCTTGCAAAAATAATGTTTGCAAACTGGTTCATGTATGCACCTGAGGGTTATAACTTTTTTTAATAATTATTATGCACTTTAATATTTGTACTTGACTCTTTCCTCGCCAGCATTTAATTTTTTAGTTGCCAGCCAACGGCAGCATTTTTGATCATATTCACAAAAATGTCATGGCTCCCAGAATATTTTGCTGTATGAATATGTAAACAGTCAATATATAAAGTGTCTGCTTTTACAACTACAACAAAAAAAACATTTGATTCTAGCTACATTCATTCTTTTTTATCAAAAACGGCAATTGTTGTTTTGCCCATCTTCTTTCGTTTGAGTCTCTCCCGCTTGAAATACTTTTTGGCTAGCTGTGATTTTATCCTGTTTTCCAACCATCTGGATTCTCCGGCAACTTTGTCACTCTCCATCTCACCTGCCGCGAGCCTTTGCTGTGTCTGCTGGATTATGGTCTGCCCGTTGGCCACCTCGTCACTGTTGGTGTCGCTGATTGTGGACGGCGTCGTTGCTCCTCCGGCTGAAGTTGTGGGTGTGTTTGCTGCCCGGCACAGCTGTTTTATGAGTGACAATGCGTCGCATAATGCTGGCCAAAAAGTTTGTTTTTCTTTTCCTCGTCGTTAGTGGCATTTGCAGCATGTCATTAACATACTCATCATTTGTTTTGCGGACCATAAACTGCCATACGCATCTTGACTCTGAGATTTATGAATATTGTCGCTCGCTGGGGATTCTTCGCCGACCACTCTACGTCCATCGCTCTACCAGGCATGTGCGTGATGAATATCGCAGTTCTGCACTGTATTCCGTCTATCTGGATCAGTAGATCCGTCGTTCAAAGGACGTTGTCTTCATGTCGTTTGAGAGATACTGCTTCATTAAGGTCCCTGGCCAGGGAAAATTTTCACCGCTATGATGTTAAATCTGGTGTGTTTTTCACTACTAAATTGCCGTTCACTGACTAAAAAAGCATCCTTCCTCAATGATACAATTACTAATACTCAACTGGATATGTTGCTTCTCACAGAAACCTGGCAGTCACCAAATAACTACTTTCATCTAAACCTCTTAACTCCATCTGGTTATAAATTTTGTCTAAGCCACGTCTCTGTGGTAGGGGTGGTGGCCTAGCAGTTGTCTTTTGATGCTATGAAAATTGTCATGACTGAATTTCATAAAGTAAAATATTTTGAATACATGGCTTTTAAAAGTGCTTGCTCGCACCACTCTGCTGATCATATTAATGTCGTCCTCCTAAGTCTCTGTCAGATTTCTTCTCTGAACTCGAACTACTCACTCTGCCTTTGTTGTATCCTCCTATGTTATGCTGCTTGGTGATTTCAATATCCATTTTGACACCGTCTGCTCTAATGCCAGTGACCTTACGTTAACTTTGGACGATTTCAGTCTTGTACAACATGTTGATTTTCCTACTCACTGCCGTGGTCACACGCTTGAACTTCAGTCTCTGTCTCTGGATCTCAAACTGGTATCTCTGATCATAAACTGATAACAGTTAGATTTGACTTTCCTCTTCCTGAACCCCTTCTCAAAACTACTATTAATTATAATAGTAATCTGTTGATCCTCTGTCATTCTCATTAATGCATCTTCTCTGTCTTCTTAAGCCGGGTACATACTGTGCGATTTTGGCGACGATTTGGCCGCCTGAGACAAATTTAGCAAAACCTAAAAGATTCCTCTGATCCTAGGCTGAAATCTGAAGTCTTTGATCGTTAGTTTGACATGTTCACCGGCAGCCGAATAATGACCGCTGCGATCAAATTTGACCTCAGATGAAATTCTGTCATAAGATTTGGTGCACAGTCCTGCAGTGTGACTTCTCCTACGACAACCATCAAATTATCTTCATTTTTCAAAACAAACCATGATCAAAATGAGCGCTAGAGATTTCTTTGTAGCCACCATTTCAATCCCGCGTGTAATGCAGCTCACCGTCACCGAACGCGTCATTCATTGATGATTTAAAACTACGGACGAGTTTTCTTGCGTTTTCTTCCGTTTTAGCGCGCCTCAACTATCGTACAGTCTGACATTAGATCTTACAGTGAGACATGGCTTACAGAGGGGATCATGCTCGTACAGTCTGACAAGAAACAATCATAAAGGACTATTATAAATCGCACAGTGTGTACCCAGCTTTACTCTGATTTCTCTTATCCTTCTGCTGTTCTCTCTACTTACAACTCTGCTATCTCTGAAGCCCCTAAGATAATTAAGCTGCTACCTTCATTTCATGTGTCACCTTGGTACACACCTGATCTCCGACTGCTTAAACAAACTGGCAGACGTTTTGAGTGCCGATATAAGAAAAGTGGCCTGGAGGTGCATTATCAAGATTTCTGTGCTCATCAGCTGAAATACAAGTCAGCTCTTAATGCCACACGTACAGAATATTACTCCAACATAATTAACACTGCTAAAAGTCGACAAACTTATTAACCCATCATCGCATCTTATTACTGGCTCAATTGACCTCTGCAACTCCTTCCTAGAATTTTTTGTAAATAAAATCAAATCTATCCATGACACATTTTCATCAAACTCATCAGAAGTCTCCTCTAACTGGTCCTCACCTCAGCCCATAAAATACATCCTCTCTAGCTTTACTCCCACCAGTCCATCGTCTGTTAACGACCTAATCGCTCAAACTAGCTCATGTACTTGTCAGTTAGATCCAACGCCTACCTCACTTCTTAAAAACTGCCTATATGTAATCTCATCTCTTATTGCTCATCTGATCAACTGTTCTTTTTCTTCTGGGTCTGTCCCACTATCATTAAAAACAGCTGCGGTCACTCCTATTTTAAAGAAAACTGGGCAGGATTCTTCAGTTATGAATAATTTCAGACCTATATTTAATCTTCCTTTCGTTGCAAAGCTGCTTGAAAAAGTAGTTGCCTCTCAGCTACAAGCTCATCTCCATGCTAACAATATTCCTGATCCCTTTCAATCTGGCTTTTGGTCAGGCCACAGCACTGAATCAGCGTTGGTAAAAATTACTAATGACCTGCTGATTCTGGTTGTCTTACTGTTCTTAACAGACTTAACAGCTGCCTTTGACACTATTTCTCATCATATACTTACCTCTCAGCTATCGGCATCATGGGTAGTGCTTTATCTTGGTTTATCATATCTCACTGATAGACAATTTTTTATTACTATTCATAACTTCAAATCTTCTCTGTGTTCTCTCTCTCAGGGTGTTTCTCAAGGCTCTGTTCTTGGACCACTTTTGTTCAATATTTATCTGTTACCTCTTGGTCACATTATCCACAGTCATGGTCTCAGCTATCATTGTTATGCTGATGAGTTGCAAATTTACATATCAGCCCGCTCAGTCTCTGCTCTTCCCCTGGACTCATTGAATACCTGCATTTCTGAAAAGCAAATTTCTGAATTAAGTCTACCTATTGATGGGGCCACATTAATTCCATCTAACACTGTTAAAAATCTGGGTGTAACATTTGACTCATCGCTTACATTTCAAGCTCATAAGTTTTATTACCAAGACTGCATTCTACCATCTTCGTAATATTGCCAGACTGCAACCTGTTCTCAGCACTAAAGATACCGAAACTCTTATTAATGCATTAATAACCTCTCGCCTCGACTACTGTAATTCACTTCTTATTGGGCTGCCCGCTAGAACAAATCACTAGACTACAATATGTACAAAATTCTGCTGCCAGAGTCATCAATCAAGTCAAGAAATCCGATCACATTGCCCCTTTGTTCTATAATCTACTTTGGCTACCTGTTTCTGTCCGCATTTAGTTTTAAATGTCTTCATGGACTTGCTCCCCATTATTTATCTGAACTTCTGCACTATTATTCTCCTCCTCGTTCTCTCTGTCTATCTGACTCAAAACTAGAGCCTGACCGACATGGGTTTTTGGGGGCCGATACCGATATTAGGGAGTAAAAAATGTCTGATATCGATATATCGGCCGATATTATTTGTGTATATTATAGTACAGTACCATTCAAAAGTTTGGACACACTTTCCCAGTGGTGTGTCCAAACTTTTGACTGGTACTTTACATAGAATGCAGTATATACATAATATACATACATTATACATAAATACAACACAACAAACATACAAATGAAAAACAGCTCTTTTCAGGTTGGTCTAAACTAGATTTTCAGGTACAGAAATAGTAATCAAATGTAAAATATCACTTCATTATCTTCAGTGTATAAATATAGATTAACCCTCATTAAAGTTATTTATTCAAGAGCCATGAGTGATTTTTTTTTCTTTTTCGGTCTTTTGTTATCTCGTCTTTCATGAGAAAACACTTCCCTGCCATTGACAAGTTTTTTCCGTGTTTTCACTGTTATACGGTAGGGGGAGCTATTACACATCTCCTGAACGAATACAGAATCTGACACAGGCGAAGAAGAGGCAGGAACGAGCAATCTTTTATAAGCAGATGCATATGTAAAATAACACGATCATCAACATTAAACAGCATATAAATCAAAACTGCCTAATGTTACTGAATGAAATCTAGACCCAGGATGAGCTATAGGACTGTGAAGCCTGTGATTCTGGATCCCATCTGTATGTAAGTTAGTCATGATTTTCTCAGCTTTTTTCTCAAAATGTTGCTTTTTTCATGAAACTTACATTCAAGTACTGATAAAAAAAAAAGCTAGAATAAAACAGGAGGGTCTGTTCTTTCTCTTGATATACTTGCATGTTCAGATATTCATACAAGATATTTTGTGGGCCATGAAACTTGTGAAAATTACCAAAAACGCTGTTTACAATGATACTTGACAAGAACGGCATTTTGACATCATTTTCTGTGAATATTCGCACACTGTGAGACGAGTGGGCACGCGTTCATAACGGTGGCATATCGGCGCCATATACTATGCTGATACCGATATATCTGCGACAGGCTCATATCGGCCAATAAAATCGGCAGACTGGTCAATCGGTCGGGCTCTACTTAAAACTGCTTACTGTACCTTGTTTCTGTCTTTCAACTAGGGGTGGTAGATCATTCAGTGCTGTGGCTCTGAAACTCTGGAATTCTCTCCCTCTTACTCTGCGTGACACTGCTACTATATCCTCATTCAAATCTCAACTAAAAACTAGAGATGCACCGATTGCAATTTTCTTGGCCGATTCCGATTTCCGATTTTTTGTTAGTGTGATCTGCCGATACAGATTTTTGCCGATTCCGATTTTCTTTCTAAGAACTATAATTGACAACATATACAAACAAAAATCTACTTTTCTTCAACGCAAAGTTTTATTTTCACAAAAAAAACAAGTAAAATGTCAGTAATAAAATATAAACAGCTCAAATAAATGCAATAAAATAAAGAGAGCTATGAAACTATGAAAAGTTTTTCAGGTTAACTGGGTTTCTATTCAGGTAGTCTTTATTGTAAATATTAATACAGATCAATTCTTACCATTAAAGTTATAAAATGTATTCAGTCAAGAGCAGAAAGTGATTTTTTTTGTCTTTTGTTCTTTGATTAACATGACAGACAGCAGCAGGAATATTGGACACACACACACACACACAACCCCAATATATTATCCTAAACTTATCTTGAAGTCAACAAATAAAGAAATTGAAGAAAAAAAAAGAAAAAAAAAAGTATATTTTAACCACAATATTGGGCCTGTTTGTGTTGATAAATACCTCAAATTCAGGTCTCCTATAAATCTGTAAAAAGTTAGTACCACTAAATTTTAATTCTAATCTTGACACATACTCATTGTCAATTTTTATTGTTTGCAATATTAATTAAATTGTATAAATAATACAATAACTATAATTAAATAAAAGGAAATTAAACAAAACTTAATGTGGATAAGCTAATGGAATACAATAAATGAACATGTCTCATGAATGAGTTCTCTTCTCAGACAGAGGAAGAGCCCATGGGCGAATCCATGCTGAAAATGTCCCGCTGACCTCTGGCTGTTGTAAGCATCACACAATGGTGGTCTCTGACCGTTTGACACCAGCTCTGATGGATAGACCCTGTTTGGGAAACCATGGGAACCGTGTTCATTTGTATAGTCTCTCACATGAAGATGGCCTAAGGCCGAGGAGATGGAAGAGGTGTGGGACTCTCCAGGGATAAGCACAAAACCTTTATTTAGCAGCAGCAGAGTATAGCTGTTACAAACACTGATGTTAAACGCAGGCGATGCGCTGCCCTCAGGACCACTTACCATAGAGTGGGATGGAGTGGGTGGCATTGTTCATAAACTGTTCTTTCAGAAATAGTGAGCGCGCTAATATATATATATATATATATATATATATATATATATATATATATATATATATATATATATATATATATATATATAAAAAGTACTGAATTACACAAACACGTGGGTTATGAAACATGCTCTTCAATGAAAAACAAGCATTAGATAATCAGAGTAAAGGAGAGCTTATTTGACAATGCTTCTCATCTTTCACTAACAAAAAACTAAATACCAATATGTACCATGGTACAATAATGACGTTACGTGTTAGGTTTGTTATGTTATATGTTAAGCAGCAAATCAGCATATCAGAATGATTTCTGAAGGATCATGTGACACTGAAGACTGGAGTAATGATGCTGAAAATTCAGCTTTGTCATCACAGGAATACGTTACATTTTAAAATATATTAAAATACAAAAGAGTTATTTTAAATTGTATTAATATTTTACAATATTACTATTTTTACTGTATTTTGGTCAAATAAATGCAGCCTTGGTGAGCATAAATGACCTATGACTTATAAGCGACTTCAAACTTTTAAACAATATTATTATATGATATTACATTATATTATTATATTAATAAAAAATTACAATTGCCAAAAGTGCCATGGTACCTATAAACAATTAAATAGTAACACCCTAGAAACCACATGCACATAGCAACTTGAAAATTTTAATTAAAATTGCAATGCAATCTTACTGGGACTATTCAAAAGAGCCCAGCAGCCCACCCCTAAATCTGAGGCATCATTGATGTCTATCGCATAAACAGTGTGGGATAAATTACACATGAAAGTTTGTTCAAATCGCAACAGAATTAGTAATAGTATCTTAGCATCTGCAATGCATTTGGAACAGGCATCCAAAACAATATCTCAGATTGCGCAATTGTGGAAGTAAAACAAGACTTGTTTCCAAGTCGGTTTTATGTAAACTTACAAAAGAAAAGGGAAGTGGAAGAACTTGTTTCCCCTGGCATATAAATAAATAGGAGGATGGATCCACCAAGGCTCTATTTGTGTCTGTCGAGGTGGTTCATGTCAACTGACTATTCTCGTCTTTTGAGATCATAAATTCCCATTTCCAAATTCCCACTCATAAAAATTGACAGAAAAACACCTGAAAATTATGCATCATGCCAGCAGTAGATAAACACAGCCGTTCTGCTCTCTTGGAATGAGTGAAACATTTCAAACAGTTTGGCCACATCATTCTTTGATCATCTTGAGTACGTGCACAAAGAGAGTGACAGTTGAGGACAACAAACCCAAACTAAAATCTGGAGAAAAGATTATATTATTTGGACAGGTTTCAATATGAACATTGTGAACATCTGATTGTAAAGACTGTGTGAGCGGCTGTGTCGATGAAAAGGACTGAGCAAACACAGTGCTAGAGCTACACACACCTTGCCTCACTTTTATATATATAAAAAAAAACAAAAAAACAATAACAATAATAATAATAATAATAATAATAATAATAATAATTCACAACACCTGAAACCAGGCTAATCCAGTCTTCTACAAACAGAAACTTAAATGAAAATTGTGTGTAAAAATGTGTCTAATGTTTGTGCCATTAGCATTATTAAACAGGGTTAAAAAAAACACTAATGAATTCCCATGATTTTCCATGATGGACGGTTGAAGCCAATAGCCTCGTGGGCATGTAGCCTAAGTTCGAGTCCCAGCTCACGAACCTTTCCCGAACCTGCCCCCCTCTCTCTCCCTCACGTCGCTTTCTGCCTACTCTATACTATCCTATCGCAAAAAAGGCAAAAACACCAAAAATAAATCTTCCACTCCCAAAAGAAGTTTCACTCGGATATACATCAAAATAATGGAAAAAAAGATAACCTTAAATTATCTTAAAGAAACTTTAAATTAATTCAATTTCAGTTACAATAACAACTGATATTTCCAAGTTTTCCATAAACATGGGAACCCTAAAAATAATTCCTGAACATTCTTCAGGTCTTCCATAGGACAGACAAATATATAGCCCTGCCCCCAAACTAACAGCATTGGAGTCAATGTTGCTGTGTAGGGCTGATCAGAAAGCTCAAACAAGCAGAACAATGAATTGATAGTGAACTCAACCCATCAATGGTTCACCATTGGTTCGTCAAAGGTTGTCTCTGCATATTAAGCTGGGATACGGGAAAGAATCTACAAAACACTGTACATAAATTCTCTTACCTTAACTTTATAGATAGGGTTTGTGTTCCATTACGCCCATTTTATCAAAGCACTCCTGCTTTTCCACTAGTCTGAGGTTTCATTGAGCTCAGTTTCGTATATCAGAGCAGGAATGCAGTGATCCACACCTGAGAATGAAGCATCTCTAAACAGCTCTAGATTATTCTGCTCAGAGGATGATGAGAATTCTGCTTCGAGCAGTCAGCCTAACGTACAGCCAGACGAGAGGTGAATTCAGGACACAGATAACAGCAAGAGTCACAGACAACATGGAAAATAAACAGCAGCTGGACCAGCTCCATTTCACACAGTATCATAACATGAACAATCAGTCATGCGACGTAAAGATTAATGACATCCTTCAGTTTGCTAATGATGTGGGAGTTCCCAGGCTCTCTGCTGGAGGGGTCTGTAAGTACGCATGCTTAGTTGACATCTGCAGTCTGATTCATTAGCATACTGTGATCTAGCATGAATGACAACACTCACTTATTTTCCCAAAAAATGATGTATACTCCGGTTAACTCGTATAACTCATAACTCCTGTTTTCTGTCCGTGAGCTGTCGGTTTCTCTGACTGAAGGGATAAAGTGAGATGGGAGAGATCGCTCAAACATCATCAGGCGCAACTGAATAAGTACACATGTTCTCTTTCTTGTAAAATAAGTTTGATTCAGCATGTTTGATGTGCACTCCCGATCTAGTATTCGGTCCGCTAGCTTCCCCGTGCTGGTAAAACAGAGGGGTTGTGTGACGTTGTTCTATGGAGGCGTGTTAAGGGCGGATTTTAGGGTAGCGCTGTGGAGCAACTGGTCCAACAGTGGAAACGCAACTTGATTTTGGCCTTGAGGCTCGAGGTCCAAGGCTACTGGCCCCTCCCGGCACGCTCTGGCCCGACAGTGGAAAAGTAGCTAGTGATTCTTGCCTTAGCAGGCCCCACAAATAACAAACATGCACATCTAGCAGGAATAAGTCTGCAAACCCAACAAGGCCACTATGACAAAGCAAATTATATACTAAACTCACTGTAAGGGGTTACGTTTCTCCCCTTTTTAGACCAGCAATTCTAGTTCTTATGCACTTAAAATATAGAGCAACATGTCACCGCAATCCCGGATGGGTTAATTTATCCTGAATTGAGACCTGCAAGAGCCTGGAACATTCCGTGATTGATCTGATGCTATTTTTACGCGCCCCACTTCAAAGATCTGGTTCAAATATACGGTCCATTGAAGTACAAGTACAGAAAGTATTTTCAAGAAACGAGACTCACTCTTTAATCCCCAGCACAAAACTACATGGCTTTACCCGACAATTTAAAACATTTTCCGCTAATATCTCACCATTGGTGGAAAATATTTTCGAGAGCAATAAAAATAAACTCTCCAAGTTACACAAAAGTGTTTCAGGGTCAAAAGTAATGCCTTAACCTGCACTGAGCCATGACAGGCAGGATTTTCTGAAGATCTCAAACCCGAAGAACTATCATTCAGTGGCAGTAAAGTTTAAGCTTCCATAGCAAGCATTATAATATATATACATAATTATCCCAAGCACTGTAATTTGGGCAATAATAGCGTGCTATGGAAACACTGCACTCTGTGGGAGTGCTGGCATAGATTATTGTATGCTGGGCCTTCTAACCTTCAAAGCATCTTCCCCATAGTGTGCAGCCGTTCTGTAGAGTCGCCAGGCTGTTCCTGAACCTGAGGTGCCAATGAACGGCTGTGGTCTTAAATGATCCGGTTGGTGCCAGGCGGATGGGGAGGGGAACAAAGAGACACTGTGCTTAACACACACACATATACACACACAAAGCCAGCTGTCCCTTGCTCCTCACTAACCCCAGCTGTATCTGGTCTTTCACCAACCATCCCCCCATCATCACAGACCAAGACCAAACACAGTCCTTTCCACTGTCCATTTTCAGGATCTTCTCCTAAGTCAAACCGCCTTCACTGGGAACGCCCATCGCAATGCCAGCCTGCATTATGTGTGTGTACGAGTGCGTGTGCCCACACATGCTTTCATCTCTGGGCCTCAGCCCTACCCTACCCATTCATTGGGGTTGCTTTGAGCTGTTATTCTTCATGGTGGTTATGTCACTCAGGAGGTCCTTCAATTGATGTAGATCTATTATAGGCATGGGCATGGCTACCTTTTTTCCTTTTTGTTTGATTTTGGGACAATGACAAACAAGAAAGTCCATGATAAAGAAAAGGAAAAACCTAGTTTAAAACACACGGGTGGAATTTACGCTGTCATTTGCGGTACGGGTCGGGAATCAATAAGCACGGGCGGACTGCAGGTCCAAGACTATGTTGACTCAATTTGATACATGTTTGATACATATTCAGTGGCCTAACTTTGTTTTAAAAAGTGGGTGGGACAGGAGTGGGTGTATACGGGGGGAATGCTGGTTATATCAGAAATAACAATAATAAATGCTCAATTTTTTTTTTTTAAATGAAGATGTCCAGAAATCAATTTCAGGAGTTTAATTTATTGACACTCATGTTTAATGTGACAGTTGCATCCTTACATCTACTGTAATGCAATATACTGTTAGTCGCATGAGTATATTAGTGTTGACAAAAGTACCAACTTCTGTACCAAGTCCTACTGAATTTTTTTAAATGTGACGATACCAGCATTTCCTTTTAGCATTTTGAGCACTGTTAAATGGATTCTCTGATTGGCCATTGTGTTCACATGCTCAACATATATGTCTGTGATTGGCTACAATGATCAAAGCTCTTCACTGAGCGCTTACACAGATACACACTAGAGCGTTTGAAAGCAGGCATCTTTAAGCGGATCCCTAATATCCGCTCCCGTGTGTATCTGCGTAAGTGCTCGTTCGAGAGCTTCAAAGACATCTGTTTACAACATGCTTTTGAAGTGTTGATCATTGTAGCCAATCATAGACATATATGTTGAGCTTGAACACAATGGCCAATCATAGACATATGTCGAGCTTGTGAACACAATGGCCAACCAGAGGTGTTTATGAATCCGTTCAACAGCGCTCAAAATGCTAGAGGGAACATCCTTGCCGCGAGATGTTTTAAAAATTGGTGGGGACATTTCCCACCTTCAAATTACACCTGTGTGTTTATTTGTATTCAAGCTCTGAAGACCGTCAAAGGTTTCGATTTACAACGCATTTTGCAGTGTTGAGCATTGTAGCCAAGCTCACTAAGCTGAAGTGATTGACAGCTTAAATGATTATATAGGGATCGCTCTTTGTCTGCTTTTTGTATGTACAGGAGCCGGCAAATACTGAGCCAGCATTCTGACATAGAACCTGGAAGCGCTGCACTGTGTTTACAGTGTGAACAGTGCCGAAGACTGACACGGAACAGAAGAAATTGTTGAATAATTTATTTTTATACTTTTATTTTATTCTCGTCGCTTCATAAAATTAAGGTTGAACCTTTGTAGTCACATGGTCTATTTTAACGATGCCTTTACTATCTTTCTGGGCCTTGAAAGGGGTTATTGCGTTGCTGTCTATGGAGGGTCAGAAAGCTCTAGGATTTAAATAAAAAATATCTTAATTTGTGTTCTGAAGATGGACGAAGGTCTTACGGGTTTGGAAAGACATGAGGGTGAGTAATTAATGACAGAAATTTCATTTTTGGGTGAACTAACCCTTTAAGTTGTTGGTTTGTTATGTTTATATGCGGCAGTCGGCAGTGAGGTGGCGCTTACTTTCGTTTTGTTCTTGGTTTATTTTATGAATTAAAGTTATGTTTAATATGTGCCGGGTCCCAACTCCTCCTTCCTTGAGCTTCAACTTCAGGTTGGGTATATATTAAAATAACAGAAAAACAGTGGTGTCCAAGCCTGCTCCTGGAGCACTACTGTCCTGCAAAGTGTAGCTCCAACCCTAATTAAACATACCTGAACCAGCTAATCAAGGTCTTACTAGGCTTACTAGAAACTTCCTGGCAGGTGTGTTGAGACAAGTTAGAGCTAGACAGACAGTGGCCCTCCAGGACCGAGTTTGGACACCCCTGCACTAAAATAAAGTGATTGTATCATCCTGATCTTTTTACTTAATACCCAACGAGAAAAAAAAAAGAAAAAAGCAAAAGGAATTTTTAATGTAGAAATTAAAAACATTCATTATAGAAAAAGTGTATTCATGTCATTGAATGTATGAATTACATTGTGTTTTTTTTGGTTTGTTTTTTTGAGAGCATCATGTTATGGACACTTATCTAAAGCCCTATTCAGATGGGACTAGTTTTCCAAATGTAGTTTGAGTTACAAATCTTATCACCCAACATCTGTGATTACATGTACAGATTCAGACGGGATCTCCGTGTTTATTACAGAGGTGTTTTCTAGATGTGAGCCTTACAGAAGGTCATCTGCTGTGCTTGCGTGCATCACATATGAAGCATGTTTTTTTATGAATTACTTATAGGAAGTTTATTTAAATAGGGTTTTAATAATAAATAAAAGTTATATAAAAGTTTATAGAAGTGGCGGTTTATAATAAACCCACATAAGTGAGCAGAGACATCTAGACAAGTACCTGACACCGATATTAAAATGGGCAGTCTTTGCAGTTTCCGTGATTTGCTCTATTAATTCATTTGATTTTTTCGTCGGATATCCACGAAATGAAAGTGGATGATTGGTGCACAATGGGTACCTCAGGTAGGTCAAAAAACACATGAGGAGAAGCGTTAGAATAAAACAACATCAGCAAATCACATTCGTATTCGGACAAGATTAGAATATCTCAGAGGACCGTTGAGTTTGCCGAAAAACAATAAGAAATTTTTTACTGAGGTTGTGTGAGAAAATCACAGACATGGCAGATTCGGATGGGATTAAAATTGCAAAGTACATCTGTGAAACACAAATTTCTCTAACGTCCCCCTGGAAAACCAATCCTGTCCGAATAGGGCTTAAAATGAACCAGAACAATTCAAATATGCATTAGAAAATGACCTTCCTCTGTCTGCCACTGTTCTCAAAATGCTGAAGATTCTCTTATTACAGCATTGTTCATATTAAATCCATTACATCAGCGATAAAAGGCATTCACAGGGTTCTGTTCTGGCCATGGAGAGAGTAATAACCCTCTTGAATGTCATTATGATGCGATCAAACAGGAAAGAACATAATACTCATCTCTGGAAAAACATTCTACACGTCCGTTAAAGCAGGAAATAGATGAGCGTGCGCTGTAGGCGGCACAGGAAGCAGCTCACCTGACTTTGTACTCAGAGTTCCTCTCCGCTGAGGGCGGATGCGCAGTTTTTTTGCTTTGTTTTGTTTTGTTTTTTTCAGATACGGTGCCACTAACAGGACTCTATTCATTGATTTAAATACGCAAAAATGCAACAATAAAAAGCCTGGCAACTGCTGAAATAAAACAAAAATTATTATATGACACTGGACAGAGGTAGATTTCTCACACACATGTCAGAGGTCAGACTCTGTGACAATGTCTACAGCAGGTGGTCAGCAGACAGATGCACCGCCTGCCAGAGTTCATAGCAGCCTGACAGAGTAAAACAAACTGAGAAGAGAGAGAGAGAGAGAGAGAGAGAGAGAGAGAGAGAGAGAGAGAGAGAGAGAGAGAGAGAGAGAGAGAGAGAGAGAGAGAGAGAGAGAGAGAGAGAGAGAGAGAGAGAGAGAGAGAGAGAGAGAGAGAGAGAGAGAGAGAGAGAGAGAGAGATTGTTAATGAAGAAAACCACCTGCAGAACATTCCTAGCAGAACAGTAGCACGGGTCAAGCATGTTTTCAGAGGAGACATTCCAGCACCTCCAAAAAAAAGTCCATCTTCACAGTCTGTCTCCCTGAGCAGCCATTTGTCTTTCCAGATTAAGGCCCTGCAGAGGGGGGCGTATGGCCAACTTCAGCAAATGTGCGTATCTTCACAAGCCCCAGATTTTGATCAGTATGGCTGTAAATTCAGGTCCGCAACACACTACACTTCATGCTCCAGTGCATTTAGACAACAGTTACAGTATGTTATCCCTAATCTGAAATTCTAGACATCAAGCACTTAAAATTCACCAAAAAATAAAAATTCTGTCATCATTTACATCTACCCTCAAGTTGTTCCAAACCTGTATGAATTTCTTACTTCTGCTGAAAACAAAAGATGATATTTTGAATATTGTCGGTAATCAAACAGTTGATGGGACCCATTGACTTCAATAGTATGGGAAAAAAAATATTAAGGAAGTCAATGGGGTCCATACATTTTTTGGTTACCGATATTCTTCATAATCTTCTTTTGTGTTCAGCAGAAGAAAGAAATTCATACAGGTTTGGAACAACTTGAGGGTGATTAAATGATGACAGAAGTTTCATTTAGCAGCAGATACCCACCAGCAGGTTCACAGATGCATGCAAGTTAACCAAACAATCCTGGAGCCTTTCGGAGGGAGGAAGAGGGGGGGAAACACACTATAATGAATAAAAATTTAGATGATTTCAGGTACAAGTTTATTTGTTTTGTTATTATTCTTGGAGTACAAGACGCAAAATTATTGATGGTCCATTGAATTACTGAAAATTAAAGCACTCCTCACAAGGTCAACTTCTGTCAACCAATCAGGCACAAGCATTCAACAGTTTTATTATACTACTAGTATAATAATAAAAATAATAATAGTAATAGTAGTAGTAGTAGTATCGTATTTAATTAAATTCAAATTTAATTTAATTGAATAAAATTGGTGAGCAATGCATCAATGATCCTACAATTAACTGACAACAACAACGACGACAACAATAATACAATTTATTTAAATTACAATTGGCAGGCAATGGGTGATCATCGTGTGATTAACTGACAAAAATTAAATCAAATTAAAAGTTAAATCAATTAAATTAAATAAAAAATGTAATTAAAATGGGTGTGCAATGACGCAGATTAAAGGTGCAATATGTAGGATTTTTGCAGTAAAATATATCCAAAAACCACTAGGCCAGTGTTTGTTCAGTTGAGTACTTACAATATCCCAAATGTTTACAACTATTTGTAAATCGTGAGAAATTGCAATTTTAACCAAGGAACCGGGACGTGTGAGGGAGTCGCCTGTCAATGGCGTCAATACCTTCGGTTTCCGCTTTTACTGCCATAGAAACCATGGCAAGAGACGTGGACAACTGTGTAACATCTAGCAGCACGCTGTTGTAGTTTCGTTCAAACATTATTGACCATGGCAAGCAGACTTTGGAACAAAATGAGAAATCAAAAGAGGACCAGTATCGACGTGGCGTTTTCGAGATGGAGAGAGCTTTGCAACAAACTTCGACTTGCCAGAGATGCCGTACTCGCATGTGCTTTATTAGACAGGTGAGCAAATGTACAAAACTATTCAATGTTATGTAGCTCAACAAGACGAATATCATCAGTATGATGTTCTAATGTTGATGTAGCTTACTGCTAGTCTCATACAGCCAACAAACTAACACACAGAATAACATTATAACTTTCAACACACTCAAATGCAGTTTAGATAGTGTAGACCAAGTGAAACAGCATTGCGTTTCCTCAATTTTAATTTATCAAATAAACGGACCTGTATGAGTAGTAATTCAGCACTTGCGGGTAGTTCGGTAGAATGAAATGTCCTAATTTCTGATATCTGTCTCATATTAGTAAAATCGCACCCTGCTTCATACCACAGTCATGATAAAAAAACATGAATGCATTCAGTCATCCATAAACATTATTTCCCCATAAACATTATTAGATCCATCGGTATGACGACACGTTCCATGATTCCACGCTTATTCACTGCGTCATCAATCTACGCCTTTGTTATTGCTTTGAAGAGGTTAGCGACCCCTAGCGGCGAAAAAAATACACATTGTAGCTTTAATAATATTTTAAATAAAATAAAAAATTTTAATAAAATGGCAATTAAATTAAATTGGTGGGCAAGGGTGTGATTAACTGACATTCAACAGATGAATAAAACTGAGACTGTGTAATGCTTTTTAGATAAATAGCAGAACAAAGTTTGTTATGCCTTTTGTTTCATTGAATTACAGCCAGGCCACCCTGGAATAAATTTAAAGTGATTTGAAGCATCACCCCAGAAATCATCCCCAAAGCGACTGAAAATCCAGAAAGTGCACCAACAAAGGTTCTTATATGTGAAACACTCTAGCTCTGCAAATTTGACTATTTAAACTGTAGTGTACACTCATTACTTTCTCAGTGCATGCTCAAATTCTAAAGAGCAGTTTCATTTGTGTACACAGAGACACCCGCTGTTTACTGCTGCACATTCACAATCACACTGTAAAAGGGTCTCATCATCTCCGATAAGCACTCCAACAGTGAATAAATATCCTTGCTAACACATTACAGCCTCCTAGCTTTATCAACAAAGCTTAAAGTCAAAGCCAGACAGCAATGACAAATTCAGTCTATGTCCACCCTCCTCAAATTGCAACCAAATGCAGCCTGATACTGTCACAAAAGACACAGGCTGTTCTTGGTGAAACACAAATCTTTATGATGAATCAGCCGTCTTTAAATGAAACCTTGTGAAGGATAAAAGAGCAACGTACAGTCTATCCACTAGACTAGACTCATATAGCGCATGTCTGACACACCCAACACAAACATCTCTACTGGGGCTTGATGTAATTAGTCGTAATGACACTCATCAACAAGAAGAAAGCCAAAATGGGGGTGCAGTGTTTTCCTCTTAATGCAAACAAACATTCTAGGAATGGCATGCTCTACTGTTAGACCTCACTAAACCTGAGAGAGAACAAGAGACAGACAGAAAGACAAAGAAACCTCAAGCTTTCATGACAACAATGCTCAAGCATCCCGTCCAGACTTTCACTTCCACTCAGTGAGTCAGAAATTGCAGCATTTAGAAAAACTTTTATAATATTTTAATGACACATTAGTAATGTCTCTAAAAATTATACCAAATCTTCAGACATAATCATTCAACACTATTATACTACTGGTATAAAAAAATATTATTTATTTATATATATATATATACACACACACACATTTTAACAATATAATTTAACTTAATTTGTTAATTTGTAAGTGAATAAGTAAGTTGTGTGCCACAAATTGCGGCAATCAATTTATCTAATTTATCCGGATCTTTATCTAACACAGATGGATCTCTACCTGTCACGATGATCTAAAACTCTCCTGATATTAGAGTAGCAATTACAGAAGAATAAAATAAAGCATATAAGGATTCAGTTTGAGCAGATATTTTATACCATCATCACTCTCTTCGTCAGAGCTCATTTCCCAGTACATTCAGCATCTGGCTTATATTCGCCATCTCAAACATATTCTCAACACTATCATTACAACAACTTCAAAATCAATATTTTGATCGCTGACAGCTTCTTCACCAGATCCACCATCAAGTGACAGTGACAGTAGCATTTGATTGTGTTCAATACTTGCTCTACAGTAAATCGCTGAGCCATTTAAAGTTTTGCTGATGATACTTCCTATTCTTTTGTTTTCTGCCTGCGGTAACTATGAGTGAAACGTCACTTCATCATTGTGTATCAGACATTGCCACCTTGTGGAATAAAGGTGAACTGCATTTATTCAGTCAACAAAGATTCAATTACTGTTGTGCAGAAAAAATAAACTTCCACTGTTACACACCACGGGTCGTTAGCGACCCTATAAAATGTTTGTATTATTTTAAGGAATACTAAGAAGATTGATGTCTAACTTTAAAAAATGAATGAGGAGGAGGGTAGTGAATGACGTAAGGTATGCGACCCAAGACTATAGACCCAAGGTATGTGTTTAAGGGTTAATCGTTAAAAACAAAATTGAGATCTCGATTTAAACACCCACACGATCTCATTCCTAAAAGACAACGATTCGGCCATGTCTATTAACCCTTTGACAAAGTCACAGAGGAACATTCAAATCTGCGTTAGCACTGCCGTTGACCCAGAGAGAGCAGTTAGGCTATCTAGGTATGAAACAGCTTTTCAACCTCACAGTATCGTTATTTCCGTGTTACAAATATTCAAATTATAATGGAAGTACTGGAATAAAAGCTTATATTTCTGATATAAAACTGATGTCTACAGAAGCCATCAAAATAGAGCGAATCACCTACTGAAAGTAACTTGGAGATTTTAAATAACAATTGTATTGATTACATTGTTACACCAGTAGGTGGCGACAAGCGACTGTTATAAAATTTACTTGAAATGTAATCATTAGACGCGTTTCCATGGAAGGAACTTTCCCCAGGAACTAGGGACTTTGGGGTGGCACTCGAAGTGTTTTGACCACAGGGACCCAGGGTCTAAATGAAATTCTGGGTAAAAATTTCCCCCTCAAAAAGTCCCTGCTCACGAGGTAGTACTTTTCAAAGTTCACAAACTTTGGGGGTGGGACTTGGGCGCTGAACAGTTAAAGTCTGTTGCGGTGTGTGCAGTAAGAGTTGTTTGCTATTCGAATCAACAATGAAGTTTAAAAAATACGACAGATGGACCGACGACGAGGTTCAGGCTTTATTAAGCTTATATGCCGAGAACCGGAAAGTTGCACGCAGTCCTACGTCATCGGAATAATTTGCCTAATCTTCACGGTACTTTAGACCACGATGGAAACGCAGACAGCAACAGGTCTGGGTAAAAAAGTTCCTGGGACAAACTGAACGAAAAGAGATTTGTTCAGAAAAGCTGATTCATCCAGATTCACTCAGTCTGAGTGAGTCACTGAATCATTCATTTAAACCAATAAAAAAAAAATATAATAATAATAATAATAAACTAATTTAAATTAATTAAACATTTAAAATAGACTGCAGCAATTAACATTTTGTCAAACCCTCTAGTAAATTACATATTATTTTATTTAGTTTATCTGTTCAGAATTGTGATCTCTATTTGATTCTCAATTTATCCAGAATCGTGAAGCTCTAAGTTTCAAGAAGCATTTCAATTTAATGACTCCAAAAATTGTCATGTGATGTAACCATCAAGAAATAACATTTTCATTACAACTGTATGAGTAAAAAATTATCCTTAAAAGTTTTAAAACTATAGTTTTCAAGGTAAAAGTTATGTTTTACCAGAACTATGAACTATCTATATATCTATATCTATATATCTATATCTATATATCTATATCTATATATAGTTTTGAGTTGAGGAGTTGCACCACATTTTCACATAAAATTGTCACATAATGAAGAAAAAAAGTTGTTGGCAGTTACTTTATGCACCCCCAAAAATATTAGATATTAAAAACATGTTGGTCATAGAAGAGATGTCTTCAAGTCATTGTATGTGAATGGCACAATTTTTTTGAATAGATCCAGACAAAAAAAAAAAAAAAAAAAAAAAGCTGCCATCAACAGATTCTCACTCATCTCAATGCCAGTTACTCAGCAAACTAATTGACTTTAAAATCATGTAATTTTGCACTTGCCTAGTTGATCCCAGAATCCCATGACAGTCTGACATGAAGCAAAACACCATAGATGATGGTGCAGGTCTGTGTTTACAGAGAGCCTGTGAATCAGTGCTATAGCAAACACGGCTAATCCAACAGCTCACAACAGGAACATGACAAATCTTAACCCAAGATGAAGTCCTGGCAAAGTAGATCAAGATGTGGGCTATAAGTGCTCAACTTTAAAGCTGCATGATCCACGTGGAGAGGATCAAAGCTGGATTTGTGTTGATCCCTACACATCAACACTGTTAATAATATTGTCATCCCAGACCTCTTGCTCTTTTAATGGGCTAAGTCTTGGCTAAGTGACGACAACACCACCAGGATGCAGTTTGAAATGCTTGCCAGAGGGATAGAGAGGGAGCCGCCACATGTGACGGCTTTCCAAGAGAGAAAGTTTTTACTGCAAGTGCACAGCTGGAGCGCACAGCTGGACCGATCGCAAGCGTGCAGCTGCGATGACCTGAGGCTCACAAAGACTATCTGTGCCCGCTCAGAGACTACGGATTGTGCCAAATCAGTACCAGCCGGGCCAGTTCAACCAAATGTTAGTACATACAAGTGGCACCACAGGATCACTGGCTTCCCGAGAGCACAGGTGCGAGGAAAAGCTTCAAAACCCGCCCAGTGTTGCTGGCACAGTCTAGAGATGACGCCCAGCCCAAAGGACACAGAGGACGTCCAGAAAAAAAGTAAAACCTAGTGTAAACACAAGGGACAGAATATCGAAGAATGTGCTCTAAACAAAGCTTTCTAATAACATGTTTTTACTCTCACGTTGATATTCGTTATCCAAAGCAAGGAAGTAAGCAGAACAATTTCAACCTAAAATAAAAACTATGACAGCATCACTGATTCTCTTTACACTTCCACTGACACTTATTAAGCGATTTTAACACCTTCATTTAAACCTGTCTGCTTCTGTAATTAATGTAATGCCACAGGCAATAATTACATGCACTGCTACATTATCTGCTAAAGGAGGAAATTGATCTAGGCAGGCAAAGCTGGGGGGCAGACGGGGTGTTGACACCCAGCAGATAATATCTGGTGCCATAAGGAACAAAAAAGGAAGAAAAAAAAAAATGGCATACTGTACACTGTAAACCATGCTCAAAATAATTAATTGGTTTGAGTAGAGCCAACTCAAATTAAACAAATTAGTTTAATCAAATTAACTCTTATGAGTATTTAGAACTTTATTTTTCTTTTGAGTTCACAAAACTGACACATTTTAAGTAATCTGAATTGTTTCATTTTAGTTTTATGAACTTGCTTAAATTTAACTGAAACTGGGCTGGGATTTCTATTTCCCAGCATGCTTTTCCACGACACTCAAAAGGTAGAGTAAACACTAAAATTAAGTGTTATATAAGGGTTTTTTTTGTGCAAGATTAATGTTAAGATTTAGTAGTTTTGTTTAATGTTTTGTTAGGCTAGTTTAGAAGAGTTTCTGTTATGTTTTTAGGTTAAGTTTTTTTTAGGTTTTTTAGTGGGGTTACCATCATGGTGATGAGTGGAGCATGAGCTTAGTTTGAGAACAGATATATATTAAATGTCTTCTATTGCTGTACTCATTCAGCAAGAGCTGCTAATGATATCAAAGCATTGTTACCAATTAGCAAGGTAGCATTTAATGAATTAGCTAGTTAAAGCTAGCCAAGTTTCCACTACTAAAAATATTTAAATTGAGATTACATAATAATTTCATAAATTAGCTTACTCAAATATTTCAAGTTAAGAGCAATTAAAATGTATGAGTACAAAATAAAAATCTGCAAGTTCTGCTTGCTTAGACTTAAAATGTATTAACTTAAAAAAAAAATTGTAACTGATGACTTAAAATATTTAGAATTTTTTTTAATTAAAGAAAGAAAGAAATGTATACTTTTATTCAGGAAGGACACATTATTTCTTAAGGACCATGTGACACTGATGGCTTATTTTAAATTGTAATAAGATTTCACAATATTACAATTTTTATTGTATCTTTCATCAAAGAAATACAGCCTTGGTGAACAAAAGAGAATTCTCTCAAAAGCATTTAAAAATCATACTGAGCCCAAATTTTTGAATGGTAGCATGTAGGCTATCTGCTAAAAAAAATATTTTGGCAACATTTACAATAGCAAATAAAGCTAACAGACATGGACTAAGACTTACAAACTGAAGTTCTTTAAAACTGAAGTGTGTAATTTCTGCACTTGAAATTGCAAAAAT
This sequence comes from Rhinogobio ventralis, assembly GCA_039654625.1. Classification (NCBI taxonomy): domain Eukaryota; kingdom Metazoa; phylum Chordata; class Actinopteri; order Cypriniformes; family Gobionidae; genus Rhinogobio; species Rhinogobio ventralis. The sequence goes on from CM077209.1 coordinate 28,342,413, forward strand.
AACGATTGTTTCCAAACAAGTTTAACTAATTCCTATTAGTTAATCTTTTACAGCTAAACGCAACAGACCAGGGGCCTCATTTATAAAGACGTGTCATGCATATATGATCCTAAATGTGAACCTACAACAGGTGACAACAGTTTCTGCCTTTATAAACCCCAATTTATTCCTTACTTTTGATGTAGGATAAAATCCATGGAATTTAGAATCAAATCCAACCATACATGCGTTTATAAATGAGGCACCAGACTCCTCAGTCAATTTTTTTCAAACTGTAAAAATGACAATATTTTCACGTAACAACTTCTGAAGCACACTGGAGTTGCACTCGACTAGATGAAGAGATGTTTGCCACCAAGATAAGAAAAAGCCGAAACTTCTCACTTATTTTGGTGGTAAGGAAGATAAGAGAAGACAGGGACGAGCACATCAGACAAGGAAAAGTTGAGAATCCCCCCTGAGTAAGTGAGTTTAGATGTGAGATAAGGGGGCTGGGTGGTGAGAAGGCTATAAAGGGTGGAGAAGAACATGAAACTCTGTGTCTGTGTGTGTGTGTGTGTGTGTATATGTGTGTGTGTGTGCGTGTGTGTGCGTGTGTGCGTGTGTGTGTGTGTGTGTGAGAGAGAGAGAAAAAAAATCACTTGCAGTCAAGAACTCATCATAAATTGGCAAGGTTGCACTCAGAGGTGAGAGACTGAGAAACTGCAGAAAGTAATTTATATATACATGCCGCACTGGCCCGCACATGTGCAGAATTTCAATAAGCTGCTCGCACAGTGACTCTGTAAACTTCTGACTCTCTTAGAAAACTCATCTGATCTCTGTTACTGCCTCTACCGCACACAGACAATGATAACCCACCCCCCCTGACTCAACCCAGAAATGAGGACAATGAAAAGCAGAAAATCATTTCTTACATGACTTAAGATGCTTTCCCTCATGAGTTTATGATGCAACAGTTTTAAAGAGAGGATAAGTAACTGAATGCATTGCACACATTCATCAAATCGCTGAGGCTTAGCAGCACAAGCTCTGACACACTGCGCCATAGTGCTCATTTGGGCTCGAATTCTGCTCGCAACACTTCTCCTTTCACGCTCTTCTCACTGAAAATGCTGTCCTATTTCTCACTTAAAAATAAAGGTTCCAAAAGTTTTTTTGCAAAGATGCCATTAAAGAGGCTACCAAAAAAAAAAAACTTTCAGTGAATGTTTTTTAGAACTGTTATTTTCTTAGTGTGAAGAGGGGGGGGGGGGGTGGATGCCTCCTCCTCAGACCATAATGAGGCCCACTCAGAGTCACTCTGGGTGGCAAGAGAATTCAATTTCCAATTTCAATATCTCAGGAAGTCTGGAAATTTCAGCTCCTGGAGCTCAGACCTCCAGGGGCTAAACAGCTGATGCCGAAGCCCACTTGGGCTCACTCTGGTCGGTCAGAGAGGTCAAATTTGACCATGATGGATCACTGAAAGTCTGGACTTAGAAAAGTTTCAGCTCCTGGAGGTCTGAGCTCCAGGGGCTTCATGGCTGATGCCTAAGCCCTCTTGGGCTCACACTGTTCGGCCAGAACATTTTTCCACTGTAAATAATCTTTTGTGTAGTGGAAAGGTTCCATGGAGGTTAAAGGTTCTTCATGGAACCATCAATGCCAATAAAGAAACTTTATTTTTAAGAGAGTATATAAAAACATACACAGTGCATGGCACCCAACAGACAGCTTCTTGTCTACAATCAAAAATATGCATTTGACATTAATGTTGTGATATGACTCAATTATTTTTTGACCCAGAAAACACGCTACATGCAGCATAACATACACTGACTGGACATGCTTGTGTTTTTAGACCAAGAGCTCATTCATGTGATTTAAAGGACCAATGGGGGAAGATGCTGAGCTCATACTTCCCTCAAGACACAAAAGTGACTCAACGACATGAGGATAAAGACTGTCACTGCAACAAAACACATTTTCATCTGGACTCCACACGACCCGCATGCATCAGAAATACCCTCAACTACAAAGTCAAGGAAATATATGCATGAAAAAGATGAAGACTTTGAGCTTCTGATAGTTTTTCAAATGAAAAGGAAGGAACTATTTCCTTCCCAGAGGGCATGGAAGTCTCTACTGCTTACAGATGTCATTTCATCCTCAATTTTTTCAAAGTTCTTCAAAATAAACCACAATATATAAATACAATAAAGAATTGCTGGTAGATCAAGTCTCATTTAGAGCTGCAACAACTAATTCAATGATAAATTAAAAATAAAAATCTACAGAAGTGAATCTCTATGGTAGATGAACACCATCCTGAAATCACAGTAGAATTAAGATTCTGTGTACTAATTTAATTTGAAGAAGATAAATATGGGAATATTATGACAGTTTGACACTTACAATTACAGAAGCAAAGAAAATCACTACATTTTGATATTACTGCACGATTTTACAACAGTAATGAAATATATTAATAGAATGCTTCATATTTCAATCAGATTTTTTTTTTCATGTTTGTGTATTGCTGCTACCCAGTGTTTTTTATATGTTTTCTTTGTAACTGTCAATTTTTGTATGAGTCATCTTAATAACACAACGGGCACACATAACTTCCTTTCATACATTTACATTTTAAAGGGACCGTTCATTCAAAAATGTAAAAAAATATTTTTTTTATAAATAACTAAAAAAAATAAAGCCATCGTTTACTCACGTGCGTGAAACACAAAAGGAGATGTTAGGCCAAAGACAAACTGTCACGCTTCAGTCACCATTCACTTTCATTGTATCATTTTTGCCTACAATGTAAGTAAACGGTGACTGAGACTGTCCCTCTGTCTCACATCTCCTTTTGTGTTCAACTGAAGAAAGAATGTCATATGGGTTTGTAACGACATGAGGGCGAGTAATATGCATTATAATAACGTCATAGGCAACAAAATGACAGAATTGGGTGATTTGTCCCTTTAAGTGAACATTTATTTCACTCACACAGTGGCGTGCTATACAAATCAAAGCAAAGTATTATTCCAAAGTCTATCAGGAGCTTCCATTAAATAAATTAAATCGTTTAAATAAGTTTCAAAGAACATTAAAGCTTATGCTTTTCTATATTGCTGGTCTTTCCTAAAGAGACAATAGAGAAGTCATTGTCATTGTGCAGAACTCTCTAATGCACCTTTCTCGACATAAACCGTATGAATTATAAAAATACAACCACTGATGTTTAAAACACTCTTTTGACCCCATAGAGCCAATGTTTTAATGCGTGTCTGGAACAAAACACACATGAAGTAAAGCAGTCAGTCATGCACCGAGCTCTGTCAAACTCTCCACCCGCTGCGATCTGTCTGTTCGAGCTCAATAGAGGGGCTATTCACGAATCACGATTGTCTTACAACTGCACACTACAGCGCTTAAACTTCAACCAGCAAGAATGAAACAGCACGAAGTGGCCTGTGGTCGCACCGACAACAGATTATCATCAGAGGAAACGGCGACGCGCAATAAAACGTACAGACCTGAAGCGGCGAGGCGACTTTTCCTCCTTCCAGGGATTGATGTTTGGGAGTTTGTTGCAGTCGGTCGCTCCCTCCCTTTCTCTAGCGCACTAGAATGATAGTGCTGATGTTGTTTTCACTTCCTCTTTCCTCCTCCTCCCGGCTGCTCATTGGCTCCGCTGTTTCAGTCATCCACCAATAACAGCACAGTAAATCCTGATCATTCAATAGACCGATAAAAGAGCATCAGTGTACTTTCTCAGTCTGTGATGCCTGCTTTTGTTTCTTAATATAAAATAGTTTTCGGTATGATTAAAGGGATAGTTCACCCAAAAAAAACCCCGGAGCCATGTGGAATACGTTTATAATGGATGGATGCACTTTTTTGGGCTTCAAATTTTGTGCTCCGTTCACTAATTAGCCAGGACATTTAAAAAAAAAAAAACTCTGATTGTATTTGTCTGAAAGACAATAATGTCATATACACCTAGGATGGCTTGAGGGTGAGTGAATCATGGGATAATTTACATTTTTGGGTGAACTATCCCTTTAAGTGCAAAGTATAACAAGACAGGGACTTTCATAAAAATGTTTTGTTAGGCCTATATATTTACAAAAGAACATTAAATAACATTACTACATTTTAAGGTGTTCAACTGATATATATTCTTATTTTTTTAAAAGCCTGAATTAATGCCAGCATGTCTTTATATACTGACAGAAGAAGAAAATAGGATTGAAACAGAACATCATTGCCTGGCAATTAGTCTTCAGGGCATAGTTGGCATTTTTTAAATATCTGTCCATCAGATCTTAACATCCTCACAATGTCCACACACACATACAGGTAATAGATTATCTGTCCCACACAAGGTGATGTATTAACCACCCCATGCTGACATCATTTGCCTACTCCATTTTGATGATTAGATAGGGGATGTAATTCTATAAAAGCCTTTAAAGAATGTCTAGAATTCTGTTAAGCAATGCACATGATGTCAAAGATTATGTAAACCAAAATCCAGTCTACATGCAATGTCACTGAGCTTCAGTCCATGACAGCAGAGGTGATGTTACCTTTAGTTTGTCTCTATATAAAAACCATTATGCAAATAAACATCATGGGTCAATCTCTGCACCAGCTCTTCTCTGAATGCTGTGACATACTTTTGAATTATTATTTTTGGAACTGTGTGAAATGATGAACAACTCTAGTTCTTTAGGAAATGAAACTGCTGAAAAACAAACCCATACTCTGCATCACAAAATCTGCATTGATGATTACATCAAATGCACTTTCTGTGATATATGATTCTGATTTAATATACTTTAAAATTATATTTGTCTGAAATTCACATAATAAATAAATGTAATTGGTGTATATGATGTTTTGTAATTCATTTTAATATTTTGTCATTTATTCTATTGTAAATATACACTATATAGCCAAAAGTATAGGGACACACCCCTCCAAATCATTGAATTCAGATGTTCCAATCACTTCCATGGCCAAAGGTGTATAAAATCAAGCACCTAGGCATGCAGACTGCTTCTACAAACATTTGTGAAAGAATGAGTCGCTCTCAGGAGCTCAGTGAATTAAAGTGTGGTACCATGATAGGTTGCCACCTGTGCAATAAGTCCATGCGTGAAATTTCCTCACTACTAAATATTCTTCGGTCAACTGGTAGTGGTATTATAACAAAGTGGAAGCAATTGGGAATAACAGCAACTCAGCCACAAAGTGGTAGGCCACGTAAAATCACAGAGCGGGATCAACGCATGCTGAGGCGCACATTGCGCAGAAGTTGCCAACTTTCTGTAGAGTCAATAGCTACAGACCTCCAAACTTTGTGTGGCCTTCAGAATGGGATTCCATGGCCGAGCAGCTGCACTGCAAAGCGTCGGATGCAGTGATGTAAAGCCACTGGACTCTAGAGCAGTGGAGATATGTTCTCTAGAGTGACGAATCACGCCTCTCTGTCTGGCAATCCAATGGATGAGTCTGTGTTTGGCAGATGCAAGGAGAACGGTACTTGCCGGACTGCACTGTGCCAAGTGTAAAGTTTGGTGGAGGGGGGATTATGGTGTGGGGTTGTTTTTCAGGGGTTGGGCTTGGCCCTTTAGTTCCAGTGAAAGGAACTCTTAATGCTTCAGCATACCAAGACATTTTGGACAATTTCACGCTCCCAACTTTGTGGGAACAGTTTGGGGATGGCCCCTTCCTGTTCCAACATCACTGCGCACCAGTGCACAAAGCAAGGTCCATAAAGACATGGATGAGCGAGTTTGGTGTGGAGGAACTGACCTCAACCCGATAGAACACCTTTGGGATGAATTAGAGCAGAGACTGCAGGCCAGGCCTTCTTGTCCAACATCAGTGCCTGACCTCACAAATGCAAAGAATGGTCAAAAATTCCCATAAACACACTCCTAAACCTTGTGGAAAGCCTTCCCAGAAGAGTTGAAGCTGTTATAGCTGCAAAGGGTGGGCCGACTCCGTATTAAACCCTACGGATTAAGAATGGGATGTCATTAAAGTTCATGTGCATGTAAAGGCAGGCATCCCAAAACTTTTGGCAATATAGTGTATATACACTCACCTAAAGGATTATTAGGAACACCATACTAATACTGTGTTTGACCCCCTTTCGCCTTCAGAACTGCCTTAATTCTACGTGGCATTGATTCAACAAGGTGCTGAAAGCATTCTTTAGAAATGTTGGCCCATATTGATAGGATAGCATCTTGCAGTTGATGGAGATTTGTGGGATGCACATCCAGGGCACGAAGCTCCTGTTCCACCACATCCCAAAGATGCTCTATTGGGTTGAGATCTGGTGACTGTGGGGGCCATTTTAGTACAGTGAACTCATTGTCATATTCAAGAAACCAATTTGAAATGATTCGAGCTTTGTGACATGGTGCATTATCCTGCTGGAAGTAGCCATCAGAGGATGGGTACATGGTGGTCATAAAGGGATGGACATGGTCAGAAACAATGCTCAGGTAGGCCGTGGCATTTAAACGATGCCCAATTGGCACTAAGGGGCCTAAAGTGTGCCAAGAAAACATCCCCCACACCATTACACCACCACCACCAGCCTGCACAGTGGTAACAAGGCATGATGGATCCATGTTCTCATTCTGTTTACGCCAAATTCTGACTCTACCATCTGAATGTCTCAACAGAAATCGAGACTCATCAGACCAGGCAACATTTTTCCAGTCTTCAACTGTCCAATTTTGGTGAGCTCGTGCAAATTGTAGCCTCTTTTTCCTATTTGTAGTGGAGATGAGTGGTACCCGGTGGGGTCTTCTGCTGTTGTAGCCCATCCGCCTCAAGGTTGTGCGTGTTGTGGCTTCACAAATGCTTTGCTGCATACCTTGGTTGTAACGAGTGGTTATTTCAGTCAAAGTTGCTCTTCTATCAGCTTGAATCAGTCGGCCCATTCTCCTCTGACCTCTAGCATCAACAAGGCATTTTTGCCCACAGGACTGCCGCATACTGGATGTTTTTCCCTTTTCACACCATTCTTTGTAAACTCTAGAAATGGTTGTGCGTGAAAATCCCAGTAACTGAGCAGATTGTGAAATACTCAGACCGGCCCGTCTGGCACCAACAACCATGCCACGCTCAAAATTGCTTAAATCACCTTTCTTTCCCATTCTGACATTCAGTTTGGAGTTCAGGAGATTGTCTTGACCAGGACCACACCCCTAAATGCATTGAAGCAATTGCCATGTGATTGGTTGATTAGATAATTGCATTAATGAGAAATTGAACAGGTGTTCCTAATAATCCTTTAGGTGAGTGTATATATATATATATATATATATATATATATATATATACACACACACATATATATATATATATATATATATATATATATATATATATACACACACACACGCACCATTTACGATAAAATAAAAAATTAAATACAAAACATTACATTAATGGTATGTATATGTACACCATTTACATTATATATATATATATATATATATATATATATATATATATATACTCCATTTACAATTATTTTATAGAATTCTATAGATAACACTTTTTTATAGAATTTTATTTTATTTTATAGAATTGTAAATGATGTCTATCTATACACCAATTAAAAATAAAATTACTAATTGCATAAATTATATATATATATATATATATATATATATATATATATATATATACCATTTATTTGATTTGTAATTGGTATATGTGATAATGTTTTTTAATTTATTTTATTTAATAAAATGCATATTTTTGTAGGCAAAACTGTTGTGCTGGAATTTTCTGTCACAAATTAACTTTAAATTACGCTTGTCTTATCAGAGTAAACCCAAATTTAAAATCTATTTAAACTTAGTAATTCAGCAAAGCATTGAGGAGAACAGTGGGGAACTCATTTGTGAGATTCCCGGCTTGTCAGATAAAAAGGGAACATGTCACATACACATACGTTCCTAATGGCCCTGGCCAGATCAAAACAAAGGGAGATACAATGAAAAGAGAGGAACTAAAAAGGAAACATGAGAATCAAGCTTTTATTACCAGTATGAACACATTCTAAAGCAATTAAGCTAACAACTTGAAAATCAAATAAAGCCCTGATAGTCAGTCATAGACTGTATTTTGAAGTTGATTTGATGTTTATATTATTAATATTAAGGAATAATTCATTATTGTTTTTTTTTAAAAGCCCACATTTAAATAGTCTCTAATTGAATCAGCATTATGAAGAGCTCCTTTGATGATGTGATGCACTATTTATCTTGATACAAAATGGCACATGTACTCCAACGACAACCACGGGACTCTGGATTTCAGCGACGAGATCAAAGGAAAAGCATCTTTTCCCTTCTCAATTTACCTCTCTGCTGATGTGAATGATGTGCAAACCATTGTCACCCATTCAAGAGGTGCTAATTGGCTGCACTTACGTACCACAGCCAGATGCAGAAGCCCCCAAAGACTTTGATGGAAATAGAGGATGTGAATTCACACTTGTAATTTGAGTTACAAGATGCTCAAAGCTCTTCATGAAATATCAGATTACCACAAAAAGAAACTGTAAATGCTGAAAAGTCATTGATTTATTCGCATGACAGTTATGGACGTCACTGTTCACGGCAGCAGATGGCATGTATCATAAGCTCTCATCAGTTGTTTTCACAATGACACACTCTCAAAATGTAAATCAACATACATTCAGAAACTGTGTTTATTCAGACTTCAATCCAATAAGCCCAAGGAACAAACAGTCTGATAAGGAACAGCTATAGGAAATCTAATAAAGATGCACATATCCTAAGCATTCCATGCGACAGCTGGGATTAAATGCATCCATGCATTATTAAGCAGATCTGAAGATGGCCTGGGGAACTGATGGGAAGTCTCCTGTGTATATTTGATAGGGCTGACACACTATTGCAGAGCTTCTATTAATGAGCACTGAGACACCCAGACCACTGGCCCCTGTTTCAGTCTGAGTCTGAGTCATCGCTAGCCTTGGCCTTGTGCTGCTTCTTTTTCTTCTTGTGTTTCTTCTTTTCTTTCTTCTTCTTCTCCTTTTTCTTCTTCTTCTTTCGGTTGTGATCCGAGGAGGCAGAGGAAGACGAGGTGGAGTCAGAGTCGGAGGTGGTGTCTTGAAGCAGCTGTTTCAACTGCTGGATCCTACAGTGAGGAGAAAAGATACATCAAAATTATTTTCTATGCAGACAAAAAAAAAAAGGCAAACAAACTATAGATAATAGATCTCATAAAAACATTCAACATGAAAAAATACACATCTCGTTTAAAGTAGTCCTATTACAGGTTAAAATATAAAATTAAATTTAGTTTACAAACAATATGTATAATATAATATTTATAACAATATTTATATGCATATATTCATTCTCTCTCTCTCTCTCTCTCTCTCTCTCTCTCTCTCTCTCTCTCACACACACACACACACACACACACACACACACACACACACACACATAAAGGATTATTAGGAACACCTGTTCAATTTCTCATTAATGCAATTATCTAATCAACCAAACACATGGCAGTTGCTTCAATGCATTTAGGGGTGTGGTCCTGGTCAAGACAATCTCCTGAACTCCAAACTGAATGTCAGAATGGGAAAGAAAGGTCATTTAAGCTATTTTTAGCGTGGCATGGTTGTTGGTGCCAGACGGGCCGGTCTGAGTATTTCACAATCTGCTCAGTTACTGGGATTTTCACGCACAACCATTTCTAGAGTTTACAAAGAATGGTGTGAAAAGGGAAAAACATCCAGTATGCGGCAGTCCTGTGGGCGAAAATGCCTTGTTGATGCTAGAGGTCAGAGGAGAATGGGCCGACTGATTCAAGCTGATAGAAGAGCAACTTTGACTGAAATAACCACTCGTTACAACCGAGGTATGCAGCAAAGCATTTGTGAAGCCACAACACGCACAACCTTGAGGCGGATGGGCTACAACAGCAGAAGACCCCACCGGGTACCACTCATCTCCACTACAAATAGGAAAAAGAGGCTACAATTTGCACGAGCTCACCAAAATTGGACAGTTGAAGACTGGAAAAATGTTGCCTGGTCTGATGAGTCTCGATTTCTGTTGAGACATTCAGATGGTAGAGTCAGAATTTGGCGTAAACAGAATGAGAACATGGATCCATCATGCCTTGTTACCACTGTGCAGGCTGGTGGTGGTGGTGTAATGGTGTGGGGGATGTTTTCTTGGCACACTTTAGGCCCCTTAGTGCCAATTGGGCATCGTTTAAATGCCACGGCCTACCTGAGCATTGTTTCTGACCATGTCCATCCCTTTATGACCACCATGTACCCATCCTCTGATGGCTACTTCCAGCAGGATAATGCACCATGTCACAAAGCTCGAATCATTTCAAATTGGTTTCTTGAATATGACAATGAGTTCACTGTACTAAAATGGCCCCCACAGTCACCAGATCTCAACCCAATAGAGCATCTTTGGGATGTGGTGGAACGGGAGCTTCGTGCCCTGGATGTGCATCCCACAAATCTCCATCAACTGCAAGATGCTATCCTATCAATATGGGCCAACATTTCTAAAGAATGCTTTCAGCACCTTGTTGAATCAATGCCACGTAGAATTAAGGCATTAAGAATTAAGAATTAAGTTCTGAAGGCGAAAGGGGGTCAAACACAGTATTAGTATGGTGTTCCTAATAATCCTTTAGGTGAGTGTATATATGTATACATGTATGTACGCATGTGTGCGTGAGTGCGTGCATGCATATGTATATGTATATATATATATATGTGTGTATGTACGTACACATACATACATGCATACATACATGCATCTCTCTCTTTCTGTCTCTCTCTATATATATATACATATACAGTTGTGGTCAGAATTATTGGCACCCCTGGTAAATATGATCAAATATGGCTGTAAAAATAAATATGCATTGTTTATCCTTTTGATATTTTATTTAAAAAAAATTAACATTTACTTGAAGTAAAAGAATTGAAAGTGGGGGGTAAATCACATTTTGAAATAAATGCTTTTCTCCAAAACATGTTGGCCACAATTATTGGCACCCTTTTATTAAATACTTTTTGCAACCTTCTTTTGCCAAGATAACAAGCTCTGAGTCTACTCCTATAAAGCCTGATGAGTTTAGAGAACACCTGACAAGAGATCAGAGACCATTCCTCCATACAGAAACTCTCCAGATCCTTCAGATTCCCAGATCCATGTTGGTGCTTCTCTTCAGTTCACACCACTCATTTTCTATAGGGTTCAGGTCAGGGGACTGGGATGGTCATGGCAGAAGCTTCATTTTGTGTTCAGTGACACATTTGTGTGATGATTTTGATGTTTGTTTTGGATTGTTGTCCTGATGGAAGATCCAGCCACGGCCCATTATAAGATTTCTAGCAGAGGCCGTCAGGTTTTGATTTTTTATCTGTTGGTATTTGCTAGAATCCATTATACATGTATCTGAGCAAGATGTCCAGGACCTCCAGCGAAAAAAATAGGCCCACAACATTAAAGATCCAGCTGTATTTTTAACCGTGGACATGGGGTATTTTTTATCCCGGTTTGCTGCCAAAAAGCTCTTTTTATAGTTTCATCTGACCACAGAACCAGGTCCCTTTTGAATTTCCAGTCGTGTCTGACAACTGAATATGCTGGAGTTTGTTTCTGGATGAGCAAGAAGGATTTTTCTTGAATTCCTCCCAAACAACATGTGGTGATGTAGGGGTTGTTTGATTTGATTTTTTTTAGGCTTTCTGACCCCAAGACTCAAATAATCTCTGCCATTCTCCATCTGTGATCCTTTGGCCACTCAAACTCTCCTCCTCGCCGTGCATTAGGACGATATGGACACATGTCCTCTTTCAGGCAGATTCGTAACATCTTTAGTTGATTGGAACTTCTTAATTATTGCCCTGATGGTGGAAATGGGGATTTTCAATGCTTTAGCTATTTTCCTACAGCCACTTTCTATTTTGTGAAGCTCAACAATCTTTCAGAACTATATTCTTTGGCTTTACTCATTGTGATGAATGATTAAGGGAATTTGGCCTTTGTGTTTCCTCATATTTATACTCCTGTGGAACAAGACATCATAGCTGTTCTTAGTCACCCAGGTGTGCTAAAATTTTTAAATATTAATTTAGATTAGATTTTTGCCAAATGTAGCAATTTTTTTAATGATAGATCAAAAGGATAAACAATGCAGATTTATTTTTACAGCCATCTTTGATCATATTTACCAGGGGTGCCAATCATTCTTTGTAAAACATAAGTATATGTATGCATGTACGTACGTATGTATATATGTGTATATGTGTATATATATATATATATATATATATATATATAAAAATATAAATGTGTTGTAAATATAATATATACTGTATGTGTGTGTGCGCGCACGCATGCATGTATGTATATACATATTCACAACACATTTATAATAATAATAATATTTAATATACACCCACATGTGTGTGTATATTAAATATTATTAATATAAATGTTATAAATAATAAATATTTATGTATATAATCTTATATATACACAAATAATATTATCATTTACATACATATTTATAATAATGAATCATATACATTTATATACACATTTGTGTGTATGTATGCATGTATGTATATAAATATTATTTTTATAAATATTTAATATATAAATGTACATACATATATAAATATATTATTTTTATAAATATTTAATATATAAATGTAAATACATCACATACACTTCACCTTTGAGCAATTGGATTTATTTGAACTGATTTTATTTAGCTATTAATTTGGGCAACATAAGAGGAAGCAGCAAACACAAGCACCTTCTGACAGCCTGTGCCACACTGACCTAAAACTATTAACAATTCATCAGATCACTGCTGTTCAGAGGGTTCACATCCTCAAACAGAACCACACAAACCCGTTTTAGCTTTGCTTTCATTCACTACATGCTGTGAAGACTGCATCAATGTTACAGCGGCTGCTTTCTGACTTTCAACTTTTTTTTTTTAACAAGCTACTCCTTGTTTTCCAACATCCTGCTGAAAAATTCAAATTGCCATTCTCAGGGGAATGTTTAGTAACAGTTCTGTGGCATAAATGTGGAGCTCAGCAATGTACGAACATAATAATCTGTCAAAACGGCCCACAATGAGTTTACATCCCACATAACGGTTTCTAATTACTCCCATGTAGCAAGAGCTCTTGTCACTACATAGCAGAAGATAATCACAGTGGAGTAAAGAGTTACGTTATCGTCTGCAACAGGGTTCTTTTGTTGAACTGACACGATTCATCAACACTGGCCTCTGAGAGACCTCAATATTAATAAGCAGATCCAGCAGAGGCTCAACATTATTAAAAGTTCCTCATCTCATAGACACACACTACCGTTCATAAGTTTGGGGTTAGTTAGAGTTTCTTTTTTAGTAAGAAGCATTACATTGATCAAAAGTGACAGTAAAGACATTTATGTTGTTACAAAAGATTTCCATTTCAAATAAATGCTGTTCTTTAGAACTTTCTATTCATCAAAGAATCCTGAAAAAACAAAATAATGTTTCTTGAGCAGCAAATCCGCATATTAAGAGTGATTTCTGATGGATCATGAGACACTGAAGAGTGGAGTAATGATGCTGAAAATTCAGCTTTGCCATCACTGGAATAAATTAATTTTAAAATATTTTCACAATATTATTGTTTGTATTTATCAAAGAAATTCAGCTTTGGTGAGCATGAGAGACTTCTTTTCAAAAATCGTACTGATTCCAAACTTTTGAACGGTACTGTACATCATATTGATTGATTGTAAATTGTGTCTATCCTTATTGCATTTGAATGTCATTTCAATGCAACATGGACTGATAAAATTTTATTTGAGTTTCCAAAACATGATGGCACAGTTTCAATATTTAAAAACTTGACGTACCTTGTCTCTTTTTCATTGCGTTTGTTTTCTCGAATGATATCGTACATTGGATCCTCATGTGCCTGAGAAAGAATCACAGATATTATACGAACGTTCATAAACAGTTCAGGTCTAATTTGAAATGAAAGTAAAATATTTTATAGCTTCAGTTATAGTTAATTTTTTAATGTTGTGCTGTCAATATGGTAGTCGTTGTGGACTTATACTTACACCTAGTGGTTTGGATGCAACATCACACAAAAATAAAAGTTACATTTTTTTAAATAAGGGGAGTAACAGAAATAACTGACCAAACCTCATAATCACATGATGACATAATCTGGGCAATTGGCCAAATTACATATTCATAAATGCAAGTTTACTAATAAAAAAAAAAAACAGTATTAGAGACTCTTGAATATGAAAGTAATTATTTAATATATTTATACCAAACTGTGCTTTTATTCATATTTTTATATTATTATTTCCCTGACACCTTATATTTTTGTATTTATTTTTTTAGTCGTTTTTCTCTTTTTTCTATTTTATTTTCGTATGCATAATTGTGTAATGTTTGAATGAAAGTGCATGTATAATGTTAAAGTTTATTCAATACATTTTTTCACACAACTACATGGCATGAGAGATAAAAAAAGAAGGTTGTTTATTTTTTTAATACAGAGCCGTAACCACAATAGACAATAGATGACAAGTCCCCCCGAATAATTTGAAATCCCCAAATTGTCCCCCCTCAATATTTGATATTCTTGATGCTGCTCTGCTGTACTCCATTACACACCGCTCTGTTTGTTGCTAGGATGACAAAAGTTAAATGTTACATTTTTAGGTTGGTTTGCCTCAATGGTCTAACAACGCTCGTCACTGTCAGAATGAGTGAGATGGCCAATCAAATCAAAGAAGGCGGGGTTTACTGTGGGAATTACAACACACTTTAGTTTTAGCAATGAAAGAGTGCGTCGTAAGATGCAAGTAGCTAAACATTTAATATTTGACAACTGTTTTACGATAAAAATGTTCAGCGACCAACAGTAATATCAAGTGATGCAAACCACTTTTTTTTAAAAAAAACATTTTTAATGAAATTTCACCATTTTGAATTGAAAATATGATATTATGTAAATCATAACTGAATTTGACGTGACAAGGAATGTTTTGCATTTTTACATACTAGACAGACGAAAATAAGAGTGAATGTGTGCATGTTTAAAAAAAAAAAAAAAAAAAAAAATTATATATATATATATATATATATATATATATATATATATATATATATATATATATATATATATATATATATATATATATATATATATTTGCAAATAGTTTACT
The DNA here is from genome assembly GCA_039654625.1 of Rhinogobio ventralis. Classification (NCBI taxonomy): domain Eukaryota; kingdom Metazoa; phylum Chordata; class Actinopteri; order Cypriniformes; family Gobionidae; genus Rhinogobio; species Rhinogobio ventralis. The sequence goes on from CM077209.1 coordinate 28,357,712, forward strand.
TCATAACCACAATAGAACTGGAACTTTTACTCTTCTTATTTCGTTTTCTTTATTTTCTTTATTTAATTCCTTTAAATAAACCAATAAGACCAATACAGCCCCCACTCCCCCTTCCCCACGCAAAAAAAAAAAAAACCTTGGTTCCCCCCAATGTCTAAGACATGGTTACGGCCTTGTATCAACACACTGTATAATCAGCAATCTGCTACTTCATGGCTCAATCTCTAATGTTCTTTAAAAATGTTCAAACCCTGTATATGCAAGGCCAAAGTTTTTTTATCAGGCTTTAAGTTAAGGTTACTGTACATGCTTTTAAATAAATCCTTGCAGCAGTGCAAAAAGTAGGCCATGTGTGTCACTTACTACTCTAAACTGCTCCAGTTTCTGGTTGCCTTTGATGAAGAAAGGACATTCTCTGTCTCCTGTTCTGTGGCCGTACTTCTTACATCTCCAGCCTACACACAGTTTGAGCAATTATGTTTTATCAATGACCTTCATCGACACAGTAACATCTAAAATATAATTTGTCGCTAAAAGTTACAGGCATCAATTAACTATTATTTTACTACTGCACAAAAACTTCCCTATACACACGACCAGTCAAAAGACTCTGGAAGCTTGTTTCCACCACAGAGTTTATATCTCGCAATTCTGACTTTTTTTCCTCAATTCCGGCTTTATATCTAAAATTTCTACCTTTTTTCCCCCTTTCCCGTTATAACTCTCTATTTTCACAATTCTGAGTTTATAACTCTCAATTCTGACTTCTTTTCTCGCGATCTGGACTTTTATTCTCATGATTCCTCCGAGTTTATATGTCTCAATTCTGACTTTTCCTCACAACTCCGGGATTATATCTTAAAATGTCGTACTTTTTTTCCCCCCTCACAATTCTGAGTTTATATCTTACAATTCTGACATTTTATTACAATTCCGGGTTTAAATCTTAAAATTTCTTACTTTTGTTCTCACAATTCTGAGTTTGTAGCTCTCAATTCTGACTCATCTCTTTTTAGATTGCAACTTTTTATCTCACAATTCCGACTTTTCTCAGAATTGTAAGATATAACTCGGAATTGCAAGAAAAAAAATTCATAATTGTCAGATATAAACTCGCAATTAAAAAAGGTAATCGTGACACTTTATCTCACAATTACTACTTTTATCTTGCAATTCCGAATTTGTAACTAAAAATTTTTTGAGGGAAAAAGTTGCAATTACTTTTTAATTGGGACTTTGTCTCACAATTCTGACTTTTTCCTTCCAATTCTGAGAGAGAGAAAAAATTAGCTATAAGCTCAAAGTCACAATTACCTTTTATTATTTTGTATTATGTGGCAGAAAGAAGCTTCCATAAAAGACCTCTTTGTAACTGCAAAATATCACAATTCTTTATTTTAAGAACAAAGTAAATATATCTGAAAGTTTGCTTACACTGCATGACCTTCACCTCTTTTCCCAGAGGCATCCACAGTCCTTTAGTGGGAGCGTGAGCCAAAAAGCTCCTGGCATCCTCATTACCAGGGTCATCAGGAATACAGTCCTCTGGTCTGTAATCATCTTCCTGCAAAAGCAGTTCTGTGTGTGTATTGCAAAATGCTCACTCAAAAACTCATTTCTAATGTCTTTACATGATCTCTGATGACATATTGTAATAGGGCCAAAACAACTAGAGGTAACACTTTATTTTACAGTATCATTGTTATTATATTACTGGTGCTTGCTTACTGTAACTGCAACTAAACTTAAAACAAACACTATTCCAATCCCTCTATACATAGCAAGTACATGTTGTTAATTACCATTACTAATGCTGCCTTCGAGTGCTATCGGAATTATCGTATACTAGTTTCCTAGTTAAAAAATTGGACATGAACGCCCTCTCAAGTCAAAATTTGAATGCTCGTAATCACGACTTCAGAGGTGGAAAGTTGGAAATTTCCGATAGCACGTGAAGGCAGCATAAGTCCTTATATATAATGTATACACTGCAACAATGGAACCTTAAAATAAAGTGTAACCAAACTAGCTCATGATAAGTCCGGAGCATTTAACATCAACACTTCAAGCCATGGCCAAACCTTGATGAATCCAGGAGGAGGATTTTCATAGCTGAAAGGAAAAATAAAAAATAAAATAACATATATACAAGACAAAAGTGCAACAGAAATCTACATCAGATAATAAACAAATCTATTATACAAGCATTAGCAAACGGATATTATGTAAATACTCACAAAGTCTCCACATGCTTGAGCTTCTGCACCTCTTGAATCAGTTTTCGGGTTTGGTTCTTGAATTTGTCTTCATCTTGTTTTGACTCCTTGTGTTTCTTTCGTTCATGTCTGTCCTCGTGATGCTCTCGGCTTCGTTTGCGATCTGACATTGTACATTCGTTGGGGGTTATTTCTTCTAAAATGTAGAATCACATCTTATGTTCAAAAAGTTAATACTTCAGTATAATGATGATTGGAAAAGCACATATAAACGTCTGTTTGACCACTTCCGGGTGAAAGTGCCTTTTCAAAATAAAAGGCCCTAAAAACATCTAAACTACATGGCGTCAAAGACATAAAAAAGTAACTTCATTATATATCATATATATACATACATATTATATTATATTATATATATTAGTGCTGTCAAATGTCAATGTGTATAATTATGTATATTTAAATACACACACATGCATGTATATATTTAAGATTTATATATATATATATATATATATATATATATATATATATATATATATAAAATATTTTTATTTATATAAAATATAAATTATATAAATATACAGTATGAACATGCAAATATTTATTAAATATATACACGAATGAGTGTGTATTTATATATACATAATTATACACAGTACACACAAATATTCTGTAAACACAAACTTTTTATTCTATATATATAAGGGCTGTCAAACAACAGGCTGTGTGTGTTTATGTATGTGCATTATATATATATAAATATATAAATGTATATATATATATATATATATATATACACACTCACCTAAAGGATTATTAGGAACACCATACTAATACTGTGTTTGACCCCCTTTCACCTTCAGAACTGCCTTAATTCTACGTGGCATTGATTCAACAAGGTGCTGAAAGCATTCTTTAGAAATGTTGGCCCATATTGATAGGATAGCATCTTGCAGTTGATGGAGATTTGTGGGATGCACATCCAGGGCACGAAGCTCCCGTTCCACCACATCCCAAAGATGCTCTATTGGGTTGAGATCTGATGACTGTGGGGGCCATTTTAGTACAGTGAACTCATTGTCATGTTCAAGAAACCAATTTGAAATGATTCGAGCTTTGTGACATGGTGCATTATCCTGCTGGAAGTAGCCATCAGAGGATGGGTACATGGTGGTCATAAAGGGATGGACATGGTCAGAAACAATGCTCAGGTAGGCCGTGGCATTTAAACGATGCCCAATTGGCACTAAGGGGCCTAAAGTGTGCCAAGAAAACATCCCCCACACCATTACACCACCACCACCAGCCTGCACAGTGGTAACAAGGCATGATGGATCCATGTTCTCATTCTGTTTACGCCAAATTCTGACTCTACCATCTGAATGTCTCAACAGAAATCGAGACTCATCAGACCAGGCAACATTTTTCCAGTCTTCAACTGTCCAATTTTGGTGAGCTCGTGCAAATTGTAGCCTCTTTTTCCTATTTGTAGTGGAGATGAGTGGTACCCGGTGGGGTCTTCTGCTGTTGTAGCCCATCCGCCTCAAGGTTGTGTGTGTTGTGGCTTCACAAATGCTTTGCTGCATACCTCGGTTGTAACGAGTGGTTATTTCAGTCAAAGTTGCTCTTCTATCAGCTTGAATCAGTCGGCCCATTCTCCTCTGACCTCTAGCATCAACAAGGCATTTTCGCCCACAGGACTGCCGCATACTGGATGTTTTTCCCTTTTCACACCATTCTTTGTAAACTCTAGAAATGGTTGTGCGTGAAAATCCCAGTAACTGAGCAGATTGTGAAATACTCAGACCGGCCCGTCTGGCACCAACAACCATGCCACGCTCAAAATTGCTTAAATCACCTTTCTTTCCCATTCTGACATTCAGTTTGGAGTTCAGGAGATTGTCTTGACCAGGACCACACCCCTAAATGCATTGAAGCAACTGCCATGTGATTGGTTGATTAGATAATTGCATTAATGAGAAATTGAACAGGTGTTCCTAATAATCCTTTAGGTGAGTGTATATATATATATATATATTTATTAAGTATATATTAGTCTTAGGCACGTTAGTATTTTCACACACAAAAATGGTTTTAAGCCATTTTATATATATATATATATATTTTTTTTTAATAATACAAGTTGGGGCCAAAAAAAACTACAGGTCTTTTAATGTCTTTTAAGAGGAATAAATAAACACACAAACATTATTATTTTACTTTTTATTGAAAAAAAATCTGTCAAAGATTAAACAACTAAGATTAACAAAGAAAAATAAGTCAATATGAAATATTTTTGGTCTTTTCTATTTAGTCTGAAGGCAAATAAGCCACAAAATGTAAACACAGCACATCTTTTATGAGCATAAAAAAAAAATCAATGTGTAAGCCAAGTGTAAAGACAATCCTTCTTTTAATGTCAGTGATCGAAACAGTGGATACAAATGTTTGAATTCAAAGTGTACAAAATGAACATTAAACACACAACATATAAAAGTTATCTTTATTGTAGAAAAAAAATAACAATATGTGGTATTTAAAAAAAAAAAAAAGTCACAGCATGGTTCTGTAGCACAAGTTACACTCTCCTACAAAAGGACATTTTTATTCCACTTGTCCAGATGGATCCAGAAACAGATTCTTAATAGAAGGAAAGGAGAAGTTCTGTTCATTATAACCCAATCCATCAATATAAACCAGGCTATAATGACTCCTCCACTAGGTGGCATTGTAATACATGAGGAGAAGTGATTATTATCCTCATCATGAACTTCAGCAGCTCCTCTCAAAGTGGGCCAGAGTCTTTTATTTTCAACGATCCCGAAGTCTTCAGAGAGATGAGAGGAAGTCCTTCAGACCACCTTTCTTACTCTGCTGTTTGTTTTCCAGCATAAGGATCTTTTTGAGGCGGGCGAAAGGTGACGACTTCGCACTGCTGGACTTTGATGATGAGCTGGTGTTTGAAGACACTGACCTGTGGAAAGAAACAAATGGTTGAGCAAATGGTTTTAATAGTTCTGTGAGATGCGGTAGGGACCTGCAACATGTTCAAAGAGTATCTTACCTTGGTGTGCCACTTGGTGTTCTGTCCACTATAGATTTTGGAGTCGCCCTGTTGACTGACTGTGGAGTTCTGTGTTTGCTCGCACTTCCTGGGGTACTTCGGTTCTGTGACAGAGTAGCCAAAAGCTCACGGTTCATTCCAGGTTTTCTGGACATCTTATTACAGGTGTGACACGTTGCCATCTAAGAGAACAAAGTATCTTGGTTAAATGATGGTTAAATGATAAAATATGTTTTTGGCCAAGTCATCATCCAAATTGCCAATGCATTCCAATGACATATATTATATAAACACACATTTTTATGTTAAATGCGATTAACCATAAATATATATTGCATTGCAGACAACTGAATATTTTCGAGCTGAGCAAATGCCTGGATATCCCATTTTTAAAATTGCCTGATACGTTCATTTTTTTCCTGATGACAAAATTAGTATATAAAATGTTTTATCATACTAAGGATAGATTAAAATATACATGCTCTACATACACAAAACACTGATGTGAAAAAATTGAATTACTATCAAAACAAAATCTGAAGAGAAGACAAAGGATGTGATCCGATGTATACTCATTGATCTTAAAATTGGAATGCAAAAATACTGATATGCACAATTAATTAATTAATTTATTAAAGTTGACAGAAACAATTGCCCAATCTTCACATGCTGACTGGAACCCCAAACAAAATTGCAAAATCAAATACAAGAACAACAAAAATGTATTGCTTCAACATAAATAAGTTACTAAAATGTATAAAATTAGTTTTTTATGTGATTATACTGTTGTGCTAACAAGTTTTATACCATGATATGGTTTAGCAGACACTTGTGCGCACTTATCTCAGGTATTTCACACATTGTATATGAACATGAGCTCTATATAAAGCAAGGTACAGGCCAAAAGTACACTGAACACATGCCCGGAAGCCATCCACACAGCCAGAAACTGCCAAAGACCGGAAACTAAATTAAGCCAACCAACCCCTAGCATTCCCCATCTTCTACTGACACTTGACTATATAATCTTCTACTTTATACTCTTTAATATACTGACATACAATTTATTTTATTCAGCAAGAACGCATTAAATTGATCAATTTATTTATAATGCTACAAAAGATTTACATTTCAAATGCTGTTCTTTTGAACTTTATTAAAATTATCTTAAAAAAGTACACAAAAATATTAAGCAGCACAACTGTTTTCAACATTGATCATATATGTTTCTTGAGAAGCAAATCAGCATTTTAAAATGATTACTGAAGGATCATGTGACTGAAACCCCAATCCTTTAAACGGTAGAATACACAAGAAAAACCTTTCAGTAGCTGATTCCTAAATCCTGAACATATGGTTATATTGTTGCATTAATGTAATTTACAGTATATGAATTAATCAAACTAAGAAACTCACATTCTTCTGTGTGGAAACTGAACTCACCGACACAAAGGCTGCCATTGTTTGTTGAAGTAACAGGTGGCTAAGCTGAAATGTAGATGATTTGAGATGATCCAGGCATGTATGTGAGAACAGCTATGTTTACTACAGCACCCTTCATGTCTGGAGATATAAAGAGCAGGAAGGGCCAATCAGCTGCAGCGAGGGTGGAGTCTGCCTGACTGACTCTTAACTCTGATTGGTTACTCAAGGAATGCTCTGTAGTGTCCGAACAATCCTTTATGGAATTCCTCAGAAAGTTGAGCCAAGTCTTTAAAAAGTTACACAATTATGATCAAAAAATATAGCAAACATAATTCTCCTTTTAACTCTTCTGTACGTTTAGTACTGCACGTCTGGAATGGGAACTGTGGACTAAGTATGGTTTGTATGAGAATTAATTCAAATCTTTTCGCTTGTACTTAATACAAAAAAAAAATTCAGCATTAAAACTCAAATATGCCACAAAAGTCTATTTAATCTTTTCATCTTATGAGGCTAAATTAATATATAAAATCAATGCTTTGCCATTTGACTAAAACACTGACCACACTAACAAAAGAGCTTTAGGAGAACATGATATCAAGATTACAGCTAAAATAGAAAACACCACATACTAGTTAACCACTGCTTTAAAAGTTAAGCAGTTTTCCATATAAAGACAGTAGACTCTGTCACATCCTTTAATCTCCATCATACAGCTCAATACCAAAATAGATCATTCCCCATGATCAAAATCTGCCCATTAAACATGGTCATAAACACAATGCTCAAAACAAAGACGTCCAACACAGCCGGGCTGGAAATTAATCCTTGGCCGGATTCAGAAGGAGATGAGAGATATGGACATAGTAGAGATGTCATTCATAACCAGTTTCTATTCCCTTGTTTCTAAAAGGAAAGTTCTGGGTTAAATGACTCTGCTGTAGAGGCCAGTTTAGGCTGGCATGAATTTCCATGCTGGTTAAGCTAGTTAAGAAGCCTGAAAAGGGGACACTAAACCAGCAACTATGTGACAAAAAAAAACATGTTTCCAACAGAGGCAACTAAAATTACCAAAGAAATCATTTTGATTCATACCTCAGATAGTAAAAATGAACAAAAACAAATAAAACGCTCTTCAAAATATGTTTCTTAGTGTCCCACAGAAGAAAGAAAGTCATGTTCTTCAGTTATGGAAGCTTGTTTCTGCCACGGAATAAAAAAAATTGGCAATTGTGATATCTCACAATTCTGACTTCCCCTGTCACAATTATGATTTTATCTCACAATTCTGACACTGCACTGGCTCCCTATTAAACATTTTATACATTTTAAAATCTTGCTAATTACTTACAAAGCACTAAATGGTTTAGCTCCACAGTACTTGAGCGAGCTCTTAACGCATTATACTCCATGTCTATTGCGGTCTCAAAATTCTGGCCAGTTGATAATACCTAGAATATCAAAATCAACTGCAGGTGGTTGATTATTTTCCTATTTAGCACCTAAACTCTGGAACAGTCTTCCTAGCATTCTTCGGGAAGCAGACACACACACAGTCAGTTTAAATCTAGACTAAAACACATCTCTTTACTATGGCATACACATAGAATATTATCAATTTATATTATTCAAATAAGTTCAATGATTGTTAGTCATTATTGTGACTACTGCAATGCGCTTCTGGCTGGACTTCCATCGTGTGCAATCAAAACACTTCAAATGATTCAGAACGCAGCGGCACGTCTTGTCTTCAACGAGCCCAAAAGGGCCCATGTCACACCTCTCTTCATCTCTCTGCACTGGCTACCACTCGCTGCCCGCATTAAGTTCAAGGCTTTGACGCTTGCTTATGGATCCACCACAAGCTCAGCACCCGCATACTTCGACTCGATCCTACGAGTCTACACCCCTACCAGAAGCCTCCGCTCAGCTAAAGAGCAGCGGCTTGTGTTACATCCCAGAGAGGCATGAAATCCCTCTCCAGAACTTTTTCATTCACTGTTCCTGGCTGGTGGAACGATCTTCCCACCTCCATACGGATGGCAGAATCACTAACATCATTCAAAAAACAGCTAAAAACCCATCTCTTCCGCGAGCACTTAATCTCATCATAAAAATTTTTTTTTTTTTAATTCTAATTCTTTTTTCCCTTTATCCTTCTGTACACCCTCCCTATTCTAGCTTAGGCTACTCTGAGCAATGTCCGAAACGTAGTATTTAAGGCACTTTTTGCGTTTCTACGCCTCTTTATAACGGATCGCTTCCTGTACTCCTCAGTTGTAAGTCGCTTTGGATAAAAGCGTCTGCTAAATGCTTTAATGTAAATGTAAATGTAAATGTAAATGTAAATGTAAATGTTAGGCTGCATTAACTAGGTCAGCCGGAACCAGGAACACTTCCCATAACACCTGATGTTCACGTTTAAATCATAAGAAGAATGACATCTACGCTAATATTAGTCTCTCTGTTTATCCCGAGGTTTACTGTAGTCAGCCGGATCCAGATCAGATGGTGGACCTGCGCCTAGACACGACCACAATGCATCCCTGAAGTGTCTGCAGAGATCCTGTCAAATATACTCTCCTCTGTGAAGGTCTCATGACATCCAGTGGCACTGATCCTCAACAAACCCGTCTCCTGCGTGATGACTCCGATCTTCAACCAGATGGAACTGGACAAATACTCTGAATGTTCTGATCTAATATGACTTCTGACTTGTAATGTGGCCTGAATCATAATCATGCACTGTTTGTTCATTGGCCAGAGGAGAACTGGCACCCCGACTGAGCCTGGTTTCTCCCAAGGTTTTTTTCTCCATTCTGTCACCTGATGGAGTTTTGGTTCCTTGCCACTGTCGCTTCTGTCGCCTTTGGCTTTTGGCTTGCTTAGTTGGGGACACTAAATATTCAACTATATTACTGATCTGCCTGCATTGACACTGTATGATTACTGAACTGAGCTGGATGACATCACTGTTTTCTCCAGAGCGGCTGTACAGCCGAATCAAATTCTGTTGCATTATTTTCCTGTTACCACTGTAAAGCTGCTGTGAAACAATCTGCATTGTAAAAAGCGCTAAATAAATAAAGGTGACTTGACTTGACAATTCAAAAAAAAAAAAAAAATTCTCTCACAATTCTGACTTTTTTTTCACCCTCACAATTACAATTTTATCTCACAATTCTGAATTTTTCCCCCTCACAATTATGACTTTTTCCCCCTGACACAATTTTGATTTGATCTCACAATTATGACCTTTCCCCCCCCCCCGACACAATTATGATTTTCTCACAATTTTGATTTGATCTCACAATTATGACCTTTCCCCCCCCGACACAATTACAATTTTCTCACAATTCAGATTTTTTGAATTTTTAAAAAAAATTCAAAATTGTGGGGCAAAAAGTCGTAATTACCTCTTTTATTTTTTACTCCATGGCAGAAACAAGCTTCCATAAACCATCGACTATAGGTCTATTAGGCAACATATCCCATAATGCCTCAAAGTCTTCTAGCATAAGTGTGCCTTTATCAAGCTAGTTTATACCAGCAGAAACTCCACAGCTCCCTTGTGTGACTGATGCAATCAGTCCACAGCAGCTGTCAAGAGAACGGAAACAAATAGGGAAAGCAAAACGGAGCTGGAATGACTGCATATAGATTAATCCAATGCCGGGTGAAGGGTCATGCATGGAATAACAATACAGCCAGAGGTTTCTTTTACTTCTAACCCTTCCATTATGCCAAAGTGAACACATGCACAGTGAGATCCAAAAGTTTGAGATTAACTTTCTCATTTAATAGTGAAAATTTGCCCTGAGAAAAGTGTGTTAATATTGTATCATGTCCTGAGCCACTGGCCTACAATTAATGCAGAAAGTTTGCATCCATGCATGATCAGAAATGATGATGCTGAAAATTCAGCTTTGCCAACACAGGATATATTTCAAACAGAAAACAATTATCTTAAATTATAATCATATTTCACAATATTACTGTTTGTACAGTATGTTTGATTAAATAAATGCAGCCTTGGTGAGCAGAAGAGACTTTTAAAAAACATTAAAAAAATCTTACTGATCCCAAACTTTTGAACGGCAGTGTATATATGTGTGTGTGTGTGTGTGTGTGTGTGTGTGTGTGTGTGAGAGATTTTATATATGTTACTTTTGAGGTTTAATATAAGATTTTGAATGTGGTCTCAGATTTTTGAGTCATAGATAACCTATATATTATCTATAACAGATAATGAATATAAAAACTGATAAATAAGCTTTGTTGATGTTTGTAAATGACACAGACAAGCAGTTAAACTGAGCTTTTCACCGAGCCATCCCTAAACTTCTAAACATTTACTGACACTTTGCCTCTCACGCACACACACACATACACACACACACACACACATCAGTCCAGCAGATGGGCTTTTTGTGTTCTATTAATAGTCTAGGCTCCTGAAATACCCTCAACTCAGCAGCCACAAGCTGGGCTAGACTGTCGGCTCTGACCTTCCTGCTGAGATTCTAGATGCCACAGCTGCCCTTGATATGCAAGCCTGGCCAAGTAATATGTGTGTGTGTGTTCGGCTATTGATATGTGGAGACCCATCTGCTTTTCAGGGCGATCGATCTGTGGTACACCCATCCCCCTTGACCAAGCATGGAAAAGCTGCATCACTGATTCTTTCCCTAAGGGGAAACAGGATGTCACAAGCATAACCTGCATCAAACACAGGCTGGAAAAAGCCAAGGTTGCTGGCACAGATGTTGAAAGATGCACATCTCACATCTTCTGTTAGACGTATGGAAACTTTCCAACTCAAAGGTGACAACAACAAAGGAATTGGAAATGCATGTGCAACCAAAGAGGCAGCACTGCATACAAATCCGTATAATATCCATCCTAAATAGTACATAATATCCATCCTAAATAGTGCATAATATCCATCCTAAATAGTGCATAATATCCATCCTAAATAGTACACAATTAGTGCATCACAAATCATGGAATGTTAAAAATATTATGCCAAAGAATCTTTTAGCAAAGACGCTCAGGTGGTGCACCACTTCCATTGGATTTTTAAAGTGGGCATCAGTGACACAAACACTTTCGCATCAGAAAAGCAGATGTTGCGAACGTTCTCTTTCAACTTTTTCAGTTAAAAAAAGCAAGAAATTAACAGTTTTTTGTTTGTTTTATGTAACTTTATGAACTTAATGGTGAAGTAATAATGAATTTAAAGTTAAAGAGGCCATGTTATGCCCTTTTACAAAGTCTTGATTTTGTTATCAAGGTCAGCTAAAATAGGTTTTCATGCTTGAATGTTCAAAAACCACAATGGGTCTCATTCACTACTAATTGCGTGGATTATATCGCATTTGTACGTACAGGAGAACTTCTCATGAAAAATATCCGGCTAATTCACCAAACATTCGTATGCACATGAATTTGTTCTTAACCTCGTTCTGATGTTAGTGAATTTGGAGTATTCTAAATGAGCGGCCACGTGCACGTCATTTGAATAAAACACACCCAAGATAATACGCGTATATCTGCGTTATTCAGAGAAACCTCGCAGCTGAAGCTATAACGCAGCTTTTCTTACTCTATAACTGTATATGATCGAATGGGTTTAAGATGAAATTAAATTGTATTATTTAAACATTTTATTATAACATTTTTATATATGGATTATATAAAAAAAAAAATGCAACATACTTCAATATAATTATAGTCGTGTTAGGATGAAATATAACTTCAACACAATTATAAGGCCGTACAGAATAAGTGTTTTTTTGTGTGGTTTCAGTTGTTCCTATATTTTTTCATAAATTTATGGTGAATTTATTTGTTCTTAAAATCGTTTCTACGCACATTTCATGCACAAATTTCTGCGTAAGCATACTTAGTGAATGAGACCCAATATTTTTCACATATTTTAAATTGTTGCAGCACCTCTCTTCCCAGTCTGTCAGTAACGATCTGTTTAGTTCCTGTTTTTGTGAAGCCCCACCTTTCGAAAAGGGCAATGTGCCCTGATTGGTCGGCTGGACTAGCGTGTGTGCAGAAATGTCATGTCCCTTACCATAACCATGAGTTTCAACACACTACTAATGTAACTCAATCAGGCCCCACCCCATTTTTTGTGTATGCCGTGGGCAGGAATGATTTAAACGAAGAAGAAAAACTCAAGACTACAATCGAGGCGTTTCAGGGAGTTCAGAAACAGTGGTTAATGATACAGAGAATAACTCCCTTTGGAGTGACTTTGTGCTTAAACAGTAACATTACACACTAAAGAAAGTTGAAAATGTAAAAAAAACATAATAGGTCGTCTTGAATTAATTTAGCTATAGATGCGTACAGTATGCAACAAGAGAATCAAAAACTATTTAATGGTATAATATGTGCCAAAATTAGTCTTACTGCTTAAAGGCATGTACTCACCCACCACCACCAAAGTACATACAGTATACATTTGTGTAAGCAAATTGAGATGCAACCCAGATTCAGTTAAGAACAGTCTATAAGGAGCACTTGACCTCTACATCTTTAATGCTCAGATCCATTGTTATATTCAGTATCCACAAAGCATTTCAAAAGAGTAGAATCATTGTCCATGCAAAAAATTTACTTCTAAAATACACTAGTGCACTCAGGTTTTACCCAAATCCACATACTGCATGTGTTCGGGAAGATGAAACGGGTATTAATCCAACTCTCAGGCCAACAAGTAAGTAAAAGGATACTTAAAATAACTTTCTAAAGACCTGGCAGAGCTGTCACAAGCCACAGCATGTCAAGCATGTCACTGCAAGACTGAGCCCCCAACTAACAACAAATACCACAATTCAACAGGCACCATCACCTGGAATCAACTCCTTTAACCCCACCACAATGATTCATCCCAATCAGCATTTTAAAACGATGAACTTTTTATTCTTGAAGCTTCTAAAGGTTAAAACTGAGGTTTAAAGCCACACAGAAAAAATATCCATCAGTGTGATATTAAGCAGCTGATATTAAAGTCACCATGAAATCAAAATGGACAATTCTTATTTTTTATGGAATATTGCAGTATTTATTATAAATGATTTATCCATGCACATTTTCTTTTTAATAATGTGCCCTCGTAATCCCTCTCAGTTGCAGCGACATCTCATCTCTTCTCTTGACGTGTTTACTAGGGGAGGGGGAAATAATCGATACAGCATAGTATCGCGATATTTTGTGTGGGGATATTGTATCGATACATGGGTGCCACGTATCGATAATTTCAGGGAGTGAATCTCGAGATTGTGAGTATTGTGCTAAATTTTACCCTATATATGCTCCATGCTTATAATGCGGGAAATAATAATAATTTGAAATATTTCTTTAAGACTGTAATTTTTCAAACAGCGCATCTCTCTCTCTTTCTCTCTCTCAAGCTGGGCTGTGTACAGGAAGCGCGTTCTCGCATATTTCTGAACATGGGCACCTCGGTACACATTTATGTGTTCATTAATGATTCGACACACAAATGCAAGCCAGCTGCGTGCTGCAAAGCAACTAAACTTTTGCCTGCGAAAATAATCAAACGCAAAGCTGTCTATGTGATAACATTTTTTTAAATAAAACCTGTTACTTTTAACTTTTTTAATTTGATTGCCAACTTCTAGACAGGAAGGACGATAATCAAACTGAGATGGTGGACGAGAACTTATATAGTTTAAATAAACAAGTATTACAAATTTTATAAAAAATAGTGTAGTGTTATTATAAATGAAATATTTTTCCCATTATTTGTACACTACCATTCAATCATTTGGGGTTGTTATGATTTTTTATAAGGTTACTAAAAGAAGTTACAAGGCAACGTTTGATTAAAAAATACAGGGAAAAAAACAGTAATATAGTGAAATATTATTACAATTTAAAACAACTGTTTTCTATTTTAATATATTTTAGTAAATAAGTAATATATTCGTGTGATGGACTTTCAGAATGTGTCACATGATCCTTCAGAATAGAATGATTTCATGCTGATTTGGTGCTCAAGTTCTACTTCTTATCAGTGTTGAAAACACTATAATATTTTTAATACTATAATTTATTTTAAGATAATATTTTTGTGGAAACTGAAAGTTTGAAACAGAAATATTTTGTAACATAAATGTCTTTACTGTATCTTAATATTTTTGGAAACATGATACATTTTTTTCAGGATGTCAGAATCGTGTTATATCTGCTAACCGTTGCTACCTACATAAAAGGGTATCAAATCAGTCACTAACGAGGTTTCACGATTTGTTAGCATGCTGACTTAAAAGGCAACTGTCTGTGTAGGCAGAAACTTTTCTAATACTTTTTATAATGCTTACAAATTTGATGGCATTAATCTAGAATGACAAATTATTCTTCATCTTAAAATAGATGTGATGCTAAACTTATGTTCTATTCAATCTGACATCATCTATTCAAAGCTGACAAACAGAGAAAGATGATCTTCCATGACCTCCACAAAAGAGATTATTGCCTTGAAAGTTCCCTAAATGCTCTGACCCTCACAGCTAAAAGACTGTCCTCTTTAATGTACAGTGGGAAAATACGAGACAGTTAATATAAATGAACTCTCCTGACATTGGCTCTCTATCAAATTCATTATTCGCCTTGCCAGAATCTTCCTCTCCTGCAGAGAAACAAATGCCAGCAATGTGTGCAAAATCTAGCAGTCTAACACCAACCACTCCACCCCCAGAACCACAAGTCTTCAGGCAGGAGAGAGCTATGCATCCGTGTACACCAGCACATACACCTCCATAACATCCGTGGCATCCGGTGCTTTTGAGGGTTAAATACTTCTACAAATAACCACATTTTAAAAAGAAACACCTCCAATCACACATTGATCCAGTCCCACTTCAGAAGAGCTTCAGAAAATGAGTTTTTCCGCTCTAAATCATCTTAAGTGGATCTTCCTTGGTTTCAAATCAAAGTCATCCGAGGCTAAACAAATCACTATAAAAGGAGCGTTTCAGTGTCTGATTAATGTCTTTCTGCCAGATGAATGATGATTAATGTGATAGTCTGTAACCACAAATTTAAAAATAGAAATCATACTCCTTGCTAAATTTCCAAACATTTTAAAGTGTTAAATTGTACCCTACAGTCTTCCAAGAGTGCATCAGCAGTAAAGTGCACTCATATAGGCCATATACCAAAGTCAATGGGAACTGCTTTTAGGGCCGCATCAATGATCCTGTCTGTGTCTACCAAAAGAGGAGCAGACAAAAAGATATATACAGGTATACACAGAATGATTTTCCCAACCCTATCCGGAAAGAAGAATCCTTGACCTTATTCAAGAAACAGCTAAAAACTCATCTCTCCCATCAGCACTTAACTGCATCCTGCTGAAAAGAAAGAAAGACATTTCTTCCCCTATGCTTCCACTATTCCTTAATCTCTCCCTGTTCTAGCTTGTACTATTCTAAGCAATGTCTGAAACTTTGTATTACCAGCACTTCTCATGTTTATTGCATCTTTATGATGAATCACTTTCTAAGATTCCTAAGATGCTTTGGATAAAAGTGTCTGCTAAATGAATAAATGTAAATGTATTTGCCAAATGTCTTATGTTACCAGTAAAAAGTGGCCTACATTATTTTAAATATATCTAGTCAGTGACAGAGTGCAAGCATAATAGTCTAAAATAATTCTGTATTTTCAGCTTCAGAATCATGAACCATTTTTATTCTGGTGTCAGCATTGTCCTGTGTATTGGGTTACCAGCACCAAGTCTAAGCCTACTCATTTCGACCCTCAACATAATACCAAATTTAGCATTTAAATCAACAGTACATTTTTTGTTAACCTTTTACCGTGTCTTTGAGTATCGCAATAATATCGTATCCGAAGTTCAGTATTGTGATATCGTGACTTATGACATGAGGGTATCGTTACACCCCTAATTATAAATGTCTTTACTATCTCTTTTGATCAACTGAATGCATACTTGCTGAATGAAAGTATGTTTCTTTCAAAAAGTCTTACTGACTTTAATCTTTTGAACAGTGGTATACATATATGGCAACAAGGTGTTTGTTCTTTTTTGTTTATATTCAATTAATCTAATCTCAAGTACCTGTTCACAAAACACTCAGGAAAGGGCAGAGAGGTAGAAATTGTGACAGCAAATAAACTGAACTGAAGAGGACATAAAACAGGTGGACTTGACCTCACCAGAGCATTGGAGGCCCTTTTAAACCTTCTGAGGATTACAGTCTGTTCTGTGCTTAGTCTTTTTCCTGCCGACTCCTTCTTCAGAAGTTTTCTGATCCTCGCCGTGGGCTTCCGTTTGGGCCGCAGACGCAGGTGATGATTGCCCACTTGTCGCCACTGGAAACAGAAGGGGCAGATCACAGACTCCGGCAGGGCAGCGGCTGGAACGGTGGGAGAAATATAGATGAGGTTTTTGGCATGGCAACTGGTTAAAATAAAACAGGTGATGCTATGCTCTATTCTGAGGACAGTATGGAATTTTGGACTTTGGCTTTTCCAATATGTGGTCATCCTACCCCACTGTCGGGCCATCTTTGAGTCCTCTGAAGGCCGTTGAAATAGGATTCATGTTTTACATGAGGAAATGTGGTCGGACTTACTGGGTTTAACTTGGGCTACGGTTCCTTTTCAAAACCAACTTTCTGTTCTGTTGCCTACAGGGTCTTATATAGACTTTGGGAATATATTAAAAGCTCTTTATAATGACATACAAGTCTATTAATATAAATAACAAAGCCATAACTTACCCTTGCTCTGATGCATTCTCCTGTAACAAAAAAGCAGTAAAAGTGTTAGTCTTTAAATCTCAGACTTTAAAAGAGTTAGACTCAAATATAGCAGCTTATGAATTATTTATGAGCTTGGCAGAGGTCTTGCGCCCAATCCAGTTTTTTATATCTTATAGACCTTATGCGCCAGAGAAACAAGAGCGCAGCCATCTTTAGAATTTTGTGTTTTTGCGGTAGCTCTGTATATTTCTATGGCATCACTGTGGAAGAGTAATTAGCTGGTGAAGTGGATTTACTTATTGTAGATTTAACGAAAGTTATCATGAGCATTGTAATGTTTGAAGTGGATGTCATAAATTAGGGATGGCTCGATACCACAATTTTGGCTTTGGTACAGTACCACAATGTAATACCGTAGTATTGATATTAAATCGATACCATACAGTGTCTGAATTGTGGCACAGGTATTGCACATAATTGTACTCATTCTCAAAGGTTTTGCATTTATAATTATCACATTAAATCAGTAATTTTATTGGCAAGTTTATTTGATCGTTCTTCATCAGTTTTATAAGCAAAGTAATTCCAAATTTCACTTCTACTGCCCTCTTTATTAATTCGTTTTGGGCGTGTTGAGTGAGATTCAACTGCTTTATCCATTTTGTTCCTCTATGTTGTCACATTTGCCGGTTTCACGTCAGTTTAGGTAGCATACAGCAGCATGTCAAGTACCAAAATGAGCAAAATCATGATATTGTACTTTGAAACAAATATACCGGTATTTTCCCAGTACCGGCATACTGCACAACCCTATAACAAATGTCAGTAGACCGGGAAGATTTAAAAATGAGCGATTCATTCATAAATCCGTAAGATCTTACCTTCATGCGATGGAAATACAAACTGAAAGACAGAACAGAACACAACGAGCGCAGCACTGAAAAGGGGTGGGGCTACATAAAAGTTAATAGATTGCACCATGCAGAGTGAAATCTCTGCAACAGACTATGAATAAAAAAGCTGACTCCCCAATATTGTTGTCTTCTGACCACTTAATGTTGCTGTCTGGTACATTTAATATCCTGTCAAATATGTATTTTCAGGAGACCTCACTAAGAATTACAATATGATTGCTTAAAACTCAAATACTGAGGTCAAAGTGCTATACACACAGGAAGTCAGTGGCCTGAACTCATGACCATGGCTTCCCCAGGGGCTTTTATATCCCCCGAGATTTTGTGAGTGTGCACCCTATTTTTGGACATGGTGATGGTCTTCCTACCTCCTACCTTTATGTAAGCTCCATAATCCTGTCTAAAATGAGTTCACATTGCTAAAAGCTGCCTGTTGTTATTGTGTGGCACGTGCATGGTTTCTAATTATCCACTGTCCCATCTACAACTGTTTGTAATGCCACAGCGGATGTTTCACAGCATTCCACAGAGCCAGGGCAAACCTCTTGTTCCCAATGAGAACACATAGAGCTGTTATCTTGGTAGTGATGAAGTGTGAAGGAAATAATTCCTGCCTGCCATGAAGTCTGATAAATGTCCCCCAAATACATTACAGACAGGGACAAATTCATCTGTTTTACAAACATTCTATGTCGATTGTGTCCAGGATTAAATGGATTTTCTTTTTCTTCATTTATTTCCCTTTTTTCCATTTATTTAATTGTATTATTTTAATTTATTTATTTGCTTTTTTGACTGAAAGTTGTACATGTGCAGAATTGGAATCCACTCTGCACTTATTTGTTTATTTTAAAGCTTTTCAGAATTTTTCGGAGACATATTTATTCGCTCAATTATTTTTGTTTTATTCCATCGATTAATTTAATTGCATTAAAGCTTGTTTATTTTAAATTATATAATTGCTTTTTTACCGTAAGAACAAAACACCAAAAACTCCTTTTATTTATTTGTTTGTTTTCTTTTATTTCAAAGTTTTGTTTGACTATATTATTAATTTCATTTATTTGTTTCTATTATTTTGTTTTCTTTTCTGATATTTGTTTATTTTATTGTTTTGCTTTACCCTTAAATGCATGAATGTTTCGCCAATCATTATTACATATTCGGGTCTTTAGCGACCGGGATCTATACTGTATCTAACACAGATAGATCTCTACCTGTCACGATGATCTAAAACTCTCCTGATATTAGAGTAGCAATTACAGAAGAATAAAATAAAGCATATAAGGATTCAGTTTGAGCAGATGTTTTATACCATCATCACTCTCTTCGTCAGAGCTCATTTCCCAGTACATTCAGCAGGCTTATATTCGCCATCTCAAACATATTCTCAACACTATCATTACAACAACTTCAAAATCAATATTTTGATCGCTGACAGCTTCTTCACCAGATCCACCATCAAGTGACAGTGACAGTAGCATTTGATTGTGTTCAATACTTGCTCTGCAGTAAATCACTGAGCCATTTAAAGTTTTGCTGATGATACTTCCTGTTCTTTTGTTTTCTGCCTGCGGTAACAATGAGTGAAACATCACTTCATCATTGTGTATCAGACATTGCCACCTTGTGAAATTAGGGTGAATTGCACTTATTCATTCATCAAAGATTTAATTATTGTTGTGCAGAAAAAAATACTTGCACTGTTACACACCTCGGATCATTAGCTACCCTATACAATTTTCAACGCAATCCCACAGCAATTTGTACGTATTTTACGAGGTGGTACGTTTTCGTACAATTTGTCTAGACCCCAGTGATGGGTAGAATTAAGGGCAGTCTTTCCTGATGACGCTTTTTGAACAATCGTACGAATTCGTACAAGTGAGGTTGTATGAATTCGTATGAATTTGCCACCTCGTAAAATACGTAGTTCTTGTTATATTGTTTATAATGAATTGATTAAGGAATACTAAGAAGGTTGATGTCTAACCCGTCTAAAAATGAACAAGGAGGAGGATAGTGAATGACGTCCCGGGTCACTAAAGACCCGAGGTATTAGGGGTTAATTGCATTAAAGCAGGTTTCTTTTCAAAAGGTTGTTTTGTTTAATTTTAATTATTTGTCTTTTTGACTGAAAAACACACACAAAAGCACTACTTTCATTTCTTTGTTGAACAGTGTGCTAGTCATTTTAGAGTTTTGTTTGATTTTACTATTTTCATTCTTTTATTTATATATTTACCTTTTGGATAAAAAAAAAAAAAAAAGTAATAACCACCCAGCACTGCCACTGGCATGTAATATCGCCACATGACTTCTTCCCTGTGGTAATCTAATTAAAATAATTTACCTATTAATAATGCAGCTTCTTTTAAGTGCTCTCAGAACCAAGATAAAGAACCTTTTCAATTAATTTACAATGTACTGTCTCAGCACGATTATATCAACAAAGACTAAACTCTACTCTAGATAAATCACCTGTGATAAAAATCAAGAAAGAGAATAATGCCCCCATTACAGTCCACTGATAACTCTAGCAGACACATCTTATCCCTATCGACGAGCCTGGCAGCAAAAGGCCGTGCCTTACGAAGACACCTGTGGAAGATACTGAGTGAGCCTTACATTCAAGAGGGCTTAACACAAGTGGTTTATAAATAAGAACATATCTCATGGCATGCATACTTTCAGACAACAGATTCCAGTAACTTACGTACATGTAAGTAGTGAGTCAGTGCAGATGTACCCTGAACTCGCCGATCACAACAAGCCGACTAACACTAAAAACATGCAGTGCGCTGACCCTGAACATGGGCTTGGGACACATTTAATCTAAGAAAAACATGCCACAACCCAAGGCTAAGCGTCATTTATTTTCACTCACTCTGCTGTGAGAACACAGTCAATACTAACCAATAAACCAGGTGATTCATAGCAGCATGAGAAATTGTAAATAAAACAAGAATCTTCAGAAAATCTTTTCTGGCCTCATTTTTATTTGGCTTTTCACCATAACTCTCCTATAATAAATAAAGGAATCTATATTGATGACACTAATTATTTACACTTATTATAACTGAAACGCTGATGCTGTTCAAGATCAATATAGGTTTTTCAATGGAAATCAGACATTCTCCATCCACTTTCAATATTAAAGGAACAAGCGTTAATGCATGGGATTAACCTAACACACCAAACAAAAACTCTAAAATGACTAGCACACTGTTCAGCAGATGAGATTTGAGTGCACGTGTTTATTTCATCACCTTGATGGGGCATTCAATTGCTATTATATCCACAAATACGAACATAAGGTGACTGGGAATGCACTTGTGCTTTTGAACACATCACAAAAACATTTTTACACTTAAAATTTCTGAGTTAACCACACGATTTAATGAAAATTCACTGAAGAAATCACATAGAAAAGCAACTGTAATTCTCAATATGGAGTCATTCTTTATTCTCTGAAGAACAACATCCAACAATGGCATTAATGCAACTATTCAACAGGAAATAATGGGGTTCACGCACTCACAGGATACTGCAATTGTTTTGAATCCATGAAACATGTGTTCTTTGAATGTGTATTTAGCCAATTGGTTTGGATTGATATTGAATATCTAATGTTTAAATTCACAAAACTAAAGATTCAACAATCTGGTAAAGATATATTTTTGTTATACAAAAATAAGAGTTGGGAGCAAAATTTGGTGATTAACATAACTAATAATTATGTATGGAAAATACCATATACACAAACAGAAATGGACAAATAATAAACCTAACATTATATTATTTAAAATTTAATTTAAGCATTATATTGAGGCCCTAAAAAAAACAAGAAATAACAAAGCAAAACGGACGTATAGAATTTTTTTATCCTTTTCTTTTTGGAATTTTAGTAAGTTTTCCCCTGTAGTTTTTTTTTTTAATTCTCTCGTTTCCTTTGATGCTATTATGAATGTAACAGATAGCTAATAATCACACTGTGATCCTCTGTATGTGTATGTTGTTGTACTTGTTATGCAGTAATATATATATATATATATATATATATATATATATATATATATATATATATATATATATATATATATATATTCATTGCTGTACTTCAATATAACATTGTCCAAAAATAAAAAAAATAAAAACTTGTGCTTTTATGTCAGAAAATTGTGCTTTTCAATTATCTGACATAAAAATAAATAATCGGTAAAGGTCATAAAAACCAATATAACTAAATGCCTTCAAATGTAACAAAATGCATTATAAAGTGAAAATGTTGAGTAGCCTACCATCTACTGGTGACTTCATGACATTACAGCATATACAGTACAGCATGTTCAAAGTCCACACAATTCATTAGAAATATAACTATGAACAGCTGATGAAAACTGAACTTTAATGAGAAACGTACATACTACTTACATGAGAAAGCGCGACTGTTCAGGGCAAATGTCTTTGTAAAGAAGAGAAGCCTCGAATAAAAACCTAATTTCGCGTTTGCTTTTACAGACAGGCATTTTTGATAACAGCCGAGCGTCCAAACCTATAACAAATGCTACCTTATTAGATAATTCTAGTGTATATTAAAAGAATGTGGAAAGGTTGTGTATGTTCTCGGTCCAGCGTGACTACAGGAAACACCCGAGTCGTTACTTTAAAATTACCCACAATGCCGCAATGCGGGTGAGGAATTATGGGAGTGCGAGTTTTTTTTTAGTGACGCGTAGCCTACTGCGCACTGTGGTCATCTATGATTGACTGCTCCGATGAAGCGCTAATAACAACATACATTGTCCTTTACTTACATTGTAGCTATTGCTAAGGGAGTGTATTTTATCGAATGCTATACATTTAATTTACATCAACACCAGCACTATCGTTTTAGTGAGTGTTCATCTTGTTTAGGATGTTATTTTTCTACTGCAGATCATCATACGTTCAATAGCCTGCTACTACTAAATATACGGTAACACTTTATTTTAAGGTTACACGTTACTACATGTACAGTTATAACAGAAGGCTAAATGATGCATAATAAGTAAATAACCCTAAAGCAAACCCTAACTCTAGTAGGCTACGTAGCTTACATGTAGTTCATTTATATTAGGAAGTACAATGTAACTAGTCGTCATAAAATAAACTGTTACCAAATAAATAACTATAATATAACAACATAGCAATGTTAATGATGAGCGCGTGAGGGGTTCAATTTGTGCCATTTGTCATTTGCTAAGTAATAATATATATATATATATATATATATATATATATATATATATATATATATATAGTAAATAATAATCATAATAAATCAGTTTAATTGTAACTATATATAGCATAATATAATATAAATATATTGATTATTAATAGTATAATAATTTATTATTATTAAATATCTGCATTAATTTTGATAAATAATAATAACATTAATAGGCTAATGACAATAATGAGTGTTGTAATTAATAGTGTTATTATTTGTAAAATAATAATTATTAATAATGTTTGGTTATTATAATAATATTAACGATAATACAAAGTTTTCATCAGCATTACAGAGACATATCAAGGTCAAGATCTTAATATAATAATCATTTTAATAGTAACCATATATAGCATAATATAATATTAAAATATGGATTATTAATAGTATTATAATCATTTATTATTAAAGATCTGCATTTATTTTGACAAATAATAATAACATTAATAATGACAATAATGATTGTTGTAATTAATAGTATTATTAGCCTATTTGTAAAATAATAAGTATTAATAATGTTTAGTTATTATAATAATATTAACGATAATATAATATGGGCTAATATAATACAGTCTAATATAATATAATATAATATCATTATTGTTGCCATTATTAATATCATTATCATTTGTCAAATATAAATGAAGATTTAAGATTTTAAGCGGCCAAATGAAAAGATTTAGTTTTGACAGAAAGCTAGATTGATTGTTTCAGAAAATAGTTTTCCCCGCAATTACTGTCGAGGGACTTAAGTAACCCATTTAACATTACACGAGAACGGACTCCTCCTGGACCGTTCGCTGCGTCGCTTGTCACAGACCACAGAGAGGAAATCATCATCACACGGACTCAGATGGCCCGAGGCGCTGCGTCGATGAAATTTGATATTTAAGGCAGCGGAGAAAGCAGTTCACGTTCACTCTCAGCGGGCGCGCGGCCAAAGAGGCAGAGGGTGTAGACGCGCGCTCTGTCACTGCCTGACAGATAATATGAGACTATAGTTTAGTGAACGAGGCTTCTTATAACGTGACCGAGAAGAGAACAAGGTACGGAATGACTGAGCCCTCGTTCAACGCGGATGGTTTTTGAGGAGCTCACTTCAGCGCTCGCGTTACCAGTGCGTCACCTTTCAGAAGAGCGCGTGTCGCTGAACTCCAGCTGCAGGTAGGCGCATACAGCACTCGCACTTTTTATCGTTACTAAACGTTTAATCGTGCTGCTACAAACTGCGTCTCGTAACTGGTTATTTTATGTTATATTTGTTATTATCACCACCACCATTTCTTAAATTATTATTTCTGAATGTTTGTGATAGGCGATGGCTGTTATGGCTGCAACCAGCAAACGATTTCCATTCATTTGCAGCAAAATGGTTCCTTTTGAAGCTTAATTTCTCAATTCACTTCAATCCAGAATAGATAGGCATTTGATGTATTTATTTACTTCTTGATTATCCTGCTGTCTTTGAACATGTAATTTGCATATGATGCAGACATTTGGCAGGGACATTCTTGACTTTGCTTATTGGAGCTCAAAATGTTGCATGTCAATGTCATTGAATGCAAAACTATGCAGGGGTTTGTGCCCTTCTAGCTCGATCAATCGTGTCTTTTTAAGTGAAGGAACCCGCTTAGTGGAGAATAAAGCCTTTCCCCTTTCACAGGTCCAAAGTCTTGAGAGGGATGAAGTGTGCTGTCAGCATACTGGAAACGCTAAACTGGCTTGTAGGAGGCAGAGAGCTGAGTGAGTCTCTCAACGAATATGTAATGCAACACCGACTCTGATTCTGCTGAGACCTGCGAATGAAGGCTCGGGAGGTGCAGAGGTCCGTGTGAGCCACTCTGTTAAAACTTGCAGTCCTCTTATAGTTCTGTCACTGCACCCAAATGTAGATGTAAAGCACAGCACACATTTCCTGGCAAAATGATAGATGGATATGAGAGCAGGGAGTGAATTGGCACTGTTTTACTTGTCATATCATGCAGAAACAATTTTAAAAGCCTCTAGATAGTTGAATATTTTTACATAGTGATTCTCCTTCCCCATTTACTTTTGACAATGACGAAAATATAGTGTAAACAATTCATTGAAGCCCGGCTTTTCATCCGTATTTTAAATCAAAAACATGTTTCCTTGCTCTATTCAATCCTCCAATCTGTCAGCAGGACAAAAATAGACGTCAGCATTGAAGCTAAGTGTGGAAAGATCATTTCTTTCATTGAATAGTTTTTGGAACAGACTTTTTTTTTTAAAAAGAAGAAAAAGATTACAAGACTGTAAAAAAAACTCTCATGGTAGCTGTGGTTGCCAGAAGTTCACTGTGAAGAGAACCGTGGTGCTTCTGGCTGTTACCCACACAAAGACAACATATCATCAGGTTAATACGCGACACTAAAATTATGCAATAAACAGAAATGTAACATAAAACTAGCATTCATATTTAATATTGAAATCATTAGTGATTTAGTGATTCTCAGTGATTTTCACTGCAAATTGCAAATGTAAAATTTTTATTTTTAATAATATTTTACTGTAAAGTACATATATTGTCTTGATGAGCATAATTTAAATGTGAATTGTAAATTATATTTTTAAAAATGTATAATTTTTTTCATCATTTTACAGGAAACTTACATACTGTCTGATTAAATCTTAATATATTAGTTTATATATATTAGTTATGTCATTTAGTTATTCCATTAACAAATTTTTACTGTAACTATAAAAAATAAACATTTTTAGATTTTGTTGTTGTTTATTTAGGGTAAATTTAGGTTGAGTGGGATTTTTTTTTGCCACTGAGATGAAAAGTGGGGGAAAAGTGGGGGATCGAAAAGGACCTTGAACTGGGACTCGAACTTGGGATGGGATCACAACTGCGGGATATGTGCATTTTACATTTTTACAGTGACTTGTTTACACCTTCTCTTCTGAATAATATGGGTTTCTGAAAAGGGAAATAACACTCATGATTATATTGTTATTTTTCTCTTACTCAAGTAGACTCTTCAAAACCACTAGAATATTTCTGAGGAAGGAAATTAATTGTACGATATATGCAGCAGCTAATGAAACCTATTAAACCGCATCAAAATCGGTTTCAACTATTCTTGAACCATAAGATGGTGTTGCAAGTTTGTAGCAAATACAGATAATAAGTTTGGGCTCTACAGAAATAAGTAAGAAGAAAGAACTATGGTGCCATCTTCTAATACGCTTATTTTCAAGTCTAAACTTTGATCATAATTCATAATACCAGCTAAACAAGCAAAGCAAGATCTGATAAAGCGTTCCGACACATCATGCAGTGTGTTATTTCTCAGCGTTTCATTGAGCTTCTGTGATCAAATCGATTTAATAAGCCCCCTTTTTACTATGATTAAAACAGAATGTGTCCAGGGTTCTCCTCAGACGGCCTCTATATGCTTCCCTTGGCCTGATTGTTCATAGATCTGATTGAAGTAGAGTTCCTGTCACTAGACATTGCAGGATGGCTGAGCCTGGTACAGAAGAAGGATGTTTGTTGGGCTGTGGATTGCAGTGGGCTTGTTGAAAACTGGGCATCCATTGTTTCGCACACAGGAAGAACTGTGTTGTGGGACCAAGCACAATGGACCCTCATACTGACCCCAAGGTCATTGCCCACACTTTTGGGCACAGCTCCACGTCAGCTTTATAATATAGGAAAGGGTCTTTAAAGCACGTCTCTGCACAGTCATTCACATTGACATCGTCCTAAACGCTTCTCTGTGGGATTTGGCTATTGTTTTGGTGCGTACAGTACACCATTGTGATTTTTTCTGAGGCAATAGGCACTTACAAGGCTGAACACGTATATGTTTCATTGTGTGCCATCATTGTGTAAGTGGTTCTCATTAGCTTACATCAATTCTTTAATTACAATTTTCATTTATCGCCCGCAGCTCCCTCAGCAAACCATGAAGACCCATTTAAATCCATTTCATTGAGGCACAGATAAAAAGCAATTCAGGTAAGCAAAGGAATAAATGCTTAAATAGATGGCCTACTTTTTCTTAAAATAACTCGGCTTTATTGTGTGACAAATGTATGATTTCAATTCACTTCTTCACCTATTTCCCATGTGCCATAATCCACACTCAGATCAACTCAAGCGCCACCCCATTTTTTTTTCTTTTCTTTTTTGCATTAGTATTTTTTTTTTTTTCATTTTACAGTCCTTTTTCCTCTACAACGCCAGACCGCGTTTCACAGAGCACATCCGAACTCTCAGGTCCGTATTATCTGATCGGGTCCAGACTGTATTTCACCATTTTGTCAGCACGCAAGTTTTTCCTACCAGCTCTTCTTTCAGTTCACCTTGCCGGGTCGTCCTTGGACTGACTGCTAAAGCGCCATGTAGTGCGTCTCCCAGCAGTTTCAGAAGTAGGTTGGACCCATTTTCACATTAGGAGCTGCGAGATTTCACTGATTGCTGTCTTTCACCTTAATGGGAGGGAGATACAAGGATGTTGTAATTTGGAATATAAAGGCGAGAGAATTAAATGAATAGTTCACCCAAAAATTGTTCTGTCATTATTTATTCACTTTCCTGTCATTTCAAACCCATCAAAGCTTTGCTGTCTTGTGCAAAAAGTACAGAATACCTAAGATTATCTTTTTTTTCTTTTCTTTTTATTATATATTTTTTTTCCAAGAATGTTCATGCAGCTGTTTTCCATGTAGCAAATATGACAGAAATGTCATTTTTGGGTGAACTGTTCATTTAAAGTGCCCCTATTATGCTATTTTAAAGGTTCCTAATTTTGTTTTGGAGGTCTCCTACAATAGATTTACATGCATAAAATGTCAAAAAACATTTAAATTTTCTCATAATATACATTTCACATCACCTAATTTCTCAAAGTGTCTGAAAACAGTTTGTTCGAAGATTCAGTCTCCTTTCCGAGAGCCTACTCTGCTCTGATTGGTCAAATGGCCCAGGCTGTTGTGATTGGTCGACTGCTTACAACGCAACACCCATTACCATATCTGAATTTCAGCTCTAGATCTTCCTCAGCACTTCTATACACAGTGATATGGACAGTTTTTTCCCATATCAATTCGAGCCTGAGGTGCATGTAAAGTGGATTCGCAGTGCAGAAAACAGCATCTTCTCAACATGTCGACAACACAAACAAACTCTTCCAGTCTCAGCAACAACTACAGTGTTTGAGGGCGGGTCAAAGTGGCGTTGTTCACGGGCAGCCAATGAAGACCATATAGGCTGGCATTATGCAAATTTATTACATTGTCACAAGAAGCGAGACTAGAATTAAGGCCCGTTCACACCAAGGACGATAACCATGAAGATAACGATAAAGATATAGTTCTAAACATTTTTCTCAAAATATTAGAGAATAGCAGAGTTCACACCACAGCGATAACGATAAAGGCACAGAGAAACGATATCGTTGGAATCACTTTCAGAACGATTTTTTCCAGCTGATGAACAATAAAAACATTGCCAGCCAATCAGAATTCATATAACAAGCTCGAGCATTTAAAGTGACAGACAAGCACGCACTTAGAATAAACAGAACGATATCGTCTGCTGGTGTGGACGCTAATATAGTTATTTTTATAGTTATCTTTATAGTTAACATTCTTGGTGTGAACGGGCCTTTATTGACGACTCGTTTTGACAGTTCAGAATCGATTCTTTCTTTTAGGAGACAATAACAATTTGTTATGCACTTTGATCTTTAAAACTTTGCAGAGTTTTTACATTTACAATCAGCTATTACACACTAAAGCAAAAACGTAATAGGGGCACTTTAAGAAACTTTTTTTTATTAATTTGAATAAATTATCATGGTACTTCAGGATACTTCAAAGAATACCATGGTACATATAAAACACATGGCATTAACATAATTTTTTAGTTTTTGATCAGTTTTCAAAGCATTTTAAGCATAATTTGTATGCTGTGAATTACGCATTTGTCACCAGCCCTTCTGTTTCGTCTACCTCTGGGATATACATACCTGTGATAAAAATGGAAATGCTTTGCTCTGACTTTGCTCGATACCTGAGGAAGGCTCTCGAGAGATTCTCTGTCTTTGCTGGAAGGTGCCTTACAATATCATTAACCTCACTTTAAGCAATTTGGGCCAGAGTGTCTGCGTTCCCCTGGCGTGGTCACGCGTGTCCGATATGAGATGAAACAGGAAAGTTATTTTCAGTGTTTGTGATGGATGTGGTATTCAAGACATGGAAGCATTCTTTCTCTCTTTTTCTCTCCTTCTCACATACGCACCATTCTATATCTCTCCCCCTCATTTTCTCTGTCCTTTATACTCAGTCTGTGCCTCTTTATCTTTTTTTGCAGTACGGCAGCAGAAGTGGGAGAGATGAAGGTGACCTGTGGCTGGGCCAGGGGCTGCAACACAGGACATGGGAGCTGCCTCTCACTCCCGCTCGTGTCTTGTGTTGCAGCCAGTGGAACGGTTGCACTGTCTACAGCAGTGACAGACCCATCACGCTCTGGGAACATTACACCATCTTCCAGTGGCTTCCTGTGAAATAATTTCTCTTCTCATCTTCTGTAAGGAGAGTTGATAATGATGTGTAAGTTCCTGAATAAAAGACATAAACGCTTACGTACAAATAAACGGATATGTGCAAAGGAAACTCTTTGTTTGTGGCTGAATCGATTTATTTTAAGAAACATTAAAAATGCAACTTACTTGAACACACCTTTTCTATGATGACATGTTTTCAATTTCTGAAATCAAATTCATGCAGTTATTTTTTTGTGGGGCATAAAGTCAAAAATAATATCTCTCTTGAGAAAAAACATCGTATAAATTCATAGAGTGAAAAGTACTTTGTAAGTACTAATATTTTATTATTTCTTGAAAAAAAGCAGTTTTGTAAAATATAAGTAGTAATATTTTAAATATTATATACAGTGTATTCTATTATATCACTTGTATATTTTTAAAAATATATTATATTATTTATATATTATATATGCTATTGTTAAAGGGATACTTCACCGCTGGGAAGATAAATGTGTATTTAAATTGGGTCATTTATGTAGTAGAACTGTGAAATTATTTTAGAAGTTGGTGCCTTCTAGACTGAGAAAAGCCAGAAAATTTATTTTTGGCTCATGTGGATGAAAGACAACAACTCCCAGAATGCACTTGCTTCGCTGCCCTACGAGGCCACTCCCAAGCCACGCCTACCGGTTACATCTCTTGCCCACCGCGGCACCGCCCCCACCGTAGTTTTAATTTTTATAGTAATAAAATCATTTAGTTCAGTTAGAGAACAGACACTACAATTAAAAACTGAACGTGCCTGACTAATACAGCATGAGCCGAACGAAAGTCGCAGCACAAACGCAGCAGGAGTCAGATTTCATTCATCACCAGAGCAAACAGCTGACAGACAAGATGATTGCGGAAGATTTGGTTTCAAAGTGAAATGCGTCTATTTAAGTGAGTTTGTACTGTTTTGTTGTTGTGTTTTTCATTAAGAATAATAGGCTAATGAACCCACAATTCAAGCAACCCGCCCCCGAATTGGCGTTAATTCTAAACCGAAACTAAAATGAGCATGGCCACACAAGCATTCATTCATGGCGCATTTTCATTCATTCACGGCCGCACAGTCATTCACGGTGCGTGTCCAGTCTGGCGCATTTTCAGTTCATGCCTATGGAAGCTTAACTTTCATAGGAATTCATTAAAAACAGTCACTTTGCTCCGCACCGCTCTGTTATGAATGCCCGAGTGGCCGTGCACATTTTACATTCTGTGAGTGAGATCCCACCCCCTATGGGTGAGTTAAAAAAACATGCAGAACTAGCTCCTACTACTGGCTGTAGTCTCTAGCCTTTGGCCAAAAAAGCCTCAGATGACGCTAAATTACTTTTTGCGTCATCTGAGGTTTTTTCCAGACAAAAAATACAGAAATTTCTCGTCTCAGGGGGACATGAGGGAGGGAAGCATGGTCATTCGAATATACTACCGGGTTTCTACTGATACAAAGCTTAATGCTAATCGGTGAAGTAATGTATCACGATTTTCACAAAAAAACAGCACAACAAAATATATTAAAATAGAACATGATCATTTTAAACAAATAATATTCCAGATATCATAAATGCAGCATTGGTAAGCATAAGAGACTTCTTTCAGACTAATTGTCAGTTTGGTGTAACCAACATGCAGGAAGCCATTTTGTTGTCATGTGACAAGAAAGCCATCATGTACAATACTCATGATTGAAAAAAAACACACTATACTTTTTAACTTTAAATAAAAATAATAATAATGATGTATTCGACTTAACTAATTAAGCTTAACGTAAGTCTTAGCTAATTCCTTTTCATCATCTTGGGCAATCCTATTTGTCAGTGACCTGAATTGAAATAGCAATTTCGTCTCCCCTTCAATAAGTGCAAACATTTCAAATTGACAGAGTGAGACCATGTCAACAATGATGCACCTGTGTTTAGTTTAGGAAAGCATGAAATGCACACTCTGGCTGTCTGGTGCCTTATTAATGCCCTTTTATCTTCCTCAAGGTTATGCATGAATAACACAGATGAAGAAGCTTGGCTATACTCCACACACATACAGATATATACAAACACACACAAAGGAGGAAAAAGCAGCCTCAGATGATCTATTTGCTGCCATGTGTAAATATTCGGATCATGTTGCCGCTCTGCCAACGGAGACCCGCCAGTGCTGAAGAAAGGCAAGCGGTGCTGCCCATTTAAACTTGTGAAATGAAGTAGTTTTCTGTCAGGGGTGCCACTTGATTGGAATTTAAATCCAACAGTAGCTTAGAGAGAATTGTTTGTGTCAAAGTCAAACGCATTGTGATGGGCTGAAGTCTGAATCCAGCATGCTTTTGTGGAATGGGCATAAAAGGAGAAGTCTTCAACAAACAATGCATATAAAAATGTATGTAGGCTATATAATTGCTTTTATTGTCATTTTTGACTGCATTTTATTTATTTAGATAAATAATACTATATATATCTATCAGTCTGCATCAGGCGCTCAGCTTGGAGAACGTTCAAGACAAGCCACAGCTGAAACAAAAGCCACATGTGACAAGCAGAGATCTGCATATCAAAGACTTTTCTGCTCAGTGTGAATCATGAATGCTCGTCTTTGCACCTGGCAGTTGACAGTATACATAGAGTCAGACTCAGAATGATTTACTGTGACAGATTGTGTAAGTAATGGGAACAACGGTTGGTTTTGTCATGCTCGTTCTCTTGATTAGCCTTGCAGCATGGACTAGAAAACGAAGCGCTCTCATTGGTAGAGTCAGGTAGCTGGCTCGCTGCCATGCCCTTTAGATTTGTACTTAACCTGAGTAGCTGCATTTCATCAAACTGTGTCCAGGTGCTGGTGTAAATGCACAAAACACAGTCTCCGCTCAGCAGATCTATAAATCAATCCCTTTATCAGCGATATTCATTCGTATCTATTTACATATTCAAGGTCAATATTGCATGTTAAACTAGGGATCTTCAGAAGGAGCTCTGCTTTCTCAATATATCTCTACTTTGTGATATATTAACCTAAAATGTGCTTTATGCGTTAACATCTATACTAATTGGTTTATTCAAATAAAAATATTCATTATGACTGAATCCACCTGAATACATTAGGATACTCTGAGTCATTTTTAAATATAGTTCTCCCAAGAAATGTAAATTCTGTTATCATTTACTTTCTTCTGCATAAAACAAAAGATGTTAGTGTCTCCCTCCCCCCGTACAATTCTTCAAATAGATCTTATTTTATGTTCCACAGCAGAAAGAAAGTCATACAGGTTTGGAGTTTTATTATTTATTTTGACGTTACATGTGTATATCCCGCAATTCTGACTTCTGAAATCTCTTTTAAAGGATCCTATTATGCCCTTTTACAAGGTCTTGATTTTGTTTTGGGGTGTATATGCTTGTTCAAAAAACATTATTTTTCACATATTTTACATTATTACAGCACCTCTCTCCCCAGTCTGGCTCAAACGTGCAGTTTAGTTCCTGTTTTGATGAAGCCCCTCCTTTTGAAATACGAAATGTGCTGTGATTGGTTTGCTAACCCAATGTATTGTGATTGGCACCACTGTCACGCCCCTTACCATAACCGCGAGTTTGACTCAGATGTAAGCATTAAAGGGTAAGTTCACCCAAAAATGAAAATTCTGTCATTAATTACTTACCCTCATGTCGACACTCGTAAGACCTTTGTTCATCTTCGGAAAACAAATTAAGATATTTTTATTGAAATCCGATGGCTCAGAAAGGCCTCCATTGGCAGCAATGACATTTCCTCTCTCAAGCCCCATAAAAGGTACTTAACTACTCGTTAAAAAGTCCATCTCACTACAGTGGTTCTACAATAATTGTATGAAGTATCGAGAATAGTTTTTGTGCGCAAAAAAAACCAAATAACGACTTATATAGTGATGGCCGATTTCAAAACACTGCTTCCTGAAGCTACGGAGCTTTATGAATCAGCGTATCGAATCAGCGGTTCGGAGCGCCAAAGTCACATGATTTCAGCAGTTTGGCGGTTTGACACGCAATCTGAATCATGGATCGATACACTGATTCCTAACGCTCCGTAGCTTCAGGAAGCAGTGTTTTGAAATTGGCCATAACTATACAAGTCGTTATTTAGTTTTTTTTTGCGCACAAAAACTATTCTTGTCGCTTCATAAAATTATTGTAGAACCACTGTTGTGAGATGGACTTTTTAACGACGTTTCTTAAAGGAACAGTTCACCCAAAAATGAAAATTCTGTCATCATTTACTCACCCTTGTGTTCTTTCAAACTTCCAACCCAAATTTTAAAGATTGCGCTGGTCCCTCTTTTCCATACAGTTACATTCATGCTAATGAAACGTGAACAAAATAGAAAACAAACAAACTTAATTTCGGGGCGAACTGTTTCTTTATAGCAATAACTTCTTGTTTTTAGGAGTTTAACAGCCTGGAAAAATAATAGTTTCAAATAACAGTGGGAGAGAGTGATGAGGGTTATTAAAAAACATATCTACTCCATTTGTTTCTATGATAGCTATCTCTTGTCAGAGAGTTAAGACCTTCTGGTGCACTAAAAAAGACTAAAGCATGAGAGAAAAAGGGAAGAAAGACTGGATGTCCTTGACAAAGCGCTGAGCATTTCAGATGTGTGGGTGAGTCTCTGTTAAAGCATTCAGCTGTGACACAGCGCACAGACAAGAGAGTTTTATTGCTACCTCTGTACGCTGAAGCAGAGCGTTTGAGTCAGCCTTTGATAACACAAACATCGCCCTGCGGTCTCCTCTGTGGGGCTTATGATGGGAGAAATAATGGGCACTGATTTAGCAAAACAACACGCTATTGAACGATATAATTTTGGCACACAAATTCTGTTATAAAAGCCAGGTGCTGTGAGTTTATAAAGGGCAGACAAGGACTGTCTTGCTCATAACAGCAAGGCCATTAACGGTCATCAATACAAAGAAATATGTAGGCAGTAAAACCGTGAATGTCTGAGTGAGAAAATGTAGAAAACTGCATTAAAGTATGTGCTATTTTATGTGTAATAAAGTGACTTTCTTGTCCTAAACATATCTAACCGGCTTTCATATCGACTGATCGTCCCAGTTGTCATCGTAAAATATTAAACACTCGGAGTGGAAAGACGCCGAAGGGAGGTGCAGCGGAAACACGGGGAGGTGAAATGGAGGACAGGGAAACCAGACAAGGTGACTCTATCTCTTCCAGTCTCTTTCAGATTGCTGACTAGAGCTCTCTCTTCTCCATCATGGTTTATTCATTTCTCACCCCAGGGCAGGGAACACTTCTACTAACAGCCGTGTCAAGAAATAAATATGCTTAGCGGCAAAAGTTTGGGTACTGAGCCAAAAAAGGGAGATGGTTGTAGTTGTGCTGATAGATAGGCCAAAGTGAACTGTGGAATATGCTGCTATCTTTCTCCTATCACTAAAAATAAGCATGAAGATGAAAGACAGCATGTTGTTTTAATTAGCATTAGCTACTACAGCTCTTCTTCATTGTAATACTTATCTTATCTTATGAGATTTAATGTGCATCAAGGCGCCTGAGCTTAATTGGCATTCAAGTGAATGAAAACGGTTCACTAAAATTCTGAAATATTCATTCTAATCCACTAGTTCATTCACAAACAAAACACTACTTGTTGAGACTAGTGCTGCATATCGCATAGCCTACTATAGGTACATTTGGTTTGAAACTTACCTCGTGACCGTTACAAAAAGTAGGTCTACATTTTATATAGTATGAATGTGTGTAGTGAATGAAATCCAGACGTACTAAGACCACCATTTTGTCATTGTCATATGACCTACGGCATCAGTTGCATCGCTTCACTTCCATTCACAAATCCTCTCATGGGATAGTAAAGTGTCCATTGAATGTGCAAATCAAAAACTGGCCATAAGTAGTAGGTCATCCGGGTACTTTTCGCCCAACTGTTTTATGAATACTTCGGACATACTATTGGGCTCACATACTGTTTTTGGCTGACTACAGGGGAGAGTGGGGTGATTTGTGCCAGGGGGGAAGTAGTTCCACCCATTGTTTCTGGAAAACCAGAAATTGGTCATGTGACCCCATAATTTTGAAAAGCCATCCATTTTACTCATCCTCCAAAGAAGAGAGACACATGGCATGAGAGGTAAGAACATTTTAGCTCAAAAAAACTTTTGTTTTTTTCCTTTCAAAGTAAAATTTCTATGATCAAGGTTTTTTGATTGTAGTGTCTGAACAATTATAGACAAGTTTGAAAACATTTCACACGTTTTAGTACTTTAGCAGGCTACACAATGAGTCTATACAGTTAGCATGATGTTAGCTCTTAACTGCTGGATCATACTAGTTTTTCAAACTTGTGGGTCTGGGGTGATTTGTGCCAAAGGGCCTGGGTTAAGTTGTGCCAGTGGCACATTGTGGCCGGTGGCACATTTAAAGAAAAATGGAGTCATCCCTAGAGGTGATGTGCTCAAGAAACTACCCACACCCCAAAAACTTGGTGGTACAGCCAGAAGGGAGCAGAAGTTTATATTCCCCTGCAGTATTGACAAGTGGGATGTTAAGTAGTAGGCCAGATCCAGACCACCTAGACCTACATACCCACAGGGGATAATCTGGAGAAGTGAGGAGATGGGCATGCCTCATCAGTGTTTCACTTACCTGCCATTTGTTTAATATAGCTAACACTGATTTCAGTTTTGAGTTTGCACTGTTATTAAAGATAAGTTTTATTCAGTTTTTAAGTGGCCTAAGTCACAATAGGATGTTTAGAAAATAGCCTAGTCACTTTATTCTTATATGTTACATAACTGACACACAGCGTTCTACGTATGTCAACAGGCATCTATTGCCAAAGCCTTTTTGCCTGAAATGATTCACATATCATATATTGTGTATTTAAGTTTTTTGTGTTTTCCCAAAAACTACAAAATATGACTTATTCCAACAGTTTAATAGGGTGACAATATCTAAGTAAACCTTAAATGAGTAATTCTGTATTGAATTTGTCACAACTTACCCCGCACCACTTTTTTTCCCAAAAGCTATATTTCTGAAACAATTTATTTCAGATCCAAAGTTATTGTTCTCAGGGATGCACCACATCCTGAAATATATGTACATTCTTAAGTTGAAGGCATTACTGTCATGGCCTCATTTTAAAGTCACTTTGAGTAAAAACTGGCACAACTCACCCCACTTTCCCCTACAGTACGGAAGTAGGCATATTCGGATGCAGTGAAGAATTTCAAAGGCCCTATTTACACCTGGTATTAAGATTTTGGTGTTTTGGTTGATCGAATCACAAGTAGATGAGGCAGACATACTTGATATTTGTCTAACATTTTTAAATGTTAATACTTGTTTCAGAATGTTCAGAGAACATTCAAAAGTAACATTACCAAAATGCTTGCAGAATAATAAAATAAAATGCTCCTTTAAAGTTCGTATAATCAAGAAAACGTACGTTCGTATAATCATCTTGAATGTTCAGGGTACATTCCGAAATAACGTTTTCATAACTGTTGGTCCAGGTTGGTTTATGCAGGTTATTACTGGTATAGTGCTGGTCTAGCAAATCTGAGCTGGTGTAGTTGGTCCACCAGCACTCCAGCTTCCCATGCTGGGGACCAGCAAACAAGCATCCCATGCTTGTCTCAGCATGGAAAACCTACCTGCTGGTGACCAGCAATGCTGGATTTTCCAGCATGCCTAACAATCACTCATACCTCAGCAACCGCACAACAAAGCTATGGCAAACACTTAGATGAAAATGTGTTACAATCATTTTGCTGGTGATGATTCACGTTTTTGTAAAACGTTGTTGTCTTATGTAACCCATAACGTTTTCCAGACTGATATTTGTGCGAGTGCTTGGGATGTTCGTTTGATGGCCAACAGCCATGAAAGCACCTCAGCATGCAGCAGCACTGAAGGATGTCATTGTACTCGCTTTTGATAAATGTGAGGGGGAGTGAAGCAAGGAACAATTCCAGCAGTGTTATCAGGAGCAAACAGGCAGAGTCACGGGGCCCCATCTGCAGGAACGAGATCACAGCCGTGTTGCTTGCCTTCCTTCATGAGCGTGGACAGGCCGTGACTCATTCAACTGGCAGAGGGATGGCGATTCTCCAGAGCATCTCCTAGACTGCCGTCTTATTATTGATAAAGATAAGTGTCACTATTTAATCGCACCACATCCGCTCTTTCCTTATCATCATCCCATAAATCTAATGGCTGTTTATACCATTTTATACACACACACACACACACACACACACACACACACACACACACACACACACACACACACACATTTACATATATTAAGAGACCACTTAACATTGTAGCATGTTATGTTGCTGTCACTGCTTCTAATTTTAACCAACTACCTATTTCACTTGACATCCTTTTTTTAAATTATTTCTAGCATCAAGATCATTTTTAATGAAATTAATGTGACAGTTGAGCAACTCAGGAGCCGTTTATAGACTCTCAGTAGAACAAGATGGCCTCCTTCATTCACAGAGGACACCTAGCAAGGCTTCCTTTTAGCGTCATGCTTCATTCCATCTACTTTTTCACCCTTTGTCTATAATTCAGCACAAACAAACAGTTCTGGCTGTTGCCAGGATGCCGAGTTCAGGTTTCTGGGGTATTTGATAGGGGTTTAGGGGGGTCAATGGTTGAGGCGAACACATTGAGAGGACTGCTTTTGTTTCCATTTAAGACCCCTTCTGTGGTTTCTTTAACAAGAAGAAAGTAAAAATGGGGTAAAGTATGCTGAACCAATGTACAATGCTGAACTTTAACATTTTGCAAACATTATGGGAATGTTACTCCTGAATGTCCTCTGAAAATTGTAGTAGTAACAAGTAGTAACATTTAAAGAAGTTAGACTAATGTCCAACTAAAACTTTTCAGAAAAAAACCTTCCATGAACGATGTAGAAATAGGCCTAATGTTTTTGTGCTATTGTTTTGAGAACATTATTAAAGACCAGATAACTTTGAATGAATGTTCTATTAAAGGCACAGTATGTAAGTTTTGCCACTAGAGCTCGCTTATTCAAAACAATAGGTGTAGCTTGATGACGCCGCAAATGAGCGTGGAATCATGGGAGTTGTCGTCTTCACCTCCATAGTCGATGGAAAACGATCTGACGGGATTTAGAACTGTTTACACACACAGCTCTTACTGGCCTACATTACACCTGCATGGCACACCAGTTTCTAGTCCCATGAAGAAGCTCCGGAGCTTTTATTATGCTTATGTGCCACAGTCTGCCACTATCGCTCCTTTTGTTTTGTTGTTTACGTTTATTTTTAAAGTTTTAGTTGAACTTTTATTAACGTTACTGTGGTATGAAGCAGGGTGAGGCCGAGAGTCATGCGGGAGCGGAACGAGGTTGGTGGAGCGAATGCTAATGGCACCTGTGTAACGAGTCCTACTTGACCCGCTCCGAGCGGGATTCTCCGGTGTGGGAGGCGTGTGCACTAACAAGGAAAGACCGCAGCCTCTAGTGTTAGAGCGCTTGAGATCAGGTGAGTTAGGTTCACACACACAGCTCTTTCTGGCCTATGTTACACTCACCCCCATAAACCCCACTCCCATCTGGGTCATGGCACCAAATGTAACTGGTCCTACTCAACCCACTCCAAGCGGGATTCGAACTGGGGTCTCCAGCATGGAAGACAGGTGGACAAGGACAAGGCTGAAGACCGCAGCCTCTAGTGTTAGTCGCTAGAGTGCTGCTTAACGTCAGGGGAGTGAGGTTTACATGCATAGCTCTTACTGGCCTACGTTACACTTACCCCCTTAAACCGCACTCCCATCCGGGTCACGGCACCAAATGTAACTGGTCCTAATCGTCCCGCTCAGAACAGGATTCGCACGTCTCCAGCGTGAGAGGTGGGCGCACTAACAAGGACTCTAAAGACCGCAGCTGCTAGTGTCAGTCCGGTTTACACACACAGCTCTTACTGCTTTACGTTGCACCTGCACAGCACACCGGTCTCGAATCTTATAAAGGAGCTCCGGAGCTTTTATTATGCTTATATGCCGCAGTCGGCCGCTGCCACTCCTTTCATTTGTTGTTTATGTATATTTTTACGATTAAAGTTACGCCTCCTTCTTCCCTGAACTTGAATTTTGTTACAGTTACATTTGATGAGAATACATTTCGTGACCTAATGACTTTATTCAACAATGTCTTCTCTTCCCTGTCACTCTTTTATGCTATTCACGTTGTTGGGCTATTCTCACAGTGCAGCGCTTCCTAGTTCTAAGGCAGAAC
The DNA here is from genome assembly GCA_039654625.1 of Rhinogobio ventralis. Taxonomy (NCBI): domain Eukaryota; kingdom Metazoa; phylum Chordata; class Actinopteri; order Cypriniformes; family Gobionidae; genus Rhinogobio; species Rhinogobio ventralis. Next base: position 28,398,229 of record CM077209.1, read on the forward strand.
GCCGGCTCACTATTGGCTAAGCACCACATGCATGCGCTGCATGAGAATAGAGATTGTTGAATTAAGTCGTTATTTTTGTTTGTTTTTTTGCGCACAAAAAGTATTCTTGTTACTTCATAACATTAAGGTTGAACCACAGGAGTAACATGGACTATTTTAACGATGTTTTTACTACCTTTCTGGGCCTTGAAAGTGGTCGTTGTGTTGCTGTCTATGTGGGGATAGAAATCTTTCGGATTTCATCAAAAATATCTTAACTTGTGTTCCGAAGATGAACGAAGGTCTTACAGGTTTGGAACGACATGAGGGTGAGTAATTAATGACAGAATTTTCATTTTTGGGTGAACTAACCCTTTTAGCTGTATAACAATGATTAGTTTTCTGTTGATAAAGGCATCCAAACAATTGCTCACCTGTCTAATAAAACACATAATACTGTATATTAAAGTCTCTGATGTTGGTTTCTATGGGAGTAAAACCGTAAACCGAGGTAAACGTGGATATGACGGCATTGACAGGCGACGCAATGACATGGCCTTTACACTGGTCCAAATTGCGGATTTCTCTGAATTTAAACACCGTTGGAAGCATTTGGGATAATGTAAGTACAAAAGTCAAAAATATAACATTGTTAGTGTTATTTTGGATATTTTAATCCATAAATCTTACATATTGTGCCTTTAACATTACTGGGAGAATGTTTGTTATTAACTTTTTGAGAGAACCTTGCCAAAGTTCTGAGAACGTTCCCTGTTAGCTAGGATCCTGGCCGCAGAATAATGGCATGGCACGCTGCCTCCTGTAACCCTGGAGCTGCTCTGCCTGCTTGAGATTAAGGACGCCACAGCGATCTCAATGACCCTTCCTTTAGAAGTGGAACACAGAACGGTTATTAAACGTTTTGTTTTTATTTGAAAAATCATACAATGAAAGTGTTAACTATTAATATGCAAATGCCTGAGTGTGTCTGATCCCCTGGGAAATTCATATCACCAACGTTCACCCTGACTGTGTCCTTCACCAAATAACTGTGACGATCCAAGTCGCCAGGACTTTCTTGTTTATGAATCTTTTCCAGGCTCTGCAATGTCACAACTTGTAATGTTATTCTTTGGGAGAATGAGCCAAACCTCATTTCCAAACTCCACGAGTTCAAACAAACCGAGTAAATATTCAATAAGTTAATTAGCTGCAGCCAGTGTTTTGAAGTCTGGCTATGATTTATTATGCTGTTAAATGCTTGCACGCTTACATTTCCCAGCATATCTGATGGTATGTCAATAGATCAGCGCCAAGGATTTGATCTTAAAGCGGAATATCCCCAGTGATAGTGTACCTCGTGGTACTATCACAGAGAGGTACAAAATCACTTTGCAGAATATTCTCTGTCACTGTTCCTTGCTGGTGAAATTATCTTCCTAACCCTATCTGGACAGCCTGACAATCTTTCATCCATGAGCACTTAACTGTATCCTGCTGGCTTTTTTAAAATAAAAAGTTGTCTTTGATGCTTTCCTTATTTCTTTTATCCCTTACTACAAAATTATTGAATTCTAGTGTGAATCACATGAGTGTGTGATTGTTTTTAATGTGTTGTCTTGTTACACAGCTTCATATCAGTGTTATTTTATAGTTTTATTATAGTTTTATAATATTTTGAATAAGGTTTTATTTTTATATTTTTTTGTTTGTTAATTTTTAGTAATTTTGTAATGTGCTTTTGTCATTTTTTTTTTTTTTTTAATTGCTATTTTTATTTTTATTTCAGTTTTAATTATTATTATTATTTTTTTTAATTAGTTTGTTTTTATTTTAGCTTCATTTCATTTAATTCATGCCTCCTTGATATGAATCACTTGTTGTATTCCTCATTTGTAAGTTGCTTTGGATAAATGAATAAATGTAAATGTAAAAGAATATAAATTATATACCATCAAACCTGATTCTGATACATTATTTTGCAGACCTGTAGAGTAAATGCACCACGGTGTGATTTTGGAGCATAAAATGTTCTTTTTACCCTGTTTTGTTAAAAGGTTTCTCATGGATTTCTAAAAAATCAATTCTGCAAATGGAAGGTTTAGACAAAAGAACACAGCATACGCCTATTATAATAAATCTGTTTCATACAATAACCACTAGGTGACAGCCTTCACTTCATCAAGCTATTGTGGGAGAGAGCCTCTTTCTGCAGACATACAGAGTGTGACTGTGACAATATGCAAATTTAAACTGTAAATTGATGGTGGTGGTAAAGATATAGTCAGTTCTGTTTCTATTAAACATATAAGGCGACATTCAGTAGCTATAGTAGGCCTACTCAGTTGTGAATGAACATTAGTGTGTGAAAGTCTATTTGCCAAAGCACAGAAATGCATATTGACCTACACAACATTTGATATAGATGATTACAGGTTTAATTCAGTGTTGTTGCCCTTTATATTCAGAAAACAGTGCACCTCAAGCAACGTCTAGCACAACTCTGAACAGGCTTATTAAGTTTGTGCACTGAAGAAAATCAGTAATGTAAGACACATACAATGTGTGCGCCTATCTAGTAAAGGTTGCTGGAGATCTTATCGTGGAAATAGAACTCCATCTCTTGCAACGAGTTCTCCTGAGACTAAAAAAGGAAAATCAATTGGTTTTGGCATAGACAGCAACACAACTGGCAAAATATCAAGCGCTAGCAGGTTCTTGGCAAATATAAAACCTCAAGGTGCAATCCAAAATCCTAAAATGAAAACAGAAAAGGGGCTGTTCTAAACAATACTGTATTGCTGAACATGAAGTACATCTGCAGACATAGCTACATTATAACCTTAAAACCTCAATAATATTTAAGAAACACATATGTTTTTTAAGTCGGAAAGGGTTAAAAACATAAGATCAGACAATATGTTTTAGGGCATATTTACACGACAACAATGTACTAAAAACGAAAAAGTTTTACCTTTATGTTTTTTTTTTGTGTTTTTTTTTTTTGCGTAGCCTACAGACGACAAACGATCCCCGTTCACAAGGATCCGTGAAAGAAGGCTAAAAACGCTGTATTATGCATGCCAGGCCAGTAGCTGGCGATGTCACTTTACAAAGAAACATTGTAAATGCCTAATTGTGGCCTATCGTTTTCAAAAAATGTGCACTCTGAGGGGCCGTTTACACAATAAATCGGAAAACTTTTTACTACGCCATTTTGTGGGGCTGAAATGCAAACGTTTGAAAACGTGTATCAAAGTGCTAGTTTTTGAAAACGACACCGTTATTGTCTCCGTGTAAACAACAAAAACGCAAATTTGTGAAAATGGTGATGTCATGCGCATACATATTCAGTCTATGGACGAGTGTTTCTTTACAAAGCCAACTATACTGGTCTGGCATGCAGCGTTTTTAGTCTTTTTCCCATGTGAACGGGATAGTTTTGACAACCTTATCGTCTCTATGCCAAAAAACACAAAGGAAAAACTTTTCAATTTTTAGTACATGGTTGTCCTGTAAATGTAGGCTACCCTGAAACTTTTCTCAGGACGGCCAAAACGCATAACATTTTTCTGTTTTTAGTTGAAAACTTTTTGGGGGCCTGAAAAAGCAAACTTTTGATAACGGATATCAAAGTGCAAGTTTTGAAAATGATACCAGTATTGTCTCTGTTTAAACTACAAAAACTTCGTGAAAAATCTGCATGCGTATTTGTTTCGTCTGTAGGCGCATAGTGTTTCTTTACAATGTGATATCGCCAACTACTGGCCTGGCAGCATAATACAGCGTTTTTTGTCGTTTTCGCGGATCTGTGTGAGGATTGTATTGACAACGTTGCCGTCTGCACGCAAAAAACGCAAAGGAAAAACTTTTCCATCTTTAGTACATTGTTGTCATGTAAATGTATCCTGAAACTTTTTCTCAGGACGGCTAAAACGCTTAAAAAGTTTTCTGTTTTAAGTTGAAAACTTTTTGGGGGCCTGAAAACGCAAACTTTTGAAAACGGGTTTTTAAAGTGCAAGTTTCGTTGTCGCCCTTTATACGCAAAAAACGCAAAGGAAAAACGTTTCCATCTTCAGTATTGTTGTCGTGTAAACATAATAGAATGTTTAGGATTCATGCATGCTGTTTATTGGACTTGCCTATTCAGCTACATTTGTAATTGTAATTTCTTACTTAGAAGCAAAAACTCGTTACATGTGGTGTTTTCAGTATTTTATAGGCTCCAGAGCAATTAGTGCTCTATCACACATAGCTCTGAAATTAAGGGTTGTGTCTTTAAAAGCTGTCACGCTTCACAAGCTCCAGATGGAGTCCGGTACTAGCAGGACATGTTGGGAAGGACACACCAATTCTTTTCAAAGAAAACAGGGTGTGGAAAGTGTTCAGAAATGTCACGGTTCATTACAGATAAGGATCTTACAGTTGTCTTTTGTCACTGTAAGTGCATCGCCGTACATGCAAGTCACCAAAGCTCTCTTTACACACAGCTAGAAGAAAATGTTATTGAACCTTAAAGGGTTCTAGCAAGCACTTCATATATAGAACCTTTGAAATGTTCCCACCATGGGATCATTTTATGGATTTAGTTTTTAATTCATTCATTTAGTTTTAATTCATTTTTAATTTGAATATTTTTTCATAAATATACTTTATCAGTAAATAACCTGCTAAACAGAAAAGTATTATTCAATCATTTAAGGTATTTCTCCTTATAAATAAAACCTTTTTGGCATAAAATAAAATAATCAGTATGTTTGTCTTGTTTTGATATCTAAACATTCTTAAAAGAAAATGATTTTTTTTGCAAATTGTGTGAGAAAAACTCACTTTCAGAGACTATATTCATTTATGTTCCAATTGGCCTCATAATACTCACTAAATGTTTTAATATTTATACCTAAAAATGTAGAGAGAAAAAACATTATCTGATATTGATAAACTTTTACTGAAAGTGGAACTTTGTAAATTTTTATATAAATTAATTCAAGATGTAAAACTAATTTTAATTAGAAACTTTTACTAGCAAACAAGACAAAATGTTGATTAAGAAGATGATTTTTTTTGTGAAGTTATGAAAACATTGCACATGATTGTTTAAATAAATTATAATGGTAACATCTTGGCTATAAATTCAGTGTATCAGTGTCCATTTGAATTATGTAACGTATAAAACTATCTGAGACATAGTTCTTAGTTTGATGGCTGCCTTGGGACAGATGAGCATGAGCATAAATGTTTCAGACAAGAGTTATACAGTGCATTGGCAGGGCAGCAGCTCGGCTTTCTGTTCAACATGCAGCTCTACACTGGCCAGCATGCAGTTCATGTTCCGCCCTTGTCAATAATTACTTCTGATCTAGATGATATGGTAACAGTAGTGATCCTGATGAGCAAAGAACATCAGGCATTGGTTGTTATTTCACGGTGTCCACGCATGCTGTGTCATGGAAAAAGTCTACTAATTAAAATATCTGCCTACATGAGCTGTTAAGTGTATTGTGTTTAAAATATTTACATTTGTGGATAGTAACAATACTAATAGGATTGTGGCTTGTGTGCAGAACTGGAAATGATTCACAACAGGGCCCAGATATACCTGTTTCACATGCACAATAGAAAGGTAATACTGAAGCACATTTAACTCTATTATGTCCAGACACAGAGGGTCGTTAAGTCTAACCTTGAACATTAAAGTCTTGCCACGTTGCAGAATGGGAGTTTCTCTGCAAGTTGAGGGCGTCGTTGAGTCAACATTTGAAAGAATTACAACATGCTTACACATATTCTGAGCATCCTCCAACAACACATGAGCAAGACTTCAATGGCAAGACTATGATTGTTTATAGCCTACTTTTGTGTCATTTAATAGTTTTTTTTTTTTTTTTAATGAAAGAAAACCCCCTCTTACTGCTGTTTTCCTTTAGAAAACATTGTGTTCAAGTTCTTAACCATTAATGCACCAACTGGTTCTTACTTGTAAATGTAATACTTTTTTAATAAAAAAAGGTAAATTACTTTTGTAATCTTTATAGAGGCTGATTTAAAAAGAGCATTTTCATTTGTCTGTGGAAGTTTTTTATGTGTTCACTCAAATCAATTAGATTTTGGAGCTTCACAACATCATACAAAATATTATCAGATATATATTTAAAGGTAATACCACTGTCTTTGGAGAAGATATAATATACAGATCTGAAAAAAATGTATGGCATTTTAAAGTAGGCCTATTAGTTCTCTAACTAATGATCTGATACACATTTTATAATAAAGAAGTGTTAATGTTAAAGATTTGGTAAAAATGGTTGATTATCAAAAAAAATGTATAATGAAATTGCATAATTGACAAACAAATAAAAAATAACAAAACACTACAGTTGCACAGTTGGACAAAAATAAAAATAAACAAAAAATAAATAAAGGTTGATTCTAAAAAATAAAATAAAATTGCATGATTTGACAAAAACAGATATTTTAGACACATTCAATAGTGTGAATATAAAATGACGCACAGGGGCTCTTGAGTGTGCAGCTAATACACGCACATTGAACTCCAGCCTTCCCATAATGCTCTGGTCACGTGGCTCACTTTATGAAGCCAGACTGTCAAATCTGAAACTTCCTGGGGTGCGATGCAGTACATGCAAGACTATGACATTTACTTCAGCCATGTAACTCGTCAAAAGATCGCGCGTTTGCAAAAACTCCAGTTGCTTAAAGCGATTAGCGTGGGCAGCAGTTGTGTGGAGAAGAGCGGGTTTGTTGTTTGAGGAGGATGTGTGTGTGCTGACAGTGACACGAGCGGCAAACGAGCAGCTCCTTATATCTGTCCAAGAGCACGGCATGAAGAGATCAGGTAAGATCATCAGTTATTGAGTTACACGAGTCTCGTGTATGTGTGTGTGCAATATGATTATTTTACATATTAACGAGCCTTCAGTCAGAACACTGATACATTGTCATGATTGTTGTTTGGATGGTTAGTGAACCATTCACTCATGTTCTTAACACGGAAAGTCACTGCTCGGTTGTATTATTGTATTTTGGATTAAATTTGACCTTATGTTATATACAGTTCACATGTTATGTGTTAACCTACTTATATTAATAGTTTGATGATGTCATGTGCTTCTGCTGCATCTTTACGAAGTGATCTCAGATTACTGTGTGTGTGTGTATGTGTGTGTGACTTCTTAAAAAACACTCTGGTGGTACCATGGTGCGTTGATAATAATACCATATCCATAGTGCTTTGATGTATACCATGCTTTTGAATGATGACAATATTCATATAAAATGGTGTATTCATAAGCTCTCAAAGAATTGTATTACACTACTATGGTACATGCGTCATGGTACCACCAAGCTTTCAATTCTACTTTAAACTTTGGTATGTTTTTGTTAGTGTCTGGTGCTGGTCTGATTGTGTGAATGAAGTTGCACTGCTACTTATTATTTTGGAATTTTCCACTATTAATCTGCTTCCATTTTTATCCCTTTTACAAAATGTGTGTATTTCTTTGCCTAAACAAGCTAAACCAATTGAGTAGCAATTCGACCAGGCTGGGTGACCAGCTAAGACCAGGAAACCATTTTTTTTTTCATCAGGGTTGTCCAAAATCCTAATATATATATATATATATATATTAGTACATTTTAACATATTATTTAAAAAATGTCCCAAAAATTATTTACAGTGATGTTTTGATATGTGTGTGAGTGACCTTCATCTATATGAAGTTCAAGTTCTGATGTTCTGGTTTGAGGACAGGTGGTTTTAGGGGGAGTGAGTCAATGTCATCATTTTAATAAACAGAAAATGGAAAAAAATGCTACATTTGTCTTAAGAACAAGCCAGTGATTATCACTGATTCATTTTTAAAGTGGGTGTTGGTATTTGAAAAAAAAAAATTATGGCTGGTAAAGTTGTGGGACGTGTTTTGAAAAAAATCTGACAAATGAAAGCTGCAAATTGAGAGCACTTGTCTGACAAGTTAATCTGGATATGTCAGTCATTTTGGGCTGGTACTAAGTAACTCACCTAAATGTAAATAGCGAGTCATCAAAGTCATATTACAGTATATACACATTAGCTTCCAGCAGGAATTGTAACACAGCTGTAGTCTATAACACAGATGTTCTGGCTTCTGATCCTCATGTAGCAGCAACATCCATCTTACTGTAAACAGCATAATGACAATGTTCTGACTAAACCCTCCCTAGATGGCTGTAGTCCGGGTTGTCTCATTTTTCCCTGCTTATTAATACAGCACGCCAGTCCTTTCTCTCATCATTTACTCATCCTCATGTTGTTCAAAACCTGTATGACTTCCTTTCTTTTGTGGAACACAAAGGGTGAAGTTTAGCAGAATGTCTGATCTTCCGGTCTTCTCTCTACCACACAATGAAAGTGGATGGCGACCAGTGGCTGTCAAGCTCCAAAATGGATACAAAAGCACTAAATATTACCCAGGTACTATAAATAAAGTCTTATGAAGTCATATGATAGTTTTGAAATGTAAGTTATTATTCACTGAAAATCTTGCTTCGACATCTGTGGCCACCATTCACTTTCATTATATGGAAAATAACAGCTTGGACATTCTGCTGTGAATTTCTTTTTTAGTGTATCATGGAAGAAAGTAAAACGGTTTTCAACAGACATAACACCGTTAAGTTTTTTAATGCTTTTGTGCACAAAACCAGTTTTTGAACCTCATAATTTAAAGGTAATAATGCCACAAAGGTGATACTCAAGTTTCCTAAAGAACTGCAGTTCCCCAGCTTTCCCACATCTATCCAACCTATCAGGTTTAGTACGGAAGTTTTTACGGGTTCCCAGTCAAGGGTTGCTTTCAGAGAGCTCTCCATTTTGTAATCCCAGAAAGCTTTTGTCCCTTGGCTTGTGACCAGTCCTTTGGAAAGGGGCAGCTACATCTTCAATATATCTGAGCAACAGAAGAAAATACTCTTTAATAAAGCTCTTTTCATAATTTTGATAGCCACCTTAAAGGATAAAAAAATAATATAAATAATACATTTTGATTAAATTTGTTAATTTTGAAAAAATAGACTTTTATGATTGAATTAAAGGGATAGTTCTCCAAAAAATAAATAAATTCTGTCATTATTTACTCACCATTAAGTTGTTATAAACCTGTATGAGTTTCTTTCTTCTGTTGAACACAAAATATGATATTTTGAAGAATGTTGGTAATCAAACAGATGCTGGTCCCTATTGACTTCCATAGTATGAAAAAAATATCAATGAGGATCAGAAACTGTCTGGCTACCAACATTCTTCAGAATATCTTATTTTGTGTTCAACAGAAGAAAGAAACTCATACAAATGATGATGACAATTTTTAATTTCGGGTGAACTATCTTTTTAAGTGTTGAAACACATTTTGGGCCTACTTTACTGCTTTTTTTTTTTTAAGGGGTCAACATTTTTTTTTTTTATATTTATCACTGAATGGTTATATTTATGACAACGTTTTGGAACATTTTTATGAGTAGGCCTAACTGTTTCATAACAGACATATGGTTTCAACATAAGATGTACAGTTAAACCTATACGTGTGTTACTATTTTTAAAAGTGCACACAGAAGTGGAAGCAATTCAAAGCAGTCATTTTTTGAGTGACAGGCATGTCAACTTTGGAAAAACAATATTTATGCACTCAGACAGGTATATTCTATCCAATTGTGTTGATAGAAAAAAAAAACAAGATACATTTCTAGTTTTAACATTATTTGTGGATATTCTTCGTTAAAAGAAAAGTACAGCTGTACATGCAAAGTGACCCACATTTGGTTTTTAACCACTTAAAGTGTGTACAATTGACCAATTTACTCATGGAGCCGCATTAAGATCTCCATATCTCTGGGATTGTACCATATAGGGCCTTTAAAATGAAGATACCAAAAGAAATGTTTCTTTAAAACCAGAATCTAAAATTATATTAAGATATATTTAATAATTTTTGTGTTATAGGCATGCAAACTTGGGGCATAAAGCAAAAGTAGTGCTTTTCCCTATTTTTGAACTGTCACCGTTAGCATGTAACACAACAAAGTTTGCTAAAGTAAACTGATTTAACTAACCAGACCTTCCAATCTCTGTGTAAAAATAAAATAAATATGCTGCCATCTTTCTAAAATCATTTTACCCCCCTGTAATTTGGCTCCAAATCTCATGTGAAAATTGCCATTTTAACCCCTTGACAAAATATAGTAGATTACTCAGTAAATATACTGAGTATACATTTAATATTTTGGCTTTCATCACTATTATGTTTGTCTGTCTTCTGAAAAAATATTAACAAAATGAAAATTTGAGCCGGGGAAGTTTTCAAAATTTGAATGACCCAATAGGTATTTATAGCATCTAGTTAGATCTTCTGAGAATGTTCTGAGTTTGTTTTCATAGATCTTTTCCCCTCTTTTCGCTCGGTCTTGCACACATTCATACAGTAGTTAAGCCTGTATCTGCCATCAGCTGGCAAACATTTTAACCACAGACTCCCAAATATTTGAAGTGCATTGATGGTCCATTTAGATTATGTCGTGTACAGTTTTGTTGCATGTATACATGTGCATATGCAACATTCATCATTAAATAAGGTTGAAGTGTTGTGATTGAGGAGGATTACTGTCTCAGACTGTCTGTCTGTCACAAACACTGTTCAGCTAAATCCCTGCCTGCTGAAATATTAATGCAGCTCAATTATGTGATTACTCCGTTACCCTCAGTTGATGATGGATTGTCTGTATTCAACCCCTCAAATTCAGCTTCAGTGATTGGAGCTGGCAGTTAGCATGAGACTTTAGTCAAACAGCCTGGGAATAAAAAGGAAAAAACAACCCTGTTTGGTAAACCTGCACCTGCCCGACGCGTTATTCGACAGCAGCCCTAATTTAATTCCATTCCCGACCCAACCTGTTTGACATAAAAACCTCGACCCGAACCCAACCAATAAAACCAGTATCATGCATTCTGAGTTGATGCATTTAAGAAAAATAGACACACAGCCCAACATGGTAATAATTAAAAAAAGGAAAGATGAGAATGTGCATTGGTCGTGTAAACAATACAAAAGTTTTGCACTTGCATCTACATCATGTGAACAATCTGCCCATATAGGCTATTTTGAACAAATGTGCATAAATCACTCCATAGGCTATACAGACGCTTCGAGATCTCTATAAATTAAAAGAACATGTAGCTCTTAGCAGCATGCAAGATAAAACTTTTATTCAAATTGCGAATAGATTATATACAGAAAGGGAGCAAAGAGTGCTCCCTTAATGACTAAAGCTGTCATTCACTTCAGTTGCAGAGCGCAAACGCTGTGCTCTTGCGCAGAGTGTGAACACAAATAAGAAAGGCACCGTTTGAAAGCAGCTGCCTATCAGTGGGTACCGATACCGAATTGAGTCGAAATAGTCTTGGCTGTTGGACCCACAGTCCGCCAGTGCCTATTGATTCCCCACCCGCACCGCAAATGACCAAATAAATATTATTCCACCCATTACATCAAATATGCAGGACTCTGGTCTGAATATTATGTTTCGCAATTTTTTTTGTTACTATACATTATCTGCTAACTTATCCTAAATTCATTGTAAATGTATATTTTTCAGTAAAAAAAGTTTACTAATTTTTTACTTATTTGTTGAAAAACTCTTTTTTTTTGTAAACTGTTAAATTTTTCATTGACAAGGCTTTCAGTCTGGCCAATGTATCAGTCTATCACTAATCTACACCTTCTCTTTCCTCTCTCGCCCTTCAGAAAGGTGGGAGTATAGGGTTCTTTGACTGGTGCTGTTAGTGGTGCTGGCTGCCAGGTCATGAAGATCCGCTGGTCAAGGAAGGTGGCTCTCCTGGCCAAGGTCTGCTTCCTCATTTCTCTGCTGTGGCTCTTCTATCTCCTTATAGTCCCTTCTTCTCCACCATCTCTGGCTGATAATGATGGTCAACGTGACATCCTGGTCCGTGACCTTCCATCCAATGAGGAGGACTCTGACAACCTCCTGCGGCCTGTTTACGAGAAGCTAGCACCAGACCCCAACGCTCCAGGAGAATATGGTCGAGCCACTCGATTGACCCTCAGCACTGAGGAGAAGAAAGAGGAGGAAGCCAGCATTGAGCGCTATGCCATCAACATCTTCATAAGCGACAAGATATCCCTCCATCGCCATATTCAAGACAACAGGATGCACGAGTATGTCTGCCACACCTTACCTTACCTCATTGCAATGGGCTCATTACACACCCACCTAGCAATGCCTAAAGGCTGGCCTACACTTAAAGGTTTTAAAAATCATATCAGATTTTCAAAATGTGAGAGACCACAAACATGATGATAAAAAAATCATAGATTTAATAGTGTGTGGTGTGCCACGATGTGACAAAGACAGCACACCACACACTAACAGATTCCATTCACAAACAACCAATGTCCCGACATGTGAACACAGGAAATCTTGCAAAATCCCTTGCATCAAACATGACTTTAGAGTAAACAAACTTGGCGGATGATAGGCAATAAGAAATGGCGATAATGTTTGGACTGCTTTTTACAAAAAATTTGCAATTGGGAAAAAAAAAATTGTTTTGGAAGAAGTCGTGCTATGCTTGCGTCTTCTGTCAGCTCGTTTTCTGATTGGGTATCCTTTTGTTCCATGTGACAATCTACAGAGTGCGTGTGCGTTTGTCATCAGGGTTCCCCCTAACAATCGCATCACATCACAGGAAAATCTGAAAAGATAATCTGTAGATCCATCAAGATAATCAAGATTTTACCTAGGATTGTTGGAAGGGGAGAATTGGGCCCAAAATCGGCCCGATTATCTTGTAGTGTGTGGGTGCCTTTAGCAACCACAAAGCAACATGCTAAAAACACTGTAAACACCATATTAACTGTATAGAAAAAGCCTGGCAACCACCTAGCAACACAGCAGCACCCATTCAGATTACCCAAGCAACCACACAACAAAATGCATCTTAGTAACTGTATTGCAAAGCCCTGGCAACCACCTAGCAACACCTTAGTGACCATCCAGAACACCCTAACAACTGCATAGCAGCATGTTAAAAACAATCTGAACACCTTAGTAGATGTAATGCACAGCCCTGGCAACCACCTAGAAACTCCTAAGCAACCATCTAGAACACCCTAACAACTGCAGTGACATGTTATAAATGCTCTGAACCCCTTGGTAACTGTATAGCCCTGGTAACTACCTAGCAACACCATGTCAACCACCCAGAACACCTAGCAACTGTATAGCAGCATGCACCTAATGGTAAGGAAAAGCCCTGGCAACCACCTAGCAACACCTTTGCGGCCATCAAGTACATCCTAACAACTTATTAGCAACATGTTAAAAACACTCAGAACACCTTAGTAACTGTATAGCAAAGCCCTGGTAACCACTTAGCAACACCATGTCAACCACCCAGAACACCTAGCAACTGCATAGTAAAATGCACCTTTATATCTGTAAGGAAAAGCCCTGGGAACCACCTAGCAACACCTTAGCGACTATCCAGTACATCCTAACAACTTCATAGCAACAGGTTAAAAACACTCAGAACAACTTATTAACTGTATAGCAAAGCCCTGGTAACAACATAGCAACACCATGGCAACCACCCAAAACACCTTACAACTGCATAGCAACATGCACATTTAGAAAAGCCCTTGTAACCACCAAGAATAAGCTAGGATCATGCTGGTGACTTTTGCTCAGGCTAACCCCACTCACATGTTCTTGAGAAAATCCTCTGTGCTTGCCATTGCAATTATGTTTATAGAGGCCTGTGGCAAATAAATGATATTATATTGCATTACAAATAAGCATGAAAAATAAATAGGAAATGTGCTTGTTTTCACCTCCAGAGGAATTGAAATAATGTCCTGAATTGTGATTCTTCAGGTGATTTAAACACTTCAGTCCACTTCACCGGTTTACAGATGTTGTCTGTTGCCTGAAATGAATCCATTGCCTGCAGCCAGTTAACACAAGAAAAAATTAACAACAATAGAAAATAGAGCTGCAACGTTTTCTCAGAACGGCAGCGCTTTTGTATGAGAATAATTATTTCACGGCTCTTGTCACATAATAATGAGTAGGGTTCAAGCTGCTTCTCTGAAAAGAGAAAGTGTCCCTTTGGAAGAAGAGAAGTGAGACAAATTGAATGCGCCCCCCCCCCCCCCCCCCCCCAGTCTTTCAACTGCGCTCCGATTTCCACATCACAGGCTCTCCTGGAGATCACACACGGCAGGAGCACATTTCTTGGCATCAGCAGGGATTTTTATCTGTTAATGTGAAGTTCTTTTGCTTGCTTTCTGAAATAACTTTTAGGCAAGTTAGTTCTTGTCAAAGACTTAAGCATTACTGCCAGAAATTTTGCTGTGGGTTTTTTGCTTGTGCATTTCTCTTTGTAGGGATAATGATTGTAAATGTGCACAAATGTAGTTGCTAGGGTTGCCTCCTTCAGTGTGGCAAAATGAGGGCCCCCCTTCGTTACAAACAAAAAACTGCCAGACTTGAAGGACACAAGAATGAGACACAAACTAATTATTTCAACACATTGACAGCTCAACGATATGAACCTGTGTGAACCTTTTACATTTGATTATTTTATTCATTTTTAAAAAACTTTTATCAGACTATGTCTGTGTGTCTTAAGCAGTCAGTCTGGAACCATTTATCACTTTTTAGACACTTCTGCTTTACTGCTTGGGATAATTATAATTATAATTATAATAATTTGTTACATTTATATAGCGCTTTTCTAGGCACTCAGAGTGCTTAACATGGAATCTGGGGGGGAATCTCCTCAACCACCACCAATGTGCAGCATCCACCTAGATGATGCGACGGCAGCCATATTGCGCCAGAACGCCCACCACACACCAGCTCATTGATGGAGAGGAGACGGAGTGATGAAGCCAATCAGTATAGGGGGAGGATTATGAGGCCATGATGGACAGAGGCCACTTGGCAAATTTGGCCAGGATCCCGGGTTTACACCCCTACTCTTTATCGAAGGGGGATCAGGACCTCGGTTTAACGTCTCATCCGTAGGACGGTGCTTATTGACAGTATGGTGTCCCCATCACTATACTAGGGTGTTAGGACCCACACAGACCAAAGGGTGAGCACCCCCTGCTGGCCTCACTAACACCTCTTCCAGCATCTACCTAGTTTTCTCAGGAGGTCTCCCATCCAGGTACTGACCAGGCTCAGCCCTGCTTAGCTTCAGTGGGAAACCAGTATTGGACTACAGGGTGATATGGCTGCTGGGATGAATTTCTATCTAAATTAACTTAATTCATAAATTGTATATGACAGCATTATTATTAGCCAATGAATGATGAATTACTAACATTCTAATATTAAAACCTTTATAATCTTAATACCAATCTAAATAACATTATTTATAATATAAATGAATGATCTGTCTAATGATGTCTAAAAATATAATAATTATCGGTTTACCAAGCTCTGATAATGTATGGAATGTTATATTAATAAATAGGCCTGTTAATATTTTATCCAAATTTAAAAACAATAGGTTTATACAAGCCCTTTAGCAGCACAGTCCATTGTGAGCAACTGAAAATGCTTTTGTGCAGTTTTTCTTATACTAGACAAAAAACATTCAGCCTTGTATTTCTCTTGCGCTTATCGGGCGGACACGAGCTATACTGCATGTGATCTTGAGACTCTGTCGTTATGGAAATAAAAAGACACTAAAATGCATTCACGCGCAAATGAGCTTGTCTACTACTTGTGAAATTGATTTCTTTTTAATTGCTATTAGTATTCTCCACACTGCAAAATCCCTATGTTTATTCAGCTATGTGTAGGCCTATGTACAATTCTGACAAATCGCGCCCCGTATTGATTTGATACGAGACGCATCATTTTACCTTTATATATGGGGCGATCCCATATTTTATTTGACGTAGATGCTATCAGTGAATGTAGAGTCTCTAAACAGTTTGAAGAGTTGAAGGAACATAATGAAGTCCACATTTATTTGATCAAAAAGGCAATATTAAAAGTAAAATTTTGAAATAGTATTACAATTTAAAACCACTCCAGTCTCTTCAGTGTCACATTATCCTTCAGAAATCATTCTAATATACAGTTTTGGTGCTCAAGAAACATTTCTTCTTCTTATTATGAATCTTTATAAAGCAGTTCTGCTGCTTAATAT
The DNA here is from genome assembly GCA_039654625.1 of Rhinogobio ventralis. Taxonomy (NCBI): domain Eukaryota; kingdom Metazoa; phylum Chordata; class Actinopteri; order Cypriniformes; family Gobionidae; genus Rhinogobio; species Rhinogobio ventralis. Next base: position 28,414,445 of record CM077209.1, read on the forward strand.
TTATGTGGAAACTGATAGATTTTTTTCAGGATTCTTTGATGAATAGAAAGTTCAAAAGAACAGCATTTGGAATGGAATGGAAATCTTTTGTAACATTATAAATGTCTTTGCTTTCACTTTTGGTCAAATTAATGTGTTGAATAAAAGTAATAATGTCTTTTGAATGGGTGTGTATATTAAACAATAAATAATGAGTATCTTGTAGCTTTGGAATCTGCATCTTTAAAGTCTCTGTCTTAAAGAGTTCCAGTTGTTACTCAGAATGCTGTGAACATGTCTCTGCCATGTCTGTTTGTCTCCCACCTCTCCTTCAACTCTTTTTACTGAGAATCTGTCTCTAAACCAGAAATAGTTGCTTACAGTTTTTGAATTCAAACACAAAGAAAAGAGGAAAAACCTTTTAGTTTTTTTACGAATTGAAAGTTACATTTTTAATAGACTCCAAATGCACCTTTAAATCAGATTCCTTCACACCATTAATTGTCATGTGCAACATTATAAGCCGTCATTCATACTGCAGGAAGAACATATGTCAGTTTCACAGAGCTGTGTCAGGTTTCTCTATGTTTTAGATGTTCACATTTGCACATTACAATATGTAGTGTGTAACTCGCAGGGAAAACTGTTTGTCTAAACAACACTATTTGAATAAATGCAGTTTGCTTAGCCATCTGATTAACTTTTTCTCCTTTTTTGCAATTGCAGATGCAAAGCAAAGAAGTACAACATTCGTCGATTGCCTACAACATCAGTAGTCATAGCATTTTACAATGAGGCCTGGTCAACTTTACTCCGAACCATCCATAGCGTGCTGGAGACGACGCCAGCCATCCTACTAAAGGAGGTCATACTTGTGGATGACTTCAGCGACAGAGGTGACGTGACCCTTTCTAGACAGACTTCACATTTTTAAATGTAAAATTCCACTATTTTTAAACTACTTTTCAATTATTTAAATCCATTTCCACTCTAGAGGAACATTTGTCTCATCCTGATTGGTCAGCAATTCCACCACCAAGTGATATGTTGGAAGGAAGCATGAACATTATTTAGAACCTATTAGGTGCTACACTGATAGATAAATATATTGATGAATTAAGGCCCATATATGCCAAGAATAATAGCTATAAAGTGCTGTCAATTCAAATTAATTATGATTAATCACATCTAACATAATGGTTTTTGTTTATGATAAATGTGTGTGTGTGTATGTATATGTATATATATATATATATATATATATATGTACGTACATACGTACATACATACATACGTACGTACGTATATGTGTGTGTGTGTGTGTGTGTGTTGTTGGGGACAACAGTTTAGGACCCAATACCAGATGTGAAGAATGAAGACCAAGAGTCAGAAGTGTGATTTTATTAAAGAAACATTTTACTGAAGAATAGTTTGCAGTTTCATCAGCAGAAGCCAGCTTCAGGTCTCATAAGGAGTCCGTAGGCCGAGCACTCGTACATTCAATTTAAAAAACTATCACTGATATCAGACTATCGGGTAGGAAATATATAGAAATTAAATAGTTAAAATACAAGTTATCAAACTGTCTGCACTGCATAATGATTTAAATATAGAATAACTCCTTATTAAAGCTACAATTTTCTCTTTTACCTTTGTTCTGTGATTAACATTAATGACAGATGGCATTAGTCGCTGTTGTCCCTTTAAGATCTGCCACTGCCAATCATGACCAGGATCTGATGTGCTGTCACGTGCATCTCATTTTCTCCACAACTCTTTTAAGTTCATTTAAGACGTTATTTAACTAATTTAAGACTGCTCTTGTGAGAATATTGACAAAAAGAATGGCATTTTGGCATAATTCTTATAATAATTTATTGTTTGTTCAAGCTCAATTCAAGGGATGCGGCTCAATCAGCTCCCTGCTTCAGTAATAAGGGCTCTGATCAGGGAGTCGGCCACATTCATGTACATGATATACTGATTTACCACCTAGGAAACTAGAGAGCTGATCGAGACGCATCCAGGACATTCACAGACATTTTTTTTTTTGTCTTGTGGCGCTGGAATGTTTTTAAAGCATCTGCATGAATAAGAGCGTGGTCATATAATGTAACGCTAGCCAAAGGATGATAGAAAAAACAGATGCTGCGTTAATTGCATATATATATATATAATCACCGATCAGGTGAACTGACAGGTGAAGTGAATAACACTGATTATCTCTTCATCATGACACCTGTTAGTGGGTGGGATATATTAGGCAGCAAGTGAACATTTTGTCCTCAAAGTTGATGTGTTAGAAGCAGGAAAAATGGGCAAGCGTAGGAATATGAGCGAGTTTGACAAGAGCCAAATTGTGATGGCTAGACGACTGGGTCAGAGCATCTCCAAAACTGCAGCTCATGTGGCGTGTTCCCGGTCTGCAGTGGTCAGTATCTATTAAAAGTGGTCCAAGGAAGGAACAGTGGTGAACTGGCGACAGGGTCATGGGCGACCAAGGCTCATTGATGCACGTGGAGAGCGAAGGCTGGCCCGTGTGGTCCAATCAAACAGACGATCTACTGTAGCTCAAATTGCTCAAGAAGTTAATGCTGGTTCTGATAGAAATGTGTCAGAATACACAGTGCATCACAATTTGTTGCGTATGGGGCTGCATAGCCGCAGACCAGTCAGAGTGCCCATGCTGACCCCTGTCCACCGCTGAAAGCACCAACAGTGGGCACGTGAGAATCAGAGCTTGAACATTGAGCAATGGAAGAAGGTGGCCTGGTCTGATGAATCACGTTTTCTTTTACTTCACGTGGATGGCCGGGTGCGTGTGAACCTTGGGTCCTGCCATCCATGTGGATGTTACTTTGACACGTACCACCTACCTAAGCATTGTTGCAGACCATCTACACCCTTTCATGAAAACGGTATTCCCTAGTGGCTGTGGCCCCTTTCAGCAGGATAATGCACCCTGCCACAAAGCAAAAATGGTTCAGGAATGTTTGAGGAGCACAACAACGAGTTTGAGGTTTTGACTTGGCCTCCAAATTCTCCAGATCTCAATCCAATCGAGCATCTGTGGGATGTGCTGAACAAACAAGCCTGATCCATGGAGGCCCCACCTCGCATCTTACAGGACTTAAAGGATCTGCTGCTGACATCTTGGTGCCAGATACCATAGCACACCTTCAGGGGTCTAGTGGAGTCCATGCCTCGACGGGTCAGGGCGGTTTTAGCAGCAAAAGGGGGACCAACACAATATTAGGATACAATGTTATGCCTGATCTGTGTATATATAGACACATACTACATAAACAAAAACTTTTATGTTAGATGTGATTAATTGCAATTAATCGATTTGACAGCACTACTATAAAGATAACTATAATTAATTATTTTAATAAGTCATTATTAAATAATATTTGAATAATATTTTACCGTCCACATCAACGGAAAATAACATTCTGTTTATTCTATGTACACTCTGCAGTTATGTTGTCTATCACTTTAAATGCTCAAGCCAGGTGGATTCTGATTGGCTGTCAGTGTTTTTATTGTTCATCAAGAAAAAAACTGATTCCAACAATATCATTTTCATTATAGTCGTGGTGTGGACTGATCTATTCTCAGAGAATTAGAACTAGTAATAAAACTGTATTTATCATCCTTGGTGTGAACAGGCTTTAACAAAACCTTATTACGTTTCATATTACTTTTATGTTTGTTACGTTTAAAAATCAAAAATTTTCAACATGCCTTATTTGCATTGAAATATTCTTACACATTTGCCGATAGTTCTCATAGTTATCATTCCTTATGAGTTTTTATGTTAGCTGAGATCTGAGAGTTTTCTTGTGATTTGGACATTATCTGTTGGATCCTGATAAAAAGATTCTAATTTTCTTTGCACAAATTACAGGCTATCTGAAGTCACAGCTAGCTCAGTATATCAGTAACCTGGAGCGTGTTCGTCTCATTCGCACCAAAAAAAGAGAAGGTCTGGTACGGGCACGGCTCATTGGCGCCACCTACGCTACAGGACAAGTGCTCACCTTCCTGGACTGCCACTGTGAGTGTGTGCCTGGCTGGATCGAGCCACTGCTGGAGAGGTGTGACTTAAATTAAATTCAAATGTAGCATAGAAACACTCTTCTTATCTACAGTAACAGGTTTGTGAAGTGTATTACAATGCCAGGGAGATGCAAATTTTTTTTAACGTCTTTTGCCTCAGAATTGCTGAGAATGAGACCACCATCATATGTCCAGTGATCGACACCATTGACTGGAACACATTTGAGTTCTACATGCAGACAGATGAGCCGATGGTGGGTGGCTTTGACTGGAGGCTGACATTCCAGTGGCATGCCGTGCCTGAAATCGATCGCAAGATACGCAAATCCAGAATTGACCCCATTAGGTTGGTTTCTGGTCAACTTTTCCAAGTCCAACTTTGCTGTGTGGTTTTCTTGGCAATTTAAGAAATGAATTAGAAATGTTTAATGAGATAGTCACCCTCACCTGTATGTTGTTTCAAACCTGAAATTTATTCTATGGAACACAAAAGAAGAAATCTGACAATTTTTCTGTATTTTATAGTATTACTATTTATAATAGTATATAATTTATAATAATTTGTAATATATTTTTTGTTAGTTTATCAATCCATATTGGATATTTATATGAGCTGGTATTGCATATTTAATTGTTCATGCTTATTTCTTCTATTTTTACATTTAGATTTGCTGTCATTTAATGCTCACTTAAAGTTATTACTTAAAATACATTTAATTAATGATTCGTATGACAAACACAAATGAAGATCGTTTTGATGAAATCTTGAGAGATTTCTGTCCCTCCGTTGGTACCAACGCAATTGACACTTTGACGCACCAAAAAGTTCATAAAGAGATTGTAAAACTAATCCATATGAATTGAGTGGTTTAGTCCAAATTTTCTGAAGAGACTTTATATAATGAACAGATTTAATTTAGCCTTTTATTCACATATAAACATTGATCAGCGATGACGCGTGAGAACAAACCTCATTGGTTATTGTTGAGGCTAAAATGTGCTGTGTAACACGAGAATGAACCTCATTGGTTCTTGCGGAAGCTCAAACGTGCTGCGCAGCAGGAGAATGAACCTCATTGGTTCTCACACATCAAGCAAACATGCTTGAGCTTCAGTTTACCATAAATGATGTGTGAGTTGATGAATGTTTATATGGGAATAAAAGCCTAAATTAAATCTGTTCATCATACTCTCAATTCATATGGATTCGTTTTATGATCTCTTTATTGTATGAACTTTGTGAACAAGGTGGTATTTGTGAAGACTGTCATTGGAGGGACAGAAATCTCTCATTTTCTTTATTAAAATATCTTCATTTGTGTTTTAAAGATGAACGCAAGTGTTAAGTGTTTGGAACAACATGATGGTGAGTCAATGATGACACAATTTTCATTTTTGGGTGAACTATCCCTTAAATAGTCAATTTTCTTAATGTACATTCTAATGTTATGATGTCTAAATTCACTTGTAGCATTTAAACGATTGATTTTAGTTTTTAGTGTTTTATTTTATATTTATTTAGACAAAATAGTATAGAAATTTAATATTGGCTTTCAACTAGATTATCATAATTATACCAGAGTTTTAATATTGGTGCATTCCTAAATGAAAGGCATAATGATTTGGAATGACATGAGAATTTTTAATATAACTATCCCTTTAAGACATTCAGACTTTCAGTAAAAACTTATTGAAAGCTATTTTCACAAGGAAATGTATATTGTGTTGATTAAATTCAGATGCAGTGAATATACTGAGTTTAATGTTCAGATCCAGGGGTACAATAAAATACTGTCCAGTCCTGTGCTAGATTTCTCTCCAGGCTCGTCCGAGGCCAGACCCAGAGGCGCTCAACTGAAACTAAGAAGCACTTACCTGCTAGAAAGTTGGTGCTAGGGAATATCTCTGATGAATTGCCAATGCTCTGCTTCTTCTCGCTTCACAGGTCTCCCACTATGGCAGGGGGCCTCTTTGCCGTCAGCAAGGCCTACTTTGAGTTTCTGGGCACTTACGACATGGGCATGGAGGTCTGGGGAGGAGAGAATCTGGAACTTTCTTTCCGGGTAAGACACCTGGATTCTGTATTCACGCTACCTATTGTACTGGTAATTTGCATAGGCTTCTCATCAGAGCGTGTCGACGGGCTCTTGGTAGCATGATAGACTAAGAATTTATAATTAGACACATCTCTCATATTGGATTTCTTTTTTCAGCCTATACTTAGAAATGAAGATTGATGGTGTATACCATGGAGTAATCTTTTATGCATATGGAAACAGAATACAATCCTGTATCTTCTAGGGCTGTACGATGTTCATGTATAATTGATGTTCAGTGAATTGAAATATTAAAGCATGTGGGAAATAAAGATGGAAAATGCCTAAAAAAGAATTTGTTGGTGTCTCAGCAGATCTAAAGCGCTGTTGTCATGTCATGTTTTATTTCTGACAGGCAGAACATTCCATTAAAATCAGATAATATAACTTTGTTCGCAGAAAATGTTAAGTTTGTGTGCAAAAAAGTATGTGAGATGAGTCGAATCTCAGTAAATTAAAAATGATGCTCTATTAAATGCTTTTGGGTAATTAGCTTTTTTTTAAACGGAACTGTGATAGTTTTTCAGTGTTAAAATACTTTCTCGTATTGTATTTTAATATGCAGAACTATAAATGTCAATCATAGGTTGATTTTCCCCAAAAAGAGCAAACATTGCTCTGTTTGAGCATCCTAAAATATAATAAATAAATAAATATTTTTTGCCATTAATTATTTACAATTACGTATTTAATCATTTAATTTAAAAAATGCGTTATTTATATATTTCGTAATTTATTTGTATTAATATTTATTAATGTTGTGACACTAGTGATACACATTATATACTTCACTTTTATTTGAATTATTAATTAATAAGGTAATTAATTTAGCATTATTTGCTATTTATTTATTACTTTTTAATAACGTATTTGCGCAGTACTTCACCTTACAATTTTTAATATAGCAAAACCACCTACAATGTCTTTTTTTTTTTTTTTATCAGAAATTCAGTTTGATCAGCTATTTGAAATAACTTTTGCTTCATTTTAAACATATTTTGTTACAGGTGTGGCAGTGTGGAGGGTCTTTAGAAATTCACCCATGCTCCCATGTGGGTCATGTGTTCCCCAAGAAAGCACCGTACTCCCGCTCCAACTTCCTTCAGAACACTGTCCGTGCTGCGGAGGTTTGGATGGACTCTTACAAGCAGCACTTCTATAACCGAAACCCTCCAGCACGCAAGGTACACCTCCATCCATCCACCCATCACAACCTGTCAGTGGGCGGCACCTCTTAAACATCCTGTGCTGTTGCATAATCAGAGGTGTACAGCCCTTGTGTTATTTCCTCTTTTAACTGCTTCAGTGTTTATCTAGAAAAGTGCTTTTCTTAAAATTGCTTGCGTACTCCTGAAGAGGAAAAAACTGAAAGAGATAAATGATGCTCAGGTTTTGCTTGAATGCGTCCGTTCTATCGGCTTACAGTGTTTGTTCTTCCTTTTGGCTGTCTTTGAAAAGCTTATTAGCTTTTCAAAGATACTAAAACTAGGCCAAACATATATTATATCACCCTGGCTGACATGAATGTGGCATGTAACTCCATATTACTTCTCAGAGAAATTACATTATTAATGATGCAGATCTGTGATCAAATAATAAATCATTCTCTGGTAGCCACGACACCAGATGCTATGAGTAAGAATGTTTGTCCTCTCTGTTTGGCTTTCATGAGTTGTTCGTGTACCTCAGGTCTGAATGCAAGCACACCCTTTCTTCATACCTGTGTGAGGTGTAACCTAAATGAATATTATCTTGTTTACCTGACTGACTTTTGGTTCGTTGGAAGTGTGTCGTGGCAGTTTTTGTCAACATTACAGGACAGCTTAAAGGAAGTACTTACGTGGCATTCTTGTTTGATATCATTGAAGTTACAACTAGAGTAAAGATATAAAAAAGTTAAATAAAGGGATAGTTCACCCAAAAATAAAACTTTTGTCATCATTTACTCACCCTCATGTTGTTCCAAACCTGTATGAGTTTCTTTCTTCTGTTGAACACAAAAGAAGATATTTTAAAGAATGTTGGTAATTAAACATTTGACGCACCCATTGAATTCCATAGTAGAAAAAAAAAATATAACTGTCTGGTTACCAACATTCTTTAAAATATCTTCTTTTGTGTTCAACAGAAGAAAGAAACTCATACAGGTTTGGAATATCAGTAAAGGTGGTTAAAAATAAAATAGATTAAGCAGAAAGGTTTTAGTGTCTAATTTCATTCATCACACAAAAAAAACACATTAGCATTGTCTTGAGGCCTGATTTTGATTTGCTCTTATAGGAATCTTATGGGGATATATCTGAAAGGATTGTACTGAGAAAACGGCTTCAGTGTAAGAGCTTTGAATGGTACCTGCAGAACGTCTATCCTGGCCTGCATGTGCCAGAGGACCGGCATGGATGGCACGGAGCGGTGAGAGACTAATCTAATCTAGTCTAAAAAGTAACTCCAGAGGGAATTAGATTAATGTCATTCTCACTATTTGAGATATCGCTGTATTTATATCGCTGTACACTATATCGCTGGTTTTACATCTGTCCTGGTTCCTGGTGTAGGTGCGTAGTGTCGGAATCCACTCTGAATGTCTGGACTACAACGCCCCAGACCACAATCCCACAGGAGCTCACCTGTCCCTGTTCGGCTGCCATGGTCAGGGCGGTAATCAGGTAACTAACATCAATATTAACGTTTCTGTGGACAAATTTATTATTGGAAAAAATAACTATAAAAATATCTGTTCTTTCCGTTTTCACTGTTTTGTTGAATAGTAAAAAGCATCAAAAAGTCTTTAAAAGTATTTTTGTCTCTAGGCCTACATTGTTACTGCAAAATACATTTAATAAAAAAATTTTTTAATTATGGTCTTTTAAAATATCCCAAAAAATACATAATATTTACATAATATTTTTACTGTTTTAGGGTGTGTTCACACTTGGCAAGTTTGGGTTGATTAAATTGAACCCTGGTGTGATTTCTCTGTTAGTGCGGTTCATTTGAATAAGTGTGAACGCTGACATCTGAACCCTGATGCGCACCAAACAAGCGGACTGAAACCGCTGAAAAGATGGCTCTCGTTACGCTTCCAAATAAACTCTGGTGCGGTTCGACTGAAATATGAACACAACACGGACCAAAGACATGTAAACAAACCAAAAACAGGAAGATGAGACCCTAAAAAGGACAGAATGCTCAACCTGTTTTTTCTTGTCATAGTCACGATGTTGCCATCACAGTTCGGTACAGGCATCAGAACCGTAGCAGCAGATCTTCGTTTGTGTGTGTGACGGAGGGATTCCTGCTGCTGTTTTGACTCCTTTACACATCTTCACAAGTTCTCAGCTGGTCAAAATACCATCACATGTAGGCTACGCACATACAACGAGCGCATTTAGCCCAGCACACAGCATTGCTTTGGATGTTCTGTAAGTTCTCAAAATAGGTAATACTTCATAAAAGCCGACCAATCAGGTTGTAAACGTATCCCTTTGCCTTCAGGTTCGGTGTAAAAACGCCAATCTGAACGCTAAGTGGATCAGGGGGTATTCCAGAAAGCAGGTTATGTGACATACCTGGGTTTGTTTAAGAGTAAGTAAGCAGATAACCTCAATTTACGGTTCCAAAAACAGAGGTAACTTTCAGGGTAAGTAGCCATAGCAACTGCTCCGGAACAGGTTATGTTCCAGGGTTAGTTTGCTTAAGAGGTATTCAGATGCATGTTATATAATTAATATAGTTATATTAATATAACTAAATTTGTTATATAGTTACAGTTATATAATAGACAATATTATATATTAATTCTAAAGCTCTCTCACTATTATGTTTAAATGTTAATTTAATTCAAATATATTTATCATTTATTTTATTGTCATCTCACACATGTATCTACTTTAAATTTATTTGCATCAAACAAACAATATAATCCTATAATCCAATATAATTCTTAATTCTCAGTGAATAAAGAATATTTATTAATCGAAAAGGTCGAAAAAATTATTGCACAACCACCAAATAGGTGGCGATGTGCATTAAGTAGGTTATGTAAATCGTCATTAAACAAAAGAAGAAGAGGAAGTAAAACTGCGCGCTTTTCTTAGCGTCTGTTTCTATGGTGAATCATCGATTCGTCGCTCTATTGAGAATGTCTTGTGTGTTACCCGGGAACATACTCTGAGTTGTCTGAACTTGCTCCGGGACTCGTTTTTGGAACCAGCATACCTTGAGTAAGCAAGGTTTGGGTTAATCAACCGAGAGTTCAAGGTATATGTGACGCTAAGTTAACCTTGCTTTCTGGATTACCCCCCAGGACTACATGGGTTTTTTTTGGTCCGGACCAAACGAACCAAGTGAACCGAACTACAAGGGTGAACACACCCTTACTGATATCTTATGATCTCTCTGATATCACCAACTAATTGGATTACAAACATAATTCAATTATTAAAAAGTTGATATAAAAAACAAATATTTGTTTAACGAATTGATTATTAAATAAACTTGTTTCCCAAATTTTTTTTTATTTCAGTTGGGTAAAATTCATGAAAGTTATAAAAAGTCTAATATTAAAGGCACAGTATGTAATTTTCGCTGCTAGAGGTATCATATTCAAAACAATAACAAAGGCGTAGCTTGATGACGCTGTGAAGGAGCAGGGAATGATGGTAGTCTTCGCCTCCACTGCCGATGAAAATCAATCCGACGGGACTCACAAATCATGTTCATGGGTAAGGTAATGAAATACTTATAAATTGTTATGTTTGATAACATGATTTAATATCATTCTGATGAATTAACCGCAAGTAACGTAATGTTTAATGATAAATTACTACTCATACATGTCACTTTATTTGTCTAATTAAATGGTGGAGTAGCGCAGCGCAGGTTTACTTGTTCAAAACAATCATACTAAAAGTACATTTGAACATACCCACAGCATTTGCAAAAAGGCTGACTTACTATTTATGTATATAGCACATACTGTATTTAATTCCCCTGCAATAGACTTGTTCTCCGGACTTGCTAAACAGTGTTAGGAAATGCCACACCGAAATTGATCCTCGTTTATTTTCTTCTCTTATCCAAAACTCTTGGGTCATTTGATTCACCCGTACGTTCATGTTTCTTGGAGTTATCTTTGGCGACAGAACCTGCTGCAAACGATAATGAATAATTGTGGTCCATGATGACTGTGTGAAACAACAACAGGGTGGCGTGCTAGATGCTACAACTATTATTTCTGCTTTTTTTTTCACGAGACTCACTGTGTTGTAATGGAACGTTACACTGGTTAAAATTTAGAATTTCTCTGGATTTAAGCATTGTTGGGAAAATTTGATAATGTAAATAGTAGTACACAAGTGAACAAAATATATAACACAGTGCTAGTAGTTTTTTGATATTTTAATGCAAAAATCTTACATATTGTGCCTTTAATACAATTATACAAAATAAAAAAATTCAGTTCACTTGGCGTTTTTAGCCAAGAGCATATTGAATTTTCGATTTCAGCCCAGACTTTTCATTTTGGTGCATCATTACTTAAAGCCTATATGGGGAATACGGTATTGAATATGAATAAGCAGAATATGGTGGAGGAGAAAGAGTTCTCACATGTATTATTAATATGGCAAATTAGAATTTTAAGGAAGAGAACGAGATTTGAGAATAGTCTCCCACAGCATGACATCTTCAAAATGGATTAAAGGGAGCTTTCTATTAATGCCAGAGCTATCATGTAACTTTAAAAATCATTGCATTTCATGTCCAGTTATATAACACCTACGACAGCAGATGCAGGAGATCCATCAGACCCTTTTTGTTATATTTGCAGCGAAACAAAGCTAGCTTTATTTGTGCTGAAACATAATCCATCCTAAGATGTACTGCCCTTCTGACGTTTGTCATTTATCTGGTATCCCAGTTAAAGAAATGAATGAATTGCTGGGGATGTATATGTAATGGAAAGGGCAACCTGCAAATGTGTCTGGTGGCTTATGTCCTCGCTCTGCATCAAGGGACTCTGAAGTAGCACCATGTGGGTGAAAATCAATGTTTCCACAGCCTGGGCTGAAAAGGAAACCTTAGCCACTTCTCCTCAAAGATAGACATCTGTATGAAATATACATGTGGACAATGAGACTAATGGTGACTGCAGTTTGAACCTGACAGAGGTCACATCTGTCCATCTGATAAACACTGGAGATGGATTATTTCACTGAATAGCTGCTACTATAAGTTCCTTCCACCCTTTTTTTTCTTATTCCAGCCTTCTAACCATTCCCCTCAAAGGATCTTCTATTTAACCTCTGCTTTGAGAAATTGTTTGCTTATGAATTATTAACCCGACTTTGATTAACATCTGTGCAAACATCCGTATTTGTTGCTTAAGTGACATTTGCTGCAGAACATTTTTAGTTTTTCTAGATGCATATTTTTAGTGATTTTTAAATTCAACATATATTTTCTCAATATTTTTCTGCCTTTTGTATTTCAATATTTATGCATTTGCTATGAATGGCTTAATAAGCTCATTTCTTAAAATATATTTAAATAGAAAACAGTCATTTTAAATTGCAATAATATTTCACAATATTGCTTTTTACTGTATTTGTTTTATCAAATCGGAGCTTGGTGAGCTTAAGACACTTTAAAAAATGTAAAAAAAAAAAAAAAAAATTAAAAAAGGCAAAATCTTTAGTGGTCTTTTAATGATTTTAATCACAAATCACTGGTCAGAAAATTACAAAGAATTGCACAAATACTGTAGATAAACTTGGCACAGAATAGCACATGTGTAAATGTTTAAGCCATATGGGTAAACTTGCATACAGCTTTTTACAGGAAGAAGAACAGTCCATTCAATGGTAATGGCTTCAAACAGTTCATGTGTAGTTGAAAATATCTCCAAGTTCGTTTGAGTTTAATATGAGACCAAATATTCACTATAGGTTTTAAATCTGGACTCTGACCAGGGAAAAGTCTGATGGACTTGTTCTCAAGCCATTACTTGGTTGTCTTTGCAATTTGGGCAGGAGCATTGTCTTGTTGAAAAATAACATCTCTATATAACCTCTTTAGAAAACAACTTTTAATTTATGGGAAGCAAGCAATTCTGCAATATTCTCCTATACAAAGCATTAAAGGGGGAGTCTAATGCTATTTCATGCATTAAAGAAGTGTGTTTCTGGTTGTGAGGGAAAGATAACCTTGTTCAGCTTCCCAAATAACCCAGTGTTAAAGAAACAGTGGATGCAGTTTGTTTTTCTGGAGCAGCAAATGAGTTCTGTAAGTGTGTTTGTTTGTTCCCTGTCACAAGTCAAAACCGCAGGCGGTGAGTGAAACCGTCTGTGTTTTGTTGGCAATTGGTGCGTAAGTGCATATAATGTAAACAACACAAACTGTGTATATTAAATAGAAAGTTATCCAGGGAGGGATAATACCAAGAATGTATTGTGCATGTGTGCTTTAGCTCAGCCAACCGCACTCCTTCACGAGTTCAGCTGTTTTCGGAAAAAATCGGTACAGCTTATCTGTCTTTTATAAATATGATAAAACTAAAGACTCTTTTGAGATATGAAGGATGCAATACTACTCTATAGGTATTCTAGATTAACATGAGACTGGCTAAAACTGGCTAAACCCCCCCTCCCCCCCATTTATTATATTTCTCACAGACACTGCTCTGGAGCATCACCATGCAACTCATGTTTTACTGTGATTTATCATTCCACACACAACTCCCATATTCAGCCAAGAACTTCATTGTCTTTGATGTTTTTCTGAGACAGTAATGGCTTTTTAAGACGTGCATTTGATAAAATGTAAAATTTCCTGACCAATAATTTGTAGCTAAGACAAATAAAAGTTTAGTGTTAAGCCATTTTGGGCGTGGCCCATTTTTTGCCCAGGAGTGTATATAAAATATATGTGTTGTTTAGGGAAATTGGGACAATTTTTTTTTTTAGGATAATTAGGAATATTTTTTTGCCATTGAGATGACTGGAAAAAAGTGTGTGTACGCTGCCCGGCCAAAGAAAAAGTCTGATTTAAATAGGCAAATGCTTAAGAGTCTATGTTTGGATTGTTATTGCAGTGATTATTATGTTTCCAGCATGTTATATGTTTGGCAACAATTCTTCTAACCCTAATTGATGGAGTGTGTAGCTTTTCATTTCATAAACAACCATGTAGGAAGACACACTGGGATGACAATGTCAAGATTTATCAGGCTTAAATTGTGAAAGAATGGTTGGGAGGGAGCATGAAGAATCATTTTCACACGTGAATTAGGACCTCTGAGTCCAGACCTTAAATTAATCCCTCTTGATGGAAATAAATGTTAATTCCATCAAGAGGTGGATACATTTTTGGTCAAGATCTTGTATTGACAATGCCCAAGCTCAAGCACTCTGTAAAGTCTCCTGCAGCACATCCCAAAGACTTTCAATGAATTTAAGGTCTGGACTCAGAGGTGCCAGTTTATGTGTAAAAATGTATTAAAAAATTGGCTGCTTGGACTCATTAATGGAAATGAATTGAACTTACCAACTCTAACACCTTCACCAACATGAAAACTCACCAGATATGTGCCGAATTACATTTCAAACAAAATGTAATTTTTCTCTCTCTATCTCTCTCAGTATTTCGAGTACACATCTCAAAAGGAGATTCGGTTCAACTCTGTGACTGAGCTGTGTGCTGAAGTTCAGGATGGAATGACACACATAGGGATGAAGCATTGTCCACAAGACGGTGCTCCCAGACCTCCCAGCATCATGTGGGAGTTCAGAGACGTGAGTGTGTTTGCTTGTAGTTAAGTTTATCATTGGCGTGCCATCAGAAAACAGAGATAAGAAAAAACCTTGTTTGGCATGTTATTGTACTGTATATCAGATATGCTTCCCTGTTGCATTTCTATGCCTAAAATGAATATTGTCTGGCAATTGTGTCTTTTCAGGATGGCAGCATATATAACCCTCATTCAAACATGTGTATCACGTCCTACCGCACAGAAAATGGCCGTACTGATATCCAGATGAGAAGTTGCTCTCCCGGAGACAAACACCAGCGCTGGAACTTCGAGTGACTTTAAACCTCAAGTGAACTTAAATGTAAGTGCAATTATCAAATGGAACGTCTCTTCCAGGTTGGCATTAAAAAAGGCATAAAAATGGGACCCATCGTCCATATAGTGCCTTTGCAAACCAAAGTGGACATATATTTGTAGTGCCAATTCTTGCATTTCCTTGTTAGAGATGTTCAGTGTGCTATTACAAATCTGAAGTGCATATTAGAACTGTTAATAACACATTGTAGCAAATTCAACCACCCAACAAAGCTTTGTGTTGGAGCAGCATTTTTGTTTACATTGATGCACTATATGCTTTTAG
Organism: Rhinogobio ventralis; assembly: GCA_039654625.1. Taxonomy (NCBI): domain Eukaryota; kingdom Metazoa; phylum Chordata; class Actinopteri; order Cypriniformes; family Gobionidae; genus Rhinogobio; species Rhinogobio ventralis. The sequence goes on from CM077209.1 coordinate 28,429,971, forward strand.
TGAATCATTTTTAGACTCAGCAGTAGCTAATCTTTACATCTACTGCACAGATTTTATTTAATTGTACCAGAAGTGACTGATTTGAAGATGTTGTGAATGGGTTTGTCTTGATTGTTGTCTATTTGGTTTCCTAAGATATTTTTTGTGTCATTTTGTGACTGTTTTTCTTTTCTTATCTTTTTTTATATTGCTAGGGTATTTAGGGTCTTTTTACCTTATTTTGTGCAAGCTGCATGGAGGATTTTGGCACACTGGTGTTGATTAAAACTGTACCAGCATTTAAAGTCTCACTGAAACTAACATCAGTGTTCAAATAGTTTGTTGATATGTACACTTCATTTTGAAATAGATTACAGGAACTGCACTTCAGAGTTAGGGACAAAATATAAAGCAATTGTGGACCAAACATTTTTTCTTTGTCCAAAACTGATTTTACCTTGCATTTAAGAACCAAGTTTTTCTCCACCATGTCCACTTTATCTGTGTATTATTTTTCTAGAAAAATGTATAGTAGGGGTGTAATGGTAAACTGAAGTCACGGTTCGGAACGTACCTCGGTTTTGGGGTCACGGTGCAAAAATATGTGCTTTATAAGTACTAATAAACAGCCAATATCCTAGTAATATGCATGCTAATAAGCAACTAGTTAATAGTGAGAATTGGACCCTGAACTAAAGTGTTACCAGAAAAAGCAACAAATCCACAATACTAGGTTTCTTTTCATTTATTCGCAAGTGCGCTGTTCTTCTTCTGCTCTTTTTCCGGTTGTGGTGGTTAACCATAGACTGTGAAAAAAGATGGATGACGCACCTTCTCTCTTTTCCATTGTAGAAAAGCCGCCAATGTCCCAATATGGCGCTGACATCTTGCACTGATTCGGGATCCTGTGCAGTGGTGAGCGTGAAGTGGAGCCGCAGTATCAAGGCTCCACCCACACTGCCGCAGATTTGCACAGTTTACTGCAGAACAACTCATTATGTCGGTGTGAAATAAACAGTTGGAAATGTAGAAATTAAAGTTAAAGCTCCAATCTCCTCCCGAAAAAAGGCAGTTGGTGCCTCAATGACTACTTCGCTCAGAGAAGCTGTCAGTCTCAGCTGTCAATATTGTCGTCACACCCCCGTTTTTATAGCATCAAATAACTAACTAAAACCAAATTTATTTGAAAAAACAAACACTTGAACTTGCGTCAGCATGATAAAAACTACCTAAAATGACAAAAACCATCTTCGATGAGAGGGCGTTGTTTATGACCTATACTGGGACCAGCTACCTGGGGGGCGATCGAAACGTTTTTTTCAGGACTTCAAACTGCGTTTCATTACCGCACGCACCCCCTTCTGGATTGGAGTGTGGATCGCCTGTGACTGACTGTATTTGGCGTCTGACTGCATGCACCTAACTGTGACGTCCACACCGTGATGGTTCGGGATGAATACATGTACCGTTACACCCCTAGTAGGTAATTTATTGACTCAACAGAAAGTGCCTCTTCAGCCTGGTTCCTTTCACAAAAGTGCTCATCTTCACAAATCAGAGTATTACAGTACATTACCATGATATTGGCCAAAGTAAAACATTCAGAAAATGTAGTAAGTGCTTTATTTCGGGCCTTCCAGCTTTTAAACATTCAAAACTCTGAGAATAAAGTATCATTTAGGTTCTCACAGAACTGTCGGTAAATATCTTGAAAATGACTGTACATGAATAACGCCTTTATTTTTGCACTAAAATGGATTTAAAATGGCAACATACTTTTTCAGGTCTCATCCTTTGTAATTGTCTGAATTAAATGGTTTACTAGGGATTGTGGGAAATTGATCATGAAATTACTACTGATAAAGCACAGTTTGTGGTGATCATGTGTTTTGCTTATCGACTGTAATGAAGTATTTTTGGAACATGGAAAAAAGTGCAAAGTATTTTTGTCTGAATAAATTGAATTCAAGTTTTAAATGTTACATTTTGTTGTGGTGGTTTGTTTATCTTGACTGTGTGACTTTTCCTTCCTCCCTGTTGCTGTGCCATCTAGTGGTGGGGAAATGTGCTGTGGGATTAGATTGAAATGCATGCAATGTAATGTTTACCTGATTTACACCTCCTTAAAATAAGGTGTACCCTGCACAGTTTTACATTTGTGACCTGAGCTTCTCATACCAACCAGATTACGAGGAAAACACATAGGAGGTTCTGCTAAGTCAGGCAAAAATGTTTAATGGCACAATTTCCAGGTGTGCCACGCAATTACATAAATGAAGCTGGAGGTCACTGAACGCTGTCATCGTCATGCTTATATCTACAGCAGACATAAATTAGGCTGTGTTTTCCCATGTGATTTATGGTTGGATTGTGGGCAGTTGATGCATGATGAATCCTCTAAACTGATGCTAAGGTTATCTTCTTGTTGGTCCACTGAGAATATCACAGCAATGAGTCCTTCTTGCCTAATTGCCATCTTACTCATCACATTTCCCTTAAGGTCATGCAGTAGAAGTCCAAACAACTTGATTTTCTATTTGCTATTAAAGGATTAGTTCACTTCAAAATGAAAATGTATTCACCCCATCCAAGATATTCATGTCTTTCTTTCTTCAGTCGAATAGAAATTAATTTCCAGGATTTGTCTCCACATAATGGACTTCATTTGTGGGTTGAAGGTCCAAATCAATGTAGTTTCAAAGGGCTCTGCGCAATCCCAGCCGGTCTAAAAAAAAAAAAAAAACATTTATATACTTTTTAACCTCAAATGCACAACTTCTGTGTTGTTGTTCTTCACGACGTATGACGCCATCAACTTCCACGGTCGGTACTTCCACGTACGTAACGTGTGTGATCTTTTCCGATGTGATGACGTCCTACGTCGTGAAGAAGAACAACACCGAAGTCGTGCATTTGAGGTTAAAAACTATATAAATGTTTACATTTTTTTATAAAATGACAGATGGTTTCGCTAGATAAGACCCTCGGCTGGGATCATGCAGAGCCCTCTGAAGCCCTTCGAAGCGCATTGAAACTGCATTGATTTGGACCTTCAACCCAATGGTTGCAAATGAAGTCCATTATGTGGAGAAAAATCCTGGAAGGCTTTCCTCAAATGTAATTTCTTTTCGACTGAAGAAAGAAAGACATGAACATCTTGGATGAGATAGGGGTAAGTGAATTATCAGGAATTTTTTTCATTTTGAAGTGAACTAATCCTTTAAAGTCACCATTAAAATCAAAATTGACCTTTTTTTAATGGAATATTGCAGTATTTATTGCAAGTGGTTTATCCATCATGTGCCCTCGTAATCCTTCGCTTTTGTAGTGACATCTCTTCTCTGATGATGTGTTTAACGAAACGAGGGTGGGTCAACCAGTCACTCACATGAGATCGACCAATAGCAAATCAAGTCCCACCCTACATTTTTTCTTGTTCGAGAAGCCACTTCACTCGGATACACATTACATTAGGGAAGAAAACACTATCGCAGCTTCCGTTTCATGCTGACTTTAAAGGAACAGTCGATTACACAACCTTGATAATATGTGCAAAACTTAATAATCTCGTAAAAACATGTATTGGTTGTTATGAATATATCAGCCTATATTTTACATGATGGCTGACATGTTAGAAAAACTTTTCTACACGGCTCTGTGTTCATATGTGGTAAATGACTGTGCAACATTGTGTGCAGTGTACCATAGATTATTACAACACTTTGGATATTCTACAATAGGAATGTTCAATCCAAAAAGTGTGGCACTCAAATTACCATCTCACCTCTCTGATGGCCTAATCAATAATTAAACAAATTAATTTGGGTAAACATATTTTTCTTGCTGCATGGATCATCTTACATGTTTATTATAAAATTTTGCTTGTATGAAGTGAATGAATGTTGAAATTCATGGTAGGGGGAGAAAAATCTTACACCCATATTTCTTGGGTGTATATTAGAAAGTTATACAAAATGGATCATACAAAATGCAATATTTTTTATTTAGTGCTGTCCTGAATAAGATATTGTAAACATTTTTTTACATATAGTCCATAAGTAAAAAAAAAAAAAAAAAAAAATAGCTGAATTTATTAAAATGATTAAAATTCTTCCGTTTTCCATCATCTTTTGCATATTTGAACCCTTTCCAGCATTGACTGTATGATTATGAGATCCATCTTTTCACACGGAGGACAAGTGAGAGACTCAAACACAACTATTAAAAAAAAGGTTCAAACATTCACTGATGCTCCAGAAGGAAACACGACGCATTAAGTGCCAGGGGTGAAAACTTTTGAACAGGATGATGTTGTCCAAATTTTTCTTATTTTGTTTAAATATAATTATTTTTATTTAGTACTGCCTTTCGGAAGCAATAGAATATACTTACATGTTTTCTGGAAGACAAATTTTGTACAATTTACCTTGATCTTTAAATTTACAAAGTCCTCCCCCCCTCGCATTTACTTTCATATTACATTTTTTATTTATTTTTTGCTGCTATACAGTGACAACCCCCAAATATATAGAGTAACAGGAAAACTTTAGTTCATGTAATTTTTTCAATATCTACACTTTTACTTGAAACCAGTCTCTTTGGTTCAGCAGAATGTGCCCAACATGGATGATATTTATCTTAATACATAGCTCCACTTTCATAGTCAATCTGTAGGCTATAGTTTCTGTCAAAAAAAAACAGAGACTGTGGTAATTTGCTCTTATTTATTAGATAAGAATTTAATTTAGTCACTATAGAAAGTTTATAATTTTATCATAATATTAACCCTTTCAGGCCCAAATTATGTTCCTGGGACTATAAAAATTTCATGCAAATAAAAAAACAGTTTTATGACCATTTAACTCATTTAATGTCCAGTACAATGAACGCTGGTTCTGACACTAGCGATATGCAGATGATTATGTTATGTTAATTCAATAAAACTTTCAATGCAAAAACATTATAAAAGCAACAGTGCATATGGCAGAAACTGTGAGGAAAAATTATGTCTACAGGAATGCACAAATAAATATTTTCATATGACTGAATCACATGACAGTGCATATACAAAACCAAAACTATTGTTGCTTTAAATGATCAAAGTAAACCACACAACGAGTTAGGCTGTTTGTAAAATGTAAACAAGTCATTATTATTTAAATCATACATTTTTCTATGTATTAAGTAATGATGTGTGTGCACTTTCACAGGCTCGTGTGCATATCTTGGCATAACAGTGTTTATAGAGCGGACGTGCACTAACTGGATTTGGATTAGCGCTCTGTCACAGTTTGTGCCCCCTAAGACTCTCTGTGATTTGACCTGGATTTCTTTCTTTATGCCTCTTCCAGTTCTGCTGGCCTTATCTGACAAACAAGCCTGCTAATGTGATCACGCAAATCCCTCTTGCAGTGCTCAGACCAGTGGGACGTGCCACTATATGGCTGTGGCTCAAAACCAGTAATGTTGAGATAAATGTACAATATCTAAAACAATTTTTTTCAAAAGTCTTCATTGTATTTCCCCAAAACTACTACTAATTAAAAAGATGTATAAACCTGTAATTGGTTTTCTTCCAGGTCCTAATATGGGGAGATTGATATCCCTCTGTTTTGTTTTTTTTCCCCCAAGAAATTGTGGTTCTTTATCAATAAATATGTAATTCCAAGCAAAGTAAGAAACTCCCTTAAAAAAATAATATTATCCCTTCAATGACTTTATTAGTAAGTTCAAGGAAGAGTTTTCTGTATACTCTTTCTGTAAAGAGAATCAAAATCAGCCAAATTATTTTTTTTATTGCAGTATACCTGTTTATTATAAATGATTTGTGCTATTGCTCTTGTAAAAACTCCCTTATTTACTAATGCCCTAACTTCCTAATTTAGAGGAATATTAGAAGTTTAATGAATTAAAAAAAAAAAATTATGATGTGCAGTCAGTGGGATAAATCATTATAATAATAAGTATGGCAATATTCCATAAAAATGGTCAATTTTGATTTCACAGTGACTGTAGAAATTATGATATGAAAAGTCAAAATGATGACATACTAAGTCATGAATAGGCCTATGAGATAAAATGATAAGTCAAGATTAAAGTCGAAATTATGAGATAAAAATTATGACTTTCTGGTAAAATTTCGACATTTTATGTAATAATTCCTATTTTTTTTATGTCATAATTTCAACTTTTAACTTCATAATATGTATTAGTATATCATAATTGAAACATTTTATGTCATTATGATTTCCAAAAGCATGCTTTTTTTTCTTTCATGTGGCGGAAATGGGCTTCCATAGAATGTAACGACTCCTGTTTTCAACTCCTCCCCCTGCAACCGGCTCTGCTCGCCCTTCATGTCGATTACACACACATACACACACACACACTTCAACAACAGTTGGTTTGCCACAGATAAAATGACCAAATGATCGCTTTGCTTGGATAGTTTCCCCTTCACTGTAGTGGACTTTAAAATGAAATCTGGCACTTTGAAAACGATATCCTCTAACATGGGCGAACTTTTTTCGAACTTTTCATGAGATTGAACTTTGGATGACAAACAGGGCGGACTAGAAGGACACATTATGGCAATATGTGGCAGACGGAGTCGGTCCAAGTTCATTCTGTACATTCTCGGTGCTTTTATAGTGGGATATTTAGTATTTCATAGGAACACGCAAAGTGATGTCGAGCTAGCGGTTAGAAGAGAAGTGCCAGTCGAGCAGCGCGAAAATGTGGACGAAGATTTTCTGAAGAAACCTGTTTACGAGAAGCCTCCTTTAGATGTAAATGCTTTGGGAGAGATGGGTAGAGCTGTTAAACTAGACCTGACTGGAGAAGAGAAGCGAGAGGAGGAAGAGAGCATCAAAAAACATCAGATAAACACTTATGTGAGCGATAAAATATCACTACACCGCAGACTGCCTGAAAGATGGAACCCACTGTAAGTGTCTATGCTGCAACGTTACATGAATGTTTGAAGTTTGATATTTGTCTCATATTCAGCCTCAATAGATCATTAACTCTTTGGTATAATTGTATTAAATTGGTTTATTTGAATAGCAACATAATGTAGAAGAGGATACACCTCGTAGTTTGTTTAAATCCGCATCGATTAAATGCAAAACAGGGAAGTTGTAATGCTTTTGTACATAGTCCCTATCTTTGCCCCAGTGTTTAATATGCGATTACAGAGAACGTCTACAAAGTACCAGAGGAGGAGAAAAACGTTCAATATGGCTCCGTCACATAGAGGTGCAGTTTGCAGTTGGCCTTACTCTCATATAAATTATGCAACAACAAAAAACCAAAACATATATAAAATCAAAAGGGCATGTGTTGTTTTTAATTGGTTTTACTGAAGAAATGCTATTGAAATGTTAAAATAATTAAAAAAAAACACAGCAGTCATCCGTTTTTTTTTCAGAACAAGGACCCATTTGTGGACCCCTAATTACAAAATGAAGTCAAACAATTAACCAAATCCAAAGGGATTTTAACCAGCTGGAGCAGTGGTTCTCAACCTTTTTGACTCCAAGGCCCTCCTTTATCTGAGACAATATTCAAAGGTCCTCATAGCTAAACTGATATGTAGGCTACCTCTGGCACTTCTGTTGTAATAAAACAAATTAACTAAAATATGTCAGTGAGTGTTAGATTAATTTTCAGGTAGAAATAATGCAGCTTTGACACTATCAGTCATCAGTTGGAAACAGTCGCCTCAACCACCTGTGATGTGTGGCAGCCGCAGCGTGAGATCTCGGGAGAATGATTAAGCAAGTTTATTAAGGGTCATATTTATACACAAGATAAAGCTAAATCTTCCATGATGTCCAGGCCATCCTCAAAGATCAACCCCTATCATATTTGGCATATTAAGAAATATAATAACAAGATGGGTCATAAGTGTGTTTAAGGCCTAGAATTCTTTATTTGTTTTGTCTAGGTGTGTCCATGTGCACATAATGAAACAAAGTTACACAAAGGCAGTCTTACACAAGAGTAGTCAAAAGTGGAGCCTAAGAAAAAAGAAAATATTAACAGTCAGTTTAATGTTGTACATCTAGCATTTTAATTAAAATATTATGTTAATATAACTCAATTTAAAGAATTTTAAGATTGAGGCCCCCTAGTGGGAGAACCACTGATCTAGAGGAACAGTCTGCAATTGGTTTTACCTAAATACGTTAAACATGAATGCAAAAAAACGAGACAATTTATTACCAAACAGTTATTTTATTTACTCTTTTTGGTTGTGTTTTTAATGTGTTTATTTTTTGCATCATATTTGTTTTATGAAGCTTTCAATATTTTATAATGACCATTAGGCGTGAACAGATGCATCTGTGGTGGTTATTTTATTTATGTATTTTTACTTTTTAATTAATATTTTTTTAATATATATTTTATATGCAATACAGTTATATTTTTATACCTGTAACTGTGCAGCACTTTGTGGTTTTCAAATATAAAAATACATTTTAGTCTGATTTTGATTTGATATTGTACCATGTTTTGTGATGTGCTGTTGCTGTATTGTATGTGTTAATCTTATTGCCTATTTAGTAATTTCCCCTTGGGTATTAAGATCAAATAACCCTGCATAGTTACTGTGAATATGTATTTATTATACTACTGAAAACCTGAATGCAGTCTGACGATGTACAGTAGCAAGCAAGACATTAACTAACAAGATCTCTCTATTCAGATGTAAAAACCTGAAATATGACTACCTGAGCCTGCCTACGACATCAGTAGTGATAGCCTTCTACAATGAAGCCTGGTCCACACTACTGCGGACAGTGCACAGTGTCCTGGAGAGCTCGCCTGACCGTCTGCTGACTGAAGTCATACTGGTGGATGACTACAGTGACCGAGGTATCAGTCTGAATGAAAACTTGTCATGCAATCTTGTGTATGTGATTGTCATAAGATCATATGTGTTAAAAGTTAATCATATTAGGATGAACTTGGAGCATTTTTGATTGGGAACCACCAAGAACAACACACAAACAACATCCTAGTAGCAACTGCATAGCAAACAGCTAAAATAACTGACATAGCTAACATTGCTACCATAAAGTTTTGCATGCATCATAAAGTTTTGCTACTCACATTTTCTTCAGGAAATGTAAATCTGTTTTTTAGTCGTTATTTAACTTTTTTGATTTTATGAAAGTATTAAAAACATTTTTATTATTTGAAATAAAGCTGAAATAAATTTAAAAAAATCTCTCTCTCTCTCTCTCTCTCTCTCTCTCTCTCTCTTCTCTCTCTCTCTCTCTCTCTCTCTCTCTTTTTTTATTAAAAAAAAAAAAAAAATTATATATATATATATATATATATATATATATATATGTTTTTTATATATATTTGTTAAGTTAAAGCATTAAAATTATTAGCTGGAAATAAATAAAACTAAAACTGAAATAAAAATACATTTAACCTAAATGGCAATATTTAAAAAATAAAATAAGATAAAATGACAAGCACATAGAGAAATTACTAAAAATTAAACTAAAATACATACATATATAAATGTATAAATAAATATACAATAATAATTATATTAAAATTAAATAATGAAATGAATAAAAATATACACGGTGGCTTACCCATCTGTGTCCTATGCTAATATTCATGTTTCATACATTTAACATTAACAAAGAACAAAACCAAGAAAAAAAAACTGGAAAAAATGACGCCGGATGTTAATATAATAGTGTACAGTTTTTTCTCTCTCTGTGTTTCTATTCTGTAAAGCATTTTGTAAACACTGTTTTAAAAGGTGCTATATAAATAAAGTGTTACTTACTTACATAATTAAGTATTTAATGGCCATTATTTAAATTCGCTCTAGTCAAAGAACTCAGAGGACACATTTCCCTAATCACAAAAAACTTTTATAGAATTATAAATCAAGATTTTGCATTCTTCTTAATGGAATACCAAAGCAACAACATCATCTCAGCTCCACCCTGTGGTGAAACGGCAAGTTGTTCCTTAATGCAGAAGCCAATTAGCATATTTCCTAAGTTCTTGTTCCCTTTAGGCCTGCAGCTGTTACTGAACACTTCTCATGAATTTGACCCACAGATCATTTAAAGGAGCCTCTAGAGAACTATATCGCCACTATCAAAAAGGTGCGTCTGATCCGAGCAAGGAAGAGAGAGGGTTTGGTGCGAGCGCGGCTCCTGGGAGCTTCCATTGCCACAGGAGATGTGCTGACCTTCCTCGATTGCCACTGTGAGTGCCATGAAGGCTGGTTGGAGCCTTTACTTCAGAGGTGAGACAGATAAACCCCTCTCTACAAACCTAAAACATGCAGTATTTAAAAAATTTGTGTATAAATTTGCTCTTTAGCAATTATTATGCATTCGGCACAGTTAATATGTTTACATAGCATTTTAATTTAAGTCAAAGCAAAATATCACATCACGTTTTATGTTTTATGAGAACTAATATTTATCTCCCCTTTTTTATCTCTAAATCCTGTAGAATTAAGGACGAGCCTTCGGCTGTGGTGTGTCCAGTAATTGACGTCATTGACTGGAACACCTTCCAGTACCTGGGCAACCCTGGAGAACCTCAGATCGGGGGATTTGATTGGCGATTGGTGTTCACGTGGCACACTATCCCAGAACATGAGCAGAAACACAGAAGTTCTGCCACTGATGTCGTCAGGTCTGTGCTTCATGGTTGCACCTAAGCGGAAAACCATTTGTAATACTAAAGGAAACATGTTTAATTTTTGGTCCCAGTCCAATTTAAAAAACAATAAAACATGCCATTTATATGTCATTAGGTTTTGCACTTTATTATGCATTGCCTGATTCATGAGGGTTCAAATATTCTCAGCAGAGCAGTTCATTTTCCATATCTGGAGATTTTAAGATTTAAAGGGGACCTATTATGCCCATTTTTACAAGATGTAATTTAAGTCTCAGGTGTCCCCAGAATGTGTCTGTGAAGTTTACGCTTAAAATACCTCACAGATTATTTATAAATCCATGTTGTAAAAATACCAATATTTCTGACTACAGTCAAGAACAGGCTGTTTTCGTGTATGCTCCTTTAAATGCAAATTAGCTGCTGTGTGCCACCCCCTCTCCACACAGTTCCTGCCTCAATCGGATTCTCTGCCAAATACTAACAAGACATCTGCTTGGTTTATCATCTATATTGCGATGATCACTCTCACGGATAGCATAGTTCTTCTTTGATTATTAAAGTTTATTATTTCCACGCGTTTTAAAGCTATATTCATTTAAATACTAATTAAATAGTATTTAAATAAATATCAAACAACATTAAACCCTGCCTTTATGCTTTTCCTGGAAGTGAATGTAATTTTGCCAGTAGACACAGAAATATTTCTGTATGTTGCTTTGATCCAGGTCTCCTACAATGGCTGGGGGTTTGTTTGCAGTCAGTAAGAAGTACTTCCTTTACCTGGGCACATATGACACAGGAATGGAGGTGTGGGGTGGAGAGAACCTGGAGTTCTCATTCAGAGTAAGTGCATTTTGTTGCTTTTTCTGTAACATTTTCCTCTAGTTTCTCTCCAGGTTTTGGTTTGGAAAGTCTTTGGGCAGATGGTCACAATCCTAGTTTGAAAACTGTGTGATGAGTCACACAAGGTTAGGAAGTCGGTCAACGCCTTTATTAAGTGTATGCCAGCTAGTATGATGACTAAAGCGACCTTCACTGTTTATGAAGCATTTACTTACTCATAATTCCTCTGATTACTCAGCTCATCCCCTGAAGGATTCCAACACTGTCACATAGACCGTAATGGTTCATTTGTGTTTTGAGTGCCTTGAACGCCAGGGGCTGCGTTTTAACCAGATTCTAGCAGGGAATGTCACAAAGACCAGACAGCTGCTCTTTCAATACAATATGACAGACCAGCCTATTTATTCTCTGGATCAGTAGAACTCTGGTTTTTCGGGTTCAAGAAGGTGAATTGGTGTTCATCGGCATGGTAACTTACGCTACACGGCTAACCTGCTCCGGAACAGGTTTTATTCTGGGTTAAAGGTCGCAAACCCAAACTGGTCCAATCAGCTGTGAGTAAAGTGACATGTATCTGATGCAATAAAGCCACTTCCCCTGTATCTCTCGCTCCAAATTAAAGCAATTTATAGTGAAAAAGACAAAATTGCTCATCTTTTGCTGCTAATGATTTATTATAGGCCTATTTATATTATATGAATAATTAATTAATATAATATATTCATATGATTATTATATTAATTGACGAGTAATATTAAACTATGCTTTTAAATTAATATAATTATACATGCATTCATATATAATGCTTTTAAACAACGTGTTTTCATTTGAGCTCTTTGTGAACCTATAATTATTAGGCATATTTCTTTAATTCACATCATGCATTGATAATAATTCTGCATTAATAAATTGTGCCGTCTCTCTCGCGAGAAGTGAATCAAACCGACACTCAATGTTCCTGATTAGCTGTTTGCCGCACGTCACACTTTCAAGTGCACACGCTTCAGAGTTAACTTTGGATCAAACCTGTGTTGACAGAGAACGTTTATACCAAGCTTTGTGAGACAGCTGAACCTGATCTAAACCAGGTTGGATTTGTCATCTCTGAAACTCAGTTTGTTCAGCTAGCTTCATGCAGCAGGCCTCAGGTGTTGAAAGCTCTATAGGCAGGAGCCTTGACTTGTTGAGTGCAGTGCATTATAGGATTGCCTTATACGAGAAGAAAGAGAACGATTTTACAAAATTATGAAATTTAAAGTGTGAATTGTAATAATTTAACACAATAAACAAATTTGGTAAGATTACTGGTTCAAATTGCTGTCTAAAAACAGGTCGAAATAATCATGATTTTTCATAGTTTTTAACAGCAAGGAATCAAAATCAAATCTGCATATATTAAAAAAAATTCTTTCCATCTAATGAGTTTTTCTCAACCCTGACCATTGTCCTGCAGTACTACACACCCCTAAAAATTAAACCCCTACTACAAGTTACGCCCCCCTACATTGAAACAGCCAATTATGGTGTAGTATAGCACTATGGTGGTGGTTGAGGAGAGAACCCTAACATGATTGTAAAGCGCTTTGGGTGTACAGCAGTACATAGGATATGCGCTATATAAATACCTCATTCATTCATTAGGGGATGTCATCAGAGGGCGAATTTGAAGGGCACTTCGGGAAGGGGACGCCATTTGTAGGGTCGTTCCAAACGAATGTGAACGTTCATGTAGTCTCGCGTAGCCAGACCTTCAGACTGACAGCAGAAGGTCTGGACTCCTTCGCAGCTTTCATTGGTCAAGGACCGCCAATAGGACGTTTGATTGACATGTAACGCAACCAATCACAGTTTGTTTTGTTCCACGTCATGTTTAGGGGCGTGGAAATGTAAAGTCAATGTCCCTGCAATAACAGACCGGCGTGCATCTATAAATTATTCATTCTTAAACGTTGTTCAAGTTTACTGCAACAATGGAGCTGTGAACTTCACATACTTTTGAAAATCCAGTGTTTAGTCGATCCTTGGTAAGCGCCTGTAAACACAACGACGTTCTTCTTCCACGAGGGAGTTTGGAGTCGCAGCTTTTGTTTCCAGGCGGACCGTTAAAAAATGCAACACACACGTCTCGCGGACATCCTGTAGAATTCAACCAATCAGATGACGACTTCGAAACTCCTGAGTGTTTCCAGATAAGTGTGCCATATGCATCAGACGTTCAGCCAACGGTCTGTGGGCGTGACGTCTGAGGCTGAGACTAATGGTCATGTGACATAGGGTGGCGAGTCCTCAAGATAATTCAAGTTATAATAATTCAAGCTTTGTTTTGTTTGTGATATATTACACACATTTTGTAATACATTTCATATGAAGTAAGTTTTGTAGGTATAAATGTGTTTAATAGTAGCATAATTAAATTGCCTAGTTTGGAATAGCCAAATGTGCCTATGATGCCTAAAATGCTTCCTATGCATCATCACGGATGGCTAATCTATTTCCTGTCTTGGTGGTGTTTTTCAGATCTGGCAGTGTGGAGGGAGTCTGGAAATCCATCCTTGCTCTCATGTGGGTCACGTGTTTCCAAAGAAAGCACCATATTCGAGAAACAAGGCCTTGGCCAACAGCGTGCGGGCAGCAGAAGTCTGGATGGATGAATACAAAGAAGTATATTACCACCGCAGCCCTCATGCACGCCTGGTACGCCTACTTGTGCGGTCTGTTGCATAACTCTGCTTTTGTTTGCTTGTCTGCTCTTTTTCAAAGAGTTTGTTTATCACACCATCTATCTTTGAGATTAGTGGAAAATAGACTCATGTAGCCTTTGTGAACGATGCACATATTCCTTGGCACAAACCTAGATATATCAACACAATCTGTTGATATGCTCTGAATGAATGACATTTAGCAGGTGGGCTGAAACTCCTCAGGTGACATTCTCTGTGCTCAGTGTGAAATTACTACAGTGAGAAGCGCCACCTCTTTCAATCCGTGTTTGTCATTCACGGTCCCCACTGAGCCCTGTAGTTAAAGAGAAGAGGTGCTCTCGGGTGAAAGATCAGGTGACTATTTTCTCTCTGAATCTTGGAGATGCTGCCAGGTTAGCATTGCCAACTCGAAATCTAGCTGATGTGATGCCAGGCAGATAAGGCTCTCTCTCTCTTTAGGTATAAACCACAGGCAAACACTGGCCTTGCCAGCGTGGATCAGGTTTGACAACCTTCATACTCCGCTTCCACGCAAATTCGTAAGAGGGCCGCTCTCTCTTTCACCCTCTGAGTCTCACGGCATATTTTATTCATGGCCAAAATCTCTGTCGATTGAGCCACAGAGTCCTAAAGATCAACAAAACGAGGCTCTGTGATGGATCTCGATGATCAGAAAGCTTAATTTGACAGCCGTTTGATTGACCGTGTAGCTGGATGGTACGTGCCTGCCTCAGGACTTTGTTGAGACTGAAGCCTGATCACAGACAGATCATCAATGTGTGTGATGTTGTGCCACCCGGCTGGCACTCACAGCAGGGCCGTACGTTATTGATGAATCACTATCAAGTTGGTTAATTAGAAGTGCATTTCCTTTCATTCATCTTTCTGCAGAGCTGCTGAACCTCTTCGATAGAGCTCTACTTCCAACAGATGTTCCTCATAAGGGATCATATCTCTGGCACCACTATGTGGACCATTACTCACCAGTAATTCTTGCCTGACAGGCGGTTATGAGGGGATACCACAGCCACAAACATACAGGGGAACTTGGTCTTTATCAGTCTTGTTTGCTGAGGTGGGATTGCAGCATTATTTTGCAAGAGGATGTTGCAGCATGTAGCATTTTGTGGTATACCCGCAGCAGGATAATTGCATCAGAATGCTTAAAAAACAAGATGACAAACTTTGATTAGATGTTTGGTTTTATGTGATAATTTTGTGAAAACAGTTGGTGTACTATAAAGAGATAGTGTTGTAAACAGTCTGTTCATGTGGCATTTACTAAAGCCCGATATACTTCAAGCAAAATCGAAGCACAGACTGGTATAATGTAATTTTTGAACAAAATCAGGCCAAATGAAGTTTGTTTTAGGAGTTTGAAATGGCTTGCCAAAAGTGAACTTACTGGAAAAGTTTGTTCTGTCTGGTAAACGCCTTCGAACTACCATTGGTCCGTATGCCGATGACATAAAAGGTAGGTGTGCTCTGAGGCTCCACCCTCTATGACATGCAAATCTTCTCCGGTAAATTTTTTTTTGTTCAGTTTGTCATGGTCATATGCGAGTGAAAAATTAACACACTAAAGAGCTGCTTTATAGTAGAAACTGAAGTTGTAATCCTAATTGAAGGAAACACTGATGCTGTTTTTCATGATTAATACTGTAAACAACCCTCTACACTGCGAGTAAATCACATGCATATGTGACTAAATCTTCATTTTGGGCGGCAAAATAATATCTATAAAATAACAAACAAAATGTACTAGCCAATGCCGATTCTCTTGCCAAGGTGTGCGTAGAGGGTTGGTAAAGCGGCTTGCTTTAAAGCAATCTATTGTATAAAGTGCTATATAAATAAACATGACTTGACTGGATTGAAGTGCAGAATTGCAGAGTTAGCGCAAACATATTCACATCACTATGATCAGATGCTTTCTTAACTGCTGTTTTCTCACCGCTCTCATTTTTCTTGTTTATTTTGTTATTGAGAGGAAAGCGCTCAGCACATATTTACATATTTATGTCTCAGTAGCAAGGGTGGCATCAGGATGTTCGCTAACAGTATACTGCTGTAAATGTATTTCGAACTTCTTTTTACCCCTATTCAAAGAGTGAAAAAGAACTTTGCCTTGAGTATATCGGGCTCTTAAAGCGAGAATTACTGTTGCTCATACTGGATGGATTCCTAAAGACCTATTCACACTGGGGACATATATTTAATTTTTATTTTAGTCCAAATTTTTGTCTTTGTTTGACAAAGAAAACTAACCGACCAATGGCATATGAGTTTTTGTTTCGCATTCTCTTAAGTCTGTTTTGCACATACTGTGGGGCGTGAGCTACACATGCTCATTTTGGTGCCCATATTAACAGATTTACGTTGAACTTGGCAGATCTGAGCACTCTAGAAAACAAAAACATAGAATATGAAAACGAAATCGTCTGAATGCAGATGATTGAAGCAGCCAACTTTGTCTATGTAAATGATCTATCATTTTGATGTAAATGTGGTCGTCCTCCTCATTTACAAATGATTTCATAATGATCAATGTGTAATAGCTCTTACTTCCCAACTCCTATAATAATTTTATGGTCGTTAAAGAAAATATTGGCTGTAGAATTCCAGAAACAACCATTTTCTGTGCATAGCTGCAACTATAGACCAATGTGAAAACCCAATACAATATGTGTGAAACATCTAGGTGTTAACCGTTGTTGCTGCACAATTCAGAATGTTAATGATGCTAAAGCTTCTGGTATTGGATGTAGAGCTGCTGTTGTCTATTCATACCTCTGAAACCTTTTGTCCTACAGGTCTTTTGAAAGAGAATGCCAATAATAAGCTGTTTGTGCATATATGATAAATGTGCACACATAAAGATCTGAAACTGCATCACAGCACAAAGGAAATTAAATAATTGAATCCCTTATCTCACACTTTATGGGCTTAAAGGGATAGTTCACCCAAAAAATTATTTCCTCACCCTCAAGTTGTTCTAAACCTGTATGATTTTCTTTGTTCTGTTGAACAAAAAATAAGGAATGTTGGTAACCAAACAGATGCTGGTCCCCTTTGACTTCCATAGTATGAAGAAAATAAATTACTATAGAAGTCAATGCGGACCAGAAACTGTTTGGTTAAATTCCAAAGGTTGGTCCTCCTTCCTTCCTGGTGTTCTTAATGAAGATTATTTAATCTGTATTTGTATAATAATATATGTATAATGTATATTATGTATCGCTGTACCTTATGCTATATTAGAGCAATTATTAACTTGTTTTCTTCGCTTGTTTTCAGGAAGCATATGGTGATGTGACGGACAGACGGAAACTCCGAATGCGCCTTAGGTGTAAAGATTTTAAGTGGTTCTTGGAGAACATCTACCCTGACATTCAAGTCCCAGAGGACAGGCCTGGAATGTTTGGCATGGTGAGAAGAGGCAAACATCTTATATTTACATGCACGGCTTTGTAAACAGCAGAGAAGTAAAAATGCCATTATCCGCAGCTGTTAGCTGGTTGTTTTGGTTCAAAGTTTACAATGCAAGCATAGTGTGACATGATGAAATGAGTTCACTTTCTTTACAATCAACAAAGCGAGTGGCAAAGTGTAGACTACATTCAAAATATGGGACTATTTCATTTAAAAAGTTGAAATAAACAGAACTTTTGTTTAAAATGAAATATTAATTTCTATATAACTTTTCACTCATATTATGCTGATAATATAATTTGTTAATTTTTTTTTATTAAATATGATCAATTAGATTTTTGGACCCTATTGTTGGAATACTTGTTTGTTTCTTCTCAATTGTAGCTGAAGAATAAAGGAAAGGCCAACTACTGCTTTGACTACAACCCACCTGATGATCATAATATGGCCGGTCACCGGGTCATTCTTTACCCGTGTCACGGCATGGGACAAAACCAGGTAACTTTCATTCTCTCAACTGTAATGACAGACATCCGTGCTGCTCCAATTAGCATTCACCCAGAGGTGTATAGAGTACCTGAAAACCATGCTTGAGTAAAAGTACAAATACCTTACAGCAAAAAAGTCACCAATTCCAATATGACTTGAGTAAATGTCTTAGGTTCACACTGCGAGCCTTAGTGCTCAGTTCCGATTTATTGCTCAGATAAATTTTAAATTAAAAGCTTTTTGTATAGCTGTTCACATTGTTGTTTTAAATGTAACCAATATCAGATTCCAGTTTGAACAGAATCAGAATCAGAAAGAGCTTTATTGCCAAGTGTGCTTGCACACACAAGGAATTTTTCTTGGTGCTGAAGCTTCCAGTGCACATATACAATACAAATACAACAAGGACATAGTAATTAAAATTCTAAGAATAAAATATGAAAACACAGTTAGGTCACAGTTAGGTTTAGTCAGAATAAACATTTACAGATTAGGAACATATTTACAGTATTTTGAATAGTATGAATAAATATAAATATCACTTTGAATAAAATTCCTTGTGTGTGCAAGAGTTTAGAAGATATTGCACTAAACAGTGGGAGTATTGCACTTACAGGCATAAGCCTTGGGGGGTATTTAACTGTTCAAGAGGGAAATAGCCTGTGGGAAGAAACTGTTCCTGTGCCTAGAGGTTCTAGTGGCCAGTGATCTAAGTCACCGTCTTGAAGGTAACAGTTCAAACAGGTGGTGTCCAGGGTGAGTGGAGTCTGTGATGATTTGACCTGCTCTCTTCCTCACTCTGGAAGAGTACAGGTCCTGGAGGGTTGGCAGGGGGGCACCAATAATCCTCTCCGCAGTCTGGACTATACATTGTAGTCTCCTGATGTCTGATTTGGTAGCTGAACCAAACCAGACAGTGATGGAAGTGCATAAAACAGACTCAATGACGGCCGAGTAGAACTGAATCAGCAGCTCCTGTGGCAGGTTGAACTTCCTCAGCTGGCAAAGGAAGTACAGTCTCTGCTGGGCCTTTTTCACAATGGAGTCAATGTGATTGTCCCACTTCAGGTCCTGAGAGATGGTAGTTCCCAGGAACCTGAATGACTCCACTGCTTCCACAGGGCTGTTCATGATGGTGAGTGGGGGGAGTGCTGGGCTGTTCCTCCTGAAGTCCACTATCATCTCCACCGTTTTGAGCGTGTTCAGCTCAAGGTTGTTATAACTGCACCAGACAGCCAGCTGTTCAACCTCCAGTCTGTAAGCAGACTTGTCACCATTTTGGTTGGCGATGACAGTGGTGTCGTCTGCAAATTTCAGGAGCTTGACAGAGGGGTCATAAATCCCATATCTGACCTGTATGGGATTTAGGACCACATATGGAAGTGGCACAAATCGGAATTGAAAAGATCAGATTCCATGTGGTTTGTGCTGTTCACACTGTCATGAGAGAAACAGATCTGAGTCACATGTGAGCAAAAAAACATCGGATTTGGGCCACATTTTCCTGCAGTCTGAACGTAGCCTTATCTAATTTAGTTTTTTACTCGTACTGAATGTAGGCTCAAAGATGCACTAGTCCTTAACACCTAAAAGACATGCCAGTGAAAAATAAGAAATGGCTGATTTATGAAGAGAGCAATCACATATTTATTTTCTAAAATCAAAATAAAACTGAACAACTCAAAATTGCAATAAATCAAGATCGACACAACAGCCACTTAAACATCTACAAACACTCAAGTCTCAGTTAAGCTCAAGTGCTCAAAAAGGGCACAAGAAAACAAATACCCTTCAAACTGGTAAACAGATAAAAAAATACTGTTACTTGCCTACTTGCACTAGACGTGCTGGTTTCAGCCTAATCACTGGCTGCAGCCATGTCCTCATCTCATATATGAAACACCTGCTAATGACATCATATTCGCGTAAGTAGCCCTGTTGACAAGTTTGGGTAAGGGCAAAACACACAAGATATAGTACCTTCAATGTCCTGGCGATATTGTTATTGTTATATAGTTATTGCATTGCTCATCACAAATGTATTAGAGTAAAGAGTACATATACCGTGTTGTTCCGAATATAAGATGACCCTGATTATAAGACGACCCCCCCCCCCTTTCAGGATGTACCTTTTTGATAAAGAAAATGCTTTTAATTGAAAATAATTTTCATACTGCATATTTTTCAAAAGTAAATTTTTGTATTGAAAGTATGGTAAATACTGGTCAAATGTACCAACGATCACATTTAAAAATAAATACTTTTTGGTATACCATAAAAATAACCTGTAGCCCATCTAAATTATATAACAATTAGGCTATCCATGTCATAGTAAAAACCATGTAGCTTACCAAAATTGTATCAACAGTAGAAGTGAAATCTTATTGAAATCTGGGTGCTGTCTTAGTTTTAAAATCATGTACGGGGGAAGTTTGGTCCCATCAGCGAGGCACGCAAACATGAGTCACGCAGCTCTTAGACGGTAAGCTTTTCTTTGACTGTTTGCATTTTTAAGACTCTCAACCTTCTAACATTACACTCTGACACGCCGTATTTCTGGCACACTCATTTTACACGTATGTGGCACCACCTATTGTTGCGGGTGTATTATTGACATGTGAAAGAATGGACCCTGAATATAAGACGAACTGTTTTTTTCAGATGTATTTCTAAGAAAAAAAAATGGTCTTGTACTTGGAACAGTACGGTACTTGTTCAAAAATGTAGTCAAGTAGAGAGTAAAAGTTGCTAATATCTTTGACACTCTCTCAGTAAAAACACAAAGTAGCTAATTACATTTACTCAAAGACCTCTGTGTTCACCGGCACATTATGCACAATACACAGAGATTGTAATGCGTCCTCAGGAATACACATGAAAGTGTGTCTCACAGCTGTAATGTATTATTAAAATGGCATCCTTATATGCCGCAGTAAATAGTGTGTTGTCTACTTCACAGCACGCTTATTTTTAAGCGACTTTAGCCGCTTGGCACAGCAGCGTGACTTCATTCATCTCCTCCCTCTCTGTGGGGAGGCAGATGAGCCCTAGAGACTTATCAGTGCACAATATCAGCTATGTACAGCACAACAACACTCTTCCAATGGATTCTCTCTGGGAATACAAGAGAAATGTTATTTTGTCTGGTTTAGTATATGTGGGTCAATCCTGTTAAGCAGTACCTTTTGAGACTTAAAGGGGCCTATTACACCCCTTTTCAAAGTTTTGAATTTTTCATTTTGCAATATTACTGTTACTATTTACTGTATTTTTGATTAAATAAATGCAGTGATGAACATGAGATGTCTTTCAAAAACATAAACATAATAAGATGCGAAGAAACCTACCTGCACCGCTACAGTACTGTGAAAAGTTTTAGGCACTTGCTGTAAAGTGAGGATGCTTTCAAAAATAATGTCATAAATATATTTTATTTATCAATTAACTTGTATTAACTAAATCAAATCAGTATTTGATGTGACCACACTTTGCATTTTAAACAGCTTTTGTCCTAGGTACACATCGCTTTGTACACTTTGCAGGTTGGTTTCTTCAAGCGTCCTGGAGACGTTGCCGCAGTTCTTCTGGATTTAGTCCGTCTCAGTTTTTTCTGTTTCTTTATGTAATCACAGACAGACTCGATGATGGTGGGAACAGATCTCAGTGTGGAGCATACCGGCAGTTGTTGGACTCTTTGTGCATACAAAAATCTCAATGGATTATTACAATTAATGGCAAAAGGAATGCTTGGAAATATAAACTGATATTTCCTACTGACACTACAGCAAAATATATAAATAACTGGTTTAAAACCATTTTTAGGGTGAAAATATTAACGTGCCTAAGACTCTTGCTTAGTACTGAACATTATTTGTGATATGTAATTTTCTGTAATTTTTCAGCATGAAATGTTTTAGAGAGAGAGACAGAATTCATCAAATCCATTACTAATAAGCTTTGTTGTTGTTCTCCCGTCCAAAATCAGTTAATGTCAAAACCTATCTATTAATTTGAAATTAAAGTATTATTCTTTATAATAGGTTTTATTAGGGACATATTGATTAGGGGAAAGAAAAAAAAGAAACTTCTTACTAAATTAGCCAGTTTTTCATGTCTTTTAAAGTAATTAAATGATCTGTAGTTCACCTAATTGTGAAAAAATGTTTTCTATCTTTAAAAAATTGTGATTAAATATTTTATTTAATTCATTAAGATAATATATGATCGGGGCAAAATGTACATAACATGATTGACCTGTATGTGCCTCTCTATCATATGTTTCAGTTTTTGGATTTGTCTTTAAGATTTAAAGTGTTGATGTGTTGAGCTTCTGTGTGTGAATATTTTCCTTTCTCGTTTTGTGACAGTTCTTCGAGTACTCCACGCTCCAAGAGATCCGTTATAACACGAGAGATCCTGCAGGCTGTATCGTAGCTGATCCCGTATCCACATTCCTTACCATGCATCACTGCAGTAAACCCAGGGAACCTGTGCCTGAAGACCAGAAGTTTATATTCAAAGAGGTGAGATCTTTGAACACATCAGTACAAACAGTATACAAATGTAATTTTATTACAAAAACCATGGTTTCCAAAAAAATATTAAGCAGTACACTGTCTTCAATTGATAATAATAATAATAATAATAATAAATGTTTCTTGAGCACCAAATCTGTATATTAGAATGATTTCTGAAGGATCGTGTGACTGAAGACTGGAGTAATGATGCTGAAAATTCAGCTTTTTCATCCCTGCAATATATTATATTTTAAAACAGAAGACAGTTATTTTAAATTGTAATCATAATTCACAATATTATAATATTTAATCAAATAAATCCAGCATAAGAGACTTTTAAGAGACCCAAACTTTTAAACAGTATTGTATTTGCTGAGAAATGCCAGCACATAAAGATAATTGTAATACATTTTTGTTGCATTTGATTCAACATTACAATATTATTTATATTCATATAAATAAATGACACAATCACTGGCCTTTAGTCATCATCAGCAATTCACACTCAACGCATAATGGTTGCTTTTATTATTTTTACAATTTTATAATGTATACATTTTTATTTACATACATTTTATTCATTTTAAATAGATAGGTGTCATCATGTGGTTTGGCAGTTAGTCAGGACAAGAATTGTACACACTAACATGCATGCTTTGCAGCACCTCAAGCGTTCTTCAAAGCAAATAACGGGCCAAGTAAATGTCACATTAAAGCGTTACTTGAGAAAGTCATGGCGACAGCGTGACGACAGCAGGTTTCTCACTAGACTGTAGGGAATTAGAGCAGGGAGCAAATGAAATGCTAGGGTTGGCTGAGCTTCCTGTTCTAGTTGGCCAAAGGCCTTTATAGTATTTGAACAAACCCTTGACTGTAAGTATTAAACGTAGGCGTCTAACTCTTCTCATAATCTTTGCATTTGCAGGATGGCTCTCTCTACCACGTTCAGACGCAGAAATGCATTGAGGCAGTGGACCGGACGGATAACGGGAACCCTGGCCCCGCTCTCCGCTCCTGCTCGGACTCGGCCTCCCAGAAGTGGTTCTTTGAAGAGAGAACATAGCAAAGGTTCTCTCTACACCTTTCACCTGCACTACAGTTAAAAGAGCGTTTAACTCCAACTCCACACCAGTTTATTGAGCATTCCAGTTCTTCCACTTAGGATTGATAGTGCCTTCCTGATACAAGAGGCGCAACAGTACAGACTGTGGTTAATGTATTAGATTTTAAAAATTTTGCAGTGGATTAAAATTCATCGCTTATAATAGAGTCGTTCAGTTTGTAATCCTGAAACCTGAAGCGAGTGACCATTTCCGTGCCAATGAGGGTTCTCTGAAAATTCAAATGAGTTTTGGGTTTATGAGTAAAATATATGTGTAAACGGAAAATATAAGGAAAATAATATAACTACCGTTCAAAAGTTTGGGTCAGTAAGATGTAATTAAAAGACATTCATGCTTTTTGTCAGCAAGGATGCATTCAATTTATCAAAATTGACAGACTTTTTTAATGTTAAAAATATTTATCATTATTTATCCTTCTATTCATCAAAGAATCCTGAAAAAAATATATCACAGTTTCTACAATATTAAGCAGCTCAACTGTTTTCAACATTGATAATAAGAAATGTTTCTTGTGCATCAATTCAGCATATTAGAGTGATTTCTGAAATTGATTTCTAAAATAAGTTATTTTAAATTGTAATAATGTTTCAAAATATTACTGTTTTTACTGTATTTTAGATTAAATAAATGCAGCCTTGGTGAGCATGACTTCAAAAACATTTTAAAAAATCTTACAGACCTCAAACTTTTGAACGCTAGTATATGTTGTATAATAAAATGTAAAAGTCTTAAAACCACAGACCTTATTTTAATCATAAATCCAAAACTGCCTTTCTTAAAGCCCACAGGAAGTTCCTGAGTGAACCCACAGTAAATTAGTCTTCCAGACTGGCCTGCAAATAGACATCATCACTGAACACATCCATTTCTCTGCAAGATATAAACACTGTATTTATCATATCATTTTACAGAAGGTAATTTGAGATATTTTAATCAGTCAGAGCTGCCAGCTCCATCTGCTGGTGTCTTAACCTCCCCTGCTATTCTGCAAAGTAGCTTCTATAAGAATCTTTCGACGTGACATTTTCGAGTGACTAGCATTTTATCTCCTCCTCTGTGATCTGGTACCTGATGTTACTCAGATCTCGCTCACACTTAGAGCCTCTTGGCAGCTTCGTCGTGGTTTTATTTTTGGTTTTATTTTTGGCTGAGTATTGAGGTTAGGCTCAGATAAGCAGGGATGGCAGTGCCACTGATGCCATTCTCTTTCCAACCACTAGATGGTGCCAAATTCCCCGTTTTACTCCCTGTCCTCCATGTTGTAACATCAGCTCATATTTACAGTACATGTCTGTAATTTCAGTAGCCCACTATGCGTGATTTAAGATGCCAGGTTACACTTTTTATACACAATTACGGTGATTGTTACCTGTATCTGAAAGTGTATGGCAGTCTACCTCTAGTCATTTACCTGCTGTATGTGATTGTTGGGCATTTGAAGGGGATAAAACAGAGTTGGATGTCACAGCAAATACTAGATTGTAGTGGCCAAATTGCTGTTTTTTTGGGGGTTTTTTTTTTTTGGTTCGGTTCGGTTCATATTTCCCTAAGGTTTCAGAGAGTTTAGAGTATGTGGTCAGTGTAGAGTACACTGTAAAAAAAAAAAGTAAAATAATAGAAAAAGTACTGGCAGCTTACTACCCGGACATTATCCAGTAATTTTACTAAAACACAATGAAGTTCAAAATACAGGAAAAACACCTGTAAAAAATAAATACGAAAAATTCTGTCAAATTAATAGAGTACATTGTGCCATATTTTTACGGATTTTTTTAGAGTGATGTGGATATGTCTTGAAATTATGGCCATCTGTGAATCAGTTTCCCATGCTGAATGAGCGTTTCTGTCAGGCTAATGTCATTTGTCTTGAATTTGTGTGATTAACTTTTTCTCAATTATTTATTACTTAAGTACAAGTGTGGTGTAGGGATGACGTATTTTTGTAGGCCAACCCGGACGTTAGCATCACCCTGGTTCCCTCAAAAAAAAAAAACATTGGCTTTTGGATTATTGCAGAAAATAAAGTCTGTGACTAAAAAAAAACTCTTATGATTCTTATACGTTAACCACAGACTTTATTTCAAGCATTTAGTCAAAAACCAATTCAAAAATCCCATTGACTTCAGGATAATGGAACCGGAAATGCTAAAATGCGAACTCATTTGTCAGTCCTGCACCACTTGAAATTGCTGGTATGTTTAAAAACAGGATTTTTTGTTTGGTCAGATATTAACTTTGTCATAATTTACTCACCCTTATGTCATTCCAAACCTGCATGAGTTTCTTCTTTGGAACACAAAAGAAGATATTTTGAAGAATGCACATGCTGCTATTTTCCCAAAAAAGGTACTTTAAACGTATCATAAAAGTGGTCCATACAAGTTATGCACTATAAAGTAGTTATTGATTGAAAATCACCATTCACTTTCATTTTATGAAAAAAAAAAAAAAAAAGCAGCTGTGGCATTCTGCTATAAATATCTCTTTTTGTGCTCCACAAAGGAAAATTTTTCCTTAAGGAAGTACATGCAGACAAATACTTTTTTTTACATGTTTTAAGTGACTTACAAAGAGGGCCATTTTTCTAAAATACGGGTGAGGAAAGATTTCTTTGGTGAGGTTTATGGAACTTTTTTTTTTTTTTGCCATTAATCTATAAGGTTGTGGGCTAACTTATCATTGTCATGGGGAGAATTGGTTTACTGATGTGATTCTCTGAGAGCCTGTGACATGAGCTCAATACTGGACAGATGTTTCCAGGGCCTCAATAGATAAGAAGGTGATTGATTATAGAGATTAATTATATGATGATTATAAAATGAGAACCCATTATGTTTGAAGCAGTAGGGTTTTTCCTGTCTATCAAAGCCTCAGAATGTATGGATGGCCCTATTGAGACCATTTTGTCTATATGGTCATTTTATTGTATCCTCCATACAATGGAAGTACAAAACACAAACAATGATACATTCTCTAAATAAATGTGGTTTAAACCCTCTGGTATTGTTCATTTGGGACTCACACTTGTGTTGTTCACGGTCAAAAGTGACCAAACACCTGAAATTAACTTTCTTTTCTCTCAATAAAATCAATGTAATATATTTTTGTTCAATAATATTTTTTTTCTTTTGTATTTTGAGAGATTTTCATGGTACTAATTAATATTTATGCAATAATTATTTTAAAAAAACTTACCATTGAAAAAAAAATTCTTATTAATTTTCAACTAAAGCAGTATTTTATGTTAAAATAGAGACAATGCCTTTAAAATGGTGTAATCACTAGCTATGTCACTAGACATAAATACTCAATCAACCTGATTTCAACCTCTTATTTGAGTTTTTTGGCTCAAATTTGCTATATTGTTACAGCCATACCAGTTAATTTGTGTGTGTGTGTGAGAGTGTGTTTGTCTGTATTGTACTCCTGATTTTTTTTTTAGAGTGTGACCTCTTTGCCGTCAAATTTTTTACTGCATTGTGGCTGAATTATTGATTTTATTTCACGCATTTGCAAAACTTGCTTTGTGTTCATATACTGTATGTGTGTGTCTGTTTTTCTTCATCGTGGCTGATTTGTAGATTGTACACACAAAACATTGTGTATTTTCGCATTTCCCATTCATTTCCTATGGCGGTAATTTTTGACTACGAACAACACAAGAGTACCTTTTTTTTTTACGACCATTTAGATTTTTCAAATGAAGTCCATGCTTTTTGTGGTCACATAGCGACTGCCACAAAAGTCACAGAGTTTCAGTCCATTCCGATGAAGTAGCGATTTTTAAAATTTCAAAGCATTCTTTTTTTCACCAGAGGCTTAAAGTTCATATTATGCAGTTTGATCTTCAAACATGCCCAACACTGATGCATAGTACCAACCCAAAAAAATGAATGGCCAAAAAAGTGCTGTTGGTTACAGCAGCAGTGAGTATGCACTTTTCTTGGAATAATTAATGATTTCTAATTTCATTTTGCTTACCGTTTAATTTTGCTAAAGGCAGAATGTTTTAAAGACGTATCTATGCTGGAAGGAAAATTCAGGTAATTTTATGCTGTTATGCAAGTGACCTTAACATCAGAAATGAAGGTATTCTTGAAAATGCATTAATTATGGTTACTAAAATGTCTTATTTCAAGCTAAAGGTAAACTCAGTTTTGTTTGTTATGCTACGGTATTTATGTTATTTGCAGTCAGCAATGATTAATTTATTCTGCAAAGTTTCTGAAACAAGATGAGTAGTATTTAATGGTCATGTGATCTCAACATGAGCTGACCCACTCCATGTAAAATAACATGGCAACTGATATGATATTCATCTCATGTGAGTGCACCTTTTATTTGTAATGAAAAACTTTTTTGCTCTGACTTAAAGTTGATTTCATGTTTGAATTTTTACACATTAAAGCCATTGAATAACATCCCAATGTGTGCCTATCTTTCTTCACCAACAACCGGCAACCTCTGGCAATCTTTTTTTCCGCTCCCATCTCGCCAGCAAGCGTTTGATTTTGTATTCTGGCATGTCACTTGTGTTACTGCGGAAAATAATAAATGGCAAACTTTTTCCTTTATAAAGCGCTAATCTTGTTCTCCCTGTGAATGCGTGTTTGTTCTTTCCGTTTATGATGGAGTCACAGTTGCAGAAAGACGACGGAGGTGTCATTGGCAGCCTGGCTGACTGGCTTGAAGATGTGCAGCTGAGTATGAGGAAGCGCTCATGCCAAGATGCTCCTCACTATGCGCTCTGCCCCGCAGTCATTCTCAATTACTCATTCATGATGTGCGTCTGTTTGATATTTCATACTGTTTGTGGGCTTCTTTTGTATGGTGTCATCTGCCTCGCTCTCCGGGTGCAGGATGGGATTAGTTTAAAACACTCCGTCAGGCTTTAGGAAAAACAGGGTCATGGAATGAAACTTTGGAAGCCGTCAGATCACACCAGCACCGCTGCTAAAGATGCGTTAGATGTGCCTTCCCTGTGAATCGGTGTGGAGAACCTTATTTTCATCTTGCTGAAGCTGCACAACTTCTTTTTCTTTGGCAACGGCGTCCATGTTGGTGCACCGTAGTCATCTGCAAATGGGATTAAGACCACGTCACTTTTTCGCTTTATAAAAGGCCATTAAATATTGAAATGATCTCTGTTGAAAACGGCTCTCACTTCCTTGTGATGCATTTGGGATCTTGGATATGAAGGCAGCTTGCTCGCCCACATCCCATGTGTTGCTTGACAAGGTCTCTCTGTATACCCAAGCTTCTCTTTTCAGAGATGGAAATAAGCTTGATTTGGCAAAGTGAGATGAGAACGACTCTGACAGATACACACTATCGCTCTCTACACTGTCGGTTCAACTGGCTTGTGTTGTGGAACAAATGACTGGATAGCCTTCACTGTGAACGACTGATTTCACCCCATTTGCATTACTTCAGGTTTTCAGTGGGATTGCATTGCAAAGTCACGTTTGGCATTAATGTTCAACACACTTTCAGGCGGTAAAACCCTTTTAACTCTTTCCCTGCCATTGATAGACATTTCCGTCATTAAAGGGTTAGTTCACCCAAAAATGAAAATCCAGACCTTTGTTCATCTTCAGAACACAAATGAAGATATTTTTGATGAAATCAGAGAGCTCTCTGACCCCTCCATAGACAGCAATGCAATTACCACTTTTAAGGCCCAGAAAAGTAGTAAAGACAGTAAACAGTAGTAAAGTACTTCTTTACACTAGTTTGTAACATTTAAGGTTGAACCACTGGAGTCACATGGACTATTTTAACAATGTTTTTGAAAAGCTGAAAGCTGAGTTTCATCAAAAAATCCTAACTTGTGTTCCAAAGATGAATTAAGTTTTCACAGGTTTGGAACAACATGAGGGTGAATTAATGACAGAATTTTCATTTTTGGGTGAACTGAATCTTTAAAGGTGCACTATGTAACATTTTTTCAGTAAAACATCCAAAAACCACTATGCCAGTGTTATATATTTTGTTCAGTTGAGTACTTAAAATATTCCAAATGTTTCCAACTATTTGTAAATCGTGAGAAAATTGCTATTTTAACCAAGGAACCGGAACGTCTGAGGGTGTCGCCTGTCAATTGCGTCATATCTGCGTTACCCTCGGTTTCCGGTTTTATTTTGCAAAAAACATTTTTTTATTTTGCTTTACTCTTACTGCAGTGTGCAACAAGTGTCATAGCAGCCGCCGAGCGAGCGCACAGAGTAACGTCATAACATCATTTTCAACACACTCAAATGTATCTAATATGATAAACAGAGCTGCGTTACCTCATACTCATGACCGGAAAAGCGGAAATGGCGGCGCCAACTGTGGCATAATAAAAGTCCCGCTGCTCGCGAGGCGTGTGTTAACAATCACTCCAGCGGCCTTGCTCAGCTCAACACTCGGTCCTGCTCTGCTTCATACTACAGTAACGTTAAAAATCGCATCCATGAACATGATTTCTGCCCAAGTCCTATCCCGATTATTTTCCACCGGCTGTGAGGTAAAGATCACATGTCCCAAGATTCTGCACACAAACTTGGCGTCATCAAACTACGCCTTTGTTTTGAATAGGCGACCTCTAGCGGACGGAAAAGTTACATAGTGCACCTTTAATGAGACAACGTTTCCCCGCCATTGACGGAAATTTTTCACTGTTATACGGTAGGGGGCACTATTACGCATCTTCTGAAAGAATAGAGAATCTCTGGATCAAAATACAGATAAAAAAGCAAAACTGCCTAATGTTACTGAATGAAATGTCAACCCAGGACGAGCTTTAGGACTATGTTGATAGACTCGATCTACTCCATCTATGTTTTTTGATCATCGTTCTGAATCTGAACTGTATATAGTCTTTGACAAAAACATGGTTTTCTCAGCTTTTTGCTCAAAATGTTGACAAAATAAAACATACTTAATAATAAAAAAAATGCATTAAGCTAGAATAAAACATTTTTTTGTTTAAAAGCAATGATCAAATGAAAATGATCAAAAATGCTGGCGGTAGCTGGCAAAAAAAAGCTTTTTTTCCCCTGGTGGAGAAAAAGTTCAAATTTATGGTGTGAAACATGCTCATTCAGGGGTTAACAGTGGCCTTAAAGTCACCATGAAATCAAAAAGGGACAAATCATATTTTTAAAAAATTTATCTGTGCATATCATTTTTAAAATTCATGTGCCCTCGTAATCTTTATTGGAAATAACTTGCAGTGATCTGATGATGCGTTTACTGGCATGATGGCGGGACAACCTGTCAATCACATGAGAGCAACCAATAGCAAACCATAATCCTCCAATCAATTCCTGATTAACATTTTTCCTTGTTCGAGAAGATGTTTCACTCTGAAATATGTCACAATAGGGAACAAAAGTCCATCGCAGTTTCTGTTTCATGTCGACATTAGCCCAGGGTTAAGTGTAGTGTGTGTGTGTGTTTTTTTTTTTAGTTTGGATTCACTTTTCTAATTTTGTAAAAAGTAATTTATCCCCACACTTCTGTATTAGCCCAAATACATTATTGGTGACTTTGAAAATAGAGCCTTTTCATATTAAGTTCATAAAAAGTCTTTAAAAATAAAAATAAATAAAAAAATCCAAAGGCTTTTAAGACTTCTAGAAAGTAATAATATAATAAGATTTACTTTATTTCAGAATTTCATGTATTCACTGTAAAAATGAAATAAAAAACCCCCCCGAAAATATGCTGGCAATTTCTGCCAGGACATTATCCAGTAGTTTTACGCAAATTTTAATTAACCCTTACAACACAACCTAATGCAATGCGTAATTCAAAATACAGGTAAAACACCTGTAAAAAACAATACGGAAAATTCTTCATATTAATACAGTACATTGTGCTTTTTTTTTCTTCTTTTTTTTAACAGATTTACAGTGTTATTACCCTCTTAGAATATTTTGTTTGTCTTTATGCTTTAAAATGTTGTTATTTGTTGCAACAACAACAACAACAAAAAACCCAGCAGTAGCACAACAGCATTATCCAACGACTACTGCTAATTAAACAGAATACAGCGCTTAAAAATGATCCACGTTTTTCTGCTACATGAGCCATCCTGTGAACGCTTACAAAATGATTGACAGGCTGAGTGCACCTCAAAGCCTTTTCATTCACTATACCGATTCTGACTGCGACCCGCTGTCCTATTATGTTTTTACTGTACCAGAGACAGCCGTGACATTTCAGGATACCGAATTCAACGATCTCTGTCAGGTATAGAGATATTTTGAGTGCTGTTTTGTTTAAAAAGTCACTAAACATCTGCTGTAATCATAGTTAGAACCTTAGGCTATTCTGGTTTCCTCGGTAACTCTAAACAATAATTTAAAAAATAACAGGGATGGATACTGTTGCTTTTCTAATGTAGACGCCATAACTGATTAGACAGTTGTTAAATGGTGAATTTGATAGGATTTCAAATATGATTTCAAATTTGAAATATGATGGAGATGTTTTGAAGGACATTAAAGGTAAGAGTGTAGTTGTATTGCAGCTATTACGTGTTTAGATCCAGGTTTGCTTTGTTGTGGCCTGCAGTTAGAGGTTATGCCTCTTCTCCAAGCTTTTTGAGAATTACTATTGGGGTTATTATGTATAATTTAACTTTAGTTGCGTTCTGTACATTCATGCCCCACTTTTTCCTCTCTTTCTGCCTCTCTCCTGCTACTTTCTCAAATTGAGGGCTGTATTCTTTTGAAATCAGTTTATTGCACTTCCCCAGAATTAGAGTAATTTACACCATTTTGTGTCTAAACCAATGTTTTCATATGCTCCAGTCACAGTGGCATTTGTCTTTTTGGATACCACAGACAATTACCTCATTTGATTTATTTATGGACAATTGCATTTACCCGTCTCAGCTGTTTGTTTCTCCTCTCAAGTCATCTTTCAAAGGGTCCATGTGCAATAACCAGCCTCCGAATCACTGCCATGACGGACACTGATGCCAGGCAATCTGCAAGGGAAGGTAACTTTGTCATCCTTGTCTGTTCCTTTATGATTTGAGGTGACAGAATGTTGCCCATACTAGACGTACAGACTCTGAGAGTGAATTGATTAGATTATCTTCACTAAAGCCTTGAGTACATCAGTATGGAAGGTGCCTGCTGCTCTTCACAAAGTCACAGAAGCCCAACTGAGAATCCAGTAACATTACCATTTGTTTTGTCCTTTGTTTTTTGGGGGGTTTTTTTGTCATTGAAGTATTAAGGTTATATTCAGTTGAAAATTTAAAGGGACCATATCATGTTTTTTCTTCACCAAGATTTTACTTTTTTCTTTATAATATTAGTTTTTGATCCTTATAATTAAATTAATAAGCTATACATGTAAGACTTTAATGTGAACACTCTTTACATATGACATGATAACTTACTTTGGGGTCCTTAACTGTCAGTGACAGTAAAGACATTTATGTAACAAAATATTTCTTTTTCTAACAAATGCTGTTCTTTTGAACTTTCTGTTCATCAAAGTATCTTGAAAAAATATGTATCATTGGTTCCACAAAAATATTAAGCAGCACAACTGTTTTTTAACATTGTCAATAATAAGAAATGTCTCTTGAGCAGCAAATCATCATATTAGAATTATTTCTGAAGTATCATGTGACACTAGTGACTGGAGTAATGGTGCTGAAAATTCGGCTTTACCAACACAGATAAATTACATTTTAAAATAGCTATATACACTGATCAGGCATAACATTATGTCCTAATATTGTGTTGATCCCCCTTTTGCTGACAAAACAGCCCTGACCTGTCGAGGCATGGACTCCACTAGACCCCTGAAGTTGTGCTGTGGTATCTGGCACCAAGATGTTAGCAGCAGATCCTTTAAGCCCTGTAAGTTGCGAGGTGGGGCCTCCATAGATCGGACTTGTTTGTTCAGCACATCCCATATCCCTAGTGGCTCTGGCCTCTTTCAGCAGGATAATGCGCCCTGCCACAAAGCAAAAATAGTTCAGGAATGTTTTGAGGAGCACAACGAGTTTGAGGTGTTGACTCGGCTTTCAAATTCCCCAGATCTCAATCCAATAGAGCATCTGCTCTATTGGATTGAGCCACTAGGGAATACCGTTTCCATGAAAGGGTGTACATGGTCTTCAACAATGCTTAGGTAGGTGGTACGTGTCAAAGTAACATCCACATGGAAGGTTTCCCAGCGGAACATTGCCCAAAGTATCACACTGCCTCTGCTGGCTTGCCTTCTTCCCATAGTGCATCCTGATGCCATGTGTTCCCCAGGGTAACGCCCATGCACCTGGCCATCCACGTTATATATAAGAAAACGTGATTCATCAGACCAGGCCACCTTCTTCCATTGCTCCATGGTCCAGTTCTGATGCTCACGTGCCCACTGTTGGCGCGTGGTGGACAGGGGTCAGCATGGGCCTTCTGACTGAACTACAGCCCCATACGCAACAAACTGTGATGCACTGTGTATTCTGACACCTTTCTATCAGAACCAGCATTAACTTCTTGAGCAATTTGAGCTACAGTAGCTCGTCTGTTTGATCGGACCACACGAGCCAGCCTTCGCTCCCCACGTGCATCAATGAGCCTTGGCCGCCCATGACCCTGTCGCCGGTTCACCACTGTTCCTTCCTTCCTTTCTGTTCACCCCACATGAGCTGCAGTTTTGGAGATGCTCTGACCCAGTCGTCTAGCCATCACAAACTCGCTCAAATCCTTACGCTTGCCCATTTTTCCTGCTTCTAACACATCAACTTTGAGAACAAAATGTTCACTTGCTGCCTAATATATCCCACCTACTAACAGGTGCCGTGATGAAGAGATAATCAGTGTTATTCACTTTACCTGTCAGTGGTCATTATGTTATGCCTGATCAGTGTTAAAATAGAAAATAGTTGTTTTAAGTAAGGGATAATGTACATACAGCTGGTTTTTAACACAAAATAAACCCTGGCATGGTGATCAGGACCCTGCTGCAAAAGCTGCTTTAAGGCACACGCAATCGTCCCAATGACGACTTACGATTGGTTGATGAAGGTTTCTTGCGGGTTCGGTCTTTTCAGCTGGGCAAAGGGATTTAGTTCCAATTTTTTTATCTGACTCCATTTTATTACGACCTCGAATTCAGGTTAGAATGTCAATTGGTTATTTGGTCATTTATATAAAAAATGTTTAACTACGCATTTAATTATTCAGTTTAACCCTTTGTTGAAATTATACCCATTAATAATCTACTAGAGATAGTTAATAATTCCAGAGAAAGTCAGAATAAATCAGTGTAACAATTTTTTATTAGTCAGGTAAATGTATCATGCCAATTACATAATCAATTCAAAGATAATCATACATAACATCAAATGCTCTGAAGTATAGAATAAAATATGGATACCTGACTTCTGAAAATTACATAACGCATCTAGGAGTATCTAGGAGACACTCAGCGTTACGGGCTGACCGATATAAAGGTTCCAGCCCCGAAGTTTCTGCAACATCTCCTTAAATACCCAGACCAAGACAGAAACCTCTTTCAAATGTAAATGTGTTAACAATGGGAATTTACATTAATCACTGTCCCATAGACCTGTATTGACGGCAGGAGGTAAAGAACATTTGGCCGGAGACACACCCATCACACATTAGGCAAAATATCTCTAAACTCTCAAAACCTTTATTACCTTTTGCTTTACTTCTGTGGGGATGAGACCTTTGTACCAGTCGCACTGAGACATTTCAAATGACACCAAACATGTATAATACTGTATAGTACTTGTTCACGTTAAACCATATAGATTTTGGGTAAACTTCAGGTGATCTCAGCATGAGAGAGAGTAAGAGTGGGGGAAGAGGGAGTCAACAGATACTGATGTGAGAGTTGCGTCTCGAATGGTGATGCTAATTTCGTAAGAGACCGTTCAGATGTTAATTTCCAAAAAGTGTCCTTTGTCTTCTCGGGGAGTGATTGTTCTTGCTAGTTTTTCCAGCCTTTCACTGCCATGAAATTAACTATAAAAAGTTAGGCCTAATTGCGACTTTTTATCTCACAATTCTGAATTTTTCTTGCAATTACGAGTTTACATCTAGCAATTCTTACTTTTTCCCTCATAATTAGCCTACATGATATAAACTCGCACTTGCGTGCTATAAAGTCTGAATTGCATGATATAAACAATTCTGACTTTGTAACTCACAAATGCGACTATATTACTAATCTTTTTTTCCCCTCAGAATTGGACTTTATAATTCTTAATTGCGAGTTTATATCTCACAATTCGGAAAAAAATAAGAATGACTTGCAATAGTGAGAAAAAAGTCAGAATTGCGAGGGGGGTTGGGGTCCAGAACTGCGAGTTTATTTTGCCAGTGGACACAAAGTCTCTCAGGGGAATGCAAAACTTTTGCGAGCGAACACAGTTTCTTGGGCGAACACAAAAGCATTAAAATATATTTTTTCCTCCCATTTTTCCATCACCATGTCCCTTTAGGTGCTCCGTACTAAACAATCGTTCAGACGAGCACTTCAACAGTACCTATATAGGTCTACTATTAATACTGAAGTCTTCATTTCTGGCGTGTTCGCAATGTGATACAAGATGCATAAAAGAAGAGGCAGTCTCAAATACCCGGATGAGCGGTCATTATACAGTGTTTCCATTGTCAGGGAATAAATAAAATAAAATTGCTTTGTTACTTTCGTCCCGAGTTACTTTCGCCCCGGTTTTCCCCTAAGTGACCTCAGTATGTCGTGACTGACCAATCAGAATTAAGCATTTCAGAGAGTTGTGTAAAATTTTTTAATAATATTTCACAAAGCTTCTGTTTTTACTGTATTTTTGATCAAATAAATGCAGCCTTGTGGTCCAGTGTAGAGTGTGCTGATCCATCCTTCAATAACAGCCTCTTTGCAACATCTTGTTGTTAAAGGTGCAGTGTGTGATTTTTTTTATTTATTTATTTTTTTTAGCGTTAAGGTTTTGAATTGTATCCCCCCTCCCTTTCGGAGCACATAGAGAAGCTACAAAAATATTGTCATCGAAGAGAGCAGAGAGTTACGGAGCCCCGCACATGACATGCAGGAAAAAACTAGTTAAATCGTGCACTCGATTTATTAATTTGTTCCCTCGATTTATAAATCATGCGCACAATTTACTAATTCGTTCCCTTGATTTGATAAATTGTGCGCATGATTTATAAATCAAGGGAACAAATTAGTAAATGTGTGAACAGTTTAGCAAGTCGAGGGAACAAAGTAGTAAATCGTCCGCACGATTTAGCAAATCGAGGGAACTAAATAGTAAATCGTGCGTATGATTTATAAATCGAGGGAACAAATTAGTCAATTGTGTGCACGTTATGTGCGGCGCTCTGTAGAGAAGTTTGTCCATTTACGGCTACTGTAGAAACACAACAGCGCAAAATGGCGATTTCACTATAAGGGGATACGCGGTGTATGAAAATAGAAATGGCTCATTCTAAGGTAATAAAAACATAATGATACATTTATGTAAGGTCTTTGTACTCCACTGAAAACATAGTTATGTATATTATATTGCATTTCTGTCAATAGATCCTCATAAATACTACACACTGCACCTTTAAAGGATTAGTTCACCCCAAAATGAAAATTCTGTCATCATTTACTCACCCTCAAGTTGTTCCAAACCTGTATACATTTCTTTGTTCTTGACTACCATAGTATTTTTTTTCCTACTATGGTAGTCAATGGCTGCCGAGATTCATACAGGTTTGGAACAACTTGAGGGTGAGTAAATGACATAATTTTCATTTTTGGGTGAACTATCCCTTTAATTACTGAGGAGTTTAGGAATAATTTTAGCCTACCTATATCTTACTCCATCCTTAGTACCTCACCTTACCTCAGCGATTCAGAGCGAGCTGGTTTTGTAGCTTTGTGTTAGTAAATGTTCTTGTTGGACTAAAGAAGAAGTTTTCCGTTGTTTTCAAAAGTTGAGGATTTCCAAAGTTGAGGGAAATTCAATTTCTCACGATTTGACCTCTTTAAGCAGGATCAAACCGGTTTGGTGACACTTTATGGGATTTCAAGTTGATAGTACTGTTGTTGTTGAAGTCTTTCTTTGTATTTCATCAGATTTATTGATTTGCAGTGCAACTCATATCCTCTTTTACCATTTCAACATGCAGAAAGGAAATTGTCTGTGTAGCATGTAATCACAGTGACTGAGGGGCCATCAATCTTGGGAAAAGCATACATCTTAGATTTATTTACAGACTTGTTAAAGGTCAAAACGAATTAAACCCATTTTTCACCATTTTTGTGTTCTTTCAAATATGTTTGACCTTTCGGTTTAAATGCTGATCTTTTTTTCTTTTCGTCACAGATTATTTGTCAACGTCTGTTAGTGTTCAAGGACAAGAATAAACCCTTAAGTTTATTTAAAAAAACGTTGAGGTCAGAAGAGCCTTGCAAACTTTGCAAGGGTGCCGTCCAAAAGCATGGAGAGACCTGATGTTAAGGCCAGACGATCCAAGTTCCTCCCAAGGCTATACACCATAAAACGTGGACCTTTTGGTCACCTTCAAGCCATCACCAGAACAACTGACCTCAGGTTCTGCACTGGAATCAACCACCTTTTCAGAGACCTTCAAAGCTCAGGACTAGACGCTTGTTTTATCCAAACTGTAACGGCGACAAAAGTGGTTTGTGGGATTAAAAGGTATAAGTGCTCAGGCTGTCTGTGCTACTACAATGAGCTGGAGCAGCTGATGGCACACATAAAGCAGGGCTGGATAGAAGGCTACAGCTGCAGAGCGTTCTACCGGAAGCTGAAGGACATGCAGGACTGTAGGGAGTTACTGACCGTACATGAAGAAGCAGCAGCAGCTTCTGAAAGCGACCCTCGTCTTAGTGCCTCCTCGAGTCTGAGGCAGTTGGACATGGTCCTCAGGTGGCTGCAGGACATAACAATATAACTACAGTGAATGGAGGAGATAGAATGATTGTCTGACGTCATGACAAGATATTGGCAAGGATTTAATTAAAACATTTATGGCTGCTTTTTTTTGCAATTTAGATTTCCTGAGAAATTTTGTTGAATGTCCTGGTGGCTTTTCCTAAACAATGACAGGGAATGGTCATTCCAAAAAGAACCATAAAAGTATCATAAAATTGGTCCATATGACTTGTGCACTATATTTCAGATCTTCTGAAATCATACAATAGCTTTATGTGAAGAAGAGAACAAAATTTGTCATTAATAAACCTATTTTACTCTTTCACAGTTAAATCAAAATTTTAAAATGTAATGCTGTAAAGCTGAATTTTCAGCAGCCATTACTCCAGTCTTTTGAAAAAAAATTTACAGAAAAGAACTGCTAGGACACGAAACGTGAGCAAGTAAATGATGACAGAATACATTTTTTTGGGTGAATTGTGCATTTAATTTAATTGGCTCTTTTATTTACAGTTTATAATAATATGCATAGGACTCTGAATTAAATGCTTAATCAGGGTGCATCAAAACCTGAAAATATCCACCACAGCTTTAGGTTCAGAGACAATTACTCACACCTTAAGCAATATTACCGCTTCTTATTTAAAATGGAGAAAATCTTTCCATGATGACGGTGATGAGCACAGTCAGAACACATATCACACTTGTATGGAATCTGCTCATCTTTCCATCCCAGAACGAATGTTCATGGCATTTCCTGTCAAAACTCGCATGTTTCATTGTGGGAAGGGGAAAAATCTAGTCAACACGTTTGAAACAGCTGAGGTCAGTTAATTTCAGACTATCTATCTATCTGTCTGTCTGTCTGTATGTCTTGTCTGTTTGTCTATCTAGTTTTTCCATACATCCATCATTATATCTATCTAATTTATCTGTCCTTCCATCCATACATTTATATATCTAATGTTCCCATTCATCCATCATCCATCCATCATTATAACCATCCATCCATCCATCCAATCTAATCCCATCCATCCATCCATCGTCTTTTAGGCGTTGCTTGCAGCAAGCAAGATGCGAGATAAAAGATATTTGTGATGTGTCAGGCAAAGAAAGAGGAGTGTCCTCTGACAGTTTTTATTTTGTGGTGGGAGACTGAAGCACAAGTGCTTTGAAAGCTGTTTTACAAAGCATTCATGTGTCACTCATAGCTCGCACCTGACAGCCACCTTAAAAGATTTGAAGAGATCCACTGCTGACAGGCATGGTGGCATCACTGTAAAGCCCTCATCTATTTTTCTGTCAGGAGTACAATCTTTTTGTTGTCGGATTGCATAGATTACATATTCTCTCTTCTGAAAATGTCAAAGATTCCTCAAATTCCAAGGGAGATACTGCCTAGACATTTGCATGTGCGCTAAACCCAATGTTTAGGTATTGGCGCTACAGGGCATCCTGTCTTTCTCTGACAGGACGGCTGGTGTTTCCTGCCACAATAGATTGGTCGGCTGTCTCTGCAGTAGGTGAGTGGGCTGTGAAGAGATTGTGTGCAGGGGGTGCCGGTGTCTTGCCAAGAAACTGACCTTTTCAAAGAGGCAATCGATGAGGCCCAGCACCGGGGCTCCGGAACATTCACGCCTGTCAGGTGGGTGGGAGGAAGTTCATACAGACAGCGGTGGCGTGCTAATTGCTTGGGGTTGCTGGCACCCCCACTGTTTGGGTGCAGATGGTGAGGGTCTGTGTCCCTGTGGTGTCCACACTAGCCTTAGGAGGGCTACAGTCTTGCCAAAGCATGCTTAACTCCATATTAGACCACACCTACAACTGACACTCTGTTAGCAATGTAGCCATGTGCAACCACTGGATCAGAAGCTTAGACTGTAGATTAAATACGATTTCTTTAAGAAAATGTGAGTGGAAAACTCACTGTCGCTGTACTGGAGTTTTGTGGGTGGTTGCTAGCAGAGCATGACATTAACTTTTTTGCTTACCAGCCACTGTGGCTAATGGTTTTCCAAAGTTACTAGTCACAATTTTTACATTGATACCATGGGGAAAAACTGCTGTATAGATAAAATTATCTCATAATTTATACCTACTGTTCAATTCAATTCAATTCACATTTATTTGTATAGCGCGTTTCACAATACATATCGTTTCAAAGCAGCTTCACAGAAAATGCATGCGTCTACATTACAATTTAAAGTGATTTGTCCACGTTATGTATTTCATAAATGTACATATACAAAGCACACAGATTAGCTAACAATGTATTATTAATTAATATAAAAAATAAATTAAGGCACAGAAATAAGTGAAATAGGAATACATGTTGTAACTATGATTAGGGTATATAGAAAATGAGCATGGGTGCGTGTTGATGCAGAGCTGCGTCATCTGAAGTCCTCGCAGGAGTTGGAGTCGTCTCTTCACAGATGTTCATCTGAAGTCTTCATGAGAGGCTGGATCCAGACTGGAGCTGACACTCTCTAGTTACCTCGGGATGGGCATCCCGAGATAAAACAGAACAGGAAAATAATTAGCGTACCTGCTGTTCAAAGCATTAAGAAAAGACAATCATGTGCACTGATATAACTGGAGTACAAGGTTATGAGATGCATTATATGAATGCTTGGCTAAAGAGATGCGTCTTTAATCTAGACTTAAACTG
Organism: Rhinogobio ventralis; assembly: GCA_039654625.1. Classification (NCBI taxonomy): domain Eukaryota; kingdom Metazoa; phylum Chordata; class Actinopteri; order Cypriniformes; family Gobionidae; genus Rhinogobio; species Rhinogobio ventralis. Next base: position 28,471,331 of record CM077209.1, read on the forward strand.
GGAGAGTGAGACTGAGCCCCGAACATTATCAGGAAGGCTGTTCCAGAGTTTAGGTACCAAATATGAAAACGTTCCCCCTCCTTTAGTGGACTTAGATATCCTAGGTACTACCAGAAGCCCAGAGTTTAGTGATCTTAAAGAGCGCGATGGATTATAGGGCGATTAAAAGATCAGTTAAATACACAGGAGCTAAACCGTTTAGGGCCTTATAGGTCAGTAGCAATACTTTATAACTGATACGGAACTTAATAGGTAACCAGTGTAGATAAGATAAAATTGGTGTTTTATTATCATATTATCATATTTTCTAGTAAGAACTAGCAGCTGCATTTTGGACTAATTGTAGCTTGTTTATTGAGGATGCAGGACAGCCAGCTAGTGATGCATTACAGTAATCTAGTCTAGAGGTCATGAATGCATGAACTAACTTTTATGCATCAGAGACAGATAACATGTCCCGTAGCTTAGCGATGTTTCTGAGGTGGAAGAAGGCTGTTTTTGCTGTCACTTTAAAACCTGATGCACAGATCCATTATACTGTTACACACGTGTTTTTGTTCACTTAAAACATAACTGACTGTTAATGTGAATACTACTCGCCAAGACAGGTATTTTGACATTAATTTGTGTGTATTTGACTGTTTAAGCGCAATAAGCAGCGAAAAAGAACTCAATTTAGTACAGAGAGGCACTTTGGGTGTGAGCACAAAATCTGCGGGGATAAGTAAAATTATGCGCAATCCCACACAGAAATTCAAGCCCTGTAACACCAACAATATTCATCCAGGGCAAATGAAATGAGTGAGTGAGGGGAGGCGGGTTTGTGTGACGACTTGCAATTGGAGAGATGAGAGAGACAGGAAAAGCGCAGCTGTGCATCTGTTTTGCAGAAAATGAGTATTGGAAGCGTGTCAGATATTTCAGTATCGATATGTATCGAAAAATCTATATTTTTGACAACATAACATTGCACCTAGTTTATTGTTTCAGATGCCTTTTTAAAAGACTACATTTGAAAAATGAATTAATACACTCACCTAAAGGATTATTAGGAACACCATACTAATACTGTGTTTGACCCCCTTTCGCCTTCAGAACTGCCTTAATTCTACGTGGCATTGATTCAACAAGGTGCTGAAAGCATTCTTTAGAAATGTTGGCCCATATTGATAGGATAGCATCTTGCAGTTGATGGAGATTTGTGGGATGCACATCCAGGGCACGAAGCTCCCGTTCCACCACATCCCAAAGATGCTCTATTGGGTTGAGATCTGGTGACTGTGAGGGCCATTTTAGTACAGTGAACTCATTGTCATGTTCAAGAAACCAATTTGAAATGATTCGAGCTTTGTAACATGGTGCATTATCCTGCTGGAAGTAGCCATCAGAGGATGGGTACATGGTGGTCATAAAGGGATGGACATGGTCAGAAACAATGCTCAGGTAGGCCGTGGCATTTAAACGATGCCCAATTGGCACTAAGGGGCCTAAAGTGTGCCAAGAAAACATCCCCCACACCATTACACCACCACCACCAGCCTGCACAGTGGTAACAAGGCATGATGGATCCATGTTCTCATTCTGTTTACGCCAAATTCTGACTCTACTATCTGAATGTCTAAACAGAAATCGAGACTCATCAGACCAGGCAACATTTTTCCAGTCTTCAACTGTCCAATTTTGGTGAGCTCGTGCAAATTGTAGCCTCTTTTTCCTATTTGTAGTGGAGATGAGTGGTACCCGGTGGGGTCTTCTGCTGTTGTAGCCCATCCGCCTCAAGGTTGTGCGTGTTGTGGCTTCACAAATGCTTTGCTGCATACCTCGGTTGTAACGAGTGGTTATTTCAGTCAAAGTTGCTCTTCTATCAGCTTGAATCAGTCGGCCCATTCTCCTCTGACCTCTAGCATCAACAAGGCATTTTCGCCCACAGGACTGCCGCATACTGGATGTTTTTCCCTTTTCACACCATTCTTTGTAAACTCTAGAAATGGTTGTGCGTGAAAATCCCAGTAACTGAGCAGATTGTGAAATACTCAGACCGGCCCGTCTGGCACCAACAACCATGCCACGCTCAAAATTGCTTAAATCACCTTTCTTTCCCATTCTGACATTCAGTTTGGAGTTCAGGAGATTGTCTTGACCAGGACCACACCCCTAAATGCATTGAAGCAACTACCATGTGATTGGTTGATTAGATAATTGCATTAATGAGAAATTGAACAGGTGTTCCTAATAATCCTTTAGGTGAGTGTATATTATATATAAAATGTAACCCGCCAAAGTGGCTAGTAGGAGTGACTGCTGAAATCCACCCGCATTTGGTGGGTGTTAAAGGGATAGTTCACCCAAAAATGAAAATTAGCCCATGATTTACTCACTTTCAAGTCATCCTAGGTGTGTATGACATTCTTCTTTTAGACGAATAAAATCGGAGTTATATTTAGAAAGTCCTGGCTAATCTAAGCTTTATAATAGCAGTAATAGTTGCTCTGTTTCTGAAGTCCATAAAAGTGCATCTGTCCGTAAAATAACGTGCTCCACACGGCTCCGGGGGGTTAATAAAGTCCTTCTGAAGCGAATCGATGTGTTTGTGTAAGAAAAATATTCATAAATATTCCCCTCAATTTCTTCCCAGGTTAGGAACCTTGTTGTCATCCTGGACTCAGAATTATGCTTATTCAAGCAAATAAATTTGGTCATTAATAGTTTTTATCAATTACAGATTATTTCCTAACTTAAAACATTTTTGTCTTTCTAAGATTTGGAGAAGGTTATTAATATCACATTGCGTTTTGATTATTGTAATTCATTGCACTTGGGTCTTCCTCAGTCATCTCTTGCTCGCCTCCAGATGGTTCATTTTCAGCTGCAAGGCTGTGGACCAGGGCAAAGAAATATGACCATGTCGCCCCAATTTTAGCATTGCTCCATTGGCTCCCGGTCCATTTTAGGATCCAGTTTAAAATTCTGTTGTTGTTTTTTTTAAAGCTAATGATCAAGCTCCTTTTTATCTCAAAGATCTCTCAAAGACATTCATCTAGCAGATCTTTAAGATTTTAGACTTAAAAATTAAGCTTTTCCCCGTGGTAGTTTAATTCACAGGACTGGACACCAGTTATTTTGCCAAGAGATTTTCTTTTTTATTATTTTATATGTCAGCATAAGAGAGAAAGACAATTTTATGGGAGATGGTCTTCATTCCAGCTTTCTCTGTCTTCCTGGACACCCAGTTTGGATTTTATAGGTTGCTTAAACAGAAAAATGAATTACATTAACAGGTTGTTTACACTATACCTCGTGCTTTCACGTGGCACAATATACCCTTGAACATATGCATAGAGAAACTTCTTGTTCATTGTTCAAAATAGATGTCTTATAGAGAACTTGTGACATGTCATATGCATTGGTAGAAAAACAACATCATGCTACACAATACTTTCTTACAGAGAATTCCAGTCACATGTGCATAATTGGAAATCTTATGCTACATATTCCCGTGTACAAAATTATCTCCTCTCCATATCTCTCACACTCCTGTGCTCAAGCTCACTCTGACTAAATAATAATGATAATACAAATGCATAATATTAACTGATTATGAATACTAGTAATAAAAAAATAATATTTAATAGTGAAATTTAATCTACAAAATCTTCTGAGATTTCTTTTGTATGTCCCTCGATCTCATTTAAAAACTAAGGGCGATAGAGGATTTCAGTCACTGACCTTCACTTATGGAATCAATTGCCACTGGATAACCGCCTTGTGCCTTCTATTATCATTTTTAAGAAGAGGCTGAACATTTTTCTTTTATCCCAGCATTTTAATCTAATTTTAGTATTGTTTTATTGTCTGTCTTCTATTTTGTTTTATTCTGTTTTTCTATTTAATAATTGATTTACTCTGTTCAGTACTTTGGTCAGCTTTGACATTTTTTAGAAATAGTGAAGTTTAGCAAGCACCACTAACTAGATTCAACTGTACTGTAGCTATTATTCATGGCATCTTTTCATTCCTTACAGGAATGTTTATAGATTTAGTTTTTGCAAAAATAAATAAATAGAATAAATCTGTGAATATATTGAAGGGGTTGAGGTTAGTGGTCTGCTTTAGTGATCAAACACTGTACTATTACTCTTGTGCCATGGTCCTCTTTGGTATGTAAATTAATCTTCTACGGCTTTCTTCATTCAAGCCCTAAGTGGTGATGTGGGGTCTCCATTTGAGGAAATGGAGGGAGGCACATCAAGGCAGACATTTTGTATAGTCTGTAATATGCTTCTACTGAGAGTTAATTGAATATTCATTATATTATATATATGCAATATACGCTATACCGCTAGCTTCTGTTGTGCAAAATCATACTTAAAAAAAAAAAAAAAAAAACATGCATTCAATATTACTTGATTTTATACTTGATTTGAAATAGCTACATAATGTATCCTTTCTAAATAACTTAGAGTGCCAACCACCACATACATCTGTGATTCACAGATCTAAGCCATGTGAATACTAGACTCCATCTGTCAAGTTTTTCCATTTCAGTGTAGGCTTCTGGGCTTGTGAATCTGTATTACTGTATCTGTGATGAGGTGAGAAGGATAGTGGCAGTTTGCCTGGCAGTTGGGCTTCTTCTCCTAATGAGAGAAGTCTGCATCATTATCGATTGACCTGGTCACTGGATGCGTGTCTCAGACTCTTAATGGGATGATGGGGCGGCGTGCTGAGAAAAGGAAGAACGTGCCAGCAGCGGCAGCAAATGTGTGTGGGCAACAGGAGAGGGGAAATTAGTACAATTGTGTGGATGAGACAGTGTTTTTAAGAGGTTTTAAGTACAAATCTTGTTTCAGGTAAAAGATTAGGTTAATTAGTCCTTTTGCAAGTGGGTTCTTTAATTTGTATTGCTTTTCTGGCCAGATCATTAAATATGAATGAAAGACCAAGTTTCTCTTGCATCTGACACAATTTTAGCTTTATTTATTTATTGTTTGTTTACTTTTTTTTTTTTACATTTATATTACTTATTTAACAATATGGCAGTAGTATATACGAAAAAAAATATAACAGTAGTTTGTATATGTTTGGGGTCAGTAAAACATTCTTGAAAAGAAATGAATGCCTTTTTATCGGAGTGTCTACCAAGTGCAAATAGTGCGGCTTGTTGGCAAGTGCTATTTACACTAGCTCCGCCCAACAATGCCTGGTTGGGCCACACAAGAATAAAAAAGACGCACAAATTTTAACATCTTCATTGGCGTAGTCAGTAAAGCGTAAGGCTTGTGGAACTAGGTTTTGACTCAATCGACCCGGGTTCGAATCCGCCTTTTGTCGAGCTCGCTCTTCTCCCTTTTCCCATCACATATCACATCAGAAAAGCATTTACTTTCAATAAAAATGAAGAAAATGTTTTAAGTGGAAGTAAAGTGCCTAACAAAATGTTTAATAATAATAAAAGTATTTATTGGGTAGGGTTAGGGGTAGGTGTAGGGAGTGCTTTTATTGTCCCATTAAGGCAGCATCCATTTAATAATTGTAATAGATATAATAATTTACACTCTATGTTATTATTGCATCCTGTGGTGCAAAAAGTATGTATCTGCCAAAATAAAGTATAAATAGCATCTAATTACTATTTACACATATTGCAAAAAACTGCTACTTTCACATGGTGTAAATAGAATATATCACTATTTTCACTTAGTGTAAACAGCATCTATCACTAAGAAAATATGCTATTTTCACTTAGTGTAAATAGATTTTAGTTGATATTTACACTTGGTGTAAATAGCATATATTGCTATTTGCACTTTCAGCAAGGAAAAAAGCTGTTTTTTAAAACTTTATATTCATCAAAGAATCCTGTATGTATCCCTGTTTTCACAAAAACATACTGTTTTCACCATTGATAACAATAATGTTTATTGAGCAGCAAATCAGCATATTAGAATGATTTCTGAAGGATCATGTGACACTGAAGACTAGAGTAATGATGAAAACTCAGCTTTGCATCACAGGAATAATTTAATTTTTAAATTGTAGTAATATTTCACAATATTACTGTTTAACTCTATTTTTGATCAAATAAATGTAGCCTTGGTGAGCATAAGAGACTTCTTTCAAAAATATAAAAAAAATATTTAAATACCGGTGTATGTGTATATACTGTATATATATATATAAATTTATATAATATATATATATATAATTATCATATACAATTATCATATATTATTATCATATATTAACTTTATCAGCAACCAAATTAAATGTATTTTCGTCATGCATGTCATTAGGTATTCCAGGATTTCTATTAATGTAAAACAGAAAAGGAGATCTTAATGCACTTTCTGTCGGAGTCTGCCCCACTCTCCTCAGCCCATCAGGACTCTATCACCAATCCATACTGCTAAGTGTTTCAAATTGTCATTAACCTTGTCTATGTAATTTCATTCCAGCCATTTAAGTCAGATGCCCTTTCTGGAACAAACATTCCTTCTCCTTGGATTCAACTCATTCCTTTATCCTGTCTTGGAGAAAAATTCCAGTGTAAGGGGAAGGACATCCATGGTGCATGTGTGGTAGGCTTCATTAGTGTGTGTGGAATGCATGTTTATTGGAGAAACAACTGCATTCAAGTGCTGCACAATTAGGCATGGAGCAACAAATAATAAAAACAAACTCCAGGAGCGATAAGAAATGCATCCCAATTCAGAAACTGCATCTTTTGAAGGCTGCATTTGAAGATCGAATGGGTCACAGTGGCGTGACGAAAGGCTGTCCCAATTTGAACATAATTTGTCCCTCTTTCCATGAGCTACAGTAGGATAGAATGAGTGGATCCTTCACAGCCTAGCTTATCCCAAAATTCATTGCGCACCAATAACGACTGGATTTTTATGAGAGAAAATGCAGAATTTCAGAATTTTTTGGGGGTAAGTATTGGGCTTCATTTTACTCTAATACCTAACTTTAAAGCAGTTCAAATGTTGACTTATATCTTACCAAGATGCGATTTTATAAATGGTTTTATACCATAGGTGTCCAAACCTGCTCCTGGAGGGCCACTGTCCTGCAAAGTTTAGTTCCAAATTGCCTCAATACACCTGCCTGGAAGTTTCTAGTATCCCTAGTAAAACTTAGGTTTAGGATTTAGGATTTAGGATTAGCTGGTTCATGTGTGTTTAATTGGCGGACAATGGCCTTCTAAGGAACAGGATTGGATAACCCTGGTTGTATGCATGTGATGTCACCATCGGCCGGAGTCGCTGTGGTTACTCTATCGAGTCCAACCTTTAGTTTAAACTGATAATCGTTCGCTTTATTGGCGCTGTCCTAAATGGCACAGTTAATGTGCACTCGCAGTCTTGTGGACTTAGTGGCCACTGCATGTGCATGTATGTTAAGTCCAGAAGACCATAGGGTGTCCTGTTTGTCATTTTAGGTTTTAGGTGCTCGCGGACGCCCCCTTTAAGGCCGATATGTGCCCTCAATGCACTTTTCACAAAAGGCGTCTACCCAATCAAAGCTGCATTACGTCATGAAAGTGTGAACTCAGAGGAAGATCGCGAGGGCTTAGGGTTCTATTTGGGACAGTGCCAATATGTACATAAATGAACCAAGGTCAACATATTTAGAGCCTTGTTTTGTTTTCAGACAGTTGAATATCACTTTCAAAAAAGTCCAGTACAAACATTACTGCGGCTCGCCAACTGCAGCCGTCACAATTGCTTGGTGCCAAAAGAACAATCCCCATAAGCTAGACCATCACATTTAAAAAAGTTTGACACTTCCCACAGATGGAGCATTAGAATGCATTGAGATGCAGCTATAGAAACATGCAATACAGAACCGTAGACGAATCACCCTACCTGATTTTTGTGGTAAAGTAATTGTTTTGAAATACAGTGCAGAATGTATTTTGTAAAAATATTTGTACAGTTTTACATCTCATACACCAAATACTATGTTTTAGATGTCAGTATGTTGTACCTTTCAGAATCTTTAATAACTGCGAGAACCAAACTTTGTGCACCATACAAGTACATAAAATTACTAATGAGATCCATTTGCTTATCCACACAAAGGTACTTTTTATCGGTCTGCTCCTGATGTTGAGCTGTTACAAACAAGCAGTAATTTACCAGAGGCCTACGAGGTATTTACCTGCCTTCCTGCACTGCAACTCCCCCTTGTGTTTCAGCCTTTGTTGATTCCACACATGGCTTGCTTCAATAGCACCTCGTTTGCAAAGACGGCAGAAGCTAAATCTGCTCGATTTGAGAGCTGTAGGGTAAACAAACAAAGTATTTTGGTTGAAGGTCACAGATGTAACTTAAATAAAAAAATAGATGGGAAACATGTATTTATTCAGCATTTTGAGGTGAGATACGGCCGTGTGTGCTGTAAAAGTGACAAATATGATTAGCAGATAGGATCTTAATACTCGACTCACTATAATAATTTCATGCTCATACAATATGAATCCAGTGTCTTTTCTGGTGTGGCTGTGGCCCTGAGGGGATTTCAGCTCCTTTTGTCTCAAGTTTTTTTTTTTCTTTTCTCAGTCCCAGCCTGACTGATTCTGAATACAAAGAAGAGACTGCAGATCTGGAGATGGAGCCCATGATTTGCGGTGGGCTTTGGAGTTTGTAGTTGGAGCAGGGAGACTCAAGGAGGATGACCTGATGCCAGGAGGGCTGATGGAGAGATATGTGGCGTGACCTGGATGGATGCAGGGTTAATTGTCCAGAACTGACAGCCATCGTGAGTGACTGAGGATCACACGACTCACTTCGACATGCCATGTGAAGCTTTTGAGGCTTGTGACATCCGTGGTGTATTTCAGAAGCCTTCAGGATAGCAACATCATGGCTGGATTTGAGTCCTAACAAACCAGCTCAGACCTGTCATCATTCAGCTGGCTGGAAAAGTCTTGGGAAATACTGATTTCTTTTACTGGAATGGTTCAGGTGAATAAAAAAAAAACCAAACCAAACAAAAAAATCATAAATAATAATTTATAATAATTGACTCACCTTTTTGAAGCCATATGATTACACTGCAAGAGAAATGTCAAAGACGCATCGGATTGCACGTATTGCGCATCATTTTACTCATTACCGCAGTGTTCTCACACCCAAAGTGCACACACATAAAGCCGCCTCTTAGTACTAAATTGAGTTCGCTGCATATTGCGCTTAAACAGTCAAACACAAACAAAATAATGTCCAAATGCCGGTGTTGGTGAGTATTCACATAAGTGAATGTAAACAGTTGAGAAAGAAAACGCATGTGTAACAGTATAATGGATCCGTGCATCTGGTCTTAAAGTGACAGCAGCCTAATATACCTGCTGCCAAATTATGAGATAATATTAAAAATATCTATATGGCAGTTTTTACCCAAGGTATCGGTGTAAAAAATGTGGCCAGTGAAAATGCTCAGTGACTAGTAACTTTGGAAAAACACTAGCCACAGTGGCTGGTGAGCAAAAAAGTTAATGCCAAGCCCTACTTTCAATTGATTTCATGATTTCATTGGTTCTCACATCGTCATTGACATCCAACCTATCACATTACAAGTTTATTGCTTTAAAAAGAACCCATTATGCTTTTTTAACATTTTCAACTTTCTTTAGTGTGTAATGTTGCTGTTTGAGCATGAAAAAGGTATGCAAAATTACAAAGCACAAAGTCCTCTCCAAAGGGAGTCATTTAAATAATTTCTGCCCAAAGCATCAAGCATGACAACCTATTCTAGTAGACACCTAAAACAAAATCGAGGTTTTGTAAAAGAGCATAATATGGCCTCTTTAATTTTAAAGCTTATTTTCTGCAAAAATCCAAAAGACAATGGAAAATCCTAGTTGTTTTTTGTCAAGGAAACTTCTGGGTTGGCCTACAAATATAACGCCATCACTGCAGGGCTCTAATGCTCTCCTGTACATCAGCTAGTGCTTCAAACTCCAATCCAGTAGGTGGCAGAAAAGCACCTTTTTTGTTTGTTTGCCAACCACCATTAACACCAGTAGAAGTGAACATATCCGCCAACTGCTGGACAGAAGTGATCTGCCAGCGATTTGATTTCGCCCTGCAGCTCAGGCTGGAAACCTGTACATTAATTTATCCTGCTTCTGTTACACATTTGCGGGAACCAATCACAGACTGGCTTATCCACCTGGCGTGCTATTGGCGGGTTTAACACAATGACGGATAGAGAAGCGATGGATCGATGCCTGTTGATCACGCCTCTTGTGGCCTGATTGGTTAAAGGACTATCCAATTGCGTACAGAGTCTTTTGAATTATGCTCGTTGATCACGCCTCTTGTGGTCTGATTGGTTGAAGGACTACCCAATTGCGTACAGAGTCTTTTGAATTATGCTCGTTGATCACGCCTCTTGTGCAGTAGAAAATGCATAGCAGACTCCCCAGATCAATGTTCAATCTTAAAAGATTGAGTTTGGTCTGGTGATAGCCAGACGAGGACAGAAGTTTAAAAACATAAAGAATTTTTATTGTACTTTGTTTTTCTTTCTTTCTATTTATTTATTCAATTTATTATTTTATTTTATTATTTGCTAACTCGTTTACTATTTTTATAAAAAATAATTCATATGCCTCTACTCAGAACAAGCGAGACAATAAATCTATAAACAGCATATACAGGTGCTGGTCATATAATTAGAATATCATCAAAAAGTTGATTTATTTCACTAATTCCATTCAAAAAGTGAAACTTGTCTATTATAATTATTCATTACGCACAGACTGATACATTTCAAATATTTATTTCTTTTAATTTTGATGATTATAACTGACAACTAAGGAAAATCCCAAATTCAGTATCTCAGAAAATTAGAATATTACTTAAGACCAATACAAAGAAAGGATTTTTAGAAATCTTGGCCAACTGAAAAGTATGAACATGAAAAGTATGAGCATGTACAGCACTCAATACTTAGTTGGGGCTCCTTTTGCCTGAATTACTGCAGCAATGCGGCGTGGCATGGAGTCAATCAGTCTGTGGCACTGCTCAGGTGTTATGAGAGCCCAGGTTGCTCTGATAGTGGCCTTCAGCTCTTCTGCATTGTTGGGTCTGGCATATCGCATCTTCCTCTTCACAATACCCCATAGATTTTCTAAGGGGTTAAGGTCAGGCGAGTTTGCTGGCCAATTAAGAACAGGGATACCATGGTCCTTAAACCAGGTACTGGTTGCTTTGGCACTGTGTGCAGGTGCCAAGTCCTGGTCAGCAACAGGAAGCATGAAGTGCTCTAAAACTTCCTGGTATAAGGCTGCGTTGACCTTGGACCTCAGAAAACACAGTGGACCAACACCAGCAGATGACATGGCACCCCAAACCATCACTGACTGTGGAAACTTTACACTGGACCTCAAGCAACGTGGATTGTGCGCCTCTCCTCTCTTCCTCCAGACTCTGGGACCCTGATTTCCAAAAGGCAATGCAAAATTCACTTTCATCAGAGAACATAACTTTGGACCACTCAGCAGCAGTCCAGTCCTTTTTGTCTTTAGCCCAGGCGAGGCGCTTCTGACGCTGTCTGTTGTTCAAGAGTGGCTTGACACAAAGAATGCGACAGCTGAAACCCATGTCTTGCATACGCCTGTGCGTAGTGGTTCTTGAAGCACTGACTCCAGCTGCAGTCCACTCTTTGTGAATCTCCCCCACATTTTTGAATGGGTTTTGTTTCACAATCCTCTCCAGGGTGCGGTTATCCCTATTGCTTGTACACTTTTTTCTACCACATCTTTTCCTTCCCTTCGCCTCTCTATTAATGTGCTTGGACACAGAGCTCTGTGAACATCCAGCCTCTTTTGCAATGACCTTTTGTGTCTTGCCCTCCTTGTGCAAGGTGTCAATGGTTGTCTTTTGGACAACTGTCAAGTCAGCAGTCTTCCCATGATTGTGTAGCCTACAGAACTAGACTGAGAGACCATTTAAAGGCCTTTGCAGGTGTTTTGAGTTAATTAGCTGATTAGAGTGTGGCACCAGGTGTCTTCAATATTGAACCTTTTCACAATATTCTAATTTTCTGAGATACTGAATTTGGGATTTTCCTTAGTTGTCAGTTATAATCATCAAAATTAAAAGAAATAAACATCTGAAATATATCAGTCTGTGTGTAATGAATGAATATAATATACAAGTTTCACTTTTTGAATGGAATTAGTGAAATAAATCAACTTTTTGATGATATTCTAATTATATGACCAGCACCTGTATGTATAAACAGCAGAATGTAAAAATGGCAGTCTTAGCAAAGAAATGAGTGTTGTTCCCTTCTATTTTAAGCAGCATGAAACAGGGTGAGCCTTCAGCACATTCACAAATGAACAGAGCATCTGTTTGCTCAAACACATACAGGTTCGAAGGCTCAGTATGCTGAAACAGCACTGAGACACATTTACAACGTCCTCTGGCTCCCTCTGTGCATGAGTTGCTGGGAAAATGAGTTGTCTGCGAATTCATCAGCCTCTACCTGAAGTCTTGATTTCGGACAGGATATTGCTCACATTAAGGACAGCCAAGCATCTGTCTGAGTGCAGTGGAAGAGTGGAAGTCTCTTACTGATGCATGGTGAACCTTGCAGGTGATGGATGTGACAGGGAGTTGGACTCTACTGGAACTCTCCACAGACACTTAACCATATTGATCAGGTTGTTTGTTGGGGGTTGTTGCTGTACAGTCTGTAGAGAAGCAGGCCTCAGGAGGTAGTCAATCTCCCTCCGACAAGATGAAGGTGGGGCCAGAAATTAGAGAGCTTTTATTTTACTTGACAAAAGAGCCATAGAGGATGATATAGGGACTGTAATGCTGTTCTTTTGAACTTTCTATTCATCATATAATCCACAATTCATTTAACAGTAGAGCCATTATAAGCAGAAAAAGAAAAAATGTTTCTTGACCACCAAATCAGCATATTAAATATGAATATAATTAACACCGAAGACTAATGGCCTCTGAAAATGGAGCTTTGCCATCACAGAAACAATAAATAATGTAAAGTATAATAAAAAAGTAAAATATAATGAAATATAAAAATTCTAATATTTTACAATAGATATGTTTTGACTGCATTAATTTAACATTAATTTTAACATAAAATGTTGATTATATACACATAAATTAAACTTTTGATATATTATACTTTGATATAATTTAATATAATTCAGTTATAATTTGTCACAAGGCAGGATGTGTCACAAGGCAGGACTTATAAGTGAAAAGTACAAAAAAAGCTAAAAGGTGATTAACGTGGTGACTTGAAAAAAGTATGTCACGCACAGTTCTGTTTTCCATGTTTCTGAGATCAGTATAACAAAATCTTTCAGCGGTGCAAAAATCTTGAATTATTAAAATGCTAGTACATTTTTGCCCTGAAATTGTGGCTTTAAATGGCTTAATTCTGACCTATTTGTTGTAGGCAACTATCTTTCTTTCCAACAATTTAATCCTTAATCTCTGTATAATCTAGAGAGAACAATAGGGAAAGAATCTCCAAGCAGGATAAATGAAACCGCAAAGAGAGAAGTGTCATTATTTTAAGGTTAGTCCATCACAGTTTTGACACATGATTGTCAATAGAAATATGTTTATTTATGTCAAGACACACAAAAAAGTCCATGAGCCATCCCACCTAAATATTTGAAGGTATTTTCCATGCCAGAATTAATTTCATAAACTTAGTCAACTAGTGTAAAGGACTGTGCTGTGGATGTAATAATAGGCCTACACATTTGTACATTTTCTCTTAAATCCATTGACAACACAACTGAATTCTTGTGCTGTATGAATTGAGTTTACCTCCATATAGAATATACATTTCATACAGCCTGATGTAAATGGGGTGAGAATCAATCATACAGTAGTTGGTATGCATGGGATTCACAAAGCGGGGACTTCTGACTCCCAAAGCAGAAGCAATTCTTCAACAGCCCTGAAACCTTCCCAACTCCATATGCGTGCCAGAAACAAATACGAACAATTGTACCTTTTTACCCACAGAAATACATCACAGTTTATGGCCCCCTTTTCAACAGACCACTAAGACTCAAGAAGCTCTTTATACTGTGATTAGTCTTGTGCTGGTATTTTTCAAGGTCAACAGCATTCATGTTCTGCTCTCTAATAAAGTGTTCCTAAAAATGTGTATTATTTGTCCTCGTGAAACGACTTCTCTTGGGCACAGGCCTGCTCTGGAAGTGCAAAAGCTGCAGTCTCAGGGCTCAAAAAGGGTTGAAAGCACTGAGAGCATAGAAGTTAATCACTGCAATTTCAATTTCAATTTTGGTGAGAGACTTGAGGGACCGTCCCCAGAGACGGAAGCTGTCTTACCAGTGGAATCGCAGAGAAAAGGTATGAGGCCTACAGAATGGCTTTAGCAGCTCATAGAGTATTCACCAGAGCACGACCGCTGAAATTTGAGCCTGTGCTCAGCTGCATTGACTTTGCCAGTGCTCCTCTTATGAGCAAAATTTCAGTTTTTTGTTTTGTTTTTTTTACCCAGAATGAAACTGTTCAGGGGACACTTGAGTGTGTAAAAAAGAGCTATAGTGCTATAAAGTGCATCTTGATAATGCTACACTATATGACTTTTTTTGTTGTTGTTCAAAATACAAAAAAATTGTCAATACATGATCAATCCTTCTTCAAACATATTTCTTACCCTGATTCACTATAGTGAGCCTGCTATAAGTGTTTATTTTTTAGACCTGACGGGATGGTTTTCACTGGAAATTGCGTACATAAGTCACTCGCCTGTGCATGACTCGTCATATCCATAAATAGAGTAATATTGATACACGATGCTCATTTTGCCAAGTACACACAGAAACTGTCTACCATTTATTTTGGTCATCTTTCTATGCTGAACAACTTTGGAAAAATATTGACACATTTATTAAAGATAATATCCAGCACGATATATGCTTGCTTTGTTATAAATTTAATTTATCTTCTTTGCAAATGTTATATCCATAAATGTAAGTTTACCAACAACAAACCATTTTTTCCCCCTGTTTTTAAAAGAGTTTAAAATGTATCTTAATACAATTACATCTTCAGTGAATAGGAAAGCAAGTAGAATGTCTTCAATTTGTAAGGACTTTAATTTGTATAATAATTGATGTATAGATTAATATCTTGCCCTCGTGTTCTTTTATTTTTCAGTTTTCAGCTAATTAATGTTAACTCTTATTTTCTCATTTATATTCTGATGACTAAACATACTGTTAATATCATTTATATATTGTATACAAAGTTGCATATCATAAATGTCATCTTTGTATTTTTTGCAATAAAAAAAGAAAAAAATATGTAAAAAGAGTAGGCAGTGGCACACCGAGCGTGAAATAAAACGAGAGCTCGTAATAAATCGAAAATTGACACCAGTTTGGCTTTTCGGTAATGGCGAGAACTGAAGGATTTGAAACGTTGTAAAAGTGACGCAGAGACGCTGTTTTTATTACTCAACAGGTGAGTAAGGTATTTTATTGAACAGATAAATTGTCATATATAGCTCTCTAACAGAGTTCATTGTAAAGTATTATTTCTTTTGAAGAGTCATTTCATTATGTTTCATTATGGTTGTTGTAGGGCTGTGCTGGAAATTATTTTCAAGGAAGTAGGGCCTACCGTGTCTATTAATGGGTAAAGCTAGTAGGCTAACGTCTTCAGCTAGTCGGCTTGAGATCCTTCACATCTAAACTGGTTATATCTCTTAAGCCTAGTAGTGAATGTTTTATGAGCAGTAGAATAAGTAATCTCTCTCTTTTTTAGTAATGAGAAAGAACCATATTCATCCGCACAGTGAAGCAGAGCCGAAGCACAACTAAAACAATGTTCTTCCGCAAAATGCATGCAGTTTTGTTTTTTAGTTAGTGTAAAAAGTAAAAAGTTACTGTACCTTTTAATTTGATTCAATACAAAAACTTCAAGTCAGTGTTAACAGGAATATGCAGGTTTGGGGTCGGTAAGATTTTTTTAATTTTATCTTAAAATCTTTTCTGCCCACCAGTGTTGCTTTTTAAATAAAAAATACAGTAAAAACAGTAATATTGTGAAATATTATTACAATTAGCATTATTTTTAAATATTAAATTTTTATGGCAAAGCTAAATTTTCAGCATCATTACTTCAGTCTTCAGTGTCTCGTGATCCTTCAGAAATCATGCTAATATGCTGATTTCTTATTATTATCAATGTCCAAAACAGTTGTGCTGCTTTATTTTGAAAACAGTGATACATTTTTTCAGGATTCTTTAAACAATAGAAAGTTCAAAAGAACAGCATTTATTCGAAATAGAAATCTTTTGTAGCATTACAAATGCATTTACTCACACTTTTGGTCAATTTAATGCATCCTTGCTAAATAAAAGCAATCATTTCTTTAAAATAATTCTTTAAATTTTCCTGATTCCTAATTCTATTATTCTGAAGAAGAGACATGCCATAAATCAAATGTTTTAATGAATATTTGTTGAAATGATCATCACTTACAGATAATCTGATAACATTTTATGATCTGATTTCCTTAATGCATGGCTAGACTTGGAGAGATCTTGTGGCATGGCTACTTCATATGGATTAATTTTTCATTTTTGCTGTTTTGAATATCTGACATTCAAAATTCAGGGTGCATCCAGCAGGAATGCATTGTCAGTGCAGCACTGAAGAATGTCCTCAGGCTGTCCCATTAATCTCTATTAAGTGGAGACATGTCAGACAGGACTGTGTGTGTGTGGCAAGTAGGGAGATAGCTGTGTGTTCACCTGCATCAAGTGTGGACTTCACAGGATCTTCAGGGCATAAATGAATCCAGGTTCTTAGAGACGTCACTACAAAGATGAAATTAAGATGTATAAGTTGATATAACAAAGAATAATTGTGCATTGTGTGTTGTTTTCCATCTATATAATAAATACTGTATTTAGACTATTGTCTAACAATATACACCAATCAGGCATAACATTATGACCTATTCCTAATATTGTGTTGGTCCCCCTTTTGCTGCCAAAACAGCCCTGACCCGTCGAGGCATGGACTCCACTAGACCCCTGAAGGTGTGCTATGGTATCTGGCAACAAGATGTTAGCAGCAGATCCTTTAAGTCCTGTAAGTTGCGAGGTGGGGCCTCCATGGATCGGACTTGTTTGTTCAGCACATCCCACAGATGCTCGATTGGATTGAGATCTGGGGAATTTGGAGGCCAAGTCAACACCTCAAACTTGTTGTCGTGCTCCTCAAACCATTCCTGAACCATTTTTGCTTTGTGGCAGGGTGCATTATCCTGCTGAAAGAGGCCAGAGCCACTAGGGAATACTGTTTCTATGAAAGGGTCTGCAACAATGCTTAGGTAGGTGGTACGTGTCAAAGTAACATCCACGTGGATGGCAGGACCCAAGGTTTCCCAGCAGAACATTGCCCAAAGCATCACACTGCCTCAGCCGGCTTGCCTTCTTCCCATAGTGCATCCTGGTGCCATGTGTTCCCCAGGTAAGCAACGCACATGCACCTGGCCATCCACGTGATGTAAAAGAAAACGTGATTCATCAGACCAGGCCACCTTCTTCCATTGCTCCGTGGTCCAGTTCTGATGCTGTTGGTGCTTTTGGTGGTGGACAGGGGTCAGCATGGGCACCCTGACTGGTCTGCGGCTATGCAGCCCCATACGCAACAAATTGTAATGCACTGTGTATTCTGACACCTTTCTATCAGAACCAGCATTAACTTCTTGAGCAGTTTGAGCTACAGTAGCTCGTCTGTTTGATCGGACCACACGGGCCCGCCTTCGCTCCCCACGTGCATCAATGAGCCTTGGCCGCCCATGACCCTGTCGCCAGTTCACCACTGTTCCTTTATTTTTAAAGGAATTAATACTTTTATACAGCAAGGATGCATTAAATCGTTCAAACGTCACAGTAAAGACTTTTACAGATACTTTCCTCAAAGAATCTTTAACAACACGAAAATATTAAGTAACTGTTTTTTGACATTGATAATAATAAGAAATGTTTTTTGAGCACCAAATCAGCATATTAGAATTATTTCTGAAGGATCATTAGATGTCAACAGTTATTTTAAATTGTAATAATATGTCTGTAATCGCTTGGCTTGATCTTTCCACTTTCTGTGTGTCCTTGTACTTTAATCCACCACATTTGTGCTTGAGTTTCTTAATCATATTCTCTAGCAGAAAGGAGGGAGGTGTCTCGCATAAAGCAAACAGATGGGACAACAACTTGACCTATTTCTTCATCTAGAAATCACACAACAGAAAGTAATACACAGACAGTGGTGAACAAAGCCAGTAAGGCTAAGTATAGGATCTATGTATAGTGCTTGAACCAGTAAGATAAGAGCCCTCAGTTTACCAATATGCTGATGGTGCACTCCGGTGCTGGGCTGTTTTTATGATTTATTGTATTAGGACTGTATGGTACTCATATTTATAGCACTCTTATCATTTGTATCATACTTGCATAATGATGTCAGGGCTCTACTATGATGCAGTGAATTACACAGTCTCTCTCTATTTAAATGGTTTCACCATTCTTAGTCACCTTTTAGCTTTTTTGCAGTTCACTAAAATAGTCCTGCTGGTGTGACAATTCAAATTTTATAAGTATTAATAGTCTCATAAATAATATTTACTCATGAAAAATGGCATGTACGATTAAAAAGAATCTGAAATTGATGTTTAAAATAGTATTAAGTACAGCATGTCATACTGCAGGGCACATATGAATATGTGAACCTCCTTAATATACAGTATGCATGCACAAAAAACAATATGATGAATGTATCAGACTACGTTCAGAATTATAATTATTCTACACGGCTGCATACCTACAGAACACACTTCATCAATGGTCGAGTTTAAGTAAGTTCTCAGTACACAAAAACGTATAATTTACAATCATTTAAATGCAAGTAGTTTGTTGCTTTTCTGTTTCTTGCTTGCTAATTATGTGTAAAACATATTTAGATAAAAACGGTTGAAAATGGATAATATTAACATATGGTAATTCAAGCTTGGGTTAGCCTGAAATATGAAACGAGGTGCTGACAGTAAGAAAAGGCACGCAGAGTTGGTGTTTTTCAGCACCTCAGACAGAAACATTGAAATTGGCCAATCTCGCGTGTCTTCAGTCAAAGAGGTGACTTCCGGTGAGTAGCATTATCATTATTACTGTTGTGAAATTAGCTGCCTGTTATTATTTATATAACAAAACAGATCTAGCTAAACTCCTCATATTTTAATCTCAGTTAGAATTGATGCGAAATAATCTGAGAGAAAAGTGAACTTTATTCACATACGGGGCTGTTATAGCTAGGTGGCAGTGTTTATTTTTTCCTGTCGATGGCCAGACAAACAATGTGCAATATGATTTGACTTTATTGTAAGGTGTCAACTCTTTGCGCAAGGATGGATCTTTAAAACTAGCTTATGTGACACTCGACGCCGCTCCTGTTATGTTTACGTTGTGAATACATATTTTAAAAGGCACTCTATTGGGCTCAGGTGGGCAATTTACCTGACATATTACCTCAGAGGAGACAGTATTGAACGCGTGACGACTGAACGGCTCCCTTGTCGGTCTGTCGGTCGTTTGTTTTTTTGCGCGAACATCGCTCGCCGTGGAGAATGTTTTCTGCCTGTGTCGCGCGCGCTCACACACGCGCGCACGCATACATGCACAGCGCAGCCAGCGCGCGAAAGAAGTGAAGCGCATCCGCAGAAGCAGCAGCTTCGGAGTCGCACGGATTTCCTCACTCGGATTGCTTTTACATAGCTCGCCCTTCGCCACCTCACATATGCGCTTTCCACATAGGGATGCAACTCCTCAACTGCTTTGGAATATATTCAGCTGTTACATTTACATTCGCAATAGCGGTTGACTCAAATCAGAGCGCGCGCACCTCTGCGTAACGCACAGGCGGTTGATTGTGATGTACGCATTCGGTGGTCTATTGGAGGTGAAAGGAAGGATTGGGTCGGATAGGATTTGATAAGGACCTGTGCGGAACGCTAACAGGGGAAGCAGCTCGGTTTATAACCCCTGCGACTGGACACCCTCTGGTTTTACGCATCATTTCTACTCTCGAGATCGAGCGCGCGTGAGCCTGTACTATTGCATATCATGTCTTTTCTCTTTGACTGATCGCAGCATCCAAGAGGAACCTAAAGACTGCGATGCCAGGACAGTGAGAAGGTGGATCTCAGTTGTTCGGTAGCATGGCTCCGTCCCGGAGGGACTGCAGATGTGGCATGATCTTTCTGTCGGGATGCCTACTCCTGTCCGTCTGGGGATTTCAACCTGCATTGGCGAAGGTTTGCAACGATTACACAAGACACGGCCTGGACAACAACTGGTACATGAGGGATGGTGAGAAGTTGCCCATCATGGTCCTGATGCCGATGAATGAATCAGCGCTGATGAGCGGCATAAGTCAAGGCATCGAGCCGGCCGTTCAGCTGGCCATCCAGCACATCCGCGAGTCCAGGCAGTACTCCTTCTCACTTATCACCAAAATCTACGACACGGAGGTAAATGCTTGCGTTGTCGCGTACGTGCATGTTGCGGGGGTAAACTGCGGGCAGTGTGCGCTCGGCGCGCGCTCACGTGGAAAACACAATGTCCAGCGATTATTTTCTATCAGATGTTTGAAGGAGGATCAAGTTTGTGTCAGTGAAGTGTACAGGTGTTGCATAGTTTTGATGAGCTGCGCACGTGCCTTAAGTGCTGCATGTTTTTTTTTACATTATTGATCAGTTACCTTCTGAAAATCAGTTATCTTGATCATTTGCATGAATAGATCAGTATTATGGTTTGTGGCTGTTTTATTCAGCCATCTCAGGTCTGCATCTGTAAGCTGGTGCACAAACCTGTTAATTCAAGTAAACTGGTACACAAAACAAAAGTACTATTTTCCTATGGTCCGTTTTTAAACCCTGCTGGAAAAAAGCATAAACCAGCCTAAAATGGTTTGCTGGTCTTAGCTGGTTTAGGCTGGTCTCCTAGCCTGACCAACTGATGCCCAAGAGCAAATAGACTTGCCTGAAGAGACCAGATAAAACCAACAAAGTATTTTAGGCTTGTTTAAGATGTTTTTTTCCCAGCAGTGTTAGTTTTCCTTATACCTGCAGATGGCAGTAAGTTTTTAATCAGTAAGTTTTTCTCTACTTGACCCAAGGTATACAATGATTTTTTTTTTTTAACTTAATACAAATTTTAAGTATCAGTAATACCAAATGGAACGAACGTTTATTGATTAGTAAATGGATGTAAATCGTAACCTATATCTTTTAATATGACATCATAGTTCTGCAGCACTGATAACATATATTGTCATTTTGCCTTGGTTGATGAAAACTCAATAAATCTAAGTGACTAACTTGTTAAAGGGTACATAACACACATATTTTCTGCCAGTCTCATGTTAATCTTAAGTACCTACAGACAGATATGCCATACCGATTCTTTCTGAAAACAGCGGAGCTTGTGCAGGCGTGCAGTGGGCAGAGCTAAAGAGACACAAGCACACGCACGAAATACATCATGGCATTATGCCTGGATAACTTTTGATTCACTATACGTTCGTGTTGTTTACATTATATGCACTTATGTGCCGATTGGCAACAAAACACAGACATTTGATGCAGTTTCACTCACCGCCTGCAGTTTCGACTCATGACCAGGAACAAACAAACACACTTGCAGAACTCCGTTGCTGCTTCGGGAAAAACAAACTGCATCCACAGTTTCCTTAACATTTAGGAAGCTGAACAAGGTTATCTTTCCCTCACAACCAGAAACACACTTCTTTAGTGACATTGTTGATTTTGTGGTCTAAAAACAAAATGACAGCGCTGCAGACGGCTTCCGTAACCCGAACGAAGCTTGTTGATGGATGCGCTCTTGCTCTCGCTCTGGTTGATGTGCGCACTCGCTCATCCAGGAGAAGTGCCCAAAAAAACAATTCCGCCCTTTATGACCTCATACTCAAAAAACATTCTGAAAGTTATTTGAATCCTGAGGGAGTTTATTTGGCACAGAAATACTCCGTCATACGTCCAACTTGTTTTTTTTTTTATTTTGGCCATGCTTAGCATGAGAATACAGCTCTTTAAATATATGTCAGAATGCATGAAATATCATTAGACCCCCCCTTTTACTGATTTAAAAAGGTCAGACCCAATAAATAACACTGTGGACAAAGAGTATGCCCACGGGTCATTCTTTTAATAAAGTGTATAATAAATTACATGCACTTATTGTTTTTTGTGTGTGACAGTAACTACAGAGGAAATGTGAAAATTACTCCTTTGTGCAAAAGGCACTTTTTGGCATCTCACTATCAACTATTTGTGGTGGTGTGATAACCTGGGGAGATGAGAAGCTAATCAATCAGTATTTATCACCATATTTCATATGTGTTACAACAGGGACATGAAAAAGCGCGGGAAAAAGGGTGTTTTGTTTGCGTAATTATTGAAGTGTAAATTACCAAGGCTTTAAAATATCTGTGGAAGCCATCTCACTAGGTTTAAAACAGACTGTCGGTACGTGCTCTGCACATGCTTTAAGCTGAATCATTGGAGATGAAGGTCTGACCTCTGATGTCAGGTGAAGCTTTAGCAATCTATTGTGCATTGATTGTCATATTGATTTACCAGCATTTTGTTAAACAAAACTGTTTCTTCTAACAAACACACATTGTTGCTGTCTTTGCTTTGATTTGGACATGATGAAATCATGCATCTGAAAGGCTTTCAGTAATATTCTTTTACATTCTCCGTAACAGTCATAATGCGCTAAATATATCAGTAGTTTGCAGCTTATTTTTACAGCAGCACGATGAACAGATTTCAGTTCTGATATCCGTAGATCTAACATGTAATTTAAAGAGATCTCAGAAGTAATCATGCATGCATGCATTAATGAATTTATGTAAATGAGAATAGGCCACTAGAACATTTGGTGTGTATGCAAGGTTGAATGACAGACTTATCACTGGCGTTTGTAAAAAATAACTCTTTTAAAGCCAGGTTATATAGAAAATCTCATTTTATCTAATTTTATAACATAAGGCTTAAAGGGATAGTTCACCCAAAAATGGAAATTAGCCCATAATTTACTCACCCTCAAGTCATCCTACGTGTATATGACATTCTTCTTTCAGGCGAATACAATCAGAGTTTTATTAAAAAATGTCCTGGCTCTTCCAAGCTTTATAATGGCAGCGAATGGCTGTTTTGAAGTCCATAAAAGTGCATCTATCCATTATAAAAGTAATCCACACGGCTCCGGGGGTTAATAAAGGCCTTCCGATGCGTTTGTGTAAGAAAAATATCCATATTTAAAACTTTACAAACTGTAATCTCTAACTTCTGCTAACTGTCGTATTCTCGTTCATGAGAGACTGGCGTTCCAGTGGATGACGTAGGGCGCTCCGGTGAGAATATGCTAGTTCACGCCGAACCAAGTTTTGTTTTGCTCTATCCTCTGCACTTCCGCTTTCATCACCGGAATTTACGCTACGCCTGCATCCTAAATCATACTCTGGAACTCCAGTCTCTCGTGTACGACAGTTAGTGTAAGTTAGTGATTACACTTTTAAAAATTGATCTTTTTCTTACACAAACGCTTCAGAAGGTCTTTATTAACCCCCGGAGCCATGTGGAGCACTTTTATGATGGATAGATGCACTTTTATGGACTTCAAAACAGAAACAGCCATTCACTGCCATTATAAAGCTTGGATTAGCCAGGACATTTTTTAATATAACTCTGATTGTATTCGTCTGAAAGAAGAATGTCATATACACCTAGGATGACTTGAGGGAGAGTAAATCATGGGGTCATATTCATTTATCCCTTTAAACGTCTGGGCCCGTATTCATGAACAATCTTAATGCAAAGAGTAGCTCCTAGTGACAAAATTCTAAGAAAATTCTTAGAATGGCGGGCGTTTCGTCTTATAATGAAAGAAAAAGTCCTAATAAAGAAGAAAGTAATTCAGAAAGCATCTTAACCCTTAAAAGAGGTCTTTAGGTCCGAAATTGGACAAGGACTTTTAAGAGGCTTAAGAGTTTCTTTAGCAAAGGCAGGGCTCCAGACAAAAATATCAGTTAAGGTGCCATTGGCTCCTATAAGGGAAAAAGTTAGGCGCCAACATTTTTTTTTCAAGTGCCAAAAAAGAATAAACTCGTTTTAATTTTTTACGAGCAATTATATGGGCGGTGTTGAATTTCATTTTTAGCTCCTTCCATTCTTTCTCATGAAGACAACAGTTTAAGTAAAAAATATAAGGATTATTATATAGTGCATATATTTAGTAAAATGCCCCTTTCTATAGTTATTTTTCTAGCTGACTAACGAGGTTATGAGCATTGAATGGCTTTTCTGAGGTAATTTTGACGTTATATGATTGTTCTTAAGCAGTTTTATACAAGCTCTTTCCAAGGTGGAAATGCTGATTAAGCGATCTGTCAGGCCACATTAAAGAGTGCCAAAAAGTATAAAGTTTGTTAATTGTGTACTAAAATTAACAAACAAGTTAAAAGAGACATATTAAAGGTGACAGTTAAGTACAAATCGTCCTGCGATTATGGATGGCTGCGCTACAAAATTTCAAAATCGCTGGTAGCCCTTCGGGCAGGCACTCTTCAGATTTTGGTAGTCCGAAATTAATTTAACTAGCCCGAATAAAAAAAAAACATTTTTATGTAGTAAACTGATCAGGAGTCGAAGCATCAATCAAAACCTTTTTCAAAATCACAAATATCAACAATGGCATATAAAATAATCAAATTACAATCAATTTTGTTCTACATTTGGTTCTACCTGAACTGAAATTTCTATGAATTTCTGTCTGTCTTTTTTGCCTGTGTAGAACTGAAACACCAACTTAAATCTATGCGCCTCTTAACATTTTAACACACACACACAAACACACACACGCACGCACGTACACACACAGCGACTTTCGCAGTTTTCTCCACTGTAGGTTTATAGGCTTTATTAATTTATTGTCATATACATAGAGCGCTTCACGGCTGTTACACATCACATAGGCTACCCAACACTTGATTCGTCCTGTTAAACTATTTCACTAAAACGCTCCAACATGTTACTTGACTTTCCTTCCTTTTGTTTTTAATTTGGTACATTTTGCAAATTAGTAAAAAAAGTTTTAAACATGTTAATATTTCCAATCATGTTGGAAAATTCTTATCAGAATAATTTCTGTTAAGTTAGTGTAAGTGAAAGAGTGACGAACGTTCGTTGCGTTTTATAGTGAAATGAGACTTCCATGTCTTTAATAAAATCAACACATTAATTATTTATCTCTCATCCACCCTCAATTAATTACAATGTTATGTTTTATTATTTGGTCCGCGGATATAACTCAAACATATACGCACATACATCGGCTAAACTTCACTGCGGACAAATCGGCATGATCTTATTTTTCCTTCAGATAACAAGTCAAGAGTCAACAACGCAAAGCCATAAAGGAATTTTATTCACTATTTAAAATAGCCTGTCGGGCAGGGCCATGATACGTTTTGGTTGCCCGGGCCCGGCTGGACCATAGCCCCGGGACAGCTATTTTGTGAGCCCTGCCAGGCAGTAATATATATTCTAACATATCTGTTTTAGTTACATTACAAGTCCTCCCCCTTCCCCATTATTCAACTGTCTGCTTTTAGTGAGGACATGTTGGTACATTGGTTTTTATCCAGAGGTCATGGTGTTTGCTAAATCGAACTCTCACATAAAACTGTTCTGTTTTGGTTGATTTATGAACCTCTCATTAGTGATGACCATTTTAGATGTCCTCACAAGATATTTTACGACATGTTTCATTGTATTTGTGGTGTCATTTTCAAACAGTTGGCCATCAAGTATAGCCAAACCTGTGTATACACAACACTTGCAAACAAAGCAAACAGTAGTAGCAGTGCGTATGCATGCAAGGATTTAACAGGGCAGATGTAAGTAATCAGTCCCAGAGCAGAGGCTCTTTATCCCTTTATCCCCTCTCAACGCATCCCCAGGCAGGCAGAACCCATCCGCTCTCCCGCGCCTGGGTGCTGCTGGCCGTGCCCACAGCGCTTAGCCTTTCACAGATCCACTTGAAAGATCTGGAGTGAAATTAAAGAGAGAAGCCCACGTAACATTTGCACTGCGAAAGACCCCCCTCAGTATCTTCAGTGGACTGGAGATCATTAGTTGTACTAAAGGTCATGGTTTGGTCTTAGATCATCCAGACAGCAGGGATGCCCATCGTTTTTGTAGGGGTCCACTTTCATCTGTGGTAAATGATATTGTTTGCCTTGAGTAGTTTTCCTCCACCAAAACAGTGAGCAAGCCACAAATAGAAATAGAAAAAAACATTGATGCACTTTTATTGTGCAATTATCCTGAAAAGGGCTCAACTCTTGTCTGTTGTAGTGGTTATTTACCTGCACAGTCATATATCTTTGAGATCTGTAAGACTCTGCAGTTTCTCCTTCATGGAAGTGTTTTTTTTTCTTCTTCTTTGTGATAATTGATATAAATCTGGATTCAATACTTCACATTTAGAGAAATGAATTTGCTTCAGACTAAACTGCTATGTTCCTTATTGCTCTGATGGAGGTATGAGAGGCTCTGACTTGAACAATTGCCCCTTAAAGGGTTTCAGCAAAAGAAAAGAGGAACACAAAAACCAATGAGGTTCATTCTTGTGTTACGCAGCACGTTTGAGCTTCCACAAAAACCAATGAGGTTCATTCTCGTGTTACGCAGCACGTTTGAGCTTCCACAAAAACCAATGAGGTTAATTCTTGTGTTACGCAGCACGTTTGAGCTTACGCAAGAACCAATGAGGTTCAATCTCATGTTACGCAGCACGTTTGTGCTTACACAAGAACCAATGAGGTTTGTCCTTACGCATCAAGCAAGTGCGGTTGAGCTTCTGTTTATGTTCGCTGATCAGTGTTTAAATGTGAATAAAAATCGGTGAATAATTAAATTGGTTCATCATAGTAAGCGATCAAGTCTCTTCAGAAAATTTGGACTAGACCGCTCGATTCATATGGATTAGGCAAGGGCTTTCATATATGCTTGACAAGTGGGCTTGACTCTATTGAAGTGATAATCTTGACCTCCTTGAGCCCAGCTCATACTACCACCCTGGTGTCATGCATTCAGATATCACTGGAGCTTACGCCTCACGGAGGAGCAAATGCATCTTGTCAGATTTGCACACTGAGTGCAGGGACCCTTGCAGAGCTCTGAGCCCTTGCCATACATTTCTGTTATTCTCAAAAGACCAAGAGCCTCAAGCTTATGTAAAGCATCTTGTCGTGTTGTCGCAATGAGTTACATTTTTTCTAAAAAGCATTGCCATAATAGCTTATATTCAATTAAACTGTAATGTGTCTTAAGATTACAACTATACCTCGATTTTTCTAGCAAAATATATAAACTAATATATAAAGGAATGAAGTGATTGAAATTGAAATTATACAGTGCATAATTATTATGCAAGTTAATTAATTAATCTTAATAACTGCTATTGATTTTGTATTTAATCATTTATAAGTGATATATAATTGTTAAGGAAGGCTGGAAGTGAAAAATGCCTTATATTCAGGTGTGAATAATTATTAAGCAGGTTTCTTTATACATTTAAAATGGGCCAAAAAGAGATTTAACTCACACTGAAAAGTCAAAAATTATTAAATGCTCATGAGAAGGATGCAATACTAATGCAATACTAGAAATTGCAAAATTAAGGCTTGGACAATGGACAGCTCATTAGTTCAGCAGGGTCATACAAAAAGAGGCCAAGAAGAAAAGACGCATGTTAACTGCAAAAAATTTAATTAAAGGGTTAGTTCACCCAAAAAGGAAAATTCTGTCATTATTTACTCACCCTCATGTCGTTCCAAACCCACAAGACCTTCGTTCATCTTATTCACTGTTCAGTTTGTTGGGCTATTCCCAAAGTACAGCGCTTCCGGGTTTTACGCCAGAACGGCAGCTTACTATTGGCCGAGCACGATCCCATGAGCACATGTATGCTTTGTGGTGCTTACATGAATCGCGTAGGAGACTCGCACGGAAGTGGTTATTTTTGTTTGTTTTTGCGCACAAAATGTACTCTCATCCCTTCATAAAATTAAGGTTGAACTACTGTATTCACATGGGCAATTTTAACGATTTCTTTACTACCTTTCTGGGCCTTGAACGTTGCATTTACGTTGCAGTCTATGGAGGGGCCAGAAAGCTCTCAGATTTCATCAAAAATATCTTAATTTGTGTTCAGAAGATATACAAAGGTCTTATGGGTTTGGAATGACACGAGAGTGAGTAATTAATGACAGAAATTTTGTTTTTGGGTGAACTTACCCTTTAATGAGAAGAATTAGGTGTGAAAGCATCAGGAACCCTTTAGTCTCCAGTGCCACCATTTTCTAGAACTGCAACCAACCTGGAGTCTACAGAAGTACAAGGTATCAGGTCCTCAGAGACTTTGCTATGGTAAAGAATCCTGAAATATGACCCACACATCACAAGCTGAAGTGTTGTGAAATACATGAAGATTGTTTATAGACAACCTATCTGTCTGAAGGCTTTGTAGACAGATTAATAATAATATATTGTAACAGTGTACAGTCCTTGTTACATAGGTTACATGTACCTACATGTAAATTACGCTTTATTACATGCATCTAACTCTAAACCAAACCATACCATAATCCTAACCCTAACCATATAGTAATTACTAAACCATACAACCATATAGTAATTAATATATTAATATATTAATAATATTAATATTACACAGTACTTAAATGTATAATTACCCTACACTTTTTTTTCTTTTCTTTTTTTTTCCATTCTATCCTGTGATTTTATTTTGTTCAGGGAAACATTACAGCATTTATGAGCTCTGTAGTCTTGTCATCCTGTGCTTTTTGTCACCGTTCATGTGTAATGAGACTATGTGGACTGGACATCAACTGCATCCCTGTGACTGCTCTACTGACTTTTATGAAGTACAGTGTAGAAAATGAGCACTAACAGGTTTAAAGTGAGCATGTCCCTATAGAGGCCTTCATTTATCAGACAGTGAGGGAGAATAACAGAGACATTGGAGCCTGAATTCAGTCTTTTGTCAAGCTCATGTGATTCTATGGGTTCAAACTGCTGCAGCTGTGTGCTTTTTTTGTTTTGCATGCTGATAAACAGTGCCCGTGCTTCATACTTTAGAGGTCAGGAGGTCATGTGTCTAAATGATGAGTCATGTGGGTTGACCTGCTTTACACTCACCTAAAGGATTATTAGGAACACCATACTAATACTGTGTTTGACCCCCTTTCGCCTTCAGAACTGCCTTAATTCTACGTGGCATTGATTCAACAAGGTGCTGAAAGCATTCTTTAGAAATGTTGGCCTATATTGATAGGATACCATCTTGCAGTTGATGGAGATTTGTGGGATGCACATCCAGGGCACGAAGCTCCCGTTCCACCACATCCCAAAGATGCTCTATTGGGTTGAGATCTGGTGACTGTGGGGGCCATTTTAGTACAGTGAACTCATTGTCATGTTCAAGAAACCAGTTTGAAATGATTCGAGCTTTGTGACATGGTGCATTATCCTGCTGGAAGTAGCCATCAGAGGATGGGTACATGGTGGTCATAAAGGGATGGACATGGTCAGAAACAATGCTCAGGTAGGCCGTGGCATTTAAACGATGCCCAATTGGCACTAAGGGGCCTAAAGTGTGCCAAGAAAACACCCCCCACACCATTACACCACCACCACCAGACTCTACCATCTGAATGTCTCAACAGAAATCGAGACTCATCAGACCAGACCATTCTCCTCTGACCTCTAGCATCAACAAGGCATTTTCGCCCACAGGACTGCCGCATACTGGATGTTTTTCCCTTTTCACACCATTCTTTGTAAACTCTAGAAATGGTTGTGCGTGAAAATCCCAGTAACTGAGCAGATTGTGAAATACTCAGACCGGCCCGTCTGGCACCAACAACCATGCCACGCTCAAAATTGCTTAAATCACCTTTCTTTCCCATTCTGACATTCAGTTTGGAGTTCAGGAGATTGTCTTGACCAGGACCACACCCCTAAATACATTAAAGCAACTGCCATGTGATTGGTTGATTAGATAATTGCATTAATGAGAAATTGAACAGGTGTTCCTAATAATCCTTTAGGTGAGTGTATATATTAATGCATTTTGGCTGATGTATTACTACACTTATAAAGCGTCTTTTTTGTGTTTAACTAGTCTGTGTTTGTTGTTTGATTGTAAAACGGGTCTCTAATTGCTGACCTTAGTGAGTCACACTCATAGCCAGCAGTTATTCTAGTCTTTTTCTTTTCTGCCGCTCCCTGACCTAGTCGGTCACATTTCAAGTACTCAGGTCACCATGCAGTATGATGCTGAAAAGGTTTTTAAGCACAATAACATGGTATTTGCTGTCAAAGTAGGCATGTCAGGCAGCCAGGTTCGTTTCAATCCCATTAGCCACTCTTTTATTCAAAATGTAAAGAGACACATTACTATTAAGGTGAGTGAACTTCACCTTCATCCTCCATGTCCCAGTCAAAAAGCCTTCTCAACTGTGATCCAGTCAATTTCTGATGGATAAAAGTCAACCTATTTTTTCTGCAATGAATATCCTGATGAATAAGTGTTGTATTACGAAGTTAATGGCTTGTGAATGCCATTACATGTTGACTTATTAAGAATATTTTGTTATATGAATATCTGAAAATGAAGTATATCAAAAGAAAGAACAGAGCCTCTGCTAGTTTTATTCTAGCTTCATGCAGTCTTTTTTATCAACACTTGAATGTGGGTAAGTTTTTTTATAAAAAAAGCAACATTTTAAGCAAAAAGCTGAGAAAATCGTGTTTTTGTCAAAGACTACATCCAGATCAGATTCAGAACGGTGATCAAAGCATAGATGGAGTAGATAGAGTCCTTCAACACCCCCAAAGCTTTTACATTTCATTCAGTAACATTAGGCAGTTTTGATTTATATGCTGTTTAATGTTGATGATCGCGTTATTTTACATATGCATATGATTACATATGCTGTTGCTTTTTCTGCATCTTCTTCGTCTGTGCTTTGATCAGGAGATTCAGTACTCTTTCAGAGGATGCGTAATTATAACATTGAAAATATGGAAAGCCAAAAACTTGTCTTTGGAAGCGCTTTCTCATAAAAGACGAGATAACTCGTCAATGACGGGGAAAGAGTTCATGGGAATAAATAATGGAAGTGTCTGCTTTTAACCATATTTTTTAAAAAACAGTTCACAGTTAAACATAGTTTTCAAAGCATATTTTACGGTTTCTTTAACTGTAGCATGTTGGCAGGTATTACGGATTATTTTGGAGCTGTAATCCTAGAATTGAAGAGTTCATTTGCATTCTCTGTTTTTCTTCATTTTTAAATCATGTTTTTTTTTTATTGTGCATTCCAAGTAGTATCAATCAAACTGCAGTTAAGTTGTTTTGATTAAGTAATAATAACAAAAAAATACAGTAACTTACAAAATGAAAGTTAATTGAAAGTATGTTTTTTTATATATTAAAAGTCTTTTTTTAGCAAAAGCAGATTTCCACATTTCATGTTACATTACATTTAAAACACACGTGCCCACACACACACACACTAACAGATGGGCACACACATACACCGACGCAAGCGCCCTCACACACACACACACACACACACACACACACAAAAACACAAAGCCACTTTTAGATAGCTTTGACAAAACTCCCCTCAGCTAGCAAGTCTTTTCTAAGTGACTAGCAGCCTTGTCACCTGACCTGAATACTGTGTGCAGATTCGCTAAAACTGACTTATCGACTTGTGATCACAAACAGCAAGGGTGCTTGTTGGTTTCTGCTGTAAATGTGAACTCGCGATGCTTTGACAGTGGACAATACCGGCTTTTGTGACAAAACGTGTTTAGGGTTTAGAATGTGCACTGCAGTCAGTTATTTATCGGTTTTTGCAAATTAACTTTATTTTTGCTAATTGACATATTTTAGTGATGGAGATTACCTGAGTTGAGTTGTGTTTGACAGATGCTTTATTTTTGGTTAGAAAAGTACAAAATGCACCAGTTCCTTAATATTTAGGATTGGTACACATGGACATGCTCATTCCGACACTTTCCGCAGCTGTTTTTAGCTGTTTCATCCGTTTCTTTGATTGTCTGGCTGGCTAAATTTGTAAGCGCTTCAAAAGGTACTGGACTTGTACCATAAATGCAAAACAAATGTTTGCCCAGTGATTGTTTCTGCTGCTGAAGGCAGTGAGGAGAGGGACTGATTGGATGCCAGAAGAGGAGAACTGGGGGTGGGGACGTTTCCAAGCTGATTTCTCTCACTGCCCTCCAAAACGCTGTGGGAAAAATGGACACAGCTTGAGTCTGGCTTCTGGTTGAAACTGAACTGATGAACGTCAGACCTTGACCCTCCCACACAGTTATTTTGAGTGTGGTTTGTCTGAACAGCACGTCTGAATGCATGAGATTCATCTTAGAAAACCTGATTAGTTTGCGTTCTACATTTTTATTATTTGTAAACTATAAACTGTGTACTAGCGTTTGTGTAGCATTCTGAGATTTTGAGATATAAGCACATATAAGCACTGATCTGTGAGCTTTTTCATAATGATATTGCATGCAACTAAATGGACAGTATGAAAAACACCTGTATATTAATTTGACACTGTTTCTAACTGCAAACAAAAAATGAAAGAGAGGATTTAGGTTTTGTCTTTAGAGATTGGCCAAATGCCATGTGAATGCTGTCTTTCTCCAGGGGCGAGCGCTGAGTAATAAGCGTAAAGTTTGCCCTTGTCAGTCCTCTAATTACATTAAATCCTGTGTAATTCCTGGACAGCAAAGAAGGAGCCGCTGATGCACAGACAAAATGTGTGTGTGTCTGTGTATGTGCATAAATGGTGTAAGCAAGCCCATGGGATGTGTGTCTCTTGGGATGAATGGATGGTCTGGTCACAGCTGTGCAATGTGCTGGTCCACAGGCAGATTTGGCAAGTACCACTCCATATCCACTGCTCACACATTCATCCAGTCATTCTCACTCACACATTTAGTACACTGTGAACCATGCTGATTCAGTTTTAGACCACATTCAGTTTTTCTTCAAAGATCAATTTTAAAAATTTAAATTAAAAATATTGGTCAGACATACTTTAGTTTAGGGACCAATTCTCACTATTAACTAACTATTAACTACGACTTTTGCCTCCTAATTACTTTTAAACTCCTATTTACTGCTTATTAATTGTTAGAAAGGTAGTTGTTAAGTTTAGGTATTGGGTAGGATTAAGGGATGCAGAATAAGGCATTAATATGTGCTTTATAAGTACAAATAAACAGCCAATATCCTACTCCTAGTAATATGCATACTAATAAGCAAATAGTTAAAGGAACACTCCACATTTTCCAACTCCCCTAGAGTTAAACAGTTGAGTTTTACCGTTTTTGAATCCATTCAGCCGATCTCCGGGTCTGGCGGTAGCACTTTTAGCATAGTTTAGCATAGATCATTGAATCTGATTAGACCTTTAGCATCTTGCTCAAAAATGACCAAAGACTTTCGATATTTTTCAGATTTAAAACTTAACTCTTCTGTAGTTACATCATGTACTAAGACCGTCGTAAAATGAAAAGTTGCGATTTTCTAGACCGATATGGCTACACTAATGAGAGAATCCTGTAATGATTTACAGGATTAAAAAAACGAAATAACTGAATTTCGATTTCGATTACTTTTCGATCAATCGTCCAGCCCTAATGTGTGTGTCCTCTAAATTTGATAAAATATTAATATAACATTTATTTAAACATTAAAACTATAACAATTTTTATGCAGTTATATTAATCCTTTATAAGCTTTTTAATGTTGGTGTTGCAAGTAGCGTGCTGACAATTTGCTGTGCTTTAGCTGTTTAACAATTCTTCAAAGCTTCTCTGAAATACTCTCTTTTTTAATTGCATCCCCTTTAAAGCACAGCAGAACTGTTGGGTTTCAGTCTGGATCCAACCTAATATAGTCTAAAACATGTCTACTCTTGACACCCCAGCATTCTGCACTTCCTCTAACTTTTTGTTTGTCAAGAATGATTCTTATGTAAATGTCCCCTAAGAATGCATCTGATCAGGGTCATGTGAATGCAAAACTTAGGGCTGGGCATTGACACAAATTTCACGATTCGATTTCGATTTCGATTCACAAGCTTGCGATTTGATATTGATTAATTGGGGCCTATCAGGTACAGTACACAGCAAATTTAATCAGGGATAAAAATATGTCTCAACTAATTATGTAAACTATAAACGTAACCCTAGTTGGTACGTCACTATAATATTAAAGGTTAAAATTTACTGATTTGTAGGCTATTTGAAAGTTTTGTTAAAGTTCAACGGGTTCATAAACAAAATCTCTTTACTTGACACATGGAGATGTCTTTCATTATCACGTCCTTTCACATTCTATTATTGCAAAAAAATGCAAAGCCTGAGTGTTAGTTTCCCCAGTCTTTTTCTCTAGCCATACAGTATGTCTTTAGTGGGTTCATCCTTAAATGGACAATCTCATAGGCCATTGAGCACAGAGCGGTATGTGGTGCCTGATGGATGGGGGTGGCTTGTAGAGAAAAAGAAGGCCAGCCTCTATCTAATGAAGTATTACTGGAAAGCTGCTATCCACAGGCCTCTGCGGTAATGGTGCCTTTTGCTCATTTATAAAACCCAAAAACTCTCTTGCCCAAAATTACTCAAGGGCTTTACACATCAACCCTCCATACCCAGGTATGGATGCAGTGGATAGCTGAGCTGATTTAATAAGTTGTACTGATCAGTGCAGGTCAAACTCAACTGGTAGAGCTATGTGCCTCTTAAAATTTGAGGTTGAATCATGTGTGTGTTGTTCACAAACAATCTAAGGGCAACTTGAATCCAAATTTAGGTCCTCTACAGTTTAGGTCCTCAACGTTTCCTGTACTTCAGTCAGTGGTGCTCCTGAATCTACAGCATTTACAGCAAGTCAAGTCAACTTTATTTATATAGCGCTTTTTACAATGCCGATTGTTTCAAAGCAGCTTCACAGTGTTAAACAGGAAAATAATGCAACAGAATTTGGTTTCGGCTGTACAGCCGCTCTGGAGAAAACTGGTCAGTCATCTAGCTCATTTCAATTGTCATATAGCAACAATATGGGCAGATCAGTAATTTAGTTGATATAGTTAATTTAGTTTAGTAATTCAAATTTATTTGGATATTTAGTTGAAAATGTAGTGTCCCCAACTGAGCAAGCCAAGCCAAAGGTGACAGTGGCAAGGAACCAAAACTAAATCAGGTGGCATAATGGAGAAAAATAAACCTTGGGAGAAACCAGGCTCAGTCGGGGTGCCAGTTCTCCTCTGGCCAATTAACAAACAGTGTATGATTATTATTTTGGCAACCTTACAGGTCAGAAGTCATATTAGATCGGAATATTCGAAAGATCGGAGGCATCACGCCGGAGACGGGTTTATTGATGACGTGTCGATTAAACATTTATTAAAATAGGAATATTCGAAGGATCGGAGTCATCATGCCGGAGACGGATCCATTGAGGATGCCATGTCGATGAGGCAATTTCAGAGGGGAGACAAATTGGTATGGTCTCTGCAGACATTTCAAGGATGCGTTGGTCCTGTCTGGGTGCAGGTCCACCATCTGATCTGGATACGGCCCGGATCTGGCTGACTGCAGTAAACCTCGGGATAAACAGAGAGACTAACAAAAGAAGTGTTGTTTTACTGATTTGTAAGCTTGTAGTATGAATTGAATGCAATGGGATAAAAAGTCAGTGTACTGCGAAATAATGGCAAAAAACTTCTTTTTATTCAGTTTTCCTCACAAGCTGCATGTAAATCCAAACATACAGTGAGACCAGTGTAGTCTGATTCTTGAAAGAATGACTCTTGTGAGCTATAATCATTTTTAGTCTGTCAAAAACGTACATCGTGACCAGTGAAGTCTGAGTCACAAATAAATTATTATTTTGAGCTGGATCTTTTTTTTATTTTTGATCAAAAACATACACTGTGATCAGCATAGTCCGATTCACAAGCAATTGACTCTTTTGAGCAGGATATTTTTAGTCAGTCAAGACATACAGCGTGACCAGCATAGTTCAATTCACAAAAATATGACTCTTTTGGACTGGGTGTTTTTAGTGATTCAAAAACATATAACTTGACCAGTGTAGTGCATTTTTAAGAACAAATGACCTTTTAAGAACTGAATCTTCTAGTGAATCATTACATAAGAAACACAAACTAACAAGTTTCAGAATCCTTCACTGAATGAACTCACTGAATCAACATCTGTCACACTTAATTAACTGCAAGTTATACGATTGTTATCAGAGACTTTAAGGATGTTTTGTGGATCAGACTTTTTATTTTCCACTTTTTCAGTCACCCTCACGTACAAATGAGATCGGAGACCACTGTGATTGGATTCAGGTGAATTCTTTAACGTCTCCTCCACTTCTGCCTTGAGAAATGGTCTGCCATTCAAATGCCCCCTCTGCTCATATTGATTTGATGACTAGAGATAAAATAATGGCAGGATGCCTGCAGTTTCTTGGGCTTTGGCCAAGGACACAGAACACCAACAGTTTTGGCAAGTTCATCATCACAAAGCTCTCGGCATACTGCATCGCAAAACTGGGAGGGAGAAGTTCTGAGCAAAAGCACTGAACCATAAGCTAAACATATCGCCTGTCTAACAGTCTATAATTACACAAAATGGTGGGATGAATAATTGCAGAGACGCCTTATAGATGGGCTTCTGACAACATTTAACAAAGTCCTGAAAAGGCGGACATGCTGGTTCAGTGTAGCCCTTATGTGAACAGGCTGTATTAAATGGAGGAGTAAAGTCCTGAGGGTGCGTTTGAGGCTGAGAACCTCTTACCCTTTATTATTACGGACACGGATTAAGTTTTTGACCAGATTATGCCCCACATGAACAGATTTTCTTCAGTTTAGCATGATTGATATGTGAAATGAAACAGACTATGGTTCTGCTGGTAGATGGAGGATGAAGGTTGTCTGTTTCTGTAATCTAATAGAAGTGATTGTTATTTCATTACTGAATGTGTCCTGGATCATCCCAGACCATAAGATGCTTCACAAAGAGATTGGGTGCATACTTCATATTAATTCTCCTTCATATTCCAGATGCCTGCCTGGCAATTATATGGTGTTATGGTTTGCCTTGTTTTCTTCATCAGTGAGAACACTTTAGATACGATTAACTGTAATGGCAACTTCCTGGAGCCATTAGAACAATTGTAGAGCATATTTTACATGTGAATACATGTGAATATGTTTTGTTGTTGAAAAAACTTTATAATTATCATGTTATTTGATCTATAATGCATGATGGGTGACAGCATGTTAGTTTGCGCCGCAGTTCAGAGAATCGTATTTTTCGGATTTATAACACGTCCATTTATCCACTTCTCACGAAATACATGAAAGTAAGTGGCCGGTAAAGTGGGAGAAGAATAGAGTAAACTTTATAGTTACTTACACAGTGTGTATCTGATATGAATAAAACACCTCGTCAATTTATATTTGAATCGATTGTTATTGCCGCTTCCATAGACATCATTGTGTACTTTTACAAACTATAAATGCATTGTTTTGCTAGTACTTATGTGAATTTAAATGTCTGAAACCTAAACCTTATGTGGTTGAAAACACTGAATAGTTGTCATATATGTCAAGCGCTGAGCTTGTCCATCTCGTACTCCGCGCTAGCCAAAGCGTGAAAGCACATTTGAATTTAGCAGTTGATCACATGATGAATGTTCTAATCACACCAGTGTGATAATACGCTCCAGGGACCAGCCAAGACTGATCACACCGGTGTGATCGTATGTGCCAAAGGGTTAACGAAGTACATGTGCCAGCCGGGTACCAAAACAACCTGAACATTATGCACTCGCACCAATGCAACCGTGTAAAATTTTAACTCACACATTATCAAAAAATTAACGCATTTGCGACCATTTTGGTCGCAGTCTAGAGTCCTGGTCTAATAGTCTAATGACTGGTAGCTGATATAGTTGCAAAGTTACTTCTAGTTAGTAGAATGGCTAAAGTTGACTATCAAAATAAAGTGTTACTGGTCATTCTTGTGTTATTTAAAGGGTTAGTTCACCCAAAAATTAAAATTAGCCCATGATTTACTCACCCTCACCAAGTCATCCTGGGTGTATATGACATTCTTCTTTTAGACAAATAAAATCGGAGTTATTTAAAAAAAGTCCTGGCTAATCCAAGCTTTATAATGGCAGTGACTGTTGCTCTGTTTTTGAAGTCCATAAAAGTGCATCTGTCCATCATATAACTGCTCCACATGGCTCCGGGGGTTAATAAAGGCTTTCTGAAGTGAATTGATGTGTTTGTGTAAGAAAAATATCCATATTTAAACTTTATAAAGTAAATTATCAACTTACGGAAAAAGTGTAGCGCCTCTCGCCGTTCAAAATGCTTATGCTATGTCTGACGAGCGTAACTGGTGTGCAATGTCGGGGGATGACTTGAGGGTGAGGTAGTTTAAATCGCCCCTTTGAGGTTGAAATACTTTTCCAGATGTTTTTAGAGATGCAATTTTATTGAACCTGGAATATTAATACGTTCATGTTTTGAATTCGCCAAACAAGATTACGATCTTGATAAATCCTTTTTCTCAGAAACTGCAGCAGTTAGTTGGGCTCTGTAGTTTCTCCCTTAGTTTCCAAAATGTACTCCATGTCCTGAAGGCAATAGGAGAGAGAGCTGAAATTAGTAAGCTAGAATAACACTGAATGTCTAACAAATGAGCTCTCTTTCCTACAGACTCGTCCCACAGACACAAACAATCTGTGTTCAGAGCCCCAAACCTTTTTGTCCGCAAACATCACAGTGCTTTTACGTTTAACCACAGTTATCACGCAGATAAGGCTTAACAATCACCGGTGGCGACCTGTTGCCCCCGAGCCTCTTCGTGTGAAATAAATGAGCGAGTCTCAAATTTACTAGATCATTGCTTCTCAGATGTATGAATCAGAATTATACATGCTCCCCTGTGGTTGTTTGGATCTGCCGTCTACATAAATATTATTTATGCGCTCGGGCACTGGACTCTTCTGCTCTGTTGACTCTCCCTCACGCAGGGGATCTCTATTGATTTCTGCCTGTCCTTTATGCCTGCATTTTGAACTGTATGAATTAGCATTTTTCCTCCACTCTCTGTTTTATCTGCACACAGCGCTTTGAAGTGGAAATACCCTAAGGACGAGAAGCACCAATAAATGCAACATCAATAAATGGTCACGTTTTGTGTTATTCCGTTAAGGTGTGCACAAAGAAAACAATTATGCGACGACAAAGAATGAAGGGAAAGCTGTGACCAGTGAAATGTAGAGTTCATTCAGACCAGCGCTGTGTCATTTCTTCCACTGAGAATGGACAGTTTGGCCCATTGTGACGCTGACAACCTGGAAAATGGATTCTCTCGCTCTTACCGTCGTGATTAAATAGCGGTTGATAAGATTGCTGTGAGGATGGTCATTTTTCTGCTGCCCTTTTGAGAGAGATTGTTATGGGAGTGGAGAGATCTAAACCCTTGTTTCTCTTTCTTTGATAGAGGGCAAATGTAAATGTCAGTTATGTCAAGCAGTGGAAAGGTCTAGAAGTCTGGGAGAAACTGCTAAATGAGTTCTGACAGCAGAGGAGGGCCTAAAAATTCAGCCAAGGAATGCAAATACACAAGAACATCATGTGCAGCCCAAAAGTGTTCATTAGTTCAGCTCTGATGATCAGTTATTAACTCTGTTCCAAAACCTAGTGAGCTGCCTATTGACATTTAAGGCCAACATACACTAGCGTTTGGGGTCAGTACATTTAAAAAGAAAAAAATGAATACTTTTATTCAGCAAGGATGCATTTAATTGATCAAAAGTGACAGTAAAGACATTTATAATATTATAATTTCTATTTCAAGTAAATGCTGTTCTTTTAAACTTTGTACTCATCAAAGAATCCTGAAACAAATGCATCAAAGTTTCCAAAAAATGTTAAGGAGCACAACTGTTTAATGCATTTATAATAAGAAGAAATGTTTCTGTTTGAGCATCAACTCAGCGTAATAGAATGATTTCTGAAGGATCATGTGACACTGAAGACTGGCTGCTGAAGATTCAGCTTTACCATCACAGGAATAAATTACATTTTTAAATTTTTTTAATAAGATATCTGTATAATTTCCCTTTTACCATTTTATAGATAAATGCCCTACCCTACTCCCAAACTTAAACATACCCATTTTATACAGAATATAAAAAGAATAAAACATAACATACAGAGATGTGTGGAAATAACAATTTTAGTAACAATATAGCTTTCAAAATATATTTTGAGCCGCTAATTCTACTCCTACCCCTAAACCTCCTTAACCAAAATGTCAAAAAATTTCAAATGTCAAAAGCAATACCAAAAGTCGTTCAAATGACGATGTGTTGCAGTCGCAGTCCTCTCTGGCAGTATATAATAGTTTTGTATGAGGTACAGAGCAGAATTTAAGTTATTAATCCATGAATATGTTAATCTGGCTTCACTCTGTGAAGGCGCACATTTTCCAATTTCAAATGTACATTGACTGAAACACAGCATGTCGCAATCTGTGACAAAGCAGGCGAGAGCAAATGAGCATTTAATATCACCGCTGTAAAACATGTCATAGCGCTTCTTGAGGGCGCAATATTTTCATTTGAATTCATCATAACGAGCGCAGGATTTGACGTTTATGGTCGCTACTGAGAATGGAGATGAATATCGCTGGATAAACAGTTGGATCTGTTCCTCGCAAACCTATGGATTCTAAAGATTTGGATTACAGCAAACAATTGTCGTCGCTGTATAGGAGAAAAAATGCCTTTTGTGTCTCAAGGCAAACAAACTAAATATTACAAAATGGTAAACGATTACAGAAATGTTTATTACAGAAATGTTATTTCATTACAAGTAGATGAGTCAACTGCTTTTAATTAATGTAACTAAAAACATGTCATTAATAATATAATTGAATACAATAGAATCAAAACATTAATGCCACGATTTTAATATTCATAAATAGGAATACGTACAAATTTGTACGTCGGTAAAGTTGTTCATACGTAAATAATTAACGTTTTAGTGCTGTCAATATTGTATGTTTCAGTGTGTATGAAAATGTAAGTAAATGTACGTGTGGTAGAACTACACTTTACGTAAAACTACACACGTATTCTCGTGAGATCACATTGTAAATGTTGCTTTAGCTGTGATGAAATTGGTTTTAGCTGGTAATTAGTTGGTGATTGGCTGTTTTAAAAACTCAAAAGCAACTCAAAAGCAGGACTTCCATTCCTACATCTGCCATATTGAGTGAGAGCAGTTCTATACGATGTGTTTCATAGCATACTCCATGTGTCAGTCAATGTGAAGAGCAGCACTTATTTCTAGATTTGCTATATATTATAGTTCCTTAATACACAACAATTATCATTGAAATAAGGAAATAACAGATTAAACAAATAAATACAGTAAATAATGTTCCTTTATTTTAATCATCAGGCTTATTATGAACAAATGCTATGCTCAGACACCGTCAACATGATGAAAACGTATTAGACTTAGTTGGACTAATTACTCAATTAAATTGAATTAATGGCTGCTCTTGGAGGGATTTGAATCCTTCATCAGGATTGCACACCTACTGTAAATAACATTTAGATATTTATCTTATTTCCTAATTGCTTGTTATATTTAATGGGAATATGTGAAGCTCATCTTATCATATCATATGGTCATCCGACATGCCGGAGCTTGTCATGAAACATCTTGACTGCTACACCTGAGGTGCCATATGTGCTCTATTTTTCCACTAGCATGGGAGACGTTGTGCCTGTGAGAAAGATGCTGCCTC
The DNA here is from genome assembly GCA_039654625.1 of Rhinogobio ventralis. NCBI lineage: Eukaryota > Metazoa > Chordata > Actinopteri > Cypriniformes > Gobionidae > Rhinogobio > Rhinogobio ventralis. The sequence goes on from CM077209.1 coordinate 28,513,442, forward strand.
TCTAACAGACCTTTGAGGCCAACCAAAAAAAAATCTGCTATCACCCCTGCCAGACTTATCTGGTACAATGCGGTAATTCCTGCAGAAAAGGAACAGGGACAATGTTAGGACCTATTTAATTCATTTATTCATGAGTGTAATTGAAATATTAACACGGGCGGCAGACGGCGGAGGCTTGGCGCTGGGACCCGAGTCTTCACTCGGCACTCTGCTCTGAATATTTTATTTAGATGCTCTGCTCGTGGCTTCACAGTACAGGTTAATCTATTCACCATTCTGACACACATGGGACCCTTGTACTGCTGTCATTAAAGTCCCACACAAGATGTCTAATAATGATCCTTATTAGCGCAATACAAGAAACGACTTTTCAGAAATTTACATTTTCTTCCTTGTTTTGTGTCTAATTGCAAAGAGGACTCATTTCCCTCTCTAATAACGATGGGGGAGAAATCTTGTTGAAGCTAAATGATTGATATTCTGAATACAGAGTAGGAGGGCTTTTGGTTGGGAAGGATTTTTTTGGGTGATGTATTATGAGCAAGCTCATTGCAGTGTGCGTGCCCACACATTCGGCTAATTTTACCCAAGTGTGTGTGGGGCTTTCTGTAAAAACACGCACCAGGCAGGTTTTATTCTGTGCGTAAATGGGTCTGTCTTGAACGTGGATGTGTAGATGTCGAGAATAAGGGTCGGATCAAATGGAGATGCACAGGGGGAGTTTACCAGGATGCTCTCTTGCCATGTGCTCCTGCTGTCACATGTCGTTGCCACGGCAGCAGTGAGGAAAACACCCCCCACTGGGACGCGAGGCCTGTGCCGAGGCGTCGGGCTGGCACTCTTTCTCTCTCCTTGGGCTTTATCAAAGGGAAATACTGAAACACAGGGAGATGGAGCTGCCACTAACCATCAGAGTCGCAGCCGTGCCACATTATAAAGGGAGACTGCATACATGTCTGCAGGAAAACTGGGTTTTTGGGCCAGGGAGGGGACGGGACATTTTGCTGTATGTGTTTGTGTGTGTGTTTGGGGTTGGTGTGTAATGCATCACCGAGGCCCATGTGACTCCTCAGGTCTGATAGAATCCGTAGGGCCTGTGGACATGTTCCTACAGGAGTCACGGTTCACACTTCTCACTGTTTTCCTGCCTCCCTCCCCCACAGAGCATCACAGCTCTGAATGCATGTCCGTAACCATGTGTTATACACTGCGTGTGCTCTTTGACTTCAGTTGACATGAGCAGCTTTTGCCCAGAGCCTGATTTTTGGTTTGTTTGTATCGATTTAAGGCAAAATACATTTGTTTTAAACTTGGATTTATCATGTGAAGACTGTAAAAACTGAATGTTTTATACCAGTCTTCGGCCTGCTGTTTGAAAGTATGTAAAAGCAAAGGCCTCTATCTATGCAAGCTTAATTTCATGCATTGTTGCATTTCGAAATGTTAGAACGCAGTAGTACAATGCAAGTGTTTCATTCAAGGGGTGTTTTAGCAGGTATTGACGCAACCGACTAAAAAATATTGTATGATGAAAAAAACAAACTTATTTACGTTTATTAATTTAGCTAATATTTACGATTTGAGAAAATAAATTGAGTCTAAAATATTATTAGTATTATTTGGTATTATTTGAAAGACTGAAGTTAGTGTAGCACTACTTTGTTCTTCTGTGCTTAGTTTTCTCAGCTGCTGTTATAGGGCTGGGCGGTATATCGAGTTTGTATAATATATCAATATATTTTTCAAACGATATGGAATGAGGCAATACCGTTTATATCGATATACAGTAGATTGATACGAACGCATCTGAAAAATAGCGGAGGACGCAGAATGAGCTGATGCAGGGAAAGTGCATGATACAGTTTGTCCTAAACATGCTTTATATTAAGGGCTTCAAAATAACTGGTAAGATATAGTTAACATGTATAGTTTAAAGCAGCTTGCCCTGTCAGATGCTGTGAGAGATAGGCTACTTGTGCTGACAGACAGAATAATACTTGCAGTGTTTAATGCGTTTGAAATGTGGTGCTTTCCTCAGTGCATAACTTGCACTTCACAGGTATATTCTTCATCTGTAAATGTTAGAAAGTCATGCAAATATATGTCCATTTTGCTGTCCGGAGAGGACGAGCCTTCTGCAAGTGATTCTCCGCTAAAATTCAGGCTTACATGAATGAGCGCCACCAAACAGACGGAGCGCAATAGAATAGGAACACAATAATTCTGACTAAAGTATACATATTTCTAAAATATTTGTTGGACAATAAATGTGCCATATGTGGAACATTAAACCTACAAGTAAGTATATTTTTATGAAAGTGACCATTATAATGGGGTAATCAAATATAGGCTAATATGCTTTTGTTTTTATTCAAAACCTGATCATTTTTATATAATTTTTAGTTTAGTGAATTTAAAAACTCTTTTTTTTAGCTTGTAAACCCTCTTTTTGCACATAATATATTGCATAGCCTACATTACATTCACTGTATTTGTTTATAGCCTTTAATATCAACATTGTATTTAGGACGTCATTGGGCAGGATGTGAAATAAAATTATTATTAAAATAAATATTATCCAAATAGAAAAACATAGAAAATACCGGGATATATACCGTGTATCACCATTCAACCAAAAAATACAGAGATATGATTTTTTGGCCATATCGCCCAGCCCTATGCTGTTATGATGTTGCAACAGCTGAGCAAGGTTCACTGTAAAAAAAAGTTGCTTAAATTAAGTACAATCAACTAAATTAAACTAAATTACATTAAACTGACTTGATTTAAACTGAAAAATGAGTTAAATCTTGTATAACATAAAAAAAAGTTGAAAATTGCTCAACTTATTTTGATGAGTTAAAGCAAAGCAAAAACATATGTTGTCATAACTTATTGATTATATAATTTTTTACAGTGTAGATAATCTGTCAATATTTTTATAACTGACAATACTTATACTACGTTACTATACTTAAAATAACACACCAACTTTTATTAAAGTTAAAGTAAATGGAGAGAAAAGGGTCTATATACAGGCTGGGATCTTTACCGTTGGTGACCACATCTCTGGTAAAGGTTAGAGAGAATTAAAGACGCCACAGGAGCCTGCAAAGACCAGGCAATTAGTCAGCATGCCCTTTTCACATCGGCAAAACAAGGTGAATTTACACCTAATGCAGCAGGTCTGTGTTGTTATATGACACTTAAGCAGGGACAGTTGACAAAAATGTTCTGTATAAACAGTTGAAGATGAAGATGATCAAAGAGGTCTGCCTTTATCAACATTGCTCAACAGTACATACAGGGTGCGAACTACGGGGGAGCTAGTGGGAGCTCGGCTCCCCTTAATAAGACATGGGCTCCCCTCAAAATGTGATTTAGGAAATTTTCGGGGGTCTGAATTATGATGGATTATTATGTGTAAAATTGCAAAAATATCATTAATTCATGCACGACGGCGATTTAAACCTGATTCACTTCAATAAAGATAACTATACATGCTATTCTTGTCATGAGCATCAATGTGTGGTGGCGCTGCGGTGCAAATTCCACTCATGTTTAGTACATGTTAACTCAAAGATTAGTAGAAAAAAATATAAAAATGAATATCGACTTTTTGGATTTCTGGACGAACGGCAAAGGAAGGTAAGGCATGTTATTCCCAACTATGTGTTGTGGCTGGGTTGCTATAGGTATGCGTGACTCTTGATGTCTTAGGCCTTATTGAACGGAGGACTTATGGCATTCTTCCTCACGAGTAACTTTAACCGTTGTTCATGTGAAATCAAAGACAGCCAGATGCTTTGTTTATAAACTATTTGTGGGTGGCTGTTTGCTGTTTGACCTATCAATTTGTGTCTATAAAGTATAATAGGGTAAATCCTGCATAGTGATTTATCCTATATAGTGTTTGCATAAAGCAAGTAGTGCATACACTTGTAGCTGTTATGCATCTTTGTAAGTCCTCTTTTGAAGCACGTGTGAGCGCACAACCCCCCCCCCCCCCAACAAAACAAGTGGGCTCCCCCAAAGGCCAGTTTAGTTCAAACACAGAATAAATATACAGTAGTGATGAGTCTGATTTCATTACATGATTTAGTTTTCAGACTGGTGAGCCTCAGTGATATTATTTATTATTTGTCACTATGCAGAAGCTTGTCTGCTGATGTAAAATTGAGTAAAAGGAGGAATAGAAGAAAACGTCTGGATAAGACACGAGACAGGCAGAAAGTTATTGGCTATAACAGTTGCAGGGCAGGACTATGTTAATAAGAAGACTTGCATGCTGAATGTCATAATGCCTTCGGTATTGTACAGCGTGTTTGAACTCTGCCAGTGACCTTTTAATACTGATATGTTCGGTCAATCTCAAGAGCGTAAAAAAATCTTTGATTTTCTGCTTTCTGGCAAGAATTTATGCTCGTTCAAAATGAGCAATGTGCAGTACAGACTGTTAAAAGGATTTTAAATGTTTTTTTTCTTCTAAGCAGCATTTAATATTTTATATATACAGATACACTAGCATTATAAGGTTTGGGGTCGGTAAGACATGTTTTTGAAAGAAGTCTCTTATGTGCACTGATTTATTTGATCAAAAACAGTAATATTGTGAAATATTTTGACCAGCAAAACACATGTTGGTTTTCGCCTATCAGCCAAACCCCCCACCCCCCCAAACCGGAACTTCAGTGAAGTTGACCTTGAAGCATTCATTTAGACCCTTTTGAAACTTTTTTGCTTCTATCTAACAGGAACATTTTCTCAGAAATGACCATTGATCCCAAATGGTGACCTTTTCATAGATAGCAGCGACTGCAGTCCCCATCCCCAAAAAGCCGGAAACCAGCAACTCAGAAGAGGTAGAAGATACAACATTTTGTATCTGCTCCGATCTAATTCACTGTGATGTGGTTAAGCCTTTTTCTTCTGTTGAGCTAAATATTGTGCTCCTCGGTCCTCCCCAAAGGGCGAGTGATTAATGGCGCAGGAGAATGGGAATGGGAGATGGGGGAACAGTACAGGCTGTTATCTTGCGGCTAGCTCAATGTCTTGATCGGATAGCTCCATTCATTTGGAGCCCTATTCACTCACGGTACTGTATATTTATTTTTAGTCCAATTCGCAAAAATCTTCTGCCTTAGTTCCGCTGCTCGTGTGTGCTTTGTAATATAAGTACAGCACCCTTCTCCTGCCTGCAGCGGTTTTCTCTCTCAGGAAAGCCCTCTCTTTTCTAAATAACCATGCTTGATGACTGCACCTCCAGTTCCGGTTTCATATTAGCTAATGTGATCTTACAGTAATTTTGTCTGTATATTATTCTCGGTGAACTTTATTTCAAGAACATGTGCTCAGGACTTTGATATTCTTTGGCACAAAAGCATAATACAATTAGTAAAATACACTGTAAAAAGTAAATCTGTGCAGTTAAATAAAGTAGTAATTTCTAACCTTTTATATAACCTTTATTAGCTAACCTTGTATTGGTGCCAGTGACTGATATATAAGAATATATTTGTGATATCGCACTGTTTAATTTAAAGATAGCTAATAACACATCTATAACAATTGCTCAAATAAAATGTATATGTATTTTACATATTTACTAAATGGTTAATTGGAAAATATATCAAACTGCAAAAAAATTATTTAAACTTGATTAAAAAAAATAAATCTGTAAAATAAATAGATTTATACAGAGCCCTGCACATGACATGCGGGAAAAAATTCATGGCCACAAATTAGCAATTCATTCCCATGACTTACAAATACATCAGCACGATTAACTAATTTGTTCCCTCGTTTTACCAAATTGTGTGCACAGTCTAATAATTAGTTCCCTCGTTTTACTAAATCGTGCACACATTTTCATTTGTTCCCTTGTTTTACTAAATCGTGCACACAATATAATAATTTGTTTCCTTGTTTTATTCAATCGTTGCCAAGTTTTAGTTAAATCAAAATTAATTAGAATTCATTTGTATAACATGGCCACGTTTTACTAAATCATGTCATGTGCAGGGCTCCATAGATTTATACTTTAGATAGAAACTTGTTGATTCTGTAATCCTATTATAATATTTTTCACAAATAAAGAAATTGTTAAAAACATGAATAAAAAGGGTGGGGAAAAACTGTAGCCAACAGTGCTCCAAGTAATCTGGTAAATCTGTGTGCACTGACTAAAATCGGCCGCTTATGCTGCGTTCACACCATGTCGTAACTGTAATTTACGAGATGGCAACTCATGTCAGTACTATCAACGGCAAAATTAATCTACAGCAGTCCACCTGTACAAGAGTTCTGTTGTTGTAATGTTATGTGCTTTGAGACATGAGGTAATTTAACGGCGTCTCTCGTCTTGTGATGCTTTGCTGTGTGCATTGCGTTCATGTGTTTTGAAGGAGGCGTGGCTTTGGAGATCTCTCTGAAGGGAGGGTGGGATCTCATGCTTTCAAAGCTAACTTACTATTGCTAGCCTCTCCAAAATTGCCTGCCCTACCTTTAAGTGATTGCATGTGTTACTCAGATTTTTGTACAATAAACAATATAAAGTATATACAATGATAACATATTTGCATTGCATTAATTTAATAAACCACTTTACATGTACCATCTAGTTGCTTTGATTGTATTGATGTGATAGCTTTGCAATGAATAACTAATTATCACGACGAGCTGAATCCAGTCATGAATGACAGGACAGAGCTCAGAATTATGTTTACCTATGTTTGCAATTCCCAAGCCCAGGACCCCTGACCCCTGCAGCCAAAAGTAGGACACAGAGACCCACCTGATCATATGCCAATGTGCAGGGCAGAGCGGTTCCACACGAGTGCATCATGAGACAGGAAGCTCTGCTGACACTTGCACGGAGAAGAGAGTGGGCTCTGTGGCCGGAGTAGCTTTTAGATTCAAGGCTTGCTGCAGGACTTTAAGATTTCATAGTAAGTTGTTAATGCTGTAGCCCCAAGTGTCTCTCTCGCTGACTTATTCATTACGGATAACCAACACAAGCACTGGGGAGTTCTGGCCCTCTCTATCTTTTTTGGAAACTGGTGACTTCTTCAAGGCTCAAATGAAAACTTTTCTTTCACCTATTGGGTTTTTCCCACAAAGGAGTAGTGTGGCTCTGCTGACCAAGTAGTATTTGTTCAATATGAGCTGAGGCTAATATAAAGTTAGACAGCAAATATTTCAAGATATCTTCAGGGAGTATTGAAAGTAGAAACTCTTTGCAGCCTATTTCTGTTTTGAAATCTATTTTCACTGTGCCTTTCTCTCTCTCTGTCTGTCTCTTCTATCTACAGAGATTTTTTGTGCTGATTTTAGGTGAAAAACTGAAATTTCGTGGCCTGGATTTAATGAATTTGTGTTGTAATGACCAGTGTTCTGTTTCTGTGGAGCTTCCTTCAGAATTTTGCAGGTGCAGATTTTCATGAGGGTCTGGTTATTAGTGATATTGCAGCTCTGTGTGGCTTGGCTCATCTGGGGAATTGTTTTCATTATGAGTGCATTTTGAGGATGGGTGTGACGCTCACACAAATGTCCATTAGAGCAGCAGCAGGCCTGCTGGAGACTGTTGCAGCCACTATGGAGGACAATTGAAGAAATGAATTATCAATGTATTAATTAAAAAATAAAAATGTAAATAAATCTCTTTACAAACCTAAAAATAAATGTACATATTAAAATAAATAGTCAACTATTAAATTTTTCATTTATAAAATTTTAGTTTGGAATTATTACATTGATAATTGATTTTCATACTGTAAGAAAAAAATGAGTAGAAGAACAGAAAAGGTACTGGTAATTTTCTGCCAAGACAAAAAAAAATGGAAATATGAAAAATTCCTTCTTATTGATTCAGGTCAGATGTCACTCTTCCGCTGGAACTTGACTTGCGTACGGCCGTTACTAGAAGCCAGTGATTTATAGTTTATAAAGTTATAAATATGGATATTTTTCATACAAAAAAACATTGCTTCAGAAGACATTTATTAACCCCCTGGAGCCATATAGATTACATTTATGATGGATGGATGCACTTTTTTTTCTAAATCTATGTTAACATTCACTCCCATTATAAAGCTTGGAAGAGCCATGATATTTTTTAATATAACTCCGATTGTATTTGGCTGAAAGAAGAAAGTCATATACACCTAGGCTGGCTTGAGGGTGAATAAATTATGGGATAGTTTAACACAGAACACTCAACCCTATGTTGCTGGAATTTGTTTTTAGAGTGTCACATGACAGAAGCCATTGAGAACACTTAAGTGGTCTTGAATGATACAAGTCAAAGCTTGATTGTGTGTTGATGAAAAACTATCATAGCAGTAAATTATTAAAGGGTACATAACACACACAGTTTCTGCCTCATCTCATGTTAATCTTGAGTACCTATAGGGTAGTATTGCATCCTTCATATCTCCGAAGAATCTTAAGTTTTATCATATTTATCATATCATATTTTATCATATGCCCTGTCAGATGCTGTGAGAGATAGGCTACTTGTGCTGACAGACAGAAAAATACTTGCATGTTTAATGCGTTTGAAATGTGGTGCTTTCCTCAGTGCATAACTTGCACTTCACAGGTATATTCTTCATCTGTAAATGTTAGAAAGTCATGCAAATATATGTCCATTTTGCTGTCCGGAGAGGACGAGCCTTCTGCAAGTGATTCTCCACTAAAATTCAGGCTTACATGAATGAGCGCCACCAAACAGACGGAGCGCAATAGAATTGGAACACAATAATTCTGACTAAAGTATACATATTTCTAAAATATTTGTTGGACAATAAATGTGCCATATGTGGAACATTAAACCTACAAGTAAGTATATTTTTATGAAAGTGACCATTATAATGGGGTAATCAAATATAGGCTAATATGCTTTTGTTTTTATATTTACATTTTTAGTTTAGTGAATTTAAAAACAAAATGATTAATTTTGTTTTTAGCTTGTAAACCCCCTTTTTACACATAATATATTGCATAGCCTACATTACATTCACTGTATTTGTTTATAGCCTTCAATATTAACATTGTGTTTAGGACATCATTGGGCAGGATGTGAAATAAAATTAATTATTAAAATAAATACAGATTTTTTTTACACTAAAATGTGTGATATCAACAGAAACATGTTGAAATATGAAATAGGTAGGCAACCTTTCAATGCCAAATAAAGATACACGTACGACATGAGGATATCTATATGCTCTATAATATTGCATGATATAAAAGTAGGGTTGCCAACTGTCCCGTATTAGCCGGGATATCCCGTTTATTGGGCCTGAATGTCCCGTATGTGACCTCCCTTGTCTCTTGTTTATTGACTGCTACGCTAATCTAACCACTGACTAAGGGGCTGTTCACATATGTTGCGTCTTTTGCGCTCTCAAGTTCGTTATTTTAAATGTAGACGCGCGACAAGCGCGCTCAAATAGAGAGCAACGCCGCCGTGCCGCTCAATGCAGTGCGCCGCACTCGTTTTTCCCAGGCGCGTCTATGCGCAACGAGATGAAAAAGCAATGGCAGACGTGGCAGGAACATCTGTTTGTGTATGCATTTGTAGATTATATTGCAAACAAATGATTATGACATTCACTGTGAATTCTTACTGACCCCAAACTTTTGAATGGCAGTTTATAATGCTACAAAAGCTTTAGATGGTTTGTGTGTAACAATTGACATTCATTTCTATGATGTTAAAATTATTTTTAGAATTAAATTGTGCATTAATAGGTTAAGCAAAACAAATGTGTTTATATCTGAGAGCCTTTTATACACACACTTAACTGCAGACACTGAAATGACATACACTGTGTGGTACAGTACAAATATTTTGAGTGTCCCTTATAAAGAACCACGATTGTCCCATATTTTTGTCCCACTTTTTGTCCTTCGTTGTGTATATTTGGATTATGTTGTGTTGTAAATAAATGGAAACAATTCAAAAAGCCACTATTTTAATCTCTTCACATTCTTTGTTCTAGTTCCCTCACAGTCCCATTCAGCTGATAGGGCCATCAGGGGAGGGTCTTTGTCTTTCTCAGGTGTGAAAAACATCAATATTCATGATGATTCATGCCCTCCCTGCATAAGCCTTCCTGACACAAAACATGTCTTACAGATTTTAAATCAATATATTGTTTTATGTGAATGAGTGGCCAGAGTGATTTTTATATAGTCTTGAAGCTAAAATTCTAGCCTACGTGATCCAGTTTTCAAAAGTCTTGTGAACAATTATTCAGTATGATTGTAAAGTTTTAAATATGGATATTTTTCTTACACAAACGCGGCACTTCGTTTCAGAAGGCCTTTATTAACGCCCCGGAGCCATGTGGAGCAGTTATATGATGGACAGATGCACTTTGATGGACTTCAAAACCTTTCAGTGCCATTATAATGCTTGGATTAGCCACAACTTTTTTAATATAATGTCTGAAAGAAGAATGTCAAATATACCTAGGATGACTTTAGGGTAAATCATGGTCTAATTTTCATTTTTGGGTGAAATAACCCTTTATTTAAACAATAACAAAAAGAAAAAAAATCACTTACTGCTTTTGACTGTAGTATTTCTTACTTCTGTTACAGTAGATAGACCTACCTGAAAAACTTGTCTTCAGTAAATTTGTGAACTTTTTACTTTACTAATTTATATAAATGAACTAAAACATTTTAGGCATGTTTTTGTTTTTAAGCATGTTTCTATGTGAGTTCTATGTGGCCTAATTCTGTTTAGTCTAAGAGATTTCTTTGCCCGTTTTTATCATCCACCAGGTAAAAAAAAAGTCTGATTGCTTTCTAACATAACAGCACACCTCTCCTCAACAAGCAGCATGATTTGATGTATCAGTAATATCTGTTGCACAAATGGAATGGAACGTGGTTAGGGGTCAGTTAAAATCGCTATCCATGCATATGAATGAGCACCTAGTTAGTACGAAGTAAGATTCAAAGATTGAAAGTCAAACTCCTCTTTTTATTTCTGGGATGGCTCTTTGGCTCCATCCCATAAAACAGATGAGGTCCTGTCTAATTAAGGTCAAATTAAGGATACGCCTTAAACCAAATCCAGCACCTCATAAACATCAGTCAGTCAGTGTGACTTGAAGGTGGGGAGGACCCACCACAATAAGAGAGAGAGAGAGAGAGAGAGAGATGTTTGGGCACATTGTTTTTTTCCCCGTCCTCTGTTCGACCTCTGTATGCAGGAACTCTAAATGAATGGAGACCAGTGAGGTTGTGCATTTGATGTTTTGTGCATCTAGAGTCTTGCCTGCAACCATTTTTATTATGATGGGCACAAATGCAGGCAGCTGTGGTTGCTGTGTTTGTGAAAAACCTCACATTGATACTCTTTTGCTTAGTTTTTATAGAGTACTGTAGGTATGACGTTACAGATATTTAACAGGGTGGAACAAAAGACCATGTGCACTTTATGGCCACACAGAGACAGGAATTAAAGAAAGAACCAGATTTGTACTTTTTCAAAATTGAATGTGAGAGATGTTTGCCCATGTAAAAGTTAGGGATGTTGCCTGAGAGGTTGCTTACTGATTTAAGTCAAAAGAGGCCATCCTAAAACTCCATGATATTCTGGTCTGCTCAGGTACTTCCTTCAGTGTACGTTTGTAGGATTTTTGCCTGTTTTAACATCTGCCAGATTGTGGGATAACTTTGAAAAGTAATATTACACCTCTCTTCAACAAGACATATGATTTAAGGCATCGAGGTACGTGCCAAAGTTTAGTACTTAAGATGTGGTCACATTAGAAATTTTTAGGGGAAAATGGTCCATTGTCAACAGTGTAGATTACACAGAAGTTACTTTCAAACCAAGCAGCTTTCTGTCGGTCAATGTGGTGAATTTGACCAAATATGTGTGGGGATCTTTTCGCCCTCACACGAAACTCCAGATCATGCGGATTTCTTTTGAAATGACTGGATTTCGCCAGTGCTAAATGTGACCACACCTTTAGGGTTTGAGAGCAATAATAATAGTAATACTCGCCTTATATGGAAGCCCTAAGAGGCCATGCATTATTACTGTTTTCTGTATTGATATCTCATGATTTTGACTTCTCATTTTTTCAACAAAAAAATTCCAAAATCATTCTATAACCATGGGCATCACTAGGGCCAATTATTCAGGACTGAAGTCCCTCGTCATTGTAAAAAAAAAAAACTATATGCAGCTGTACAAATATTGCACATAAAAATATTACCAAGAAAAGAACAAAGGAAGACAACTGAGATCTTGAGAAACAACTTTTGTTCTGCAACATTTCAAGAAAACTTTTATGTCAAGAAAATTAAATGCATAGTCCACCGAAAAATTTCTATTACCAGTCACTGACCCACATGTTGTCCCAAATCTGAATGACTTTCTTCTGTGGAACACAAAAAGAGATATTTTTGAAGAATGTTGGTAACTAAACTGTTTTGGTTCCCATTGACTTCCCAAGATCTTGAGAAAAAATACGAAGAAATCTTGAGAAATATCTGGTCACCCTATGTATAACCTCTTAGGACTACCTTAATGCCTCTAATACCATTTTTAGAATGCAGCTCACATCACAGCTATTTAAAAGTGTTTGGTATATTCTTTTCTTGTTTTGTCTTTCCTCTGTCTGCTCTCGTCTCTTAGCATTTGGAGGGTTTCATTGAGGCACCTAAATGTGAAAAACAGCATTGTAACAGTATGTCGAATGTGAGAATTGGCCACTTACGGCGGCGCGTGTTTTGGCTTCCCGAGGTTTCCCACTGTCTGACACCGAGAGGCCAGAGGGAGAAGCTCCCGTGAGAGAAACACAACTACTGCAAGCACTTGCCTTCAATTTAAAACATTGTCATTTAAAAAAAGTGCACCGTTTATGAATTTCAGCTGCGGTGTAACCATGGAAACAACTCAGACTTGAGCAGAAAAACCAGGATTGTGTTTAATAACAGACACGCACACAAACATACAGGCATGTTAACATTCCTACATACAACCATTGGGGCTTAGTTAACAACAAAATTGTGTGTTGTTGATGTGTAGTGCTTCTTAACACAGTTAGATCGTTTAACCCCACAACAGGTATACTGTTGCTATGGCAACAGCCTGCTAATTCTAACTCTCTCAAATTCCATAAATGTGCCAAACATCAAATAGTGCATACTACATTTGTGACCCTTTCCTCCCCTACTGATGATGAAACAAGCTGTAAGTTGTCAGGGGTTGCTCCTCTTCAACGATCTTCTACACACTTTGTTCTTCTGCAAGATAGGCAGATAGAAACATTATTTTTCACTTCCTCTCTCTTTTTATCAATCTTTGGCTCATGCTGGAGTGCTTTAATGATTACCGTCCTTATTAAAATGAGGTGGCTGATGGTGGAGAGAGAGAGAGAGTGACAGAAGACTGATAAAAGACTGACAGCCCAAATCCCTGAGACGAGGCAGTGTGGAACTGGAAGAGAAGGAGGAAGTCATTCAAAAGGAGAGAAAGAAAGACCGAGAAACACAGAGATGCATCGTTTCTCTGGGCGCCCGCTTTCTCCTGTGCCCACGCTCTTCCTCCCACATCATGCGCATGCAGTTCTAACCTCTCCCTGTGATTTCTCTCACTCCCTCAATCACCATCTCTCTCTCTCTCTCTCTCTCCTTATCTCTCGTTCCTCTCCTCCTCACAGATACTTCACTACAGCATGCTGCGTGCCCGCCATTACTGAAATGTACAAATATGCTTATATTCCTCCACATAAACCATTAGGGGTTCATGGCTATAGTGGTGCATGAATGATGTCACTTTGTAGGCCATTCAGCAGTTAGCATCACACTGGCTCCCTCGATAGGATTTTTCCATAGGCTTTTGAATTATCACAAAAAAACAAGCTCTGTGATCAACAAGTTTATGATACTTACATGTTTTGTCCATCAAGATAATTTTCACAGATGAACACAACTTTTATGAATTTTGAAGTCTAAATGCAGTTGCCAGAAATAAAAAGCTAAAGATAGGCTATAAATAAACTACATGACTTCAACGTCACCATCACTAAGCTTCAGTTTTGATCTAAAAACATTTTCTTAGAAAGTTTGAGTTAGAATAGTTTTGCATAGTTTATAAGAGCACAATTATAAGCATAATGAGGCTGTAAAAGAGGACTAAGCTTACCTGATGATGTTTAATCTCCCCCACAGCCTCTGTAGTCCCATTTAGCCACTTGTTAGCAACTGCCTTTTTCAAGACAAATAACAGCTTCAAAAAAATCACGAGTGGGGTGTATTTTATGTTGTAAAATAAAACGTGAAAGTATCTTGAGATTGTGTTCACAACAACAATTTAACCAAAATCCCATAAAAAAAAACCCATTGACTTCGGGACGATGGAACCGGAAGTGCTAAAAGGCTAACTCGTTTCCGTGTTTTGGCCTACAAAGTGATGTCATAACTGCACCACTCTATAGGGATGCACTGAAAGGAAATGCCGAAACGAAAATTCAGGATGCACTTTGCCAAAAACCGAGGCCGAAGATAAATAATCAATTAATTAATCAAACTTATTTAATAATCAACAATCAAATCTCGGTGAAAGTTTATTGACATTGAATGGCTTTCTTGGGGTAAATGTAACATTAAGCCTTACATTTACCGTTATAGCCTACTAGCTGTTTTATTGACCTTTTCCCCTTGCTAAAGCACTGATTGAGCGATTACATAAGACAGAAATTATTTCAGGAAGTTGTAATGTATCTTCACCCATGTTTATTTTGTGCTGTAGTAAAGAGGAGATGAGATGATCGGTTCACGTGTACTTGAACTGAAGTGGCTACAGTAATCTGAGCACTAAAACGTCATTTATTGTTTGAATTTCGTAATGAAATTGACAGAATTTCAAGACATTTATATTAAAAGTAACAAAGCACAAAGCTTCTTGCGATTATTGGATGGCAGGCACTCTACAAATGTTTAGTGAAGTTTTGTTCATGCTGCACATCAACAGAAAATGGCACAGACAAAAAGATTTTAGATTTAAGACACCATATCATTACCGAATAAAATCATGAAATTTATATTTCTGTCCACACAGCTGTCATAACTGTAGCTTATCTATGTTGTGTGTACGAGATAGACGCTGAACACAATCAAAACTTGTCTTCGGAGAAGCGCAAAATTAAACTGTTTCGGTCACCTCCAAAACTATTTAGGTGTATCCCTACATGACTTGCATGGGTGGGTGAATCTTTAACACTAAATAAAATTACTATATTTTGCTTAAATTAGGTTTTTTAGAAGCATTAACTTTTTTTGCATTGTGACTTTTTTTTTCCATGATAAATTAAGCACATTTTCCACCTAAATATTAATTAACGTAATATATGAAAAAAATCTTATGATATATTATTAAAAAATTTAAAACATACACATTTTTTGGTCTCTGTACAGTTCAGCTCAGCTGTGTTGGGTGTCAAGAATTCATATACTGTAAATCTCTAATGGATTATGCATTGTGTCTAGATTATTAAAATAATGGGGTACATGTGTTTTGTAGTGTAGGTGTATTGCAAAGCTGTGCAAAAATAAAATATAAGGAATATCCTCATCAGATCTCCAGGGGGAGACAGAAGGGCGGGAGAGAGAGAGTGAATGGAGGAAAAAAGGCAGTGCAGAGTGAAAAAGAAATTGTGAGACTCAATACAGAATGATGGAAGAGACACAAGATCCTGTTCCCATACTGTCACTGCAAATCTTCATCTAAAGCCAGACACTTTCTGCACCCCCTTCTCTCTGTCTCTCTTTCTCCTCTTTGTTTTAAACTAATTTCTTTGCTTTTGCTTTTGCCTTTTTCTAGCAACACAAACAGACAGCTGAATGTTTTAGGTGTATTCACACCCCTCTCACCCCCATATCCCGCGTTGCTCAGGGGAAGCCTTTGTGGTTTGCGATGCATGCCGATGTGAGGCTAAACGAGGAGAGTGGTTGACATGTCCCAGAGTTCTTTGCTTCAATTCCAAATGTTCTCAGTCTCCACTGGTCTGTTCTGTACACAGCAGGCTTCACCTGTCTAACCCAGCCTAGCTCTCTAATGCTCAAACTGTCAAAACTAAGGAACTCTGTGCAAATAGCAAGACAACGTCAATATCTGGCATAAGCTTGCATGCCCAAAATATGAAAATATAAATGGTTTCTTTCACTTGCATCTAAAATCATAAATTATGGGAAAATGTGTATGCCATGAAATAGATTAGGTTACACCTGTTACAAATGTCCAGACATTTTAATTGTTCGATTATTTACCGATTTACATGCTGCTCAGTACTTTATAAAACTATTACTATGCTGTTTTATTAAAATGAATCATTTATAATATTATAATATTTCTAATATTGTGTCGGTCCCCCTTTTGCTGCCAAAACAGCCCTGTTCCTTGGTCCGTGCCCACGTTGGTGCTTTCGGTGGTGGACGGGTCAGCATGGGCACCCTGTCTGGTCTGCGGCTATGCAGCCCCATACGCAACTAACTGTGATGCACTGTGTATTCTGACACCTTTCTATCAGAACCAGCATTAACTTCTTGAGCAAATTGAGCTACAGTAGCTCATCTGCCCGGACCACACGGGCCAGCCTTCGCTCCCCACGTGCATCAATGAGCCTTGGCCGCCCATGACCCTGTCGCAGGTTCACCACTGTTCCTTCCTTGGACCACTTTTGATAGATACTGACCACTGCAGACCGGGAACACTCCACATGAGCTGCAGTTTTGGAGATGCTCTGACCCAGTCGTCTAGCCATCACAATTTGGCCCTTGTCAAACTCGCTCAAATCCTTACGCGTGCCCATTTTTCCTGCTTCTAACACTTCAACTTTGAGGACAAAATGTTTACTTGCTGCCTAATATATCCCACCCACTAACAGGTGCCGTGATGAAGATAAAATCAGTGTTATTCACTTCACCTGTCATAATGGTCATAATGTTATGCCTGATCGGTGTGTGTGTGTGTGTATATATATATATATATATATATATGTATATGTATGTGTGTGTATATATATATATATATTATAAAGAGTTACCAAAAAGATTAGGTATGTATTTCTGTTTGTCTTTAGTGCTGTATATTTCTTGCAGTAAAGAGAACATTTCAAATGTTGACTACATTCTATCTACTTAATCCAACTGCAAACGGTGTAAATTATACATCTGCACATCTTTCCCCTGGGCTGCAGAGCTGCGCAAAACCTGTGCCTGTTTGGATTCAAAATGTGGAGGCTCATACGGACGGCCATGCTATTTCAGTACTCTTGTAATGTGTAGGTTGTGTGTATATGCTATAAGAACAGGGAGAGAGCAGGAGTAAAGCAGTACATCACTGTTTTTGTGTGTATGTGGTGTGTGTGTGTATGGACACAGTTGGCTGCCGAATGGCCAGTGGGTTCAGTCAGAGGAGATGCAGTGTCTCTGCCCCGCTGATATGTCCTGGCTGGTCACCAATGCCCAGCACTAACGATACATAAGAGCCCTTAAGAGTTAACAGTATGTACTTCCTTCACCAAAGTCATGTATTAGACTTTATTCTAGTTATGGCTGTCTATATACTTTCTAAAGTTGCTATAACTGATTATTATTATTATTATTATTATTATTATTATTATTATTATTAACAAATCATCTAGGCTCTGTGGGCTTGTCATCATAGTACTCTAGTTAGATCACCTTCGCATACAGCATAAAAGAGTGATTATGTAATCCAGTGAGAGGCTGTAGTTACATCGTATCGTGCGTAGAGCTTGCATAGTGAGCTCAGAGAGACTTGCCTTGAGACCCAGCTTGTCAACAGTGTTTAGGGTAACACATTACAAGTAATGCGAGTTACGTAACCAGATTACTTTTAACTAGTAAAGTAACACTGTACTTTTTAAATTTACAACAAAATGTCTGAGTTACTTTTTCCTAATAATTCCCATTTATTGACTAACACCTCTCCTGTCCCCATGTTTAGAGAAATTCTGAGTGAGGTGCAGAGGCGTTGTGTGCGCTAAAAAGCTTAAACATGGTGGTTATTGTAGCTCTAGACTAAATGTGAGCATGCATTTACTCATCTCACTTGCACAAGAACAGATTCAGTATTCCTCAAAATGAATAAAAACAAACTCAGAATATTATGCAAACTTGCAAAAATTAAATATATTAAATTACACAAAATACTTTATGTAATTAATCTCACTTTATTAACCAATGTCTTTGCCTTGACCTTCAGTGATCCAATTCAACCATACTAATAAGCAAAAATGACTTTAGATAAACATCACATTTATGTAAAAAAACATTTGTAAGAGTGTTTCTTCTCCTGCTTCCTATTCTTCTGCAATCCAGAATGGCAGCACAGCTGAAAGATTAGTTTGAGCTGCACCCTCCACTGTACAGGCGTGAATTTGAATTTCTTTCAGCCTGAAGTATGGAAGTATAATAATGCCAAATGTTTTGAAACAAAAAAGCTTGTTGAATTGCACTACTTGAAAAAAATATGCATTGCATTAACCATGCTTGCATTTTAATGCATTGTATTTTTAGGGCTTGCATTTTTATGGGCTGAAATTCAACATGGTTGTATATTTAAGATGTGAATATTTCAATTCAATATACTTAACACACATTTTCATTATTAAAAATTCAATAATCCATATTCACCTCTCAGATTTCACTTCCAAAATATTCATTCTGTTAAAAAATACAACCTATAATATTCGACAGGCAATTTTCGGTCCATTTTATTTCGCTTTACAAATTGGCTTCCACAAATTCAGTGGTTCAAATTCGACTGAAAATTCAACAGAACTGCAGGAATAGCAGTAGATTACCGAGCATAATCTCCATCTGCTGTTAGTCGACTTCACCAGCAGGTGGTGCAAGCGGCTGTTGACGAAGACCAGAGCAACGTGTAGAGAGCGTTATTCATTCATTAAATGGATTTACAGAAATGCAATACGTATTTGTGATGATTATCAGGGCCAGTATATATATGGAAAAGCTGATAGACACAAAAGCTGTGTTTACATTTAAGTCTTCACTGCCTGTCAATCTAGCAGTTGTGGGATCATGTGGTCTTTTGCAGGGGGTGGCTTGGAGCCCAATGTGGGATCAGGCATGATTTCACTTCCACTTGGGGATCACTTCCTGTTTAGGTTAAGAGATTCTGTTTCCTTCAAGTGGAAGCGACTAGCAGTTTCTTCCTCCATTGATAGCCATTTAGAAGTATCAGCATGAATGGGTATGCTAACATATTTGAGCTTTCTCCTGGTATTGTAGTCCAAAACTACCAATAAGTGACAGAATTAATGTAAATCTGTAAACCGAGTTGACATGAACAGTGGCCGACAGCGATTTAATCTGACAGTAATGTGTTGTGTGGCATCATATCATGACACCATATGTCATCAGAACCTGCTGATTAAATCCTTGATCCCTTGCTGGGCAACAGGACTACAACACAGAGAGGTCAGTTTCCAAGCTTTCCAAGGCCTGCTGTCAGAATATTTCCAAAGACCAATGCCATTGTCTCCATAGACCATGCATGTAACCTCTGTGGTTCTCACCAGTTGAGTCTCGGACAATGACATACAAAAGTAGGCATTTAGTTTTGCATTACTCAGGAAGAGATCGGTATAGCAGGAAATGAGGAAGTCGTTCTATGAAATTTCTCCAGTGAGATGAGAGGATTCTGGGTAGGATAACATGATGAAATCCAACCTGCTCCGGTATATGCAAGGCCCTGTTCTTTCCTGGTTTGGCTTCTGCTGTAATCAAGACTCAACTGGCTCACTTCGTCAAATATTAATCTGAAAGAAGAGAGTCAGTGGTCGCAGCTGTTATATACAGTACGCTTGAGAGCTCTGTGTTTGTAGTGTATGGAGCAGAGATATTATTATAATTTGGAAGGTGACCCTGAGAAGGTGGCGGAAACACTTCAAAATAACTGCAAAATAGGACGATGTAATTAGATACCCACGCTAATTTTGCATTTGAGTTAAACCGATAGCTGTTTCCCTGCCCTCATAGCTTTGCTGTGTTTATTCGGCATATCCTATGCGAGAAAACAGCACATGAACAATTAAGCCATCAAAAAGTCAGTAGTCAAGCAAGTGTGCTGTAGACTGATACATGTTTTATGATATATGAAAGGGAGTCGCTGAAAGGCTCTGTGACCTACTTAGGTTGTTGATTTCCACGCATGCTTCTTGACATGCTTCAGAAACACAAAGAATGAAGATTCAGATAGTAGTCAGCCATTTTGGCTCCAAATGGTGTCCCTGAGAAAATTTCTTACTAATCATCTCTCTTTTGTCTCACTGTCTTAACAGCTGACCTAGACTGCATGGAAGGTCTCATATAATGAGGTGTTTCTATTTCCATGCTGATTTTTTTTTTTTACTTGGAAAGTTTGTTCATTCCAGGAGGGAGGAAACAGACTACATGGTCTCGCTGCATGCCTCTGTACACAGTTTCCTTATTCTGTCTTGCGTATTGTTCTCAAGGCTTAACCTGAATTTGTTGGAATAGTCCACATTCCAGAGTTTCTTCTGTGGAACACAAAAGATTATACAAAAAAAAAGCAGAACAAGATTTAAGTTATTTACAAAAAAATCCTCTACTGATGTTACGGGTTGGTAGTGCAGCAGAGATGAAAACAAACTCGGACTTCAAAACAAAAGATGTGTTTAATAAACAAAGGATTCAGACAGGAAGAAAACACAAACTAACCAACATAGGAGTAACATTAACAATTAAGAACGGACCAGGAGTGCAGGGAAGTGAGTCCAATATAAAGGGAGTGCAAACGATGAAGACCAGGTGCAGGGAATCCGGGGAGAGCGGGAGAGACGATGAGGAAGTGAGTTCAGGTGTGAGACAGGGAGGATCATGGGAAATGGAGTCTGGGACAGGCGTGGATTGTAACAACTGAATCCTCTACTGAAAATGTTATAGTATTTTAGTTTACAGTCCTGTTACAGTCCTGTTCCTTGATCTCATTAATTTTTCCACATATGCAGTACATTGCAATTAGTTATAAGACGTGATAACCAGTGGCATTTGTTGTATTTGACGTCAAACATGGTGTGAATTTTGAACATGGGAACACAGAAGTGATTTAAGATCTAGTGATTTTTGTTTTATTTTACAGTACGTGCACATACGTGTTCTTACAGTGTGCCTAAGAAAGTACTAAGTAATATGAGGTAACTACATGGGTTTAGGTTAGGTTTAGTCATAAGTACAGGGTTAGTACCTAGTTATTAGCCAGTTATTGTAATTAATAAGTACTGTACATAGTATGTATATATGCGGAACAGGACTGTAAACTAAAATACTATAAAATTTTCAGTAAATACTGGCAAAGGCCGCATTTACACTGCAGATCTTGATGCCCCATTCCGATTTGTTGACTGCATTTACACTGTACACTTGGCAAAACAACCCAAGGTAGACGTACCGATCGGGAAATAAAAACGGCACGATTTGCAATGGACGCAGATGAAATGACAATACAAGCTTTTGCGTTCTGCACCATCTGTAAAGGTCAGCAAAATATGTGTCACTTAAGGCGGAGAAAAAAGAGAAGAGCCCTTGTTGCAGCCTGGGCATTGAAAAGAGTCATGTGATAATGGTTGGTGTTCACCTGAGTTGACGTCATTCGCCACTTTTTCAGTGATGTACGACTCGCATTGACAGGGAAATATCCGATCTGTCCGCTTACATGGCAGACGCAAATGCACGTATCCAATTCATATATTTATTTCCATATATGAAGGAGGCCTGAAACCGATCTGAGAAAATTTGAATCCATGTGCTTTTTTCCTGCTTACAAGTTCGTGGGTCATAAAAAATCGGAATTTGAACCCATTACACTTAACATGTAATGTAAATGCGGCCATAATTTCAGGACGTTTATTACATAAAACTATACTATACTATAATATAGTACTTATAGTACTTTTATGGTACTTTTACTCCCTGGTCACAATATGCTGTAAAAAGAGCGGCACAACTCCTGCTTTTGCATTCCATGCAAGAAAGAATGTCTTACAGGTTTAGAGCGACATGAGAGTGAGTAAATGATAACAAAATTTTCAGTTTTGAGTGAACTGTCCCTTTAAAAAAAGTGATAAATATTTAAATCTTTACTAAACAATATTCCATTCCTCCATTCCAGTCGACCTAAATGAGCAGCTGACTGGCAGTGTAAGAGAAGTAAAATGTTAAAACTGACTAACCTTCCCTTTAATTTCTCTAAAGATTCAGGCTCCCTGCTCATTCCCTGTAGTCATGGCAACACTGTGTCTGACATCAGCTCTTCAAATGAGTATTTTCTGCCTGCTTCTGCCGCAGCATTTGTATGTTCACTTGTTTGGTGTACAATGGTCTCGACTCTACAGTTACCTTGATTAAATGCACCACCAAAAAGGGTGTAAGCCCTACTGTTTGAATAGATGTTTGAAGCATAAGAGGGTTTAATGCTTTTCTCTTTATCCATTTTGCTATTCAGTTCAGCCTACAGTGCTTATGAGGTCAAATTCTTTTGCTTATTATTTCCTTCGGAGAGACAAATCAGTCTTTTCCTGCAAGTTTGTCAGCTACAGGCTACAATAAAGAGCAATTAACTTTGTGACCTACTGGGGAAAAAATAATGCCATAGTGATTTTCCTGCATAAATGAATTTAAATGATTAGATATTTATTTTGTTAACTCCAAATTAGACCCCATACTAGTGTGTGCAAGCATGCTTTGTGTAAAGCTCCTCAGACAACCTCAAGGGCACTAATTATTAAGTGGGATATCTTGTGCTAAGCTGTCTCCTTTATGATAATGTCAATTAAGACAGCAAGTTCACATATGATCTGGCTCGGTGTTTCATTTACGGTTAACATCCCATATTTGCTGGCCACCTGGTCCGTGGATAAAGCTGTGCTCCTTTGTTAACCGATTGGTGATTGCCGTGGGTCATTGTTGGCTGTCTGTAAACACGCAGGTTAATGCATCTGTGTTCATGGTGTCGGCTTTGTGCCACACAATCAGAGCTGGGCTGCAGCACTCAAAAGCTCTCCATTTGAACAGGCACTCCAGCATTGCGCATCACAATGCCGCTGCATAATTCTCCTTCAGAGCATCAGCAGGCTGCGCTTCATTTCCCTGCCCTCTGACTGAAGGCACGCCACCAGGAACACTTCTTACCATGAACACAGTGTGGAGGAGAAGCCATTTCCTCTCTCTTCTGTTGTGAGCACAAGTGATGAGGCTGCCGTCTTGAAGGACAAGTCTTTTTGGCAAGAATTGCATGAAACATTGCGTTCCTAATGCAGAAGGACAGTGTCAGTATATATATATTTTATACTCATAAGTTTTTCAGTCTGGTTCTCATGAGAGCACCTGGAGATTCAGTTTGGTGCTCACACTGCACATGTGTGACCCATTAAATATAACTATAAAAATAAAATAATTCATAATAGCATTATTGCACTTTATTAAGTTAGTTTTAATGAAATAATAAATTATATTTTAAAATAAAAAAATGAGTAATAAATATATATATATATTTTTTTTTTTTTTTACCTTTTTATTTTTATATCAATTTTCAACATTTTCAAACCTAAAATCAGCAAGCTTTTATTTTGGCAGGTTACCAGGAATTAAGTATATGCACTGCCGAGGCTGGATCCCAAATGGCACCCTAAACCCTCACGGTCTTCCTCTGAGTCCGCACTTTCGTAATGCCGCTTTGACTGCCGACAAAGCACATACACTCTGCTTATTACACATACAGCAGCACACAAACATGCCAAATATTACAAATAAAAGGATTACAATGTAAAAGATTATTATTGTGTACATAAAGATAAAAATGCCTACATGTCATAATGGATAGTCATTGCATGTATCAGAATTACCTATTTGCAGTAATTATGAATGAAATTAGCTACTTATTTAACCAATTGTGCCAATACATGTATTTAAACTGACTCTTCAGGTTGAGGGTGTCTATATTCCACCATGTAAATAGCGAATCTGCCATGGTGCAAGCACAACTGGCTTTCAAAGGGAATGTGAGATGAGACTCTAATTGGTTTATTGCACGTTACGCCCACAACACACCCATGGCTCATTAAGAAACTAGGTATAACCCTTTTAGACCATGCGCCTGGTGTGCCAACTGTTTTTGTCCGTCGTTGAACTAGCAAAAGTTGATTCGGACACACCCTAAGTGCACCTGCAACCATGCGCTCAGATTGTTCAAATAGGGCACAGTAACTTCTAAACTAGTGTAGCTAATTAACTAGCTTCAGTATTACTCATTATATGTTGATAAAATTTATAAATGTTTAATGTTGGCAGTTAAAAACTGTAAAAAAAAACAAAACAAATTGTCTTATATTTTGTCTAGAAAAATTATATGCCATTTTAGTCAGAGTAAAATGGGCGACAATTGATAAATATATGAAATTATGAAATATTGACTTGTGAAACAGCTCATTCAGTGAAGGACTTTTTGAATGTTGATGATACTCTTGTGTATCAGACTACATTGGTCATGCTTTATATTAGTTTTTTGCTTGCACCACTGGATAGTATTTTTGTGCACTGTAGGAAACACTGACCCATGCCTTTGTGTGTCCCTCTTTTTTTCAAATTGTCCATATGTCTATGCCTTTGCAGTGTTTACATCTGAGGATTGTCACAAGGATATTAACAGTGTGAGTACAACGAGTCTCTAGCCGTGGAGCTGATTAAATGGAGTTATGTTGGACAGATGCAGGACATTGTTGTCACAAGACTCCAAATAATGTGAGTCTCAGAACAGACTTTAATATGACCATGTCACTCAGCCGTCCACCCTTTGCTCTGCTCCATGTCCAAGAGCAGTCAGGTTGATGAATGGTGCCCATTACTCTAAGCATTATGGGTTGAAGCAGATGGGTGCGTACATGGGCCTTGAGCGAGAGGAGTATTTTACCCTGACTCCAACGGTTGTACCGATTGTCTCATAGAATGACCAACACATGCTTTAGAGTCTACATCTCCCCGTCGGAAGCCGCAGCATCATTAAGTTCCGCCAGAGAAACACGGCTCTATTAGACATCTCACTGATTTCATGCATGATGATCTGCTGTATGTATATCATCGCTCCCAAAACATTTTTCTCTTCTCGTTCAGGATGCTTAATGGCCTCAGCCATGGCACCAGTCGTAATGACAAATAAATGGAAGCGGTATGAGCGTTTAGGGTGAGGCTTAGGCTTAAAAATGGGTTTTCTGTTCAGATAGGGAGTGGTAGTCTAAGTAATAACCTGTCGCAACCAGAGCAATGGATCAACGGCACGTTAGCTGTCAGCAAGGAGGAACATACCAGTCCTGGGTTACTCAGGGTCTCTGCAATGCATCTCTTTGTGGCAGCTAGGAAGATAATACAGTTGTGTTCACAACTCTTGACATCTTCAGCCTTAAAGGTACTCTACAAATCGCCTTCCCTGGAAAGAATGAATGTATGAACGTATTAATCATGGACTTATCCACTGACTGCATTTCATTTTATCACGTTTGTATAAATTACCACTTCGGAGGAAGAGATTTTAGTCTGAAGGGCAGTTTTTCAGGCCACGGGACTGCTTTAGGGAAGTACTGCGAAGAATGGACTTCTGGGAAAGGGAACTAGATGGCGTTCCACTTAGAGGAACTCTAAAGGGGGCCAAACGCAGGCTGGCCTTTCATCCCGGCCTGATGCTGTACCGAGCGCCACATCACCACAATTATCCAAAATGGCAGTAATTATCCCCGCCTCCCCTCCCTGGCTCTCCAGAGGAGACATCCTGGGGAGAATGGAGGACCTCGGGCCAAGAAATAATTAACTTGATAATGGCCTTCCTTTCCACAGCCATCCTTCTCGTTCAGTCTCTTTTCATATTTCCACCAATTACAAAGATATATTGTTTTAAGTTTTTTTTCATAACAGTATACTAGTAGCTCTCCTTACAGTTTGTTTGTATACAGTGTCGTTTATCTTCAGATAGGAACCTTTGAAAATCTTTGAGTCTGAAAATATCTTGATTTCACCACGATGTAACTTGCTTGATGCTTCTCTCTTGCTCAACACAGCCTTGAGCACAGCTTCCTCAAGAGGTGATGGATTGTGGAATTTTTTTAATGTATTTTCCCATTTTTCATCCCGTTGTATAAGATTTGTGCCATAAAATGAGGCCCCCCTGACAACCGCAAACCACTAATAATGGTTCAGTGCCATCAATATGGCTTTTACAGATCACAAACAATCTGGGCTGATCCGGAGATGTTTAGTTCTGAGTCTTCTGGAAAAGCATGGCAGTTATTCAACACTAGTCTTGGCACAGCCCCCTCAAGCACTACTATTTACCACCAGAGTTCACGAGTGTGTCACGCTAGTGCTTAAGCTGCTACATTACATGTGTGGTGTTTGATTCACTCAGTAGCACCAGGTTTTTGCCAACTTGCAGAGAAAAATACAAAGCTCAATGAGTGTTTTAAAATAGCAGAATATATTTGAACTTTTTGGCAAGGTTAGTGTAAGTTGTAAAATGGCAAGAGGTGCAACTCCCCCCAAAATGTAATGATATTTATGAATTTAATAATTGAAGATATTTGTAAAAACAATACTTTTTACATTGAAAACATATTTTAATTTTTTTTTTATAAATAGTGATTAAGATGTGTACACACGTTTAAAATGTGAGGAAATATGTTATTCATTTTTCCTGATGGTTACACCACATGACATAAAATAATTTTTTGAGTCATTAAATTTAA
Organism: Rhinogobio ventralis; assembly: GCA_039654625.1. Classification (NCBI taxonomy): domain Eukaryota; kingdom Metazoa; phylum Chordata; class Actinopteri; order Cypriniformes; family Gobionidae; genus Rhinogobio; species Rhinogobio ventralis. The sequence goes on from CM077209.1 coordinate 28,540,270, forward strand.
ACTTTTTCTTGAAAATGGCATGGAATTTTAACTAAACCATAAGAAACCAACATAAGTACATTTGGCACATGTATTTTAAACTGTTGTTTTCTTTATCTTGGACATCATATTAACCAACTTCTAGATCATAGCTTTACACATCTAGGGCCAGATTTACTGCCAAATTATATTTACTGCCATCCTGAACGAGATTTTGTGCCAGCGCAAACCCTCTTTTGGAGAAAAAACTACTGTCAGGATTTACTAAAGACACGCTGTGAAAAATTTGTGCTGAAAAGGCGTGGACGCAGTTATTTTTGTTGACCTTGTTGCATATGCATTTGTAGGAGTTTCCCTTTCAGACACAAAATTTATGGATGGAGAGTATTTAAATTAATCACGCAACGCAATTTACTAAGGTTTGCGCTAGTCAATTTACAGGTTTTGCGGCATTTATTAAATGGCCAAAAAAAGCATGTCTTAAACCAGACGCTAATTTGCACTCTTCTTGGTAGATTGCTTTGGTCTTTATGGAAATAATCCAGCTGCTTTTGTGTTTTTTAATTTGTGCGTCGTCAGTAGATAACGTGCAGAAATTTCCACTTCCATCTGTGTGTTATGGGATTGCACTCACACGCTAATTTGCCCTGTTTAGTAAATCCGTCTCTAATCTTTGATTAGTTGTGTAGTTTACCAACATGATAAAAAACTTTGAATGTACGCTGGATGACTAGCTTTGGTCTTGTGGTGTGCTCTTAGTATTAAGTCAATCAATGAGCCCTCTCATCTACTCCAGCGTGCACAAATGTTACAAATCCATGGTACTTGGTTCAGTTTCATGCGACACAAAGGTGTGAACATCTCAAGAAAAAATCCCACAGCAAGCAATGGTGCTGTTTTACTGTCACAAATGTCCAAAAGCCCAAGGCACTTGTCTTGGGGTCTTAAAAATCGAGGTGGATTTATGCGCGTGAGTGGAGCTCGGTGGATCCCTGAGCCCAGTGAAGGGGAACAAATGCACAGGGCTGTTTTTGCCCTCATGCCTGTGTGCTCTAGATGCAATGGGAGATAAAGCGCTTGGCTTTTGGACAGTAACAGCGTACATGACCCTCATCGTAGGCCCTTTGATCTCACTACTGTACTTACTGCACCCAGACATAAGGTAATTTAGGACTCTTAAGGAGTTATATAGCCTTATTTTACGATAAACATCAAAGATAAACTGCACAATATCTATGAACAAAGAATCCATAATAGCAGTGCAGTGAATAATAGCCTTATTTTGAAATTGCATCCATTTGAACCATGTTTCCTGTTTTAGAAGTCTTTGTAAGATAGACACCTTGGCAGTAGTTTGATTTGGGTGATGACGGTGTTGGCAGCTGGGATTAGACCGGTTCCTGCTTTGGAGGGAGCGTAACAGTCAGCATCTGCACGACTGCCATGCTGATCTCTTCCTGCTGTATGCTTTTAAACAATGAAATTGGACATAATGGCAGTATTGATTTGATTTCTCCTGCTGAACTCTTGATGTGCAATGCTGAGAGTTTGAAAAGGTCTTAGGGCATCCTTTCTTAAAGACAAATAGGAAGGGGAAAGAGGGGCTTGGCATTCTTGGATAATCACTTTTAGGACTGTGATTATGTTATTAAGCAGTATCACATCAACATATTCATTTAGAATTCTCTTATGTGGATGGATGTGTGTGTGTGTTTGTGTGAGTGTGCATTTAAATTTTTTTTTTTTTGCTTGAGTACTTGACCGACAAACTGAGTACTTTTGTAGATTGGATTGCAATGGGAGTATAAGTGTTCATGTGTCTGTAGCTTTTGCATCGTATCTCATAGTTTTTACAGCATCCTGATCCTATGCAATGAATGCTGCATTTTCAATATTGTGTGTCAGTTTTTGAATGCAAAAACACATCCTGTGTGCACATTTTACCTGATACATCTGCAAGGTTCTTTCCATTATGCCATCATCACAAACATATGCACTGGTATGTTTATGTTGTGGTATTTCAATGATAAAACCTGCATCTTATTCGCCTAGCACATGCAGTACTCTTAAATGTTTTATGCATTTAGATGTAGGCTATTTATTTTCCTTCATAATAGCTGTGTCCCAGTATATCACTTCATATTCCTATATAGTGCATGGTGTGGCACTCATAATATAGTGAAGAGTAAACAAGTGAGTGATTTCGTACACAGTAAATTCCACCGACCAATCATATGTATTTATGGTGAGTGTTTTAAGGAAATAAAACATTTTATGGAGCAATAAATGCCATGTGTTAGTTATGTTAGTTTTATTAGCTATTATTTACATACATGCTTAAATCACTCTTAAAACACAAAATACAATCTTTATAATAATCACCTGAGAGATGCTGAATGTTTGTGCTAGCACATTCAACATCGCTTGTTTGTGTATGGAAAATGGCCTTACATAAAGTTGACAGATTTTTCACTTACTTTGTAAAAAAATTCCATAATGCGTAATGCAAAATGTGATATTTTCTTCAAAACCTGTTTCAGCAGCCCTTACCACAAGACTCATTTGTGCTGTAAGCACATGTATTTGTGTAAAGCGTTAACCTATTAACGTCAAACCGCAGACTGTTTTTTATTCCAGAAAGTGGTTTTATTAACAATAAAAAAGCTGAGAGTAAAAAATTTAACTCCATAACATGAGAAGGTTTCAGATAAGTATTCCGTGACAATTGATAAGATGACAGGCCAATGAAAGCCAGTTACTGGGTAGAATCAGTGAGAAAGGGTCAGTGATTGTAGAAAGAAAGTTGAATATGGGGCGTCATCGACATGCAGGCTATTAAATGGAAGATGACAAAACTGTTTTCTGATTGATTTCTTCTTCCTTCAATTGTATGTGCATGCACTTTTGGTCATTTTTTTGTTTTGAGTGTCATTAAGCCTCTTTAGAAGGAGCAGACTTCATGAGACATTCTTCTCCTCATTTGCTCTCTCTCTTTATCTCTCCCTCTCTCTCTCTCTCACTCTCAGTCCTGAAGTCTTCAGGTTGCATACTTGGGTGCAGTAATTTGCCATTGACTAGTGACAGGTGCAGCTGCTGCCGTTGCCACTGTTAACAAGCCGTTTCATCATGGTTAGCTTGCCGTGATTATCCCTTGTTGTTGCCACCATACCTCGGGTGGCCATTTTATGATGCTGAAGATGTCAGAGGAAATAGTTCCATTAATAATCCTTAGCCTACTGTCCTTTCCGAGTCATTTGCTTCTGCAATTGCAAATTTATGTGTCCTCTTCTATTTATTTTTCCCCCATCAGATTAGAGCTGCATGATTCTTGACAAATTGGGAAATCCATTTTTTTTTTGTTTCAAACAGTGATCACGATTCTCCCACGATTCTCGTTGCAAATTGTTGTTAAATTAATTTGAATGAATTATTGAAAAAAATAGTTTGAATGAATAATTTAATGACTCATAAACACTTCAGTTGTTTCATTAATTAAATAATTAGCGTTTTTGAATAAACCTCTTGAATTAAAGGAACACTCATTTCCCAACTCCCCTAGAGTTAAACAGTTGAGTTTTAACATTTTTGAATCCATTCAGCCGATCTCCGGGTCTGGTGGTAGAACTTTTAGCATAGATCATTGAATCTGATTAGACCGTTAGCATCTCGCTCAAAAATGACAAAAAGGATACATAATATGCTGCCTTCAAATCTCGATCAGATGAAGGTATCTCAGGAGACAGTAAGTGAAGCTAACATTAGATTCGGATGTGCCTTGATGCCTTCCTACCTTGAAATGTGTCCTCCGACAGCAGCATTTTCCAGGTTTTGGACGCAGCCACAGACTTGCCCTCTGGCTCATCTGTATGGGCATCCAAACATAGACCTATATATACACTGAATTAATAGACTATTTTAAGTTTTTAAAAAAAATGACTTTCGATATTTTTCCTATTTAAAACTTGACTCTTCTGTAGTTACATCGTGTACTAAGATCGATGGAAAATGAAAAGTTGCGATTTTCTAGACTGATATGGCTAGGAACTATACTCTCATTCCTGCGTAATAATCAAGGAATTTTGCTGCCGCAATGATATTACGCAGCGTCTGAAAATAGGCTAACTTCTGTCAACATAACCAACGTGACAACCTGCTTGCACAGGGAGCGTGCTGGGGACTATTTTCAGGCGCTGCGTAATATCATTGCGCCGCTGCACCCATGGTACGGCAGCAAAGTTCCTTGATTATTACGCAGGAATGAGAGTATAGTTCCTAGCCATATCGGTCTAGATAATCGCAACTTTTCATTTTCCATCGCCCTAAGTACACGATGTAACTACAGAAGAGTCAAGTTTTAAATATCGAAAGGTGATTTGCTCTATTTTGTTTGCTATATATCAGAACTATAAACTTTTACCCCAGTACTTATGTGATAATTTTAATCTTTGTAACAGAAATAACAATACTGTGTGATTTGAAAAGACTGTTTGTGAAGCTGTTTCATAGCTATACATGACAACTTCTCTGGGTCAGCGGCAGCACCAACGCAAATTTGAATGTTCAAGTGAGGCTTTGTCAAAGGTCAAAGAAACAGGCGATTCATTGTCATTTAGGAATAAGAACGAGTGGGTGTTTGAATCGAGATCTATTAACGATTAAGCATGTAGCTCTACATCAGATTTAAACAACAAATGAGCAAATCAAGCTGGTGAATGATCTGACTAAAGCATGTTTGTTTATAGTTTTGTTCATAGAGATGCAGTCAAATATATAAGTAAATTCAGTTGTCCTAATCACTAATGCTTCCATAAATAACCAGTTTGTTATAGTAAGTATTTCCTGAGGGTACTAGTACCCTAGAACATGTTTTTCCAGGAGGATGTATTTGGTGTGTTAAGCATTTACTGAATCTACACATAATTGTTGCTTCAGAGCTTGAGGTCTGGCTTTATACTTTTTCCTCCTAATCTACTGAAGGTCTAGACTAGAGTCCGGTCACAGGAGAGATGATGTGTCAACAGCAATAAGTCTTGTGGTCACTGTGCGGGCCTGACTTACCATGCTAATGAATGACTGGACTTTGGGGCTCAATCCTATAAACGCAGGCTGCGTTCGAAAACCTAGGCAGCTGACTTGTTGCCTCGCTGCCTTATAAGGCAAAGACTTGTAAGGCAGCTTTTGGGCATGAAAAGGCACCTCACAAAACTAATTTTGGACAGACTTCTAAGGCAGCGTAACAGTTTAATGATCTACAGCAAAATGGAGAGAGCTTTGGTGAGAACTAAACAAATATTGAATTACTACATTACTAATTTCTCTCTAGAAATGACATCAGAAGTGGAAAATGTTGGTCAAAAACGTACATTTACACACAAACTGTCAAGCAAATGCAACTTTGGGACGCCATCTTTTTCCCCCAGCTCAACTGTCACAGAATGGAACGCACAGGATTGTGGGATATCAAAGGCAGCAAAGGATACATAATATGCTGCCTTCAAATCTCATTCAGATGAAGGTATCTCAGGAGACAGGAAGTGAAGCTAACATTAGATTCGGATGTGCCGTGATGCCTTCTTATCTTGAAATGTGTCCTCCGACGGCAGCATTTTCCAGGTTTTGGACGCAGCCACAGACTTGCCCTCTGGCTCATCTGTATGGGCATCCAAACATAGACCTATATATACACTGAATTAATAGACTATTTTAAGTTTTAAAGTGAGCAGGATATATTAAAATGAAGCGCATGGATTCGGCAGGCATGTATCATGATACTAAGCAGGGAAGCCGGGCTCTGAGCCCTCCCCAGCTCTACAGCGCCCCACAAATTTCCAATGTAAATCTGTGGTGAAAAATGGAACTGCAGCAGCGCCTGCATCTCAATGTGCATACTATCCATCCTAAATAGTATGTGACATTAATAATATTCAATACTATTTAGGGCAGATAGGGAGGATAGTATGCACATTGGGATGCAGGGATAGAGAGCCAATGGGGCAGATTTCTGGCTGCCCCGCTTATTTTCACTTTACCTTACGTAAACCTCGCTCCAGAAGACGCTATTAGTCCGCTTCAGCTATGTATCTTCATCAGGTCAGTAACTAGTTGGCATGTCTGTTCTTCCTATGTGGAGTAGTGTATAAAAAAAAAAAAATTTATAAAAAAAATTTATAAAAAAAAAAATAAAAAAAATAATATATATATATATATATATATATATATATATATATATATATATATATATATATATATATATATATATATATATATATATATATATATATATATAATATAATGTTGATTTAAAATAAATAATTTAATATTATATATAATATGTATATATATGGAAAATAACTCTGGAAAAAATTAAGAGACCACTGCAAAATTAGCAGTTTCTCTGGATTTATTATTATATATAATATAATTTTTTATCGGTAGTTTGTAGAATTACGCAAACAGATACATATAAATAATAAATCCAGAGAAAATGCTAAGTTTGCAGTGGTCTCTTAATTTTTTCTAGATATACACATACTGTAGGCTACATTATGTTGAAATCCAGAATATTCCTTTAAAGAACCGTCAGTGACTAAATTAACTGCTGTTATGTTGTTAAAATGTTTTTACAAGTTAGGGTGGTCTATTGTTGTGAAGTCTGTCAGTCTGACACCAGCTCTGCCAGATCCAAAATTAAGCCCTTGAACGTCACCTCTGAATACTGATTAATAGCCCCCATGATTTTAGCAGCCAATCCATATTATATCTATCAATACAGGCCTTGCTTTCTCCTTCATTTAGTGTTCAAAGTGAGGAGTGTGTTCCCATGACAACATGGTCAAAGCCAGCTTGGCAGATCATGGATGTGCGCCTTATAAGGCAAACAACCACGTTGTGATTGTTGGTATTCAAATGTGACTTGATTTCAGTGCAGAATGTGTTTCAGTCACATGAGCACCACAATTTCTTGGTCAATTACCTCACATCTCATTCAGCTTGAATGTTCAGGAATGGTATTTGTATCTAGAGCTTCATTACAGACAGTGATCACGGGTATGCTTGAAGACAACAGTCTTGGTCAGTAGGTTGAAATAAAGCATAAATTGACTGTTGATGATGATGTGTCTAGATAAATGTTGTTGCACTGATTCATTTTCACAGTAGTCCTTAATTGGTTGGGCGCTTACCCGTTCATCACTTATTACATCATATTTCACCCCTGAAAACTTTCATTTCTACACCTGCTATAATCGCATCTTGTTGGAGAACAGACAATTTTTCGTTAAACAATAAGAAAAGCCTGCTTTGCCCTGTGTTTTCATGGTTACTGATGACCAGAATTAAGCGAATATGGAGGAAATATGCAAATGAGATCTTTTAAAAGCCTGCTGTTTTATTCAGCATTATGAACAGCATCACTTCAATCGACTCACCCTGCAGTGCCTCATCTCATATTCCTGCTCTTCATACGCCACATTCTATTTTCAACACTTCTATTTCTGACGCTGAAGCTCACTGGCTAGTGAATACTACCAAGTGCGATAGAGTGTCAGAAATAGAGATGTACGTCTGTTGTATCATCATTGGTTGTGGGCCAGAAATAGCCACCACATAAATGCTCTAATAAAGGCATACTGGAAACAGAAGCGTCATGCTTGTTCAACCTGATGGGTCGTGTTCCAGCTCAGATTTTTGAACAGTAGATTCTGAATAGAACTTTGGGCTGAACTTTAAGCTACACAATTACTTTAGGTAAAAAACAATGTTTGTCTGACATCTCTAAATTTGTCCAGTCCAATCGAGTTGCTCTTTTCAACACATAATTTGTTTTCAACTAAAAATCCAGTTATCATTTACACATTTTCCCCTGGTTTCACAGACAAGGCTAAAGCCTAGTTCCAGACTAAAATGCATGTTTGAGCTGTTTTAACTGAAAGCAATTTGCACTGACATATTTTGTCTCAAGATGCACACCAGTAATGTTTTTTTCAGACTGTGTGTGCGCTGCGGCCGTTCGTGTGACACTAACGTGAAACCAGACTTCATTTGCCCCAATGAAAAGCATATTTACACTGTCTGAATCGTTCCCTATACCCTATATAGTGCACTATGTGCCATTCACCATATAGAAAATAGTAATTGTGTGAACAAGTGACCGATTTCAGCCACAGCTTCAGCGTCCATTTAAAATGTAGGGGACGGGATGCTTTAGATTCCAGAGAGCATTTGATTGGACAGAAAATCTGATGTCATCAAAATCATTGATCCATATTGGTGGAAGTGAGAGACTGTAAGTTTTGAATGCTTATGTCTTCTAAATGCAAATTTTGTCATTGTTTTGGAGCACACTAGCTTATAGATAACCTTAAGGCAAACATATTCACACTAAAAGCCAAAAAACTTCATTTTAATTTTATAGGGACTTTAAATGCCGTAATTGAACAAATCTAGCTTAATCTAAACCCTGTCTGTGAAACTCTGCCTTTATGTTGCTCCAGACTTGTATGACTTGACAGTATGACTTTTCCTGTGGAACACGAAAGGAGTATTTATCAAAATATCAAAGCTTACTTATTTACACACTACAAAAATATATATTATACATTAGCCCCTGGTTTCACAAAAAAAGGTTTAAGCCTATAGTCCCAGACTAAAATGTGTGTTTGTGTTGTTTTAGGTGGAAGCAACTTGCACTGACATATCTTAAAATATGTCAGTTCCATTGTTTTGTCTTAAGATGCACACCAGTTGTTTTTTTCTAAGGCAAGTTTATAAAAACTACTGAAACGTCCTAATTCTAAAGCCTAACCCTGGTCTGTGAAATCAGGCCTGAATCTTAAAACAAAATATGTTCTTTGGTTAAAACAAGACAAGAAGGCGCTTTAGCAAGCAAGGTGAAAAGGCAAGAGGAAATTCCTGACTGGGTCACTGTGTGTAGTGTTGAGACATTTCTGGTTACGACCAGGATTGAGTCAGGTCAAGCTGACTGCTGTTAATTGACCTTCGGAAGTGTTTACTAAGGGCTGAAATATCATTACCAACATCAGAAAATCAAAGATAAAACAGTTAGGGGCTCACATCACAATCAATATCCCTGCTACATCTTTTCTTTCCTTCAGCACATCTACAGAGCCAAGAGCGTTGCCATAGTGATATGAAATAGGCGCATAGTGCCGCAGCAGTAGGGCTCTCCTGTACCAGACCATGTTTTCACATTCAGAAATTCGATGTCCATGTTTTCTTTCTTCCATTTACACTGTTCCATTACATCATATTATGGAAGAAACATGCATTGGATTTTTGGTTGTGCAATATATGGTTGTACTTGAGGAATGTATATCAAGTAAAAAGCTCTCAAGATTGAAACCTGCCTTTTAAGTAAATGAATTAAGAGCCGTTACACCTGCTGATGTCACTATGATTGACATTGCTATTCTATGTACAGTATATTTATAAACTTTTCTGACTTTTCCCCTCCCTTTCTCTTTCTTCAGTGTGACAATGCAAAGGGATTGCGGGCCTTCTTTGATGCAATCTGCTACGGTCCGAAACATTTGATGATCTTTGGAGGCGTGTGTCCATCGGTGACTTCAATCATCGCTGAATCGTTGGAAGGGTGGAACCTTGTGCAGGTTTGTGCAACAGCCAAGATCTGCTTCATAAAATCTGCAGTGTGATTATTCACTTGCATATCATTAATAATTCTCTTTTTCCCTCGAAATGCCATGCTACTCTGAGAGAGTTTACATTCTTGAAGAATTCATGCCATACATCTGTGCTAATGATTTCCTCTGGGACATAAATAAATACTACTATCTTAAATCAAAGGTTGGCAAATCTGGGCCAGAAACGTAATCCCAATGCTGATAAAAACTGGAAAAACGGGTAAGAGAGCTCTGTCTTGAGCAGACCCGAGGGGGTGTTTAGTGTGGTAATACTGTGATTTTAACAGGAAGTCAGCATTCGGTTACTCTAAGCCTATCTCCCCCTCTTGTTTGCAATATCCAGTGATATCTCTAATATGTGTATTAGCACATCACTGACAAAAGTAGTACAATCAGGTTGCCATCGGCACACATGGCCTGAGGAAGTAATGTAGTTAAAATCTCTCTGATGTGAGGCATGGAAGACTATAAAAGAATTCCACTGAGGAATCTCCTCCGGGCTCCTACGCTTTCACTTTTGTGTTGGCAGATGTGTGGTCAGCCACTAAGCCAGCTGACATTTCACCAAGAGACCATGGCAATTTTCCAAAACTGTTCCACAAAAGTGGCCGATTTCCATGAGAGGAACAGAAATTTGCAATAACGTACATCATTCCAGGACAAAAAGCCAAAAGAGCTGAGAATGGATTTAATACGTGATTTTAAAGCGAGGATGTCATTATTCTTGTTTTCCCACATAATGTTAGAAATTAGAATTAACTCCAAAATTTTGCTCCAAAATAGTCATAATATATATATATATATATATATATATATATATATATATATATATATATATATATATATATATATATATATATATATATAATATATATATATATATATATATATATATATATATATATATATATAATATATATAATATATATATATATATATATATATATATATATATATATATATATATTTATGAGCATTTTTCACTCTCTCTTAGAATTAAACAGACAGTTTGAGTTTTGGCTTTTCCAGCATGTTAACCTTGGTGTTACCTCAGCGTGACAGCCGGCAGGCCAGATCTTGGAGTACCGACCATGTGGACGGTCCTCTGTTCATCTGATGTCAGAAAGTTTCAGAAGTTCTGAATGAGTTTTTTGTGCAGCTTAGATTTTAATAAAGATCTCCAAAAATAGCTTAGATTTATTTTTCATAGTGTTATGAACAATCAAAGATTGACTACTAATATATCTTGATGCCTCCACCCCTACATTCACGTACATGCTATGCAACACAGGCAACGACTATGGCAGAGTCTGCTGTGCCTGCCGCCCGAGGGTATGATGTCATCAGTAAGTGAAAGCAATTTGTATTACTATGATAATTCAGGTCGAATGTCTAATTGTTATTTAGCTCCTCTACTCCTGGCAAAGTCATCCCTTCCATCCTAAAAAACAAACATTCATAAACAGCTCCCTACATAACACGACAGTCCAAGTAACTAATATATTACAAATGTGAAAAGATTAAGGGGTTATAGCGATCACTAAAAGGGGAACCAAAAGAAAAAAACATATATTAGGAGTATCTCACTTTTCACGGACACACTTCACACCTCAGGACTTCCCGCTCCTTAAGGTCTCTCCAGCGCTGGAAAGCTTCTCAGATATTAACACGGATCCTACCTCTTGCCTGATCGTAACCCTTCTTTTTAAAGTTATATTCCTCTGGCCTTTTTCTCTTTTGTATTTTCTCTGCCATCTCTCTCTTTCTACAATTGTTCTGCTAATGTCTGTCTTGTGCACTGAGCTCTTTCTCCTCCCCCATTATGAGTGGACACGCCCTTTTCTGCTGATTGGCTACAAGTGTGTTTTGGTGCTCGTTTCAACCCTTTTTTCAACAGTGTTTTTCAAAAATCACTTACTGCACCTTAAAATTAAAATTCGAAAAAAATTCCTATAAAATTCAAAGACATCAACACTGTCAGATAAAAAAATGTGCAAAAATTGAACATTTAAGAGGTTCAGCAGCTTGTCACTGGGGCTGTACCCATAAAGTAGGGATGCGCGGTATACTGGTACTGGGAAAATACCGGTATATATTTTATTTCAAACGGTACGATATCATGATTTTGCATATTTCGGTATATGCTGCTGTTCCGAAGTTCACCGCTAGGTGGCAGTGCGCTACCCAAACTGACGCGAAACCGGCAAATGTGGCAAGTGGCAACATAGAGGAACAAAATGGACAAAGCAGTTGAATCTCACTCAACATGCCCAAAACTAATTAATAAAGAAAGGAGTAGAAGTGAAATTTGGAATTACTTTGCTTATAAAATTGATGAAGAACCTAGCCAAGCATCTGTCACTATCCTGACATGAGCAAGACATTAAGAGATCGACAGGTGAATGCATCATTCAAACCATCTAATTTAGACATGTATTTTTTCTTTTAACACAGATCAACGCACGTACATACATAAGATTGAATCGTTTAAATATCACGAAATCTCCAGCGTTCGTTTCAACCAATGACGTGTAGATCTCATAATATTTGCATGCATACTATTGCACTATTTACATTCGCGTAACATAACCGACTGTGTTTATGTGAATACTCACTAAAGACGGACATTTTTACATAATTTTGTGTATTTGACTGTTTAAGAAAACTTAATTTGGAATGCGCAAGCTCTTTACCAGCCTTGTGTGTGCGTTGTTGGTATGAGCGCAAAGAAAACTCTCTCAAAGAGCTCCCATCCCATGTATTACGAAATGCTATAAAATCGCTTGAATGTTCAAATTTGCAAGGTTTAAAAATACGTGGGCAAGTGATTTCCGTTAGCTGTCCCAAAACGAACGTGAAAATGTTGAATCGGAGCATGCAGATTGCTTTAGTGCAGGTGCGTTGTCTTTTGAAGCCAGAAGCAATTTGCTCATTTTGAGTGATAAAGAAGGGAGACACGCAGAAATTGCTGAAATTTCTTCTCACAAGAAAGTTTTCAAATGACTGATTTGATGTGATAATCTTTGTTGATTAATTTACTAATAAACATTTGTGGTAATTTTCCACTTTATAAACCCAAAAGTTGCGAGAATGAGTACAACTATGCGCAATACCCGCGCCAAAATCAGACCCTGTGTGGTATCGATTTAATATCGGTACTTTGGTATTAGATTGTGGTACCGTACCAAAATCTAAATTGTGGTATCGATCCATCCCTACCATAAAGGGACAACTTTTTATCTTATGTAATCCTAAAAAGTTCATAGTAGGGTACATATTACAACTCTGAGGCACTAATATGCATATTTTAGGTAGATAAGGTTGTTCCCTTAAGGATCTGCCCCAGTGACAAGCTGGTGTACCCCTATATTAAAAGGTATTATTTTTGCACAGTGAATGGAAATATCATAAAATGGAAAAAAATCTCTAATTAATGCATTTGTGATCTTAGACTGGTCTTGCCTTCCTGAGGATAAACTTACAGAAGTCCTAATTTGTGGACTAATCTCCCATTAACCCCAGATGAGTAGATATCTAATTAGCCAGGGTGATGGGAAGTGAACACATCCACAATGGGACTAGCAGTGACAGGCCTCAGAAAGGCTTTTATATGACAAAATAAAACAAACAATGGGAAGTATGTACAGTATGGGGTAATGAAAATCCAAAGGGCAAAGATGAAAACAGGACAGCAGGTCCAGGGGTCTGGGGTCACTTCATGTACTCAATGCTGGAATCTCTTCGGTGGTGAAGAAAAGCAGTTTTATGGTGGCAGTGACAAGGCAATAAGCACCAGGTGCACCTCATTACGCTCTTCTAGCAGCGTTTCCATTTCCGCGCCCCTCCTCTTGGCCGCACTGTTGTATTATGAGGCTGGATGGAGAACAACAGAGGGGGGCCAGATCGCTGACGGCTGGAGATTTCTCAGTCACACCTGCTGATTCATTTCACAAGAGCATTGAGGAGACCTATTCTTCAGCTTCATCAAAACCACATCTTTCCTCTTCAACGCTAAGATTCTGTACCTTTAGTTTTCATTTAAGGGATGTGTTTAATGAGAATGGGAAATGGCGGCTGGTTGATGGATTGTGTAATTATATTTAATGAAGGCATCAGACGCTTCTGAGAGCCAAAAATGAGAGAGGCAACGAACACAGTTGTGTTTTCACCAATGAAATTATATGCACGTGTTTGAACCTCCAGAGATGTGCCAACATGCAAACAGCCCTAGAGTAAACTTTTGACCTCAAGAGCCATTGAAATCTGTTAGGATGTCAGTTTCCACAGGCATTCCTCTCCTGCATACTGTGTAATTAAACAGTGCTGAGCTTCCTTTGTGCTTCTCAAATCATCACTTGGCATTCAGTGTATCTGAATGGCTCCTCTGTTATGAAGTGGCTTACATCAGTTCTTGCAATGTGCAGAGATATTAACATGACTCGAGTGCTTTGAATCAAATTGAATGTCACCCAGACTGTGAGAGAATGATTATTTTGAGCCGAGACATTCCTTTCTCCCTAAGTGCTCGGATGATATCGTACCCTCGTGCAATATGCATCTTTGGTATAGCAGGGAAAACGATAAACAGGAGAGAATGTCATTTATGTGACTAATAGGGAGGCCTTATTGCAGGCCGGACTCACAGGTGCTGTTTGTGAAGTTATTATACCGTTAAAGTAGTCCCCGTTCTAGCGCTGATGAAGGTAACAATGCTCATAACATCGTAATAAAAGTGATTAGATGAGATAAAGCATATTGCATATATTGATATGCAATGCCAAGATGCAATTAGACATTTAGTTGCATAAGTAACTGCAAACCTCCCTTGATAGAGAATACCTGCAGGAAAGAACAATCACAAATTAGGTCTTGTTAATGTCTCAGATGCTTCATCTCAAATGGAGAGCGAAAGGAGGCTTCTGCTAAAATTTCAAAGGAGATAGCAACACTAACAGGGTTTCCATGCTTTGATTTGATTGCTAGTATTCACATCTTGGATGGCAACATAGCTAATGTCTCAAACTGTGCTCAAAGTCAACCCTTTTGAAAAAGTATTGGGCTTAATTGTATTGAATGTGCACTTGGAGTGTACTTCAAACTTTAAAAGTATATTTAAAAAAAAAGTACTTGCAAATAATATATTAATAAAAAGTAAATTTAAGTGTACTTAAAGAGAGTGCACTTTCATGAGTACATTTCTTAAAATATATGAACTTAAAATGTAATATTAAATAACACTAAAGTAAAAAATTGTACTTCGCATGTGCTTTAGTTAGTATGTTAGTCAACACATCAAAATAAGCACATTTATAACAATGACAAAGTATTATTAAAACATTAATTTATAATGTATTTTAGAGTAAAACTTTTAATTTGACATTATTACAGTAAAAGTGTACTTAAGTGTGTTAAATGTACTAAATTGCAAATTCACCATTACATCATTACAAACATATTTAAATACAGGACAGTTTCAATAGAAATTACATTAAATTATGTTTTAATGTTAACAGTTAATCGCAATTAATCACATCCAAAATAAAAGTTTGTATTTACATAATATATGATTGTGTACTGTGTATAATTATTATGTATATTTGAATACACACACACACACATACACACACACACGTGTATATATTTAAGAAATATTTGCATGGATATACTGTTGCCTATATATATTTATATAATTTATATTATATATAAATATATAAACAATGTTTCTTAAATATATACATGCATGTGTGTGTATTTATATATACATAATAATTCTACACAGTACATACATTATGAAATTACATATAAAGATGTACTTAAGTCCTACTCTTAAGTTCAACTAATTACATTTATACATTTCAAATAGAATACATTTTCATTTAATTGTCAATCTACATGCAATTAGGTGTCCGAAAACATTTACATTCAGTTCACACTTTTTAATATCCTTTTAAAGTATATTATTTTCATAATAAGTACTTTTTTTAATAATAAAAAAAAATAGGCATGCTAATGTGTACTCTTTTTTCAGAAGGGAAAAGTTTTCGAATTGATTTCCATATGAAACATTTCTCATCAGACAGATAGATTTATACTCTTACTGTGTAAAAAAATTTTGCCTTTTTGTGTCATTTTTATTTTTCCAAAGAGATCTGAGATCTGAGATATTTGAGTTGATAGTCAATTGATTTATAACTGAGAACTCAGGGCAACCTATGTGCAATAAAATGTTTCTTTGGACAGTTGTGGTATCTTTAATAAGTAATACCACTACTTGGACAGTAGTGGCATCTGAGAATTAGAGAAAAATAAAATACTTTGACAATCAAGGATTATAGTAAAACTACAGAATTTTTCATAGTTTGTATTGGGGTAGCCATTTTGTTGAAGTTTTTCATGGGATATTTTTGTAAAGACAACATGGATGTGCTGCTGTCAAAAGTGTCATTATTAGGGCCAGAGTACCGATGGTGTGAGGACCCTATTGTAATTGCTCTGACTATTATTATTCTTCTCCGAAATGAATCGCATTTTTGAGGACCTAAACGTGCTCGAAAACTCAACTCTTTCCACACACGTCAGAAGTGGTGAAAATGTATGTCTGATACGGGTTTCAGAATTAGGTGTGGCAAAATGGCTCGCTAGCGGCACCTACAAAATTTCAAAATGTATTTTATCAGATAAACATCATATTTGGTCAGTCTAATCTAAAGGTCTTTGTGATGTGATCTTGAGTTTTTGCTGAAGGGCGTGTCCGTGGTGGCCTGACAAATGTTGATGTTTCGCCATGAAACAGGAAGTTGTTGTAACTCAGGCATACAATGTCCGATCTGCCCTAAGCTTCACATGTTTTATCAGAGTCCTGGCCTGAAGACATCTACATGTCAATATTCAGTTAGTCATAGCGCCACCTGTGGGCAACAGGAAATGGCATGCTTTACACTGTGATTCACTCCCACATTTAAATATGCCATAAAGTCCCAAACATGCTAGAAACACATTAAATCATGCAACGCTTGGCTAAGTGCTAATATATGCGATTAACGCCACAAAACAGGAAGTTGTTGTAACTCAGGAAAACAATGTCCAATCTGCCCCAAACTTCATAGCAGTGTGGCAAATACAAATGACTGACATAGTCCTCCTATTTTTATATACTTAAATGCATATTGCCCACCGTGCTCTGTTTTCCTAAATCCACCGGGTGGCGTTGGCCCAGGTGCGAGCCTGCGAGGGCCCTTTCATTGCTACTGGCAGCTTTAATTTGGAGTTGGAGTTGTGGCTAAGTGGTTAGCATATTGCTCTCACATGTTTAACTGTGACACTAATATGCAAGTTTGAATCTAGCTGATTCTATTCCCGCCTGTTCTCCTCAAAAATTGTTGTTCTCTCCACTCCCCTATAAAATATTACTAAAGCCAAAAGTGAAGTAAAATAATAAAGTTAATGTCTGTCAGTAGCATCTGCTAGATTTGCTAGGCTGATAAATTCATCATGCTTGCGTTGATGAAAATCTGTGCCATCACAGCCACAAAATTAGGCTAAGAAAAGTATAAATAGACAGTGTTTCTATGATTTAGAGATGTTTACATGGGCGTTTCCTCTTGCGCTTGCATTATTCTTGGTATTGTTGAGATCCAAGCAGTATGTCTTTGAGCCTGTCAGCCTCTCATCTGCTCCCAGCCGAGCATGTGCCAGAACCAGACTGCTGTCGACGTGCTTCAGCAGACGCCGTCGTCCTCTTTGACGTCAACTACAGGAGTGAGAAGAACAGCCAACTCCCAAAGCTGTTTACATATGGCCGCTTCCCAGACTGACAGAGAGAGGTTAGCACACAAAGTTAATTTGAGGCCTACGACTATAGGGATGGGCGCATGCTGTATTGAGAGGATTGATCCTCACATTTGAATATCGATAATTTAAAGTAGTGGTGTTTTAATTTATGTATCATGAAAATGAATATGTAGCTGCATAGTACAGGAACTATTTCTCTTTCTGCTCATCTGAACAATAAATAATACAAATAAAATATAAGAATAAGAAATAAAAATAAGAAATGTTCCAAATCAGATAATTAGAATGATTTCTGAAGGATCATATGACAGTAAAGACTGGAGTAATGATGCTAAAAATGCAGCTTTGCAATCACAGGAATAAATTACATTAAATTACATTGTATATACAAATATATACAAGTAGAAAACTGTTATTTTAAATTGTAATAATATCTCCCAATATTACTGTTTCTATTGTATTTTTGATCAAATAAATGCAGCCTGAGCAGAAGAGACTTTCAAAAACTATTAAAAAAAAAACTTGCCGACCCCAAACTTTTGAATGGTACTGTAAACAGAAGTCTAATCATTAATTATTCTTATTATATTTTAAAAAAGCTGGTTTTCAAATGCATTGTTAAATGGCCATAATTACCTCTTTTATGTTCAGAAATGGCAAAAACTAAACCAACAACAAAAAAACATTTAATAGAAAATTGCTAGAGGAGATATTGGCCTTGATAGAACTTGGTATTGGATCAAAAAGATTTTTAGAGTCTGGGAATATGCACAAATGACAGCTTTTTGAGTATTAAATCTGGCAGGCCAGACAGACAATGTGTCATTAAGCATTTAGATTCTATCTTTGAAGAATATTTACAAAAATGTCACCTGCCTTTTCGCATTTGCTGGGAGCTGGAAATAAAAGCCGGCAGTTTTGTTGGATAACCTGAATATTTCAGATGCTCCAACCTTAATTAATTTAACTTGAAACAATGCAGGCAATGATCATTAGTCCATGTCAAATATGATGCCAGCTCAGTGTTGAACCAGTGAGATTCCTGCTCTGAGCACTGAGGAATTCAGATTGTGCACACGCACATATACACACCTCTCACATTTCGCTGTGGGTGTTGCCGTGATCGGTTTGTGGGTACCATCTGCCCTCAGATTTATGTAACAACTGATCCACAAGCAACTCTCACACATCCTGATTGTGACTCATGTCCCATGATGCCCCAGAATGGTACAGTATTAGTGAGAGGTTCACACTCTCCCTGCCCGCTTTGTTCATTGAGGCCGAAACGGAAACTAACCGAAGGAAGATACTGGCAGGGGAAAAAATGCACAAAAGAAAGAAAGAAATTTAATCTCTGGTTCCGTATGATAATGTTGTTGCTATTTAAAGGGTCATGAAACCCCAAAACACATTTTTTGAGGCCTACAACTAGGGTTGCTGTATTGAGAGGATTGAGAGGAGCAATTTCGTTCTTCCGGGTTGAAAAGCAAAGTCGAAAAAACTGGCTGCAGGCACAATTCTACATCAGTCAGCCCTCTGCATTTATTCATGGGAATGAGCTCTTTTAACCCAATCACTGCGCTTTATTACGCATGAGATCGCATTACAGCGGACTACATATGTTTTTTCTTTCTAATAAGATTTTTTCTGTAATTAATCGCGAATAATCACACCTAACATACATTTTTTATAATATATTTTTATATTGTAATAATTTCACATTTAATCTCCAAATTAATGTAGAAACAACATAAAGACAGTATATTTTAAATATTTGATCTAACAGGTGGAAATATACAGAAATTGAATAAAGTTATAAAACACTTCACAGACTAGTAAATATTAATGAAATATATTAAATAAATTAAATATAGATCCTTCCTTATTAAAGTTTAATTTAATAAATTTTTCTGCTAACAATATCCAACAGTGCATATACAGTGAAGATTTATGTCATTTTGTTACTTTTTCTAAAAATCATTTCCATTACAATATCATTCCCACCGAAGATATTATGTGATAGAAATGATATTCAGTGATATTCTTGATTTGTTTTGATTTAATTTTGTTACTTTTCCTATGCTTATATTTCATGTATATATTTAATTTATTTTTTTATTGTTCTTTTACCTGTCGGAGACCCAGACTTTCAATTTTAAACTATGAATAATTAATCAAAATTATTATTAATATTATTGTTATTGGTGTTGTTGGTGTATAATATTATTCTGTCCCAGTCTTTCAACTTTAAACTATGAATTATCAATTTAAAAAGTTATTATTATTATTATTATTATTATTATTATTGATATAGTATTGTGTATAATAATAACAACAATAATAATGATAATAATAACTACTTTTTAATGATAATTCATAGTTTAAAATTGAAGGTGTGGGTCTGGAACAGGGGTAAGAAACAATACAAAAATCTATACATAAAATACATGCAAAAGTAGTAAAATTAAATAATAATGGCTTGGAAAAACTGCCCGAGGTTGAAGAAACAGATTTTGTACGTGCCGCTCTTCATTATTTAATGAATGGAGGATTTTGGCATGCAGCTAAAGATCTTTGCCAACCAGTCTTGGAAGTGTTCTGCTCCAAAAGTGGACCGGCTTTGTCGATCAATTAGTTGTTAGTAGTGAATATTTCATTATCCGCAAGTTATATGCCCATTATAGATCATGTGTGCCAGAAAGGGTTTTTATTGCACCATAAACCTTTCAAAGCATAATGTGTTGGATCCCGCTTCCCTGTTTTTGAGAAATAATGGCTTTTCTTATAATTCAGAGCAACTACCATCACAGATGTCGATTTCTCTGTTGGACTAAAACTAAATGCAGGCCTGAAAAACGGCCTCTGCTGGGTGTGAAAGAAAAAAAATGTTTGCCATCTCTGTGTTCACTCAGTGTGGATATGCTATAAAGACAACATCTTTGTAATTTCTTAATCACAAGCAGCCTTGATGCAACATTGAATAATATCCAATGAGAGGCTGAATGTGATCAAATGTAGCGCAGCAAGAATTATGAACAACCCGGCAATTTATATGTGACCCGTGCTGGCAAAATGAGTCGCAATGAGCAAATTTTCAAAAAATGACTAAGCTACACCTGTTTGAAGTCGATAGAGAATTTTGAGAAAAATCGAGTTTTCTGAAAGTTTTCTGAAGGTTCCAGAACATAATCACCTAGCAACCATACCTTAAAATCCCTGGTTAACATTAATGAAACAGACAGCCTATATATCAAAAACTACTGTACCGCATGGATCTAAAATAATGTCACGCATGTTTTTTTCCCAACAGTTAACCAAACCTTCAACATAAGACATAGCAGATAATGTTTGCGTGAATACTCGCCAAGACAGATATTTTGAAATACTGTAATTCTGTGTATATGTGTATACCGGGATCACGCACTGTCTGAGGCGTCTGTGATATTGTTTTCATGGACAAAGGAAAGGTACTCCTCTCTGAAAACGTACAAATAACAATACTTTTAGATGTTTAATTGCTATTTGGAGCATTGGGTTCGCTTGACGAGGGCTTAATGAACAAATTTTTGTGAAAACCTCAAAATCGACCAAAATCGACATTTTTCACTTGTTTTGCCTGTAGCTTGAAATTATCCTGTGCGCATTCTGACTCATTTTGCCTGCACGGGTCACATATTGTGAACACTGTACAGCATCAGTTGTTCTGTTCTCACTCCGCTGATAAGCTCAGAACAAGAGATGGTTCCTGTCCGCTCTCTCTTCCTTTCTTTTGCACCATCACTGTTTTATTCTTTTGGAAAAGTAAAGCTAGTTTTGCTGCTATTCCTCTGAGTGCCATAGTAAACTCCTAAATAAAACATGTGCTGGTGCTGTGTGCTGCTCGGCTAACGTCAAACCCTTTCTTGTTCACTATCCATTTTTCATGGGCTCCAAGTTGAAAAAAATAAAAAAATATCACAGGTTGGGCTGTTTGCAGGGGTGCTGGGAGCCATTTGATGAGCATGACCTAAATGAAGGACTGAGCAACCAAATCTACACCTAAAACGGTCATGTGTTACTAATCAACATTGGTCAAGTTTCAAATTTATTTTTATTACACGAGTGGATATGTTGTGCTTGATGAATCTTGTCAAGCGTGGAATAACAGCCAGTTATGAATATTAAATGAGAGTAAAACTTGCCAACTCTTGGCTCCTCAAACTCAAATGATGTCACTTCCTCTTTGTTATGCACTTTTACAATTGGTCGACAGGTTCAAGTTGGTCACACTGATTCGCCGCATTGACCACCAGAAAGTTGCTTGGTTTGAAAGTGACTTCTGTGTGAGCTGTGCTTCATACATCACTACACTACAGTTTTTTGCCTGGTAAATTTCACAGAAATGTGACCACGCCTTTAGTTTAAGGATGATTTTACTGCTTCTCTCAGGCTGTTTGATTCAGACCACAGGGACAGAAGAGAGATGCTGACGAAAGCCAATTAGTGTGTGCTTTTACACTACGCACATCTCCCGCTCAAGATTTTCCTCAGAGCCACTGTACTGTTCTCACGAATGCCTTTGCTTATTTTCTACGTTATTTATGTTCTGTTATTTCTGCATGTTAAATGAATCAGTCTAATGGCTTAAAGACTGTTGTTAACATAGCTTGCTGTTGCATAACTAGTAATTTGTCGCTCGCTAGTGAAAACAGGGCTGAATACATGTTTTTGTGGAACAGGTCAATGGAAGGTACAGAATATATTTTTTCTCAGATCTGAGTAGAAAGCGTTGTAGACTAGCATTTAGTTTACGTGTTCCAGGCGCATTGCACTGTGGTGCTAGAATTGGAGAATTTGGTTTGAATCAGGTTTGAATCTGGACTGTATAATGTCCTAGTCACAAAGGTGCTGCCCTGTATTTGTTTTTCATTAAACATCTAGTTACCAGTGTTGTAGTCAAGACCGGTTCGTTTGAGTCAGGATCAAGAATGAGACTAGAAGAGGATCAAGTCCTAATCAAGACCGAAACCAAGTCAAGACAGAGTCCACATGCTCTCGAGACTATGGCTGCATCCGAAATCGCATATTTCCCTAATATATATATGTGGCAAGCAGTGAGGCGAGGGACCGTGAGAGCGGGCCGGTGACGAGCGATAATGAGCTCCAGCTGCGCGCCACACCGGTCTCGTCTCACGGAGGAGTGACGGGAGCATAAAAGGAGGAGCGACGACAGTGCAAGACGAGAGAGGACCAGGCCTGGATTTACGTTGTGTTTTTGTTTACGTTTTGTTTATTTGTTGATTAAAGTTGTTAAATGTTCGCCGGTTTCCCGCCTCCTTCTTCCTTATACACACGAACTTTGTTACAATATAGTAGGCGAAAAACAGTATGTGACAAAAGTAGTATCGAATTCCCAGTACTCATAAAAAAGAGTAGGCAAATCGTACCCGGATATGATGGACACTTTACTATCCCATGAGGCCACGGGAGAGAATTTATGAATGGAAGTGAAGCAACGCAACTGACGCTGAATGTAGCTAGTAGGTCGTAAGCTCTCCATAAAGTAATGTGTAGGCGCATAATATGACATTTATATGACATTTATTCCTTCAAAAACATGAGCAGAAGTTGTGTTGAAATGCTGTGAATTTCAGTTTATCCTGCATTCTAACTTCTTTTGCCTCACGTAACTAATGGTAAAAATAGTTTCCATTAAATACGATACTACTTAATCATAAACAACATAAGTGTTTTTATATGTAGGCTAATTAACATTATTTATTTAGCCTGGTGCACCTGGCCCTTGGTTTAGGCCTTCACTCAGACTGGAATGAGCTGGTCTTGACTACAACACTGCCCGTTTAATTCGGAAAATTAGGTAAGTAACATGGGTTGTCTTTTATAAATGCCTTCCATTTGAAGGTTTCACTGTGGCAGTGGTACAAAATATCAGAATAGACAGGAACGAGAAAGTGCTTGTGGACTGTACATATGTGAGCTGCACTGTATCTGCAGGCGCTCCCAGCAGTGAGATCTCGCTGTGAGTTTGCACTCAGTCTGAGCGCACTGTGTCCAGTTTACACTCATTAGCAACATTAGCAGCCTCCCCGCTGTGCCGCCCTGTGCTCTGTTCTCAATACGACAGCATTTACCCTAAACTACAGACATTGCAATCACACAAATGAGTATTATATACATGACTGGTTATTGTGATGATTACATGATTACGTCTTCCTGTGCTCTGTAAAACAACAGAAGGATGTACCACATGAACGACATTCGGTGTCAAGTCAAAAGGCATTTCATATGAAGGCAATGGTTTTCAAGCCTTTTTCTTGAGGCCACTGATGATTGTCTGACTGTGTTTAGGTAATGTATTATTAAAATGTAAGTGCAGTAGACATGGATGAAAGATCTGGTCTCATACTTTTTCAGCCTTGTTCTAGTATTGAATTTTTTTTCCTGGCTTTGAGATTTTTTTTTTAGGTCACATTTTCTGCACCACTTTGAAGAGCTGGGGTATGAATTATTTACTGGTGGAAAAAGGGCTTTGAACAAGGAAATACCATGATCAAGGGATCCTGTGATTATTGCCTTTCCAAAATAAATGTGCTTTAATTACACAAAATGGAATGTGTTTACTGTCATGTGATCTGTTATCCCTTTCTGGACACAGTGCTCGTAGGCACGTCAGTTACAGTCTTTTATGTGTGCTATTTATTTTGAGTACTTACATTGCTTTTTTTTTATTTAAAAAAATCTGGGGGGACTATATGCATAATAAATAAATAATTTAAATATATATATATTTATGATATATCATACTAAGTGGGATTTTTTTTGAAATTCGAAGTTTCCTGTGATGGGTTGGTTTAGGTTTATTGTTAAGTTCAGTTTTAGGGGACAGAATATACAGTTTGTACAGTATAAAAATCATTATGTCTATGGAATGTCCCTAAAAAATATGTATCTTTGTGAGGATGGATATATATATATATATATATATATATTCTTTCTCTTTCTGAATCATGCAGAGGAGATATTTAAATGACTAAGCTGGTGATGTAACATTGTAGACAGCACAAGGAGGAACATGTACAAGTCACAGCTCACTGTCTCCATGCTGTGAATCAAAAAGAGAGAGAGACAAATAGAGATAGAAAGAAAGTGTTTTGTTTTAAAGCAACTACATTAAGACTCTGGTGCAGTCTCCAGTGCACCAGCAAGATACAATTAATTTCACACTGCTGTGCAAATTAGGGACTCTTTAAGTATCCTCTGAGCATACTTTCAGTGCTTTATTAGTTCCTCTTCTTAAAAAAGAAACAGAGAAATGTTTTCATTACAAATCAATCACTTTAGCTCTGTTCCAAAACCTAGTGAGCTGCCTAATCATCGTAGACAGCATCCTAACAGTCATGGAACCTCTTATGTGAACGATTTGGAACACTCTACATTAGCTTTGTGCGAAAGACTTCATTCACTGTTGATTTTAGTAGAATTTGATTTTAGCATTTTGCTAAGCTAACATCACAGTACATGCATATAAAACAACTTTTTGGCAATATGCTACTCATTTTTATTGCACTGAATAATTTTTTGAATACTTTTTGGTTCTGAATGTGATAAGTGCAAATCAAATATTCTTTTACCTCATCTGCTATCATTGAATATTTTTTTCTGGGACTGCCTTCTCCGCTAATTATACAAGTGATGCAGCCTTAACATTTGACTAAAATGTATGATCCATATTTATACTTTAATGCCTCAAAGTCACCATGAAATCAAAATTGACAATATTTGTTTTAATGGAATATTGCAGTAATTATTATAAATTATTTATCCGTGCACATCCCAATTTTTTTCCATTTAGGTATTCTCTTTAATCAAAATAACTTCCCTTCCCTCTTGCAGCGACATCTTTTCTCTTCTCTGATGATGTGTTTACTGGCATGAGGGCGGGACAACCTGTTAATCACATGAGATCAACCAATAGCAAACCCTAACCATCCAATCAATTTCCGATGGACAAAATCAAGTCCCGCCCTACATTTGTTCTTGTTCGAGAAGCCGTTTTACTCAGATATACGTAACAATAGGGAAGAAAAGACTATTGCAACTTCCATTTCATAACAACTTGTCTGTTCAAAATGTCTGTAGGAAGCAAACAATGTTGCACTAGAGTAAATTTTATCTTGCCATCATGCACAGGAAGTCAACTCTTTTTTTCGTACATATTAGTGTGCTGCTCCAGATAGCAGAGATGATTTTGCAACAATTATACACCACATTGTCTTGCAGCAAACAGATCCATTTTCACACCCTGTGGCTACTGGGCTACTGTGTCAGTAGATCTTTGAGCCTGAGCCTGTTACAGTGCTGGATGTGTTTGTGAAAAGGGCCCCACATGGGTTTGGGCATATGACAATGTGTTGACTCATGTCTGCTGGGGAAACAGCGACCTGTGGTCATTGGAATGCATTGGCCTCATTCACGCTGCGGGTACTGGTGTCATCATTCACCTCTGAATGCCAGCTCCACGCAGTGCCAGGGCCACCATCTGATGCAAGATTGGAGTTTGAAGGTCAAAAGCTTCACCAAATTCAGTTTCACATCCTACAGGGAGTTTGAGGATGTTTCTAAAACTGAGCATTTTAAGCATTGATTTTGACAGAAAATAATCTTGAAGTATGAACATTTTAAAATAATAAAGGCGCATCAGACTTTGGAGGTGTTGAAAGGGCAACAGTGTAATGTGATCTCATTAGTGTTCATGGATATGTACAGTACATTTAACTAAATTTAAATACTGTGAAATACAAAATCAACATATGCACGTCTTCTATGTACAGTATGTGTGCATGTAGAAGGGTTTGTAACATCAGTTCAAGTTAAATATAATAATTATTTATTTATTTAATGCACTTAATGCCTAATGTAGTTAATTTATTAAATTCTGACAAATCAGTGTCTGCATTGTTTCACTTGTAGGTCTTATTTATACTGGAGTTTATATACTTTATAATTATTACATGTACTGTTTAACAATAAAAATCAGTAATATAGTTATATTTTTATAATTTAAAGTAACTGTTTTCTATTTTAATATATTTTAAAACATAATTTATTCCTGTGATGGCAAAGCTGAATTTTCAGCATCATTACTCTAGTCTTCAGTGTCACATGATCCTTCAGAAAATCATTCTAATCAGATTTTTTTTTTCAAGATTCTTTGATGAATAGAGAATTCAAAAGAACAGCATTTATTTTAAATAGAATTGTATGTAACAATGAAAGTATTTAATGTCACTTTTTAATCAATTTAATGCATCCTTGCTGAATAAAAAAAATTTATTCCTTTCAAAAAATAAAAAATCTTCCTGACCCAAAACTTTTGAACAGTAGTTTATGTACAGTAAAGATATAGTATAGATTCTTCAACCTATTTCATTGGCTAAGACAACTTTTTATGGGTAATCTCTGCCTGATTACAAATGATAGAAAATTGTTGTGCAAATTACATATACCTGAATCTAAAAACAATTACTTTTCCTTTGTTTTTCAACAAAGGTCTTTGGTTAGCAACCTAACAGTGTTAAAAATAGCACTTTTGATGACCTAAAACCATAATGTGGTATATTTTTCCATTAGGGGCTTTCGCACCGGGTAGTTCTAGGAACTTAGTTATAGGAACTAGCCACCAGGCTGGTTCCCTGAGAGCTTAAAGTTCCCCTAGGGCCATTTTCCTGGTTGCATTCACACCACCAGTAGGAAGTCTGTAGAGACATAAGCTGCGTTTGTTGTTGTGACTTTTATTTTGACGGCGCTTAGAACGCCAGAGCCTGAGCACACAGCTCTCATATTCTCCATCTTCATTAATTTATGATCTGTTTAACAGTCCTGTCTAATACGTTATCAGACAGAACTGTTATACAAAGAAAGTAGACAGTATATGGAAAAAGTATTAGCGTTTGCCGTGTAGTTGAAGCCCAATGTCGCTAGCTGAGCAGAAATACTTAATCATGTTTCGCTTGGTCCCCTCAAAGTTGCGTTGGATTTTCTCTTTAGCGTAAAGGTTGAGAGGTCCATATATCACTGTTTTCCATGTTCGTAGAGTTTGTTTCTGGAGTAAATATATAGGCTATAATCTGTGTGTATAGATGGCTTTAAAAAAAATGGCGGGTGCTGGAGTTTCGCATGCGTTCGGCCAATCAGTGTACACTTATGTCATTGGTAGTTCCTATTGTGCTGGGTTAGACCCTACTCTGAAGTAGGAGCTAAATTAGTTCACCCAAAAGAAGTTCCTAGAACAAAATTCGTTCCTGCTGTGTGAACACGCCAAAATCCAGGTACTTCCAACAGTAGTTCTAGGAACTATGAAAAGGTTCCTTCAGTGCGAAAGCCCTTATTTAAGAAGGGGACAGGATCTTGCATGACACTGGCAATTCCAGCCAGTTTTTAGAAAGAGCACAAATGATAGTAACACTTTATTTCAGTGGTCCACTTTACTTCACTGGTCTACTACATGTCAACTAACTCTCATTAGAGTATTAATAGACTGTAGACTGTGAGTAGACTGTTACATTTTGGGTTAGCTGTTAGGGTTCAGGTTAGTAGAATAAGTTGATGTACTTGCAAAGTTACTTATAGTCAGAAGAATCTGTTGGGGGAGCATCAAAATAAAGTGTTAGCAGATATTAACCAGACAGTTTAACAATGTTCTAATGAGAGTTAGTAGACAAAGTTACTTGTAGTTAGAATGTCTAAAGTGGACCATCAAAATAAAGTGTAACCCAGACATACAAACATTTGTGTGTCTCTGATTTTGTACTTACTACTGCAGATGGGTTTATTCTTTAGAAACCGTGCATACTTTGATACTGTACGTACATATATAGAATAATTACAAATGCTAAAAAGCTAGAAAGTGCACACCCAGAGAACTGCCAAGGCAGATTTTTCCTGCTAAATATACATAGATCTATCCTCTGATGCAGAGCGACACAGCAATGATGACCACAGTATACTGGCAATTACTAATGACTTTCAGCCCCCACACTCAACAGACTAATTCTAGATCATTCTTTTCTTTCCTTGACTACCCATTAGACTCACTCTAGAGAGGAGATTGAAGGAATGGACTCTTGGGAAAACAGGCAAACGGCTTGATTGCAATAAAAAAAAAAACCTCTTTAAACTCTCATACAAAAAACATCTCTGAGAACTTGAGGAAAACAAGCTGAGATTTAGTGAAGGGATGGACTTCAAAGTGCAGATCCATTACAATCCATTAAAAAAGTGCTTTTGCTGGATCGAAACCGAGGATCAATAAAAGCCAGTTAAATGTCTGACACAGCTCACTAATATCTGTAACATAAACTCCTATTCAGAGGAAGAGCGAGAGTGAGAAAAGACAAAATTGTATTATAATGGTAGAGTCCACTCCACACCCTGAACACACACAACACCGCCCACCTCTCAGCCATCATGCTGTATCTGAATGTAAAACACACACGCGTTCACAATTATCATGCTGGATTTTCACGGCATAGCATCCGAGGCTAATACCTGCATGCTTTCCGCCTTTTCCCCCCGAGGGAATCAGAGTTGGAAATGCTGTGATGGGTTATTATCAGACGGAATTCACACTGTAAGACCTTGAATGGCCCTATTTTCTCTTAATTTCATTGCCATTCTTTTCTTTTTCTGGTTGTTGGAGTCTGAGCAGATTTATTCTGCTTCTGAATGTGGTTCAAAGCCATAAACAGTGAATGCAGTTCTCAGCTATGCAAACTACTGCATTTGTACTTTAATATTCTGTGCATGTATTGCATTGATGCTTTATGGGCCAAGAAAGTTTCAAATAAACAGTGTTCAGTGAACAGTACATGGAGAAAGAGAAACATTACACGATATCTAATTTTTGACAAAAAGATGCAATGTCATTACATATTGTTGTGTGTAGTTTACAGCTGTCTTAATGGTCCATTTAGACTATGTTTGAAGACTATTTAATGGACAATTTAGCCCACCTCTCTGCTGTGTCACTCAGGCTAATGATATACGTTTAGATCTTTATATGCTGCACATTTGCACTTCAGTCGACAGCATGTGGAAATGTTATCATCCTTAACTGTCACAGGCAAATGTTTTGCCTGGAATGACAAATTTACCACAGTGCATATGAAATCTTATTTGAGAGGGCAGAACACTTGGGCCCGTCTTGACTCTGTGAAGTGCATCTGGGGTAACAGTCTGAAAAAAATAGACTCAAAAACAGTGTTTCATTGAATTGTCATGCATTTACGTAAGCAGTTTTTGCTTGATTTATTTTGCCTGTAAGTGTTCAGAAGGTTTCTATTGTCTGGCTATCAGGTAAATTCAAAAGTCATAATGGTTGATAAACATTTATCAAGCAAAAAGAAGATTCTGCAAAGTAAGCTTACATCCTTGCATGATATTTCATATTTTCAATGGTGTAATGGAGTGTACATTTTGTTCTTGTAGGAATTATCAGGTTAGAATCACAAATGAGATCTTTTTAACTCTTTCCACGCCAGAGTATTGTTTTTTAAAGTTGCCATGCAGCACCATTATTTTTGATTTTTGATATTATGGCCCCCAGAATATTTTGTTATATGAAAATGTAAACAGTTGAATATATCAAAAGAAAAAACTGAGCAAAAAATCATTTTTATTCTAGCTTCATTCATTCTTTTTTATCAACACTTTAATGTGGGTACACTTAAGCAAAAATTGCGTTTTTGTCAAAGACTATGCCTGGATTGTATTCAGAATAATGACCAAAACATAGATGGAGTAGGTCGAGTCCATCAACATGCCCGAAAGCTTGCACCGTCCTATAACTCATCCTGGGCCGAGATTTTATTCAGTAACATTAGGCTTTTTTTTTTTTTTAAGTTAAATGTTTGATGAGCACATTATTTCACATATGCATCTGCTTACATATGCTATCACTTTTTTTTCCCTGTGTTTTGATCCGGATATTATGTGTAAAAGATCCCCCTACTATATAGCAGTGAAAACATGGAAAGCTGGAAAATTCCATCAATGGCAGGAAAAGATTTAATGAGAAAATGTGACTGTACCAGAAGGCATGTGACTCTCTCAATCATCTGCCGCTTATTTACACTTAAGTCTCAAGAAAACAAAAAAGCACTATGCCAAGAAAACACCAACTGTCAAAAAGAATTTAGATGAATTGCTGGAGCAGAACTTAATGCTGTTGAAGGTATCACTATTCCACTGCTGTCCCACAGGAAAAGTGCTCAGGAAAGCAGTGTGACTAGAGAGAACACACAAGTGTCTCATATTACAGTGTCTAAAATTAGATCAAATGTGCCAATTCTAGTACACCAACAGCATGATTACACAGCTGTGTCAGTCCATGCGGTTTTAGCAGCCGTGATTGTGTTCACAGCAGCTGTCACTCTTGTAGTGTTGACATAGTTGATGAAGATGAGATCTGATGGGAAGAGTCAGAAGAGGCGACCCTCTTGTGGTCAACACGAAATCAAAATGGACTCCGTTTACCTCATTACATGCTCGTGATTTTATTGTGATCGTCTTTATAATTGTGCATTAAAAAATCGCTCTGAAACAATATCCTGTTTCATTTTGAAATCATATTACGTAAGTAAAATTGCAAACACCATGTTGATTTTAAAGGAGTCATGAACTGCATTGTTTAATTGTTTTATAATGTTTCCTGGGGTGCACTTATAATGTTAGTATGATTTACATCAATAATTTAGAAATAATAGGCATTTTTCCTACCATGATTTTAGCCCTCTGTTTGAAGGGGCGTGTCTGCTGTGAGACTTCAGTGTAAACACCCACAGCTGTGATTGGCTAACATCTTTGCATATGAAATAAGTATTACATGTGTAACTCTCTTAAAAACCTTTAGCACATTTGTACTATTACAGCTCTCAAGATTATCTAATCATGAAAAGTGTTGATTATAGCATTATTTTTAGCATTGTATTTAGATCGTGGCATGAAAGGTTGCAGTGTTAAGCATTGTAGCCGATCACAGACATGTTCAGCGCTTGAATGCAGGGATCTCGTCATTGCACCTCGATTTTGAACGCTCAACTAAAACATTTACAGTATTGAAAGTAAATAACCACATTCCTAGCATTAGGATCCTTTGGAAGGTAATTTTTATTTTTACTTCAGTGATCCATTATCGCTCTTCTCTCCTCATCATCTCACTAACATGCTAGTGGGCGGGGCCAAAGTTGCAATGATGAAGTAGGCGTTGATCTTGCACATTCCACAATGAGTCGTTCTCTGGGCTTGGTTTCAATAAAAGCTGTTTTGGACTGACAGGATATTCTTATAGTATGATGACCTCTTATATGTCAAAATCTCAACATTTCTCAATTCATGAAGTCTTTAACAACATAATACAATCACAGGTATGAATCAAAGTTTTAGTTTGATTTTCAGGGAATGAAAGAACTGATAAAAATGTATACCATGAATGCACTATAAAGCATTTGCCAAATGCATACATTTGAATGAAATCTCTGACTTTTGGTTGCAACTGTGCTATTTTAGTATTATTTATATACTAGTATTTATTTTGAAATAAAGTATTTTATTTTAGCTTTATTTCAATTAACAAAAATAATAGTTTTAGCTTTAATTAACAATAACAACAGTGGATTGCAAAGGTTTGTATCTTAAGCTAAAGTTACTGTTTGCCCCATCTCATTTGTTGTCTTTTTACATGTAATTTCTGGATTAAGACATTCAAAGCAATGAAAACAACATTCAAACAAGACATGATTAGCAAAAATTGTAAGCTACAGTTTTGTAATTTCTCTGTGCACTTTGTGTTTTCTGCAGCAGCGATTCACCAACTCCTCCCTTATCTGTTTGCCTTATTAGCGCTAATATGTTGCTACACTTTGTTAAACAGAAAATTACAGCAAATGTACCATGGTGGTTCAGGAAGATAATGTAGTGTGTGCCGAGACTTTAGATAAGATAAGTGTTCCCACAGATATTACGCATTATCATATTGAAATGTACTTTTTGAGATTTGTAGTGTGGCACAAGCATGTTCCATCATGCCACGGGCTCCATGAGAAGTGCATATGGTGTGGACGATGTCATGGGCACGTTTATTTTTCATGTTTGAAAACGCACTCCCCTGAGTCACACAAGGATAGTCTACTGCCAGATGTACAATCAGAAGTTCCCTGGTTTTATCTGCATGATAGATATGTGGATTGAGAGTTCCAGAAAAACTACACAAGTGGCCTCTTAAATGCAGTTTAAATATAAACAGGGAGATGCAAGGATGGTGCAGTCATGTTTTAAATTTTAATCAAGACCTTTTAGCAGGATGAAGCAAGTGAATCTAGTTCCAGAAAATGGCCTTGGAGACAAAAGAAAAGCGGCTCATTACAGAACTGGCTGCTGCATCATCCCAAACCACATGCGTACACGTAAGCATGCACATGCATGCACAAATGCGCATCCCTGACCCGACGGCTGGTGGAAAGTGGGGCGGGATGTTCCAGGGAAGAGGTTTCTCTGTTCACCTCGGCCCCCTTGAAAGAGTGCGTCCTCTCTGGTCCCAAATCTAAGCACTCAAACCACTATATACTTAAAATAGTCAGAAGAGAAGTATACATTTTAGGGCAGGAAACGGAAAAGCTTTTCCATGCTATACCTTGCTAGACAATTGTGTCTATTTCTGTGCACAGTAAAGTGCTCTAGACAGGTAGGTGCTGCACACTTTGCATTCAGTTCTGGATGAGAGTTTTTAACTGTCCCGACAGGATGTAATGGTATAGCTAGAATACTTTAAACTTCATTGTCTCAGAATGTTTTGATATTAATAATTGTAAAATTGCACAATTGTAAAGCTAAAAGAGGCCTTCAACATCAAATTCACACATAAACACAGTGTTGTGCCAGGGCTGTGGCCTAGCAGTTAGCACATTTGGTGCTCATGTGGGAATTGCAGGTTTTTTTCCTCTTTTCTCTCTCTCTTATAATATATTTTTGTACTGTCTCTGTTAATAAAAAGTGGCAAAAAACAGCAAAATTGCATGTATGTAGGTAAAATAGCTAATCTCACTATACTGGATGACTAATTGACCATCGTGACCTTGACTATCAACATCATGAACATTGTTACATCGACGTTCATGTACTGTAAATAGTAGTCAGGGAATGCTTAAGGATAAGCCTGGAATTATAGATATATTGATTGGTCATTGTTTTAGAACAATTAAAAGATTTAATATCTCACAGTTTTTTTTCATGGATTTCTGCTGACACAATCTGCTATCGCATTGGCCAGGTCTCTAGGAGAAATCATTACACAATGTTATGGTCCTGTATAATAGCCCCGTGGGTGTGTCTGGGGGAAAAAACAAACAAACAGAAAGAACTGCTGTGAAGAAGTATGTTTTTGTCTTTTTCTCTCTGTTGAAGCTGAAAGTGGTACTTGCTGAATTATAATTCTGAAAGCCTCTTTAGATTAAATAAATCATAAGATCACATGCCTGATATCCACTGAGTGGCTCCAGTCACGGTTATTCATGCAGTTGTCAGAGCAGTTCATTGCATTTATATCACTGTCTCTTAAATGGCCAGATAGACCTTTCAACATGAAGTCAATGCTGTGTTTTTGTACAGATATGTTTTCCTGATAATCTTTAGGAAACAGGCAGCTTTTAAGCTACATGTCGTAAACAATTTGTACTTTTTCTAGTAATATACAATGGCCCCAAAAAGTACCTGAACACTTAAATCACGATTAAAACGTATAAATATTATCATAGTTAAGTTAATATGACCTACATTTTAGATACAGTAGTGCTTTTGCCCGATTTCGTTGACGAAAATAGTTCCAAACTAAGCCACAGCAGAAACGTTAGTATCTTCTAGGAACAAACAGCAGTGTTTTGTTATTGAATGAATGAGCCATTTTGAACTAATTGGTCTAATGAATGATTCAAAATTTCTTGCTTTGTTCCTGAATAAATCAGTGACTCATTAAGACATTGGCTTATGCTGCCTTCACGTTCTATCGGAAATGTCCATACTTCATACATCTTAAGTTGTGAATACGAGCTCATCACACTCATACGACACTCCGCTTTTGTGCCACTTTTGCAGTGGATTTTGGATTTTAATTTTTGTTGGTAACCGCTATACTGTATAGTGTCTTATTATTCTAATTGAATTTATTTATTAAATGTAAGAATTTGATATACACAAGATTATGCATACATTTAATAAAGTTAAACTGAAGAAAAGAGGTAAAATGCTCCTAGGATTCAATTTAAGGGGAAAAGTATCAGCTCTTAATGGAAGTTAATGGAAGTTAATGACTGTTACTATTGTTTTAGCTTTTAAAGCTAACAAACTAGTTTTTCTTAAATTCTTTAAAGTAAATTAAGTTTTTTTAAATGCAAAGTGTATTTTCTATCCCAAATACTTTTGGGAGCACTGTATATTACAAAATATTTTTTTTTAGAAAGGGCTAAAATCCACATTCACATTGATGTTCGTCTCACAGCCTGTTAATTTACATTCATATGAATGTCTGCTCGCATTTATTTCTCCACTTTACCGCTGAAGATGTCGAGTTGCTTCAGGTCCATTATATCCTGTCACACATCCGCCCAGCATGCATGTGGGAGAGAGCAGCAATTTGATTGGCTGCGTTACCTGATATTTGCTGTTTGATAGGTTAGCAGTGGCAGGTCATGGCTTCCTGCGGTGGATCCTGTGCATTTTTAAAGAGACCCACTGATTTACCAGCAAGACTTCCTTTTCTTTCTGTCGGGAAATGCACACAAACAGGCAGCCTGACCTTTAGCAGCAATAAACACAATTAAAAATGAATAAGAAGATAATTGAAAGTAACCCACACTTTACTTGAAAGATTAAAACCTGAGCCAACAAACCCGAGTTGAAAACTCGCAAGAAAGCTGTTGACATTTCCTTTAGCGTCTCATTTAAAGATCACAATACAAATGTCCCAGATATGATGAAGTCAGTAGCGCTACCCTTTAAGCCCTATTTAATTAGCGTTTCTGTATCCCTGCTACAGCAGATAAAACTTGTTGAAAAGAACTTCCTGAGACTCTCCATCCTTGCACAGTAATCCACACCTTCCCATTACTCTGCCGGAGTGAAGTATTTATTTTTGCGATCGACTGCTCTGTATGAATTTCCCTCCATACAAACACACCCCTCCCTCCACGTCCCATTAATCAGAGTGACTGAGCGCCAGTGCTATTTGAGGCTAATGCAATGCGGACACTCGGGCCCGTCTCTCAGCTCCTTTGGTCTGTCCACCATCCCCGTTGTCTCCTTCCTTCTCCATGCCGCCTCTGGTTAAATTGCAAGGATGAGTAGCCAGAAGGGCGGACTGAATAATGCAGTCTGTGGCAGTTGCTGCATAAGCAGAAACCATTAGCTTCCCTTCTGCATTCCCTCACGTTGCTGATTCAAAAACAATTAGCTCCAGGATTCCAGTTTCTCCACGTGTATCAGCAGAGCCCGCGGCCATCGATTGCGTCATGGGCACTCAGGTGCTTTATTAATTACCACGTCTGTGCGACTGCTCTTTCTGTACACTGGCGGTGAGGAAAAATAAAAGGGAAACAGATTAAAAGTAAACAGAACGCAATGTAGTCTTTCTATTAAACATTTATCTCGTCTGTACACACCGCATTTGGCAGCTCTCTTTGGCCTCAACGGTCAGTGGTTTGATATAGTGCATGTCAGAATAAAGCCTGACCTCTTCAGCTCTCTTGGGTTTTGCCAAAGCTTCTCATCTTATCACACACCCTTTGCAGAGACTGCACTTTATCCGCTAACACCTCAGACGGCATGCTCAATGGTGCAACTAAGGGTCAACTTCAAGGGCCCCTGGATGGCTATTTCATTTTAATGACAAGATGTTTGGCTATGTTCAGGGCCAACACGCCATGCCAATGTTCAGAATGAGTTTTTCAGTGGTTGATGGGTCAATAACAAAGTGTCCAAAATAAGGTAAAAGGAAACATCTTTAAAAGTCTAGTTTAAAACACATGTGCCACCATGTTGTTGTTGTTGTTGTTTTTAACAATTTTTAAGCAAAACTAAATGAAAATACCATAAAATAAAAGAAACACGTATATAATAATAATAATAATAGTCAATAATATATCATAATAAAATATATAATAAAATAAGGTAAAAAGTTTGTTTCTTAAAAAAATATTAAAAGGATTTTTAACTAAACAATCAAAACCATATTCATCAAATAAGGGGTCTATTCAACACTATGTATGAATTAAATTGGTCATGTATTTTTTAATAAAATAATAGATCCAGACAAAATTAGGAAACAATGTCATTGACCCTTACTCTGAAATTGTTAGTAATGTTCCTGCCAATACTGAATATGTGATAGCTACATTTATTGTTGGGAAACAATATGGGTCATTAACACTTACTGTTTAGCACTTTGGACTTATTGCGAAATAAATTATTACATTACAGCATAATAAATATACATGTGTTTGATGCTGGCAGACCCAAATGCCAATTTCACACAGTGTAGACACGAAGGCTGAAATACATTAAGCTCTCTTAATTTGATGTACAGGGTCGACTCTTGTGCAGTTAATCTAATAATCTTTTAATCACTTTCCCTCTATATACAAGCGTCTCTGGAGGGGTAAAGAAAAACGCAACCCATTCAGACCTCACGCCGTTCACGTGACGGCCGATTTCTCAGCATGGACACACCTCTGACCTAGGCCATGTCCTGCTCCAGAAGAGTGATGGGATTTTAAATATTTACATCATCTCTGGGAACTTGAGAGAGCCTGCCCCCTAAGGTCTGGGCGAATTAAAAAAGCAGCTCAAAGTCCACTGCCGCTTTGAAGCTTGAATACTGTAGTAAAGACTCCTTTGTTCAGATTTCTGATACTATCTGAGGCCCTTCTGTGAAAAAAGAAACTAACTGGAGGGAAGGTAAAGCCTAAAGTATTCTTTGGCCGTCCAAGTTCAGCGACAGTCTGCGGCCTGTCTGCGTGATGTAATTTTCATCATCAGGAGGGTCCAAGCCCATTTTTTTTGTGTCCGTGCAGATGGTGCAGAGACAGAAGAGTCTTTTAGGTGGCAATACGCCCAGTGGTGATGTACTGTGCACTAGTCTAAAAAGAGTGCGAAAAGAGTGATACAAAATAATAAACTATTTTTGTTGATGTTGAATTGTGTCTCACTGATATGAATGTGGATTTCAGTTGATTTGAATTGTATTCAAATTGGAACAGCATTTCTTCATCCTGCTACCCCAATTCAAATTCAGGAATTCAAAAGGCATTCTTAATTCAGTTCTGAATGGCGCACAACCCCATAGCGCATGTTGCCGGCCTTTGATATGTACCGTTGGAGGGAAAATTGAGAAGTCATTATTAACTGAGCAGACTTGGGTTAATTAATTTCTATTCTCTTTTCTTCATTCAACTCTGCTCCTTGTTCTGAGGCAAACAATCCCTTCATATTGCTTTATTATGACCGTGCCATACCCCTGTGAGAGGAAGTGATGTTTATAGATGACTGTTCATGCCCACCATGCCCTGAGAGCAAATATGAAGGGAGGTGGGGGAACGGACAATTGATGAGGGATGGAAAGAAGATTATCTGTGGAGTGATTAGGGTTTAAATGATAGTTACCGTGCAGCTGGAAACCTCAAACTTATATCACAGCTAGAGGACACTCTCACAGGCTCTGAATCCACAGAGCAAAAACCATTGTATTTAATGTCCTTTAATTCCAGACTGTCTAAAACAAACAGGCTGTTACAGACAGATGTGCGCTGGAGTGGGAGCCTGATGGCACGTCTCACATTGAGAGTCCTTGGCGCCAGTGTGCCACAGATGAGCTCCGATATCCTGATAGGACAACAGGATCCATTGGCAGCCTGGTCACGTCAGCGGCGAAGCAGGCTAACACAACGTAATCACGGACCGCCGATGAGCCCCACGGATAAGGAAGTGCAGGTGTCTGCCTCAGCTGGGCTGGGTGTTGGCCTCCAAGATATGCCATCTCTCGGAGCACACTTCACCCCCCACCATTTCCCCTTGAAAAACACACACAAGAGTGCTTGTGTCCACTCTCAGCCCATCATCTTAACCACATCACCCGCTTCAATCTGGTGCCTAGAGAACGCCGGGAATTGGCCTAATTTTTGAAGGGCACAAAAGAGGAAAAGTGCGGAATCTGGATGTAAAATCCACAAGTACTAGTTGAGACAGATGGTAACACTTTACAATAAGGTCCCATTAGTTAACTTTAGTTAAGGCATTAAAGGGATAGTTTGCCCAACAATTTTAATTCTGTCATCATTTACTCACCCTCAAGTTGTTCTTGTATGAGTTTCCGGTAGCCATTGACTTCCATAGTATGAAAAAAAATACTATGGAAGTATTTTGTTCAGAAAGTAAGGCTAGAATTAAAGAAAACAAATTTTAGACAGTTAGACAGTAACTATTTATCATGCACTTTGATCTTTTGGAACTTTGCAGACCTTCTACATTCACAAACATCTACGTAACACACTGCATAAAAGGTAATATTCAAAAAAGCATAATAGGGGCACTTTAAATAATACTCATACAACTTAATTTAACTTCAGTTTAACTCCATTAAATAATATAAATATATATATATACTGTATATATAATAAATGATAAATGCAAACCGCTGAGGATCAAAACGTCCCATACAGCTTGGAGTCTTTTCCAAATGATTTTCAACTCGTCTTTTGTCGCCGCACACTGTTGCTCGTGCCGATTGTGTCTGCCACGGGGCTAAACTTTCATGCCATGCAGAATCACAGAAAACATTCTTTTTCTTCTTCTGAAGAAAGCGAGACTATTTCGAGAATGTGTCTGGGCTTGGGGGAACATTGGTTTCTCAGGTTGACAGGCAGAGTCATTTCCCTGGTGAGGAGATATTTCAAGAAGCTTGGCACACCGCGGTGTCTTCAGATGGCAGGCTGAGGCTCTGTTGAATAGGGAGCTGTTGAAGCAACTGGGCCATAAGCTCTGGAGACAGAATGGGGGTTGTAGTCCTAATGAAGTCTGTCTTTTACTGACATGCTCTTTGCACAGTGGTATTTCCTTTGTCAATTGTGGTTTTCCCCTCATTGTGACCTTAAAAGAGGACATTCCATTGTTATGTAGCAAAGATACTCTGACATCAACAGACTCTCACAGTACATGAGTTAGGGCTGTACAATTGGCAAAATTGTAATAATATAAATATTAAAAAAGTGATAAAATAATAAATATATGTGTATAGTCTATGTTTGTCTGTGTTTGTGCATTCTAGACTGTGCTAGTGTTTTTTAAATTAATATTTCTGCAAGTTACATCGATATATCAGTAGGTGGCGATAAGTGATTGGTTTTATGAGTGAGTCATTTTTTCAGTCCTTTAAAAACCTGATTCATCAAAAAAAAATTGTTTGAAGAGCACTTGAAACGACCCTCTACAATCCTTGTAATATGATGGGGGGAGGGGGGTAGTGTTCTAATTCAAAGCAGTAAGTACATAGTTTAAAGTAGCGTGTACAATGGTACTGCTTAGAAAGTTTGAGTTAATTATCCTGTATAGTTACTGGTTTGGTGTCATTGTGCGTGTGTGTTGTCTTAAGAAAATAAAGTGATTACATTTTTTTTTTTTTTTTAAACCCTGATTCATTCAATGAGTGACTGGCTGCATCCAAAATTGCATACTCTCTTGAGTAGGTACTTATTTTGAATGAGTAATTACTTCACTAAAAAGTGCATTGCATATAGTATGAATGTGTGTAGTATGAATGTAATCTGGACTTACTACAATTCACCATGTTGTCATTTATCATGTGACCTACCAGCATCAGTTGCATCGCTTCACTGCCATTCACAAATCCTCTCCCGTGGCCTCATTATGGCCTCATTACACAGAAAAGCGCTGTATAAATGTAACAAATACTTTTTGCCTCCTCTTATGCGAGTACTGTAAATTTGGACATACTACACTTGTCACATACTGCTTTTTGCTTACTATATAATATAGGGAAGTGTTCCATTTTGGATGCAGCCACTGAATCATTCATTCATCAGATTAATTGAAAAACGCTGATTTATCTATGAACTGATTGATTTTACAAGTGAGTCAATGAATATTATTGAAAGCTATTTTGCTTTGGCAGAGCAAAAATGGAGAAAGTAACAAGCAATATTGTGTCCAAAATGTCAGTTACTCAATTTTAAGTTCTTATTAATTCAACTGCTGTAATTCAAGTGTAGTATTGCTTACATATGTAGGCTCTGTGTTTATATGTGTGTGTGTGTGTGTGTATATACACTCACCTAAAGGATTATTAGGAACACCTGTTCAATTTCTCATTAATGCAATTATCTAATCAACCAATTACATGGCAGTTGCTTCAATGCATTTAGGGGTGTGGTCCTGGTCAAGACAATCTCCTGAACTCCAAACTGAATGTCAGAATGGGAAAGAAAGGTGATTTTAAGCAATTTTGAGCGTGGCATGGTTGTTGGTGCCAGACGGGCCGGTCTGAGTATTTCACAATCTCCTCAGTTACTGGGATTTTCACGCACAACCATTTCTAGAGTTTACAAAGAATGGTGTGAAAAGGGAAAAACATCCAGTATGCGGCAGTCCTGTGGGCGAAAATGCCTTGTTGATGCTAGAGGTCAGAGGAGAATGGGCCGACTGATTCAAGCTGATAGAAGAGCAACTTTGACTGAAATAACCACTCGTTACAACCGAGGTATGCAGCAAAGCATTTGTGAAGCCACAACACGCACAACCTTGAGGCGGATGGGCTACAACAGCAGAAGACCCCACCGGGTACCACTCATCTCCACTACAAATAGGAAAAAGGGGCTACAATTTGCACGAGCTCACCAAAATTGGACAGTTGAAGACTGGAAAAATGTTGCCTGGTCTGATGAGTCTCGATTTCTGTTGAGACATTCAGATGGTAGAGTCAGAATTTGGCGTAAACAGAATGAGAACATGGATCCATCATGCCTTGTTAACACTGTGCAGGCTGGTGGTGGTGGTGTAATGGTGTGGGGGATGTTTTCTTGGCACACTTTAGGCCCCTTAGTGCCAATTGGGCATCGTTTAAATGCCACGGCCTACCTGAGCATTGTTTCTGACCATGTCCATCCCTTTATGACCACCATGTACCCATCCTCTGATGGCTACTTCCAGCAGGATAATGCACCATGTCACAAAGCTCGAATCATTTCAAATTGGTTTCTTGAACATGACAATGAGTTCACTGTACTAAAATGGCGTATATATATATGAGTGTATAGATATATATATATATATGTGCTAAATGCATTGAAGCAACTGCCATGTGATTGGTTGATTAGATAATTGCATTAATGAGAAATTGAACAGGTGTTCCTAATAATCCTTTAGGTGTATATATAATATACACACACATGCATGCATGTTAAACAGCTATTCTATCGCATTCCATTCAAAACAATTCCTATCAAGCGATATTTCAGCTAAATGATCATCAGCAGGAGTCCCATTGGTTTGAAAAGTGATGTGTAGAGGTTATGTTTCTCATTAATAAGGGAATGAAGTTTAGACTTCATTGACCATCACCTGCTCTATTTTAGTGTTTCATCACTCAGTGTGGTGTACAGGAGAAACTCGCCTACTGAGAGAAAGAATTAAAGAGAGTGAAAATGCACCTAACTTGGAAAGACAGATACGCTAGAGAACATGCAGAAGTAGTTAGACTATTGCCTAAATACAATAGCTAGTCCAACTAGAATAGACCATTCAATCCTCTTTGCAATGTAAGCTTGTACTGCTGCTCTCAAGATGGGTCCCACTGCCTTAGGGGATGCTGTGCCACATATGGGTACTTGAAGGACTGAAGTATCTAGATGAAGTTTGGTTTGAGGTAATGTAGCCATCTGGTAGTGCAGGAAGATGATAACATGCAGCCATAGACTGTGCCGTTTGTCT
The DNA here is from genome assembly GCA_039654625.1 of Rhinogobio ventralis. NCBI lineage: Eukaryota > Metazoa > Chordata > Actinopteri > Cypriniformes > Gobionidae > Rhinogobio > Rhinogobio ventralis. The sequence goes on from CM077209.1 coordinate 28,582,743, forward strand.
TTGAGCGCTTTCGTAAGAGGTGTGAATTTTTAGGGAAGACATCTCAGAGCTGTTGAAAGAACCAGGACACTTATGAAACTGTGACAGACAGATACAGTTACAAAACTAAAACAGCTTTTTACATTATGACTCTGAAATGAAGATTTGACCGATTAAATATTACCCCCCTTGATTCTTGTATATTCTGATTAATAAAAATCTTCTACAATATAATGTGATTGTGATGAAAATATGTCAGAGTAGGGTATATTTCCTATGCAAAACAACACCTAGACTAGTTTAAATAATGTATTAACTTCTCACTTTATTATTTGCATTGAAATGTTATTTGGGGGAAATATGTATCTACTTATGTATCCACTTAATCATAGATTTTTTTCCTTCTGTGTCTGAAGGGAATAGACAGATTGAAGGCGGTGAGGACAGAGAAATGACTAGAACAAGAGATATTGATAAAAGTAAGGAAATAAATTGTGAAGTAGTGAGGGAGGGAGACGTATGCTAGGAGTTTGTGTGATGGCCCAGAGTTTAGCACAAAGTCGATAACCCTGCAAAACCTAATCACAATGTGTCTGCAGATTCCGATCAGTGTGATCAATTCTGTAGGGGCCGCAGTCACAGCGGCTGCAGGAAAATAAAATGCTTTATGTGGGGAGAATCCTTGAAGACAAGTTTTTCATCTCCTATGCTAGAATTCTCCTCACTTCTTTGTTTATTTTCTCTTTCTTGCCATATCTCTCTTACATCTTATGGTGTTGCACCGATTAGTTGATTAGTTATTCCGCTAGTCGCTGTGTTGAATCTGTGTTGACAAGGGGTAAGATCTGTCATGTCAAATGTAAATTGAATCTTTTGGGAATATGTAAATGATTTGAATTTCAAAAATAAGAACATACACTATCATTCAAAGGTTTGGGGGTGGTAAGATTAAAAAAAAAAAAAAAAAGTTTAATTGATCTGGATTTACTTTGAAAATTCCTTTAAAATGCCGTATAGAAAATGTTCTTTCTTAATATATTGTAATGTATGAACAGGGAAACAACAAAGCCTTCTGTTGCTGCACATTGTGAGTCATTTACATAAGGCAAACACTAGCCAGCCAACAGGTTGGCTATATTTCTGGAACAAAGAGAGAAAAAGAGTAAAAATATAGTAAAATGAGTTGCTGTGCAACTGTTTTCTCACAAAGACAATAGAAACGCTGAGAAGAGGTTTAGCCTGTTGCCTGAAGAAGAATCTGTTGGTATTTCACTTTGTTATATAATGTCATCCATGTCCTCAGTCTTTTTAATGAAATGCAGTTTCCAGAACATCACACATGAAGTCTCAGGTCTGTTGGCTGACACTGTGTGAACGTCTACAGCTTTGATATCAGTCGCCTTCCACCCAGATTCAAGGCGTCAACATTGATTAGGCTGGATGGGCAGTGGGCTTCTCTGTTATCAGGCTTTCAAAGCTTTACCATGTACCAGATCTCTTGCTATCAAAAAATCTCTTTAGTAGTTGCTAAGGCTAAGTCCTTTGTGTATGTGGTGGAACTTTACACAGGATTTCACTGGCAGAAGTAACTGAAGTGGCTGAAATGTAGGTTAGGTGGGCAATATATTCAGAATAGATTATACTGTAACTCATATTAATTCTGCAGTATGTTTTTGGAATTTGTGCAGCTTCCTCATAGGTGGTACATGTCAAGGGCGTAGGTTTGATTTTGAAATTGGTGGGGACATCCCTGAAAGCTGAGGATTCAGGAAATTAATAGGATAATGTATTAAGGTTTTTAGTCTATATTGACCTTAACAATATGTTAATTAATGAATTCTGTAATGTTACAGATAACTAATAAAGACAAGGAGGCAGTTTAACAGAGATTTAACTTTACTCCATTGCAATTGTAATGCAATACGCTGCAAAAAATGCTGTTCTTACTTAGTATTTCTTGTACAGAAACAATATTTCAAACAGAAACAATACAAGATTTTTCTTACCCCATTGGCAGATAATTTTGCTTGTTTTCATTGTTTTCAAAAACTCATTTAGATTTTATTTTCCAGAAAACAAGAAAAAATATAGTATGTCATTTTACCCATCTATGCGTCTTTATTTTTATATATATATATATATATATATATATATATATATATATATATATATACATAGACTGGAAACAAGACAAAAAAACTAAATAAGAAAATAATTGTTTGCAGTGTAGTCAATGTCAAAGTGTCTAGTCTTGTTCCTTGCTATTTGAAGAAGCCAAACACATGTCTGTGTCTGTTCTTAACAGAAATGAACTGTTTGCATATTTGTTTCACATCAGTATTGTCCAGTTTGTCCTAAAGAACATGGCACACAGCAATGCTGTTAAGTCTCACTAGTGCCATTATTGTTCTATACCATGTTTTCAGTCTCCTAAGAGCACCGACAGCTGACAAGGTTTTTAACTCTCACTTTAACAAGACCAAGCAATGTTGTATTTTCATGTTTTACATACCCATCACACAAAACTTTCTGCACTTTTACATTTTCAAAAAACATTGCTTAGTGTGATTTATAAGCTGTTTTTCTCATGGGGACAAAAAAAAATTCTCGAAGGATTTCTGATATTACCTTTTTGTAATGTAGGGTTTCATACACACACACACACACTAGCGTTTAGGTTTGCCACTTATCCCACGATTGTCATATGTGACGCGATTTGCCCTGTATTTTCGTGCACAGAGCGGTTAATTTCTCCCTCACTTACTCCCTCACAACCAAATGTAAGAAATAAACAAAGCCAATTGGATTAGTGATGTGGGTTCAGTAGGCGGGACTCAAATCTATTAATCGTTTGTGTACCAAGAATTGCGCATTTTTCACAGAACGCTTGTTTTTTAATGTAAGAGATTTTTTATCTCAACGAGATGTTTCCTTGTTAAATAAAGGTTAAATAAAATACATAACCACAAGACACAATCGGACAACAGTGGTTATATATACATATACTTACAATTTTTGATCGAAAATATTGCTAGGGACAAATCAGTGTCACTGGATATTGGTAGGGACACGTCCCTAGCGTCCCTACTAAATTCTATTCCCCTGGTACATGTTTAACGTGAATTTTCACAGTTGTTGTTTGTTCATCATAGGCTAAAGAACATGTGGGATGTAGTAAATCTGGTGTCGTGCAAGAATCAATCCCCCTACAGGCTCATTGGAAATATGTGTCTGTGGCAACATTTCTGCAAAATTATATTATGTTGCTTCTTGTGCGTTTCATAGTGAAATGTACAATGAGTGATGCTAAAAGCCTTTTTTAGTTTTATTTGAAACAAATGAAAATTGAATTTGGCATGGTTTACGTATATGAAATTTTGAACTGTCAGATAAGTGGCAATAAAAGAATAAATAACGTACCCTAAACCTAACCGATAGTGTTAACAAAAGCAAACATGAGAAAAAGCATTTGCTGAAGCAACCATGCAATTTTAGCTTGCTTCTACAAGTCTTTGAGCTCTTTTATTGTGATTCGTGTTTCACGGGATACCGATCGCTCAGCATCACTAGTGCAATGTTGTACCAGATGAGCTATCGAGCAAGTTTACTATGTCAGAAAAGTCATGGAGCTGGTTATGTGATGCAAAATGTATTAGGGTGTGTTCACATTTGTAGTTCAGTGCCCTTGGTTTGTTTGGTCCGGACCAAAAAAAAACCTTTAGTCCTGGTCTGCTTAGCGCTCACATTGGCATTTTTACACTGAACCTAAAGGCATAGGGATATGTTCACAACCTGATTGGTTGGCTTTTATTATGTATATTTTGTGACCGAACATCCAAAGCAATGCTGTGTGCTGGGCTAAATGCACTCGCTGTATGTGCATAGCCTACATGTGATTGTATTTTGATCAGCTGATAACTCGTGAAGAGCTTATAAAATGTGTAAAGGAGTCAAAACAGCAGCAGGAATCCCTCCGTCACACACACAAACAAAGATCTGCTGCGAGGAGACGCAGTTCTGATGTCTGTACCGAACTGTGATGGGCAACATCGTGACTTTGACCAGAAAAAACAGGAATGCCTGACATCATGTCCCGTTTTTGGTTCATTTACATGTCTTTGGTCTGTGTTGTGTTCATATTTCAGTCGAACCGCACCAGAGTTTATTTGGAAGCGTAACGAGAGCCATCTTTTAAGAGGTTTCAGTCCAACCAAACATGCCAAGTGTGAACACACCCTTAGTTTACAAATCATGCACTATGGTAAAAGCATTTTGAGGTCATACATAGTATTTTTCAAGGAACCCTGCAAAAATATGTTTTCATAAGTCAATAATCTGCCCCATAATAATAATAATTTGCGTGAAAAGGAAAAGGAAAAGAAAGATCTGGGAAATTCTGCGATATTGCTGTATGTTTTTGAATAGTCATTACAAACATTTAGGGGTCCAAGGGTGATTAGATCTGCAGCTGGACCAAATCTGGCAGACACCAGGAATGGATTGATACTGCACACCTGCAGTTCTTTACAGAATTTAGTACATACTTTGTAAACACAGATAGTTGGACACAACTATCTTCTTGAAAACTAGAGGCACTTTGATCAATACACGAAATCCACTTCCTTTTTGGATCGTTTTGATAAAAATGTAGACCAACAGTGATGATGTGGCTTCAGGTGTGTCCAATCAAGCATAGCCAGCCGTGCACCATTTTGCTAACACACTTCTTTAATGCTCCCTTTTAGCTGGCTGGGAGGGACGATGGAGAAGTGGGTGGAGGTTTCACTATCTCTCATGATTCATTGTTGAATATTTCATAGAAAACGCTCTCACGATCCCTGCAGTGAACCTCATCAGCTTCTCTCCGCCCTTTTCAGCTTGTGCTCACTGCCTCAGCAGCCATGCAAATTCCCGTCATCATCTCCTAAAATAAAGCTCTCCAGAGCCCCTCACTCAACCATGCAGCAGGTCTTACATAATTACTCAGCCTGTCAGTAGCACCGCCGGGCACTGTGTAAGGTTACATCACTAATGCAAAATGTGAAGATCATTTAGATGGCCCACCTCACATTTCCAGAGTCTGACTGTTTTACTTCCATTGATTTGTCTGATGTGTCACCAGAAGTGTTTTTCAGTTAAGTGAATTTTAAATGGCAACTTCAAAAACAAGCTTATTTTGAAAATAATATTTTATAAGTTGGCATGAAACTGAAATTGATATTTGTCTTTTCTTCTCTATTGAGATGTATATCCAAGTGAAATTAATTAGAAATCTTTATTGTCCACACATGTGGAAATTCATCTTCGGTCTCACGAAAAACATATACAGTTGACTTCACAATACAGTACAACAAACACACAAACATACCAAGAAAACTTACAAAAATTACCTGCCCCATGCATTACAAACACAAACACAAAAACATAAAATAAATATATAAACTTATTACACTAAGACCATAAATAAAATAACTAGGTAATATTACTAAAATAAGCACCCTTAGTTACATAATATACATATACCTAATACATAGACTTATTACATAAGTCATTTATTTAATAAACTAATGGCAGATGGTATAAAAGATTTCTTAAAAATATTTCTTTTTGCTATGGGTATATATCGTCTGCCTGACGGGAGTTTCTCAAATTCATATTGGAGAGGGTGAGTAGAGTCTTGTGTTATTTGTAAGGCTTTCCTCCTGGTCTGATTTATATACAGTTCCCCCAGCTGCCTCTGGGGGTCCAAGATAATTTTACTGGCTGTATTTATAATCTTTGTGAGCTTTCTAGTCCCCAAATTTCCACACCAGCAAGTAATGTTATATGAAATAATACTTTCCTGCAAACTGGTATAGACCATCCCCAGGATTTTCTTACTCACATTAAAACTGTTTAATTTCCTTAGAAGAAACAATCTTTGGAGTGCCTTTTTATAGATGTAATCTATATGCTCAATAAAATTAAGACTACAATCTAAAATAATCCCTAAATATTTGAAGCTATTTACAGTCTCGACATGTTGGCCCCCAATTATAACCGGCTGATGTATAGATGGTCCTTCCCTAGTATTAACAGGGAAGTTCCTTAGTTTTACAGGCATTTAGTGACAAAGCACTCTCCTCACACCATATTATCAGGCGGGCTATATGATCAAAATAGGCCCTCTCTAAGTCCCCCTTTTCTTTGTCCATAAGACCAACCATAGTTATGCCATCAGCATACTTGAGTAACATAAAATTAATTTCATTTATATACAAGGAAAATAATGCAGGTGATAACACACAACCTTGAGGGACTCCAGTATTCCAAATAACCTCATCAGACATGGTACCCTGTACATAAACTCTTTGAGGACGGTCAGTTAAAAAATCCTTGATCCATAACACAGGTTGTCCATTGGTATCAAGTTTTACTAATCAATCTAATAAAATATCAGTCCTAACAGTATTAAAAGCTGAACTAAAATCAATAAATAAAATTCTGGCAAATGCGCCAGGATACTGAACATGCTTGCTAATCACATGGAGCAGAGTTAAAATGGCATCCTCAGTGCCTCTCTGTGCTTTATAGGCAAACTGCAGTTGATCTGACAAATGAGTGTTTGGCAAATGCCTTAACACAACCCTTTCCATGCATTTACATAGAATGCTGGTAAGGGCAATAGGTCTAAAATCATTAGGTGATACAGGCTTGCTGTTTTTTGGCACAGGAATGATTGTAATTCTTTTCCAAGAAAGTGGGACAGTATGTGTGTCAAGCAAAAATTGAAATAATCTAGTTAAAACACCTTTAAGTTGGTAAATGCACCCTACTACAGCCCTCCCTCTAAGACCGTCTGGACCAGGTGCTTTATGAGGGTTTACCCTTGCCAGACAGACAGCTATCTCCTCCTCCGTAAGAGTAATGGTATTCCTAACATAGCTACTCACTTGGCCAGTCCTATCTGGATATATAGTTTTATCAAACCTACTGTAAAATGGATTTAACTCATTCACAGATAAACCAGTGTTTGTAAATAGGCTGTGTTGTTTCTGGGTGTCTCTGCCCATCATATTTACGAGCATCCCCAGTAACAAACTGTTTCTCCATAGATTTCCTAATGATTATATCTGGCTTAAATGGCTTCTCGAACAGGAAAAAAAGTAGGGCGAGACTTGATTTTGTCTACTGGGTATTGATTGGATTGTTTGGTTGTTAGTAACAGGAGGGAAGGAATTATTGGCTGCATCCGAGATCGCATACTTCCCTACTATATAGTATGTGACAAAAGAAGTATGTCCGAATTCACAGTACTTATAAAAGAGTAGGTAAAAAAGTACCTGGATTACCTACTTCTTCCGGCGAGATTCTGAATTGTGCTTATGATGGACACTTTACTATCCCATGAGGCCACGGGAGAGGATTTGTGAATGCCAGTGAAGCGACGCAACTGACGCTGGTAGGTCACATGATAATGACAACATGATGAACGTAGTAAGTCCAGATTACATTCACTACACACATTCATACTGTATAGAACACACTTTTTTAGCAGCTGTGAAGTAGTTACTTATTCAAAATAAGTACCTATAGTACTTAGTAGTTATTTTCTCCTAGTATCTTCAACTTTTTCCCCCTTTGATCATGTTTTATCACCACTGTTGGCCCCCAAGTAAAGTAAAAAATTGCATGATTATCATAATTGCAAAATTAAACAATGGCTTTTAGCGTTTCCAGTAGAGCATATGGATGATGTGTACACTCTCAGAGGTGAGAAGTGTAAAGATCATGTGTCAGAAACAGTTAGTGATATCACGTCCCCTTCACAGATCCTCATGTTCTCACCTCTGTATGCAAAACAAAACACCCTGAAAGGCCAAATCTTGCTGCTAACAGTGACGCCCCAAGTCTATATATTAAGATAGATTAATTATGAACACAAGCACATGGGAAAAAAAGGAACATTTAATGAATTAATTCATGACCATTCTTTGAATCTGAGCATCGCCTTCATATGAGCATGCAAGCATATGTACGTTTCACATCGGGGCTCAGGTTAAGCATCTGTCTGCACGCTGAGTGACACGCAACACAAATGTAGACCTCTGTTGCGCTGTAATAATCCAACCGGCATAATCCACGGCACCGAGGCCTGAGCACGTGGCTGGGAAGTGAAGGCAACATAAGTGCCTGGGTTAGATATTAAATTCATACATTATTCATGTGGAAGCTGCTGCTCACAAGGATTTTGGCATGGCATTTCCTTTGAAGCTGTCTCCACCAAAGCTGATTAGTAATGTGTTGATTTTTTTTTTTTTTCCTGGTCAACGTTTAAAAGCCCATTGACGTTGGAATTTCCACAACCTAACAGTAGAGAGGTTTGTATGCTAGAGTACTATTGGAGTGGGTGGTATGACCGAAATCTAGCACGGTGTGAGGCTTTTTATATCACAGTAAACAGTTCAATGTCATATTGTAATGGGTTTTTGTAGGTTATTTTTTGGTAATTAAACCCCAGAATGTTTTACATATTTCATAAGCATATAGTAATGTCTATTTTTGTAGAAAAACTCACTGTGACAGATGCGTGTGTGTCTGTGTTATGTATGCCTAGTTAGTATTGCAGAATACATCAGCACAACCCAGCTGTCCCATCAAGATAAGGACTTCCTCATTTGCTCACTTGTTTATTGATTTCCTGATATTCTTCTGTATGAATCGTGACCCAGCAGTGAGGCGCGAGTGTGTAAAACACAGCTGTTGATTGGCGGAGTGTTTGTTGTCAGGATGTTTGTTTTCTTGACAGGACCGCTTAAAAACGTATTTGCTTTATCGACAGAATATCTTTACGGTTGTTGGAGTGAGAAAACTGGCCCACTGCCCTCTTTATTACAGCTAAAAACACTTAATAATTATTCTCTGACTACATGGAATAGTATAATACAGAGTCAGTTGATGCTTTTTACTACTTGTTATAAGTATTTCAGAAATTATTACGAATATTCCAGTAATTAAAATGGCAGAGAATGCTAAATGAAACTGCATTGTTTCATTGTTTTATAATGTTTCCTGGGGTGCACTTATAATGTTAGTATGATTTTTACATCAGAAATTGTCATAATTTAGAAATACTTCCCTGATTTTTAACCCTCTGATTCGAACGCTCTGTTTGAGGGTGCGTGTCTGCTGTGAAACAAAGCTGTGATTGGCTAACATCTTTGCATATGAAATAGCTGAGTATTACATGTGGAACTCTCTCGAAAAATGTTAACACTTTTTTACTATTACAGCTCTCAAGGTTAACTAATTGTGAAAAGTGTTGATTATAGCATTATATTTAGATCTATGGCATTATATTTAGATCGTGGCCATTGTAGCCGATCACAGACATGTTGAGCCCATGAATGCAGCTATCTCGTCATTGCGGCTCGATTTCTGCACTCTCACGAATGCTTTCATCATAACTAACAGTGCAAACACGATTTAAATGAGAGATTTGTTGATTATAACAGAAGTTTTGGCGAGAGTCCAGAACTGTCACTGATCAACTCGCACTGTTTGATTGACAGCTCCAGTGATTGTGAAGGGAGTGTTCTTTGATCGCTTTCTATATATAATTTAATCACAGTTTAAAAAACATTATTTTCATCCTACTAAGAGAAACAATGTAAAGTTGACCGTTTAGTCACTGGTTTGATTTACTGACACATAGACAAAGAACATCTGACTCTACATGAATCATTACATATCAGATATCACTGGTCACAGATCGGGCATTCAAATTAACACAGTTACTTACATGTTTTACTGTCGCATTACTGTCAAGTCCATATCGTGAAAGTCTGTTTGCTAAGTCTGCACCGAAATTGCGACTGAGTTGAAATGCACCGAAAATTAATAATGCTCAACTGAGACATTCACTTTTTTGAAAATAAATAACCACATTCCTAGCATTAGGATCTGTTGGAAGGTAATGTTATTTTTTGTCCATCCTGTATTGCTCTTCTCTCCTCGTCATCTCACTAACACGCCAGTGGGCGGGGCCAAAGTTGCGAAGATTAAGTAGGCGTTGATTTTCTTCTGCAGAGGCATTCTTTCACCTATCCATGATGTCATAGATTGGCACCTTCCACAACGAGTCGTTCTCTGGGCTTGGTTACAATAAAAGCTGTTTTTGGACAAGGAAGTTTTTAGTTCTGAAACTTACAGGATAATCTTATTGTATGATGACCTCTTATATGTCAAAATCTCAAGGAAAATTTTATTTCTCAGTTCATAAAGACCCCTTTAACATCTATAAGTTTACACAATTTTTTATATGATTTGAGCCACTTTCAATTTCTGACTTTAACCATTGAATCAATTTCAAAATCTAATTTGTATGTGATATCTGGTCATCTGACCAACATTCACATTCACAGTCATATGTTAATTCTTTTCTTAATTCAGAATTATTTCAGGGTAGGTATTGTTTCTCCTAGACAGCAATGAGATTAAATGAAGATTAAATGAGACTTTTGTCATTATTACATAAGACATTATTTACTCACCCGTTCTAAACCTATATGACTTTCTTTTTCTGTGGAACATAAAATATTTTTTTGAGAAATGTCTGGTTTGTGTGCGTACAATGGAAGTCAATGGGAACCAAAAGTGTTTCATTACCAAAATCATATTTTGTGTGAGTAAATTACTTTTTTTTGCTGAAATATCCCTTTAGTTTCCTTTTACTCATACTCTTCCTTTTATTCTTCTAGTAACATTCTCTGGATTTTAAAGGAGATATCTCAACAGTGTCTCAAATTGTGCTCAGATTTGCAAAGATACCAAAGTGTCCAATCAAAAGTATCAGGATCAGAAATATTCAAAAACCAAATCCTGTGATCTGTGCTCTCAAAATTAATTTTATAGAGCTTTTTTTTTATATATACAAGGAATCTTTGGCGCAACATTTGAGACACACGTAATGCTTGACTGAAACCTACTGTAATTGACACTTTCATTAGGTCTCCTGAGGTGTGAAAGAAGTATTGAGAAAGAGTGCTGTGCATGCAAAACATTTTTTTTAAATGTGCAGAATAATAATAAAAAAAAAAAAAAACATGAAAGAGCTTGTCAAATTGTAATGAATCCAAGACGTAGTTTGGTTAGGTGCCTCTCACATCCAGATGAACTCTAGACAGATCTTTCCATCTTTCTGTGAGAACACAACTGATGGACTGTAAATTTAATTACTACAGCTAAGAGGAATGTGTAATGTGTCGTAAGGGCCCTCCCGATCTCTGACATTAGAAATGAAAATGGAGGATTAGGTTTGTTTTTTTTTGTGAATGAAGGGAGGAAATAGGCCTGCCAGTTATATTGATTTCAATGGAGCACTTCTACGGATGTATAACCAATTACTGTCTGAGCCTCCGAGACTTTGACAAGTCATTGTAACTTCTCAAGCACGCATTATATTCAATTGCACACTAATGCAAAATCTTAGCACACTTCAGTGCTACCTAAGAAGAAAAAGAGAGCTCAAGAGCCCACGGTACTTTCTGTCTGATCAAATTGAGCCAGGAAATATCTGATTTCAACCAGCATGATTTCACATTCCCTTCCTATCTTGAAAGTTACCTTACACTGACTCATACTCTTGTCAATGCCCCTCAAATTTACAATATCATCAGGCTTCTGCAATCAAGGATTTATTTCTATTTGGTTGTATTTACTCATTCCTTCTTTATTCTGCCTTCATCAACAATTTAAATGGATGAGGGAAAAGCAAGCATTCAAGCAAACAGAGCCAAATAGCCTCAAGTGAAGATTCCCCTGTTTCTGCCTCCTAATGTTTCTTTGGCAAATGAATTAAGATAGAGAGGACGAGAAAAAAGAGAAATCCTTTACAGCATAGTGCATATGAACAACACATAGGCTCAGTTCCAAAACCTAGTGAGCTGCCTGCTTCCTACACAAGCAGCTGCCTTCTAAGACAGCATCCTAACTGAAAAAGAACTTCATAAGTGACTCAATACGTCACACATATAGGGCCCTATTTTAATGATCTGAGCGCATGGTCTGAAGCGCACTTTTGCTGGTTTAATGACGGAAAAAATGGTCTGCGCGCCAGGCGCATGGTCCAAAAGGGTTGTACCTAGTCTCTTAATGAGTAATGGGTGTGTTTTGGGAATAACGTGCAATAAACCATTCAGAGTCTTATCTCCCGTTGTCTTTAAAAGCCAGTTGCGCTTGCACCATGGCGGATTCCCTATTTACATGGCAGAATTTGCAAGCGGAATGACTGAACGCTTCTCCAGAGAGGAATCCTTTTATTTTTTATATTAAAAAATGTTTGTGTGCTGCTGCGTTGCCCTGTGTGTGTAATAAGCAGAGTGAACACGCATTGTGCACCCACCTATAGGCGCACATTACTAACGCGACCTTTAAATAACACAAAAAATACTGCGCTATTGACTTTAGACCAGGTTTTTGTTGGTCAATGAAGCAGTCGTTTTCAGTTGCCTCAAAATAGCAACGCGCTAACAATGTGCCTGAACACACCTCATTTTCAAACCAGCACGCCAATGAGCAAACAGATGCGCGCAAGTGCATTTGCTATTTAAGCAACGTGGCACTGGACATAAAAATGAGCGTTGGGCTGAAACTAGCATAAAACACAAGCCTGACGTCGCATTGCGCCGGGTGTATGATAGGGCCCGTAGTGCTCGAACATTAAGTATACATATTACACAATTTTAGGTAAAACTGTGATTTTATTTAATTTTTTTATCTATGAATTATAATCAACTTTGTTCTCTGTCATCTACTATTTTGCATTTGTTTTCAAGGTGCATCCAATTTTGTATAGTTTGTAGTATACAGTAAGAAGCGCAATAAACCCTTGTGAAAAAGAAGTACACTTTAGCATACTTTTAAAAAAAAAGTTCTTAGTACAAAAATAATATACTTAGGTGTGCAATTAATGTAATATTTCTGGACACTTAATTGCATGAAAATGTATTAAAGTTTACATTTATATTAAATGCAATTAGGGGACATTTTGTGCTTTTTTACAATAATTTTTCAAAGTGACTTCTATTGTCTTTGAAATATGGTTAAAGTGTACTGTCTAATGTATTTACAAGCATGTATAGTACACTTTTGTTAAGTTTGTAATGATGAAATTGCAATTTAGAACATTAAAAATAATACACTATAATTAAGCACACTTTATTTTCAAGAAAACACAGCATGAAAACAGCAAAAATTGCTTTAAAAACACTAGGTGATTTTTATTTTTTATTTTTTTTGAGACAACACTAACTTTCTAAAATTCATACACTAGTTGGCAGAGTACAGAGTTTGTTGCAATGCATTCTGGGAGCAGCAGTGTGTATGTGATGCTGCCTTCTGGAACATAGAAGGAATGCCATGAATTATAAATGACAATAATATGCCAATGAAAATAAACATTGATAAATAGATTTTTAGTCTGGTATGCCAGATCCATAAGACATGGAGATGAAAACATTACTCTCTCTTTTCTCTTTCTCTCTCTCTCTTTCGATAGGTGGGTTAGGGGCTGCAGGAGGGTTTTTGCTCGGAAATATCCCGCTCAGCACAGAGAGATAGCAGCGCATGCATTGTAATCATCTCCCTCCCTGTTGGAAGGAGTGACGAGGAGAAGAAAAAGAATAATAATGGTTTCTACAGTTCAGCATCTGCTCATTAATCTTTCATACAGCCTGATCTGCCAGCAGCGGCAACGCAGCGAGATTTCAGGTTACGCTATCAAATCTCAATTTATAAATAGAGAGAGTTATAGAGAGCGTGATGGAACACAATCATTCATCTCTCTTTGAGTGCGCTGCTTTCATTTTTTTTACACCTATTCAAGGGTCAGTGTTTCTATTGCACTGATAACAAGTAATTTGATAAACTGCTGAAAACCACTGGCATGATCAATAGAGAAAACATGAATGCACTTTGCGCTAATCCTGAAAGTTAGTCTTTGAAGAACAATTACATGTGAGCTCGTTTTTTAAAACTTTATGGCTACTTACAGCTAATTATTCAAACTCATGATTTTTTTCCTTTTGCTTTCTAGACCATAGGGTGAATTCAAAGGTGAATGGCTTCTTCAGTGTCATTTGAAACAATATAATGTTAATTGTAGTGACATCTTGTAATATATTTAAAGTTGATATGTGTGAGAGTTTAATGTGCACAACTTTAAGACATTTAAAGGGTTGAGGTTCCTGAAGTGTAAGCACAGTCTATGTGGCTCTATGAAACCATTGGTCTATTTGTTAGTTAGAGCATCACAACTAGCCAAACACTGCAACACTTGTTCAACCAGTGGACCCTTTTCACAGACTGTGATGCATTTCCACAGATATTAACATCATAAATCTGGCAACATTTGTAAAAAAATATTTGCTATATTTGTGTTATATTACCTTGGCATTAAATTACAGAAAACTTGTTAACACCGCTATTCTGACCAATGTAATCAACCTCTCTCAATCTTTTCCCTCTTTTGTAAAGTCATAGAAACACAATAGCGGATTTTTTTTTGCTATTAGAGCAAGTCAGAACAGCAAAATTATATTTCTTGTACTTTCCATTCACCACTATGAAATTTTTACCAAACTATGACGAATTCTGCTTCAGAGATCCTGGAAATGTGAAAAGTCTCCATGATGTGACTTTAGGGCAGGACTTTCTGTTTGTCTGAGCAATGCCAGACAAGGGAGAGTGTTCCAAACCTGTATGACTTTCTTACAATAAAAGTCAATGTGGTACAAAACAACATCAGACCCCATTGGCTTTAATTGTAAACTATCCATTTAAGTTGTGAATGGAAGTACTCAACAAGATCCTGAATTAGCTAGGTTTTAGCTAGGTATCCAAACCATTTGTGTTTATCAAACCTCTCAAGTTCAAGTCTTCCTGTCTTTCAGTAGCAGCCAGATTCCCAGCTTGTTTAAAGGCAATTTTTTTCACCCCCAATTCAAAATTTATATTTTTAGGGCCCGTGCACCGATGGTGTGAGGACCCTATTGGAATTGCTCAGCCTATTATTATTATTCTCCCAAATGAATTGCATTTTTGATGGCCTAAACATGCTCGAAAACTCACAAAACTTTGCACACGCGTCAAAAGTGGTGAAAAATGACGTCTGATATGGGTTTCAAAATTAGGCGTGGCAAAATGGCTCGATAGCGCTACCTACAACATTTCAACGAGGTGCCCCTCCCGCTACGTTTCACGTACAGGTATGAAATTCGGTAGACACATGTAACAGCCCAATGGCTTCAAAAAAGTCTCCTGGTACGAAATCTGAAAACCAACAGGAAGTGAGATATTTAAAATTTTCTTTGCAAAATTGTTGCAAATTTTGCCATTTCCAGACGTTATACTTTAACGAACTCCTCCTAGAGATTTAATCAGATCAACATCATATTTGGTCAGTCTAATCTAAAGGCCTTTGCGACGTTAAATTGCTAAGATCTTGAGTTTTCCCTGAAGGGCGTGTCCGTGGCGGCCTCACAAAGTTCGATGTTTCGCCATAAAACAGGAAATTGTTGTAACTCAGGCATACAATGTCCGATCTGCCCCAAACTTCACATGTTTTATTAAAGTCCTGGCCTGAACACATCTACACGCCAATATTCAGTGACAGTCATAGCGCCACCTGTGGGCAAAAGGAAATGGCATGTTTTACACTGTGATTAACTCCTCATAGTGATTTAACCAGATCATCATCATATTTGGTCAGTCTAATCTAAAGGCCTTTGCAACGGTAAATTGTGAAGATCTTGAGTTTTTGCTGAAGGGCGTGTCCCTGGCGGCCTGACAAAGTCTGATGTTTCGTAATGACACAGAAAGCTGTTGTAAGTCGGGCATAAAATGTCCGATCTGCCCCAAACTTCACATGTTTGATAAGAGTCCTGGCCTTAAGACATCTACATATGAGTTTCAAAATTAGGCGTGGCAAAATTGCTCGATAGCGCCACCTACAACATTTCAACGAAGTGCCCCTCCCGCTACGTTTCATGTACAGGTATGAAATGCGGTAGACACATGTAACAGCCCAATACCTACAAAAAAGTCTCCTGGTACGAAATCTGAAAACCAACAGGAAGTGAGATATTTTGAATTTTCTTTGCAAAATTGTTGCAAATTTTGCCATTTCCAGACGTTGTACTTTAACAAACTCCTCCTAGAGATTTATTCAGATCAACATCATATTTGCACAGTCTAATCCTTGGTGATGTTAAATTGTGAAGATCTTGAGTTTTCCCCGAAGCGCGTGGCCGTGGCAGCCTGACAAAGCTTGATGTTTCGCCATGAAACAGGAAGTTGTTGTAACTCGGACATACAATGTCCGATCTGCCCCAAACTTCACATGTTTTATTAGAGTCCTGGCCTGAACACATCTACATGCCAATATTCAGTTACAGTCATAGCGCCACCTGCAGGCAACAGGAAATGCCATGTTTTACACTGTGATGAGTATCCTTATTGAGATTTAACCAGAACAACATCATATTTGGTCAGTCTAATCTTAAGGCCTTGGTGATTTTAAATTGTGAAGATCTTGAGTTTTCCCTGAAGGGCGTGTCCGTGGCGGCCTGACAAAGTCTGATGTTTCGCCATGACATAGGAAGCTGTTCTAAGTCAGGCATACAATGTCCGATACGCCCCAAACTTCACATGTTTGATAAGAGTCCTGGCCTGAAGACATCTACATGCCAATATAAGTTAGTCATAGCGCCACCTGCTGGCAACAGGAAATGGCATGCTTTACACTGTAATTCCCTCCCAGAAACACATTTAAATATGCCCTCAAGTCCCAAACATGCTAGAAACACATTAAATCAAGCTAAACATGGCTAATGCTAATGTATGCGATATCCGCCACGAAACAGGAAGTTGTTGTAACTCAGGCATACAATGTCCGATCTGCCCCAAACTTCACTTGTTTGATAATAGTCCTGGCCTGAAGGCATCCACATGCCAATATTCGGCTATAGTCAGAGCGCCACCTGCTGGCAGCAAGAAGTGTGGCACATTGAAGTGACTTTGCCATATTTCTCCTATATTTACCCACTTAAATGCATGTCGCCCACTATTCACTGTTTTCCTGAGGCCACCGGGTGGCTGTGCTCCCAGGTGGGAGGGCCCTTTCATCGCTGCTTGCAGCTTTAATTCTTCCTATATTTCGAGCACATATATTCGCGAACAGTGATCATATTGTGCCTGGTACAGCATTTGCTCTGCTGCCGTATCTCTGTTCTCCTCTTTGCGTCTGTCTTCGGCGTGTCCCGTCTCTGTGTTAACATCCTGTTTACAGACTTCTTATATTTCCGCACAAATTACATTTTGGGAAATGATTGCAATGCAGTTTGTGTGTATGTCTATAAGAGATCGGCCAAAATAAAACTTATACCGATTTATGGCCGTTCGACCGGCGCATCTCTAAAGGTGATTATAATGGGATTCAAATCCGTAAGACCTGCAGGTCATGCAGCAGATCAATAAGCTGATGAAATGAGGGCTCCTTAGCCCCTCTCTTTGTGCGCAGAGGGAATACTATCCTCATCTTCCAGGAAACTTGGGAGTCTGAAGGACACCCGAGTCACATGATCAATATCCCGGGCTGTTTAACCAGGTCATACGCTTTTACTCCCTCTCCTTCCTTTTCATCCAGAAGAGCACTGGTGACAGCTAACTCTCCCTATTGATTAATGTTGCAGCTCGTCAAATCACCCATTCCAGACACGCACGGGAAAACACAATGCCACAGATGAATTGTCCTGCAGAGAGAGGAGGCTAGGCCATCCCGGCATATTTATGCCTCACTCTGAGCGCTGTGGATCATTGTTCAACATTTTGTCTCTCTCTAACTGTTGTATTGCAGATGCAGATTTTCTTTCTTGCTCCATTACAGTTTGCACTGGCTCTGTTGACTGTGACCGTATGGAGAAACCAGAATGGTGGCAGGGCCACAATTTAGATGTGTAAAAATACTACATGAACCTTAAAGGGATAGTTCACCCAAAAATGAAAATTTGATGTTTATCTGCTTACCCCCAAGGCATCCAAGATGTAGGTGTCTTTGTTTCTTCAGTAGAACACAAATGAAGATTTTTAACTCCAACCGTTGCAGTGTGCCAGTCGTATAATGCATGTCAATGGTAACATTTTAGAGTATGAGAGTAAAAAAAAACATACACATATGAATCCATATTAAACCCTTGCGGCTCGTGATGACACATTGATGTCTTAAGACACGAAACGATCGGTTTGTGCGAGAAACAGAACAGTATTTACATAATTTTTTTTACCTCGAATGCTATCTATGTACAACAGCCTTTTCTGCGCGATCACTTCCACCAAGTGAGGTAAAAATACACAATATGGCGTATCTCAATGGGATACAAGCAGCGGAAGTGATCTCTTGCGCGTATCTCTATGCCATATTGTGTATTTTGACCTCACTAACTCGCACAAACCGATCGTTTCATGTCTTAAGACATCAATGTGTCATCACGAGCCGCAGGGTTTAATATGGATTCGTATGTGTATGTTTTTTTTACTCTCATAGCTCTCATACTCTAAAATGTTACCATTGACATGCATTATACGACTGGCACACTGCAACGGTTGGAGTTAAAAATCTTCATTTGTGTTCTACTGAAGAAACAAAGACACCTACATCTTGGATGCCCTGGGGGTAAGCAGATAAACATAAAATTTTCATTTTTGGGTGAACTATCCCTTTAAGATGAAGGAAAATATGGATTTTTGTTGCAACAGTTTCAAAATACTAGTAAGACTTGGTCACCCTGATTTTGCCAAGCAAGTCATGTTCCTGGATCAACATATTTTGTTGATCCTGGAACAACATTCCTGTACGAAAATATTGTCCTAATACTATCCTTACCCCTAAACCTAACTCTTACCCCTGATGTTGAAGCACCTAACCTTGGTTGTAAGCCTAAACTTGACAACTTTAAATGTGTCCCTCAAATCTGATTGGTTAATTGGAATGTTGTTCCAGGATCAACAAAGATGTAAGACTTATTCTGACATCCTTTGACTTTGTAAAGATACAAACACTTGTTTAAGTTGATATGAATTCACCAAGAGGCCTGGGCAGCTTTTATTTGTCTTGGGTCACATGGAAGCACAGTTTTGTGACAATTTGGAATGTCTTTTAAATTACAATTTAATCCCTGAATTTGGATTGAATTTGAGGATGCAGGGTTGTCATTTGAATGCAATTCAAAAATTCATATATTTCTGTAAGTTTAGTTTTCATGAATTAATCAAATACATGTTATACACAACACATCAATCTTCCAGAAAGATTAGATGCTATTTATAATCAGTGTCTTAATTGCCACCTAAATAGAACTGTAGACATCACAGTTTCCACCAAAAATGTTTCAATGTTTTCAACATTGATAGTAATAAGAAAATTGATAATAATCAGCAAATCAGCACATTAGAATAATTTCTAAAGGATCATGTGACACTGAATATTCAGCTTTGCCATCACTGGAATAATTTGCATTTTAAAATTTATTAAAATAGAAAGCAGTTATTTTAAATTGTAATAATATTTCACAATATTACAGTTTTTTTTTTGTTAAATAAATGCAGCTTTAGTCAATATAAGAGACTTCATTCAAATCCATAAAAAAATCTTACCCAAAACTTTTGAACGGTAGTGTACACTGATATTTATATATTTAAATATTTGTATGTATTAATAAAGCTGTATCTACAGTCTAAAGCTGGATCCATAATCCAGCTTTAGACTGTAGTTAGGAGTAAAATGAATATCTGCTATAACCTCAGATAATGCTAGTTAAAGTGTCTTGTGGTTATTTATATCATACCCAGGTCTGATCTCCAGTCTGTTATAAGAATTAACATGGCCCGAGTGAGACAGGGATTTCAGGAAATTCTTCTGTTATTTCACTATGAACGAATAATCAAGAACTCACTTAGGGCTTCCAGCGAGTACACAGATTTCATATACCAAAACAACTTAAACATTTGTTTGCCTCTCATGTAGCCTCTGAAAGCAAGCACTTCTAATCCTGATATATTTGTTCTTTTATGCATTGATATGCAGCAATGAATTATGGATGAATGGAAAGCTCTTGAACATGGCGCTGTGTTTCTCACCAACATAAAAAGCGCCGTGCCCTCTCCCCCCGTCACATGCGCACAATGACGGTGGGAAATAATGGTGGCGAAATGCAGGGCGAGGGCTGGTCATTTCTGTTGTGACAGGCATCTAAACAACCTGCCGGATAGATTGCGGTAATTGGGGTTAAATGCCCTCAATTAGCAGTGCATTGGCAGAGTTGCGCTGCTCGCTCCTCTATTCTATCTCTCCGTCGCTCCTGCGGGAGGGGAGAAGAAGGGAGGAGGGGGGCAGGTACAGGTGTGAGACTCAGCAGACTCACTCATGTGGCGCTAACGCTCGCAGCGGTGTGGAGAATGAAGCGGCGGCTCCCTTACAAAATCGATTGCCATATCATCATTGGGTCCACATGCTGGGCGGGAGGGGGTGATATGGCTGCAGATGGTGGAAAGGGAGAGGCATCTTTTCAACGGTGCCCTCTAATGGGTTTTTCTCAGTGTGAGAGTGTGTGTGTTTTGCCTCTGCTACTTATATGAGAGAGAGAGCTTTTATAATCATTGGCCACTATCATGGCTAAGATGCCAGCGTGAGATTGATTATGAGACTGACTCACTTCGACTTTGATAGTTTTACTATAGTGTCAAACCAAAAGGTGTGAGTGAGTAACAGCTTCAATAACCTCCAAATATGTGGGTAATTGTTTTTGTTGCTCATTAGATGAATATTTTCTGGTCATAACACAAGGTTCTGGGCAGAAATGAACATTTACATTACAGTACTACGGTATGAATAAAATGGATGTGCACAATGACATAACCAAACACACACTAATTGTCAAACTAATAAGTTCCATGTCAGTTACTTAGCTTGTTATTCACAATTTAGCAGATGATTTTCATGCAACTGGCAGCATAATTTAGCTTTTTTTTGGGTGAAAGTCACATGTGTTGATTGATTGTGTTTAAATAGAATATTCCAATATTAAATGGAATTTGGTGATATTTTACATTGTGTAAGCATCATGTAAATGTGGCTGCCATAGCCATACTAAGATATTTCAGTTTTAGAAATGCGAATGAAACGCATGACATACTATATAGCTAACATATATCCACTATCACCGTTCAAAAGTTTGGGATCTGCAAGATTTTATTAAATGTTTTTGAAAAAAATATGTGTTTCCTATTTTTAAATATTTTAAATTGTACTTTATTCCTGTGATGGCAAAGCTGAATTTTCAGCATCATTACTCAAGTCTTCAGTGTCACATGATCCCTTAGAAATCATTCTAATATGCTGATTTGGTTGTCAAAAACCTTTAATGGAAACCTTGATAGATTTTTTTCAGGATGAACAAAGTTCAAAAGAACAGAATTTATTTGAAATAGAATATTTTTGTAACATTTTATAACAACAAGCTCTGGCATAACAGGTAATAAGCCTGATATTTCCTAAATGCCTTTATGAATTAGACTCTTGAAACACAATTGGCGAGTCTGGGGTGTATATTATGCTTTAATGAGCTGGGTATGTGTGTGTACCAGCATAGCATTCCTCATGAGCAGCAGATCGTGCTGAGATTTCATGCCGAGTGCCAAATGCTTCTCTTGAATACTGAATATCAAACGCATCCTTTGTGTGGACTTCATGATCCTCAGCAGCTGATTAAACCTCTTCCCCAGTGTGAATATCCCCACTATGAATATCAGATCAGTAATGACGTAAACAGGATTTATCCTCTTCGTGTTGACTTTGTCTTGTATGTCTGTGTGCAAGTATGCCTTGGAAAGCCACCTGCCCTCATTATGGCAAATATTGGGATAGAAATGGACCTTGGATGACCCCTCTAATCATGTGTTATTGATGTCCAATTGAAGCCCTGCTTCTATCTAACCAAGTCCCTTGACAAGGCCCAGGTCAATGAACATTGTAGCAATAGAGATGATTAACATTTCATATATATTTATCTGTGTTGCAGTTCGGCTGCTTACCATGATACACTAATATTCAAAAGTTTAGGGTAAGTATTGTATAATTGAGCATCAAATCAGCATATTAGAATGATTTCATAGAAAAGTTATTTTAAATTGTTAAAGTTTACTGTTTTTACACTAATGCTCAAAATAATTAATTGATTTGAGTACGGTAAATTTAAACAAATTAGTTCAATCAAAAGTTTTATGAGTATATAGAACTTTATTTTTCTTTTTGAGTTCACAAAACTGACACATTTTAAGTAATCTGAATTGTTTCATTGTTTTGAGTTTTATGTCTTTGAATTTAAACTTAAATTTAACTGAAACTTCTATTTCCCAGCATGCTTTGCCATGGCACTCAAAGAGAGTAAATGCTAAAATAAAGTGTTATATAATGTTTTTTGAGCAAGATTAATGTTAAGTTGGAGATTTTAGTAGTTTTTAATGTTTAGTTATGCTAATTTAGAAGAGTTTCTGTTATGTTAGGGGTTATGAGGGTTACCATCGTGGTGACCAGTGGAGCGTGAGCTTAATTTGAGAACAGGTATGTCAAACGTTCAGCAGTACAATTAATGAATGCAGTACTCATTCAACAGTTGCTACGCTCTGCTAATGCTATCAAAGCATTGTTACCAATTAGTAAGTTAGCATTTATTGAATTAGTTAGTTAAAGCTAGCCAAGTTTCCACTACTAAAAAATATTTACGTTGATATTACATGATAATTAAATAATTAATTAAATAGTTTTAAGATAGCTTACTTAAATATTTCAAGTTAAGAGAAATTAAAATGCAAGAGCACAAAAATAAAAGTCTTCTAGTTGTGCTTATTTAAACTTTAAATTTCTTAACTTAAAAAATTTGATGTAACTGATTTTATGAGTTTTGCCAACTTATTCGGTTATACAGTGTACAGTTGGAACAGTACAGGACAGGATTAATTGTTTCAGATTATGGAAACGGTAAATAATGAGCAAGAATCCATCATTGTCTCTGAGGAACACTTTGTTTGTGAGTCCTCTGTTATTGATGATTGGGCCTATGGTGAGGATGAGGGTCAGAGGGTGAGAACCTGAGTCTTCCCAGTTGCTGTCTGCTTTAAAAACTCCCTTTAACTAATTGGGCCTCCTTTGACCCTGAGATCCAGTTTACTTGCTGCTATTTCCTCCCTAGAGATACATCCTGACGTTATTGATTCATTTTTTTAAGGTATTCTGGTCATGGAAAACACCATGCCTTATGCCTGAAGATGCCCTCTCATTTTTCCACTACTTTTGTACTCGCTCTACTACTGTGGCTGTTAGTATCAGGATATGTGAGCAGTGCAGAGTTGCAGGATTTTACCTGGAGCAAGAGGCATTTTGTTTGAAAGTCAGAGCAGAAACTTTCTTTCTCACTTGTAAGATTGTTCCAGTGCTGCTTCATCATGAGCATAACATGTTAATGGCAACTTTATGTAAAGATAGATACATTAAAGAATTAAAGAATCCTATAAATGCATTTAAATTATCTGAATCAAATTATTTTTATTTGAGTCTAATTGACTATTGAATCAAATAGGCTTTTGAATTTGATAAATTTGCTTTTAAATCAAATCAAAACCCAGTAAATTATGACTCGAATCACTGTCAACACAGTCATATCTTTACTGATTATTAGTAGTTGTTTTTCAATGTTTTTCTTGAACTCTTAATAAATGTAGCTTTTTCATCTAATTAATCCATAACCTTTTGTGTCTATAGACGTTGTGTCTTTTAAACTGCAGTTGGATTTAACCAGATGGTGATTTATTCATATTCTTAATGGAAAGGTTTCATACACACATAACATGTTATTTAATGTTCCTACAGTGTTGGTTAGTAACATATATTCTTACTGTGTGTGGGTAAGGAGGAGAGAACTATTGCTGTAGTGACTAAGTTTTATAAATTTTTCCTACGACATCTACATTGCTTTCTCTTGCCTTTACAGTCATGTATATTTATGTATATAAATAACCATTTGAAAACACATTGAAAACATTTATTTGATCCAAATGATTGTTGTCAACGAATCGGATCATTGGATATTGACTAAATATCATCAATACATTTTGGCTTTAATAAGATTTCCCCAAGAAATAGACAAGAATGAACATGATGTCCTCCATGATTCCTATTCTTTCTGACAACAAAGCACTCACAAGTTCGACTTCAGAAATGGGACGTAGGAAATTTCTGATAGCATGTGAAGGCAGCATTATAAATATGAAAAAAATAAAGTTTGTTCATTGCAACAAAAAAAAAACTTAGCTTGAGAATTGTAATTGCCAGTTCTTTAAGGGACTGAGCAGTTTCTCTTGAGCTCTTTTGAGTGTAATAGTGGCTTATTGGCTGTTCTTCAGGATTTTCGGTAATTGGTTAATTTTGGGTTCTTCACCAGGATTTCACCTAATACATTTTTTTTTCCCCCAATGAAGTAGAAATCATAATGACTTTTACAGAAGCATGCCTAGTTGCTTAAAAACCTCAGAGCTCTTGGTAGGTCTGGTCAATATGTTTTCTCTGTGAAGAAAATGAATGGCATTTTTATTACCAGAACCGACTGTTAGACTGCTTTGGAAAGCATGTTTCAGGTTCTGTTTCAGAGGGATGAACATGTGAGCGGAAACATTATTTACCATTAATTAAAGATACTGTCAGGTGGACAATCACGGCTGCGTTTCGCTGATCTTTTCCATTTCCAGTCAGCTTACAAAGAGCAACGAAGCTAAGCTCATTGCAAGTCGATGGCAGCGTTGCTGAGAACAATGTTGTGCAGTCTTGTCAATATTCCATTCTGCAAGGCCACAGTCTCTCGAATTGGCTAGAAAACCTTAATGAGAATGAAATGGTGTCTATTGACTTAGGGAGCCGGAGTGTCAAGAGAGTCGGCTACACTAGACCTCACTCAGTTAGGCTGTGCTCCCAGAATTCAAAATGCCTTATTTTCTGCCCCACCATTCCTTTCTTCAATATCTCCCTTTGTTATGTCTTGCACACTCAGTCGCTCACTTCCACGCACCACAGCGTTTTGTCCGGTAAGGCAGGGTAGGTGTTGCCTCCTCAGAAAACTGGTTGGGACGATAATTAACACTAAAGATAACGATGGGATGATAATTAACAATACAGTAAACTAGATTAAAACTATTCTAGATTAGAACAGTTAGTAGTAACAGATAAAGCAGCTGTATTTTTATAGTAATCTTTTTTTGTATTATTAATTTTCACATTTCACATTCAAAAGTTTGGGGTCAGTAAGGTTTTTTTTTTACTTTTATTCAGCAAGGACACAATAAATCGATCGAAAGTGACAGTAAAGACATTAGTTATGTTAAAAAATAATTCTATTTTTTTTAAAAAAACCAGCAGCAAATCAGCATATTAGAAGGATTTCTGAATGATCATGTGACACTGAAGACTGGAGTAATGATGCTGAAAATTCAGCTTTGCCATCACAGGAATAAATTATATTTTAAATTATATCAGAATAGAAAACTTTTTAATGTGTAATAATATTTCACAATATTACAGTTTTTACTATATATTTGGTAAATAAATGCAGCCTTGGTAAGCAGAAGAGACTTCTCACAAAAACATTAAAAAAAATCCTACTGACTCAAAAGTTTTGAAAGGTAGGGTATTTAGATTACAACTTTTTAAAAAATGATGTATTATTACATATTGTCTTTATATGTTTCATTTGACTGTTTTAATAAATAATGTTCATTTAACCATACAAAATATTATAGAATATTATAGGGTTGTTGCTTGATGATAGTGTAAGGTAAATGGAATGGCTTTTGGAGATTTTACCACATATCTTTCCTCTCAAACTCCATTCATCCTGTTCACCTTTAGAGTATCAAAGTCATCTGGTATTTTTCTGGAGTATAAATTCCCATGTCCCCTTTATTGGACTTATTAGGTGAGCACTGTGACCTTCCAGTCCCAGGCTGTGGAGCTGAGAGGTGTGACAGGCAGTGGCTCCTCTGTGCAGTTTTAATTAAAATTGGCACTGGGAGATTGATGGAAAGAAGACGCGGGTTGTCGGCACGGCTTTGCCTCTGGCAGGGGGTGGCAATTAAAACTCTGTGGCGACGCAAGCAACAGGATGAAGAGACAGGAGAGAGCAGGATTAGGAGACCAATAAGATTTCACCTGCCTTAGATACATGGCAAGACGTATAGCGCTGCTGAAGAGTTTGTTTGAATAAAATGTATTTTGTGATGTGATTAAAAATGTTGTATGATCCTTTTGGAATAGCATATTTATTTTACTCTAGATGTGCATTAATGCATTCTTCGAGAATTTCAGAATGAGAGTGAATGTGAATTATGCACTTCCCTTATACTGTGATGTAAAGAGAACTTGCATTTAAGTAAGACGCTTTGGGTTGAATATCACCTGGAGATGCTAGGCCTCCTGCTGCTAAGGATCTATGTGGGATGGAGAGAGGCTAATTTTGTGTGATAACTTCCTTTCTTATTCTCTCACGGTGAGAAAGCGAGTACTCAGACTGATCATGTGCCATACAGGAAGTGATGCATTAGATGTCATTACATAGAGTTCACAGATCAGCTGCCTTGAATTCAGAGATATGCTTTAAAGGTGCAGTTTAGACTATTTAAAGGTAATGCTTTAAATGTTAACATTCTTTCTCCCATCCAGCTTTAATATGCAGAGACAGCTGTAAGTATAAGCCATGCGTGGGTTGAGTCTACTGAAAAGTGTCACTGGGTGCTTCTTATTTCATAATTGTGCACATTTGTTTCCTGTGCTTGTGTCTTAGCTGTTTTCTCTTAAGATGTAAGTGTGCAGGGATGAAATGCAAGGAGGGAAGGACTGAAGCAAGATGTATTTGTAAAATTAAAGATGCACCGATATGCAAGTTTTAAAGTCAGCATGAAATATAAATTCATTCTATCTATTTTCTAAATGCATGTTATTGATCTTACTGTGAAAAGTTAATCCATGCATATGTTGCAAAAAAGAGCTCAATTATTAATCAAAATGACGATCTTCCAGTGAAATGCCTGACTTCTCTCTGGTGACATATGCTTGCCTTTTCCAATCATTTAGTCCACTTAAAGCCATCTTTTTCTTACAATCGACTGTAAACTCGCATTCAGATCTGCCTCCATTCAATCAACTACAAATGGATAGCACCAAGTCCCCGTCATGCTTTGTATTTAGGCTGTAAAATTAATAAAGGTTTTGTTCATTTGTTAAGATTATCATGATGAACAAGGTGTAACAGAGGACAGCTAGTAAGAGCTGTGGGAGTAAACCTCACTCCCCTGGCCTCAAGAGGCACACTGGCAACTAATGCTAGAGGCTTGTTGGCGCGCCCACCTCCCATGCCTGAAACGCTCATGTGGTCGAATGCATTTGAACAAAAGACAGTCTACTCTCGCCCACTGACCTAACGCATAAACATTGCGGGAAGTGCACTAGCCAGACGGGATTTAAATTTGGTTTGAAGACGAAAAACATACCAAGCACAATGTTCCCTCATCATTGCAGATTTCTAACACACACTCACAGTGTTTGGTGTGGTCTTGCGGCTATCAGAGCAGAAACGAAAGCTGCTTTTCGTATGTTTTTCAGTCGTCTCCGGTCGCGTTCATATGTTAATTTCGCAGGCTTATTTTGTCCATTAGAACGAAAGATCTGAAAAAAAAAACATACATTTACAGTACCCGCCCATAGACCCTCTCCTCGAAGAAATCAGGACAGAAGTGGTTGAAAGTGGACAAAAGAGACAATAGATTAAAATACCAGGTGTAAACGGGAATGTGTCTCCCTCATCTACTTGTAATCCGATTGACCAGTCTAAACCCCAGGTGTAAACAGAGCCTGAGTGAAGTTGGTCATAGATTAAGTGTTGCACCTCCTTCTTTTTAAACGATGCACAAGTATTGAAATTCTGGCAAGTACCAGCAAGCCAAACTTATAAAGGGCTGATATTATAAATCGAAAAAATACTTTGTTTAAAAAAACACTAGTTGCAAGTATATTTAGTGATCACAACATAATAATGCACAGTATGAAAGATGGGTAGATATTCATTTTAAAATGTACTATAAAACTCCTCTTTCGTTCTTCTTAGGCTTCGCATCTTCACAGCATTTAGAGAATTGCTAAATCTCTCATGATGCAGGAATTCGATTGATTTCTTGGTCACGGGCTTGAGGACGGAGGAGCTAGAAATGAGGACGCATCAATTAGAGTATTGAGAACCCGTCACTGGGGCGCTATCAAAATATTGCTCTGTATATTTGAGCAGTCCAGCCAGCACAACAAAGCAGCATTGGTTTAACCAATGGCATGAGTTTGGGGGCTGGACTGTCTTTTTGTCTGGCCAGTGGCTGATGGGGTGGTGTTCAAGAAACCCATCAAGAAACAGTTGCAGGGTCCAAAATAGAATGCTTGTAGTATATGAAATACAGTATGCCAACAGAGCAGTATGTCTGAATACATAGTTTTCAAAAAACAAGGACATAAAAGACAAAAAGTACCTCATTGACTTACTACTTCCGAGATTTTGGAGTGCGCACACTTTACTATTCCATGAGGCCACGGGAGAGGAGTTGTGAATGCCGGTGAAGTAGCGTTGTAGGACACAACTGGCGGTGTAGGTCACATGACAGTGACAACATGGCGGATGTAGTACATCCGAATTCCATTCATAATACGCACATTCATACTATATAGAACAGTCAAAACTACTTTTCTACAAATGTAGCACCTACTATATAGTATGCGATTTCAGACACAATGAGTCATTATTTTTGTCAAGGAGTCAAGGTTTGGCTTGCCAGCATGCCTAAGTTAGACCCTGTTGGTGGATGCTGAAACTACACCATTTTGGGGCAATATTTTTCTGTGATTCATCAGTTTCTTTTGAATATGAAGATTTTAGGTTTATTTATTATCCTAAAAGAGGTTTTTAAAACAAAATACAATGTCAAACTCTCCCTCATCTTTTTTATTTCCAGTCCTTGTGGAGAGAACATGGTTGTATGTGAGTGCATTATGCTCTGACTTTTCCCTTGTGAGGATGGAGCATTTAGCATGTAGGCTAGTCTCCGCTAAACAAAGATTAGAGCAACCTCCAAGAGACCCCTTAATGCTCAGTTGAGTCCCGTAGGTGCATTTGGATTTAGGGGCACTAGCATGATAAAAAAATTCTTAATTGGCAGCACTAATCTGTGTATTTTGAACAACAAGCACTTCATTGAGCTGAGATGAGTGATGGGGTGATGTGGCATGACTCTTATTCTGGAGTTGGCCATTGATGTGAAAGCAGGATTAAACTCTGATAGAGGCTGTAAATCTGCTAATATGCTGCACAAGAACAAATTGCTTCTTAGGTTTGTTAGATGTTCAACTCTTTGATCTCTCATTTGTGAAGAGGGGGTTGAGTTTTTTGCACATTTGCACAGTACATTTGAATTCACATTTTTTCACGTTCACTTTGGGTTAAGCACATAGAGATGTATATAAAATACACTCACCTAAAGGATTATTAGGAACACCTGTTCAATTTCTCATTAATGCAATTATCTAATCAACCAATCTCATGGCAGTTGCTTCAATGCATTTAGGGGTGTGGTCCTGGTCAAGACAATCTCCTGAACTCCAAACTGAATGTCAGAATGGGAAAGAAAGGTGATTTAAGCAATTTTGAGCGTGGCATGGTTGTTGGCGCCAGACGGGCCGGTCTAAATATTTCACAATCTGCTCAGTTACTGGGATTTTCACGCGCAACCATTTCTAGAGTTTACAAAGAATGGTGTGAAAAGGGAAAAACATCCAGTATGCGGCAGTCCTGTGGGCGAAAATGCCTTGTTGATGCTAGAGGTCAGAGGAGAATGGGCCGACTGATTCAAGCTGATAGAAGAGCAACTTTGACTGAAATAACCACTCGTTACAACCGAGGTATGCAGCAAAGCATTTGTGAAGCCACAACACGCACAACCTTGAGGCGGATGGGCTACAACAGCAGAAGACCCCACCGGGTACCACTCATCTTCACTACAAATAGGAAAAAGAGGCTACAATTTGCACGAGCTCACCAAAATTGGACAGTTGAAGACTGGAAAAATGTTGCCTGGTCTGATGAGTCTCGATTTCTGTTGAGACATTCAGATGGTAGAGTCAGAATTTGGCGTAAACAGAATGAGAACATGGATCCATCATGCCTTGTTACCACTGTGCAGGCTGGTGGTGGTGGTGTAATGGTGTGGGGGATGTTTTCTTGGCACACTTTAGGCCCCTTAGTGCCAATTGGGCATCGTTTAAATGCCACGTCCTACCTGAGCATTGTTTCTGACCATGTCCATCCCTTTATGACCACCATGTACCCATCCTCTGATGGCTACTTCCAGCAGGATAATGCACCATGTCACAAAGCTCGAATAATTTCAAATTGGTTTCTTGAACATGACAATGAGTTCACTGTACTAAAATGGCCCCCACAGTCACCAGATCTCAACCTAATAGAGCATCATTGGGATGTGGTGGAACGGGAGCTTCGTGCCCTGGATGTGCATCCCACAAATCTCCATCAACTCCAAGATGCTATCCTATCAATATGGGCCAACATTTCTAAAGAATGCTTTCAGCACCTTGTTGAATCAATGCCACGTAGAATTAAGGCAGTTCTGAAGGCGAAAGGGGGTCAAACACAGTATTAGTATGGTGTTCCTAATAATCCTTTAGGTGAGTGTATATAGAGAACAGGCATTCATTGAATGATTTTTTCTCATTGTCAAAAAGACCCTCCCATCAGATTTGAAACACAATACTTAGTAAAAATATAAACTACCAAACTACCAGAATTCAATGATTTTGAAAGTCACATATGCTCATTTGATCAAAAATACAGTAAAACCAGTGATATTGTGAAATATTATTACAATTTATAATAACTTTTATAAAGTTTTAATTTGAATATATATTAAAATGTAAATTATTCCTGTAATGGAGTTTTCAGTGTCGCATGATCTTTCAATGTAGGCCAGATTTTTAAATGACTTAAATGACCAATTGAGTTCACTCAAAAATTAAACTTCACCATAATATATTTATTTTATGTAACACAAAAGTTATTGAGCAGAATGACCAAGTTAATTTTCATACAATGAATGCAAATAGGAACTTGGGCTGTCTAAGGTCTAAAAGGACACGTTTCTATCTTCTGTGGAATATCAAATAAGGCATTTTGAAGAATGTTTAAACTGTTTTTGCCCATATAATTGAAGTCGATAAGGTCCAAAACAACATTGTAACCCATTCATTTTTATTGTACAGTCAAAAAAAACAACAACATTCAGACATTTTTCAAAATATCTTTTGTGTTCCACTGAGGAAAGAAACAACATGAGTGTGTTAAATGATAACATACATTTAATTTTCAGGTAACTGTCCGTTTAAGTGCTTTTAATTGAATGTACTGGCTTTGACACGTTCAATAGGCCTGACATCACTGTCCTGAGATTGGCTTCTTCTTTCAAGATTGTCAGTGAGGAAATAGCTTTTTTTTTAAAACAGGTCTGAAAAGCCCAAAACCAGACCAATCTAGATGCTGTCTTTTTTGTGAGTTAATGCACACTTGGCTTCAAGGAGAGCCACAGAATACTAACCTGTGTCATTATCAGGAATCGTAATGTCTTATCTTTTCAGCACTGCAATTAACCCTACCTTGATTAACATCAATAGCTCTCTTAGAGGACACAAAATCATTATATTAGATTACTTCAATCCATCACAATCCCCTTTTATTTGCTCATACCCATATTAAAAAGAAAAATGGATGTTCAGCTCACCCTCCTTCCTCTTGAAACACAGAGCATGTGGTGTGATTTATGTCAGTTCTGATGTCTGCTGTCAGCTATAGCTTTAGTTCACACATTTCCCATATAATATAATAGTGTATATAAATCCCACCCAAATCTGTCTGGTCCCTTGTCTAAATATTCACAAGTCTAAATGTTTCTAACAGGGTTTAATGGAATTCATTGAAATGTTAGACTGTTGTTATTCACGAGTTCTCTGGCTGTCAGGGTGTGTACACACCAGTGCACTATTGTGAGATGAGGGAAAGAATTAAGAGAGTTTTTTTCTTTACTGCATGGCAAATTCAGCTTGCTTGTATCGGTAAGGAGGTTTAACTCAGGTAAATTTGTGAAAATGTGTCATATGACGTTCACTTTAAGGCGAAATGAGTGCCTGATGAATCCCTTTATAATTATAATTTGTTAAATTTATATAGCGCTTTTCTAGGCACTCAAAGCGTTTTACATATGGAAGGGGGAAATCTCAACCACCACCAATGTGCAGCATCCACCTGGATGATGCGACGGCAGCCATATTGCACCAGAACGCCCACCACACACCAGTTTATTGATGGAGAGGAGTGATGAAGCAGTCGTATATATATATATATATATATATATATATATATATATATATATATATATGGGAATGATTAGGAGGCCATGATGGACAGGGGCCACCTCTTTATCGAAGGACATCCTGGGATTTTTAAAGACCACAGAGTCAGGACCTCGGTTTAACATCTCATCCGAAGGACGGTGCTTGTTACAGTATAGTGTCCCCCATCACTGTACTGGGGTGTTAGGACCCACACAGACCACAGGGTAACACACTAACACCTCTACCAGCAGCTGCCTTGTTTTCCCATGAGGTCTTCTATCCAGGTACTGCACTCACGCAAAACGATATATACTACCCCCCCCTTTCAAGATGTACCGTTTTGAGGACCAAATCTTGTATTTTATAACGATAACAATAATTTTTATATTGAAAGTATGGTAAATACTGGTAAAATGTACCAACAATCAAATTTAAAAAGAAACACTTTATGGCATACCTTAAAAATAACCAATAGAATTTTTTTTTATGTACAGTGATGTTGGCATGTCAAAAAACACAGGTGTTTGATCCGCATTATCTATCTGATCCAGAGAATATGAATGTTTTTTTCCTTAGGCCGATCACATAGCGCTGAAAAGATTCTCCCTGAAGTCGGAGGGCAAGTGCTGGGCAAGACTTGTTCCATTACGCCGCATCATTCTTACACCTCATCAAAGTGCCCGCTTTGAAGAAATTGACAGGCATGTGTGTCAGTATGTAGCCGAAATAAGAAATGAGGGGCCTCACTGGTGGGTATGTTCAGTTCTTTGGCAATATCCAGTGCCTTCAGTTGGATGAGGCCCTGGTTATGGGCAGCCCCTCATTTCTTTTTTTGTCTACGTACTGACACACTTGCTTGTCAATTTCTTAGACGTGGCTGCTTTTAGGACTGCAATAAGCTTTTCTTTGACTTTTAGCATTTTTAAGACAAACATTTTTAAGTCTTTTTGGGCTTGCCATCTTCTAACGTTACACTCTGACACCGTATTTCTTGGCTGCTTAATGATAGTTGTTTGATGACTCCGCTGCATTTATCACCATGAGCTTAAAGTTTGCATCATAACCTCTCCTACTTTGCTGGTTTACTTCCCCAACTTTTGAACCGCTCTGTTCTGGACGGTCACTCACCATCATGAGGTCCCCTGGCACTGTAAACTACCGGGTGTTGCGGGTCACTTCAGTCCTGGGGGGTACACTAGTTTTACATGTATTTTGCGTTCCCTATTGTTGTGGATGTATTCATAGTTTTCACATGACGTCACATCGTTATAGGAACGCCCACCTGGGGGGCAAAACAAGGCTTTCCTCCATTGACCGACAGTCATTTTTGCCAGCTTTGTAGTAAGTATTAATGTAGTAAGACAGTGATATTAAAAGATCAAATTCAATATGCACCTTATTGATGATGCATACTTTGTACAGGCAAGCAGATGAACACAATATAAATGCAACACAAGGTTTCTCGTTAAGCGTTTTTTTATGGTTTTCATTGAAAACCATATTCTGGGCTCATTTGCTCGCCTGTATACTGTATAGTATGCAGAAATGAATTTGATATTTTAATGTCACTGTTTTAGAACATTAAGGCACTTAAAAGGGTTAGTTCACCCAAAAATGAAAATTCTGTCATTAATTATTCACCCTCATTTTGAGGAAATCGGAGAGCTCTCTGACCCCTCCATAGACAGCCTACGCAAAAGCAAGTTTGACAAAAACTTTATAAAGAGATCAGAAAACTAATCCATATGAATTGAGTGGTTTAGTCCACATTTTCTGAAGAGACTCGATCGCTTTTTATGATGAACAGATTGAATTTAGGCTTTTACTCGCATGTAAACTCAACCGAACTTGAATAACGCGCAAGAACAAACCTCTTGCTGAAGCTCAAACGTACTGCGTAACCAATGGGGTTAATTCTTGTGTGTTACACAGCACATTTGTTCTCGCATGTCATTCGTTCGGTTGAGCTTCTGTTTATGTTCACTGATCAATGTTTATAGGAAAAGCCTAAATTCAGTCTCTTCATCATAAAAAGCGATCTTCTTAGAAAATTTGGACTAAACCACTCAATTCATATAATTATTTTTACGATCTCTTTATGAACTTTTTGAAGCGTCAAAGTTGCAATTGCGTGGCTGTCTATGGAGAGACAGAAAGCTTTCAGATTTCATCACAAAGATCTTCATTTTTGTTCCGAAGATGAATGAAGGTCTTACAGGTTTGGAACGACATGAGGGTGAGTATTAAATGACAGAATTTTCATTTTTGGGTGAACTTACCCTTTAAGGGTGGGTTACACGAATAAGGATTAAGCATCTTTGGCCTGACGTCGGTTCACCCTCTGCCTATGCTGCATGATCAGCCCTTTAATTCTAATGGGTTTTCTATGTATTTAATCTTTAAACTTAAGTGGTGCAACACAACTAGATTTAAAATCAAACCCATATCAACAAATCCTTGACTAGCGTTAAACTTTGTTAATTTAATCCTTATTGGTGCATCCCACCCTAAGTGTTTTTAACGTTAAGCGTTTTAGAATGTCCTGCTGTTTTTGGTGATTGAAATACTGCAGAAGTTGCTGTATATGGATCACAAGTGCCAACCGCATGCGCATACATACGTACATTATATTTGTGTAGGGCGTTACTATCAAACAAATCTCAACTGTTTTATTGTTTGTATTTTAAAATGTAAACTATATCGCCCAGCTCTAATCTCCTAAATGCTTGCTAAATTATTGAAGATATTAAGTTATGAACATTAACATCATGATTTTCTGTAAAGCTGCTTTGAAACAATGTGTATTGTGAAAAGCGCTATACACATAATTTCGACTTGACTGGAACAGAGCCTGAATCTCCTCCTTGTATCAGAAAGTAGACCTAACAAGCTGTATTCAGACCATGTTCCCTTCAGCACTGTGTTCATGTGATGACGTCACCACTTCATTCACCAGAGGGGCCACAAATGAGATGAAATGAGAAACTGTTCACACAGCTTGCCAAAGGTCAGGGGTCACGGCCAATGCACACTCCAGAGCAAAAGTCAATTCCATTTCACCCTCAATTCTATTCACAGGAAAAGTAATTTAGTTGATCCCAAGCAAAGGACTGTCCTATTCTGAGTTCAATTTCAGGTAAAAAACCTGATGTAGACAAGAATTGAATAGAACATTTTTATATTGAGGTGCCGCCTTGTGCTCTTGAAATGCAGTTAACTCTGTTAGTACCATATGCAAATTGCTGCTTAAATCACCTGCCAATTCAACAAGCCATCCATATAAATTCTCACAAAAACATCAACATCTAGCTTTTGAATGATTACATTTCCATTCACTATTCAGTTTAGATATTTTTTTTTTTTGCCTTGCAATGAAAATTTCAGCAAATTGAATGTGCAGCCGCGTACCCGACAGACATTTTATGACTGTAAGCAAAGAGTGTGCTCCTTTAACAAGTATAAGACGGCTTTTGCTATTTGAACTCAAAGCATTTCCATATGTTTATCTCTGAGAGACTAACAACCCTCAGGATGTATTATAACCGGAGGAACATTTGTTAATCTACTGACGGGAGCACTGGCATAAAAATCATACCATGATGTTCTTGGCTTGTTTTTCGCTCCAGCTGAGGCTTAAAATGCTCTGCCTGGTGTTTGACAACATTAAAGAGGGCATGTTTTGAGCAAAAAAGTCTTCAAAAGTGTGAAGCCTCTTTTAAACGGTCTCCTTTTTGAAAGCTCAAAAGATTTAAACATGCTTAGCATGCAATACTTGAACAGTATATAGAAGCGTTTTAAAAGAATCTTATTAATATTTGTGTATCTTGAGGCAGAGGAGAGCTAGATGGAGCAGAAATCCACAATGAAGCAGTGTAAGAGAGTTTCAGGCCATTCACTTGCTCACCTTACCTTCCAATGATTGGCTGATCGTGTACATGATAATATGCCTTGCATATGTAAACATTTGGATATCTTGCATACGTCACCAAGGGTAAAAGGGTTTTGTCAAAATTTCTAGTGTTAATCCTGGAAACATCAGTTAAAATGGGTTAAAAATCATAAACAATAACAATCAATATCGTTCTGTACCCTCTGCCATAATTTCCCAGAAAAAGAAGTTTAGAGCTGTCACAGTTACATTATAGCTGTAAAAGTCCAAGCTATTACAAATTACAGCTATTTACAAATAATAATAAAAAAAAACATTGTTTGTGTTTGTTTTTTAAGGTTAATTTAAATGATGAATAAATTTTTCTGATATTTACGAATATTGCTAAAATTTTGCTAGAAATAAAATATATACAGTAATATTATATATTAATATTATATTTTTGTGCTGGGGTCAGTGTAAATGTTGGTAATGCAAGTCAAAATCTGAACTACTGGCCTGAATTCTTATTGCTGAACCCTATGGAGTGCAAACACAAAATGAAATGCTCAATAATGCATCTTAATACACACTTACATCCGCAAGCTGATATGCTGAGTTTGACCATCAGCAGTGCAAACGTTCATGGCTCCAGTCACCACAGGCACTCACCAATGGTGTGAGAGCTGTCTTTTTATAGAGATGTGTTAGTGTGTTGATTCATTCACACCTACAATGTAGACTCCTGGAGTCCTGGCACACTGGCTATATGGGCCGGCCATTTGCCTTCGATCCAACGTGCTGCAGAAAGCTGAACGTGAACACAATCTCAGTCCAAATACGCCATAGTGCTCTATTAAACTTAAAGGGATAGTTTACCCAAAAATGTAAATTCTGTCATCATTTACTCACCCCCAAGTTGTTCGAAACAACACAAAACACAAAAGAAGATATTTTGAAGAATATGGGTAACTAAACATTGATGGACCCCATTGACTTCCATAGTAAGGAAAATACTATGGAAGTCAATGGGGCCCATTAACTGTTTGGTTACTGACATTCTTCGAAATATCTTCTTTTGTGTTCAGCAGAAGAAAGAAATTCATACAGGTTTGCAACAACTTGAGAGTGAGTAAATGATGACAGAATTTTCATTTTTGGGTGAACTATCCCTTTAATAAAAAGCTATTACATTTCTTAATAAGACTTCAGGGTATCCTGTGATATTGCACACCTTTGTCTATGATTATTTTATTTATTTTTTTAGTTTTGTAGATTTTGATCTTTCAAACAGATAAAAGCTGTACTTATAGGCCTACATAGAAAATTGCAACTGAACAGATTTATCTTGATGAGACTTTGGCTAAACTCAACCTTATTCTTTTTCAGCTTTCTTTTGCGGCCACAACTCCTGTGCTGGCAGACAGGAAAAAGTATCCAAATTTCTTCAGGACAGTCCCGTCAGACAACGCTGTGAACCCCGCTGTGGTGAAGTTTCTCAGCTTTTACAACTGGAGCAGAGTGGGAACCCTGACCCAGGATGTTCAGCGCTTTTCTGAGGTATGTTGAGAAAAATAACCTGCCGTCTTTCTGAATGTATCTTGAATCATGATATTGTGGCTCAGTCTTAAAACTAAAATGTTAACAATGTTTGTGGAGAGTAAATATTATGTTTTATGTCCTTATTCTTGGAGCGACTAGTGTTGTCAAAAGTACTGAATTACATTTTAACTGTTGTGAACCGGCGACAGGGTCATGGGCGGCCAAGGCTCATTAATGCACATGGGGAGCGAAGTCTGGCCCTTGTGGTCCGATCAAACAGACAAGCTACTGTAACTCAAATTGCTCAAGAAGTTAATGCTGGTTCTGATAGAAAGGTGTCAGAATACGCAGTGCATCACAATTTGTTGCATATGGGGCTGCATAGCCGCAGACCATTCAGGGTGCCCATGCTGCCTCGACAGGTCAGGGCTGTTTTGGAACACAATATTAGGAAGGTGGTTATAATGTTATGCCTGATCGGTGTGTGTATGTGTGTGTGTGTATATAAGATTATAAGTTTCACATTTATTCTTTTAATTCTTCAGTAATTGGGCTCATTCACTTCCATTAGTGCCTCACTGCAACCTCATTTTTTTTCTTTCTTTTTAAAAAAAGAAAAAGAAAACAAAGATACATGTCTAAATTCTTTTTGTGGTATTCAACTTTATATGCCAACTTGTATTGAAGCACCCTGGTATATTCCTTTAACTGATGCCTTCTCATGGGAAAATGAAGTATTGTAGAGATATAGAGATATTGTATTGCTCCACATAACCAGCTTCACCTGCCCACCATGTTTTGGAAGAGTGCTTCTCAGAAATATAAGCATTGTTTTCTGTTTGAGTGTGGGTGTGTATCATTTTCCCTCTGTTTGTATTCCATATGAATAGACCCAGTAAGATTTCCCTGTGTAATTCAGCGTCGATCTCATTTCAATGACTGAGCTAAACATAGATGGAATTGATTGGTTGAGACATTTATACATAACATGATCAGGAGTCGTGTCGTGTGTGTTTGTGTGTTTATTGTAAGCCTCTGGAAATTCCTTCCTTCAATGGGACATGTAGCTGAAACCCTCTAGGGGCAGAAAGACATTAGCGTCTCTTCCTCACACGAGTGCTCCATAGTAACCGTATGCTGTCAGAGTTCAAATTATTCCTCAGGTGATAGATCTAAAACCTGGATCGTCATTACAGATCCACCTAGCCATGGATCAGTGGTACTGCTAGTGCTAGTAAATTCTGCAGCTCTGAGAACTAACGCTGACACTGCAGTTTTATTTTGCTGATAGAAACATGTGGGGAAAATGCTCACAGTGTTTCAAGCTAAAATTAATTATTCTTTCTTGTTCAAAAAATGAATTGAATTTTGTTGTCAATTCACACCAATATATTACATTAGCTGATCTACCTGTGATGCTAGCTTGCTATAGGACTTGTTTAAAATCAGGGAAGTTATCTTAAATAAACAATTTCTTTACAATTTATGAGACTAAGCTGACATGCCATGCTTGTGACATGGAATAGCAGGTGAATTATGGAAAGAGGATGTTCAAGTTAAAGGCTGACTTTGATTTTGCTCTCATTTTTAAAATGTTTTCAGAAATATCAGATAAAACTCAGGGACACGGCTGTCAATTATTGACCAATTATTTTTACAATATTTGCAAATGGAAATATGTAGCAAACCAGATAAATGTCTTCCAGGTGGGTCAAAAATACAGTGATTGAAAGTTTGTAGCACTGTATTTGAAGATTGATGTCTAATGAATAATATTTTCTTTTACCAATACAAATAGGACTTTTGAACAGCATTATAATGTTATTGTGACATCATTTACACTTTTATTTACTAAAATACTACAATTTAGTGGGAGTAATGCTATATATATTCATTATTTATAGCCTACATGCTGTAGATAAATTGTTTTGCCACATTTTTATTTTATTTTATGGGAAACCAGGTTTCTCATGCACTCATAAAGCAAGTGCCATATCTGTGATACTTTAATGAAGAATTTTTTTATATTAATCTTATCCTTTTGTCATCACATAGTGGTGATATTTAAAAGATACACGTTTCTTTTTTTCGAAAGTTTATTACACATATGTATGAAACATGTTACAGTTTGAGGACAGATGACAGATGTTTATGGAGAGTGAGTGATAATGTCATAATCTTTATTAAAAAAAAGCCAAATATAATGGCTAATTTGTATTAATGGACCTATTTTCATGCTTGAATGTTGAAATTACATATTGTATTATATTGAATGTTAGGGATACTGAGGGATACTTTGAACTCTAAAAGCATACGTTTACTTATATTAAACATAATATTTCTTATATTTTATACTATTTTAGCACCTCTCTTCCCAGTCTGTCAGTAATGCTCTGTTTAGTTCCTGTCTCTGTGAAGCCCCTCCTTCCGATTGGTCAGCTGGACCAGTGTGTTGTGATTGGTCAACCGCTTTGAGTGTGTTTTGGAAACGCCATTGTGTCGTGTATGTTTCCGGTAAAAAACTTAAAGGGTTAGTTCACCCAAAAATGAAAATTAGCCCATGATTTACTCACCCTCAAGTCATCCTAGGTGTATATGACATTCTTCTTTCAGACGAATACAATCAGAGTTATATTAAAAATGTCCTGGCTAATCCAAGCAATTATAATGGCAGTGAATTGTTGCCTCGTTTATGAAGTCCATAAAAGTGCATCTATCCATCATATAACTGCTCCACACGGCTCGTGTTTGTGTAGGAAAAATATCCATATTTAAAAATGTATAGACTAAAATACCTAGCTTCCGGCGGTCGAGTCGACTTGCGCTAATAGAGTAACCCCCGACTCTACATTTTGTTTTGCTCTATTCTCTGCGCTTCTGCATTCGTCAATACACATGTGTCAAGGGTTCAAGGGTCAAGGGTTACTTTTTTGCCGTAAATCGATGCATATGGCAATCCGCCGGAAGTTAGGTATTTTAGTCTATTAAGTTTTAAATATGGATATTTTTCTCACACAAATGCATGGCATCGCTTCAGAAGGCCTTTATTAACCCCCGGAGCCATGTGGAGCAGTTATATGATGGATAGATGCACTTTTATGGATTTCAAAACAGAACTACCCTTTCACTGCCATTATAATGCTTGGATTATGCTATAGGACTTTTTTATATAACTCTGATTGTATTCGTCTGAAAGAAGAATGTCATATACACCTAGGATGACTTGAGGGTAAATCATGGTCTAATTTTCATTTTTGGGTAAAATAACCCTTTAAGACTACACAGTCTTACTGATATAGAGAATAACTCCCTATGGAGTGGACTTTTTGCTTTGTAACTTTGCAGACTTTTTAAATCTCAAACAGCAACATTACATACTTAAGAAAGTTTAAAATGTAAAAAAAGGCATAGGATCTTAATAGGATCCCTTTAAGAATATTTTAGTGAAAGACTCAGATTAATTAAAAAAATAAAACATTTTAATTTTTTTAAATTATCGTTGGGTAAAGTTGCCTTATGTCTCAAGAATTTGCATATTTATTTATAAACAAGTAAGTGAATAAGTAAATAAGTAAGTAAATTCTATAAGTAAATAAGCAACGCTCTGTATCTGAATGACTGAACAGCATTGTGCTCTTGCCTTAAGAGGTAAGGAGCTCCAGGGAGAGTTGTGCAAGGTGTAAATCCTTTTATCTTTGCCTCTGGATGGAGTTGCTGACACAGACACTGAGGAAGAGCTTGATCCCATCATCAGCCTGCCTGAGGAGGGCACTGGAAGCCTGATTAGCATGCCAGTGTCACGCTCTCTCACCCTCAGCGGTGCCGTATCGCAGGAGAGCTGCCTGCGCTGTGTAATGTGACATTTCAGAAGGAGGTGCATCTGTTGTGTCAAACAAATTAGGAGGTGTGGATCTAGAACCTCACTTGCTGGCCTTTTCTTGGAGACTTGGGTTGACTGGGGGTTGCTGGTGTCACAGAGGATTAATAATATTAATCTCAAAAGTGCTTCAGTCTAATTGCATATATGGAAATCCTTCCTTTAATACTAGGAATAAACAAAGAGATTTTCATTTGCATGTGTGTGCTTTGTGCATGAATGCTCTGGTTTTCTATCTCAGATTGTTCCAGTGAAGTAATTTAGCACCTGTCCTGTCTGCTGCTTGATATCAGACACATTGCAGGAGGCTGTCTGTGTTTTGCCTGAGTGTCTATCAATAAGTGGATTAAGGGCTGTTCACACTCCAGCATGAATCACACTCCAGTATGCTGTTTTACAGATTAAGACCC
Organism: Rhinogobio ventralis; assembly: GCA_039654625.1. Taxonomy (NCBI): domain Eukaryota; kingdom Metazoa; phylum Chordata; class Actinopteri; order Cypriniformes; family Gobionidae; genus Rhinogobio; species Rhinogobio ventralis. The sequence goes on from CM077209.1 coordinate 28,624,988, forward strand.
AATCCCCTTTTTATGTGGTAAAAGATTTGATGACTTTGGCCCCCGATGAGGAATTAAACCCATTTGTCAGGCCTCCTCTTTGAGTAGGATTGTGTCCGTTTGTGTGTATCTACACATACATTACTGTGCATTTACAGTAGGTGTCTGTGACGTGTCGAGGGTGACACCTCTGTCTATCTCTCGTATTTGTCTCTCATATCTATCTATCTATCTATCTATCTATCTATCTATCTATCTATCTATCTATCTATCTATCTATCTATCTATCTATCTATCTATCTATCTATCTATCTATCTATCTATCTATCTATCTGTCTGTCTGTCTGTCTGTCTGTCTGTCTGTCTGTCTGTCTGTCTGTCTGTCTGTCTGTCTGTCTGTCTGTCTGTGTCTGTCTGTCTGGAGTAGGAATAAAGGCTAAAGTCTCCTTTATTATAAACTATGTATTTTTATGAAATGCAGTTTTATATATGAAAATCAAAGTTTTATATTTGCATTTGCGACCCTGGACCACAAAACCAATGTCATAAGGGTCATTTTTTTTTAAATAAATAAGCTTTCTATTGATGTATGGTTTGTTAGGATAGGACAATATTTGGCAGAGATACAACTATTTGGAAATCTGGAATCTGAGGCTGCAAAAAAGTCTAAATATTTCTTACTTAAATTAGGGAAAAAATTATATTTCTTATAAAACTGTATTTTATGTATATATTAACAGTTTATTTTTAAAATTGCTTGAATTTGCTGTTTCTATAGCTTTGTATGTTTGACCATTTTTAAGCATGTAAACCCAAACATTTGTTATGATAATATTAAAATCGTATTAATGTATATGTTATCATATGAAGATCAAATCATTCCCTATATCTGAATTCCTGAAAGCATTTAATCCTTTGCCTGCATCCCATCCAGGGTTCAGCAGTAATTAAAAGCAAATGTTTACAGATATTTTGGTCTGTGTGACTATCCCACTTGTGTCAGACCAAAGGTTCTTCATCTCTCTCACTCTCCTCTCTCTCTCTCTCTCTCTCTCTCTCTCTCTCTCTCTCTAAATGTGTGAAAATGAAGCGAGAAAGCGAGTGTTTTAAGCAGGTCACCATATGGTTTCTCTACTGTACATGCACTGTCCTCTTTTACACCAAGGTGCTCCATTAGTGACCCATTGGACACACTCCAGCAGCTTCAGTAATGGGGCTCTATTCAGGTGTACGTGTACATATATGTGTGTGTCTGTCTGTGTGTCTGTCTGTGTGTATGTGTGTGTGTCTGTGTGTGTGTGTGTAATGAAGTTTCTGCTTGTTTGATCACTGATTAAACATTCAGGCAACACAAGCACAATCGGCTGGCTCAGCCGAGCTAATTGCATTCCCTAAGGAGATGATCCAAGCACAAGTCATCCAATCCTCCTTTCACGGATTGGACCTCGTGTTTGTGCGTTGGCCATTGCGTTGTGCTTTGTGCCTGTACGCGTCTGTTTCAGTTTAAAGGCTCATTAAAATCTGTGCTATAAATAGATGCATATGTTCCCTCGGCCGCAGCAGTGCATTAAACGTGTTAACTTTTTCTTACTCTTCGCCTGCGTTGTGTCTGGCCTATCCTGATGCGTTTGCTGCTCCTGGAGGACGTGGGAATCCCGACGCTACTGCACAATCCAGTATAGACTTGTCCACAGTTACATCAGGCTGAATGTGTCTTTCTCTCACATCTGTCCCCCAGAACACAGGTGCATGAGGCCAGTGGGAGTATTTCAAAACAAAAATAACACATGGACAAAGATTAGTGCACATAGGACATCTGTCTTTAAGCATCAAGGGTCTCTTTTCTTGTCTTTGCTTGTTGTGAATGTCCAGGGTTTCATGAAGAGGAAAAATGCACATGTATGTTTACTTAGCTATACTTTGGGGACAAGATTGCAGAAGCTTCCCTTGGGAATGTCCTCAAAGGTAAAATTATAAATATTTTTAGGGTTAGGAGTAGTAGGCTAACATTATAATTAGGGTTATAATTAGCTGTATATAATGATGTCTATTATGGTATGTCCTCATTTAAAACAGGTGTTTTAAAAAACTTTTTTGACCAAAATATGAGGACTTTTTAAAAAGTAATGGCAGATATATAATATAATGTATAAACACCAAATTATACTGAGAGATAAAGGTATTATATTATAATAAGGAAAAATAGCTTCAAAACCAGTAGTTTCTTACATATATATATATATATATATATATATATATATATATATATATACACTCACCTAAAGGATTATTAGGAACACCATACTAATACTGTGTTTGACCCCCTTTCGCCTTCAGAACTGCCTTAATTCTACGTGGCATTGATTCAACAAGGTGCTGAAAGCATTCTTTAGAAATGTTGGCCCATATTGATAGGATAGCATCTTGCAGTTGATGGAGATTTGTGGGATGCACATCCAGGGCACGAAGCTCCCGTTCCACCACATCCCAAAGATGCTCTATTGGGTTGAGATCTGGTGACTGTGGGGGCCATTTTAGTACAGTGAACTCATTGTCATGTTCAAGAAACCAATTTGAAATGATTCGAGCTTTGTGACATGGTGCATTATCCTGCTGGAAGTAGCCATCAGAGGATGGGTACATGGTGGTCATAAAGGGATGCTCAGGTAGGCCGTGGCATTTAAACGATGCCCAATTGGCACTAAGGGGCCTAAAGTGTGCCAAGAAAACATCCCCCACACCATTACACCACCACCACCAGCCTGCACAGGGGTAACAAGGCATGATGGATCCATGTTCTCATTCTGTTTACGCCAAATTCTGACTCTACCATCTGAATGTCTCAACAGAAATCGAGACTCATCAGACCAGGCAACATTTTTCCAGTCTTCAACTGTCCAATTTTGGTGAGCTCGTGCAAATTGTAGCCTCTTTTTCCTATTTGTAGTAGAGATGAGTGGTACCCGGTTGGGTCTTCTGCTGTTGTAGCCCATCCGCCTCAAGGTTGTGCGTGTTGTGGCTTCACAAATGCTTTGCTGCATACCTCGGTTGTAACGAGTGGTTATTTCAGTCAAAGTTGCTCTTCTATCAGCTTTAATCAGTCGGCCCATTCTAATCTCACCTCTAGCATCAACAAGGCATTTTCTCAAAATTGCTTGAATCACCTTTCTTTCCCATTCTGACATTCAGTTTGGAGTTCAGGAGATTGTCTTGACCAGGACCACACCCCTAAATGCATTGAAGCAACTGCCATGTGATTGGTTGATTAGATATTTGCATTAGTGAGAAATTGAACAGGTGTTCCTAATAATCCTTTAGGTGAGTGTATATATATAATTTATTTAGGTATTTTTTTATTAGTAGGTTGACGGTTTGTAAATACAATAATATTCTTGAATAAAATTGTTAATCTTTTGCCAGTCTTTAGTAAGCAAAAAAGAAAAAAGTAATAGCAAATTTAGTATATGAGTTAATAAATATTTAATCAATATCTTAACTTGGTTACCTTTTGACTACCTTAAAAATACATTTGGTAAAGTATTGTTTTTTCTAAAATTTTCTTAAAGACACTTCTGTCCTTTTCCTGTTCTCACAAGTATGGCAATCACAAGTAAGCAACCACCAGAAACATCCTAACAACACCCTAGCGACTGCCAATGACACCCTAGCAACCACATGCTAAAACCTCTCTGACACTAGCAATGTGCTTAAAAACAATTCAAAATATCTTGGCAACCACATAGCAACACACTGACCAATAATTCTAGTATTGTGTAAAAATTTGGTTTACATGATTCAAAATCAGACATGCCTAATAAAAACTATTTCAACAGCTCAATTAAAAAGAAATCTCTGAGCATCTCCTTCTACTCTAAGTTGAAATAATGTTAGTTTGCATCCTCAGTGCCCATATACAGATGTGATTTGTCAGTGGTGGGTTACATTATCAGGCCACTGTCCTCTTTCAGACCTCATTGTGCCATCAGCATCACAGAGTAGATCCCAGCTGACACGCACACACCTTCCTATATATCTCCAAATGAGGCCAATCACAGACTCGTGGCGCTCGTCCGCACGGGAACCTGAGCAGCGGGGAAAATGTGGCTGATGATGGACTGCTGTGGGTTTAGAAAAAGAGGGAAAAATAAGGCAGTGACACAACAAACTGTGACCCATGCTAGTCCTGTTAATTCATCATCTACAGGCCTGGCAGCTCTAAAGAAATTGTTACTGCTTGGTTCATGAGGAATGGTGGATATCTGTGATGCCGTGAAGAACAGGATCACATTTGGAAAGTGGGGAGTGTGGCTAATGCTGAGGCTAAAGCTAAAGCTAATGCTAATACCAAATAATTAAATTAGATCCAAAAATGTGGTATTATTATTATACAAACTTTAGCATTAGTATTAGCATTTAGCATTATTTTTACATTTTCAGTTTTCATTTGAATTTTAGTTTGTTTTAGTAATCTTTTGCCAATTGTATTCGTTTTTGTTTATTAATATTTCTATTAAGCTTTATTTTTATTTCAGTTTTAGTTGGAGTAATTGTATTACTTCTACTTAAAGGTACACTGTGAAACTTTTGGCCCTCTAGCATGAAATGACTCTTCACAATAGATAATGCTTTACAATAAATTTTGTTAGAGAGCTACATATTGCAATTTATCTCCGTTTGAGTAATAAAAATGTCATTTCGCCGCTACTTTTACCATTCATATCCCTCAGTTCTTGCGGAGGGGTTCCCCGGGTGATTCCCTGGAGGTTAGATATTTATCTCGCTCGTTGTGACAACTAACTTGTGCCACTGCCACACCATACATGCGTCAAAGTAGATGGAGCAACTTTTCTCTATTTACGGATATGATTAGACACACATGGGCGAGTTACATGCACTCTACTGTGAAAACCTTCTAAAATATAAACACTTATAATAGCCTTACCATAGTGAATCAGGGTATGTCAAAAACACACTTTGGAAGAAGGATTGATCATATATTGACTCATTATTTAAATTTAAATCATTAATAGAACCAAAAAAAAGTTATATAGTGTACCTTTAAACATATTTTATTTTAGTTAGTTGCTAAGGCAATTTTTCATGTAATATTCAATTTTTTTTTATTTCAGCTTTATTTCAATTAAGAAAAAAAACTTTAATAGTTTTAGTTAACAATAACAACACTGCAAAAAAAGAAAAGAAAAACACCATATAATCTACACACTGTAAATACAGGTGACCTAAAATGTATTTGGACCCTAACATTTTGGGGGGCCTCTGTTGATACAGCCTCTTGGTCTTTTTATTAAATTCATTTAAAGTCCCCCTGTAGTCAATAATTTTATCAATATGCAAATAGCAAATGCACTTGCGCCCATCTGTTCGCCTATAGACGTGATATCGACTGCACCATTGAGTAACAAAAACCTGGTCTAAAGTCAATAACGCTGTATTTTTTGTGTTATTTAAAGGGTGCGTTAGTAATATGCGCCTGTAGGTGAGTACACAACGCACGAACACGCACAGGGGCGCGCAGCAGCACACAAACATTTTTAAATATAAAAAATAAAAGGATTCCTCTCTAGAGAAGCGTTCAGTCTTTCGGCTCGCAAATTCTAAAATATCATGTAAATAGGGAATCCGCCATGGCGTGTGCGCAACTGGCTTTTAAAGGGAATAGGAGATGAGACTCTGATTGGTTTGTTGCACGTTACATCCAAAACACACCCATGACTCATTAAGAGACTAGGTACAATCCTTTTGGACCATGCGCCTGGCACGCAGACCGTTTTTTTGGTCGTTAAACTAGCAAAAGTGGATTCGGACACGCCCTAAGTGCACCTGCCCCATGCGCTTCAGACCATGCGCTCAGATCAGTAAAATAGGGCCCATATAGTTCGTCATAACATCGTAATATACATCATATAAATAATTAACATGCTATATTGCTAAATGTATCCAATTTTTCATATCAACAGAAAAAATATACCGGGATAACCTGGCTTCTCTTGAGACTCCCCTGCTTCGCATGCATAGTTAATGATATGCTAAAGCCCACCCACACATTGACGTGATTGGTGGCAATGTAGTTTGTGACTTAGAGAACACCGCCGATTTCAAACCATGTCTTTTTTTCACTGCAGTTTTAAGGAGAAAATACTCAGCAATAGTGTTGACTTATGAATTTGCACATGGTTTGTCTTAAAGCGCAAGTGTATATATATATATATATATATATATATATATATATATATATATATATATAGATGCCTCATTAGCGGCCGTTTCAATGGGCTGCTTTACATAATCCATCTGCCATATTGGAACTGTTAAAGCCGGTCCGTGAACATTTGAGAGTAAGCTGACTCAGTGTCTGCAATGGTAGTTAGACACATGTATGAATATCTATATATGAAATAGACTTCAGCAGATGATTATGCTAAACTAACACAATACAACAAGACGAAGGCATCAGCTAACACAACATTAAAAAGTTACCATAGTAAAAGTAAAAACATTTAAAAGTACCATAGTAAAGACATGTAATATTGAGCCAATATGGAATTTAAATCTTGGCAGTTTCACAATGAGAAGCTGCGCAATGTTGTGGCATAATTGATTCTTACTGTGAGTGATGACATGTTGACCGTTGTAAGGTGGCAGGCTCACCAACGTGTCTGGAGTGGTCGAATGTGGAATCTACGTATACATATCAATGTTAAAGCATATTAAAAACACACATAGACATATAAACAACATTGTAACGTAGTTTGTATGTTCAGGGAAGAAGGAGGCGGGAACCGGCGAACATTTAAAAGACTTTATATAAAACTTTTAATAAAAATAAACACAAAATGAAAGTAAAAGCGGCAGCCCCTCACGGACGACTGCCGCGCACACACATAACAAAACGTAAATAAAACACAACGTAGATTCCAGGCCTGGTCCTCTCTCGTCTTGCACTGTCGTCGCTCCTCCTTTTATACTCCTCTGTGAGACTAGACCGGTGTGGCGCGCAGCTGGCGCTCATTATCAGTCGCCACCGGCCCGCTCTCACGGTCCCTCGCCTCGCTGCTTGCCACAAACATTAAAACTTGATTTTCACCATGGGGTAAATAAATTTGAAATAGGTTGTGTTGAAATCTGGATTGTGGTCTCTTTGGAAAACCTTAAACTGTGGGCATTTAGGGCATACCCAGTTTGTGTATCTAGGTGAGATGGGGAATAATGTTGGGTTTATGGTAAATTAGCCTCCAGAGCTTCTTGACACCCAGTATTGTGTACTTGTGTGCCTCTACTTGATTTATGCGGCTTCCTGTTTACCGTTTTTCTCTGGGTTCATTTGACAGGTCAGTGCATAAATGCATTATGTATTTCACATCACATCATGCTCATTTCTCCTCAGCTTTAGGACAGCACTCAAATCCCATAATCCTTTGGAGCTCCTTTACTACAGTGCCCACCCGTCTCTCTCTGTCTCTCTTTCCTCCTGCTTAAATCAGGTGGTCTCTTGTGCTCACACACAAGCACACACTTGTGTATTGCATATACATGCACATGAGATCCACACATGCGTACACCCACACAAACAAACAAACACACTTGCTCATGTGGAATGGGGTTTCCAGGATCTGCCAGCATTAAGCTACAAATATGCTCAACGCATCAGTAATCAAGACAATGTGGATCAGCCAGGCTTTTCAGGTAACGTCTGGCAGAATGAGTTCAGGTTTCTGTCACAATCTGACACCGTTCACTTCTGGTTTTAACATGAGTCTCGGCTGATCACAAGTAGTCAGCCGAGACAGATCGACAGATCTTACAAAGTGTTTAAATAGGTTTACATCTGTATATTACATATTAGCTGCTTAATAATTTTGTGAAAACCGTGAAATATTTGCTTCAGGATTCTTTGATGAATAAAAAGTTCAGAAGAACCACATTTATTTGAAATTGATATCTTTTGTAGCATTGTAAATGTCTTTACTGTCACTTGCTGAATAAAAGTATTCATTTTGAAAGGTAGTGTATTTTCAAAATGGGCTAGTAGGTGGGTTGACTAGTCAAATATTCTATCTCTGAATAATTAGGCTGGTTCAGTGATCTTGAGATCTTTTAAACAATACGTATGAAGTGAGATGCTGAAAAAAGCCATGAATCAACAGACAAAAATGTCTGTCTTAATATGTATGACTGTATTTAAGATAATACGTTTAAAGATAAAGCTTCTCTAAGAGTTTTACCCTGTACCGTACAGTACTTTTGACCTTTTACAGCACAGCGTACTCTGGTTATAGCCCATGTTTGAGTGTATTTTTGGGTAATGTGTGTGACCCATGTCTTGTTGATGGGTTGGAATTTGTGGTTTTGAGTGTATGAAAAAATCCCTTTCTTAACACCCTTTGTGTTACACAATACACCGGCGCTCAATATGGTATAGTACATGCTTTGATTCTCACGCCATCAATCTTTGTGGAGGGTGGAAGGTATTGAGACTTTATATGCAAGGGACTGGTCCATTTTTCAAAAGCATCCATTGACAAGGATGGATGAAGTCTGTGGGGAGCAGAGCTGGTTGGAGTCATGTTTTATCCAAAGCCCAGTGGGACCCTTGGAGAAAAGATTTTCACAGATGCTCCAGGCTGATTGGGATGCAGGGGGAGCGTCAGATCGGCAGGAGATTAGAGTGAATTGAGACATGTATCAGAGGAAGGGAGTGCTGCCTTTGATTGGGTACTTTTCTGGGTGGTTCACCATCCACAAACCCTGCTTTCATTCAGTTCTCTTTCATTTCTAGTTCCCTCTCTCACTCATTCTCCTTCTCTGACAGGTGCGGAATGATTTGACCAATGAGCTGGAGAAGGCAGACATCCAGATTGCAGACACTGAGAGTTTCTCTAATGATCCCTGTGTGAATGTGAAGAAACTGAAGGTAAGAAAGCTTACAGGCCTCACTGACAAAACATGAATAGCTCATAGTCCACGATGTGTATATGTACAAATGGATTTCTTAGATGTAACTTTCTGTGTTGAATTACTAGAAAGTAATGCACACACTCCATTTGCTTGTATGGAAGTCGAAGTTCAAATTCAGCTTGGGATAATTCCCAGTCCTATTATCAAATACAATTGTTGTTTTTTTTTAAATTGACAAAAAAAAAATGCTTGTGCTTGTTTTGAGCATAAATGTAGCTTTGTAACAGCTTAAAATGGAAAAAATAAATAAATAAAAAATGGCAAATTATGAAATTGAATAAGATATATTTTCCCCCTGAGAAAACAGTGCCATTTTATGTGTTTTTGTTATATAAACAATTTTTTTTTTAGATTTTTTAAACATTAATTATAGACATTTAACATTACATTATAACTGAAAGCTATCAATTTCAACATTTATTAAGCTTAAAAAAACTTAAATTTTTTAAGTGAACTTAAAACAATCTTCACATCAACCCATTATAATAAATGTCATATTTACCTGTGGCCTTCCTACCTAAATATACAGAAATTGAGTTATCAAACACTTTACAGTCTTCACTGCATAAATGATACAATTAAATATAGATTAATCCTTATTAAAGCTACAATTTTATGTTACCTTTATTCTTTGATTAACATTAATGGTCACAGCAACTGATTTATTACGATTCTGTTACTTTAAGACCTGCCGCTGCCGAACATGACACGGATCTGAAGCGCATCTCTTTCAATTTCATTTGAGACATTATTTAACTAATTTAAGATTGCTCTTATGAGGAAAATCGACAAAACGGGCATACATAATTCTGTGTTATTGTTTGTTCAAGCGCGAAAGTGAACTCAATACTGGCACGCGTCTTTCTGTCCACACGAGTCGTGTGCATATATATGCTAATGATATGCTAATGAGTTGTGGTGTCATTGTTTTAACCATTACGGGTATAGCTTTGGATGACTCTTGAAGATAATACTGAAATTTTTCTTAGTCATTATCATAAACAAATACAGTGGCAGAAATGCCATGATAAATTTATTTGGGTTTGTGTATGATCTGAATAGCCATTGTTCCATTGTTGTCTCTTATTTTGCAATATCCAAATAAAGGTTTGTTCCCACCTTTTTTTGCTGAGTAATTTTTTTCACAGTGAAACTATTATGACTTCTATTACCTGCCTGACTTAGTACCTCCGTTATCGCAATTCCCCAAATGGCAAAGAACTGCTGAAGAACTGTTTCTTTAAATTTTGCACGCTCAGATTTTTCACCAGTTGACAGAGTCTGTAAATTCGACATTATATTTCACATTAAAAAACACATTGAATCTGGGACAGCAGTCACCCGTGTTACATTATATATAAACAAAATGTTGAGACTTTTGAAACACACATCTGCTATAGGTGGGCTACACTTCACTATGCAAATATGGGAAAGTCTCGCAACCATGCTCTTGATAAAAGCAAAGCGAGTGGTGACTGATGTCCTGGGGCAGCCTGGCGTGGATCCAGCCTCCTTTTTGACTGGGTGGAAGAAGCTTGTGTCTGCCAGGACTCCAGGACAGCTGGAGTCACTTACACAGCTGGAGGGATTCAGGTTAAGTGCCCACGCTGTCGGGAGTGGCAGCAGGCATTGTAACGGCTGCTGATTGTGAAGCAAGAAGCGCCTGACCCAAGCAGTCGGCCCTGAAAAGGGATGCGGGAGTATTTCACACAATAGCTCCAAAATCTCAGCATGTTCTTTGGCACCACTGCAGAGGGTGGTTTTGTGGCAAATGAGACAGTCTCAAGGAAACCGTTTGCCACAAGCCACACATTCACTTTCAAACAGCGCTTGAATGCGGTCCCATTGCGAATGCCGTTTATGTCACTATAGTCGATTTAGAGCAGGTCTGGGATCAGTTTTAACGCATCCGCTGTAATCTTACCTGTAAATGCTACTTTTTTCAGAGCTGTCGCTAGCCCACCCACCGGAGTCATTATTTTCTCTTCTGCTTGAACATGATAGTTTTCATCTTGAACAGCTCATTAGTTGTGCATGTTAAATGCTCTTCCCGTAGCCTCCTGCTTGAGGATAACATCCCGAGAGGAAAAAGCTAAAAAAATAGATTCAGAGATGATTTCTTAAAGTCACTGGTGGGCATTTCAATATCCTGGCAGCTGTGACGCATCTTTTGATGGATGGGGCTGCGGCGACCCTCAAACAAGGCTGTCTTCCACCTGAAATTTTCATTGGCATTTGCTAGAATCAAGGGCAATTAAGAGGGTAGAGAGGGATTTTATTAGATCCTGATGCACAGAATGAGAAAAAAAAATACTTAACCTCAAGAATATGCAGGTTTATATATTGAAGTATTAGCATAGCCTTCAGCAGATGACAGATGCGTACAGAGCATTTTCATGGATTCAGTCTTGGCTTCATGGTCTCAACTGGACGAGGTGGAAACACAATGCTGAATTATTTACAGACTCAATCATGCAACATGAATGCTGGTTATAGATACAGATCTCTATCTCTCCTTCTGGATATTTGGCAAGTCATACTGCTGATACTATTGTGCTTTAATACATTTGGTCTTTATGTCAAACCTAGCAAAGCTAACAGTGTTTTTGGAAAAAAAATTTAACATCTTTACTCATGAGAAGCCTGCTTGCTTTTATTTTTTTAAGCATTTGGACATTTTATTAATATAGACAGTGAAAGAACAGACAAAATCAATATGGAAGAGATGGATACTGGGAATTTGACCAAGCTGGATTTGAAATTTGGTGATTTCCATACACTTTTTAGCCAGTGTCTGGGACACTTTTCCTTGAATGCAAAATGTATAATTTATTCTCCAAATGTATTTGCAATTTGTTTGTTTGAGAGGCCCAAATGGGAGTGGCTTAATAACATTTCAACCAATAGCATGAGTTGGGCTGGACTACCTGTTTTTCAGACAATGACAGATGGGAAGAGTGTTTTAAATTAGTCAAACACTGCAGTACTGTTTGGTGCTTCTAGTTGTGTAGATATTAAACATTTTACCAGTAATTTCAGAAGTGGTTGCTTTTTATTAATATCATTTTTATATTGTTTTATGTTTATTTTTGTGCATTTTATTTCATGTAATTATTGTGGAATAATTCCTGGGTTAAGGATAAAGCTTTGTGGTTACCAGCACACTTAGGATTGTTTTAACTGGGATATACTGTACATTTCACCATTATATCTGTCTTATTTAAATCTTATTATTATTTAGCCATTAAAGGGTTAGTTCACCCAAATATGAAAATTCTGTCATTAAATACTTACCCTCATGTCATTCCAAACCTGTAAGACTTTCGTTCATCTTCGGAACACAAATTAAGATATTTTTGATGAAATCCAAGAGCTTTCTGACCCCTCCATAGACAGCAATGTCATAACCACTGTCAAGGCTCAGAAAGGTATCGCTTCATAACATTAGGTTGAACCACTGTAGTCAAATAGACTATTTTAATGATGTCTTTACTACCTTTCTGGGCCTTGAAAGTGGTAATGGCTTTGCAGTCTATGGGGGGACAGAAAGATTTCATAAAAAATATCTTAATTTGTGTTTTGAAGATGAACGAAGGTCTCACGGGTTTGGAACGACATGAGGGTGAGTAATTAATGACGGAAATTTCATTTTTGGGTGAACTAACCCTTTAACCCTTTTATTTTTTTTAGACTGTTGTTCAAGGTCAATTAATGACGTTCACGTGGTTTTTACATTCATAATGAATAAGTAATAGGTTATTTTGTACCCTGGTTTTGAGCCTCTCTCATGGAACGCTCGGTTTTTATGGGCGTGCCACACTGAAGACTTGGAAGTAAACGCACACTGCTATGAATGGATAAGCTTTGCATATTATAATACATATGCAAAAATACACGAGGAGTTGTTTTGAAAGCATGTGGGAAAACGACAACTGGAATGATGATTCACCCACAGGGTTCGCAATATGTCTTTATTAAACAAACACAATGATTTATCTCTCATCCACCCGCAATTAATTGGAATATTATTTTTTATTACTTTTTCCTTCAAATATCAAGTCAAAAGAGTGAACAACGCACATCAAGAAATGAATATTATTTCACTATTTAAGATTCACCGGCCTACCGACGGGCTTACGTTTTGGTAGCCCGTCTGGAAAACACATATCCCCGGGACGTTGGGCTTTGCGAGCCCTGGCCCATACATGTTCTAGTCTGATCTCGAATCGCAGCACAATGAACCAACAACACCTCAAATAAAGGACGTTCAGTTAGACACGTACACATAATCAATAGATATCAAACGATCTGTAACGATGCAATACTGTCACATATAAAAAACATGTTTTACTCACATAAGTGTGTTGCTTCATTCATTCATGTAATCTCATCCTGTCTGCAAATCCAGTCTCTTGTTTACAAACGAATCCGTGGTGAAATGAAGGAACAAACGCACAATGTCTTCCCAACGTGAGCTGGATCTTCGTTAAAAATAAAGTTCAACCATGCATTCATAATATTAGAATCCGAAGCTTTTGCAGCGACTGTGTTCTTCCACAGCCAGCACAGCGCAATATCTTGCTATCTTGCCTTACCGAGCAATCTGTTCATTGCTCGTTGAGCACGTCCGTTTAGCTCCACGAAGGCCCATGTTATTTGTTACATTTCTTGCATGAGTCGGTGGGCGGGGCTACAGAATCAGGTGTACTTATTCTTATGTTGAGGCAGCGTTTAACCACACGATGATGTCAAGGTTTGGCATATTCTGAGATCGAGCGTTTGCTGGGCCTAGTGTCAATAAAAGCTTTTCTTTGACTAGGAAGTTTTCAGCTCCGAAACTTACAGGATATTCTTATATCACGATTAACTTTTTATATATCAAAGGCTGAATGAAAAGTTGATTTCTCAATTCATGACCCCTTTAATGGCTAAATAATAATAAGATTTGAATATAACAGATATAATGGTGAAATGTAATTTTGGGTGAACTAACCCTTTAACTACCCTTTTAATTCTGTTCTCTGTCCCCTCTCTGTAGGATAATGATGTTCGGATCATCATCGGTCAGTTTGATGAGAATCTGGCCGCTAAGGTCTTCTGCTGTGTAAGTTAGCCAAACTTAGTCACCATAACATGCACCACCAGCCTCAGACTTACTGCAAAGGGTCTGTTGGATTGGTGAAACTATTCATTTCTTTAATAGTTAAACTTTTCTGTGGAAATTGTACTTTTTTGTGTCAGCATACAGTCACAATACAGTTTGCTTAACAGTTTTTTTTTTGTTTGAAATGAGATGACTGTTGAGTCCCTGATCTTGTGTGTTTGTGTGCTCCAGGCTTATAACCTGAACATGTATGGCAGTAAATACCAGTGGATCATCCCAGGATGGTATCAGGGGAACTGGTGGGAGCAGGCAAACTCCACAAACTGCACCACTAAGAAGCTGCTGACAGCCATGGAGGGTTATATCAGCGTGGACTTTGAGCCCCTCAGTGCCAAACAGATAAAAGGAATATCAGGAAGAGTGAGTGTCTGCAATGCAGTGGGATCTCACAAGTTATGAATGACATTTCTGATTTCTGACAGACAAAAAATTCTACCATGTGCAATAGTTTCAGTTTCAATAATTTCTCAATATTAGCTTTCTTCAATTTGTCCTATTGAAATGAGCAGCTTGTCCAGGCTGGTTTATATTTTTTTTCTTGATCAGTTGTTGGTATTCTTGATCTTTTTAACAAATACATATATATTTGAAAATATTATGTTGCGTACATTCATGGTTATTGAAGATGCAAAGAAGATTTTTTTTTTTATTACATTGCTTATATTTATTACTTTTTAAATTAAATTTAAACATTGTTACAAAAAAATTTATTTCAAATAAATGCTGTCCTTTGAACTTTCTGTTCATCAAAGAATCCTCAAAAAATTTATCTTGGTTTCCACAACAAAAAAAAAAGTTTTTAACTGATAGTATTAAGAAATGTTTCTTGAGCAGCAAATCAGCATATTAGAATAATTTCTGAAGGATCCTTTGACACTGAAGAGTAAATTCAGCTTTGCCATCACAGGAATAAATTACATTTTAAAATATATTAAAATAGAAAACAGTTATTTCAAATTCTAAATAATATTTCACAATATTACTGCTTTGACTGTATATTGATCAAATAAATGCCACCTTTGTGAGCATAAGAGACTTTTACTTGATTGTTACCACCAATTGACACTTTTGTAATTAAAATCAATGTTAAGTAGAAGACTGTATAAATGGTTTTTAAAAATGTTTTTAACATTTTCATTTTCATCAACATGGACATAAATATTAGGTTTCTAAGAACCTGGTACATGTGTATGTAATACAGTTTGTTGATATGGGAAGAAGGAGGCGGGAACCAGCAAACATTTAAAAGACTTTAATCAAATAAATAAACAAAACGGAAGTAGACCGCGGGCAGCCCCTCACGGACGACTGCCACGCACACACATACAAAACGTAAACAAAACACAACGTAAAATCCAGGCCTGGTCCTCTCTCGTCTTTCACTGGTGTCGCTCGTCCTTATATGCCTCCGAGCTCCCTCATGAGAGGACTCGAGACCTACTCGCGCCTCCCACGTCTCTCGCTCGTCCACCTCGCCACAGTGTACATTTTTAAAATTGGGCATCCTTATTTGTGAATCAGACAAGTTTTGAAGCAGTGCTGCTTTACCTGTCTGTCTTCAGACACCGCAGGAGTACGCGAGGGAGTACAACCGGGAGAGAGAGCAGAAAGGAGTGGAGGCCAGCAAGTTTCACGGCTTTGCCTACGATGGCATCTGGGTGATTGCGAAAACCCTCACACGTGTCATGGAGCTCCTCAGACACAAGGAGAGGCATGACATGTACCACAACTTCACGGTGGATGACCGAGAGGTGGGCAAGATGGTCCTGGACGTGATGAACGAAACCAACTTCTTTGGAGTGACGGTACGTTTGTGTTAACAGATGATGTACAGCTTTGCTTGGGTCCAAGCGCAGTTTGGTTGGCCTCTTTACAATTCTGTAACATGTTCCATGATCTAGGCATGTCATTTTATATTGAGCCATAATTTTGTTGTATAGGCCATTTTGTGACCACCAAGTCAAAAGAGATATAGGCCTATTTTTATTGCTGCAAACTGCCTGTGAGAGGCTGAGGGGAGGGCAAACATTTAAGAATGCAACTTGGGATTAGAGGCTAGTAATGCTGAACATGCGATGCCGCTGACAGAATGAGAAACAGATAAGAGGTAGGGAGATATTTGGTATGCAGGGAGTGTCCTGTCTGCAGACATCCCTGAATGTGTGTTTGTTTATGAGAACACACTGCTGCAGGCTGCCAAAAGAGAGAATCACAGAGCGCAAAAAGAAGGCAAGTCAGCAAATCTAAAGACACATGCTGAAGCTGAACCGACCTGTCTCTCTAAAAGAAACGAAGGAGTTTTGATATTGCAGTAAATGCTGTTGGTTTGGGAAATGAATAGGGGCTAATGGGCATTTTGGGTTTTAGTACGCTATGTCCTCCAGCCCTCCATCTTCAGCTTTTATCCAGCAGTTATCTCTCATGTGTAGCAGAGTATGTTTTATGTTTGCCCAGGCTGCTAACAAACAATGCATGTGCCGCGAGACCTCGGCGCAGAAGCTTAATGGAGAGGAAGGAAAAACAAACAACACGCATAAAAAAGAAAATACTGCTGGTAGACCAGTGGAGATATGAGCAGAAGAGGCAAACAAGAGCGTTCTGTCTTTCTACCTCCTTTTAGATAGGGATGCACAATATATCGGTACCATAATGTTTATTGGCCGACATAAGAGTATTAATTCATTGGTATCAGCCGGTATTGTATATTTAATTGTTCATATTCTCTATTTTTATTTAGATTACTTTTTCCATCATTTAACATTCACTTAAAGTCCTTAAAATGCAATCTTTAGCAAATCATCAGGGCTGGAAAGATGGATGTGATTCATTTTAGCTGTTTGACACGTTTAATAAGCACAGTTATCGCAGCTCTTTTCGATTCCTGAAGTAGCTATGCTAATGTCTGTTCCACATTCTATGGCTAGCTGTAAAGTAAATGATCAAGCTATTTGCAACTATGATTACTAATTTTATTAATAATTAGCAGCCTTTTAAATTCACCCAAAAATCACTTACTTACTGAGTTTACTGAGTTTCTTTCTTCTGTTGAACACAAAAGAAGATATTTTGAAGAATGTTGGTAATCAAACAGTTGACGATAGCCATCGACTTCCATAGTAGGAAAAAAATTATATGGAAGTCTTCTGTCTTGTTACCAAAATAAAATATCTTCTTTTGTGTTCAACAGAAAGAAACACATACAGGTTTGGAATAACGTTATAAGTGATGACAACATTTTAGGTGAACTGATCTCTTTATTATCATGCATCACAATCTATAGGTGATGTTTTAGTGGCTGATCAGATGGACACGCACTATTTATGATAAACTTCTTCCTATCAAAGCTGAATGATTGCAGAGAATCTTCAGGAACACAATCCCATAAAACTAGATTGCAATCTGACTACAACAGATTTAGTGGTCCCACAAGGATCAGGTTTGTCTCTTACCGATGGCTGGGTCTTTGTCCAACAGAACGGGCTGTTCTAGCTTCTCCATCAGACTTTGAGTCCTCTGAGGAGAGCTATCGATTGGGTGCCAGCATGCCTCAGGAAGTAAAACATTATCTTAGAGAAGTCTCTGTGGATCATTTTGAGTGATGAGTAATGGTGTGCTGCTTTCATTTGGTTAAGAGAAAGTTAGAACAACTTTTCTGATGGTACATTCTAGAAGGAAACATACCGTTCAAATGTTGAGGTCAGTAATTAAGAAATTAATACTTTTTCCAGCCAGGTCGCATTAAATTGATCAAAAGTGACAGTAAAGACATTTATAATGTTACAAAAGATTTTTATTTCAAATAAATTCTGTTCTTTTAAACTTTCTATTCATCAAAGAATCCTGGAACGAGATGATTACTATTTCCACAAAAAAACATTAAGCAGCACAACTGCTTACATTTCAATAAGAACAGGAAACATGTGTTCTAAAACTTATTCATTTAAGTTTTATAATATTAGAAAATCTGAAAATAGATTGTTGCTCTGCAGATGTAGGCTGTGGCAGCAAAGCCCTTGTTTACTAAATCTCAAAGCATGGTCATTGCATTGTCAGTAGAAGGTTGATATCTCTTTGTATATGTGTGTGTGCGGGATATTTTAGGGCCAAACTATCTGCAGTCTGCTATTATAAGTGGCTGTTTGGTCTGTTCGACAGTGACATCATCATTTGCTTCATCACCTTCATCACCTCCACCCTCAACCCCCTTTTGCAGGCCTGAGGGTGCCTTTCACACCTGTGTGATCTCCATAAGGCCCCCTGCGCCCGGCCTGTCCACACCTCTGCACAGACTCTCGCTCTCTCTCTCTCACTCTCTCTCTCACACGCACACACACACACACACACACACACACACACACACACACACAGATAAAGGTGCCATCAACATGTTTGACCCATCATCCCACACCTGCAGCGCAACACAATCTATTTTTAGCTTTTCTAATGTTATGAAACCAGTCTAAACAAAGAAACTGAGAAAGAGTGTGAAAACTGAGGAAAAGTCTTCATTGATTTAGAAAAACCTTACAACTACTATTACAGCTTTTCAGTCTTAAATCAAAATCTTAAAAGTTCCGGTCTGGAATGGCGTTCCTTCTCAGATGACGTCAGTTTGACGGCTTGGGTTTGAATATCCTTAACCACTCCCCTCCAACCGTTAGTCTGCTATGAGCGAGAGATGGAGGGAGTAGCGCTGAAGTTAAACCCTGCCCTCTATTCAATATTCCGTTTCACGGAAATACGTCACAGCACTGAAGAAAACGCAGTTGCTACTTCCGGTTCACTGGGACTTTAAAGGGATAGTTCACCCAAAAAAAATTATTCTGTCACCATTGTCTCACCCACATGTAACCATCCAAATTACTTTCTTTCCTCCATTTTATAAAATGAATAATCAAAATGATGGTCCTGGAAAACAAAAAAGACCATCTTTTCTCTTTGTTGTATTGTCTCCACAATGTCACAAAAATGACATCCTGCTCAGTATATCAATCAAAAATTAGGTTTAGATTTTTGGAAACTATGAAGTATATGTAAATTACCACAGGTCTTGTTTCAGAATGTACATTTCATTCGACAAGGAGTACTGCAGTTCACATTATATATTGTTTACACACATAACTCTGAATTGCAGCTTTAATGTGTTTTGTGAAGGCAAGCTTTTTCCAGCACGCCCGCACCAGAGCATCTAAACAAAGAATCGTATCGCTCTGGGACCAGAGCCTGCTCTACACTTGAAAGACAGCCATTTTTAGAGATATCATCACTTCTGAGTTGCCTCCCATGGTTTTAATAGGCTTCTAATTATTGCCATGGTAATGCAGTATGCCTCTCACCTGTTATTTTACTGGGCCAAGTGATCCCAAATCCTTTTAAATGGCTCATTAGGCAGTTCCGGGGGCAGACAGACAGCAAACTGCATTTACACTTTTCCTTTTTAGGACATAATGAGCAAATTAGATAATATTTTGATCCAGTGATGGAGCTATTTTATGTAAAAATGCTATATACTCATCTGCTTTTTGATCAGATATCCATGATTAACCTGCAAAGTCTGATGAGGCTTGACATTTTATTTGAATGCATGATTTTGCTGAAAACTTTACTTCTTCTGTTAATGATTGTGTTTTGTAACTTGGTAAAAGGGATTTATTATTTAATATTAATTTGTTTCTTCCCCTTTGGAAGATGCATATAATCCAAAGTTTCTTATAATGCTCTTATTGCTGTGATGATCTCTCAAGGGCACAAGAAGGATAATGCAAAATCGTAGTAGCCTTTTTATATTTTGTGAATTTAACCTATTTAATATATATATAATTGAATAATATATTTACTTTTAACAATATTAACCACATGCTACAGCAATAAAGTTTATTTTTATTTTTCATTTTTCTTTTTATGTTTATTTTTCTTTCTTTTTCTTTCTTTTTTTATTTTAAGCATGGACCTGAGCAATATAACACTTGTTATATTTTTTCTGGATTTATTTTTCTTTGTATTTGTGAACCAGTAAAGCATCCCAGTTCTCCTCAGCTGGCTTAACCTTACAACCATCTCAGACCTCAATGTGGTCCTTTAATTTAACAAATCAATAGTGCTGCTTTTAATTATGTTTGCCTTAAGAACTCGATCAATTCACAGATTTTTAAACTAATAAATGGGCTAAAAAACAAGCACTGTGCCAGACTTGAAGCTATACACTCCCAATTTGTTGCTGTGCCAAGAGTGAAGGATATGGCAACAAGATGGAAAATCGATCCTTGTAAAATATATCTGTCCAACTTGGATTATGTGCCGTGATATTAATCATCTCAACTGTGCAATCAAGACTTCTGCAAACTGTCCATTTACACGTGATAAGCAGCTCTTGTGAAGGTTGTTCGCTGTGTGTTTTTTTGCAGGGTCAGGTGATGTTCAGGAACGGGGAACGCATGGGAACCATAAAATTCACCCAGTTTCAAGGTAAGTCCATTAGATGGACATTTTTCATGGTTAACAAACCTTTTTATAGGAAATGCTGGATCAAATTCAGGTCCTTCAGCCAATGGTGATCTTTTCTTAAATGAACATCTCAATCCATGCCAGTGTCGTTTCGTAGAATACGTGTGACACATATCTCAGTGTCACGTTGAGTCAGCGCTTGTGCCATACATCACGTAGATAGTCGGTGTGCACAGCAGCAGCTTTGGTGCCGTCCTGTAGTTTAATGGGGGTCAGAGAATTCCCCTGCCTGGCCCTCTGATGTGATTAATCCAGTGTGTATGTGTGTGTGTTTCCTGAGGGCAAGGGAGATTAACTCTGGTTTGTGGGATTTAATCTTGGAGCAGGGATTCCCCCCTCACACCCTACGGCAGCCGCAGGCCAGCGTTCCCCACCCTCTTCAGTCTTATCTGCTTCGGCACAGAGGCATCCCTCCCATAGTGTGTTACATCACCTCTTCAGACTCTATTTGTGAGCAGGCCGCAGGATCGGAGGCTTGTTTGGCTGAGGGGTGATTGAACTGTCTGTCAATATGAAGGCGAATGGCAGTCAGGGATAAATAATGAAAAAAAGAAAGGAGAAGCTGTTATCAGCAGCGCCCTAGAGAGCGTCTTCTTCTACACTGAGAACAATCACAACTCGCTCCGACTCAAAGCGCACACTTGCTTTGGGCTCCTTCTTTCTTTGGGTTTCTCACTCTATTACTCTCTCTTCATTGCTCGCTCACTCACGCTCATATTCACTCAGTCAGTCACTTTCTCACTCATTTGTTCACTCACTCATACTCATTATTTATGCATTTACTCATGCGCTCACATTCTCATTCACTGTATTGAGTCACTCTCACGCATTCATTTACACATTTATATTCTGACTTACGTTCTGACTTGTTAATTATCTTAAAGGCACAATATGTAAGATATAATACACTAATACAATGTTATATATTTTGTTGACTTGTGTACTTACATTATCCCAAATGTTTCCAAGAATGTTTAAATCCAGAGAAATAAGCAATTTTAACCAGGACACGGACTGTGTCCATGCGTCGCCTATCAATGACATCATACCTGCGTTACCCTCGATTTCCACCAAAGACACTTTAATATATTACATGTTTTATTAGACAGGTGAGCAATTGTTTGGATACATTCATCGACAGAAAACTAATGATTGTTATATAGCTCAACACAGTTAGTCTTATTGTTTAAATCTCGTTTTCTTGATATACCGCGAGTACCATGTTTTACTGTGCCTAATATCGATCTAGCTTACTGCAGTGTTCAACAAGTGTCTTATAGTAGCCGCCGAGCGAATGCACAGAGTAGCATTATAACATAACTTTCAACACACACAAATGTATCTAATATGATAAAACAGCGCTGCTTTACCCCAAATACGCATGAGCGGAAGAAGCAGAAGCGGTCGTCTGCGGCATAATAAAATCTCTACGAAATCAAGGAGTTATCAAGCTACGCCTTCGTTTTGAATATCGACCTCTAGCCGCGAAAAATTACATATTGTAGCTTTAAGGCTGGAAATTGGAATGCATGCACGACTTTTACAAAACTAACAGATCTGAACGACTGAAGATCACATGCTACCAGACTTTCACAACTAAAGGCCAATTCACACTGCACCGACAGACACCAACCAATGTGGACAATCGCCAGATTACAGTATGTCACTTCTCAGACATTCCACGACCCACCAAGCATCGATTCAGCAGGTTCTATCGATGAAAACAAGCTCTAACAAATGCCAACAGACACTGACAAAGGTATTACACTGATCCAATAAAACCCAACGAAGTGTCTGTTGCTGCCTGTCGGTGCAGTACATGCAGAATTGTTGCTAGGAAGACGCATGACAAATGAAAACATTGTCTTTTAAAATCGTCTCAAAATATCAAACATGTTTGATATCCTCCGACTGGATGGATTCATTGTTTGAGGCTAAAAAATCTGAATCTGTGCCCATTATCACTATGTAACAACTCTGACTGTTTAAAATCTACAGATAGCCTCTGACTTTCAGAAACTAGTGTCAAAACATCTTGACTGTAAATTTTCACAAAAATTTGTGCAAAATTTGTGTAGTGTATTCCAGCCTTTAGTCATTCATTCACTCACTTTCTTGCTTATTCACTGTTTCACTTTATTCATTAACTTACAGTACTTTCAGTCACTCACTGACTAACACATTGACCCAGTCTCTCTATCATTCACACTAAAATCATTCACACTAAAATGACTTCTTAATGAGTTTTTAATGAGTCCTTTTTACTTGTTTTTTAGTAAAAAAAAAAAAAAAACATCCCTGAAACAAGATATATTTGTTGAGAAGCAACACTGCATGATTTCATTCTCTTTTTTTCAGAGAGTGCATCATTAATACGGATGTATATATTTTATCTCACTGTACAACTTTTTAGATATTTGAACTGGAAAATAAGCCACAAATGTGTTAGGAATATGATTTTTGCAGCTCACACTTGAGTGGTTTGCTAATTCCCTCAGATTTCCCTGTTTCTTTCTGGATTCCATTCATTTCCAACCTCTCTCTCTCTCTCTCTCCCTCTCTTCATCCCTCGCTGTTAAATGATAGGAAGGATAGCCCAAGCTGAATATTTAAAGATGTGCTGATCCTCAATTGAGCCTGCCATCCATCTTCTGGTCCTAGTCTGTCAGCTCCTATATCACACCTACTGCCACCACACACCAAACCATCTGGACAGGACACTCAAGAGCCATTTCTTAACCTAGTTAAGTGGCAATCACCCCCTGACAAGGTTGTGTTCTGGCCAAACTATTTCTTTCTCATTGCTTTTTTGAAAAAGACTTGCCTGATCAATATTTAAGTCTTTTTTAAGTCATTACAGTTGATAACTAATAACTGAATGCTGTCCATCAGTTGACATGCTTGTGGTCTTCGTAGTGTCCCATTGATCAGATAAGTACCTGAATGATGACGTTCGCTACATGGAGCTCTGACAGCACCTGATTATTCACAGTCAATGATTCACCTGACACAGCAAGACCGCCTAGGGCACAAAACGTAATCAAATGTCAGATTGAAGGAGGTCCATTAGTAGTAGTACTAGTCAATCTTGTTGGCTACCATGTTTAAATTGTGTTATTCACATTAAAGCTTGGCCTAGTTGAACCCACAGCAGTTATATGTGAAGACCTGAGACCATCAGACGAATAGCATTGAGTAAGATGTGTGCTGGCATCTCAGTTCATAATTACAGTACATGTTTAGTAATAGAAGTTAGGAAACATATACTTCCAGGAGCTAAATAATAAATATCTTATTTCCCATGTTCTCTTTTTTTAAAAGTTAGTTTTCATCTCAAGGAGGAATGCATTTTTCCCTGCAAGTGTGACAATCAATACACAAGTAGTGTTGAAGCGCACACCAGGGAGAAATATTGAGTTTTAAGATGGCTTTTGCAATAGACTTTGCCTTATATTTGGCTTCTGAGAGTAAGTCTTGTTCTGCTGGGGATTTATTGATACTAAGCTTTATTTTATTGCATCTTTGGATACAAAACCTTAAGTTGTTCCTAACCAACCATCTGTTTTCATTTCTAATACCTAGTTCAGTTAGCAACAACAAAGACAAAATAAAAAAGATGATTACGATGATAAATAAACAGCCCCCCTCCCCCCGCCCATTATGCGACAGGAAGACTGGAGTAATGACTGCTGAAAATACAGCTTTTCTATCACAGGAGTTAATTGCATGTTAAAATATATTTAAATAGAAAACCGTTGTAATAATGTTTCACAATATTGCTGTTTTTACTGTATTTTTGATCAAATAAATGCAGCTTTCGTTAGCATAAGAGACTTTCAAAAACATTAAAAATCTAAGCTTTTGTTTATATAAGGTCATATTTTGCATATGTTTTTACTATATTGTGTCATTTCATTTAGAGTAATATGGGCTAAAATGTATGAATATAACAAGGCTAAATATTGACTAAATTTAAAGGTGCAGTAAGCGATTTTTGAAAAATGCTGTTGAAAAGTGGATCAGACCGAGCACCAAAACACATTTGTAGCCAATCAGCAGAAA
Organism: Rhinogobio ventralis; assembly: GCA_039654625.1. NCBI lineage: Eukaryota > Metazoa > Chordata > Actinopteri > Cypriniformes > Gobionidae > Rhinogobio > Rhinogobio ventralis. The sequence goes on from CM077209.1 coordinate 28,649,673, forward strand.
AGGGCGTGTCCACTCATGATGGGGGAGAAGAGAGAGCTCAGTGCACAAGACAGACATTAGCAGAACGACTGTAGAAAGAGAGAGATGGCAGAGAAAATACAAAAGAGAAATAGGCCAGGGGAATATTACTTTATAGAGAAGGGTTACGATCAGGCAAGATAGGACCCGCATTAATATCGGAGAAGCTTTCCAGCACTGGAGAGACCTTAAGGAACGGGAAGTCCTGAAAACTGACGCCGAGGTTGCTTTATTTCTTCTCGATACGTGAGTAACGTTGGTTTTGCTGTGTTTCGCAGAACTAAGAAATGCGATCTGTTGCTTTAATATATACTGTACTTGTGTGTGTCGCTTGTTTGTTCATTTGCATTATTATTATTATTAGCCTGGAACGTCTAAAGCTCCTCCACTGCCCGTTTCAAGCATTGGGTCCCGAAGTGTGTCCGAAAAGTGAGATTACATACTGCTAATATATGTTTTTTCTTTTGGTTCTCCTTTTAGTGATCGCTATAACCCCTTAATTATGTCACATTTGTAATATATGTGTTACCTGGACTATCGTGTTATGTAGGGAGCTGTTCATGAATGTTTGTTTTTTAGGATGGAAGGGATGACTTTGCCAGGAGTAGAGGAGCTAAATAACAATTAGACATTCGACCTGAATTATCATAGTAATACAAATTGCTTTGACTTATTGATGACATCATACCCTCGGGCGGCAGGCACAGCAGACTCTGCCATAGTCGTTGCCTATGTTGCATAGCATGTACGTGAATGTAGGGGTGGAGGCATCAAGATAGGGGTGTAATGCTTTTGGGTAGGGGTGTGTGTGTTTTGGTGATTTCAACTATCAACAGCGTTTACCAGAAATCGCTTACAGCACCTTTAAAGGACATTTTTGTCAAAGCAAAAAGTGTGTCCTTGTTAGAAAAACTATGTTTTCTGAGTTATTCATGATGAGATCAATGTTTCAAATCATTGTTTATGCAGACTGTCTAATCAGGTGCCTTTTAATTGATGTGCAAATGCATGAAGTTGCAATTTACATACTTTTCAGGTCAACATCGCCCTGAGCATTTTGGGACAATAAGTTGGGCAGGTTCTGCAGTGGAGCGCACGGAAACTAAATTTACTGACTATTGTCTTGTTTCTCTCTGGGGGCTGCCGGCTTTGAACACAATGCTCTTATCGCCGCTATCCTCTTGTTCTCACTGTCTTTCACAGAGGGTCAAGAGGTGAAGGTGGGCGAGTACAACGCCATTGCAGATGTACTGGACCTTATCAACAACACCATCAGGTTTCAAGGTAGGAAAAGCCCCGTTTGTGTATGTTTGTGGGTCAGCGTTTGAGTGAGAGAGAGACAGAAGGTTCACACGCCTGCCAATGTTGTGTACTCACTGTTCCGTGTGTGGTGATCTGAATAATTCAACAGTTCTTTTTCTGTTTGCCCACATTGACATTCTTTGTTTGTTTTTTTTCCTTATTCCCTGGATATTTCTTTTTTCAAACTGCCTCAGAGGAACCCAGTGGTGGACTGGAAGACGTTTTATTGTCTTACTTTAATGGAACTTGTTAAGAGGGAATCTGAAAGAAGCATACTTAACTCTTTCCCTGCCATTGATGAGATTTTCCATCATTTATGACAAAACACTTCCCCATACATAATAACACACAGTTATTCCAGCAAACCGTGTTTTTACTGTTATAGGGTAGGGCCGCTGTTACAGATCTTCTGAAATAGTTCAGCATCTCCAGATTCAAAAAGAAGCAAAAGAAAAAGGTCTGCGTAAACCAGAAGGAGCGGATAGAAGTTGTTTACGCACAAGCAAGCTAATGTGATCACCAAACATGCAACAGCATATAACAAAAAAAAAAAAATGGTAACACTTTAGTTTAGGGTCCAATTCTCACTACTAACTAGTTGCTTATTAGCATGCATATAACTAGGGTATTGGCTGTTTATTAGTACTTATAAAGCACATATTAATGCCTTATTCTGCTTGACCATATTCTACATAAATGACCTAATCCTACTCAATACCCACTACCTTACTAACTATTAATAAACAGTAATTATATTTACTGCTTATTAATGTAGAATTTATTGAGGCAAAAGTCATAGTCAATAGTTAATAGTGAGAATTGGACCCTAACATAAAGTGTGACCAAAAAACTGCCTAATGTCAAAATTAGGTATATGACTGTGTTGATGGACTCGATCTATAACCCCTTAATCTTGTCACATTTGTAATATATGTGTTACCTGGACTATCGTGTTATGTAGGGAGCTGTTCATGAATGTTTGTTTTTTAGGATGGAAGGGATGACTTTGCCAGGAGTAGAGGAGTTAAATAACAATTAGACATTTGACCTGAATTATCATAGTAATACAAATTGCTTTCACTTATTGATGACATCATACCCTCGGGCGGCAGGCACAGCAGACTCTGCCATAGTCGTTACCTGTGTTGCATAGCATGTACGTGAATGTAGGGGTGGAGGCATCAAGATAGGGGTTTAGGTAGGGGCGTGTTTGTTTTGGTGATTTCAACTATCAACAACGTTTACTAGAATTCGCTTACAGCACCTTTAAAGGACATTTTATTTGTGTATGATATGATCCAAAATGCTGGCGCTGGCCGGCAACATAAAAATAATACTCTGGCGGGAAAAAAATGTCCAAACACTCAACCCAACTGAGTTTGTTTTCCAAATGAAAAAGAGTTTAAACCATTTGCTTTAGAGCTAATAGCTGTAAAGCCTCACAGTTGTGCATGAAAACACCAAGGTTGTCAAGATATCAGCTTTGTTCATGCAAACAACTCTTGACTCATTTTCGTGACTCATTTGGTTTAAGTGCTCGACTGTCTTCCAACTTCTCATTATGATAAAATCTTACATCACGACCACCGTTTTTAAACCCATCCACAAATATTATTATGTAACACTGTGCATAAATAGAGCTAATACTGTATGTCACATGTGGCATTTTAAAACCTTAGTCATTTAAATTACACAGGAGCGTCTTCCTAGGAAATGTTGAAAGCTTTCTCTGAGGTGGCGTTCTTGATTCCAAGAGTAACTGACTGTGAACCATCATGACTCTCGTAGGTGTTGAACCACCGAAGGATCGGACGTTTGTGCGTCTGCAGCGCCGGCAAATAAACGTCCCCCTCTACAGCATCCTGTCTACCATCACTATCCTGGGCATGCTCATGGCAGGAGCCTTCCTCTTCTTTAACATCAAAAACCGCAACCACAGGTCAGGGCTGAGCGAGATTATGTTTCATGTGGAAATCAGTTTTAGGATTTTGAAAAATGTAAAATAGAAAAGTTATGAATAATACGTTTGAAAAAAATATTTAATGAGCACCAAATCAGCATATTAGAATGATTTCTGAAAGATCATGTGACACTGAAGACTGGAGTAATGATGCTGAAAATTCAGCTTTGTGGTCACAGGAATACATTACAATTTAAAATATATTATTCAGATTTTGGATGTGCACAAATATTTTGTATTCTTGATTCCCAGAAGATGCTCTTTAATTCAATCTTTTATTTAAATTATTATTTTGATAATATAAATTGCAATGGGATGTTTTGCATTAAATAATTTTGCATTTTTAAAAAAAAATTTACTAATGGTTTCGGACTTTTGTATCCCACAGTATATGATACAGTCATGGGTGTAGGTGCACATTTAATTGCAGTAGTTAATAATAAATGATGTGTGCTTCCCTCCATCTGCAGACTGATCAAAATGTCGAGTCCCTATATGAACAACCTGATCATTCTGGGTGGCCTGCTGTCGTACGCCTCCATTTTCCTCTTTGGTCTGGATGGATCTTTTGTGTCAGACAAGGAGTTTGAGACCCTGTGTACTGTGAGTAATGACTGATTTCTGTTAATCAGATGTAAATATGGCTAGACCATGGGTTAGTTGTCACGATTTTTAGTCCCATACGTGTTCTCAGGGTACATTTATGTGCTGTAATGGATAAATTGTCACAATGATAAGCAAACGTGATGAAATTGGAATTTGAGTTTGAAGGAAATTGTTAATTATTGTTTTAAACCAACATGCCAAACCAGTGCTAGAGAAGACAAGCATTTGTGCAACTGGATATCTGACTCAAAACCTTTTCGAGATTTCGATAACTTCCCCTGTGCCAACTTCCCCTGTGCCAGCTGTCCCTGGTCTCCTCTATATTTGAATCTGAACGCTTTTCACCTCTACTCAGGCTGTATCACCGAACTGAGTAAGCAGGATTGGATGTGTCTCGTCACGCCTCCACTGTCTGTTTGCATGTGACCATAATCCACCTTTTAATTACAAGGCTTTGGTTACTGCAGTAACTTAAGTCACAGGGGAAATAGCTCACAAATGTGTTGAGCAGGGCACATGCTACCTGCCTGAGACGGGCTCTGTTCTCTCCGGCCTGTTGAAGATTTGCATTGCGATATTAAGGATGGGGTGAAATTGGGCAATTAGTGAATGTAATTTTAAAAAACATACCCACAAAAAGAATGAATGAAGCTAGAATAAAATGTTTTAGGCTGTGTTCTTTCTTTTGATATATTCACTATTTACATATTCATACAACAAAATATTGTGGGGGCCATTAATATTTGTGTATGATATGATCAAAAATGCTTGCGCTGGCTGGCAACTTTAAAATAATACTCTAGCGGAAAAAAAGAGTTAAGAGGGAAAAAATGTCCAAACACTCAACCCAACTGAGTTTGTTTTCCAAATGAAAAAGAGTATAAACTGTTTGCTTTTGAGCTAATAGCTGTACAGCCTAAAATTGGGCAATTAATATTCTTTTTTCTTGGACTGGACTACTAATATATTTTGAACATTAGCAACATATTTGTATGTGTCAGAAAGAAATTAATTATTTTCAATCAATTAGAAATGTATTGTATTTTCAATTTATTTCTTTACCAATAAATACAAGTTACAACAATTTAATTTAGGTTGATAAACAATAATATGTGACCATTTTTACAGCTGCAACTCGATGACAACTATAAATTCATAATCACATTTGCTGGATGATTGATTTGATTATGGATTTCAATCCCTTGATTTATGTGTCCAATATGATCACATTTCAGTCACAGTTTATGTTCATTCTGTCATCATTTAGTCAAGTTCATGTTGTTCCAAACCTGTATAAATTTCTTTGTTCTGCTGAACACAAAGGAAGATATTTGGAAGAATGTTTGTAACCAAGCAGATCTCGGCAGCCATTGACTACCATAAAGGGGGGAAAAATACTGTGGTCAATAGTATGGCCAATGACTGCCGAGATCTGCTTGGTTACAGACATTCTTCCAAATATATTCCTTTGTGTTCAGCAGAAGAAAGAAATTCATACAGGTTTGGAAAAACTTGAGGGTGAGTAAATGATGACAGAATTTTCATTTTTGGGTGAACTATCCCTTTAATTTAATTCAGTAGAGTCCACAGCAACACTCAATACATCACATAAAATCACATCACACATCACATCTACATGCTGAGAATTACTTTCCCAGATGAGCTCAGAATAAAGAACACTAGATCTGTAGGAGAGAGCAAGAGAGACCGAAGATTAAGAGAGGACAAAGAGGGATAAAATGCCTCAGGGACTTCTACAACTTCACAAAATTGACTACACACTTTGCCACCCAAATTGCTTTCTGATAGTAGAATTGGGATCACTATATTTTATGGTTTTGCTGTTTCTGCTGCTTTGTATTCTATAGACTGATGTCACAGTCCAATCTTGCTTTTTGGGGTAGAATTCCAGTGCCTAAATTATAAGAACTTTTGGTTTGTAACAAGCTTGTTGTACTTTCTCATTTAACGTTTTTAGGTCCGTACATGGATCCTCATTGTGGGTTACACAACAGCGTTTGGCGCCATGTTTGCGAAGACCTGGAGAGTGCACGCCATCTTCAAGAATGTAAAGATGAAGAAGAAGGTGAGAAATAGACTTTCAAAGCATTTCAGATACAACATAACACATTTATATCTTAAAGTAAACCTCACAAAGCAACAATACAGGTCCAGGTCACACTGGCTCATGACACTAGCAAAAAGAAATATATAGTTTCAAATTATCATTATCAATAAAAATTATTCTGTTCAGAAGTTTGGGGTTGGTAATTTTTTTTATTTTAAGGAATACAGTAAAACAGTAATATTGTGAAATATTATTACAATTTTAAATAACGGTTTTCTATTGTAATATATTTTAAAAATGTTATATATCCCTGTAATGGCAAAGCTGAATTTTCAGCATCATTTCTCTAGTCATGATCCTTCAGAAATTCTAATATTCTGGATAAAAAACATTTATTATTATACAGTTGTGCTGCTTAATATGAGACCATGATACATTTTTACAGGATTCTTTGATGAATAGAAAGTTCAAAAGAAACTTTTGTAACATTATAAATTTCTTTACTGTTACTTTTAATCAGTGTAATGTGCTCTTGATGAATAAAAAATCTTACTGACCCCAAACTCTTGGTCATATGGCAAAATTAATTGGGTTCCAGTGTGACAGAACACACAGGAAATGGTATATTTTGTCATCTGCCGTATAATGTTCACATTTTAGTACAGTTTTATAGTAAGATTTGTATATATTATAAGCTATTAGAACTTGATGAAATTATACTGCAGTTTATACATGGATGTTGGAATGGAAATGTAGATATTTGAAGAAGGCAAGGTAGGTTCCATGCTTAAAGCATCATGGGAAAGCAACATTGCCACTAGGCTGTCAGCTGTCTCATTTTTCAACTGCCAAAAAGCTAAAATATAGAAATGCTCTCCTCACTGAAGGTCAGTTTGCGGTCTCTATGCTCAGTTTCCTGACATATCCAGAATCCGCCTGCACTGCTAGTGCTAACAATGAATCTCTGATCTCTTCTAAAGAACAGTGTCTTCCTGCTCCACTAGACACGGTCTCCACAAGTCTGCGTGTGAATTTCCTCCGCAAGAAAAAGCATCACACTATGGTGAATAGTGGGTTTCTTTTGAACTGTAGCTATGCACAAGCGCATCCATGCAGGCCTTTAACACAACAGATTTGTGCATGCACACTGACCTCCTTTCATACGCTCTTTCTCTCCCTGCTCTTGTTTTTCAATGCAGTGTAAGAATGTGGCGAGCGAGGCAGCTGATACTGTATGACAGTGCTGTAAAAGATGGCTAGCCACAGCTCCAGCACCCTGCTGGCCATCTTTATTTATAGAGCTCACAGCCTACTTCCACTGCTGCAGTCATAATCAGTGGGATGATTTTAAGAAGAATATATAAAGGAAGAGAGAGTAAGACACATGGTGATAAACAATGCTGCAGGTAAACTTGGTAACTGAGAGAACTCGGCATAACTTCAAAGGAATTTTCCTGGCTTTAATGTACTTAAGGGTGCACTAGGCACTTACAAGTATCTGATCGGGACTCTGTAAACTCAGTTCTCAGATTGGATTGGGGCACAAAAAAACTTCATTGGGACATTCCTAATTATGTATATACTGTTGTAGTGTTTATTAATATATTGAATTAGCTTTTATTTGTTATATTTATTTTATATTATTATTATTATTTTTAATTTTTATATTTAGTTTTGATTTGTTACAGATTTAGTTTAAGTAATTTTACCACTTCAACTTAAACTTTATTTCAGTTAATTGCCAAGGCAACGTATCTAATTGTAATTTAAATTTCTGATTTTAAAATAGTTTTAGATTTAGATTTAGTTAACAGTAATGTCGCAAAGACTGAATTTGTGGCATGTTGATTACTAAAATCCTAAAATCTGTACCCGACCCGAATCGACCCGCATCACTTCTTATCCGAACCTGACTTCCATAAATATGTTTTTTTTTTAAAGAAAAACCCCATCCGAGGCAAACCCAATAAAATTAGACCTGAGTCTGATCCGAGTGTGGTGATAATTTTTGTAAAAAGCAGCGATGTCTGTACATCCTGCAGATCTGCAGCTCAGTAGCGAGCAGGGACTTTTTCAACCGGGGATGACACACAAATAAGTAACACCACAGCAGGTATAGATTTAAAAGTATGCCCATCTTCCTACTTTATTTGTAGATTGAATTCATTATGTTTTTAATCCATGTTGCCAGATAATGTATAGTTTATAGCCTGCTTTGTGTGTCAAAAATGTAGGAGATAATTTTTTATATAGATTTTGACAAATCATTTTGTTTGAGGAAAAACATGAAAATATATAGTTATGGTTTTCATTTTGTTAATTTGATTTAGTTGATTATTTTGTCCTCAACTGCATTTAGATGGTTTTCTGTAATCGATCTGGCAACAGTACTAATTTTTCCGCTCGGATGAGCATGTCCAAGTAGATAAACTGCTCATAAGTGTAATGTTTCACATCAAATGACAAGGAAATTCGGTAACACTTTATTTTGATAGTCCACTTCAGACATTCTACTAACTGTAAGTCATTTTGCAACTACATGTCAACTAACTCTCATTAGAGTATTAATAGACTGTTAGGTTCGGGTTCAGGTTAGTAGAATAAGTTGACATGTAGTTGAAAAGTTACTTATAATCAGTAGAATGTCTTTTGGGGGAGTATCAAAATAAAGTGTTTGCAGATATTAAGCAGACAGTCTAATAATGACTGGTAGTTAACATGTAGTTGCAAAGTTATCTACAGTTAGTAGAAGTGTACTTAAGTAATATTTTCTAAGTAAGCGGTTCACACATATACTGTAATGTAAATGTAAAGTCTTGAGGTTTGTAAAAGCTAACATTTTGCATTTTTGATCCAATTTTGTGCAAACGTGTTAACATTTGCCAGTCTGATCAAATAATTAGTCAAGAAAGAATAACGTTAAAAATCTTGTTCAATATTACTTCTGGTTCATCCATTACGCTGGAATGAACAGTCAGGTCGAGCACATTGCAATGTATACAGTATGTCAAAATCTTTTATTTCTATTTATTTTAGAGTTAAGGATCAACAAAAATGTTTCCTGATAATGGACTTCCAAACAAAGGTTTATGTGATGTAGGTGTACACTCACCTAAAGGATTATTAGGAACACCTGTTCAATTTCTCATTAATGCAATGATCTAATCAACCAATCACATGGCAGTTGCTTCAATGCATTTAGGGGTGTGGTCCTGGTCAAGACAATCTCCTGAACTCCAAACTGAATGTCAGAATGGGAAAGAAAGGTGATTTAAGCAATTTTGAGCGTGGCATGGTTGTTGGTGCCAGACGGGCCGGTCTGAGTATTTCACAATCTGCTCAGTTACTGGGATTTTCACGCACAACCATTTCCATAGGTCAGAGGAGAATGGGCCGACTGATAGAAGAGAAACTTTGACTGAAATAACCACTCGTTACAACCGAGGTATGCAGCAAAGCATTTGTGAAGCCACAACACGCACAACCTTGAGGCGGATGGGCTACAACAGCAGAAGACCCCACCGGGTACCACTCATCTCCACTACAAATAGGAAAAAGAGGCTACAATTTGCACGAGCTCACCAAAATTGGACCGTTGAAGACTGGAAAAATGTTGCCTGGTCTCGATTTCTGTTGAGACATTCAGATGGTAGAGTCAGAATTTGGCGTAAACAGAATGAGAACATGGATCCATCATGCCTTGTTACCACTGTGCAGGCTGGTGGTGGTGGTGTAATGGTGTGGGGGATGTTTTCTTGGCACACTTTAGGCCCCTTAGTGCCAATTGGGCATCGTTTAAATGCCACGGCCTACCTGAGCATTGTTTATGACCATGTCCATCCCTTTATGACCACCATGTACCCATCCTCTGATGGCTACTTCCAGCAGGGTAATGCACCATGTCACAAAGCTCGAATCATTTCAAATTGGTTTCTTGAACATGACAATGAGTTCACTGTACTAAAATGGCCCCCACAGTCACCAGATCTCAACCCAATAGAGCATCTTTGGGATGTGGTGGAACGGGAGCTTCATTCCCTGGATGTGCATCCCACAAATCTCCATCAACTGCAAGATGCTATCCTATCAATATGGGCCAACATTTCTAAAGAATGCTTTCAGCACCTTGTTGAATCAATGCCACGTAGAATTAAGGCAGTTCTGAAGGCGAAAGGGGGTCAAACACAGTATTAGTATGGTGTTTCTAATAATCCTTTAGGTGAGTGTATGTGATATAATTCCAGCTTGATGCATTGCATGTCAGTTATTTCCCTGGTGTCTCCTCTTCAGTTGCACTTTCACACTCAATTAGCAGTTCTTAACTGGACCCACTGCATATAAATACAGTCAGAGACAGGTAATGCCTAGGCTCAGGGCTTTAATTCCCTCCGGCACTTCAGTGTGCAGGAAGCTGGCAGTGAGCTGACTCCCGCTCCACACAGTGATGGACTGCTGGGCTTGGCACTCTAAAGCGATGGCTGCTGTCAGGACTGTGTTTTGTGAGTGTGCATGTGGGTGTGCCATCTCTTTATCAAGCTGAGAAGCAGTCTCACAGTATGTGACTCCGCAGACAGCCTGTCGCAAATCAGCCGCCGCTCGATGCGGGTCCGATGGTCCGAGGGGTCTGTTACAGTCTCTCCCTCGGGGCGCAGCGAGGGCTGTGTCAATCACCTCTGTGGACCGTGCATCTTCCGGACTTAAATCTAAGCTCTAGAAACAAAGGGAGATGGAGCAGATACACACACAAACACGTATACACACATACAGTGCACAGTGGTGTTTGCTTTAGTTGTTTCTTTCGTGCCTTTTTTGTGTACAGTTTTTGGACAAAAACGGTTCAAATTTTCTGAAATCCTTCCTGGTCGCTTTTTTTAATGCAATTATATTAGGACTGAAAACAACAACAAAAACCTTATCATGAAAGCATTAAAAAATCCCGAGAGCTGAATTATTCAGATCAATTTATTCATTGAAAAGATTCAGTTCTAAATAACTATTCTTTCATGAATCAGTTATCAGAAGTTATATGGCTTCAAAACAGTGTTATGTTAGTATCAATTCAATATTATTATCATTTTATCAAAATATTTTAGGTTAACATTTATTTCAATTAATTAATTTTTTTATTATTATTATTGATCTAGTTTTAGTTAACGATGGTAACCCTGCTTCAAAAGACTTGGTATTTAACGCACGAGTCATATGGTACACTTTATGATGCACATATGGTGCTTTTACATCATTTAATGAAGCTTGAAAGACTTGATGGTGAGTTCACGTACATTTTTGGGACTATCCCTTTAAGCCTTCAAATTCTTTGGTTTATCAGTCTTATTTCTCCTTGTTTTTTGTTTATTTTATCAGCATATACTGTTATATCCTGCATCATGCATCATTCAGACTGCATTTTGGAACATACAGTGCCACAAATAGATGGCATCAGAGATGTGTGCATCTGTAAATTCAATCAGACACAAGCACATGATGGCCTGCATAACTTAGACTGAGCACAAACACAGTCTGACACTAATGCACCACATGCTCTTGTAAACCTGCAGCAATAATCTTGTACAAACGGTGAGCAATTTGAATTGCGAATACAAAAGCTTAAATAGAGCTATTGGGTCTTAAAACCAAATGTGATTGGTTTACAAGCTGGTTTATTAGCGGCATTAAAGGTGAAGTGTGTCACTCTTTTGATGTTAAAGTCCCCGTGAAATCAAAATTTAAGTTTTTTGGCTTTTAGTATGAATATGTTAGTCTTACTGTTATCTATAAGCTAGTGTGTTACAAAACAATGGCAAAATTCGCATTTAGAAGATATAAGCATTCAAAACTTCAGTGATTTTGATGACATCACTCTGCACTTTAGCTTCATCAGATTTTATGTCCTGTCAAATGCTCTCTAGAATCTACAGCGTCCCGCCCCCTAAATAGATGCTGAAGCTGCAGCTAAAATTGATGACTTGTTCACACATTTACTAATTTCTACATGTTGAATAGCACATAGTACACTATATAGGGGACAGGGAATGATTCAGACAGTGTAAATATTCTTTCCATTGGGGCGAATGAAGTCTGGTTTCACGTTAGTGTCACCGCCACAGAGCGCACACAGTCTGCGATATGGAGGAGATTAGGAGGAAACTGCGGCTTTACCAAGCTCAACGTCTCTGGCCGAACTGTGATATAAACGAAATGCTGTTGGCTATTTTAAAAAAGGAGAGGAACTGTTTGATATGGCCTGTGGCACTTCAGTGGGCCTTTAAAGCACTAATTCCAAGTTTAATGTTCACAGATGTCTATAATTAGGCTATATGTGTCAGTGTTTGTTTAAAGGGATAGTTTAGCAAAAAATCTTCTGAGAATAATTTGCATTTATTTTTAAATAATTGGCAGAGGGTATTTACACTAACTCCGCCCATCTTCCTGGTTAGGCCAGAAAGAATGACAAAAGAAACCACTTCAGCAGCCGATAGAATATAAGGACTCTCCATTTAGTTTTGACGTAAACAACCTAAATTCGAATCCACGTATTTCCGATCCTATTCTTCTTCCTTTTCCCATTTCATATCTGCTCAGAGAAGTGATTGTTACATAAAAAATAATATATTCCAAAAGTGGAAATAAAGTTCCTATTGGGAATTTAAAAGTCCTGAAATTAAAATTTGATGTGGTGTCCTCGCATTGATCAGACAGACATACACTAAGTAAGGTCCCAATAAATCAGCATTCATTTATGATTTTAGTACATAATAATATACACCGTTTTTATTTTTGTTATTATTGCATACTGTTTTATAATGTACTACAATACACTGTGGTGCAAGTAGTATCTGACACTATTTGCACTAAGTATGAATAGCATCTAACACTATTTACAGTTAGTGCAAAGAAAATGCTGCTATTTTCACTTAGTAAATAAAAAAAAAAAAAAAAAAAATATTTGCATTTAGTGCCTTACTTTGCCTTCATTTTTAAGTTCAAGTTCTACAGTATTTGTAGCCATAAAATGTGAAATGTGGAGTGGGGGATTTTAAGACTGCTGTTAGTTTTTGATCCATCATCGTCATCCATTTGCTGAAATAAAAGAAGATACAGGTGCTGGTCATATAATTAGAATATCATCAAAAAGTTGATTTATTTCACTAATTCCATTCAAAAAGTGAAACTTGTATATTATATTCATTCATTACACAGAGACTGATATATTTCAAATGTTTATTTCTTTTAATTTTGATGATTATAACTGACAACTAAGGACAATCCCAAATTCAGTATCTCAGAAAATTAGAATATTACTTAAGACCAATACAAAGAAAGGATTTTTAGAAGTCTTGGCCAACTGAAAAGTATGAACATGAAAAGTATGAGCATGTACAGCACTCAATACTTAGTTGGGGCTCCTTTTGCCTGAATTACTGCAGCAATGCGGCGTGGCATGGAGTCGATCAGTCTGTGGCACTGCTCGGGTGTTATGAGAGCCCAGGTTGCTCTGATAGTGGCCTTCAGCTCTTCTGCATTGTTGGGTCTGGCATATCGCATCTTCCTCTTCACAATACCCCATAGATTTTCTATGGGGTTAAGGTCAGGCGAGTTTGCTGGCCAATTAAGAACAGGGATACCATGGTCCTTAAACCAGGTACTGGTTGCTTTGGCACTGTGTGCAGGTGCCAAGTCCTGTTGGAAAATGAAATCTGCATCTCCATAAAATTGGTCAGCAGCAGAAAGCATGAAGTGCTCTAAAACTTCCTGGTATACGGCTGCGTTGACCTTGGACCTCAGAAAACACAGTGGACCAACACCAGCAGATGACATGGCACCCCAAACCATCACTGACTGTGGAAACTTTACACTGGACCTCAAGCAACGTGGATTGTGTGCCTCTCCTCTCTTCCTCCAGACTCTGGGACCCAGATTTCCAAAGGATATGCAAAATTTACTTTCATCAGAGAACATAACTTTGGACCACTCAGCAGCAGTCCAGTCCTTTTTGTCTTTAGCCCAGGCTAGACACTTCTGACGCTGTCTGTTGTTCAAGAGTGGCTTGACACAAGGAATGCAACAGCTGAAACCCATGTCTTGCATACGTCTGTGCGTAGTGGTTCTTGAAGCACTGACTCCAGCTGCAGTCCACTCTTTGTGAATCTCCCCCACATTTTTGAATGGGTTTTGTTTCACAATCCTCTCCAGGGTGCGGTTATCCCTATTGCTTGTACACTTTTTTTCTACCACATCTTTTCCTTTCCTTTGCCTCTCTATTAATGTGCTTGGACACAGAGCTCTGTGAACAGCCAGCCTCTTTTGCAATGACCTTTTGTGTCTTGCCCTCCTTGTGCAAGGTGTCAATGGTCGTCTTTTGGACAACTGTCAAGTCAGCAGTCTTCCCCATGATTGTGTAGCCTACAGAACTAGACTGAGAGACCATTTAAAGGCCTTTGCAGGTGTTTTGAATTAATTAGCTGATTAGAGTGTGGCACCAGGTGTCTTCATTTACATTTATGCATTTAGCAGACGCTTTTATCCAAAGCGACTTACAACTGAGGAGTACAGGAAGCGATCCGTTATGAAGAGGCGTAGAAACAAATAGTAAGTGTCTTCAATATTGAACCTTTTCACAATATTCTAATTTTCTGAGATACTGAATTTGGGATTTTCCTTAGTTGTCAGTTATAATCATCAAAATTAAAAGAAATAAACATTTGAAAAATATCAGTCTCTGTGTAATGAATGAATATAATATACAAGTTTCACTTTTTGAATGGAATTAGTTAAATAAATCAACTTTTTGATGATATTCTAATTATATGACCAGCACCTGTATTGTGAAATAAAGTGAAGTCCTATGGTCATATGGCCAAGCATTGCTTTCAGTGATTGTGCTAATGTATATTGAAGCATCATGATCCTGTGTTATTTCACATGTCTGGCCATTTAATGAAACCATCAACCTCTGTTTGTTTGTAGATAGAGCATCCATTCTGATAGAATTCAGCATGGCGCTCAATGGTCATAGAGTAACTCACCACCTCCTTCTTTCCCACGACGCAAGGTTTTGGCTATTGGTAAGCCATCAAAAGGCATCTGATCAAAACGAGTTAGCAATTCTATTTCTGAATCATAGAAGAATTTGTTCATTCCCGCCGTCTGAATACACGCAGGCCTCCTCGCAGTGACCTTTCCTTTGATTTGGGTTCTGTTCAGGTCAACTACTGTTAAATAGAAGAAAAGAGAAAAAGATCAGACAGGAGCAGCGCTTTCATCCACAAAGGTTCAGAATGCGAGAGAAGATCATGTGTTTGAATTGAGCGAACAGCCCATTGATGGTTCCTGTCCATCTCTGCCTCTTTCTCATCCCTTAATCACCTCGTCTATTGCTATCTTTTTTTTCTCTTCCAGATTATCAAGGACCAGAAGCTCTTTATCATCGTGGGTGGGATGCTGCTGATTGATTTGTGCATCCTCATATGTTGGCAGATCGTGGATCCCCTGAAGAGAACTGTGGAAGAGTACAGTTTGGAGGCAAGTCTGATTGCATATTATTAATGTTGTATGTAACGATTCAGCAGAATCCCTCGACCGGGTAGTAATGGTTAATCAATCCCAACTAAATCATAGTCACAGGGAGCTGGGATCATCTGGGAGTACGTAGCAGCCAAGGTTTTATTACCATCTGCGTTATTTTTGGTTCAGGAAGTGAGACGCCCTGCCCCCACATCCACGGCGGTTGGGGACGTAGGCCAGCTGGAATGTGGGACATTGGCACAATTGCTTGGAAAAAAAGGCACTTGGACGAGCCCGTCCCATGCTGACACACAAGGGGAAGTGTGTGATTGAGCAGGGCTTCAAAATAGGCTGGACATTTTGAACGTCTGCTTGCTTTAGTCATGTGCATTTAGTCATGTGCGTTCATGGACTTTAGTCAGACGCTGTCACAAGTGATTGGATGTGTTTAGCTGGAAGCAAAGCTAAAATGGACAATGTCAGACCTGATTGTGTAGTGGATTGCTATTAAAGTTACCTTGATTTGTGTGAGGTTTTTTTACTTAAAGGTATAGTTCACCTAAAAATAAACATTTTATCTCTCATAATTTATGTCATTCCAAACCCATAAGACTTTGGTTAATCATTGAAACATAAATGAAGATATTTCTACATGAGAAGTTTCTGTTCCTCCACTGAAAGTCCAAGTAACCAAAACTTTGTCGTAGTGTTGTTGAACTCAAGACCGGTCTTGGTCTTGAGATCAGTCTTAAGACCATTTTTTGAAGGTCTTGGTCTTGTCTTGGTCTCGACCACATTGGTACTCGGTCTTGTCTCGGTCTCAGACTTAGAGGATTCTGGATTTTGTTTCAAGATCAGTCAAGAACACAATTGCTGGGATATTACTAAATTGCCAGTGCATTGTCTGATTTATTTATTAACATCATTAATGTCTTATTCGTAATTTGATTTATTTATTGTGCCGGATCAGAAATTAATGAGGGATTGTGTCAAAAATGTCACCAAAACTAATACAAATGCTCACAAAATTCAAGATATAGTTGCAAAAATGTACTTATATGAGATCTGGATTTTTATATTATAACGTGATATAATTAAGCAATATCACAAGAGCAAGAGAACTGTTTTCACAAATTTACCAATTCTGTACCAAGAAGTGCAAAGATTAATTTTGTTGTTATTAATTTCATTTTATTGGTAACAGCTCTATATAGTGTCTTATTATAATTATATTTATTGATTTAAAAATAAGTAATTTCTCATGCGGTAATGTGGATCTTTATGAATTTAAGGAGTGCTGGTCTGGTGTTGGTCTTGACTCTGTCTCGCCCTGCCTTGGTTTTGGTCTTGCCTTGGTCTCAACCACTCAAAGTCTCGGTCTTGACTTTGTCTCAACACACATTGGTCTTGGACTCTCGGATTAGGTGGTCTTGACTACAAAACTACTTTGAAGATCCAAAAAGGTCATAAAGGCTTCGTAAAGTAAATCCATATGATTAAGCAGTTTTTAAGTCTTATGAAGTGATAGGGTCACTTTATATGATTAACAGATTTAATTTAGGCTTTTATTTACGTCTAAACCATGAACAACACACATACACAGATCGCATTATATGGTTAACATAGAAGCTCAAACATGTGATGCACAACAACCAACCAATGAGGTTTGTTCTAACGCGTGACACACGCATCAGCTTTCGTGTTTACCATATGTGATGTGCTCTATGTATGTGTTTATATGTGAATAAAAGCCTAAATTAAATTTGTTCATCATATCTCTGCAAAAGACTTGGATTCAACCACTCAATTCATATGGATTCATTTTACAATGCCTTCATGACCTTTTTGGTTACCTGTAATTTTATCGGAGGAACAGAAACCTCTTTGGTTTCATTAAGAAAATATCTTAAATTGTGTTTCGAAGATTAACCAAAGTCTTAAGGGTTTGGAACGACATAAGGATGAGTAAATGATGATTTTGGGTGAACTATCCCTTTAAAGACATGTTTACAATGGCGTGCTTTCCTTTCCATCTGTCTGTCAATTCCTGAGGTGTATGATCCCTGAGCTTAGTGTGTTAAAGAGTGGAAGGCCTGGCAACTAACAGGCGATGTGGCTGAGTGGACTTTGCCGTCACACCGATGGAATCATGGCCGCCGTCTCCCTGGAGAACTCTCGGCAGGGAGATTAGCACAGATTGATTGGTGCTAGGAAAAGGCCCATTAACTTTCCCATCACTCTAGGGTGTTTAGACGAGCTTCTCCTTCCTCCTCTTCCCCGTCCTCCTATTCCCCATCCTCTACTGTATATGTAGTTACTTCAGGCCATAAGTGTTTCTGAGAGGTCAAAGCATTGGGAATGGACAATGTATTTGGGCTTCAAGCAAGCCATTTAATGGCTGTTCACATCAACAGCAATTTTAGCAATTAAAAGTTTAAAAGTCATTCATTTTCAATGAAAGTTGGCCATCTGATGCCAATATTCGATAGTGACTGGCTCGCTGGGGATGCAGAAGGTTGAGCAGACAGTGAAGCTTGAATGATGTTGTTGAGTTTAGTAGGCATGACTATCAGTAACCAGCAGTACAGCAATTTAGCAGCCTCTAACAGTTCAATCTCTGTCAGTGTGAATGCAACTTTAGGACTAATGTGATTTTTAAAGAATAGCTGCATAACTTTTGGGTCAGTAAAAAGTCATTGTTGACTGCTGTAGGACACTGAGTGTGTGTTTATTTAAAATTAAGTAAGGCTGGGGACAATTTCTGTGAGGTTGGGGACAATTACAGTGGACAGTCTGTCAGGGACATGAAACGGAGGGATGTAAACAGATCTGAGTGCAGCGGATAGCATTGATGTGATATTGAACTGTGAATGAGTCTTCAACTCAGCATTGAACTGTGTTTAGAGCTTCACTCACTGCTCTGCTGAAAACCGGCTCAGTTTCTGCTTCCTCTGATCCAGATTAAGTAACTTTGCAGACATTTGTAAAAAGTAAAAAACTGGGCCATATGTGCTGCATTATGACAAAGAAAAACATACAGAAGATTTTTAAAGTTTTATACCTGTTCTTTTTTAAAGTATATGAGGGTGGTTGACAATGCCCTGCAGTGTGACATGCTTTACTTCTTCCAGAACTATTTGAAGCAATCATTTTTTAATTCATGTCAATTTTTATAGTAGTCATATTATTGAAAGACTAATATTTTAACTTTTAAAAATGTATTTCTCACACTGCATTTCTCAAAACTATTTATGTGTGAACAGCAAAATCCTTTTTAACATGAAATTACAACTTTTATTCAGCAGTGATGCATTAAATTGATTCATTGATAGCAGTAAACACATTTATAATGTTACGTAAGATTTCTATTTCAAATAAATGTTATTCTTTTGAACTCTGGGGAAAAGTGTCACAGAAATATTAAGCAGCACAACTGTTTTCACTGAACACTCAAAAAAAAAAACTGACCTAAATTTAAGATTTATGCATTTGAATTTCATATAAATTTTCCATTTGTTTGGATTACAGTTTTAATATAAACAAACAAATAAACTTAATATAATGCATATTTGCCAGTCATAAATAAAACAGGTAAGATTTGCATCTATTTGATTTTATTTTAATAATAATTTTCAAAAGCCATTTACTCAGATTGCTTAAGATCAGCATTGTGAAAACCATTAAAATTATTCAGTTAAAATAAAAGAGTATGAACATGGTTAAAATGTGGCTAGCTCTAGACCAAGCAATATTCAATAAAAAAGATTAAAAAATCTATGAACCGTTAAAATATCTGTAAAACTGATCCTAAACTGTTTGATGTTAAAAAGAAAAAAAAAATTTCATGGACATGCAGAGGTGGAAAGTAACAAATTACATTTACTCGAGTTACTGTAATTGAGTATTTTTTCTGTGTACTTCTACTTTTTTAAGTAGTTTTTTTTAAGTAGTAAAAATCTGTAATTTTACTTTTACTTAAAGGGATACTTCACCGCTGGGAAGATGAATGTGTATTTAAATTGGGTCATTTATGTAGTAGAAATGTGAAATTATATTAGAAGTTGGTGCCTTCTAGACTGAGAAAAGCCAGAAAATGTATTTTTGGCTCATGTGGATGAAAGACAACAACTCCCAGAATGCACTTGCTTTGCTGCCCTACGAGGCCACTCCCAAGCCACGACTACCGGTTGTCACTTGCCCACCGCAGCACCGCC
The DNA here is from genome assembly GCA_039654625.1 of Rhinogobio ventralis. Lineage (NCBI taxonomy): Eukaryota > Metazoa > Chordata > Actinopteri > Cypriniformes > Gobionidae > Rhinogobio > Rhinogobio ventralis. The sequence goes on from CM077209.1 coordinate 28,669,345, forward strand.
CCCCACCGTCGTTTTCATTTTTATAGTAATAAAATAATTTAGTTCAGTTAGAAAACAGAGACTACAATTAAAAACTGAACGCCTATTTTTAAAAAAGGGTGAGTGAGCCGAACGAGAGTCACAGCACAAACGCAGCAGGAGTCAAATTTCATTCATCACGAGAGCGAAGAGCTGAGCTGAGCTAAGCACGGCAGTCATTCACGGTGCGTGTCCAGTCTGGCGCGTTTTCAGATCATGCCTATGGAAGCTTAACTTTCATAGGAATTCATTGAAAAGTTGAAACACTTGCTTTGCTCCGCTCCGTTATGAATGCCCAAGTGGCCGTGCGCATTTTACATTCTGCGAGTGAGATCCCACCCCTATGGGCGGGTTGAAAACATGCAGAACTAGCTCCTACTACTGGCTGTAGTCTCTAGCCTCTGGCCAAAAAAGCCTCAGATGACGCAAAATGACGATATTTGCGTCATCGGAGGCTTTTTTCCAGACTTAAAATACATAAATCTTTTTCGTCTCAGGGGGATATAAGGAGGGGAAGTATGATCATTCGAATATACTACCGGGTTTCTACTGATACAAAGCTTAATGCTAATCGCTGAAGTAACCCTTTAAGTATGTTTTGTTTGAAGTATTGTACTTCGCTACATTTTAAACCACATCCGTTACTGTGTAAAATAAATAAATAAATAATACAAAGTGGGGGGGAATCGCACTCCGGAAACTACTGCATTGAATTGAAGGGCGGGAGAACAAACGCGCAAAAATCACAAAAAGATAGAGATGGACAAGACAAACGTCAGTGATGCAGACCTAGCTGAAAGCGAAACGCCGTCGTGAACCCCTGGCTAGTATGGAAATACTTTGGATATAGAAAAAAAATAACATGGTGTTGTCCTGGAGGATATCTGATTTGCAAAAAATGTCGATGCAAAGTGGCTGCAAAAGGAGGAAACACATAGAACATGTTCGGGAACACCATCCCTCTGTGCAGATAAAGATATGTTTATAACTTAAGGCCGAATGATTTCTGTGATGCAGAGGGAATCCCGGAATCCAGTCATGACAATTGAATTTACAGTATAACGCAGATGTCACATAAAACGCGCAAACTGACGGATGAATGAGTCAATCAAAAGTAGACAGTACAATAAATCAAATCGCGACATGGTCTGTGAATATTAAAGTGCAAAACACTGCTATATGAATATATGATCTGCTTGTTCTGTCTCTGTGTGAATGAGCAGCGCTGTTTCGTCTACTACATAGGCTTCTCAAGTACGCGTGATGCTCGTGGTGTTTTTAACGTCTCACAAACCATATTTGGACATGATCACATGAACATTTCCAGAGCTGAGAGAAGCCCTAATGAGCATTTTCATTATTTTATTTGAATAAAAACCATCGTCTAATACACTCTGAAACAGGTCTTCACTACAACCCATCAAAATTAAAAGTTTGATTTAACTAGAAAAAATTATGCCAGAAATATATTACTATTGTAGGCCTACAATAGAATGTACTTGTCAAAATAATAATAATAATAACAATAATAATACACAATTTTAACATTATTTAAGAATATCATTTTTTAATCCATGGTTTAATTTAAATCTCAGTTTTGAAGCACTTAAAAAATAAAAGGATAAAAGTTTGTTACATTTTATTTGATTACCACCGTTTTTGATAATATATTTGTATTACATCATAAAAATAAAATTTTCATTCATTTAACGACCATTTTAACTGGTGATAATAATAACCATAATTTAATAATACAGTTTATTTATTAAATATTTGTTTAATACCATGATGCTGTGAAACTCTGATGTTTTCTGAGATGGTTATCATATTGTGAAAATCTCATTTTATTACAACCCTACACGGGAGAGTCCCCTTCCCCCCGCTGTTAAAAAAAGTAACTCAATAACTCTGAGTACATTTTAAATGAACTACTTTTTACTTTTACTTGTAGATTTTTCGGCCGGTAATTTCATTGAAGTAATAGTACTTTTACTTGAGTAGAATATTTTGCTACTCTTTCCACCTCTGTGGACATGTTATTTGTCAACTACCCACAAACAGAATACAGTATTGGATCAGAGCATATTAGCTTTGATTGAACCTTAAATAGATTGCCAAACAAAATGTTTCTCCTTGTGAATATTGGTATGTGTTCTGGAATATATATATATAGAGAGAGAGAGAGAGAGTGAGAGTGCACATATAATGTAGTTTCTCTGGTCTGATGAAGGACAAACTGTGGAGGAGCTGATTAACATTCAGCAGGTTTCTCCTGCAACACTCACCGTTCTCGCTCCTGTTCTCGTGTCGGCGCTGCAGCAAGCAGTATTGCAGTGTGGCATTGCCATGGCAACAGCCAAGGTTTCTGACACCCATAAACTGGTGCTGTCATTGCTGATCCCCAAGACAAAAATACAGGGAAAGGCTTTGGACAGGCGCTGTAATGACAGATACCTGGAAATGCACATGCATGATGACATTTATGTAGAATTTGTGTAAGATGTATCTTAAACTAACAAAATGCTAAAATTTTGAGTACTTTTAGATGCTCCTGTTCTCATAATACAACGATGTGTCAAGCATACAGTACTTTTACTCTAAGAGCGAATTCACAAAACAGTTTTGCCACTTTTGCGTGCAATATTCCAGCCCAAAAACCCACGTCTTATTCAATTACCACCCACAATACAGTTTAACCAGCCGCAAAATGTGCTGAAATAATGCTGTACTGTGAATTTTTAAATTAAGCCAATGTCATATTTTTTTCAGCACAAACATACCTGCTTTCTATGTAAATTAGGCTCATTATTGCATCTTATTCACAAAAGTCAGCTCTGTTTACAGTACCTGCCGTAATTAAAGGTGAGCTATTCCTTCCCTTAGAAAGCAGACGGTAAACCGAATACTATTTAAAAGAGACATTTCAGTTCATTTTCTATCAATCATGGCAGCAGTAATTCATCAAATCATGATGATGGATGAAATGATGGAGAACAGCATTATAACCAGACGTGTTTCCAGATTTTTGAACAGAGAAAAACACAGGAACACACTCATATAAAATTAGGGACTCTCTCATGTCTTACTGCTCACTTGCTTGTTCAGTTTTCCTAAGTGAAAGTGAGACGTCTGTCAAATTGTCTGAAGTGTTCCAAATGTTCCAATCACAGTTTTTTTCTCACTCGCTGTGTCAGACTAAGGACAGTTAGACAGCTGCAAGTCACCGGGTCTTTTCATGTGCAAATGCTTATTTTAAGAGGAACCTTTAATACAGGAAATAATTGGTATAAAATGTGCGCTTTGATTATGGATTGATTCAGATGCATGTCTGTAGTGTGATGGGATCTGATGTGACTGTACAGCTGGAATGATCCACTATGTTGGCAGGGGACAAATCTAATGAATAAACACGCATATTCTAGCATTTTCTGGACATTTCATTGACTTATAGTGATATAATGTCCTTCTATCCACTAAATCAGTTATTCTCAGTGGTGGATTTGCTTTTATAAACCACATTTTACTTGAGACATGTAAATATGATAAGTGGCTCAAATGCTATGTATAAATATATAAATGTAAACAAATAAAACCACCATTCAATCCATCCATCCTATCTATCATCTGTCTGTCTGTCTGTCTGTCTGTCATTTCCTTTTTTACTTAAATTTTATAAGAAAAAAATATTAATGGTTTTAAACATTAATATTAAAAAGGAATTAAAATTGTCAAATTTTTTAAATGCATACATTTTGTGAAAGTTTGTCTTGAATGGTTTCATTCACCACACAAACCATATTGCGTTTTTGGGCCAGAATTACTAACAGATTGTGCCAGTGCAAACCCTCTTTTGGCATTAAAAAACTACTGTCAGGATTTACTAAAGACGCGCAGTGATAAATAAGCGTTGAAAAGGCGTGGACAGAGTTATTTTTGCGGCTCACCTTATTGCATATGCATTTGTTGGAGTTTCCCTTTTAGACGCAACATTTATAGGAAGAGAGTATTTAAATGAATCATGCAAGGTGATTTTAAGGTTTGCACTTGTCAATTTACTGGTATTTGCGCCATTATTCACCGCTAAAAAAAAGCATGTCTTAAACCAGATGCTAATTTGCGCTGCCCTTGGTAGATTGCGTTGGTCATTATAATAATAATAATACTTCGCTACATTTATATAGTGCTTTTCTAGATACTCAAAGCGCTTTACATATGGAAGGGGGAATCTCCTCAACCACCACCAATGTGCAGCATCCACCTGGATGATGTGGCAGCAGCCATATTGCACCAGAACGCCCACCACACACCAGTTTATTGGTGGAGAGGAGACAGGGGGATGAAGCCAATCAGTATAGGGGGAGGATTATGAGGCCATGATGAACAGAGGCCAATGGGCAAATTTGGCTACAATGCCGAGGTAATACCACTACTCCTTTTCCGAAGGACATTCTGGGATTTTTAATGACCACAGAGAGTCAGGACCTCGGTTTAATGTCTCATCCGAAGGACGGTGCTTATTGACAGTATAGTTTCCCCATCCCTATACTAGGGAGTTAGGACCCACACAGACCACAGGGTGAGCACCCCCTGCTGGCCTCACTAACACCTCTACCAGCAGCTACCTAGTTTTCCCTGGAGGTCTTCCGTCCAGGTACTGACCAGACTCAGCCCTGCTTAGCTACAGTGGGAAACCAGTATTGGACTACAGGGAGATATGGCTGCTGGTAATGGAAATGATCTGGCTGCATCTCTGTTCTTTAACTTGCGCGTCATCAGTAGATCACGTGCAGAATTGTCCAGTCCTATCTGCGCTTTTTTGGAATTGGGCTCTCACTCTGATTTGCCCTGTTTAGTAAATCTGGCCCTTAGCATGTTTAATAAACAGTGGCTGGTCCCCAAAAAATGCTGGTGATTTGAGATTTCACTATCCATTTGGGGACATTTGGTGCCCACAATGTAGGCAAAAGCAAAAAAAAAATCAACTTGCATAGACTGGATTGTCAGACAGGTACAGTGGGGCAAAAAAGTATTTAGTCAGCCACCAATTGTGCAAGTTCTCCCACTTAAAAAGATGAGAGAGGCCTGTAATTTTCATCATAGGTACACTTCAACTATGAGAGACAGAATGAGAAAAAAAAATCCAGAAAATCTAATTGTCTGATTTTTAAAGAATTTATTTGCAAATTATGGTGGAAAATAAGTATTTGGTCACCTACAAAAAAGCAAGATTTCTGGCTCTCACAGACCTGTACCTTCTTCTTTAAGAAGCTCCTCTGTCCTCCACTCGTTACCTGTATTAATGGCACCTGTTTGAACTCGTTATCAGTATAAAAGACACCTGTCCACAACCTCAAACAGTCAGACTCCAAACTCTACTATGGCCAAGACCAAAGAGCTGTCAAAGGACACCAGAAACAAAATTGTAGACTTGCACCAGGCTGGGAAGACTGAATCTGCAATAGGTAAGCAGCTTGGTGTGAAGAAATCAACTGTGGGAGCAATTATTAGAAAATGGAAGACATACAAGACCACTGATAATCTCCCTCGATCTGGGGCTCCACGCAAGATCTCACCCCGTGGGGTCAAAATGATCACAAGAACGGTGAGCAAAAATCACAGAACCACATGGGGGGACCTAGTGAATGACCTGCAGAGAGCTGGGACCAAAGTAACAAAGGCTACCATCAGTAACACACTACGCCGCCAGGGACTCAAATCCTGCAGTGCCAGACGTGTCCCCCTGCTTTAGCCAGTACATGTCCGGGCCCGTCTGAAGTTTGCTAGAGAGCATTTGGATGATCCAGAAAAGGATTGGGAGAATGTCATATGGTCAGATGTTTGGAGGAGAAAGAATGCTGAGTTGCATCCAAAGAACACCATACCTACTGTGAAGCATGGGGGTGGAAACATCATGCTTTGGGGCTGTTTTTCTGCAAAGGGACCAGGACGACTGATCCGTGTAAAGGAAAGAATGAATGGGGCCATGTATTGTGAGATTTTGAGTAAAAACCTCCTTCCATCAGCAAGGGCATTGAAGATGAAACGTGGCTGGGTCTTTCAGCATGACAATGATCCCAAACACACCGCCCGGGCAACGAAGGAGTGGCTTCGTAAGAAGCATTTCAGGGTCCTAGAGTGGCCTAGCCAGTCTCCAGATCTTAACCCCATAGAAAATCTTTGGAGGGAGTTGAAAATCCGTGTTGCCCAGCGACAGCCCCAAAACATCACTGCTCTAGAGGAGATCTGCATGGAGGAATGGGCCAAACTACCAGCAACAGTGTGTAAAAACCTTGTGGAGACTTACAGAAAACGTTTGACCTCTGTCATTGCCAACAAAGGGTATATAACAACGTATTGAGATTAACTTTTGTTATTGACCAAATACTTATTTTCCACCATAATTTGCAAATAAATTCTTTAAAAATCAGACAATGTGATTTTCTGGATTTTTTTTCTCATTCTGTCTCTCATAGTTGAAGTGTAGCTATGATGAAAATTACAGGCATCTCTCATCTTTTTAAGTGGGAGAACTTGCACAATTGGTGGCTGACTAAATACTTTTTTCCCCTACTGTATTTCTGTCTTTATTTATATTTTCTCTGCTTTTTTATAACAGGTATGCATCTTTAAAACTATCAATAATGTGGGTGGGCCACTATATGTTTTACAGACCCTTGAACAATATTATTTTATTCCCTTTTGTTTAAGAATGCCTTAGTAGAGCTATTAATGCAGGGATAAAAAGCCATCAGTCCATTTGTGTCCTCAACTTTTTGTTTTGTATATCATGTACATTTGCAGAAGTGTGTGTGTGTGTTCAGTAATCTGAAAGGACTCCTTATGTTTAATGGCTGTGGTTTGTGCAGGAATCAATGGCTCAACAAAACAAACTGGGCCATTTAGGGCTGAAAAGCCACCCACCTCACTCCTCCATTGATCAAGTGTGAGGAACAGGAGGAAAAACCTCGCATTCAGGAGCAGTGGGATCATGTGGACACGGTTATTGTCAGCCATACACATCAGTCATTTTGGCAGGAGTTAGTTGGGGCTCTGTTTATGGTGCCATAGATGTATACAGTATTTGTAGTAGACGAGATGATTGATGGTGGTTTATTGAGTGTATATTTAACATAATCCTGAGTCTTTGTTGAATGTCTAATGTGACAGGTCCTACTGGTTGTGTGCATTTCGGGCCTTACCGCTAAGCTTTATGAAATCCAGTTTGCTCCTCATGATCCAAGAAAGTGTCTTTCTCTCCATCTTGCTTAAATCATCCTGTCTTCCCATTTGTCTGTCGCATTCATATGGTCTGGATAAGCAGAATCTCTCTCTCTCAGCTCACTGTTGCTATGCGACTGCTGATTGAGAATAAGGGGGATGCAATTTACCAATTAGAGGTCTTCTAAATTAAAGACACTGTCAAGGGTTCCTGTACTTAGAAAGGAGCGCTGTCCATCAGAGCCATCTGATGTACAGATTGTTAAGGGCCTGAGACCCATGCCGCTGAATATGATATTGTTTATTTAGCTATTTCAAGAGATTTGGAGCTCTCTGAAGCCCATTTATCATGCACTGACTTGCTGATGGGGTAAAATCAGGCCAGTTTGGTCACTTTTGATGTCTCACTGGCAAAACGGAGACCAGTTTATCTCAATTCATCATAGATGTTAATATAATTTAATGGTTAACTGCATACTGTACAGTACCTTTCAAAAGTTTGGGGTTAGTAAAAAAAAATTTTAATGGTCATGAACTGATTTTTATTTTATTTTATAATGTTCTCTGAGATCCATTAATGTTATCAAGACAGTTTAGAAGTAATAAACAATTTGTATCCTGTTTTTGACACTCTCCTTCGAACACTTTTTGATAGGTGTGCCACATTCAAGAAGTAAATGCTCACTGCTATGATTGGGTAACTTTTTTGCATATTAAAAAAAAGTTCTTGGAGTTACCACAGTTATAAATGACAGGATAACTTGCAGTGTTTTGTGTAAACAAAATTATAAATGAATGTACCATCGTACCATCGCACTGTCGTTCTTATAGGCTATTCATCCTTTTCGATAAAGTGAAAAATAAAGTGTAATGTTTCACTGAAGCTTTTATTCATTATTACATTAGAATAAAACAACAAAAGCCTGTGCTCTCTTCCGTAGCCTATCTGATAATCCAATGCATTAACCCCATAAATGCCGAAGCAAAGGAAATAACAGCAAATTGCAGCTATTACAACTATTCCGTTTAACTGCAGCGCTACAGTATTACAGTATTACTCAGTACATATCAAACTTTCTGTAACGGACAAAGCAATAGTGACACATGGTATAAGCACTGTTACTCAAACTTGTGTGTTGGGGCATCCAATGTGTGTTGTCGTATCCAATGTAGCACTGCATCATCTTTTATTTTTAGTCTCCCTGAAAAATCTGCTTCGAATGGTGTCTTGTTTAAAAATGAACCCGCAAAAATGAAGCAAACAAACAATCAGTGTCTTACTGACGCGATCTGGCGTTCATCCACGCTTTCTTAATGTTAAGATCACAAGGATGGCAATGCAAAGACTGTGTTTTTCCACAACTTGGTACTAGAGGCGTCTCTATCAATTTGTTGCTTGAGTAATCCTGTGTTTGTGTCTCTGTATTTACTACTACATGACATGCGCGAATCGGTGGGTGGGGCTAAAGAGCCAATGATGTTGAAGTATGCGTCTTTCTCAGAGGCGGTCTTTCGTCGCACTATGATGTAATAATGTGACAAAATCCAAAACCTGTGGATCCAAAATCTTATTGTTACTAGAGTAAAAATGTAAAAAAAAAAAAAAAAAAAATCAGCATTCTTGAGGAATATAGAGAACTCTTTACTCGCTCTCTGTCTCTATTTCTCTTGCTCTCTTCTGGTCCTGAACAGACACTCTCAATCACGGCCCCAGACAGATCCATTACACTCAACTCTACAGCTCCTCACAAAGAAGAAAATCCATTAGTCTGTGTGTGTGTGTTTGAGAGTGAGAGAGCGAATATGAGGGCACGTAATAGAAAGAAAAATGGTGAGAGAAACGCATAACGCAGTATCTCTGTGTCCTCCATGTGCCTCCAATACAGCTGTTGTAAGCATTGTCATCACACAGGTGTGTGTGTGTGTATGTGTGCGTGTGTGTGTTCTTGTTAACCTTGCATTGAGAGGAAAAAATGTCCCCACAAAGATAGTAAAATGTAAAAATTTTGACAAAAATATAGTGGTCTGGCCCCACGAGGAAAAGAGCTTATAAATCATACCAAGTGATGTTTTTTGAAAATGTAAAAATGCAGAAAGTTTACAGTATAAAAGTATAAAAACCATTACATCTATGGAGAGTCTACGTAAAGATATAAAAACTAGTGTGTGTGAGTGTGTATGCATTCTGTTTAGCAGCTCTTACCTGGCAGCATTTACCGTAGTTATTGGATAATGACCATTGTTTCAAATTGGTATTTGTAGTAAAACCATAGTAGCTATAGATAAATCACAATAGATTATTTCATTCCTTTAATAGTTTGAATCTATAAAATTTCCAAAATATCATGGTAAATTTCATAATTCTGGGGAGCCAAATACATCCCAATCCCCCCACCAATTAGTGTACATAAAAATACGAATCTAGGAACATTTTAATACATTAAAAAGGAAATTATAGTTTAGTGTAGTAATATAAAATGTTGTAATAATTTTGGAAAAAGCTTAATTTGAACAACAATTCAGTAATTACAATGATTTTGCATACTTATTTTTTGATAATGATACTGTTTTATTAAAAAGTGAACAAAATTATGTTTCATTTCAAGTCAGACATGAAAGATTTGCGGTTTAGCAAGCAAGTCAGATGGTAATTCAATAACAATTCTGATGGATTACTATTCAATCTGTTAATTCAGTGAAGGATTCTTTAGATTGATCTAACCAATAACTTGTGAGTCTTTTCGATGGTAATTCAATAACCGTTTTGATAGATTCAGTCATTTCATTCAGTGAAGGATTCGTCAGTCTGATTCAACTTGTAGTGATTCATTAGAAGAACTGACCATTTTTTTCATGAATAATGATTCTCTGCATGCTTATTGTGCAGCAAGTGCATTAGAAACATTTGTCTTTACGTTATATCAGCACATTTAGTCTGCAAGCTTACAACTTTGGAAAATACAATTTAATTTGCTATGGTGCAGAATGATGTGAGGTGATGAAATCTTGCTTTTGTGTCTGTTAAATACAAATGATTGTCACAGGTGGGTCTTTCCGCACTTTTTAGATTGTGTTAAGTAAATGTGTGTTTATAATACATTTTTAAAAAATGTTGGCATAGGGCTCTGGCTGCTGTTCATCAGTGTGTGGCAGAGCAAGGGCAGCATTCTTCCCCCTTTTGTGCACATCTTTCTTGCTGCATCAGCAGTGTGGTGGCAGGATGCATACAGATGCCGAGCGCACAGCAGCATCAAGTCCTTGAGGAGATGATTTTCTCTCCTTGTCTCATGGGGAAAAGTCGACGCTCAAGGCAGATCTCTTCCGTAAACTTACCTGCTACGGATATGCGCTATATTGAGCAAGATGGAACGACGGTGTCATGTCTAGGTAACTTCACGCTATCGCGTGTGACATCGATCACCCTCCCCCATCCCCCGAGGCATCCGGGACTCCACAGCCTTGAGGCTCTGCTAATTAAACCCTCGGCGGTGGCAGGGGAGCTGGCTGGGTGCCAACCCACCTGGGCATAATGACGCACACAGCTGGTGACACGAACCAGAGAGCAGCACTCATACGATCTGCCCTCTCTGAGTCACAGCAGATCTTATGAAAAAGTGTTTGCTCACGGTCTCCTTAGTCGCTGTTGGCCACCATCCCTTGAGGCCAATGCTGCAAAGAGACACTTATGTATTCATCCATACATCATGTGATTGTGAATAACACTGGTAGCATTGGAGTTTGGGTGTTGGTTGGTTTATTTTACTACTATGATGAATGGGATGTCAGGTTGATTTGTGATCCTGTCTGCTGCATCGTCTGATTATATTTGCTTTGGATTTGGAAACAGTCCTCAGTTCTCTGGAAGTGGCAGTCTGGGTAAGAGGTTTTGTAGAGGGTTTAGATGCGGACCTTGGGGTTTTATTGCTCTGATTTGTGGCTGCAATCTGAGCTTCATAATTAGTAGCCTTGAAATGATATGTGATATTCTTTTAAATGTTAGTGGTGCTTAAGGCACACTGAACACTAACCCTAAGTATTACATTTTGGCATGCGACTCATCCCGCAAGTGGCTTGTTGTGAAAAGTGTGCTATTACTTTTCAAAGCGAATTACCTTATAATTTTCATCTGGCAAACCATAAAACAGGCAAAAAAAAAATCCTGTAGAGTAGACCTATGTACAATGGAGGGACCTGAACCATAGCTAGAGACCAGAATATCACAGAGCTGGGCTCTTCATCTCCGATCCTACAGAGTTTAGCTCCAACCCTGAGCAAACTCACCTGCCTGTAACTTTCTAGTGATCTTGAAGACCTTGATAAGCTTATTCAAGTGTGTCTAATTGAGGTTGGATCTAAGCTCTGCAGGATAGTGTCCAGAACTGAAGTCGAAGAGCTGTCATAAAGACTTCGGGCTAATAAGCAACACCCTAGAGACTATGCAGAACACCCTATCAACCATTCTAAACACCCTGGTATCACCATACATAGAAATGTCCTAGCAATCTTCCAGAACAATCTAGCATTGTGGTGGCGGGTTTTGCACACTCACATTTTCTACAGAAAATGCGAAAATCTAGTTTAATTGTACAATCCCCAGTCCAAGAAACAGAAAACGAAAATTTGCTGCTCAAACACACTCATAATCTATCAGCAGCTGTGAGGGGAACGTGTATTTCTTTGTGCCCCACAGTTCATTACACGGCATTACATTTAAGAGGCCTTAAGACTCAGATGTGTGCAGTAGCGGCTGGTGCTTATCCAGAGTGGAGAAGCACAGATGTCGCTTATCAGTTTAAAATTTAGTTGCTCCCAAAAGCCGCTTCGCAAACTGCTACTGAACTGGTCTTATTGAAAAGTTTTGACCAGGCTCAGAACTGCAGTATTTTTTAAATGCCAGTAGGCAAGAGACAATATTTTGAACTCCAAGCTAAATGTTAAAGCAACAACAGCATCTGTATCTCTGAGCAAGTGTTTTTATTTTCAGACACCTGACTTCATTGGCGACACATGCTGAAATTCACAAGAGCACTCTTGTTTGTGGGATTTTACTTACAGTAAATATTTCTTCACAATGTACCACAATATACGTTTGAGTGAAACCTGTGCAGTCTTAAAGCAATCACTGCATGCGATCAGCCTGTTAACAGGTTAAAACAATAACACTTTAGTTTAGGTTGCTTATTATTAGCATGCATATTACTAGGATATTGGCTGTTTATTAGTACTTATAAAGCACATATTAATGCCTTATTCTGCATGATCATATTCTACATCCCTTAATCCTACCCAATACCTAAACTTAACCTCAACTACCTTACTAACTGTTAATAAGCAGTAATTAGGCAAACGTCATAGATAATAGTTAATAGTGACAATTGGACCCTACTCTACAGTGTGACCAAACAAGCTAGCAGCATTGCAAGGGAACTCATTACATCACAGATGGAAATATAACCTGTAGCTCAATACAATGGAGGGACCTGAACCATATCTAGAATATCAACTCCGGTCCTGTAGGGCCTCTGTCCTGCAGAATTGAACTCAAACCCTGATCAAACTCACCTGCTTTTAATTTTCTAGTGATCCTGAAGACCATGAGTAGCTTGTTCAGGAGTGTTTGGAGATGGAACTAAACCTGTCATAGAGATTTGGGGCCAGTAAGCAACACCCTGGACACCATCCAGAACATCACAGCAATCTGTGTATGACTGAAAACAAACTGTGTTTTTATTTTCAAACACTGTAAGTACCTCATCGTTTCATTGGTGGAACATGCTGAAATTCACAGTAGTATCACAATTGTAGCACTTATTTGTGGGATTTTGCTTAAATCATTTCCAATGAAACTGTGCTACCAATGTAGTTGTACGTAAAGCAATCGCTAAAACAATCTAGCAGCATTGCAGGGAACTCAATGCACATCACAGATGGAAATCTCAGTGTGGTGGGAACGTCATCTACTGTCTATGCCCAGAGTGCCTCAGCTTCCTGCTCTTATCGCCATCGGTCTGCTGCGGAGGCCTCCATCCTCTCTGCGGTCCGGAAACCGAGAGATTTGAGAGTGAGAGTGAGGAGGAGGGGAAGGAAAGAGCCCTCAGGATCAATACGCACACAAGCACTGAAGAAAAGACATGGTGTGAGCGGAGATGTAAACCATATGGCACTATTAAACCCTACACCAGTCACTTAGTGCAGCAGGCCATGGGAGTCCGTACACGAGTCTGCTCTCTCCCCCGCGTTCTCCTCGACACACTCATGCACGGATGCCTTCCTAATCACCGCTCCTCACCCCGCCCTCCTGCCCTGTCCCACACGAAGCCTCTGTCCTTCAGGACATGTTTAGCCTGAGATTTCATGCTTCCGCGATCCACGCCGCAGGTGCCCGCCGAACATATTTAACCCCGCCTTTGTCCCCAGTTACAGCTCTCTGCTGCGTGAGGAGGCAGTAATAACGCTATTGTGATTGCCCTGCCGAATCCCTTGTTAGGAAAGCTGTGAAATCAAGTGTGTTTTCTGCTCACGAGATGCACACACACTTGCACGCGAAACGGCGGTACGCAGCAGGTGATCTCCGAGTGAGCTGCGAAGCTGCACGTGGTGGGAATAAAGTAGGTAAATGAGATGTTAAAGGAGAAGGAGAGACATGAGAAATGAGAAAAGAGGAGAGATGAAGTGGAGGGAGGCGTCGTCAACTGCAGCCACAACCCCCACCCCCCCTACCCCCCGACCGCCATCTGCACATTCATTAACCTGCATGCCACAACAGACTGCTGCGATGGGATGGGCCAATCAGTGTGTGTGTGTGTGTGTGTGAGAATGTGCTTGTCTCTGCACATCTTCCAAATCTGTAATTAAGATTGTATCTCTGTAAATATTTCAGAACAACAAAGAAAGACAGTGTTTTAATGGTTTTGCATGATGTCAGAGGGGTTTTAGCTGGTTATTATGACTTAACTATTATTATGACTTATTGAAGTGCTGAATTGTGATTAGTCTTTTCTTCCATAATTCATTTTGTTTTGGTAGAGGTGTTTGTGTTAAGCAAGTGGGCAGGGCAAAGGAGACATCAGAGAGGTCTGTGGCCCTTGATGCCCTTCACATGCACAGCTTTACGGGGCCAAAACAAGGCCACATCAAAGGGCTTCAAAGGGCCTCTGAAGCAAACACCTATTAATAACATATTGTAACCCAAGCAACCAGCTTTTTATAAGACAGTCGCTTAAATTTGTTACGTATATATCATTTTCTATTTATGAATTATTTTTTGGTCTTTCTAAAAAAGTGTGTGAATGTGCGAGATTTTCTGTTTAGCCATTTAGCCATTATAAGTAAAAGAATAAAAGTGCATTAAATGGTAAAACTATTTGCACTACGGCCAGTGTGTATATGATTATGATAATAAATGACAATAAAATGATAAATACCAGTTTGCAACATCAAGCAGCATAAGGGACTGGTACATTCACATAAGTAAAAAATTGGTCACGCACGCTCTTACGTTAAAATAAGGTGCTTAACCACCAAACACAAAACTGTGGACACTTGGAATTGTTGTCACTGATTACACTGAGGGCTTTTTTTTGGCATATCAGAGACATTTATGCACTAGACAGTATACTTGTTTATATCTTAATTAATTCAAAGGATAAAAGTTCTGTAAATTGATTCTTAAAAAAAACTATACTTGCTACTACCATTGAATTGAAAATACAACGCAAAAAGTATAAGAAATATTATAATTTTTTATAATTGAAACCTGACTTTTGTAAATTAAATGTGTCTGGCTTCTGGTGTCATCATTTTAGCTATACAAAATAGCTTGTTGTCATAATTGGACCCTGGTATTTCTTACCATATAATTTTAATGTATTGTCGTTATTATAAACACTGGTTTGTAGCTCAAATAGTTTACCATTTACTGAACTTTGTTATTCTTCTAGTTATTTACATATAAGCAGCTAATGTATTGGAAGTCTCGTAAAATCACAGAATATAGCTTATATTCCCGTTTTAAAATAATGTGGAAAGAGACCAGTTTTACTGCTTATCTTGTGGAAATGAAAAGCTGTGTGATTTAATTGTAATGCGTTAGCATCTCGATCTGCTGGTGTGGATGAGCAGTGATGTGGTACTGTAAGCAGTGATGTAGTACTGTAACTTTGCCCCTTTTAGGGGGAACACAGTTCGGACATAGGGGGCGTTTACACATCACCATTTTAAACTAAAAATTTACAACTTTTTATGCGTTTTGGCCATTTGTTTACACGACAACAGGGGCCTGGGGCTTGGGGGCTTGAAAAATTGCACGTCTTGAAAAAAAACTGCGTAAACTCTCTGTGAACTACAAAAATGTGAATTTGTGAAAACAGTGACGTCAGCCATAGGTTTCTGAAGTGCATTTTTGAAGCATAAAGTCGGCTGTTGCCATCTTGGCAGCACGTCACTCCCGGATAACAGAAAATGGGCAGGAAAGAGGCGGGACGATGGGTCCCAAAGAGGTGGGACGTGGGTGGAGCTGAGGTGACACGATGACTAACAGACAGCAGATAAATGGCTATCCACCTGTCACTCAAGTGGCCACGCCCTTAATTATGCAGAACTTTAAGGCTTAATATAATTTAAAAGGATGAGTTATAAAAAAAAAAATCACCCCCCTCACAGTTGTCATGAAGGGCAAAATTAGCTATATAGACCAAAACTACAATTTGTACCAGGCTATAAACATGTTTTTTTCTGCTGTAAATATGGGCATTTTAACATGGGGCTCAATGAGATTCTGCTTCCTTTTGGAGCCTGTCTCTAGCGGCCAGTCAATGAATTGCTGTTTAAGTCACTTCCGTATTGGCTTCAAGAGAAACTGGGGGAGGTTGCCGCTTGGTATTACGTGTTCAGTCTATAGGTGCGTAGTTTGGCATGGCATGCATAATACAACGTTTTTAGTTAGCGTTTTCGCGTATCCGATGGGGATCGTTTTGACAACGTTGTCGTCTGAATGCAAAAAAAAAAGCAAAGGAAAAACTTTTTTAGTACACTGTTGTCATGTAAATGTACCCATAGAGTATAAGACTAAAGGAAGGAAGGATGTGCTGTGGAGAACCACACATTAGAGCAGAAGATCAAATTTTATATTTGTATATGGTCAGTTTTGGATTTTTTTCAAATAACAGCCATGATCCGGAGCTGGATGGAGAGAATGGTGCCAAAACACCCGCACACACTGTAATGATCACATCAGAGCTTGACAAGTATTGATTCTGACTGTAATTTGTTCCACACTGCCATCTCAATATGGCCCATCCTTATCTACTGAGTGCTTGAATGCGCAATTTGAATTTGGTCGCTTTTGCAATGATGATTGAAATCATATAATACGTAGACTAGAATGTTGCAGGTACACTGTTAAAGAGTGTCTTTTCTCTTTATCAGTATGCTCCCTTATGCAATCTCACAGACTGTCTGCCCGTTCCTCCTCCCGCTCTCATCAGCTCTGAGATCTCAACAGACTTGGCCTGCCATCAGACCAGCTGTAATGGATTTATACTCTGCAGTGGGTTTCGTTCCTTTTGGGATCCAGATCTAATGGTGCTGCTTGGTGCACACGGTGCAAGTTTTCCGGCCTTTTATCATTGTTCCTTGTCAGATTGTACAATATTACCCCAGTGCGATCTTGTAAAAGCCAAGGCGAAATCTACAGCATCAATGTCATTTATGTCAGACTGTACCATATGCAAAAGGACATTTCACACAAAAATAACAGTTCCATCATCATTTACTCACTCTCATGCTGTCCCAAATTTGTATAATTTGTATATTTGGACCTCATTGCTTTTCATTGTATGTCAAAGAAAGTCATACAGGTTTGGAACACTAAACAATGAAGGATTTTGCAGTACAATGAAAGAAATCTTAAAAAAAAATAAAAAAAAAAGGTTTTGCTGACAGGGTGCATTATGGGCAAGGTTCAGAGTTTTTCCTCTATTTGCTGATGCTACTTTGTGTGTTACGTTTGTCTCGTTAAGATTTCATGATGAATTCACTTGGAGAACACATGTATTTTTAATCATTCTGACTGGCGCCAGGATCCACTCTCCAGGATCGTTCAGATCCACTTGCAGGAACTTTTTGATTAACCTATTTAATGGCCTTGTTTTCTGACATTGTCTTTTATGTGAACACAAGCTATATTTGTGTTATTTTGGCCATGAAAATGATCATACAGAACAAACTCCTTACACAAGACTCGCGCTCTCTCTCTGTGTGTTTCTCTCCAGTCATAATATGAAGCCATGTGTTGAAGCTCACACCCCCAAAATGGTTCTGTGTGTGAAAGAGAGGCTGATTTGAAGCGTGGGTCGATAGCGCTGGCACCGCACAGACCTCCCGAGCCAGATAACTCAGCCACAAACAGCTCTTCATTACTCTCATAAGACTTGAGTCTCCATGAGAATGAAATGTGTCATTTGGCCGATATGAGAGGCAGGTGCTGCAGCCCGATCTGAGGGATTGGATCGATGTGACGGGCTGCAGGTGGTCTGTCATTACCGCACGACTCCAAATGAGCTGATTTTTTTTTAGATTAATCTTTGAGAGAACTTGTTAGATCATTTATGCAATGCTGTAGGAGTGAAATACAGTGGGGTCTGAAAGTCTGAGACCACACTGAAAATCTGAGATTATCTTTCATTATTTATTTAAACGTGTTTTTGGAATATGGAGGGGGGGAAAGAACAAAAAATAGTATTTTGCTCAAACTTTTTTTTTTTTCCTTACTGGAAATACATTTTATTTGTAGGGAATTTGAAATTAAAGAATGAAAAGAGAAATAATATTACGAAGTAAAACATTTATTAGTTATTTTATTTAAACCTGAAAATAAGTTTATTTAAAAGGATTTTTAATAAATAAATAAATGTTAAAATAAACAAATAAAACAAAAAGTGATTGCACCAAATACTACGAATGTTTAACTTAATTTTGATTCCTCTTTTCAATCAAATTAGTATGATCAAAATATTAATTAAATAAGGAAATAGAAGCATTTTTACTAGTGATCTGAGACTTTCTCTCTAGTTTTAACCCTGTAAAGCCTGACTTAAAAAATTTTTTAACAGTTTTATTGAACCTTAAGACAAAATATGAAAACAGAGAAAAATCTAAAAGTTTGCATTTGTGTTTTTTTGTTGAGTATCATATTTAATTTAATGCATTAGGCTTTTATGGTTCATATAGTATGAATATGGAGCTCTTACTTGAGGAGGAAAAAACGTGATTCATAGACCCAAACTGAGCAAAAGTGTGCCATTTGGTGCAGTTGCTGATAATCATATGGCCAAAAAGTAAGATGAAATCCTGATTGTTTGTAATGTATATTAAGGGATTTAACAGTAGCAGATTACTTGCATAAAATGCATGTACATTTTAGTTTTAACTTTAAAAATTGTTTTGTTTAATTTTAGTCACCATATCTCCCAGTAATATGTCAGAGTAAGATGATATTTCATTACATAGTTTTATGATTACATTACAAAGCTCTGTAGTTTTCATTCTGGGGGAATGCAATACAATTATGATTGAGAGATGTACAAATAAAGATTCCTCATAAGCTTATTTGCATATTTGATATTTTTATTATAATATGCTTATTTGCATATTTCAAGCAAATTTGATAGTTATATTTTAGCGTGAAAATAATGTATGGTTGATCAAGTTGTTTTAGTCCAGTAAATGTTCATCTCAAAATATTAGTAACAATATTAGTCAAAATCTGCTAAGGGGTAATTAATTCTAATAAATCATGTAAAAATGTATCATCTGTTATTACAGCATATTATTACATCAGCATATGAGACAGGGACTCATCTCAAGATAACAGTTCATATTTGCAAAAATATGAAAAAAAAAATTATTGTAAATATTCAAATCAGGAATATCAGAATCAGAATGAGTTTGTGCATAAGTGTTTCACTCAGTTCCCTGATCATTCTGTTTAATTTTCAGTGAGTGAAGAAGAAATGTATAGTCATGTGCGTTATGTATTATGTACGTTATCGTCTCTGACAGACAGCATGCTGAGGCCGCTCAGGCCGCCATTTTCACCCGATTCTCTGAACGCGGTAACGCATTCAAAACATTAGGTAGTGTGGGTTATACTCACTAGACCTCTGCTTCTCACAAATACTGCCGTGTATTATGCACGTTATTTTTTGACGGAAATCAATGTCATGATAATCTAATTACGTGGATTTGAAAACCGATGGATTGTAAGGTATTTATTGTATTTATTTCTTAGCTGGCATGTATTCAGTGAAGTGATTGATGCCCATGAATTTAGTCAATGTTTTTAGATCTAAGTTTTTAACGGATGTGGTAATGTTGGTGAGGGGTGAATTATGTTTGATTTTTGGCATTAATTATAAAACCTGCTGAAAAACCTTTTGCGAAGTTCATCATACTTATTTTACTGAATGAAGTTTATTTCATAGCATAAATAAATTACATGTTACTCAGAGACTAATATGTTTGACTTTTCAAAAATGTTACATTCAGCTGTCACAAATTCAATGACTTTTGAAAATCAAGGTTTTTTGTTTGTTTGTTTTGTTTTACCAGGAAAGGAGTGGTTTTGATGCACTACGTTGTTTTTATTGTCTAATAACAAAAAATCTTTTTTTTAAACGCATTAAAATGCAGCAGATTTGTATGTTTAGAAAAATGTGAGATTTCACAGCAAAACGAGAAACAACCACGACCTGAAAAGGGACAGTTTCATAATGATACAAAAGGCCTTTTATATAAAATATAAACTATCAATCAGATGACATAAGGCACGTAGTAGATTGTGTACAACAGATTTTTAAGAGAAGTTTTGATCATGTTGATAATTTATAGCCCTTAGGTATTGTGTATCAAATATGATATAGAAGCTTCCTATCAGAATAGGGACAGATGTGGTTCCATTGCTTGAGTTACAGAACTTTTCTCAGTATGTGAATGCTTTCAAACTCAAACCTCTCTAGCGCCCCTGATGGCTGATGACCACCTGTGGCGCAGGCCTGTGGCACCAGTCTGCCGACTGACACTGTTTTCAGTCTGAGCAGCTGAGACCCGATAACAAACCAGCTCTGACCATCTGACAGTAAGACAGGCTGCCTGGCAGCCGGATGGAGCCGAGCCCCCCTTCTTTCGTTTTCAACTGCACCCCCTGACACCCTGCCAGCCCACAGACTGGAGAGCGTCCAGCAGAGAGTCAGGCGGACATCAGTGCCCACTGCACAACGCACACACGCACGCGCACACACACACACACACACACACACAAAAAAATACGCCAATGCACACTCTTTCACACCTGCAAAAAAGGGACAGGTACATGTGTGCACGCATACACATTCAGTATATACTCCACAGATCTTAAGTCATGTGGCACCGTCAGCAGCGTGACTAACGTGAATGCAAACGGAGTGTGAGTGAAAGAAACAAGTATAAAATGAGAAGACATCCCGTCATATGCATAATTGCATGTGCGGAGCGTGACTGGGGGATTATTTCATTGGCGGGCTGTGCAGTTTGATGTATCATAAGGAGTGAAGTTGAGAGACCCGTTATCACTGTTGAGCAGAACATTCCAACAGACTTGGAACTGAGCTGCACGTTTGTATCCATGGAAACAAATTAATAGAGTTCCATACTATTAATCATTAAGTCATTTGTCAGGCTAAGATCTCTTTTGTCTCTATTTTTCTCCCATTCTCTTTCTTGTGCTCACACGCTGAATAGATGAATTTAAAACATGAGCATCAAAATGTCCTCACAAACTTGTTTTTGATAGGCTGACATGTTCACAATGCGTTAACTGCTAAAACACAGTCTGTTCCTCTTTATGATGTTCTACAACATCACATTTCTGTCTTCTTACTATGAGATTTACTTGACTCATCAGAATGCAAAAGACAAAACAGTCCTTCCAAAAGCCGTTCCCTTTCCCTGTTCCTCTTAGTTAAAGAGACAGATTGCTGGCCTCTCGGCTCATATAAAGTGGGCCGATGGGAGGGGAGCATGGCTGCCACTTAGAGAAATGTGAATGGGCTGCTCCTATTTGAACAAGCTTCCAAATGCAGAGGGGTAGAAGCCAAACGTGTGTATCCTCTTTTATTTTTTATCTTCGAGTCCCTCTGAAGTCAGTGCAAAGTATTTGGCTCAAATGGCCACCTACAATCACAGTAATCCAATTTGGCACTGAGGTGAGCTAGGGAACAAAACCAAGAGTTGTCCACATCCTGACAATGTGCAGTAGGCAGAAAAGAGCAGTTTGGTATGGCAGTGCATCATTAGTCCTGAAGCCAGTGAATTTCATTGGCACATAATCCAGCCTACTGAGCTACAGGAGACTATTAGAAACGTCCCTGACGTCATTCACTATTCAGTCACCAATATGTTTCAATATGCAATATGTTTTGTGTAAAATATACAATATGCATTATTTATTTCAATAATATGCATTGATATAATATGCAATATTA
Source organism: Rhinogobio ventralis (assembly GCA_039654625.1). Lineage (NCBI taxonomy): Eukaryota > Metazoa > Chordata > Actinopteri > Cypriniformes > Gobionidae > Rhinogobio > Rhinogobio ventralis. The sequence continues at coordinate 28,691,100 of CM077209.1, forward strand.
TTTCATTATTTATTTAAAATAATAGTGAGAACTGAAAAATCCGAGCTCTTACGGATTATGCTGTTGTCTGACTGTGTTAAGGAGCGTTGACAGCTTATGTAATTTACAGTAAGCGCTGATGGATTTTCCTATTATGGTTGGTTTTATTCAGTCTTTGATCATTATTAAGGCGTGATATATTCAAGGCGTTTTTTCCGTTAAAGTTGAGTAACCATGTTTTTCATTGAACTGTAGTAAAACTATAGTTATACAAATGGTAACCAGTGCAGCTAAACCATGGTTAATTTGTGGTTAACATGGTTTAACTACAATAACCTTGTTTTTTTTTGGTTTTATTTGTAGTAAAACCATTTTCGTTTAATTTTCGTAAGGGTGGTCATAGCGACATGGATATGTTAAGCTCTGCGATTTTGCTCTCCAATCAAGTCATGCCACGTTTATTTATATAGCACAATACAATAGATTGCTTTAAAGTGAGCAGCTTACAGTATTCAGAGAAAAATTATTGTAGCTTTCAATTAAAAACTCTCCAGTGTGTTCTTGTTTTTACTTACGCCTGACCTCGATGGTCTGAACAGAAGAAATTAACTTGAGAAGAGTTCCATGTCGAAGAAGGCAGAGACACACCTACCTATTATGTCATTGCCATGGACCAATGGTAGTTTGAAGGTGTTAACCAGCCAGAGCCAACCATAAAGTTCGCTTTGGCAAGCTGTTTCAAACTACTGAAACATTTTGGCCTGATTTTTTAAAAAATGCTGTCACACCAATTAGTTTTTTCGATTTCGCTTGAAGTTTGAAGACGGTTTTTATGATTTGTGCTTTGATTAAAAGCAATCTGAAGCGGCTGTGTGTTGAGAAGTTTGATGAAGGGCTGTAGAATGACCAAACCAATAAAAAATATAACACCAGAAAATTGCAGCTAATTTTTCTTTTATTAGCAAATAGCAACGTGTTATACACTCGCGAGGCGGCTTCAGTCTGTTTCAGAAAACCAGGGGCCTCATTTATAAAATTTTGCGTAGAAACTGTCCTACGTTTGATCTAAGATTATTTCTCAAATGTGTGTACGTGTGATTTCAAAAAACGTACTTACGCACAAAAAATGTTTGTATGCCTCTCTTTTACATGTAAATCGCAAATTATATTGAAATTGTGCGCAGCTGAATGGTTTCAGATCTCCGCCTTGTAAATGCCCCCTAATTAATATCATTAGGATATAAAAGAGCACCATTTAACGTCCACATTTTTTACTTGAGAATGGCGAGCAGCAAGAAAAATATTTTTAGCAAGGCCAAAATCGGGGTCCTGCTAAATAATTTAACTTTAATGCCGTGTGATTATGCTAACAGGATTCTGAAAAACCACGCAGGCTATATGTTTTATTTTGAACAAGTAGCCTAAGGTATTTTTGTAATTGATTAATTTGTACAGTTATTTTTTCAGGCTATTTTCAAAACGTTTGCTGCATGGTTAAGGTACGCTAAATATCAGTCAAATCTGTGTTGAAAAAAAAAAATGAAACTGCTTGTTTACTTTTATTTGTGTACACTCAAAACAAAATATTGTGCTTTAATTTGTAAAATATTTCCTTTAACATGTGGAGCGCATCAGTCAGTGTAGCCTACACTTGTTTTTGTTTCGTTTTGTTAATGTGTTAATTATTTAAGTGAAACATATTTCGTGTAAGCCTATTTATTTTATTCATATATATATATATATATATATATATATATATATATATATATATATATATATAGATATATCCCATCAATTTCACACGTCACACAATTATGTGGTTTTGTTTAATTAATACAGTGTATACTTTTTTCTTGATTTATTACCCCAAAAGAATGGAAGTGAAATGTCCCATAGGTAACATGACCATATGACAGCTTAAAATGTTATCTTATCTAATCGAAAAAAAAAAAATCCAAGACAAACTAAAATATTTTAAAATAAATAATGACATTTTTTATTAATTAAAACAACACACTGCAAAACACATACAGCATAGTTCAAAACATTATAATAATTAATCATTTCTGAAAATTAACTAAAGACTATTCATAAAAATATAGAATAGAATAGCATAATTGTAATAGGGGCACATTGTAACGCAGTGTTACAACAAGCACTGTTTCCCCACCTGCACAACGTCTCGGTTACGTATGGTAACCCTCGTTCCCTGAAGGAAGGAACGGAGACGTACGTCGGACGTCACCGACTGAAAGGGAACTGGGATTTAGTGTCTTCTGCTGGTTAAATAAGTATTAAAGAACTATCTCAACTGTTAAATTACAGATATAAGATTAAAATAATATCAGATTTGTCTAATTTTAAATAAACACAACAAACAGAGATGAAAAATGAACTTAAGAAATGTACTTTTGCTATGGTTAAATAAATGTTCAGTGATACTGTATCTTCCAAAGATTTTTGGATTTTGGCACATTTTTTTCTCTATGTAGTGTTGATATGGCAACTACTAAATACACTAGGTTCTGTCATGCTGATGTGTGGAAACTTTTAAACCATGTGTGATACAACTAACCCGCGTTACTTTCTGCCCCGCTCTGTCAGGAAAAATAACTATTAGGGAAAATAACTATTATCAGGATAATAATAATTATTATTATTATAATTATTATTATTATTGCTACTGCTTATAAATTTCCAAATACCTGCAGTACTCCGACTCTGCCACAAGAAAAAGTGCGTACGTCTGCTCAGACCCTGACGTGGCGGTAAGCACTTTTCCATGTCAAAGTCCATTTTTTTTAAATAGGAACTTTGCCGTGGATTTTAGCATACGCACACTGTAAGATCATATCTGTGCGTACGCAGGTTTTATAAATGAGGCCCCAGATGCTGACAATCACATGAATATGTTTACTTGTAAATATAAACATTTCTGTAGCTGACTTTAAAGTGTCATTTGTCTGTCCCTAAAATGGGTTATACCATTGCAATTACGTGAGCAGTTGAATTAAATATAATGTTTAATGTTTCTCTCAGTTGAAACCTTGCCATCTTTGGTCTATGGTTATCTATCGATCTATCTCTATCTCTATCTCTATCTCTCTCTCTCTCTCTCTCTCTCTCTCTCTCTATATATATATATATATATATATATATATATAAAAGAACTGGGCCTGGTTAGTATGATATTTAGAGGACCTTTTTGGGCCTCTCTAACAATGACGGTGACTGTAAGTGATATTTAAGTGTGTGTGTGTGTGCCTTTCGGTATTACACCATCAAAAGCATTTAAAATATTTGCAAAATACATGGAGACTTGATTCAGCTGGTTCAATCTGCTCTAAAACAGCAGATTTGAGAAATGTTATTTATTGACCAGTGACCTTATCAGTCTTACTCATGAATACTTGGGCATCAAAAGGTCACTGGTTAGAAATTAACTTTTTTACTCACCGGCCAATTTGGCTACTAAATTTTTAAGTTACCGGCCATTCTATATATATATATATATATATATATATATATATATATATATATATATATATACATTTTTAATATTTTTATATTGTAATAATTTCACAGTCACTCTCCAAATTAATGTAGAAACAACTTAAAGACAGCATATATTAAATATTTGTTGTAATGGCATCTTTTTATGAATGAAGGCCAGTATCGCTAATACTAATACTGATACTGATACTGATGTCTATGAAAAATATATATATTTTTGACATTAATGAGAGACATTCAACATTACAGTATAACTGAAAGTCATATCAATTTCAACATTTGTTAGGCTTTTAAAAAATAACTTTTAATTTAAGTGAACTTAAAACAATCTTCATATAAACCCATTATAATAAATGTCATATTTACCTGTGGCCTGTCTAACATGAAAGAAATATATAGAAATTGAATAAAGTTATCAAACAGTCTGCACTGCATAAATAATAAATTAAATATAGATTAATCCTCATTAAAGCTACCATTTTCTCTGTTCGCTTTGTTCTTTGATTAACATTAATGACAGACATTAGTCGCTGCTGTCCCTTTAAGATATGCCGCTGCCGAACATGAAGCGGATCTGATGCACTGTCACACGCATCTTATTTTATCTCAACTCTTTAAGTTCATTTAAGACATTATTTAACTAATTTAAGACTGCTCTCATGAGGATACTCGACAAAACGGGCACTTTGGTAATTCTGTGTGTTATTGTTTGTTCAAGCGTGAAAGAGAACTCGATTCCGATCTGTGTGTCACAGACAGGACATTGACAGGCAGCGCATATGAGCGCGCTCATATATAAAAAGTGAGTAAACATAGTAAGTGACCCGCCAAATTGGCTAGTGATTTGACAGTTACCCACCACAGTTGATTTTTACCCGCATTTGGCAGGCTGGCGGGTGTCAATTTCAAACCCTGATATAGAGCAAAAGTCTCCTGCTGTTAAGCAGCCCATCTGTATTTTCTATAGTCTGCATAATACAGCCCAGTACACATCACAACACAGGCCTCTCATAGAAACTGAGTCTCTAAGGACTCAATTACTGCTCTCTCGGCTAGCAACGACAGGGGTATGATGTGCATGCATACGTTTGAGTCTGCCAGAGACAGACAGAAAAAAGACAGAGTTTTTTCTCGCTGCTGGAAGTAGTAATTTTTGGCTTAACTTTCATAAAACTAAATTCTGTATTAAATTCAACAACAGCAGGACCAGCCTAACAGATCTTGACAGTAGCCGTGCACATAATAATTGACAAATTTGTTAATACAACCGGGAACATTCAGTATCTTGTACGAAATTAACATCATCAAAAGATATCACGTTCACTCTGAGCTTTATAATCATGTTTAATTAATGTTAACACAAGGGGTAATATCCTGGACAGGACGTGCACCTCAATGGAGTCAATGGAGGCGAGGTAAACCGAGAACAAGAGAAAATGAGGTGCGGATGATCCCAGGAATGATAAAGTAAATGAGACACAAGTGGGACTTTACCTTGAGGATTAGATCACACAGTGTTTGAAGTGTGCTAGCAGTTTGTTTAATGTGAAGTGCACTGGGTCAGTTCAGACCTCACATGCAGTGGATTACTGCCTCCCATTTTGAACTTACCATTTCACTGGAAGGACATTTTTCTTGGTAATCATATTGATGTTTCAGCTACATACAATGCACTTTTATGTCCCAGAGTTGATTTGATTATGTTCTTTAAAAAGATTGAAAAATCTTCAGTGTGTATCTAGCATACATAAAGTGCTAGCTATGAATTAAATGGGTCCTATTTTGCATTTTCAACTTTCTTTAGTGTGTAATGTTGCTGTTTGAGCATAGAAAAGTCTGCAAAGTAACAAAGCAAAAATTCTCTATCTATCAGTAAGCACTGTTTCTGAACTCTCTGAAATGCCTCGATTGCAGTCTTGAGTTTTTCTTTCAGAAACGTACGACACAATATTCCTTAGTTAAATAATTCCTGCCCAAACATACACAAAAAAGGGTGTGAGGCCTGGTTGAGTTGCATTAGTAGTGTGTTGAAACTCACAGTTATGGTAAGGGGCGTGACATTTCCGAAAAACGCTCAAAGCAGTCGACCAATTACAATACACTAGTTCAGCTGACCAATCAGAGCACATTGCACTTTTTGGGAGGAGGGGCGTCATAGAGACCAGAACAAAACAGCGTTACAGACAGACTGGGAAGAGAGGTGCTGCAACAATGAAAAATATGAGAAAAATAATGTTTTTTGAGCATTCAAGCATGAAAACAAAATCAAGACTTTGAAAAGGGGGGTAATAGGTCCCCTTTAAGCCATACTTGCAGTAATATGTAGTATTGCAATATTATGGGTAGTCAGCCATTTCATTCCAAAAATGTTTCAAATGTGATTTCCACTATCATTCCCATTACCGAATGTGAACACAATACAGAATTTGAGATGTGGTGTATTTATAAACACTGTTAGTCATGGTTAGAGGACATTCAAACAAACACCCATCTACTATTTTCCATGCCCTGATGTCCATGATACAGAAAGGTGCTTGTGGCTTCAGTAATCATAGGGGCAGCAGAGTGCACTATGATGGAGAGCGGCCATCCTCCATCACTCACAGTTTGCTATGCCTGCCCTCATGGAGGAAAAAAACAGCAGTCCTAATGAGTTATCAGGACTGATGGCTTATCGTGTGTGGGACCTCTCCGTGTCCTTGACTCAACAAGGATGTATAGACGACCCGAGTCACAAATCTCGACTGTCCCCTGGAAAAGAAAACATGCTGTAAGCGTTATGGCCTTCCAATTTTTGAATGCAAGTGTTTGTGTGTCCGTGACCATAATACTGAGAGCGCATCTGTGTGCATACCTCAATATAATCCCAGTAGTCACCAGATTCAAATGTTTGCCCATGCATGAGCTCTAATAACGTTTGACAGCGAGCACTCGAACTCCATTTATGATGGTTGTTATTCGCAAATTAGCTGCATGTTCATAAGTGAGTGTGTTTGTGTAGGGCGAAGGGTACACGATACAGCAGTCACGTGACGGCAACATAGCAAAAGTCATTTGCATCAGAGACTCGCGGAATGCGAGCAGATGGGAGTTGTGATTAAAACCGAGATATTCTGGAGCATTAGATTAAAGAATGATGTCAATAAAAAGCATTTTAGGCTGCAATAACAAAGGCAATCTGAAACATGCCACTGCACGTTCTCATTTGCATATTTAAATGCTTGTGATGTTCGGGGTTTGATTCCTGGTCTAATGATGCATTTAGCCCGTAATGAATCAGTGATGGCAGCTCCCGGGCTCAGCCGCAGGGACTGCAGCAGGGCCACTTTGAAGTTACTGCATTTGAAGTGGAGTTTAGAGCAGTGGACTCCAAAAATAAGCACACACCAGAGGGAGACAGATCTGCAAAGCCTCAGCGTGCAGCTGCAGGTTCATCCTCAAACTGGAGCAGGTAGATGTAACCCTGGAGGAGCCACAAAGAGATGCTGTTGCCCTCAGTCAGCAGTCAGGAAAGTGCGAAACATGGTCCAAAATTTACATTTGCCACACCTGCAAATTGCAAGTGATCAGAGAAAGTGGCAAGATAAAATATTTCTTACCAGACATGGAAGTATATTTTGGATTACAATAATCTATTTCAAATCAAAGCTGTTATTTCTATTCATTAAAGAATCCTGAAAAAAAAATCCACAAAAATATTAAGCAACACAACCGTTTTCAACATTGATAATTCTAAGAAATGCACCAAATCAGCATATTAGAATGATATCTGAAGTATCATGCAACACTGAAGACAGTAATGATGCTGAAAATACAGCTTTGCCATCATAGAAATAAACTGATATAATTTAATAATTGTAAAAAGTAAGAATTTTAAAAAATGCTGCCGACCCCAAACTTTTATAGTAATATAGTATATAATATAGAAAATTATTATTTTTTTCATTGGTTTTTACATTTTTTATAGCATGCCATGCAGGCCTAAATAAGATGAGGCAAGCTGTCACAAATCATAAATTTGTTCCTAATATTTTCTTTTTGGTGGCTTCTTGCAACGGATATTCCACATTGTGCCACATCCTAAATTATTTTCGTAATTTTTTTAAGATTTTCGTAAAATTTCCTAAATTATGCTCATGTGAGGTCATTCTATCATTTTTTATTTAGATAATGTATTATGTTGCAGTTGTGGTTAACATTGCTAAAGTAACTCTGTGTTATTTACTAACTAGAGCCAATTTATACTTGTATTTGGTCCTTGGTGAGTGTTGGTTTTGAACCATGGTGCTAAACCTTGTTCCTTGATGTGTGTCATGGCTTTGCTGTGGATTAGGTCAGTGAAGTATCGCTCGAGTTGACCTTAAGATTAGATGGCTGAATAATTGACTTAACTTCTTGTTAAACAACTCTCAGCTCCATTGAACAATATCTGCCTCTCCATACTACATTTAAGCAGTGGCACACAGCAGCTAAGAGATCACAGGATGTAATGTAAAAGGATTACTACAGATAAGAGATTGTGGTCACAAGAAGCCATGTCAGAGAGAAACAGGAGGGTGACTGACCTGTCCAAATGAGCATTATAACTATTATTTCTCTTAAACAAGAGCTTAGCTCAAAATCAAAGGTCTTAGAAAGAGGCTGGATAATATAAATCTCATTCATGCTGTACTAAACTACCAATGGAATAAAACATATGCTCATAGAGAAATGACTGAGGCAAAGTACTCTGAAGTCCCTGACTCTCTCTCTCTCTCTCTCTCTCTTTCACTCTCCCTGTCATTTAAGGTTGATTCATTTTTTGAGATACATGGAGGACAGGATCACACCATGTAAACTTTAATGCCTAGGTCTTCAACGCTGTTCCTGGGGACCCAATGTCCTGCAGCGTTTAGCTACAATCCTAATCAAATACACCTGTGCAACAAAGCTGTAAACCTCACTCCCCTGGCCTCAAGAGGCACACTGGCAAATGACGCTAGAGGCTGAGGTCTTTAGCATCCTTATTTGCGTGCCTGCCACCCATGCTGGAGAACCCTGGTTCGAATCCCGCTTGCAGTGGGTCGACCCAGCTAATAAAGGTCTTCCGGATCGCTTGAAAACTCGCAGGCCAGGTGAGTCTAACTTCGTGGAGAAGGCTTTTGACAGCATCCACAGGGACAGCCTATGGTGTACTTTGCACATACGGGATTTCACAACAGATCATCCTTCTTATCAAAGTAGGAAACAGTAATCACAGTTTCGAAGTGAAGACAGGAGTCAGACAAGGATGCGTTATGTCAGCAATGCTCTTCAACATGACCATCGACTGGGTGATGCAACAGACAACCAAAGGCGAACCAAGTGGAATCAGATGGACTCTCTTCTCAACACAGGAAGATCTGGACTTTGCTGACGACCTGGGCGCTGCTTTCATATACCCACCAACACAAAAACAGTCTTAGCACATATGCACAGCAAGTAGGCTTGAAGATCAGCAAGAAGAAAACAGAGGTGATGACACTGAACACCCCCAACCCCTCACCAGTCCAAGTAGAAGGAACATCCTCCAGGAGCAGGGTTGAAGACCTAGGCTTTAATGCATTAAGCAATGAGAGATCATGTGCAATAAAACACTATCGTTCAAATATTTGGATTAGTTCGTTTTTTTTTAAGAAATTGAAACTTTTATTTAGCAATAACGTATTAAATTAATCAAAAATGACAGTAAAGACATTTATAATGTTACAAAATATTTCTATTTCAAATAAATGCTGTTCTTTTGAACTTTCTATCAAAGAATCTTGAAAAAAGCACTTCAACATTTTCAACTAATAACAATAAGAAATATTTATTGAGCACCAAGTCAGCATATTTTTAGGGTACATTTACACGTCAATGATATACTAAAAACGGAAAAGTTTTTTGCGTTTCAGACGACGTTGTCAAAACAATCCCCGTTCACATGAAATCATGAAAACGATTACAAACACTGTATTATGCATTCCTAACCAGTAGTTAGCGATGTCACTTTGTAAAGAAACAATACGAGCCTACAGACAACACGTAATACAAAGTTTACACGGAGACAATATAGGTATAGTTTTCAAAAACTTGCTCTTTAAAAACACAACTGCATTGTCGTGTAAATGAAGAGCCAAAATGCATAAAAGTTTTTAGTTTTTAGTTAAAAACTGTATTGTGTAAACCAGTGGTTCCCAACCTGGGGTCCCTTAGGGGGGCGCCAGAGTGTGCAAGGGGTGCACATAATTTCTAGGAATGCTCCAAATGATCTTCCACTCATCTGAATACACGTGGTCTCTCAGCTTGCCGAACACATAAACCGATCACATTTTAATGACGCAAAAGATGCAAGCTTGCTCACACCAGCTGTGAGAGCTGCAGCAAAAATAAAGGCTCAATAATAACGCAGTGAAAAGGTGTGTATGGTTCAAACTACTTTATTAAAAAATCCAGAATTCTTCCACTTTCTTCTGAACTCTTTCCCTCACACTAGCGTTCTCCTCATTAGAGCTTCAGGTGAAGAGTTGCCAGTAGAGATGCATCGGTCTACCAACCATCAATCAGAACCGGCCAGTTCCGTTTTTTATCTTTTTTTTTATTTTATTTCGCCCAGTCTCTGTCCCGTACTTGCACACAAAATGCATTCCAGTCGTTTCTCAAAATGTAATTTGTGTAGACAACGTTAACCAAGGCCAGAGATGGGACACGCTGAAGACGGACGCAAAGAGAAGAGCAGAGAAAATACTGTACCGTGCAGAGCAATCTCAGTTGCGATGCTCAGAATATTGGAAGAAAATTCTACACATTAAATATAGTGGGGGCTTATATGAATGCATTTCTGAAGGAAAATTACTGACTTAACACAATTTTCTATTATTACATTTTCTTTTAATCTTACCTCCGTGGGATGCCTATTAATGTAACGTAGTGTTTAAATAAGCGCAGCGCTGGTGCTGCTTTGTTTCCAGAGGTAACCAAGGAAACTCTATACACTGCAAAAATGATTTTCTTATTTAGTATTTTTGTCTTGTTTCAGTGTAAATATACACTCACCTAAAGGATTATTAGGAACACCATACTAATACTGTGTTTGACCCCCTTTCACCTTCAGAACTGCCTTAATTCTACGTGGCATTGATTCAACAAGGTGCTGAAAGCATTCTTTAGAAATGTTGGCCCATATTGATAGGATAGCATCTTGCAGTTGATGGAGATTTGTGGGATGCACATCCAGGGCACGAAGCTCCTGTCCACCACATCCCAAAGATGCTCTATTGGGTTGAGATCTGGTGACTGTGGGGGCCATTTTAGTACAGTGAACTCATTGTCATGTTCAAGAAACCAATTTGAAATGATTCGAGCTTTGTGACATGGTGCATTACCCTGCTGGAAGTAGCCATCAGAGGATGGGTACATGGTGGTCATAAAGGGATGGACATGGTCAGAAACAATGCTCAGGTAGGCCGTGGCATTTAAACGATGCCCAATTGGCACTAAGGGGCCTAAAGTGTGCCAAGAAAACATCCCCCACACCATTACACCACCACCACCAGCCTGCACAGTGGTAACAAGGCATGATGGATCCATGTTCTCATTCTGTTTATGCCAAATTCTGACTCTACCATCTGAATGTCTCAACAGAAATCGAGACTCATCAGACCAGGCAACATTTTTCCAGTCTTCAAATGTCCAATTTTGGTGAGCTCGTGCAAATTGTAGCCTCTTTTTCCTATTTGTAGTGGAGATGAGTGGTACCCGGTGGGGTCTTCTGCTGTTGTAGCCCATCCGCCTCAAGGTTGTGCGTGTTGTGGCTTCACAAATGCTTTGCAGCATACCTCGGTTGTAACGAGTGGTTATTTCAGTCAAAGTTGCTCTTCTATCAGCTTGAATCAGTCGGCCCATTCTCCTCTGACCTCTAGCATCAACAAGGCATTTTCGCCCACAGGACTGCCGCATACTGGACGTTTTTCCCTTTTCACACCATTCTTTGTAAACTCTAGAAATGGTTGTGCGTGAAAATCCCAGTAACTGAGCAGATTGTGAAATACTCAGACCGGCCCGTCTGGCACCAACAACCATGCCACGCTCAAAATTGCTTAAATCACCTTTCTTTCCCATTCTGACATTCAGTTTGGAGTTCAGGAGATTGTCTTGACCAGGACCACACCCCTAAATGCATTGAAGCAACTGTCATGTGATTGGTTGATTAGATAATTGCATTAATGAGAAATTGAACAGGTGTTCCTAATAATCCTTTAGGTGAGTGTATAAGAATTCTATATAAGAATTCTATATAAGAATATTATTACAACTTATTTTAAGTTGTAATAATATTTCACCATACTGGACAAAAACTAGCCATTTTAAATAAGTATTTACATTTAAATTATTTAAATATTTATTTAATTATTTATATAATTTACATATGTAATCTTCCACCAATTAGTAAGCCAAGCTTTAATAATACATTTGTAAGTGAAAAGTCTCAGGCAGGAGTTATAGGGTTATCTGTATACTGCCCCTTCCGTGTCTAAACCTGCTGCTGTGTACTGTACTAATACACACCGAATGGCTGTCTGTTTGCAGTTCTCAGTGTCCATATGGTTCATTCCAGCCTATAAACTGTGATATGATTCTCTCTTCTTAGCTGACTGTGTCCCTCATGTGTCCGTCTCTCCATAGACAATCTGTCAGTCACACATCCTTCCAGCTTCAAGTGAACAATTACATTAGACGCCTAATGCAGTGAGAAATATCTGAGCACCCAGCACTCTCTTTAAGCCCAACCCACCGACTGTTGCCCAGCAACACCACACAGCTCGACTAACTACAGCTCAGGCTGTAATGAAAGCAGAGCTCTTGTTGTGCAGTTAGAAATAAGCAGTTTATTTAAGTTTTATCTTCTCAGTTCTGGGTTTTTGAGGTCAGATGGAACACTTGAATGTTTAACAGAGAAGTAAACGCATTTTTGTGTTACTTTCAGTGTGGGGAAATATATTGTCAGTAAACTAGTGGTCAAGTTTTTTGTTTTTTTTTATAACATTTTTGACGTTAAAATTACTTCTACCTCAATACTTTTTCTTCTACCTCGCCTTTTTGCTATTTCTTTTTTTGCTATTGTAGAAGCACTTTATCACATCAACAATTTTTGCAGACTATATATCATCAGCAGTTCCTCTCTGATCTGTTCTCTCGCTGAGTTTAAAAATTGTCTGACAGTGTGACTTCTAGGATTCATCACATCATGGAATATGTCATTTATAAATAGAACTTCTTGTGTTGGCTGGCCCACTTTACTCGCACCATCACTTTGTAAAGATCTTCTGAGCTGTGAACTCCTTAATGCCAAACTCAAATCACGCAGATAGAGCCACACAAGAGGAGGATGAAAGCTGGGGGTGTTACGTTTTATGACTAAACTGGGAAAAATCGGCAAGAATTAGGAATGCGTTTGGAGGTTGGATCCCTGTCTATCTTTGTGTCCGGGTTGTTGCATGGCAAGCTTAAGGTTTTTCGAACTGGGGCAGCAGAAAGTGGGTTAGAGCTTGGCTACTTTTAGACTTTGAGGGGAACTCAGTTGAGATCTTCTCTCTTTTGCAGACCTCCTTCATGAGTCCAGTCCTGACCTGTGGTGCATATCAGGACTGTAAATATCAGTAATCAATGTCTGACCCATAAAGAGTTATTGTTAATCGTTAACTCTCAAGTGGCATCCTGTAGAGGTGACTATATTATTGTTCCTATCTCTGTGAAAGTCCATTAAGGTTGGTCTCCCATGGGAGATTAAATGATCCCAGTTCCTGTAATGCCTTCCTGTAATGCCTACTCAATGCAAATGCACTTTTGTAAATTTACTTCTAAATCTAAATGCAAATCTACTTAATAAATGTACTTAAAGTCAACCTTCATATTAACACATTTAAAGTCAAAGCAAATAAGCCTGGGCTCAGTATTTTGTTATTGTTGTTAGTGACAAAGGTGTTTTTTAAGCCAGGATTATTTCCACTCATTGGTTTCCACACTGTCTCTCCACAGGCGGATCCTCAGGGACGAGACATCGCAATCCGGCCCTTCCTGGAGCACTGCGAGAACACGCACATGACAATTTGGCTGGGGATTGTCTATGCCTACAAAGGCCTCCTTATGGTGAGTGAGAACATTCTAGAGAGCATCAACATGATCGCCATCTGCTCCCGCAGACAACAGAGTCTGAATATTCTGCCACTTCCTTCTACATTTGGGAAATTATAATACATACCTCGCTGTCATGAAAATGCATTTGCAATACTAGATTCTGAGTCACTTGTGTTACATCAGGAAATACAAATGCCATACATATAGTTATCTAATGTTCATGACCCACCAATAGACAATATTATAATAGTGTTAAACAAATTAGATTACTTGAATATTTATACAATTTTAAATTTTGTCTTTTATCAAATTGCTTCTACTTTATGAAAGCTACAAATCAAAATGGAAAAACCTAAGCCAGTTTGAGGTCTACATAACTATGATTTTAACCCTGGTTAAGGGGGTTTTAGGCTTAAGAACAGCTCTTACAGTGATGAAATCAACACACACCCTTTTTGCTTTATTATCAGTCTTTGTTTACACTGAACTAAAGTCTACAACCAAAACGTACTGTAAACTAATGGTTCTCAAATATGTATTTGCCTCAGCAAAGGAGTGCAAGATGGCTTAAAATTATTTAAAATAAGCATTAAAATAAGTAAATACATATTACATTTCTTTTTTTTATTGATTTCTTCAACGACCGTCATTTTATTAGTCCCACAGTCTTCCCAGAGAATTTTGAAAGTGTGATTTGTAGACCTGGAAAAGTAACAATTAATAAAATCCTAAAAAGTATTGTTCATTTTTATAATTAATATAATTTTCTAGTTATGTCAAGCTCTAAAATATTTTATTGTGTAGAAATTGCTATTTGTCAGTTTTTTTTTTAATCTGTAAAAAAATAAAATAATGTAAATTCATTGGTGTGAAAATGTAAACTTTGGAGAACTTTCAGTTACTGAAACTGAAAATATTATATATTTCCACTCCTAATTTCTGTATAAAAAAGAAAGAAAAAGAAGAAAAGAAAATGAGCAGCTTTGACATTACAGCAGAAGTACTAGAAGTATATTGGTGAGCCTTCAAATATTGTGTTTTTAAAAAAATGGAGTCAAAAAGGTTGAGAAACACTGCTGTAAACTTTAACATTGTTCTTATGCTTCCTTACGAGCACTGGTATTTCCTTCCGGAAATGCATATCTAGCGAACTCACTGACTGGATTTTGATACATTGTACCCCTAGGAGGAGACATAATATGAGCAAGATTGCTCTTTCCAATTAACCTCACTTTAGATTACTGGTAAGGTTCCCCAGGATCCAAAATGCCCCCAGTCAGTTAATTGCCCATAGCACAGACCATTATCTCTGAGTCAATGGTGGCAACATCCTCAAATAAAATTCTGCCCTTTGACTCACTTTGTGCTCTGTAGAAATTATTTGTCCTCTTGTTCTTGCTGCTGTAATAGCGGCAGGTGGTTCAGTTGACTAGCAGGCCATTACCTCTGTTTTTACCCTGCCCTACAGTAGTAGACGATCCATGTCAAAGTTCAGCTGTGGACCACAGAGTATCTCTTCCTGTCTCTTTCGTCTCTCTAAAAACTATAGGTGTAGATTTGTGGGGAGGCAAAGGTGTCGATGTTGAATCAAAGCTGAAATGTATTTAGAATTATCAAATCATAATAGTGGACAAGTTCAAATGCCATCACACTCACATTCTCTTATATGTGAAATTTCAGAAAACTTCCTCTACCTTCCTCGTCATGTTTGAAAACCTGCTAAATCAGCATGGCTTCACTTACAGCTGACGTGTTCCAGTAGAACTAAAGAAGGAAGAGAAAATGAGAGGGTGAACAAGAGTGAGACGTGCTGCGATTGGATTAGAATTGAATAGGTTTGAGGCGAGTGGGTGCAGAATCAAATCTCAGAGTGTGCGTCATTAAGTTAGTGGAGTCATATTCTCAGAATTCACTTTAGTCTCACACAAAGGTGCTTTGATTACTGCTCTGACTTCCTGAGAGTTGGACAGGTGTTGTTAGCTGCCTTTAGAGGCATTAGGGTGCTAAATAAGTCAGACACAGTTCATTCTCACTGGCTTTATGATTCATCACTGTAAACTGAGGACTGCACACAAAGATGAAGGTGAAAATGAATGTCTTAAGATTTCACTGCTCTTATGCCTGTAATAAATAATTCATTGCACTTTTCTCTTTGTCTAGTTGTTTGGGTGTTTTTTGGCCTGGGAGACCAGAAATGTGAGCATTCCAGCCCTGAACGACAGCAAGTACATCGGTATGAGTGTGTATAATGTGGGCATCATGTGTATCATTGGGGCAGCAGTGTCCTTCCTGACCCGAGATCAACCTAATGTGCAGTTCTGCATCGTGGCACTGGTCATCATCTTCTGCAGCACCATCACGCTGTGTCTGGTTTTTGTGCCAAAGGTAAGTACTGCAATGTACAGCCTGATCCAGCCCTATGGGGAATGAATTGTAGAGGTCAGCGAAAGCCACATTCTGGCATTTGATTTGTGCAAATCCCTAGCAAGTTCACCTGAAAATAAATTGAGAACAGTGCTTACTTTGCATCCCCTGGAGCACCCTGGAAATGAACACACTGAAATTTGAAAGACTACAAAGATTCAACTGTACCTCTAAACAAATACATCCTTAGAAGAATCGATGCCAAAAGATCTCAACAGTATATCCTTGTTCTCTCTCTTTTGTTAGTTTATCACAATGCGAACAAACCCGGATGCTGCCACACAAAACCGGAGGTTAAAGTTCACCCAGAACCAGAAGAAGGAAGATTCCAAGACTTCCACCTCAGTA
Organism: Rhinogobio ventralis; assembly: GCA_039654625.1. Lineage (NCBI taxonomy): Eukaryota > Metazoa > Chordata > Actinopteri > Cypriniformes > Gobionidae > Rhinogobio > Rhinogobio ventralis. The sequence goes on from CM077209.1 coordinate 28,707,501, forward strand.
ACCAGTGTTAACCAGGCCAACACTTCCCGCCTGGATGGACTACAGACAGACAACCACCGCCTCCGAATGAGAATTACAGAGGTGACAGAAGTTTCTTCGATTTCAATCATCAATTCCTAGAATGGCAGTGTACTTTAAACAGTAATTAAAATAATGCTAGAAATTACTAATATACCACTACACAGATAAAAGGGTCATATTTCTTTTATAATGTTACTTTTTCCCCCTAAATTATATATTAATAACAAATGATGTGAAGAAAAATAACTAATACAGGTAAACAAAAAATCTATTAAGCAAATCAAAATACACTGCCTCAAAATATATATTAGATTAAGTATAAATATATATTAAGACTAAATAATTATATTTAAATAATAAAAAAATAATTATATTGAGTCTAATAGATATTTTGGGGAGCAGCAGTACGCAGTTTTGTTTTCAATAAATCAATAAATGTTTTCATTACTGAAAGTATTTTACAATTAAATTTTTACAAATAAATAAAATGAATTTGTTATATAAATTAAATTACTGGTAACTCTTTACAATAAGGTTTCATTTGTTAACATTAGTTAACTGCATTAGTTAACGTGAACTAATAATGAAAAACACTTCCAAAGCATTTACTAATCTTAGATATTGTTAATTTCAACAGTTACTAATACATTATTAAATCAAACATTTTATCTGTTAATATTATTTCACGGACTCAAGCTAACATGAACTAACAATGAACAGTTGTATTTTTCTTAGCTAATTTTAACAAATATTAATAAAAACTATAACAAATGTATTGCTCTTTGTTAGTTAATGTATTACTAATGGGACCTTATTATAAAGTGCTACCAAATTTTTTAATTTGTGTTACAGCTGGATAAGGAACTGGAAGAGGTTACCATGCAACTCCAGGACACTCCAGAAAAGACTCCATACATTAAACAAAACCATTACCAAGATGTCAACAATATCCTGAGCATACGCAACTTCACTGACGGCAAAGGTAAGAGAAGTGGATATCAAACCTTGTGTTCCTCACCTGTCCATCACACACAACTGTCAGTCGTGCCTTATTTCAGTATGTGTGACTCTTTCCCTCTGTTACTGTCTCCCAGAGAAAAGAACAATTTATTAGAATGTTATACATTTTTCACCCCCAAACATGTCAACCTGAATTGTGATATAAGGTGCAAGTTCTGACTAAGCATCTCCTTCAGCTGAATCCACCACTGACATCCTGATGGAAAGGCAGCGTTCTGAACATCATGCCTTTATTTTCAGATGGAGAGAAATCTCTGAAGAACCACTTAGAGCAGAAACCCCAGGCTCAGTGGGGATCCATGGATCCTTCTAGGATAAGCAGAGGTCCACTAGAAGACATCAACTCACCAGAACAGTGAGTTCACACAATGCCATGCACTGTAGACCCAAAAAGTTTCTGGACACATAAAAATCTATGAACAAAATATCAGTCCAAGTTGTTATTAAGATATTAGGATATAAGCTGACTTTCCAGACATTTGACAAAATATTTGTTAGACAAGGACAGTGAGAAATAATACAGAGATCAGGTAGAAAAATATAAATTAAAACAAGTAGAGGTTAAGGTACGGAGAGAGAGAGAGAGAGAGAGAGAGAGAGAGAGAGAGACGTGGGAGGGGGCTGTGGTTACATAACGTGTGATTTCTAGTGAGAGCTGAAGGCACTGGACCCTGAAAATAGACAGGAGAGTAGAATTAGAGAACTACAGGCCGTCCCAGCACATGAATGTTTGATCGCACAGAGGAGGGATTCTGCACTGTCACTGTTCATCAAACACACATACACACTCCCACTCACTCATAGTCTCACATACTTACCCCAGTAGCTGATGGTGTCTTGACCTTGCAAAATAACACCACCTCTGCCATGGGAATATGCAGTGAGTAATTTATTATGCCTGTTCTCCATGTCTGCAGTAAATAATAAACAAATACATATTTAGTGTAATAGCACTGGCATAAAGAGTATTTTTTTAATTTTTTGTTTTGCAAGTGAACCGGCAACATCTGACTAATCGATGTTAATTATATCTAAACACAGAAGACATTTTCCTTAATAGATGTATGAAATAAATATTTAATTGAAAGTAATAACTCAAAGAGACTCCAATCATAAAACCAATCATGAAAGGTGTGGTGTGTGCACTTTATATAACTGCCATTTGGCTTCTGTAATAGATTTTAATGGCTTCAACCTCTTGGGCTGTAGTTTGAATCTAACACCTAGACACAGGTATGAAATGGACTTTATATCAGGTTATCCTCATAGCCAGAAACATACTGGATTGATGACACCACAAGAATGAGCACAGTCCCAAACCCTTCATCCTGACTATCCTGAGACAAGGAAAAATTAAGTCAATTTTCAAATGCCCACCAAAAAATAAAAAGAATTGTACTCTTGTAAACATTTACTGTAATGTAATTAAATAGGTGTGATTTCATTGTTGCTGTCAAAAAAAGGAGAAAGATGCTTTATACATTACTTTTCAAAAGTTTGGGGTAAAATTTTTGTTTCGTTTTTTTTAGTCAGCAAGGACTGATTAAAAGTATCAAAAGTGAGAGTAAAGACTTTTATAATGTTGTAATATATATGATATACACTCACCTAAAGGATTATTAGGAACACCATACTAATACTGTGTTTGACCCCCTTTCACCTTCAGAACTGCCTTAATTCTACGTGGCATTGATTCAACAAGGTGCTGAAAGCATTCTTTAGAAATGTTGGCCCATATTGATAGGATAGCATCTTGCAGTTGATGGAGATTTGTGGGATGCACATCCACGGCACGAAGCTCCCGTTCCACCACATCCCAAAGATGCTCTATTGGGTTGAGATCTGGTGACTGTGGGGGCCATTTTAGTACAGTGAACTCATTGTCATGTTCAAGAAACCAATTTGAAATGATTCGAGCTTTGTGACATGGTGCATTATCCTGCTGGAAGTAGCCATCAGAGGATGGGTACATGGTGGTCATAAAGGGTTGGACATGGTCAGAAACAATGCTCAGGTAGGACGTGGCATTTAAACGATGCCCAGTTGGCACTAAGGGGCCTAAAGTGTGCCAAGAAAACATCCCCCACACCATTACACCACCACCACCAGCCTGCACAGTGGTAACAAGGCATGATGGATCCATGTTCTCATTCTGTTTACGCCAATTTCTGACTCTACCATCTGAATGTCTCAACAGAAATCGAGACTCATCAGACCAGGCAACATTTTTCCAGTCTTCAACTGTCCAATTTTGGTGAGCTCGTGCAAATTGTAGCCTCTTTTTCCTATTTGTAGTGGAGATGAGTGGTACCCGGTGGGGTCTTCTGCTGTTGTAGCCCATCCGCCTCAAGGTTGTGCGTGTTGTGGCTTCACAAATGCTTTGCTGCATACCTCGGTTGTAACGAGTGGTTATTTCAGTCAAAGTTGCTCTTCTATCAGCTTGAATCAGTCGGCCCATTCTCCTCTGACCTCTAGCATCAACAAGGCATTTTCGCCCACAGGACTGCCGCATACTGGATGTTTTTCCCTTTTCACACCATTCTTTGTAAACTCTAGAAATGGCTGTGCGTGAAAATCCCAGTAACTGAGCAGATTGTGAAATACTCAGACCGGCCCGTCTGGCACCAACAACCATGCCACGTTCAAAATTGCTTAAATCACCTTTCTTTCCCATTCTGACATTCAGTTTGGAGTTCAGGAGATTGTCTTGACAGGACCACATTCACATGCATTGAAGCAACTGCCATGTGATTGGTTGATTAGATAATTGCATTAATGAGAAATTGAACAGGTGTTCCTAATAATCCTTTAGGTGAGTGTATATTGTAATATAATAAATTATTTATATTTTTAAAAGGGGTTTTTAGAGCTGTCTAGTCATCAAGTTTTTCTGAGGGATCATGTGACACTAAAGACTGGAGTAATGGCTGTTTTCAATTAAGCTTTGCCATCAGAGGAATAAATTACATTTTAAAACTTTTTTTGTAGATTGTAAAAAATATTTTACATTACTGTTTTTACTGTAGAGAATTTTTTTTAGATTGTACAATTTTTTTTACAATCATCCTTTTTTAGATTGTGCTTTGTGATATAAAAGATGAACTTCTGTTACATGCATACAAGAGTTCTTCTGTTAAACACACATTTACTAAAGAGTATTACAGAAAATGAGGAATTGGGTATTTTATGTATAATAACCTTTTTCGTCTGTGTGCTTTGTGTTCACAGCATACAGCGCAGGCTGTCCCTGCAGCTGCCGATCCTGCATCACGCTTATCTACCCTCCATAGGAGGGGTGGACGCGAGCTGCAGCAGTCCCACGAGCAGCCCGGCCTCTAGCCCGCGCCACAGACACATGCCCCCCTCCTACAGGGTTATGGTGTCCGGCCTGTGAGCCTTACCACTGCCCTGCACTGCACTCCGAGGAAGCGATCAGCTTTTTTTTTAAGACAGACTGAGCAATATCAGCAGTTAACAGAAGCGTGTGAGCAACCCGGGGTGGGGGGTTCAACTCTTCATCCATCCGTGACCCCCCCCTTCCACCATCCATGGCCACATCAGAGCAGAACTGATCTTTCAGGCTAGGAGGGAGGTGACCGGAGGTTCTCACACAGCAACCCAACCCAGACTCCCATAATCGATGTCCCGTCACCTCCCGTTCCTAACTCGATGGACTCAATGTCCCACACACCCCCCACCCCAAACAGCAGCGTGGATCAACAGAGGACAGGAGCTGTAGCCTTAGCTGCTAAAAAAGAGATGCTTCCGCCGGCAGCCTTTCTACAAAATACGTGCACATTGGTTCTGCTGAAACTTGCGGGAAAGGGGCAGCGGAAGTGACCGAGGACGACGACTCTTTATTCAACACGTCAACAGCCATGTAAATACCATATTTGAACTTCAAAGTGAGCTTTGAATATGCTGTGAAATGAATTATTCTAATGAGGCCTGGTGCTCCGTAGAACTTTACAAACAGTCGACGAACCAGGAACAGACACATACAACGTTGCAAACCAGTCTGAATTTGTTGTATTGCTTCAGTGTCCCAATGGTGTGAAAAAGTGGTTAATGGTACATAAGACTATTAGTGTCTCAATTTTTTGCTAAAGATAACAAGGGAGTGTTTCAGGGTAACGCGGGCCACCTGTTCTCACCTGGATAGAACGTGTACCACACATTGTTTTTCTTCAAAAACAGCTTGCATCATGTAGACCTGTCCTGGTAACAGAGTTTTGAAAGTACCACTTTGGTTTATCGCAAGTAGTTTCACATTTGAGGTCGCAAAAAGGTCGCACATTTGAACCTCAAAAGAGCCACAGGTTCAGCTGAAAGGGATATGAGAGACAAAACCGGTGATTTTAGAGAGTCAGTCTTCCATTACAGCCAAGCAAGTTGATCCTGCATACCGGGACTAAAACAAGCAGATGCAGCCCCATGCTTCGGATGTACAATAGCCGTCATATGACCGGCTGTTACAGAACAAGAAGACTCACAAATTGCGATAATAACAGGGAAGTGGTACTCCATGCAGAGCAAAACCAAAATATCCTCACAGAAAGCTGTGAGGTTACACAAAAGAAGGGGTCCACACAGCAAGACAGAAGAACGATATTGTATTAAACAGCGGGACTGAAAAATTAGCACAAGTGTAATTAACTTAATAAGTCGAGTCACGTAAGAACAAAGCCTCGTTTTGACTTTCTGGTGCCGTCTCTCAGTTTACCCTCCCCTCTGTTCATTTCTTGTTTGTTTTGTTTCTTTTGGTTGATGAAAAAACCCAACATGTGTGAATCCTCTACGGTTGTAGCTTGGGCTAAAAGGGCTCGGGTTGAGGGTGCGCGTGTGCCGGGCTGTTCCAGGGGAGAAATGTTGGAGTTCCGCCCCAGTCGCAGAGTGACATTGTGAAAAACATCACCTAGCTCTTGGCAACAGTGAAATTACCTCATAGTTGCTATAGAAATGTTACTGTGTGCAGTGAACTTTGCACAATGTCTTGCAGAGATAGGGAGCATCAGCTAGAGCTGGTGTCATACTTCTTTTGTAAATCTGGAAATGTAATCAAAATATGAATTATCGGAAATAAGCTACGTATCATTCATATCAAAGGCAAGAGTTTGTTTCGGCTGATATCTCACCGTCTGTGTCTTGGTTTTAGTTTCTGTCAGATTTGTTACTGTACGTGTGTGCCTGTCGTCTTACGGGAGCCTAATGGACCGAATCGTGTCGACCGGATGACGAAAACAGTGACATCACATATAGTCAGTGCATCGAGAATTTCTTTAACTTGTGACTTCCTTCTGTATGGCTGTTATCTGATAATAACAAAACATTCATAGGTATTTATTGTCTCAACTTTTTGGGGGAAAAAAGAGGAGACTGAAAGAACAACATTGGTTGTCATAGTACCTCACGCTCACAAATGTGTCACGATGACAAAGACCTTTAAATACAACAACACAGATACGCAAAAATCCCACAACGCCACGGGAGCTTGTCTTAGTATGACGGCCACGACCTAGACTGACGTTTCTAATACACAATGAGTTTTTACACAATGAGGGGATTGTCTACATTTTGACTTGACTTTTGCAGCACATGACTATGACTGAGTTTTCATTCTGACTACAATCAGCTCTTATTTCCAAGTTCATTTCAACATTGTCGTTTATTCTTCAATGTCTTTATGATATGTTTTTTGGCACATTCAACAGTCAGTATCCCACTTTATGAAACATCTTTGGCACATGTGAACATCACATTTAATGTTTTATATTAGAGAATAATCTAAAACATCAACTACGTGAGAATGGTGTACACTGGACGTTAAAAAAAACAATATATCCAATTTATACTGGCTTTATTTGTTCATTGTTTCTCATCGCCTTTTAACCTCCTGTTAAAATATGTTATGGTAATACTCCACAATAACTTTCATTAGCCTAACATGTCATTAACAAATATATGATGCTTAACAAATCTGCTAAAGGTGTTCCTAAAATACTGTAACTTCAAAATATTTTAACAGAAGGATGGAGGTAATAAGCAACAATGAAGCTCAGTAGAAGTAAAAGGGCTAGCTCACATTTACATATTGTATTTCTTTTTCTTTTAACAGTATATATCATATCGGACATGTAGTTACAGGATACGGTCAATACTGTTATTACAACCTTTTACAACCTAATGTCATAAAATGGGTAGATTCTCATGCTGAAATCCCCTAGTCCTATTTGATCTTCAAGCTGCTGGGGCCTCAATTATAAAATGTTTCGTAGAAACTGTCCTACATTTGACCGTACCATCATTTCTCAAATGTGCACACGCATGATTTAGACTTCCAGATGTGAAATCTATAAATTGCAAATGTTCTTGAAATTGTGCACAGCTGAATGGTTTCAGATCTCCGTCTTGTAAACGCTGCCTAGTTAATGTCATTAACATGTAAAAGAGCACCAGTCAACGTCCAAATACTTAACTTGAGAATTGTGGGCGGAGAGAATTGCTAAGATTTCAAAATACCTACAGTACGCTGACTCTCTGCCACAAGGAAAAGTGCGTACATCTGCATAGAACCTGACGTGGCGCTAAGCACTTTTCTTTGGAAGCTCGTTTCTGCCACAGAATAAAAAAAATGTAAAAGATAATTGCGACTTTTTATCATACAATGCAGACTTTTTTTTTTATCACAATTGCGAGTTTACATCTCATAATTTTGACTTTTTTTTCTCAAAATTGATATAAAGTTGCAGTTGCGAGTTATAATGTCAGAATTGCGAAATAGCCTATAGACTTTTTCTCACGATTAAGAGTTTATCTCACATTTCTGACTTCTCGTTCTGTCTTTTTTTTCGCACAATTGCAAGTTTATATCTCGCAATTTTAACTCGCAATTGCAAAAACTCGTAATTCTGAGGAAGTCAGAATTGTGAAATAAACTCGCAATTCTGAAAAAAAAAACTCACATTTGCGACTTTATAACATGCAATTGTGACTGTATATCACACAATTCTAAGTAAAAAAGTAAGAAGGGTAAACTCGCAATTTCAAGAAAATTATTTTTTATTCCATGGCGGAAACAAGCTTTAATACTTTCCCACGTCAAAGACCGTTCTTATAAATATGAACGGATTTTAGCGTACACACACAATACGTTTAAATCTGTGTGTTTTATAAATGAGGACCCTGGTTACTGAGGTTTTCAATGGTTTAAACTTCCAGGCATAAACAGGAACTTTAGTATTCAAATAATAAAAAAAATCATCCAAAAGAGCAACTCAGATATATATTTTAATACTAGTTAAGTGGGATGTTTACAAGTGATCCAGCCAAACATCTGCTCAAGGAGAGGGCATGATTCAGTACTCTACTTTTAAATCCTAATGATGACCATAATATTAATTAGTTGAGGCTACAGAAGCCTGATGACATGTAATTATTAACAAGAGATTATCAAGAGATTCTTATTCAGAGTAATCATATGGTAAAGTATGTATACATAAAGAATGTATTAGATTGATTAAAAAAGAATTATTTATTTTTTAATCTTTCTTGCATGGTATCCTATGCATACATTATAAATTTAATTTTGCAAATAATTTTACTCAATCATTTCTGACAAATGCACAATTATAATAATTATGAAAGTGGCAATAATTAGCTCATTCTAACTGTATAGATAAGTATATTTACAGTATGTTCTTGATGGTACATTAAGCTGGAAGACAGAATCATATCCAAAATGTTTTACACTACCTGTACGTTTAGTGTATAATTATGACACTAATGTTGACATTGCACAGAAATATTGTCATGGAGATCATGCTTCTCAGAACAACCCTAACGACTGTCTGACACTATGAAGTGTACTAAAACAAATATGAAGACATTCATAGCACCATATGAAGACATACCATGCACCACAAACTGTTATTTTTACAATGGAAAGGTAAGCACTGGTCCGTCTATGTAAACATGTCATTACCGTTATGGGAAAAGTGAATTTGTGACAGTCTCGTTTTAAAGAAATCATTGGAAAAACATTAAAAACTGAATAAAGAGCTTTATATAATTTTTATTTGGATATGTTCTATACTGTGGATTCAAAGAAATCACTGTGTGTGTGCATGTGTTTGTGAATCAAGCGAAACACAAGGTTAACCCGCTAACGCATTGCTTTTGAAAATGCATCATGGTCTATTGAGTGCACATCTGGTTGTTTAGGACCGTCTTGGCAATAACCTTGGAAATGAAGTGAAGAGCTGATTTGTTGGTCACTTAAATCTGTGATGTTACCTAAAAAACTGAAAATGACCTAAGTGTTGTGTTCTTCTAAAGCAAGAAAACACTCATTTGTGCAAGGAGATTCATGAATTTAGTCTACATGATTTGTGAAAACTGTTGGGCTGGACTCCATGCGTATTCTGGTGTTAACTGGTCTATCTTTGCATCATGTAACAAACAATAGCAAGGCCTTGTCATCACCCCAGGAGAATGAACAACCACTTCTAATGTATATAATGTAAACAACTTATTTTTTTCTGTAGAGGTACAATACAATGATAGTGGGGGTGTTACAAATGACGTTAAAAAGACAGAATGTTAGCAGTGAGCGTGTATGTCTGTTTGCCACTGTGTGAAAACGTGCTGTCTACAAGTTTACACATCGCTATACAAACTATTTATTCTGTGCTGGAAGACTTACCGCTTTTTTTTCTTTCTTTTTTTTTTTTGGTCCTTTTGCTTTATTTTTATTTTATTTATTTTTTTGAATTTGTCATCTCTTTTGAGTTCACAAAACTCATCACTGCCCATCAAGAACAAAAAAAACAAAAAAAAAGAGGAACTCCACAAATCTGTTGTTTTGTTTTTCTATACAGTGCTTTTTGGAAGTGTACACTTGTGTGCTCCACTGCTGTACCGTCCCGTGTGTTTGCACTGGCACACACACAGGAGCTCTTGAACAAATCAAAGTGGATGTGTTCATTTCATATTTCTTGTACCCTTAAACTGCATGGAAATCATAACATTTTTAATAAATTATTGCAAAAAAATGTTTTATTAATAAAATAATTAAAATTATTCTATTTTCATTATTTATCAAGCACCTCATTTGGAAATTAACAGGAAATTTACAAAAAAATCTACTACTACGTGAAAGTTCAGTCACAAATGAATATTCTGTAATTTACTCACATTCATGTTGGTCCAAACCTATATGACTTTCTTCAGATTCCTTTATTATGAACTGCTGTTGTATGGGACAAGACAAGGGAATAATTTACATTCTTCAAAATGTGTCATGTTAAAAAATACAGTATGAAAACAGAAACTATGTACAATTGTGATCTTCCTGTTAATAGATATTAGTAGTGTGAGATGTTTGTTTTGAAAGGAATTACACGTAATTTACAGTATTATGGAGTTGTGGTTTACTAAAATGTTTTTGGAAAGATATTTCGACAACTGGCGTACAAAGTCAACTGGCCGCTGTAGTCAAATGTATTGTAAAACTCATCTTTGATCACCAAAATTACATATTTAAACGTTTTTTTCCTGTAAAAAAATGTGTCATGCCTTAAAATAGCTTGAATGTAACGTCTCGGTTACGTATGTAACCCTCGTTCCCTGAAGGAAGGGAACGGAGACGTTACGTCAGTTACTGACGGAATGGGGGTTTCGCCTAGAAGCCAATCGCCTTTGAGCTCTACAAAACGAGCCAATGGCATGAAAATGCCATGGGTCTGCGGAATTTGCATGACGCAACCCCGCCCCACGGCGTGGGTATAAAGGCCGTTGCGTGGCAATCTCGCATTATGTTTACCTGCTGAAGAGCCGAGGCATGAGCCCCCGGCCAGTTCCAGCGGTACAGCGGTCATGGCAGGGGGACGTTCCCTTCCTTCAGGGAACGAGGGTTACATACGTAACCGAGACGTTCCCTTTCAGTCAGTACACTACGAGTTACGTCAGTTACTGACGGAATGGGGGTCCCAATACAATCTCGCCATGACGGCTGTCTTCCAGCGTCCTGCGCTGACCCGGGCTCCCTGCCGTGAGTGTGGCACGAACGAGGGGCTAGGCTCAACGCTACCAAGGTACACTGGGAAGCATATCCCACGTGTAGAATGCAACACAATGCCAACCCAAAGGGGGGGACTTGAAGAATACACCTATGACCCGAAGGAGCTGCATAGGGAACACTCTGGGGTATCCAGCCAAAGGTGGAAATTTCAACCCCAGGCGTGGCAAGGTGTCTTGCCAAGGGAAGACACGAGCTACAAGAGACTTACCGTGGAATACACATGTGGGGGTTACCCAGCGGGGGAACCATGCACACGGAGGCACCTAGCCGAACACGAGGGGTGGCCTGAAAAGGGCACTCGCTCTGGTGACGACACCGACAGTGCTGGAGGAGCTGGAATGGCGCAGCAAGCGAAGACACCTGAGCCTGTCCGGTTACTGGCCAGTAGGGGCGAGTACACGAGAGGATACAGGCTCCACTCGGAGATTATAAAATCTTGCGAATGTGTTGGGTGTCGCCCAGCCTGCAGCTCTACAAACGTCTGTTAGCGAGGCGCCATGCGCTAGAGCCCAAGAGGAGGCAACACTCCTGGTGGAGTGTGCTCTTACCCCGAGGGGGCATGGCATGCCCTGGACTTGATATGCCAGGACAATGGCGTCCACTATCCAGTGGGACAACCTCTGCTTGGAGAGAGCCTTCCCTTTCTGCTGCCCTCCGTAACAGACAAAGAGCTGGTCTGAGGTCCTGAAACACTGCGTCCGGTCTACGTAAGCGCGAAGGGCGCGTACTGGACAGAGCAGTGCCAAGGCTGGGTCTGCCTCCTCCAAGGGCAGCGCTTGCAGGTTCACCACCTGGTCCCTGAAGGGAGTGGTGGGAACCTTGGGCACGTATCCAGGCCGGGGTCTCAGGATGACGTGAGAATTGGCCGGCCCGAATTCCAGGCACGCTTCGTCAACCGAAAATGCCTGCAGGTCCACTACCCTCTTGATGGAGGCCAAAGCAGTCAGGAGCGCCACTTTCAATGAAAGGAACTTCAGCTCGACTGACTGCAATGGCTCAAAGGGAGCCTTTTGCAGGGCAGCTAAGACCACTGCTAGGTCCCAAGAGGGTACCTGAGGTGGGCGAGGAGGATTTAACCTCCTCGCACCTCTGAGGAACCTACTGACCAGGTCGTGCTGTCCAACCGTTTTAGAATCCACCAGGTCATGATGGGCTGAAATAGCAGCCACATAGACCTTCAGGGTGGAGGGAGACAGCCTTCGCTCCAACCCTTCCTGGAGGAAGGAGAGCACGGACCCGATCGAGCATCTTCTGGGGTCCTCTCGCCGAGAGGAGCACCAGGTGACGAAGAGGTTCCACTTCCACGCATAGGCCTGTCTGGTAGACAGGGCTCTAGCGGAAGTGATGGTAGCCGCCACCTGAGGTGGCAGGGTACTCAAACCTGCCGCGTCCCGTCCATGTTCCACACGTGGAGGTTCCACAGGTCGGGACGCGGGTGCCATATGGTGCCCCGTCTCTGAGACAGGAGGTCCTGTCTCAGAGGGATCGACCAGGGAGGTGCTGTCGCAAGGAGTACAAGTTCTGAGAACCAGGTCCGGCCGGGCCAATATGGGGCGACCAAAAGGACCTGCTCCCTGTCCTCCCTGATCTTGCACAGAACCTGTGCGAGAAGGCTCACTGGGGGAAACGCATATTTGCGTGGGCCCCGCGGCCAGCTGTGCGCTAGTGCATCCGTGCCGAGGGTCCCCTCGGTCAGGGAATAGTACCAGCGGCAATGGGAAGAGTCGCGGGAGGCAAACAGATCCCCCATCTCGGGACTCGATCGCAGAGCCAGTGCTGAAGCGGTCTCATATGGAGCAGACCAAGCGGGGTCACCGCGGCTGCTGACGCCATATGCCCCAGGAGCCTCTGAAAAAGTTTCAGTGGAACCGCACTCTTGCCCTCGAACTGGCGAAGACAAGTCAGCAGAGACTGCGCACGCTCGCTCGTAAGCTGCGCGAACATGGCGACCGAGTCGATTTCCATACCGAGAAAAGAGATCCTCTGCGCTGGGGAGAGTTTGCTCTTTTCCCAGTTGACCCGAAGGCCCAGACGGGCGAGGTGCTGAAGCACCAGATCCCTTTGTTCGCAAACCTGATCCCGAGAGTGGCCTAGAATCAGCCAGTCGTCGTGTTGCCTGAGCGGCACAAGGGCTGCCTCGACAATCTTCGTAAAGACGCGAGGGGACAGGGCTAGCCCGAAGGGGAGAACCGTGTACTGATATGCCTGCCCCTCGAAGGCAAACCGTAGAAATGGTCTGTGTCGAGGAAGAATGGAGACATGAAAGTACGCGTCCTTCAGGTCGATCGCTGCAAACCAATCCGAGGGACGAACGCACTCGAAAATGCGTTTGGCTGTCAACATCTTGAATGGAAGCCTGTGCAGGGTTCGGTTCAAGACGCGCAGGTCCAGGATTGGCCGTAACCCACCGGTTTTCTTGGGTACAATGAAGTAAGGGCTGTAGAAGCCGAACTTCATCTCGGCTGGAGGGACGATCTCGATCGCACCCTTCGCCAGTAGGGTGTCGACCTCCGCACGCATGACAGGGGCATTGCCACCCACCACGGTGTAGCGGACTCCCCGAAAGCGGGGAGGAGACCGAGCGAACTGAATCGCATAGCCGAACCGGATGGTGCGAGCGAGCCAAATGGACAGGTTGGGAAGCGCTAGCCAGGCTCCCAAGAACTGAACCAGCGGGGTCATGCGAACCACCGGCGTACCCCTGATGGGGCAGCGAGGCGGAATGACCGGCCCAGACAAGGGAGGCATGGGAGCGTCCCGGGGTGTGGGCGGGGTCGAATTCCGCGCCCTGACAGAGGAGACCAGGGAAGGACCAGCGTTCCACGGGGGTCTCGTCTGCCAGGGGGTGCTCGATCACTGCACAGATCAGACAGGAAATGCGGAACTCGCTGGAACGTGCCGTAACACCAACACTCTGGAGAGAAACTCGTCTTGAAGAGAAAAGCGCTCAGGCAGTAAACTCGGCTCTGAAGCAGAAACATAATGCGAGATTGCCACGCAACGCCCTTTATACCCACGCCGTGGGGCGGGGTTGCGGCATGCAAATTCCGCAGACCCATGGCATTTTCATGCCATTGGCTCGTTTTGTAGAGCTCAAAGGCGATTGGCTTCTAGGCGAAACCCCCATTCCGTCAGTAACTGACGTAACTCGTAGTGTACTGACTGAAAGGGAACTCCCTTACTTCATTTAATATACGCGAGCCATAAATATGCAAATTAGCCCATCATTCACACCAGCTCATAGAATCACTCGGTCAACTTTTACTCAAGTTACTGTAGTAAAATCTGCACAAAGATATCGCTCTTTACAACGTCGGACACATAACGGTAATTAATATGATTAGCCTTTTGCTTGACTACATTTAAAAAACAGCTTGTGTTTCTAATGTTGCACACACCATGTTCCTGTCCGCCATCTCAGTCCTTCTAAAAATCAGCATCCTTACAAACACTTTGAACATCATAGAACGTCAGTGGAGAAAGGCATATAGTTCATTATAACATCAATATATAATTCGCCCACTGTATTGTTAAAGGGTTAGTTCACAGCCATTCTAGGTGTATATGACATTCTTCTTTCAGAAGAATAAAATCGGAGTTATATTAAAAATGTCCTGGCTCTTCCAAGCTTTATAATGGCAGTGACTGTTGGGTCATTTTTGAAGTCTATAAAAGTGCATCTATCCATCATATAACTGCACCACACGGCTCCGGGGAGTTAATAAAGGCCTTCTGAAGCGAAGTGGCACGTTTGTTTAAGAAAAATATCCATATTTAAAACTTTATAGAATAAAATAACTAGCTTCCGGCAGTCAGTTACGTTACGTTCTAGTAATATGTTGCGCCAGTTACCCTTTTTCCGTAAGCTGAATACAGAAGGTGTCTGGTGGAAGCTAGATATTTTTCTTACAAATCCCCATCGATTCGCTTCAGGGCCTTTATTAACCCCCCGGAGCTGTGTGGAGTACGTTTATGAAGGATGGATGTGCTTTTTTGAGCTTCAAACTCAATGGACCCCGTCACTGCCATTATACACCGATAACATGACTAATAGTGACATCCTAATATTGTGTTGGTCCCCCTTTTGTTGCCAAAACAGCCCTGACCCATTGAGGCATGGACTCCACTAGACCCCTGAAGGTGTGCTGTGGTATCTGGCACCAAGATGTTAGCAGCAGATCCTGTAAAGTCCTGTAAGTTGCGAGGTGGGGCCTCCATGAATTGGAATGTTCAGCACATACCACAGATGCTCGATTGGATTGAGATCTGGGGAATCTGGAGTCAACACCTCAAACTCGTTGTTGTGCTTCTCAAACATTCCTGAACCATTTTCGCTTTATGGCAGGGTGCATTATCCTGCAGAAAGAGGCCACAGCCACTAGTGAATACCGTTTCCATGAAAGGGTGTACATGGTCTGCAACAATGCTTAGGTAGGTGGTACATGTCAAAGTAACATCCACATGGATGGCAGGACCCAAGGCCAGCCTTCGCTCCCCACGTGCATCAATGAGCCTTGGCCGCCCATAACCCTGTTGCCGGTTCACCACTGTTTTTTCCTTGGACCACTTTTGATAGATACTGACCACTGCAGACCGGGAACACCCCACAAGAGCTGCAGTTTTGGAGATGCTCTGACCCAGTTGTCTAGCCATCACAATTGGGTCAAACTCCCTCAAATCCTTACGCTTGCCGATTTTTCCTGCTTCTATCACATCAACTTTGAGGACAAAATGTTGGATACAAAGTAGTTTGTGACGTAAAAAACACCAGTGATTTCAAACTGTGTTTTTGAGACTGTCTTTGGTTCACTGCAGTTTTAAGGAGAAAATACTCAGCATTGGTGTTAACATGAATTTGCACATGGTTTGTCTGAAAGCACCACATACAAACAACATTAAAGGGGTCATATGATGCGATTTCTTGTTTTCCTTTCTCTTTAGTGTGTTATGTAGCTGTTTGTGCATGTATAAGATAAGTTACAAAGCTCAGTCTCCAACCTAAAGAGATATTCTTTGTAAAAGTAAACAAGTTCACACTTGCATATAATTTAGAGGGAGTAAAGTTTAAATGCGTATTTGGCGTGCTGTCCGGGAGGAGGGCTCCGAGCTTGGAATTTGGCCCAAACCCAGAGCACTCCCCCCGTGTATGTAAATGGTTAGAACTAGAAGTGTAGAGAAGGGGTTGTGGAGGGATACTGATAAACTGTCAACAAACGGAGATAAGACTGCTGAATATATATACCTCTTACTGTTGATTGGCTGAGTGCTTTCCACAATTATCTGAACGTGCTCCTCCCGAACTTTGTTAATAAAACATCATTTAAGGCTCAGCCACACCTTCCTAAAGCACTTCGTTCAAACAAACCCCCACAAATCTACGTCAGTATGTGGGGGCAGGGTTTCAAAACACCAGCCAAATGTGTCGCTGTAGTATTGTTGTCGCCAGTGCCGCCAAGTTGTGGAGACGCTGTGTTTTTCGTTGCAAAGCCAAACTACATTGTTTGGCTGGCCAAAAGAGGGGACCATTAGAAAACTGGCTAAGCTTTAGTTACAACACTGTTCCAGAACAGTATAACCCAAATATTCGACTGTGTGCTGCACATATTTCGGAGGACTGTTTCTAGCACCTGGGAAAGCACAGACCGTTTCTACGATAACAAATGCAAACTTATACTTTCTGGTCCAGGCGCGCTGGCAACGTTGATTGATCAGCTTGGTCATCTGCATCATCCAGATCAGATTCGGGCTCAAATTGATAAGGTATGACCGGCATTTTCAGCTGCTTTGCTTTGGGAGCTGATGTTCCAAACATGGTAAGAAGCATGACATTTCCGTCAGATGCTTTAGGTATTCGGGCCAATCACAATGCACTGAATCACTGGCCAATCAGAGCTCATCGCGCTTTTCAGAACGACAAGCTTTGTAAAAATCGACACATTTCAGAAAGGAGGGCATAGAGGAGCAAAATAATGTACAGTATGTGTATTTTTTTTTTACCTAAATCCACGTAAACACATTGCATTAAACCAAATGCACAAAATAATGTTCTTTTTAGAACCGTCATATGACCTCTTTAAAAACTTGATTTTCACAACAGGGGGTCCTTAAGACTGCAAGATATGGCACCAGTTGCATGTGAATAAAATCAAAGGAGCAGACAGATATAGTAAAGCATAACATAATAATAATAATAATAAAGAAAAGAAAAGATATAGTACCAAACATTTTATATAGGAAGATGGTGCATTCGATTACTTATTAATGGGAGAAAGTGCAATGCCCAATATGGCGAATAAGCCTCGCCTTCTAAAATGAAAGAGCCAATCATTGATTAGTAAAGTCATCGCGTCACTGCAGCTACCAGCTCCGGTTGCTATAGAAACAGGCCGTGTTCTCAGACGCACGCTTAAGACTGATGCTAGCTTTGTCCAGCGTGAAAAATGTCGTTTTTTTTTGGTCATGATTTGAGCGTTTAAAAACAAAATTTACGAGACAGTTGGTGACATTGGTGATTTCAAATATGAAAATTAATCATAATCTTAGCGAACTGTTGTAGAGAATTTGTTGTTTCCCCAAAAAGATAGGAGCTGCACTTGCATGTCCGAGAGGCATTTCAAAGATGGCCACCGAGTGAAATGACTTGTCTTAAAGGGACTTTGATAGTACAGCTTAAACTTGGTTTGAACTTAGATGCTAAGATTGACCAATCAGAATTAAACATTCCAGAGAGCCACGTACAGGGTTTACAATGATATGGGGGTGAGTAAATGATGACAAAACTTTGTTTTTGAGTGAACTTTCTCTTTAAACGACTGCATAGTGAGCTTTTCAATGAGGCCATGTTTTGATTCCTCTCACACACTTTTACACAATCATAAAACAGAAACACAGAAAGGCCAGGCGGATGAATGAGTGCTTCTGTACATTCAGTATAATGAATTATTGAGTGTGCAGGGACTTCATGCCAAACTAGATGGTGGAGAATGAAGCCTTCATGTCACAGTCAGCTTTCCCATTTCATCAAGTGCTCAAATATTTAACATGTCAGTACTAGACAGGACACAGAACACCTTTTCACTTTTCACAACAGCACAACACAGATGGGTCAGCGGGTGTCCTCAAATAGCATACAGCGAATTAAATCAATGGAACAGGTAAAGTTTAGAAATATTAAAGTTTACCACAGAAAATAATTTTGACTCATGGGAAGGTTTTCCACTAGATGTTGAACACAGCTTGGCATTGGTCACGTATGACTTACAGTCCTCGTTTCAAGGTGTTCATGTCTGAGTTTATGAACCTATTAATGTAATGTGTGTAGCTGAAATAACAAAAACCCTTTTCTGGTGTTCTTGGACAGGAAATGTAAATCGCATTTTTACAAAATCGCATATAACCGTGGGAAAACTCAAGTTACAATGTTAAAGTTTTTCGACTACACTTCCAAAACAGTCCGTGTTTGGATAGGGTTCATTAGAAATACTTGTCCGTTTCTGGTGTTCTTGTACATATAATAGAATTTACAGGGTTTGCCATCATGACAGGCTGACAAATTGCAAATAACCTTGCGAAAACCAAGTTAGCAAGTGATTCTATTACATCATGTTAACATAATGTCTTGCAGCTATACTTCCAAAAGTACTTTCTGAGTATTTTTAGCACTGCTGCAGTGTCTAAATTATTTTCTGTGGTAATCAAAGCATGTCAAAGATGCTGTCGATACAAGTTGAATTGAAGCCAGAAAACATTCCTTTAATGTCTCAAGTATGAATGTCATTGGTTTCAATAAAGGACACGCTCAATAAAAAGGAGCACATTTCCTAAATGAAACACACTATTTCTCATGTGAGTGATTCACGCCTGGTGAGTCTGTGGACCTCACGGCTCATTGTACATCTTATCCGAATGCTCATCTGTCCTTCAGGCACTGGAAACGAGAGGATGTGAGCCGGATTTTCTATTCTCTTACTGTCACTTACGGCTGTAGGTTATTACAAGAGGATTTGCCGTCCATGGAATGTGGGCGCTTTAAACAGCCAATAAAAGAATTATAGTTAGCTTGA
Source organism: Rhinogobio ventralis (assembly GCA_039654625.1). Classification (NCBI taxonomy): domain Eukaryota; kingdom Metazoa; phylum Chordata; class Actinopteri; order Cypriniformes; family Gobionidae; genus Rhinogobio; species Rhinogobio ventralis. The sequence goes on from CM077209.1 coordinate 28,726,683, forward strand.
GATAAATCACTCCTGTGACATTTCATTACTAGAAAAGAGACATTTATTGTAATACAAAGCAAGTGTTTTTTTTATACATCATAAATAGTACATTAGTTTGTGTTTACAGGTCATAATAGTGCTGAAATTCAAAGAACAGTAGCTGATTTAAGGGAATGAGAACTGCTCCTAGCATCCCCATAAAAAAACAGCGTTTACAGCAGCACATTCAGGCCCGCTGACGACTTCACAACAGATCAGGCGACTGTAGTTCATTCATACTGCATATCAGCTGGACACACTGCAGATTACCCAGAGCGCATGTCACCAGAGGCGGCGTGAAGTCACAGCACTGATATTTTGATGCTGAAGATCTTGACGACATGGTCGGCACCAGCACTGGCTAGCTGGACCCAAGTTTGATCTTCGTTCATCTCCTGCCCGCCATGGCTTGCTCGGCCCAGCCTTGGCCTCCAGCGAAGCCTCTTCACCACCAGTGTGTGAGACTGACTGTGATGAGTGGTCAAGAAAAGCCACAAGCATAAATGGACGTTGATTCAAGGCAACACAAATCACCCCTGTCTGGATGTTTCACTTCAGCTCTGCCTGTCCAAATACTCCAATGGGTGATTATACACTGGCCAATTTAAAAAATAATACAGGTAGACGAATTAACACACAAATCGATCTTGCTTTTCAGAACTCATAGCAATGCATGGCAAATGTTCAACTTCTTGAGCTTGTAAGGTGAGTGACTTCTGGGTAAGAGATACGTGTAAGTGCCTACACATAAGGTTTATCAATTACACCTACAGAAAGAGAGTTTAGTCAGTCGGGATTCAATCCACTGTGAGAGAGATAGCTAGCGGGAGAGCTCGGTGCAAACAGAATGCACAACACAGCCTGGCCTCTCTCCGACACCTCATTCTTTCTCTTCACGGATCAATGCGGAACCTGCCCACGGGAGCCCCCGTATCAACCTGAAGCTTCTCCCGAGCAGCGTGGGCCAGCTCAGATACATGCAGCCCTTTTGTTGTCAATTACACCAGCAGCACTTGTCTCTGGGAGGAGGTATGATTGTCTTGTTTAACTTGAGATCATGTCTCTGAGAAGATTAAAGGAAGACTGAGAAACTGTCTCAGATATTATTTTTTAGGTGCTTATTAAGCATTTCAACAGGATAATGTGCTTAACTATTTTGGCTAGACAGATTTGAAGAACCTGCTCACTTTTGTAAAATTTTCTGTCGACTTTACTATTTAGGGGACCATTACGATTTAAAATACCCCTTTTTTTTCCATAAATGCTTTTTTTGTAGGGCTGCACAATTTGGCCACAAAATTATGATCAATAAAATATAATAATAATATTAAATAATAATAATAATTGCTATTTGTATTATGATTATTATTACTACCGAATATAAAGTTTAAACAAAATAAGAATTATAACTATTCTAATATTTCACTAAAGGTAAAGTATTTAAGAAAAATTATATAATACTAATTTTACAGTTAAACTAAAATTAATATTTATGGCTGTCCTAATGTCTGCTATTTTAAACGTTAACCCTTCTAACTTTTATTTTGGTGGGAAAATGCAGGAAGCCCTTAAAGCTTCTCTTCCGGTTTATACACGCTTACGTTCCCCAAATGCACGTTATAAGCGAGCCAAACTCGTGCAGGGACGAGTTTGTGTGGATCAGCATTTGCTGCGAACTGAGCTGCAAGTGTAAAACTACATTTGTAGCTATAATATATTTCATTTTAATTCCATAATGTAATGTATTTCAGAGTGAAAACAGGATATGTCTTATTTTGAGAAGCAAAGAATTGCGAAGACCGAAAACATTTTTTTCTTTAAAACAACATGCACAGAATCATTTACAATGAAAACCATAAATGCATATTAAGAACTCAAATCTTTGTTTTAGATTTGTGGGTGCAGATTCGGTGCAGGCATGTCAATTACACTTTTAAACTCACTATTGCATTTCAAGGGTATAAAAAAGTGGAGATAAGAATATGAGCAGGAAAAAGGATACCAAGCATCAGTTTCTCCACATCTGCTCCAGTCTGCTCCAGAAGACAGACCCTCTGATGGCCTCCATTTATACAGTACAATCTTCCCATTCTCTAGACCTACAGCCAGCAAATAACTACACATATACAAGTAGAATTAAGCACTTGTCCCAGACACATGACACTAATTCTAATGATGGTGTCACATAAAGATCATTGGTTACAATATGGTTACCTCTGGTCTGAACAGAGATATGGGCAGATAGACACAGCAGTGGCTGAATCTCCAACATCCAGAACAGAGGAGCAGGGAGTCACGCTTACACCCTCACACTCACCGACACCAGGACCCCAGATGATTATCTACAAACACACACAAGGTCAAATGTAAAAGCTCAGACCGCAGAAGAGAGGTGTACTTAAAAAATGCTTTAAAGTTGCATGCAGTCCTTTCTCCCTTAATTAAAAATGTTTATACATAAAGAATTACATAGTACTTCTGATTTTTTTTTTAAAATCATGTCCACTCACATCAAATAAAGACTTCAATCATATCAGTAGCCTAATAGTAGTGGTTTTATTTTACATGGACCAGGTCGCTTCATGGGGGCAGACAGGTCACCGTGATTTTGGCAAGATAGACATGTTCCTGGGTCAACTTTTTTTAAAATCCTGGAACAACATTCCTGTCCGAAATTTCCCTCCCCCTAAACTTAACCCTACCCATAACGTATCCGTAAAATCAGATGAACACCAGTGTAGAAGCACTTAACCCTGGTTATAAGCCTAAACTTGACATAAACTGTAAACTTGTCCCTCAAATCTGGTTGACTGGAATGTTGTTTCAAGATCAACAAAGATGATGATCCAGGAACATGCTGTACTTAGTGAAATCACATTCACCACGGTGGACATGTTGAGATCACATGACCAGCTGAATAGAGTGCATTAGTACCTGCCCACTTTTTCAGCACCATTTGTTCCAGAAGTATAGCCTGGATGCCAGCCGAACTTAGCCCCGCCCACAACATTTGAGGTTGGGTCTGGCAACTATGCTCGAACCAGAGCTGTTCAGACCAATCAAATTGTCATGGCAGGCTTTATATGATGATGGACAGATGATAAACAGTAACGTAATCATCCACGTCACCAAAGAGCACTTGGGTTGAATGTGTTTACTAAACGGAGAACTTGTTCGTAAATGCATTCACCTTTACTATTTCTCTCAAAAATGATGATCGTGTTGGCAAGTACACCGTGTATCCTTAAATTCTTTTTACAACACCGGCAAAGATCATTTACACTCAACTTCTTCTTCTACTTCTTCCAGCGTGCATGCAGTTGAGTTCTGTTTACAACTATGCGCCACTCAACATACGTCACTTACTCTGTTGCTCTGATTGGTTGTAGGTCTATCCAATTGAGTGCAGAGGCATTTTCTTTCTAGGTTCGGTTGAAACCTAGATCTTCATGAAGTCTTCATGAAAGCATTTTAAGCCATAAAAAAAGCCAACATTGCATAATTTACTGTACTTTATGGGACTGACCTTTCCTGCAAGGTCTTTTGGCGTAATTTGCTTGCCTTGACTCTAATTGGAGGAATTTTCTGTACAGCATGATTATTTAAAAAAAAAAAAGTAGAAATAATGCAAACGGATGGCTTCACCAAAGGCGAAGTAAAAGAAACTTACAGCAGGTCTGTCTTTAAAAATGTTGAAGTTATCATTAAAAATCAATTTCTCTATGGAGAAAATGAATGGACTTCCGGACTGTTGCACTTTATATTACCTGCTTTAACTATTTTCGTTTTCTACAATGGTATATTGGTAACTAAAAACTTTGCTTAATGCAGCATCCGGACCACTATGTGGCCGTTCAATTTCAAAACAACTGCCATATTGACTAGCGCAACAATTGCTGAGTACACCGTTAAACTGAACCTACCTTCTTGTCTCGACTTGATGTCACAAAGTACTTGCTGTCAGAGCTCCAGTCACATGACCAAATAATGCGTGTGTGAACCGCTGTGTCCTTGCTAGTGCTTGCGTAGAGAGTAAAGCTTGTCTCTGGAAAAAAACAAACAAAATAGGTAAGACGTAAAAGACAACCAATGTGATGTGATATATGTGAAAGACTATTCCCATCTGCATCAGTATTAACTTAACATTCACAAAATAGTAAAATGTAGTAACATTTAGACTCTGCTTGCTCTAATTTCTCTAGACTGAATTTGTGGTCACTCACAGTCCAGCTATCAAGATCATCACACTCTGGTGATGCCACTTTGGCCAGTGCGTTCCCCCGAAAACACCAACACACGCATGCCTCTGCTAATTAAAGCTCAGGCAGCTGCGGCTGCGGAGGCAACTTGTCTTAGTGATAGAGATTTCACCATGCATGACACTGTTGCACCGCCATGCTGACCTGTTCTCTGATCAGCTGTGACACTGACTAACCTCTCCAAGTCTACAGCATACAGGCTGTGAGTAATACCAGTCTCAACGAGAACGGACTGCGGCATGCCTCGGCCTCAGTGGCCGGCGACGCCTCGGACACATCAGAAAATAGAGAAACAAAAACAGACGCTCCTCTGGTTATCTTGTGTCAACAGTGATTTAGCCGCGTTTCGTATGCTCAGAATACACGTGAAGAATGCACCGCGGACATTGGGTGGTGCTAGATAACTCTTGCTAAACGGCAGGGGAATCTTAGCGGGCGAACATCTGAAGTCTGCAAACTCAGTGTTGACAAAGAGAAATGGAGGAAGGTAAAAGCTGTAGATGAGTCAGGAGGTCTATAAACCCTGGAGGAAGCTATCCGTTAGCATTCACATTCATCTTATTGAACGTTACTTCTGAGGGGTTTTATGTAGGGCTGCACAATTAATCAAAAACAAAAATCACAATATGGCTTAGTGTGGTTATCAAATCGCAAAGGCTGGGATTTAATTGCATGCATGTTTTAGAATGAAGAGCAACAGTATGCTCTTTTACACACGAGGAGCACATATGCAGTTTCCTCAGTCTCTGTCTCAGAGCGGCTTGGTTCACTCAAACTCGTCTCTGCTTCTGTTTTGAGTTTGGGTCACTTATAATGTGCATTTGGGAATGCAATATGCACCAATCATCTTCCCAAACTTGTAATGAGAAGCCCTTGTAAACTGGCTGTTGTCAACAAAAGAAATGTTTTAAGGGCTCCCTGCGGTTTTCACCAAATTAAAACCTCATTGGTTTAATGATTGAAAATAAAGGAATTAAGCCATAAATATTAATATTGTGATTTTACAGTTGTACTGTAATATATAATATATATATATAATATATGCTATTTTATGCATTTTGACTTGTTTACACTGTTAAAGAGTTGTATTCTCATGCTAAACATGGCCAAAAAAAAAAAAAAAAACGAGTTAGAGTATTTCTGTGCCAAATAAACTCCTTCAGGATTCGAACAAGTTTCGGAAAGTTTTTTTCGAGTATGGCCCTGTATGAGGTCATAAAGGGCGGAATTGTTTGTATGGGCACTTCTCCCGGATGAGCGCGTGCGCACATCGTCCAGAGCGAGAGCGAGAGCAAGAGCGCGTCCATCAACGAGCTTTGTTCAGGTTACGGAAGCCGTCGGCAGTGCTGTCATTTCGTTTTTAGACCACGTAATCAACAATGTCACTAAAGAAGTGGTTGTGGGTTTTGGTTGTGAGGGAAAGATAAACTTGTTCAGCTTCCCAAATAGCCCAGTGTTAAGGAAACAGTGGATGCAGTTTGTTTTTCTGGAGCAGCAACAGAGTTCTACAAGTGTGTTTGTTTCCTGTTGCGATTTGAAATTGCGAGTGTATTCTGTGGTGAGTGAAACTGCATCAAATGTCTGTGTAATGTATTATATGCATCAAGTGCATATAATGTAAACAACACGAACGTATAGTAAATCAAAAGTTATCCAGGCATAATGCCATGATGTATTTTGTGTGCGTGTGCATTCGTGACTCTTTAGCTCCAAACTGCACTCTTGCACGAGTTCGGCTGTTTTCGGAAAGCATCGGTACAGCGTATCTGTCTTTTATAAATATGATAAAACTAAAGACTCTTTAGAGATATGAAGGATGCAATACTACTCTATAGGTACTCAAGATTAACATGAGACTGGCTGAAACTGTGTGTTATGTACCCTTTAAATACATTTTTTTTTATATTATAGTGAATTTCTTATTTTGTTTATTTTTTTAAATAATAATAATAATAATAATTATTATTATTATTATTATTATTTTAGTCAGTTTGAATTTTTTTTGCCAAATTGTGCGGTCCTACAAACTAGCACAGCAAACCAGGAGCTAAAATCTAATTTGATTTATTATTATTACTATAGTAGTTTTCTTAAATACAGTGAATAATATAGTAATATTTATTATTTTGTTTAATATTTTTTTATTTAATAATATTATTATGATTAATTACAATAATAATAATAAAATATTATATTATTATTAATATTACATAGTCATATTAACATTTAAATCACTAAAATTATGGCCAAATTATTGGCCGCGGGTTTGCTCACCTGTATCAGGGTTACGTCTCCATAGCGACCAGGTGCGGTCTCGAGAAACAGCTAGCAGAAGGCGTCCATTAGGGGAGAATGCCATCTGAGTGACGGTCAGGCTGTGGCAGGGCAGTGACTGAAGCTGTTTCCAGGAAGTTGTGCTCCACAGGAGAATGGCAGCATGCTCTGGTTTAGAGGCCTGTGACATAAGACACATCTAGATCTGTCACAACCACACTCAAAAAAAACAAAAAAACATTTTCAGCAGAGTTTGCCTTCTTTCTCTAAACCTCAACCCCCTCCTACATGAAGCGGTCGCAGCTCAGCCAGCACTGCTAGAGGATAAACCTCATGTCCACAGCAAAGTCATCTAAGCCTGCAGAACCTCCATTTCAGCCTGCCATCAGCCCCACTGAATAAACCTCACAGTCTCCGCTTGAGCATGAACAATGGCAGGTGACACACAGAATGTGCTTTCATTCGGAAGGGCTTTGTGTGCGATCAGCGTGAGTTTGGCAGAACCACGGGGGCCAGACCAGGACACAAACCAATGATCTCCCTTCAACTGTCTCAGAATGTGTGTCATGGAGGCCGGAGGGCACGTAGTGCTGGTTACCAACCCTGGTCATAAGAGTTCAATGCGTTTTTAATACGATATGCGAAAATTAACTTGCATGTGGACATCAGGGGCTAAACTGACATGAGCTTGTTAAAAAGGCAAATTACTAAATATTTAAAACCACTTAAGGATCTGTGCAGCTTCATGCATGCTTTTCTGTGTCCTGTTATTACAGTCCACTGCTACATTTGTGTGACACTAATGACCATCTGGTCACCCGTGTGATTGTACCTTACATGCCGAGGCAACCACCGTCTTTGCAGAATCGGATGCCAGACAAAACATCTCAAAGCCATGCCCGTACCTGCGGAGAGAGTGACACGGAGAGAGGGTATGTTAATGAGGGCTCTGTCAGTACCTGCTCACAAATAAAGCCTGAGCACCGTGACAGGTTCAGAGAGACAGTCGGGGCGGTGCTTCAAACACGACGGATGATTTGTGTGTCAGGGATGCCGTGCGCTCTCTCCTGTGCTTATGGGAGTGGAAGAAAGCTGTGCGCTCTGGCAGCCATTAGCAGATCTGCTTAGTAATTTCCAGCACTGGATGAATAGCTCATGAAGCCAGGCTGTCAAAGCCTTCAGCTGCTTACAGCTGTGTATGAGTTTATCCAGTGCCGCCTGTGTAGCAGGGAAACTGACTTTGAATTCTTATGAGCAAGTTGAAATAATGCAAGTCTGTACATTTCAATTGATTGTAAATGCCTTGGAGGAAATTAATATTTAATTGTGAAAAATACTCTGTTAAATGTTTAATAATAATTTTGCAAATCTTGTTTTGAAAAATACGCCAACCACTGCAAAATGCCACTAAGCAACCAATTCTGTAATACACTGCCTACAGTTTCAGAAAATGTCAGAGCTGTATGTCATTTTAAAGCAACACAGGCATCTTTCTGTGCTAACAAAAGCATAGGAAACTAAAATACCATTCTATGCTGTATGCAAGTAAGCAAACACAGGCACAAATGCTTGGCTAATGCAAATGCCCCTTCACATTGCTGTGGCGATAACAAACCTCAGAACGCAAGGGTTTGACAAAGACTTCAAATGTCTCTGCCATTGCAGATAGCTACCTATAAACACCAAGTAAATCTGCAGCAAACTGTTTGTTGTTTTTAACTAAAACTATTGAAATAAAGCTGAATTGAAATTAAATTGAATATTGCTTGTTGCTTTGGCAACTAACTGAAATAAGTTTAAGTTAAAGTATTATAATGAGTAAAAAATAAAAAAAGCTAAATAGAAAGATTAAAAACCTGATGACAAAAGCATATAACAAAATCACTAAAACAAAATTCAAAATGAAAACTGAAAATATAAAATTACTAAATATATTACTAAAGAATAAATACAATAACAGTGTATAAATAATACTAAAATGACACTAAACTGTTGCTCCATTACAGTAGTGGACCTAAAATACTTAAAGGTGCAGTGTGTAGTATTTATGAGGATCTTTTTACAGAAATGCAATATAATATACATAACTATTTTTTCAGTGGTGTATTCCATATTTCTACAGTAGCCCTAAATGGACAAACTGCTCTACAGAGTGCTAGCTACTCTCTGCTGTCTCAGACAACGACATCTTTGTCCTGTGTCGGCCACTGTAGCTTCTCTATGTGCTTCGAAAGGTAGGGGTGAGCGGTGGGTGATTGCAATTCGCAACCTCACCGCTAGATGGTGCTAAAATGTACACATTTAACTGATCATAGAAGACATTTTGCCATGGAAATTTGAGAAACAAAGTTACTCTTGGTATGATAAATATTTGTCTAAAGTGTATTTTGTGTTGTTTAATAGCTTGACATTATGTATTATATTACATATTATTTGACTGATTATTATTTAACATTAATAATTTATATGTTTTGATTTCTTTTTGTTGCCTAATGATTATTTTAATTACCATCGTTCAAAAATCCATACATTAAACAATTGTTAAATACCAGTTCTACATATCAGTTATTAGATGTTTAAAAATAATTGCTACTGGTTGTTAATGTTTTTTAAATATTAATAATAATAATAATAATAATAATATTAGTCGATCTCTAGTTTATGCTAACAACTGCAATAACAACCTTTGCAGCAACATTGAGAAAGCAACTAACTGTGGTCTAACACATTTCAGAACGCAATGACACATACCATCGAACTTGCAAAGCCTCCTGGATCATTTGCATACAGTACGTTTCGTGCCTTAAGTTTCAATGTAGGAAGCTGAAGGAAGCATTTTAATTAACAATTCTGTCTTTTCTTGTTTAGTGTCAACATACACAACAAATGGTTGTTCTTGCGAGCTCTAAATACCTATTACGCTGCATTATTTATGTCACACAAGCTGTTTAAACAACAATGCGGTGCAGCACTAGTGCCTGCTGCAAAACAGCCAATGAGGGCAGACGCACACAAATGAGAATTGATGGGAAACTCACAGCTTCTGTACCTCTGGCCACAGCGTGTTCTGCAAGAGGTCGTCCTCTGTCGGAGGCTCTGGCAATACATACACACACACACACACACACACAAACGCAGTCAAAATATATAAACATTGTTATTATGAGAAATGAGCAGACGCCTATAGACGGTATTTTTTTAAAAGACTCATCTTTTCATTTAGCAACAGATACACAGCCGAGCAACTTACTCAAAGCTGTTTGGAACAGTAGCAGCTTTATCTACAATTTTCAATGGCCGTTAGCTTTACGACATGCTGTAAATCAAATTTAGCTCTCTTTGTGCAAGCCTGAAATAATATTGTCTCATTTAGATACACAGACACTTATGCAACACATGCCCCAATTGAAATGGAATTGAGACCAGGCTTTTTTTTTTTTTCATCCCTGGTTTGCAGTTTTATTTTAATTATTTTCCTCTCTGCCCCTCCAGAAGAAGCGAGATGGAGAGAGTGGTATTATTCCATTAACAACTCTGTGTCCGCCTCATTGCGCTCCACATAGCCCAGAGTCATCAATATTTTAACTTTGCAATTATATAAGCCTTCTTTCTAATTATGATTCCAGATTAAGGAGCTTTTTCAATCAAATTGACAACGTTTGCTACTGTTTGCCCGGAGCAAGAGAGGCATAAACCCCCCTTGCTTTAACAATCACCCTCCACCCATCCCCCCTTATGCTGTAATAACATTTGTCTCCAGTATCTCTGATTCATGCCCCAGATACATTAATAAACCAGAGAAAACAGACTTTAATAACTGCTCGTCACAAATGTAGTGTTTTCTAGGAGTAACTCAGGAATTGACAACTTACAGTGTCTAACTGGCCTGGTGTATATTATATTTTGTTTTGGCAAATAACTGCCTACTTAGAGAAAAGAGATTTGACTGAAACCAACCAAAGTTTTTTTTTACTATGTAACATTACCCACAATTTGAGAAACACTGGAATGTATAAAATTGTAAATACCTGTGAGTTTGAGAGGTTGAAAGTAGGACTCTTTATATTGGACGGACATGCTATTGAAATTTTCAGTGTCCTGTTGAGGGCTCTGAGATGCGAGGTCATCTGTAAACACAGCAGACGACACAGTAAAGGTTAGCAACTGCCTCACCACTCTCTTGGGATCAGCACAATGCAAATTCTCCAGTGGCCAACGATTTCAAAGGGTTCATACCTTGAAACACTGCCTTGTTGGACAGGCCAAGGGCAGGAGTGCTGGCTCCCTCTGGGAGGTCTGCTATATCCTGAAGACCCAGGAGAAAGAGATACACTATAAAACATCTCTATATAAACCCCTCTATACATTCATTTTTTCATGTTATATTAATAACTGATAACATTCTGTCTGAAACGCAAATGACTCTATATTAACTTTTTTATTGAACTGTTGTATAAAAGCAAAATCAGTCACGCTGCAAATTCTTGCAATCACGATGTTTGTCTGTATACGAGCACGACTGTGTTTGGCAGCATGACACACAAGATCAACCTGAATGTAGAATGCCATTTATGTCGTCTCATTTACAATGACCTCAAGTTACAGAAAATGAAACTCATTTAGCTATATATCTGAAAGCATATGCATAAACATTAGGATTAGGATAATGGAAAAATGTGAGACTCATCTTAAAATCTCTTGATGATCTAAGACAGTGCAAAGAGTAATTAAAACCAAGGTTTTATTTGATGTAACTAATTAAAGTTTGAAGATGAGATGATTCTAAGTACTTACATTACAGCCCAGCAGTTTCTCCAGAGAGGTGCATGATATGTTAGCTAAGTTCTCCACGAAATTCCGTGGAGCCTTGAACACCCGCAGGACCTTCTCATCAGCACCGGACACGAACTGAAAACGCCCAACCATAGTCAGACACTGCATGTCATAGCCGTGAATCTGCGGCCTTGAGATTTCGTGCCAAGTAATCTGCAAACACAGAAAGCGTTGATCAACCTTAAAAATCTCACCAAAATCAACTGACAATGTGTATGATCAATCAAAAAAAAAAATCAATGGATTGAAGTGCTGATAGTCATTTAAACCTGTGAGCTTCCTTTTCTTGTCCAGGGTGTAAAGAGTCTAGTGGTTTGGTCTGATCCGACAGTGATGATAAACTCTCCCTCTGGGTCCCAGCTCAAGTCCTGCACTGCGTTAAAGTGACCCGAAATGACCACACTAGGCCTCCATTCTCCCTGTGCAACACACAAATCTCCATATTCATTCACCCCATTTACTATAAATCATAATAGACTTGTATTTCGACAGTTTTTTATTAGGTAAAAAGTAATGTCTGCATAAAGAGCTTGTTACTGAAGGATGTCTGACCTGGGTTCTGTCACAGTGCCAGAGGTGCAGTGCACCGTGAAAGGCATGAGCCAAAATCATAGAGCCGTCTGGACTCATCTGGCATCCATAGAAACCCAGGGTGTTTCCTCCAACTTCCCCAACACGAACCTTAATGAGGGGTCAACAAGAAATAATGGAGAAACAATGATTATTCAACCTACCCATATTCTAGTGTACAACACTACACATCAAAACTGAAAAGGTTGTAACTACTTAAAACTTTCTGTTAAATGAGAAGGATTGATTTTATTTGTTCTATCCAAAACAACTTATTACACTATTACACACAATGGTAGACTGGTCACCCCTTGAAGAACCCCAACATTTTGGTTACCCAAACTATTACTTCGCTATTTTTGTTCTCCGTTGTTTTACCTTATTTCCAGATGTTTGATTCAATCACGGGTTCCCCATATGACATATTCTGGTGTTCCCTCAGGTTACTAGAGCACATATTCACTATTCAAAAAGGGCGCTTTTCATTCTCTTGACAAACTAAACTGTGAATGAAATTTGTGTATATGGAATGAATGATATAGATTGTGCTTATTTTGCTCAAGAGCATGATCTATTCAATCATACATGTCATACTAACAAGAACCCATGCTTCTAACTACAGGTTGAGAGCTGTAATTCCAACCACACAACGTTGCAATGCTGTTCACGAATGTTCATTGGAAATATGGTTCCGGGAAGGACCAAATTATTAAACTATGTACGTAACAACAAAACTTGCTTTTTCGCTAACATGTGGCTAGTGGTTTTCCAAAGTTACTAGCCACTTAGCATTTTCAAAATTCTGACTGATACCATGAGGAAAAACTGCCATATAGATATTTTAAATATTATCTCATAATTTTGCAGCAGGTATATTAGGCTGATGTTACTTTTGAGACCTGACACATTACACTGTTACACATGCGTTTTCTTTCTCAACTGTTTACGTTCACTTAAAACATAACTGACTGTGTTTATGTGAATATTCGTCTATATTGTCAAGCCCTGGTGATATTGCAGACTGTCATCCACTCTGAAATCCTGGCTGAAGTGGTTATAAACTGTTTTGGGGTTTATTTGTTCCTTTGATTATACGGAGAGAATAGCATTATGTTGCAGCTAGTTAATTGCCTGGGGCGTTTAAAATTCAATCCCAAAGAGCAACTTTATAGGAAAACAAAAACCTGGGAACTACTTGATGGTGAGTGTTGGATAAGAGAGGACTTTTCTGGTGTCACTGCCACTGATAAACCGGCTGGTCAAGCAGGCCGCTAATTAGCAGTCATGAATCCTGAGCAATCTGAGTTGAGAGTCTACAGCTGTGCTCCATCTCCGTTAAGTAACAGTCTGAGGACACCAATTAATCAGGCCGACAAGCAAAAAGCACAATGTATGCAAAGAGGAGAATATTAAATGAGAAATAAATCGTGTTTGCTTCCTTTGAATGCATTAATGTGATGTTGAACGTAATCACGCACACATTAAATCAAATATGAGCCTCGGAAAGCTGGGAGACAAAATGGTCACATGAAGAATGAATCAGTGTAAACTCCCCTGACTGGGCTGGGCTATGAATACCAAAGCACTGTAATTGTTTTTCAGCAAACTGTAGCACGGCTTGCCCTCTGCCTGGCCCGTGTCTAACATGCTTAATGCTGCTCGAGTGTCTCACGGTAATAGGGGAAGTGAGTCGTGCAGCAGAGCAAGCGGTAACATTGAATAAAACAAGATAATTAGTCATGATTATGCCATCAGCGATAACCTGCCTCTACTTTTATTTATGGTTGTGTGCAAGCAAAGACTGATGCTCCAGCCTCAAAATCTGCATTGCCAATACACACTCAAAGAGGTGAAGAAATAATTTTGTGATTTTATCTAAATCAAACTTTCAGCTGTGAAAAGGAGGTATGAAAATTTCAGTTGACAGCCATCACAATGGTGTATCCTGTTGACCTTGAGCAGGACCAGACATTTCCAGCAGCCTTGTTAAGAGCAGCGGTGATCCCTGGCGTTCAGGGGTGTCACCGCTTGTCATGCCCAGCAGAGCATGTCTCAAAGATATTGCCAGATCAGATGGCTAGCTTAAGCTCTTCATCAAAACGACGACACTAGACGGACAAATCAGCCATCTAACGCTGAGATTTTAACACTGCCACATTGCCAACAAGACATGCAGGACAGTTCGAAAAGAGCCATGTTGGCTGGAAAACACGGATTCAAAACAAAATCCACATACCACCAAACGTTAAGAGCTATCGACGTTCCAGTATACACCAATAGAGAGACAGTTGACATGCCCTTCACAGGCGTATCCTATGGAGTGAATATGGCGGAACTAATGACTGCGATAAAGAGAGCCCTTCACTTTGAATGACACAGATCTCTGAGAGCCATTCTGGAAAGAGGGATGCAACATTAACCAGATTGATTTTGAATTCCATCCACATGGCTACTCGTATATCACGGCCAAATCTCATGGGTAAAATGTGCAATCACTCCTGTTTAGGGATGGAACACTGATATGGATCTGTGGCAAAATGTGTGTTGTAACACAACCACAGAGTTTGGGATAGGACTGGTACAAAAGAAAACAATGCGGGGAGCCACGAAACTCGTCTTGAGGTTGATATTTTGGAAATGAACAGCACCTCAGTACTACATCAGGTCATGTGTGAGTGATGTGGCCTACAAGTTAAAGATCTGGGCTGGTAACAACGGCAAGGCCCCAGATTCGATTCCCAGAGAACACACATTTGAAAAAACATTAAAAAAAAAATAAATTAATACACTTTGGACAGAACCAATGAAAAAAGGGTACATGTAGGTTTGAAGCCCACCAGAAGCAATCCATGAACTATCAGCGTTATGGCTTTGAAAGGTAATTAGCGCCAGCTGTTTCAAGGTGATTCAATAAGTATACTGCAAGTCACTGTGGATAAAAATGTTTGCTAAATGACTACTTGGATTATCTTGCACTTTATCTTACAGGATAAAGGTAATCACTACCGGACAAACTAATGCTTTACTCATAATTTCATTCCTGTATAGAGGAGAGATTCATGAGGCTGAAAGTGAGCAATGCAACAATGATGGACACTGAGAGCAGCTCAATAGAACGCCAAGATGTGTGTGTGGGTCATGAGGTCTAGAGGTTAAAGATCTATCTTGGTAACTCATCCATTCTCCTTTCAGAGAAAATAAACCATTAGCACAACACTAATGGCTCACAGAGTCTCGGTCACCCCCCCACCCTGTTCACTGGCAACATGACTTATTAGGAGGGTGTACTTTACCCAGCAGTTTGCCTGGCCACTACACTGCAAACTAGCTCCTCACCAAATCTGACCAATTAGTATAATCATTATGGAGGAGACTCATCTTTGTAGATGTGTTAATTAGCCAAGGCGATGTTGGCCATTTTCTGCTTAGTAGGGCACTGGCAGTCAGTCAATAACTGTGCAATGGAGGCAAGTTTTAGATAACAAATAATATATAATAAGTAATTAGCGCAGGTTCAGGCCTTTTCGCACCAAAACAAGATGGAAAAAATAACATCAAAACTAAAGCACAGCAAGGGGTGTGCAATAAGACCAAAATCTTTTTTCACAATATGAGATATTTTATTTCAAGATAACAATACAGTTTTCATTGTTTTATTTTATTTTTGTTATTAAAAATAAGAACTAAAATGCAAATGACAAACAATAGGACAAATACAATACGGTAAGAAATACTACAGAAATTGAATAATCAAATGTAAATATACGCTGCATAGACTTCACTCAATGTATTATTAAATATAAACTGAGTCTTATTAAAGACACAAAAGTTATTTAGTCAAGACCAGTGAGGGATATTTTGTCTTTTGTTGTTTGATTAACATTAATGACAGCCTGCAACAGAAATTAGGCTGCTGTCCTTTCTGTACGCCCAGGTCACTTGATGTAGGGGCTGCATTGGGATGACATCTTGGGCCCTATTATAACAACCTGAGCGCATGGTCTAAAGCGCATGGGGCAGGTGCACTTAGGGTGTGTCCGAATCCACTTTTGCTAGTTTAACAACGGAAAAAACGGTCGGCGCACCAGGCACATGGTCCAAAAGGGTTGTACCTAGTCTCTTAATGATTCATGGGTGTGTTTTGGGCATAACGTGCAATTAACCAAACAGAAATTAGGCTGCTGTCATTTCATGCATGTTTCTTTATCACTCTAAAGTTTCAATAACTTTAAGTAGTACTGTGCTATGCAGATATATTACATTTACACAATATAAACTATATAGCAAAATCTCTAAAGATAGACATCAACTGACTTTATATCATTGATATAAACTTTTTATATGCTAGTAAATATGGATAAAAGCTTTTGCTAAATGACTACTTGGATTATCTTGCACTTTATCTTACAAGATAAAGGTAATCGCTACCAGACAAACTAATGCTTTACTCAGTTTTATTTCTGTATAGATGAGAGATTCATAAGGCGAGATTCAGTAAATAAAGTGAGATTAAGTCAATAAAATGCATCTGGCTTTTTAAATTTATTATGTAATTGTTGGATATTTGCACAAAGTTCAGTGTTTGTATTTCCTTGTGCATTTTAATTTATTTTGAGAAATATAAGCAAGACAAGGAGCACTGTTGCAGAAATGTACCTGTGTCCAATGTCTTGAAAAAGTAAAATGATCATTAACTATATATATTCAATTATTTAAAAAATAATTAATAATAATTAAGCTTATATTATTGACCCGACATGTTTCATCCTCTGAAAAATAATAATAATAATAATAATAATAATAATAATTCTACACACTCAGAAAACTGTTGTTTGTCATCTGCTAAATGTTTACTCTTGGTGTAAATTGCTCCACATGAATCCATTGCATCTATTCAAAATCTATTTTGACAAATATTTATGTTTAGTGTGAAAGGGCCTTATGCTACAATCTTATCAGTTTTTTTTTTTTTTTTTTTTCCAAGTGCACAAATGCAAATATTAATCACCATTTATGAGGACATATAATATCTGTTTATTCTGTTACTTATCTCTTAACTGGAGCTAAAGCTGAAGTAAAAGTGGGGGATCAGAAGGTGGAAATCAGAAAGGATGTATGACAACCCACATTTATGTCCTTTGTCTCCATGAATATGTTAGTTCAAAGGCTCTCATCCACATCTGATAACCCAGTTCACACCTATCTCATATCATATGCCCTTTACGACTCAATACAGAAGACACATGCAATAATGGATGTGGAACAACCCCACTGCATCCAGGACAGGTACAACACAAGACCTGAAATCAACCTCTTTCTTCTTACAACTACAGCTCACAGCCTTTCATTTTTAATTGGACATGCCTTAGTATGACAAAACACATGCATCATCATACTAAAACGCTCCAAGTGTCAGAATCAGAAGCCATTGATCTGAGCCCAGAGACCTAAGTCTGTATGCCAAGATCAAAGTGAGAACCTATTATTAATCAACCACAAAGCCATTCCTGTTATCTGCTACCTGTAGATATGGCAATCAAAATATTTTACGTGTGAATGTGATTTTTTTTTTTTTTTTTCAGATTTAAGGTTACTACCTGAGGTATCACAATCCCATTTCTGTGAGGAACTCGCAAATCATTCACAGTCCTTCACACAGAAGAGAACAAGCTTATCTGTGCAATTCTCAGTGTGTGGGTCATATAATTTGATGCAGTTAGCAGACAATGGGCAGATGTTCCCTTCCCTGCATGACCCAGAGAGCGTAACATAGCAGAGGAGCTTGTGCAGCACTTCCTGACCCTGCTGCGGATTCTAGACCTTCATAACTGGCAAGCAGAGATTGTATAAAGTATAGGACAGTATAGAACAGTATAGAACAGTGGAGTGAGGTCATTGATGTAGGGGCTGCATTGGGATGACATTTTGGGCCCTATTATAACAATCTGAGCGTATGGTCTGAAGCACATGACGCAGGTGCACTTAGGGTGTCCCCGAATCCACTTTTGCTAGTTTAACGACGGAAAAAAAGGTCGGCGCGCCAGGCACATGGTCCAAATGGGTTGTACCTAGTCTCTTAATGAGTAATGGGTGTTTTGGGCATAACGTGCAATAAACCAATTAGAGTCTCATCTCCCATTCCCTTTAAAAGCCAGTTGTGCTTGCACTATTCGCTCGGATTCGCTACTTACATGCCAGAATTTGCGAGCACAAAGCCTGAATGCTTCCAGAGAGGAATCCTTTTATTTTTAATCTTTAAAAATGTTTGTGTGCTGTTGCGCATCCTTGTGTGTGTAATAAGCAGAGTGTACGTGCGTTGTACGCACCTATAGGCGCACATTACTAACGTGCCCTTTAAATAACACAAAAAATACTGCACCATAGATTTTAGACCAGGTTTTTGTTGGTCAATGGCGCAGTCGTTTTCAGTTGCTTCAAAATAGCAACGCGCCAATAATGCGCCTGAACACACCTCATTTTCAGCACGCCCATGAGCAAACAGATGCGCACGAGTGCATTTGCTATTTAAACAATGTGGTGCTGGACATGAAAATGATGACTGCGTCGAGCTAAAACTAGCAAAAAACACTTGCGTTGCGCCTGACGTCGCATTGCGCCAGGTGTTTGATAGGGCCCCTTAGGTCTAAAACTAGATCTTGTACCCATTTTAAAATCTTTACACTGATCATCTGTTTGTTTTATTAGTTTATAATCATATTTATTTATTCTGGCTTTTGTGTAGTCTTACGATTATATTATTTATTTTATTAATTGACACCATTTATTTTTGTTATATTTTGTTTTATCAACTTCTCATTGTTGACTTTTTAAAATTGTATTCCGTTCTAACATTTTACTATTTTAATATAAACTATTGTAGTGTTATTTCCATTACTTGTATTTTGTGTCAGTTGCTTATGTTTGCAAAGCACTTTGAATTGCATTGGATTTGTTTGAAAAGTGCTATATAAAATACTTATAAAAGCAAAAATGTTAAAGGAGTGGGTGGTCATGCGCGTTGAGAGTGCGAGACCCCATTTCGCTTGCCGGTGTGCACGGCAAATTTTGTAACTTTGCGTGCAGCTCCGCATCCAAAGATGAATGACTTCGGGGCAAATCTAGCCGAGCAGTACAGCTCATCACACTGGGCCTCCAGTTTGCGTGTCTAAATTATTTGCTTATATTTACAAAATTAGCCTACAAAAGCAGAAATAAGCCATAAGCCATGTTTAATAAAAATGTTCACGAAACTAAATGAAAATGTTATTTTCCTGAATTTTTTTTTTTATAATTTGTTATATTTATGCTCATAGTAAACCCACGGTACTTGGCAAAAAAGGTGATTCTGATTCTAAAAGGTGTATCACTACATAATGCTTTCCAATCCAGTATTTATTAAGTGGTAAACAAGGTGACTTTACCTGCTCCACCCACATGCCTGAATCCTCCTCTGGCCCCCATAAGATCATGGTCTTGTCCACTGAGGCAGACAGCAGCTTTAGGGGCTGTTCCACTGAGTCACCTGCAGGGGGAGACAACAAGTAACAAAACAGAGGCAGAGCGAGACAGAATAAATACAAAATAATACAATGTCAAAAAGTAAATAATTTCACAGCAGTGAAATTAAGACACAAAATCAAATGAAAACATTCAAGGAATACCTTTGACACATGGAGGTTGCCAGTGAATTCCATAAACCCAGTTTTCATGTCCAGCCAACACCGTTTCTAGAGTCACAGCAAATTCTAGAGCACAAACATAGAGAAACATAGAGCTATGACAGTAATAACAAATGTCTTTATTTGTCAGTGAGTGGCAGATTATTATCCTTACACAGTTTTCTTTTCTTATGAAATAAAGTCTTTACTAGCCAGTCAATTTTTCCATTTAGGTCCTGGCAAGTAAATATTTGGACTCTGATAACAAAACAATGTATACACAATACTTGATTTTGAGTATCTATAGACCAAGACATGATTTCAAAAATAAAAAGATAATCAAGCAACTATTCAACTCGACAATAACCAATTTCTATAAGTCATCACACAACTAAATGACAATCATGCAAAGCCTCCAGACTCACCATCTCCAGAGACTTGAAAGATGTTCTCCTTCATTTTGATAATAGCGTCAGTCTGATGGTCTGGTTCAGCTGTAGTCTTGGCAAACAGTCTCCACACTCTGATCAAACAGTCCTGAGAACAGCTGGCTAGCCAGAGCTCTCCATCTACACATTCAGCAATTGAAACACAAGTAAAAAAGAAAGCAGTATGTGAGGCCTTCCTGTTTATATATTTCAGCAATGGCCTGTTTCATGCATACCGCCTCCTTAGGACAGAGTGTTTAATATCCTTGGAATATTTTCACTACCGTTACTGTATCATATGTATTAAATGGGTTTTTGATTTGGATGGGACATATATCTTTTGAATAAATAGCTAATAAAATAATGATTTCGTTCTTTTTAGTTAGCAAGTAGCAACTCAATTTGGCCTACTTCTGGTAGGTAGCTGGACAGGAGGGACAGCATTCTGTTGGAGTATTCTGTAAGTCAATATTTGTTTTCCCAGAAGGCTGTAAAATTTGAAATGTTTATCGGTTATTATATTAGCATTAAAGCTAGGATTATCTCAAAGCTAACAGACATTTACTAATGTCAAAAGTTTGGGGTTGGAATGATTTTTTAAATGTTTTAGAAAAAAAGTGTCTAATGCTCATTAAGACTGCATTTATTTGATGATTGGGGGGAGGGGGGTACTTAAGGAAACATTGCTATATGGAAACGCTGTACGCTGTACATTGAAAATGGTCAAAAAAGTAGTTTTCCTTTAAAATTATAATTTTATTTTCTATTTAAATGCACATTTCTTTCAGAAATTGATAGATTTATATACTTGGAACTCAATTTTGCAAACTAAAAATAAGTAGGTCCCTATCATTTAACCTTCAAAATGGCTAACTCATCTTCAAACCTCTTCTTCACTCTTATCACATGGAAGAGCTAACTCTGCACTCTTGCCCTTTTCATAAAATATTGCTGTATTAATTTTCTGAAAATAATTATTTTGTCATTTATACATAAATACAACTATACTACAATAAAGACTTCAAATAAATTATATCATTTTGCAATTATATTATTGATGCTACCATGTATACAAAATCCCAATGGGGAAATACATTACTGCAATTCCACTGTGGAACAGCGTTGCCATGTGGCAACATACCTATTTTTCCGTAGTGGTACAGCATTGCCATATGGAAACATTAATATTTTCTCAATTTACAGTAAAACTATGTTAGACAAAGTTGATTTGTGAATAAAAATATCTATTTTACATTCCAAAGATGCTACAAAAAATCCCCCTCGGGAAGAGATGTTTAAAAATTAGTTTAATAGAGCAATTTCTGGAGCACTTCAACAGGTGTCTACTGTGTGAGGGTGACAGGGGAAAGAGAGTTTTGGAGGGACATTCAAATGTCATTTTACTTTAAAACAGCACATCACTGGCTACCTTAAGCCTTGCCCTTTTAATTCCCATAGTGCTATATATTGGGGGGGGGTTTCTGAATAACAAGGAAACAAGTAGAAATTAATTGTTGCCATATGGCAACTCCATACCCTAAAGGGTTAATTATCAAGGTCCTAAAACAGGCTTCATTTTAACCATACTTAATATAATACTTTCTTCCTAAGCACATTTCTTCCACTCAGAGGTCCTACCTTTAGTGGCCCACTCCACACATCGGACCCAATCCTCATGTCCTGTCAGAGTCAGAAGCCTCTGAAACTAAACATAACCATAGATAACTTCCACATGACATGCAAAATATGAACAGATTTTACAGCATTAATATAAAGTAAAGACACCTCAGCCTTACCTGTCCACTGAGCTGCACGTACAGGTGAACTTTGCTGTCATCCCCCCCACAGGCGAGTACTGGAACTGCAAGAGATGTAATTATCCTCATTCACATGAGGCAGAAAAGTGACTAAGTCTATTCATGGAATCTAGAAGTAAAATACAGCTGCAGTCCAGACGTGAATAATGTAAGAGGTAGGCTACCATAGCCCCAGGACATATTTAAAGCACAGAATGAGATTTTAACCTGTGATAGGGATGGACAAGACTGCAAATCAACATGGAGCAGCAGGCGCAGCTTACCTCTGCTGCCTGGCAACAGCACCAAGGAGACATCCATCATGAACCCGCTCCCAAAAGATACGGTCTGGAGGCATTCAGCTAATGAAGAGAACAGAAACACCACACAGGAGAATGAACCGGTCTAACTCGTAATGAATCCTTATTAAAAAAAAAAACAACTTATTATTTTAAAGTAGGCTATTAATAATCCCAAAAATGTATCGATATAAGACCAATTACCCAGAAAACCTAATAATGCACTAAAAAGAAGTTTGGGTTCTGCGTGACAGCTCATTACATTACTATCAATTGAATGTCAGAGGAATGATGCAATACATCATCATCACTTGACTCAAAAGTGTCAAAACAATACAGAAATATTGCATTTACCCAACCGTATATGGCTTTCACACACCACACACACTCTGCAAAGAATTCATCACAAACTTTGGTCACTGAAATATCACTCTCTTTCTGAACAGCAAGAATGGGCATCAGAAAGAAAGTAGAGATTTCATTCATATTTCAGCTATTCATTTTTAAATCTTAATCTTCATTGTTCTTTAGGGAGAGAGATAAAGTTAAGACAAATTTCCTTCATGATTAGCCTCTTCTTATTAAGTAAATGTGGCTTGTCTAAAATCACTAAATACATTAAATGTTCACATATATTAGATATAGGCATATTAAATATATACAAATACACTACCATTCAAATGATTGGGGTTAATATGATTTTTTTTGTTGAAAAAAGTCTCTTATGCTCACCATTGCTGCATTTATTTGATTAAAAAAAATATAGAAATAACTGTAATATTGTGAAATATTATTACAATTCAAAATAACTCTTATATTTTAATGTATTTTAAAATATAATTTATTCCTGTGATGACAAAGCCATTTCTCCCGTTTTCAGTGTCACATGATCTTCAGAAATCATTCTAACATGCTGATTTGCTGCTTAAGAAACATTTCTTATTATTATCAATGTTTTAAAAAAGTCGTGCTGCTTAATATTTTTGTTCATTATTTGATGAACAGAAAGTTAAAAAGAACAGCATTTAAGTAGTGAAGACGACATTTTATAATGTTGCAAAAACATTTTTTGGTCAATCCTTACTGAATAAAAGTATTAATTTCTTTTTTTAACTTACTGACCCCAAACATTTAAAGGGATAGTTCACCCAAAAATGAAAATTCTGTCATTAATTATTCACCCTATTCATGTCGTTCCAAACCTGTTAGACTTTCATCTTCGGAACACAAATGAAGATCATTTTAATGAAATCTGAGATTTCTGTCCCTCCGTTGACAGGCTATGCAATTACCACTTTGACACTTCAAAAAGTTCATAAAGAGAGAGTAAAACTAATCTATATGAATTGAGCAGTTTAGTCCATATTTTCTGAAGAGACTCGATCACTTTATGAACACAACATTTTTAACTAAATATCCAAATAAATTCAATTACTAAACTAAATTAACTATATCAACTAAATTACTGATCTGCCCACATTGACACTATATGATAATTGAAATTAGCTGGTTAACATCACTGTTTTCTCCAGAGCGGCTGTACAGCCGATTCATAATCTGTTGCATTAATTTCCTGTTTAACACTGTGAAGCTGCTTTGAAACGATCGGCATTGTGAAAAGCGCTATATAAATAAAGTTGACTTGACTTTATATGATGAACAGATTGAATTTAGGCTTTTATTCACATATAAACATTCATCAGCAAACAAAAACAGAAGCTCAACCTAACCTGCCTCTTGCTGAAGCTCAAACGTACTGCATAACGCACGAGATTGAACCTCATTGGTTCTTGCACATCAAGCAAACATGCTTGAGCTTGTTTACCACAAATGATGTGTGAGTTGATGAATGTTTATATGTGAATAAAAGCCTAAATTCAATCTGTTCATCATATAAAGCAATTGAGTCTCTTCAGAAACTTTGGACTAAACTGCTCAATTCATATAGATTAGTTTTACGATCTCTTTATGAACTTTTCGAAGTGTCAAAATGGTAACTGCATAGCTGTCAACATAAAGCTCTACAAAAAGATCTTCATTTGTGTTCTGAAGATGAACGAAAATCTTACAGGTTTGGAATGACATGAGGGTGAGTAATTAATGACAGAATTTTCATTTTTCGGTGAACTATCCCTTTAAATGTTAAGGTACATTAAATATAAACATATTTAGAATATTTGTTTGTTGTACTATTTCATTTCTGTTGTTCTTGGTTGCTAACATCCATAACAAATTCTACTTTATCTCAACAATGACAAATAAATTCAATTCATTTTTTAACTATATGCAATGAATACTTATTATCATTTACAAGACCTGACCAGCAGATGTCAGGCTTGTAGAATTTTGAAATACTCAAGCACTTCATTTTTTTTTAAAAACCCTGCAGTAATAAATTGAGTACTTTAAACCTACATTCTTACAAACTGAAAGCTCTGATACCTGTATCAGAGGTGCACGTCCAGAGTTTAACTGTGGAGTCAGATGATGCTGAGGCCACCAGTAAGTGAGTGGAGGACAGAGACACAGCGTCCACTGCACACACAGGCCCTGAGTGTCCTGAACACACTGCACATGCTGTGAACTGAGCAGAAGAGAGAAACTCAACTCAAATCAATAGTCACATCCACAGGACTGTTAGCGTGCAATTATTAGTTGTTAATATAATTAAGCTTTTATGATTATCCATTTACAGATAAACATTACAGAAGATTACAAATTTGATGTTACTTCATCTATAATTGACACAGCTGGGTCATTCCAGTTCTGCAGGTCATTTTGGGCTTTTATCATACTGATTTCAGCAATTATGGCATTTCCTGGAGCATTTCAATCTTTTAGATGCCACAGACCCCAAAATATGATCGTCCTTTTATAAAAACACAATTTATACACTGAAAACTTAAGTATATATATATATATATATAAATATATATTCTACTCACTTCATTTAATTGTAATCAAATTTTTATTTAAATTCTTCAAAATGATATTACTATATTAATAACAAAAAAAAATTATTAAGAATTTTATCAATTTATTTATTCTAATCTAATTTAATTATTTTCTTTCTTATTTCTTTTTTACTGTTTTTCTCTAGACTTTTCCACAGACCCCCCTGTCACGCCCTTGTGGGGTTTTTTTTTTTAAATGGCAACAGTTCAAAACATTCAAAAATTGCCCTTTATGTTCATATTAATTGTATTCATATTAATTAAGCGTTATTGCCAAAATGAAAAAATATATATATATTGATTGATTGTTGATTTAATTTAATATGTAATGTTTAATAATATTAAGAATATATAATGAAATTAAAATGTACTGCATAATGACCCAATTATGTTGTAAGCATAGTGTTTATATTTATTGTTATTGTAAACACATACCTTCCCATCCTGCTTCTCCCAAACAATAACATTATTATCTGACCCACCAGACACCAGCTGGGTTTCCGGACCTATAGAAACAGACTTACAGCTTACATTTCTACAAGTTCCTTTGTTTTTATTGTGTCTGTCAGTGACAGAAAGTTGAAAAATAATGTCTATGCATAAAGATAATGTATTAATGATGGTTAAATTCAAAGACTTACTGCAATCTTGTTTATGAACCCATTGGACAGCATTCACCCTTCCAGTATGTTTATTAAGCAACTCGACGATCCTTATTTCCTGATGACAATTAATAATAAATAAAACCAGGGTGAAACAATCCTGTCACAGTATCACAATGACCTGTCACAGACTTTATTTGACAGTTCACCACACACTGCGTTATCAGAATGTACACTTAAATAGCTTTGAGTTTCAAGTTTGCACATCACTGCATTAAAGAATCATGTGTAAGAACATGTGTAAATGTAAATGCATAATTTAAATGTAATAATAATAATGTAATAATAATAATATGCCACGGAGCATCCGCATCATCTTAACTAATTGAATAATCAGTCAGACGGTACCTGTGGATTATAAAGGGCAACTGAATTGCATGCCCCAAATGCGATGAAACCTCCTCTGCCCCATGACACAACATTAGGAGTGCGATTAGCACAACAAAAGACATGACATGTGTCCATTACAGGAGCTGCCATCTTCGAAGCTGCTGTGTGTTACAATTAAAAAGAACCGGGAGAATATGCCATGATAGTAGTTCCTGAAACAGTTAGTAGAAATAGGTTTCTATAATAATAATGTTGAATGCGATTGAATAACATGGTATACATTTATTATCAAATAAAGTAAATATGCACGATACAGTGATGCAAAATAACGGCAGACACCACAACTTAGTGTAACCGGATGTAAATTCAGAGCGGACGGTTTTTTTGTGTAGCTTGATTTGTCGTCCGGCTTTAAGCATGTCTGTTTGGATCTGACCTGACTGTGTCTACCTCTCTAAAGTTTTTCTTTTTCTTTTTGAGATAATCTCCCTTTTAAGCGGTGGATATTGACATGGAAGACAGTGAAAAGAAAGCCCCATCAGTAAT
Organism: Rhinogobio ventralis; assembly: GCA_039654625.1. Lineage (NCBI taxonomy): Eukaryota > Metazoa > Chordata > Actinopteri > Cypriniformes > Gobionidae > Rhinogobio > Rhinogobio ventralis. The sequence goes on from CM077209.1 coordinate 28,753,313, forward strand.
CGATCGATATTTCACCCGCTGGTATAGAACAGGTGATATGTGCTGATCAGTCAATTCTGTTTTTTCTGCTGTTATCAATTGATATATGCTCAATGCATGGTCAGATTAGTATTTTGAAGCGTGATTTTCTTTAAATATATACACTATACATTTGAAAGATGTTGATAAATGACTGTGTTGGTGTTGTAGATCTAAAGGGGAAAGTATGTGAGGATCACTGCATTCTACAGCACTCCAACAGGTAAGTTAGATATAATAATTTTTAAAATAATAATAAATAGTGTTTCTTCAACTACTTACACTTTTACAGGGTTCATTTTTTATATTTACTTTTCTTTTTGTTATATATCATAACTTCAAATGCATGTTATGTATATATTCAAATATGTACATGAATTCCAGATCCAGACTTCCAATCTTAAACTATAAAAATCCATCAAAAAAATCAACCATTTATATTTATTGTATGAAATGGTTTATGTACTCTTTCCCCCCCCCAGAAATGACAGTTGCTACATATAGTTGTACACTGAATATATATATAATCTGAGATATGGATTGAAATGACACGAAGTTGGAAATATTCATGATGCATGTCCACTTTATTAAAGTCCACTGGGCTATAAGTGTCCATTATCTCTAAATTCACCTTTGAAACTCTGTTTTCCTCTCATCAGAATATGCGTCATCACACTTGCCGAGTCTCATCCTATCCTTCAGAATGGACGAAAAATCAAAAACATAAACTACCAGATCAGTGATGGATGCAGCCGCCTGAAGAACAAGGTGTCTGGAAAGTCAAAGCGAGTGAGTACCTTTGACTTTAAAGATGATTGTTGTGATTAATTCGTTCTATATCATATACATTATGAATATGTATCATTTATTCTGCAGGGTGGTCAGTTCCTGACAGAGTTTGCACCACTGTGTAGAATAACGTGTACAGATGAACAGGAGTACACTATATTCAGGTCAGTTATACAGCGTGCTACTGGATGTATATCACATTCAGTTTCTATAATCATAAAATGATCTCAATTCAACCTATATGTTCACAGCTGTATCAGAGGACGTCTCCTAGAAGTAAATGAATCCATTCTGAACAAACCAGATCTGTTATTGGAAAAGGTGAGCATCTGTATACATCATAACTCACAGTACAGTTTAAAAAATCACATAGAAAATCTCCTTTTTTCAAACCTAAGACCACATGTGTGACTTGTGCGTTCATTCTTTTTGGCACAGCCTTCCACAGAAGGATACATTGCGGTTATATTACCTAAATTTGAAGAGAGTAAGAGCGTCACCGAAGGCCTTCTGACCAGAGAACAATATGAGGAGGTTCTCACGAAAAGAAACCAACAAGAAGAGCCTTGCTGAGATCAACTTTCACTTTGAAGCTGCTGACTGCTGAGTCTCCTTTGAAGAATAATTGCTTCAAGCAGATGAGAACGTCAATGGCATCATAGCTGTGTGCCACTTACATTTCAAAAAGACATCTTGAGAAAAAGACAACTTGAAGGAATGAAGACCTGTTTGCTGGATCCAGAACAGTCATGGATTTCACCGGGTTGCATTTTGTTGGACCATTATTCACAAAATGCATAAAAATGCCATTGTCATGGTTATTGTTTAGATTTTTCAGTTTGTTTCATTAAGAACTATTTTCATTTGAGAAGGAACAAATCTATATCCTGACACATTATTTTCCGTCTGGACGCTATAAAACTGCTTATAGCACTGGAGATCATTATAGTTTTGAGCAAATGCTAAATAAAGGAACAGCTCCCTTCTGGGCGGATTCCCATTGAACTGACTCTCATATGTTCATTTTTTGCACCGTTCAAATGCTATGCGTGTTATGTTTTTAATCGATCAATTTTACCCCAAACTAAGGTCAGTGTGTCTAAAACAATTCACAGTGTTGTCTAATGCTTTATTATTAAGTTTATTTCCTGGAACAGCCTTATATGGGCAATGATGTAACTGTTACATAGGTATTTTATTTATAATACAATGAATATAACATTTACATGATGTCTTCTAGTATTCACCCAGTAGTACTGTGAGTGTTAGGCTGAAGAGCGTTGCAGAGTTATACATGTGTGCAAGTGCAGAAGCGGTGGTACAGAGTTAAATTCGAGATCAAAGAGATGTGACCACTCTACAGATGACTTATTTATGCTCAAAGTAGAGAACATGTATTAGAGCAACTTTATAAGTAGTATTCAGGAAGTATGTTGCCATCAAGAGAAGTGATGTTGATAAGTGAAGAGGAACTTGCCAAATGCAGAGGAGAACAATACACAAACTTTTTAAAGGGGCGTTCCCAGTCTGAATTACCTCATTTGGGGAGGTTACTATGTATCTTTAAATATCTGGGATGACAACAGTGACACTCGGATGCTGCTTCGTGACCACCTGAAGAGCTTCCCTGGCACCAGAACCATCACTGATATTGCCTTGATTTAAAAACATTTTGATATTTATACTTTAACCTATATAGAGTATTTGTAGAACACTCATACTGCTAGAGAAACTAATTGTAATCAATAAATTGACATATTTTTATAACAAAGTCTGCCTCCTGAGGCATCGATTTATGACGTTGAGCCAGAACAGACCACGGAGAAGTCTTCTGTCCAGTTGTAAGTATTTTAAAGTGCTTATCATTTAGGTCAGATTCGACTTACTTGCCTAACCTGAGAATAATAAAAATAAGGTAAAGGTGTCAAATTATGCACCATAAAACAGCCATGTGAACAATTTTCCCAAACAAGATTTTACACTTTTTATACAGATAACAAATTATGTACATCACAAGCAAAATGTACACTGCCATTTTAAAAGTAATTCATATTTGTATTCAGCAAGGATGCATTAAATTGATCAAAAGCTAAAGTACAGACATTTATTATGTTACAAAATGTTTTCAACATTTATAATAATAAATGTTTTTTGACAGCAAATCAGCATATTAGAATGATTTCTAAAGGACCATTTATTTATTCACGGGAATAAATTACAATTTAAAATATTTAAAAATAGAAACCAACTTACTGAAACTAGTGTATGTAAACATGCATTTTCAATTGGATTGTCTCTATAGCTGAACGTGTACCCAACAAGAGAATGCTTTAATAGTTTTGAAGTTAGTATGTGCTTTTAATAAATGTGTTAATTGAGGAGAATAAGTACTTCATTATGAACATGTTTCAATAGATAAATTGGATGACCTTAGTTAGGAGAAATGTGTAAAATGTCATGCTTTGTGCATAAATAAATCACCCAGTCATTAATATTTTAAGAAAAATAACGTATATTTAGATTTTTTTCTGATTTAACAATCATTCAATGGTCCAACACTAATACAACTCGAGGTCATAGCTGTACAATCATCTCTAAAGCGTATGGTTTGACTGACTGTAGTATAAATCAGAGGAACATTTTAGCAAAGTATCAATTAGAATTGGTGTGTGAATGGAATCCCAATTCTGAAGAGCCTTTTAATCTGTGCCATACTAAAAAGTTGCTCTCCAGTGCACGACAGCCTAAACTATTGATTTATATACCATCTTCACTAACCTTTTAGGTTAATATACCAAAGCTTGACTTACATTTGTTAGGATTGAAGTAAAAATAGAAATCACAGTGACCTACAAGGCAGTCAATACTATTACAAGGCTGTTACTCCTACAAAAGTAAACTTAAAGAGACAGTTCAGCCGAAAATGAAAACACTCATCATTTACTCACCCTCATGTTGTTCCAAACCTGTATAATCTTCTATGGAACATAAAAGAAGATATTTTGAAATGTTTCAACTGTTTTTGTCCATACAACAACCCCATAGACTTTCATCATATGGATAAAAAAAAAAAATCTTTGTGTTCTTGACAGTTAAAGTCATACAGGTTTGGAACGACATGAGGGTGAGTAAATGACAAAAAAAAACATTTTAGGGCGAACTGTCTCTAAGAGTTTTTATTAACATCCTTCAGAAATGCCTCTTTGTAAAGTAACTTTCCTTGCTGTAAACTCTCAAACAGAACTAGAATGCTAATTTCTCATAGTAATATTCAAAATCACTGAAGTTGTGTCTTACAGCCTTGAGCAGACTGCCATGTGGCAAGACCAGTGTAGGAAGATGATTAAAATATATTTGGCATCAACTTGTACATGAGGCAGTTATGTTAAATACAGTGTGCAGAGTTTTTTTGCATCAAAACTTTTTATCATGTACACCTCAATGTTGGCTAATCACGAGAAACGCTGTTGAATATTGTTTCGGTTAAAACCGTAGCTTATTTACCAGCCATTACACTTGAAACAGGTGCATAATGACTTCAACACATGCAATGAAGGGTATTTCTTCAATATTTTTTGGTATCTGGAATGAGCCTGGTAACACTAACGCTATTGTACACCACAAAGCAAATGGGCAGAATCACAAAGAATGGCACATTGTGAGCGAGAGCCAGTGCATTGCCATGCACTGTGTGTGCGAGAATAGGCAAGATTGCCTTTGGTTTTCAGAGCTATTTGCTCTCCAGGAATGTTAGACTGGCCATGTGCTGCTCCAGGGATTTGACCCCAAAGCCGTTGGAGCCTTTGCCGTTCAGAGTTTCCTCGCTGACGACAGGCGTGCTCAGCTGCTTCTCTCTCCAGTGCTGAGGAGATGCCAGGCAACTGCATTCTGATTTACACTGGAATTAAAGGTAGAAGGTAAAGTTAAATACAAACACGTTAGGATTTGATCATATACATTTTTTTAAAGTCACCATAAAATCAAAATGGACAGTTGGAAAATTGAATATTGCAGTAATTATTGCAAAATATTTATCCATGTGCATCATTGGTTTTTTTTTTATTCATGTGCCCTCGTAATCCCTCCCTCTTGCAGCGACATCTCTTCTCTGACGACGTGTTTACTGGCATGAGGGCGGGACAACCTGCCACTCACATGAAATCACAGCAATAGCAAACCACAACGATCCAATCAATTCCCAATGGACAAAATCAAGCCCCGCCCTACATTGTCTCTTGTTCGAGAAGCCGTTTCACTCGGATATACATAACAATAGGGAATAAAACTATCACATCACAACTTATATTTAATGCTGAATTTTAAATTAATTGTACAGGACATAAATCACACTAGAACATTACATAATAGAGGGTGCACAATATATCAGTTTATTTAGAGATTTTTAAATTGATTAGTAACATTCAATATTGTACATTTAAAGTGCCCCTATTATGCTTTTTGAAATCTAGAAATATATTCTGATATGTCGAAACGAGTCGTCAGCAATTCCAGTCTCACTTCCTGTTACATACCCATGTAACAATGTAACAAAAGTGCATAATGTCACTCCGTGGTCTTCATTGGCTGCCTGTGAACGTCTGGGACTGCCTGGGACTTTGACTCCCCCTCTAACACTGTAGTTGTAGCTGAGACTGGAACAGTTTGGTTTGTCAACATGTCGGAAAGACGCTGTTTTCTGCGCTGCGAAAGCAAATCCACTTTGCATGCACTTCCAAAGGATGAGGACTCGGGTTTGAATTGAATCCCATCATTACTGTTCATATCACGGTGTATGAAATTCAGTTTTTTTGTTGTTGTTTACGAACAAACTGTTTTCAGACTCTGAGAAATGAGGTGATGTGCAGTGTATATTATGAGAAAAGTAAAGTGTTTTTTGACCTTTGATGCATGTAAATCTATTGTAGGAAACCTCCAAAACAACATTATGAACCTTTAAAATAGCATAATAGGGGCACTTTAATTATGCATGTTCATTTCCTCTATTTTAACATTATGATTACCTTTGATTACCCTTTTCATCATCTAATACTTTTTGTAAAATTGTAAAATGTAATCAGCCAGAATTTGCATTTCTTATAATAACATAATAGCGTAACACCATGTCCTAAATTGGCAAAATGGGATCCTTTACATGTCAAAGAAGTTTTTGTCCTGTCCAGCCACAACCAGTTACAATTTAGGTTGATACCGATTAAGCTGATAATTATTGTCTCATTATGGCTGAATCGATAAATGATATAATAAATGCCCAATATTAAAATTCTATTTTGTCTATATTCATTTTCAAAAATCATGAAAAACTAAACTCAATAAGTTTTAATGTTATTTAAAATGAATTAATTTGATTTAAAATTAAAACTATTTAAAATTAAGTGAATTTAGGCATCCAAATGTTTTTTTTTTAAATGTTATGTAACTTCTGAAAATGTATTTATTTTGACATTTAACAGTGTTATTAAATTAGTTTTTAAAGCTTAACTATAAGTTTGTATTAGATGATGAATCGAAATATAAATATATATACACACACACACGAGAAAATTACATATACAATATCAACCGATACAAATACATTTGAAAAATTAATTCCAGATCTTCATGTTGCTACCAACCTTTCTGATGAGCTTATTACAGATGGGCAGTAAGTAGACCACCACTGTCAAGATGCCTTTGGTATTCTGTATGGATGAGTCGACCTGAACAAGACAAGAAACGTATGTATCATTAGCTACCAAAAATAAAATAAATATTAACAAATACAACATGGCTGTTTGTTGGCGAGCTATCATTTTGCAGTGACAACAATCTATACATTTCTGACAGGTGATTTGTGGAACAGACTGGTTCACATATAATTTTTTTTTTTTTTCCGAAATAATATGCTTGGAAACCATGCGAGGGCGAGACATGCCGGGAGATTCTGATTGAGCTTCTTTTTCCGGAGATCGTTTTCTTGGTTCCACAGCACGACACAAACATAGCCTCTATAAACCTATTTAAACCTGCCTTTGGCTGTGACCTTTGCTTTATCAAAACAGAAGAATGACCCGAGACAGCATGCCATTTTATCAGGTTAAATGGAGTCACAAAATAGAGTAAGGTCATGGTCTTTGCAGGAGAAACAGATTATCTAATCATATGTGGCAGTGACTATAAACTTTGTATTGTTCTCTTTAAATGCCTATATTAAGATTAATCTTCTAATTTATAAACTAAAGTGAATTACTGGATTGAATTGACAAGTCAAACAAACACAATCCCTATTTATGCCTCATCTGCTCCATTCACTGATTCACAAGTACAGGCCTGCTGTTATATTGCATTACCTTCTGAAAGATGGCGCTCTTCCCCTGAACCGGAGTCTTGGCACAGACCTGAAGCTGTTGACATGCGGTTGACAGCTTCTCAGTCTCAGATATAATAAGCATTCTGTCTTCATCCAGCAGCTATAACACAGACACAATATATTCCCATAACATTTAGAGTACTGTCAGATCACATGAGCAAACTCAAACGCTGTGGCTGTTTTGCTTGGAGACAATTTTTTTTTACATTAGACATCAAGTTTTTTATTATTCCCTTTAAATATGCAAAAGTATTAACATGGCATCCAATCCCCTTAAAACGTGGGTTACCATATAGCCAGTTTTTAAGACTCCACCATATTTGTTCTAAGAAAGAGGATTTTGAGGCTCAGAACTTGTACACAGATTTCAAATCTCGGGAATATCCTAATAAGTGGCTTGACTGCACTTGAGAACGTTAGTTTTTTATATGAACAGGAAGAAAGCAATTTTATTGCAAATAAAAGAAAGAAGAGCTTTTCATGTGTTTTTAAATCCACATATAGTCCATTGAGTAATGGCATTAGGAGTCATTGGCACATTATTAAAAGTGATCACCAGTTATTGAATGTTTTCAATGATCTACCACTTTTTGTTTCTTCCAGGAGTTCTAGTTTGAGGGATAAGCTTGTTCATGTCTTGCACTAAATATATCAAATGTAAATCATTTACACATCCTTCTACACTAAAAAAAACATACCAGATCAGACAATTGATTACTTGCAATAGTACATATGTGATTTACATTATCATTTGCCCGTGTTCTCTGTTATATGTTGGTAAAAACACACGTGCATTACACACAAGAATCATTGAACACACAAGTGCCATTCGGAAACAGGATGATATATCTCCAATCTATTGTCACTTTAAGATTGCCAAACATTCTTTGTCTGACATGAAGTTCCTGGGCATCGAGAGGATTTTACCTCAGGAGATAGAGACAAGAAATTGTTGCAAAGAGAGGCCTTCTGGATCTTTGAACTTAAGTCTTTATTCCCTGATGGTATGAAAGAAGAACTAGAACTTTCCTGCTTTTTGTAAATTATTTATTTTTTTATTTTTTTCCCTGTGTTATCTATCCTACATGTATTGTGTTTATATTTTTCTTTTCTGTAATTGAATACCTGTAATATCTTGTGCCATGTATGCTAATTATTAGACTCTCTTGGAGCGCCACCTGTGATAGAGTTGCACTTGTGATAACCAATTTCAACTGATTACCCTTAATTGCTAACTTATCAAGAAAAGGGTGACTGATTGTTGTAAAGTGAGCACTGAAGATAGCACTTTGCACTTTTTGCACGATGAAATCCAAAACATTTTTTTGATAGACTTTATTCTGTATTGAATCCAGTGTGCGGCCAGCCACCTTCCTGCTCATTGTATAGATTCTCTTGGCTCCACACACCTGAGAAAAAAAGACTCTTTTTGTCAATTCAGAGCGCAACAATTTTTTTCCAGTTTACAAAATAAATAAATACATATATATGAGATATATATATGAAACTGAGCTCTATCTTTTCAGGGCTTCCTCAGGCAAGGACAAATTTACAATCTAATAGCCCTAATTGGGTCTTGCACTAAAACTGCAATTACAGGTTTGCCAAAGTGAGGTAATTGCTGAATTTAAAATGATGGATAAATAAGTGGACGTAAGCAATTTGTATTAGCTGTACTCTGCTCTCAGCTGGAGATATGCATTGTGGGTCAGGCATGTTTGAGATTATTAATCAAACCGTGTGGTGTACCACAGGTGTCAGGCTCTGTGATTATGGATGTGTGGCCCCTGTCCGCCCCAGCCGGAGCATGGGTTAACTAACACTGATAGCCATGTCTCTGTGGTCCCAATGAGATGGATGGCAGTCATTACAGTCCTTTATTTACAGGCATCTAATTAAACTGTGGTACATAAGGGCCTGGTGGGAACGCCGGGTGCATTACCTGTGTGGAGAGAGAGTGGAGGATGGGGCACAGCTGGAGACCTTGGTCTGACAACACCTGGAAAACAATCCATAATGTAAGATTTAAATTAATGTAAAATTTACACAAATTGTATGAACGAATTATGAAATAAAGTGGTTCAAAATCACTCAAATCAGTGCATCAGGATATATATTTTTTTATTTTAACAAAAGGAACCTAAATAAAAAAGAATAGTACAAATATATTTAAAAAGATGTACACTGGCACAAGATAAAAAATGTTCAGTGGCCTGAAAAGTTTATTCTATATAAGACTGTTGCATTGTGCATTGTGAACATGGTGGCAGCCATGTTGAGATCACATGACCATCCGAATACTATCAAAGTCACTTTCGATTAAAGTCACATTTATTTGCATTGTCTCCGAGCAGCTAATACAGGCATCTAAGACCAGACTTGAATGAGGAAATCCTGCAATCTCAAAAACTCTCACGTCTTCCACGTCACTCGCATGTAAATAAAATATTTTAAACCAGCAACAAAATCTGTCATTACCCATCCCATAGTTGTTTCTTATGCTCAAATAAAAAGCTTATATTTAGGTTGGTCCAGTCAATGCACATGTGCAGTTCTAAACGCATGTCTCATAACACTGACTTTTTCTATGGCAACCGGAGCAGCAGAGACACCATGACCAATTGCCAACTGGCTGTTTTATTTAAAACACAACAAGACTTATTCCGCCATATTTCACGCTGCACATTCTACCATTCATAGTATAAGTGCACCGGTCTCTGTATATCTAAAGTCTTTGATACTATTCACTTTATTTCATCAGTATGAACTCCAATATCCCTTCTGTTTGTGCGTCGCACTAATATTCAGGACTGACGTCGTAGTGAAAATGTCTCCAGGTTAAATGCAAAGGTTAGTGTCATGCTGTGTCATGTCAAAATTATAATAATTACCAGGAGATTATTTTCTGAGCGGGTCAGATCTTTAAAAACTGGTTGTTACTATAGCAATGCTATAACATCAAAATTGAACCACGTAAGAAAAATACCATAATTACCACAGCAAAATACTAGCTATATTAAAGCTGCAGTCTGTAAGTTTTGCCTCTGTGTCGCCATCTCTGTTTGAAACCTGCAATTGCAGTTATTTGCAGAGTTATTATCTGTACGCGAGATGTGCATCGATAAGTTTGAAGCTTTGTTACTTTAAATTATGAGTTTCCAAGTTGTAATTGTGAGTTTGACGTTATCGGTTTACTAGTAGGAAACTCATAATTATGGCAATTGCAAAAGTGAATTCAGTGATGTCAAAAATGTATTAATGTGCCCCTATTATGCTATTTTAAAGACTCCTAATTTTGTTTCGGTCTCCTACAATAGATTTACATGCATCCAAGGTCAAAAGACACTACTTTTCTCATAATATACATTATAGCATCAGCTCTATTCTCACAGTGTCTGAAATGTTTCGAACAAGGATTCAGTCTCTGTAAACCCCTCCTTCCCGCGAGCCTACTCTGATCTGATTGGTCAGACGACCCAGTCTGTTGTGATTGGTCTAAAGCTTTCAGCACATGTTGGAAACCAAACACACATTAGCATATCTGAATTTCAGCTCCGGAAGCTTCCTCAGCACTTGTATACACAGCGATATGAACAGTAACGATAGCATCAGTTTCACCATATCAATTCGAGCCCGAGACCTCATCCTTTTGAAGTGCATGCAAAAAGGATTAGCTTTGCAGCGCAGAAAACAGCGTCTTTCCGACATGTCGACAACACAAAACAAACTCTTCCAGGTCTCAGCTGCAACTACAGTGTTTGAGGGCGGGTCAAAGTAGATGTTGTTCACAGGCAGCCAATGAAGACCATAGGGTGACATTATGCACTTTTGTTAAACCTAAGTTCATACAGGAAGTAAGACTAGAATTATTGATGACTCGTTTTTTATTTTGGGAGGCAAGAACTCTAATTATCATGCACATTGATCTTTGAAACGTTCCAGATCTTTTACATTCACAAACAGCTAAATTACGCACTAAATGAAAGGTAACATCTGAAAAAGCATAATGGGCACTTTAAGAGAACTTTGCAGTGCTGTTCTACTGTGGCGTTGAGCAGGTTGGCTTGCTCTGTGAGATAAGAAGTTGTTAAGAGGAAGGTGGTGTGTTTGGGTGGAGGCCAGCATACACTAATAGAAAGACACACTGCCTATTCAGCATTTCCTCCCCATTCACAGCACACAACCTACTCTGGATCACAGTATCTCACAGACAAATGACAGCTGGCCCTTCTAATAATATATTGATCCATCTTTTCCAGGGGACTCATTGCTCTTAATGACACCTCGAACAGATTTAATTAAAAAACCTATGAGAGAGAGCGAATGTTGCCGTACCTCAGCTTGGTGGAATAGATCCAAAGTTGTTTTTAGCAGGCCTTCCCCCCTTAATCACAGATGGCAAAACAGCAGAGAGTTAACAAAACGTCCTTAAAGATCCATAAAACTGATTGTGTAGGTTGACAGAAAGTGCAGATTAACAACAACAACAACATGGTTTTGTTTTTCTGAACAGACATTTTTCATAAAGCTTTAACTCTCCAGCATGCTGTACTTAATTTCCTGTGTAATATACAGCACTACTCGAACCAATCTGATCATCTGACTATGAAGTCTATGAAAAGGGAGTTACCTGGTGAAGAGGTACATGGAATACGCCATGCTGGATATGATCTGACACAGTCGAACCATCTCATGGTCCTGCTCGTCCCAGCGCTCCACCTCTGAGTCCACATCTGTGGTGAGGAGACACAGTTCCAGCCCCAACTTAGCAATGGTGGTTTGCTCCTGAATAGATCAATGTTAGAAGACTTGTCAGATCATGACCACAATGATAGACAAGCGAATATTGATGAATTACAAAACGTTTAATTAAAAATATGTATGTTGCACACAAAGGTTACGTTAACTGAAAATAGACTGGGGGACAGATGTGAATGAGGGTGCTGTAACAGCGTCAGTTTTGTCATTGTTAATGAAAACAAACTTCTTATTGTTAATGTTAAACTAAAACGATAAAAAAAAAAAGTCAGCATTTGAAATAAAGCTGAAATAAAAAACATATAAATATTAGATGAACTTAAAAACCTTTCCAACTAGCTGAAATAAGTTTGTTAAAGTACAAACAATTAAATAATATATAAATATACTAAAATAACTGCACGTCATCTTGTAAGACCAAAAGTGTTATAGATGCAATGATTTGAAGTTTTGACTTTTAAATGAAATATTTTTGTGACAACATTCATACATAAAACTAAATAATTCTCTTTTAAATCACACTTACACTAATCAGTTTTCCATTTTAGTTCTTTAAATCTTAATTAACTTCCATTGTAGCTTATGTTTTGTCAAGTCTGGGTCATTACAGACTCTTATAGAAAACGATTGGGTTTTGGGGGGTCGTGGATTGAAAATGCGAATATTGTAATCTACATATGGAAATGGAATGGCAAACCGCTGTATAATTTGCAAGACAAAAATGAAAAATATAGTCAAGAATAGAGCATGACAGAAAATATTCAACCCAGTAAATTTACATTAATCCAACTTCTGGTCACAGATAATATTTTATTAGGAGAAATTGTACCTCAGCATCAAGTTTGGCAGCCTTGACTGTCTTCAGATTAGCAGTGTGTTTCTAGAGAATAGATGAATCAGTAAATATAATGAAGGATTTGGTAAGAGAAATTTGTAATAAAATCATAATTACTTGTGAGACTCACCCCTGGTCTCGGAAGAGACAGATATGTTTTCTTATCCCCTAAAATGAGGTAGACATTTTATGTATTAAGACCAAAAATATCTACAACATTAAAATTTGCAAACAGAAAGAACCCTATAAAACGTAAAACTTGGTTCAAATGTATGTCTAGCCTGAAAATGGCTGTGGATTGTGATGTGGATGAACAGATACAAAGGCATGATCTTGGGGGGGGTGACAGTTTGTGTTGGGAAATATCTTGGTTGGCACTGATGAAGACTGGGAGTCTCTCATCTGGAACAAAACATCTCCCCAGGCACCGGGTTTCTGTCATGTTACTGATGCCTTCCTTCAAACTTTGACAAATATTGTTGCTACATAAAGCTTTTTATGCACTGCCGTGAGAAAACCAGTTTCACTCAGAAGAATCGACATCGCTCAAACACATCTTTGAGCGGTATGTCCAGATACAGATGAGCGAAAGGACTTTCACAGACCTGTAATCTTGGTGGGACCACTGCAGTGCGCCCATAACCTTGCCTACAGAGATTTATCCAGCCTCTATTCAATTACCTCATGTGAGGGATGTGGATGCAGTGTAAATGTCAAAGCCGCACATCTTTAGTGGCTGGAAAAGATAGCAATCTGGCCATGAGGAAAAAGACCTTTAAAAACTGTTATCGCTGCCAAGCCCATAGGCATTAACAAATGCATTTTGTGCACCTGAAAGCACCCTTGGAAGCCAGATTACAATACTGTAGTATGTACTGTGGTAAATGCAGATAACATAAAAGACATAAGGGCGCTTCATATCTTGGGCTGAAAGAAGTTGCAAGAAGGACCCATTCGAGTTTGTAGTCATATAAGACTGAACAGCTTGACTGACGCACCTCTGCGGCCCTCAAACACATCACTGATCTCCTTTAGTAGGATGGCCATGTCGCACAGCTGGGACTCCCAGGCCTCGCAAAACACATCCAGGTTTTCTTTGGCTATCTTGCTTGTGGGGTGCAGAGCAAGGGTCTGTGCCGCTGAGATGATCTGAGAGGAGAAATTGGAAGGAAACAGCGCTCTGTTTTTAGCACACTATTTTCGAGATCTTTTTTACCACTTCGTTCAAAATTTTCTCACCGTTCAAAATTTTGGGGTCAGTAAGATTTTCTTATAGAAATTATTACCTTTATTCTGCAAGGACAGATTAAATTGATCAAAAGAAACAGAAGAAGACAATAAATGCGGTTTTAAACTTCCTATTCAAAGAATCCTGAAAAAAAAAAAAAACTTTAGGATCCTGAAAAACATTAAGCAGCACAACTGTTTTCAACATTGATAAGAAATGTTTCTTAAACACCAAATCAGCATATTAAAATGCTTTTCTGAATCATGTGACAGTGAAGACTGGAGTAATGGCTGCTGAAAATGTATTTATTTAAATCACAGGAATAAATTACATTTTAAAATATATTAAAATAGAAAGCAGTTATTTTAAATTGTTGTAATATTTTATAATATTACTGTTTTCACTGTATTTTGATCAAATAAATGCAGCCTTGGTGAGCATAAAATAATTCTTTCAAAAACATTTTACCAACCCTAAACTTTTGAACTGTAGTGTAATTTTTTTATGTGACTGCATAATTTGACTCCTGTGCAACATCAGAATTTAAATATTCATTGTTGGTTTCCCACAGCATAAATGCACCATCTAACTCTGTCGGCAACTGCATAATTATGATTTACAGCTTACTGGGAGGACGTTTCAAAAAACAAACACAGCGAAGCAGAGCTCGTCTCTGCTGAGGGAGTGGATTCAGCTGGTAATTACCTGTGGCTTTTGGAATTACTGATAAAGCAACTCATTATCATACACCCCTGAAGCTGCCTCTCTCCTGCTGTGCTCTTATTGGCTGCCTGATCTTTAGGCCTCATCATTATTGGCTGGTGAGTGAGGTCGCCCTCTCTAAGAACACTCATTCCTGCATGCAATCAGATATGCTAATGAAGCGTGCTGATTAAATGCACTGCAAATATATTTAGTTAAATATTGGCCAAATCTAACCTTTTCCTTTTCATTTCATTTGTTAATTAATGTTGGTATTGAAAAGGGAAACAAATAAGACAGCAAAGATGATTTCAATGCATGCTGTAGTTTTTCCATTCAGCTATGTGCGCTAAAGATGCATTTTAATTGCAATTTCTTGCTATTTTATGCCTGTGTGCCTAAGTTTATAATCAGAGCAGCAAAGTCAACAACAGAGCACAAAATGTTTCAAATAAGCATTGTTGATTTTTGAAAAATAAGCACTAACTGAGGTGAATAACAATCTTTAGTTCTTTTATTAACAAAATCTATATTGCGCAAGTCTCTGAAAGCCTTGCCAAATAACATATTAAGCTGAAACGCCAGATTCCTACTGTTATAGCAGACAACCTCTCTTTTGTTTACCTGCGGACCAATGACACGGAAAGTTTCCTCAGCGTGAATGCAGGTGATCTCCAACGGCTCGGTCCCCGAAATGTGGCAGAGCAAACGACAAGTCTGAAATCAGAATAAATGGCACCACATTAAATTTAAACCTATAGTGAAATAGTAAACAGTAGATTATACAATATGTTATTGTTAATTACATTGCAATGCATCAATTTGATAATACAAGTATTGAATCCACACATTATGAGTATAATAACTATGATAATACCGATAATAATATTAAGTTTATGCTTTTTATTTTTATAAATTCCTATAATTGACTTAATGTATTATTTTTTTTCAATATTCCACAATGTGATGGAGAGACCCAGAGTTTGTCTTCCATCACTGTTTTTACTGTGACTTTACTGTTCTGTTCCTATACATTTTATAATATTCACGTGGGGTTTGCCGTTTTAAATTTCCTGTTTTAGTGCAAATGGCAGCGCTCATTTGAGCCATTTATGAAAATGTTTATGCAAATGTATGTGTTGGTTTTTTATTGTATTTATTGATTTGTTTTAACTCTTCTTCGTTCTTAATAATCTTGTGTAATATTTATTAATCATGGTAAGACGAGTTAATTTTACAAAAATGGTATGTCCCAATTAGCAAGCGGGAAAATGTGAGTATATAAGGCAGCCGTCACTAGAGGATGGGAGGACGGATCATGGTTTTGAGATTTTAACCAGGTTATTTAAGCGTTGCTTGAATGTATAGAAACGATGTCCTCAAATGCAGAGGAGAGTTTGTACTGTATTAGTACATAGCAGTTCTAGTTTTTAGACAGTTTTTATTGATAACCTGTTTTTATTTCTCTTAACAGTATTTATTTGCATATTTTGCACACCTGCTTTAATAAACACCTCCAACATTCGCTTCCTTTTTTACATCCGGGTGTGATTCTCCCGGTGACCGCTCAGGTCTCCATCACACACAACGATGTAAATCGGCCCTGCTATTACATTGGTGCCTTCTGAAATGTTTTAAAAGTAAATCATTTCATAATAAAATCATGTTAGATAGTGTTGCTCACCTCCACCAGCTGCTCTTTGTGTTCAGTGAGTGTGCCAGCATAGTCAGCCACAGCCTCCAGGTTTCCATCCCCGCCTGAGGCCTTCAGGGCCTGCAGCACCAGATGATCTGAATGCAGCTTCAGCAGTTCAGTGGCCCTCCCCACTGCCACCTTATGAAGCTAAACAGAAGGAAAAGTGCAATAATGTGGGCTGACCAGTGTTTCCTAAAGAAAAGTATTGATATGAACTCTTTCCCCACTATTGATGGAAATGTACAGCTTTCCGAGTTTTTACTGTTATACAGTAAGAGGCGCTATTACATTTCTTCTGAAAGAGTACTGAATCTCTGGATCAAAACACAGGTGAAAAAGAAGCAGAAACAAGCGATATCATATGCAAGCAGATGCATTTGGAAAATTACACAATCATCAACATTAAACATCAAAACTGCCTAATGTTACTGAATGAAATGTCGACCAAGGACGAATTATAGGACTGTGAAGCTTTGGAGGTGTTGATGGACTCGATCTACTCCATCTATGTTTTGATTATCGTTCTGAATCCAATCTGGATGTAGTCTTTGACAAAAACATGTTTTTTTTTTTTTTTTGCATGAATCTAGAATAAAACATGTGTTTTTGTTTAAAAGCAGAAGCTCAGTTCTTTCTTTTGATATGTTGCATATTCAGATATTCATACAACAAAATATTCTGCGGGCCATTTTTCAAAAACACTGGCAGGGAAAGATTTAATTACATGCTAAACAGGACAATATTGTTTTAGCAACAAACGTAAATGTTTTTTGTTTAAAATACTTATTACAAACTCAGTAGTGAATGTGTAAACTTTGGACTTTTCAATTGTTATATGAACAACCAGTCAGCAACTGTACTGATTCAATAATAATAATACGTTAAAATGAACAAAGGTGCACTATGTAATTTTTTTTTTTTTTGTGTTCAAAACGAAAAACACCTTCAAAACACCATCAATCTATATTTATATTTTAGGCAGAGCGTGATGTTTTTCACGGGAAATTGCGTACTTGCGTCATGCATTTCTCGTCATAGCCGTAAATAGAGGAAAGTTATATTATTAAATTAATTAATAATTGTATTTTTTCCCCTCTCTTTCCCAGATCAATCAACTAAAGGGTCTTATTTGCATAATCCCTGTCTACAAGTAAGGTTGAATATAATTTCTGTTATGTGACAAAAAAAGCAATTGTTTCATAAAGCGGTTTTTATTTCGAGCCGTCTTCAAATCTGTCAATCATCATAATAGATTCAGTAAATGATTCATTACAAACTGATAACTCTGTATTTTTGAGCCATTCATTTAAAGAATTGGCTCATAAGAGTCATATGTTCATGAATCGGACTACAGTGGCCCGATTTGTTTTTGCATGTTTAGGGAATGCAATAGAAAGATATGTAGTCTTTCTTTTATTCTGAACTTATGACATTCAATTCAAATGAAAATGTACAACTTGAGTAAATATGAGTTGTTGTGGCACTGTAAATTCAGCAGAGGCGCTATAGAAAACACTGCAATGGAAAGATTCTTTTAGATGCTTTGGCTCATGGGATTCAATCCCTGCGCATAGCTTGTCACAAGAATCTCACCTCTCGCCTGAGATCACTGACACTCTGACAAGTCTTCAAAATAGAGAGCTCCATTTCATCCGTGGCCTCTTTGGCTTTAAGCAATTGCTGCTGGAAGGGAAGAGAAACAATAAAAAAGATAGAAAGGGAACTTAACACTGAAAACAGAATGATTTTCAACCAACCGAACATGCAATGTTGAAGAGCCTGTCAAGTTTCAACACAAGTGTCAGTGTGGTTCAAGCAGTCTGAAAGATGGACTTTGTAAGACATGACAGCCTTTATCTGTGGTTTTCTCTACAGAGGACAGGCAGACAGGTGGGTGGGATTGCTTTCAGATGGGATTACTGTGGGGTGTCAACACAAACACGGCACACAAGCCGTGTAAATATTTGAAGTGTTCTCATCTTCGTGCTTTATTCTGAGATATCACACTGGGACTGCAACAGTCATTGCACTTCAGTGAACATACACCTACATTTTCTGTCACTGAAATGTTGGACAGGTAAAGTGGGGAACAACCCTAATATTATGATGTAAAAACAACACTGTCTCTAAATAAGTTTTGGCTAAGACATAACCTGTCGTAAACACTCAAGGACTGTTTAGGTAGACAGAAAGAGGAAATAAATTGCAGTGCCTGAGTGATGAAAACTCATGCCTATGGTCTGTTTATTGACAGGTACACTCAGAAATGCCAAAGGTTTGTTTAAATGGACAGTTCCAATCTGATTGGCTTGTTTTGAGGAAGAACGAATCACTGGATTTGAAGTTTGCAAGATTGCCGTCAGAGTTTTTTCTGAAAACTAGTGAACCCTCATCCACAAGCAGAAGTGTACAGTTGCAAGAAGAAGTATGTGAACTGCTTGCAGAATCTGTGATGTTAATAATTTTAACTAAATAAAAGAGATCATACAAAATTCATGTTATTTTTAATTTAGTACTGTCCTGAATAAGATATTTTACATAAAATATTTTTTTACATCGTCCACAAGACAAAAAAATAGCTGAATTTATTAAAATGACCCCGTTCAAAAGTTTATGAACCCTTGATTCTTAATACTGTGTGTCATTGCCTGGATGATCCACGGCTGTTTTTTTGTTTTGTGATGGTTGTTCTTGAATCCCTTACTTGTCCAGAGCAGTTAAACTCTTCAGTTTTCCAGCATCTTTTGCATATTTGAACCCTTTCCAGCATTGACTGTATGATTTTGAGATCCATCTTTTCACACTGAGGACAACTGAGGGACTCATACACAACTATTAAAAAACGTTCAAACATTCACAGATGCTCCAGAAGGAAACATGATGCATTAAGAGCCGGGGGGGGGGGTGAAAATATCTCATTCAGGACAGCACTAAATAAAAAAATAACGCATTATGTTTGATCTTTTATTTTGTTAAAATTATTCGCATTTTCACAGATTCTGCAAACGGTTCACATACTTTTTCTTGCAACTGTATATTTTACTTTGTGTTCCGAGTTGTTTGTGGGGGGAAAAAACTGTATATTTTACATTTGGGAAAACAGAAATTATGATCAGTGTCTATAATTTTAAGACACTTTCAAATCTCCACACTAATCTATTATTTTGATATAAACCCTCCCCCTAAATAGCAAGTAAAACAAAACAAATTGTCACTTTAGATGTTGGTCAGACAGTCTCTTCCTGTCTAAGTGGGCGATTCTTGGCCAGAATAACCTGCGATGAAGACCACATATTTTGCCTCAAGTGAGCCTGAGACTAATGAAAACTAGGAAACAGTTTCATTGGAAACAATTATTACATTCTCAAAAAGAGAAAATAAGCAAATGGTATATGGGAATTTTTGACAATTCTTCTAGAAGCGCATTTGTGAGGTCAGGCACGGATGTTGGATGAGAAGGCCTGGCTCACAGTCTCCGTTCTAATTCATCCCAAAGGTCTTCTATTGGGTTGAGGTCAGGACTCTGTGCAGGCCAGTCAAGTTCCTCCACACCAAACTCGCTCATCCATGTCTTTATGGACCTTGCTTTGTGCACTGGTACACAGTCATGTTGGAACAGGAAAGGGCCATTTGAGTTCAGCTCATGAAAAATGGGGGCAAAAACAAAAGTGTTGCGTTTATAATTTTGTTTAGTGTATATATGGTAACACTTTAGATTAGGAACACACATTAACTATTAACTAGTTGCTTATCAGCATGCATATTACTAGCATATTGGCTGTATATTAGTACATATTAATGCCTTATTCTGCATGACCATATTCAAGATCGATTAATCCCTTCCCCATACCTAAACATAACCACTACAGCAACTACCTTACTATCAATAAGCAGTAATTAGGAGTTTATTGAGGGAAAACATCTAGTTAATAGTGAATATATGTTCCCTGATCTAGTGTTAATTTTGTAATTAAACACTTGTATATGGATTATCTGCTAGTTCTCTAGATATTGCATTGGCCTTTGAAAATACATGTTTTCAAGAGTCCTACACATAACCATGACCTTTTTATAAACGTTTCAGTTGTGACTACTGAATTTTTTTATTTATTATTATTTACATTTTTTTGTCTTCTGAAGCGAAACAATAGTTTCTATAGTTTAGCGAAACTAATATTTTTAACATTTTTAACTATGAATCATTGCTTTACGTCTACTGTCACATGAGCGTTCATGAGAGGGGTATTGTGACGTGACATAAGTTCACTTTAGAAGAAATTGATTCATCCACTGGGGTCATATACACTCACCTAAAGGATTATTAGGAACACCTGTTCAATTTCTCATTAATGCAATTATCTAATCAACCAATCACATGGCAGTTGCTTCAATGCATTTAGGGGTGTGGTCCTGGTCAAGACAATCTCCTGAACTCCAAACTGAATGTCAGAATGGGAAAGAAAGGTGATTTAAGCAATTTTGAGCATGGCATGGTTGTTGGTGCCAGACGGGCCGGTCTGAGTATTTCACAATCTGCTCAGTTACTGGGATTTTCACGCACAACCATTTCTAGAGTTTACAAAGAATGGTGTGAAAAGGGAAAAACATCCAGTATGCGGCAGTCCTGTGGGCGAAAATGCCTTGTTGATGCTAGAGGTCAGAGGAGAATGGGCCGACTGATTCAAGCTGATAGAAGAGCAACTTTGACTGAAATAACCACTCGTTACAACCGAGGTATGCAGCAAAGCATTTGTGAAGCCACAACACGCACAACCTTGAGGCGGATGGGCTACAACAGCAGAAGACCCCACCGGGTACCACTCATCTCCACTACAAATAGGAAAAAGAGGCTACAATTTGCACGAGCTCACCAAAATTGGACAGTTGAAGACTGGAAAAATGTTGCCTGGTCTGATGAGTCTCGATTTCTGTTGAGACATTCAGATGGTAGAGTCAGAATTTGGCGTAAACAGAATAAGAACATGGATCCATCATGCCTTGTTACCACTGTGCAGGCTGGTGGTGGTGGTGTAATGGTGTGGGGGATGTTTTCTTGGCACACTTTAGGCCCCTTAGTGCCAATTGGGCATCGTTTAAATGCCACGGCCTACCTGAGCATTGTTTCTGACCATGTCCATCCCTTTATGATCACCATGTACCCATCCTCTGATGGCTACTTTCAGCAGGATAATGCACCATGTCACAAAGCTCGAATCATTTCAAATTGGTTTCTTGAACATGACAATGAGTTCACTGTACTAAAATGGCCCCCACAGTCACCAGATCTCAACCCAATAGAGCATCTTTGGGATGTGGTGGAACGGGAGCTTCGTGCCCTGGATGTGCATCCCACAAATCTCCATCAACTGCAAGATGCTATCCTATCAATATGGGCCAACATTTCTAAAGAATGCTTTCAGCACCTTGTTGAATCAATGCCACATAGAATTAAGGCAGTTCTGAAGGCGAAAGGGGGTCAAACACAGTATTAGTATGGTGTTCCTAATAATCCTTTAGGTGAGTGTAGATTACCATCACAAGCGCGTTTTGTGGTTTTTCAAGCATCAACCCAGCGGCACCCATTCAATGGCATTATATGGACTCACAGAGATAGATTGTTTTCCCAAAAAATGTTGTTTGTGTTTATCTGAAGAAAGTAAGTCATATATTTTGGGGATGGCATGAGGGTGAGAAAATGATGAGAGAATTTTTAATTCTGGGGTGAACCATCCTTTCAAAAGGCTCAAAAATGTGCTTACAAATCAGACTGCGGCCAACAAGCAAGTTTTACTACATCCCCAAGAGCCATTTCTAGCCTACAAAATAGTTTAGAGCATGACTAGAAAAAAATTTTATTACCAGAAACTCCAGGTCTTTTCCATGACTTTAATGGTTTTATTTATTTCCATGAATTTTCTAGGCCTGGAAAAGAATTTTAAATTCCCTAATATCCCAATATGACTGTGGGAACCCTGCATTTCATACATTTCACTACTATTCAACATTTCACATTCACCATGTTTTCTGATGAGATCATAGTACTACAGGGAGTGCAGAATTATTAGGCAAGTTGTATTTTTGAGGATTAATTTTATTATTGAACAACAACCATGTTCTCAATGAACACAAAAAACTCATTAATATCAAAGCTGAATATTTTTGTATCAATATTTTAAGTAGTTTTTAGTTTTAGCTATTTTAGGGGGATATCTGTGTGTGCAGGTGACTATTACTGTGCATAATTATTAGGCAACTTAACAAAAAACAAATTTATACCCATTTCAATTATTTATTTTTACCAGTGAAACCAATATAACATCTCAACATTCACAAATATACATTTCTGACATTCAAAAACCAAACAAAAACAAATCAGTGACCAATATAGCCACCTTTCTTTGCAAGGACACTCAAAAGCCTGCCATCCATGGATTCTGTCAGTGTTTTGATCTGTTCACCATCAACATTGCGTGCAGCAGCAACCACAGCCTCCCAGACACTGTTCAGAGAGGTGTACTGTTTTCCCTCCTTGTAAATCGCACATTTGATGATGGACCACAGGTTCTCAATGGGGTTCAGATCAGGTGAACAAGGAGGCCATATCATTAGATTTTCTTCTTTTATACCCTTTCTTGCCAGCCACGCTGTGGAGTACTTGGACGCGTGTGATGGAGCATTGTCCTGCATGAAAATCATGTTTTTCTTGAAGGATGCAGACTTCTTCCTGTACCACTGCCTGAAGAAGGTGTCTTCCAGAAACTGGCAGTAGGACTGGGAGTTGAGCTTGACTCCATCCTCAACCCGAAAAGGCCCCACAAGCTCATCTTTGATGATACCAGCCCAAACCAGTACTCCACCTCCACCTTGCTGGCGTCTGAGTCGGACTGGAGCTCTCTGCCCTTTACCAATCCAGCCACGGGCCCATCCATCTGGCCCATCAAGACTCACTCTCATTTCATCAGTCCATAAAACCTTAGAAAAATCAGTCTTGAGATATTTCTTGGCCCAGTCTTGACGTTTCAGCTTGTGTGTCTTGTTCAGTGGTGGTCGACTTTCTGCCTTTCTTACCTTGGCCATGTCTCTGAGTATTGCACACCTTGTGCTTTTGGGCACTCCAGTGATGTTGC
The DNA here is from genome assembly GCA_039654625.1 of Rhinogobio ventralis. Lineage (NCBI taxonomy): Eukaryota > Metazoa > Chordata > Actinopteri > Cypriniformes > Gobionidae > Rhinogobio > Rhinogobio ventralis. Next base: position 28,776,833 of record CM077209.1, read on the forward strand.
AGCTCTGAAATATGGCCAAACTGGTGGCAAGTGGCATCTTGGCAGCTGCACGCTTGACTTTTCTCAGTTCACGGGCAGTTATTTTGCGCCTTGGTTTTTCCACACGCTTCTTGCGACCCGGTTGACTATTTTGAATGAAACGCTTGATTGTTCGATGATCACGCTTCAGAAGCTTGGCTATTTTAAGACTGCTGCATCCCTCTGCAATATATCTCACTATTTTTGACTTTTCTGAGCCTGTCAAGTCCTTCTTTTGACCCATTTTGCCAAAGGAAAGGAAGTTGCCTAATAATTATGCACACCTGATATAGGGTGTTGATGTCATTAGACCACACCCCTTCTCATTACAGAGATGCACATCACCTAATATGCTTAATTGGTAGTAGGCTTTCCAGCCTATACAGCTTGGAGTAAGACAACATGCATAACGAGGATGATGTGGTCAAAATACTCATTTGCCTAATAATTCTGCACTCCCTGTAGTAATGCCGAGGTTAGGGCTTTGATTCCCAGGGAAGTTGCTTTGCATAAATGCATAAGAATTAGGAAAAGTTAACATTTCAACTTTCCATTTTGAGAAATAGTGAAGATGTTGACATTTTCCTATTTATGTAAATTGAAAGAAAAAGTGAAAAAATGGCTCAATCTTTTTCCTTTCTCAAGCCATTCAGTGTAGCAATGAATACCATGTCAGTAAATATCAACCTTTAAATTAATGCTGCTATTAAACCATTATAGTGTGCATGTTTTTCTATATTTTTTCCTTCTTTTCAACAATTTATAGTTTAAAGACATCAGAAGATTTAGAGTCAACTCTACCTATGCACAAAGTCCTTATTTTATCTTAGTTAAAGAACATATATACACGTTATTACATACAGAACTTAAAATAATGTAAGTATCAATAAAACTTGTCTGTGTTCCGCACAATGAAGGAGAACATGGCACAATGAATAACTTATTCATGAAACCAAAGGAAACCACTGGCAAAAAGCAGGAATGAATGAACACCTATAGATCTGCACTGCAGGGCTTATTTTTCCCAGTGTATGAGGTTCAGGGACAGTTACTCCACAGGAGGGGAGACATGCAGAACATTCTTCACATACAACAAAGACGTGAAGGACAGATATACAAGCCAAGAGGAATCTTTGTGTTAATATATGAATGCAAGTGTAGTATACAATCATGTTGCACAGCTTCACTGGGATGCAGTTTGTGAAGTTTTTCCCCTGCTGTCACCATCAAGTGAGAATCTAGTCATGCGGTGAATGACTAGTCAGTGCAATCGCTAAAGTGTGTATGCGTCTTACCGCGTGTCTCCATGTGTTGATGAGCTGTTTGGTCTCCTGACGCGTGATCTGGCAGAGTTGTATGATCGTTTCTCTCTGCTCGTGACCGGTGTAGGCAGAATCTGTAAAGTCTTCAGTTTTCTCTACCAGAGCTTCCAGCTGAGCCGCCACTGCCTCACAGGACACACAGTACAGAGAGTCTCTCAGACCCTCCACTTTAACCTGAAACATACACACAAACATCTGGTGAGATATTGAGATAAGTGGTGCATGACATATTAGTTACTGTTCAATGTCTGTATATTATATTAGATATTTAATTGTTTCAACCCATCCATAACATTAAAACAATTATCAGAATCAGTACATTTCTTCTGCTTCAGACCACATTTAGTAGGATGCCGTTTCCTCTTTGATTTAGAAAAGAACGTTACTTTAGGTTCTTTATATCCGCAGCAATTAGGATGTACAACCACACAACTGAATTGAAATATGCATATATCAGGTACAGTTTATTCTTAATTTTTTATATTTAAACATACTAGGATTTTAGGTATTGCTTAGTAATATGAATAGCACTTTACATGGCATTGTTGTATGCTAAACATTTAGATTTGCTATGTTTGTATATATTTTTTATTTGTATTTTGTTTTATTTTATTGGTTTGTGTGTGTCTGTGTTTCTGCTGCTGTAACACATTCCCTTCGGGGATTAATAAACCAGTATCGTATTGTAATATTGTGAAATATTATTACAACTTAAAATAATTTTCTATTGTAATATATTTAAAAATGTAATGTATTCAAGTGATAGCAAAGCTACATTTTCAGCATCATTACTCCAGTCTTCAGCGTCACATGATCCTTCAGAAATCATTCTAATATGCCAATTGGCTACTCATGAAACATTTCTTATTATCAATGTTGAAAACAACTGTGCTGCTTAATATTTATATGGAACCTGTGATACATGATGAATTATTTGATGAATAGAGAGTTGAAAAGAAAATATTTTTGTAATAGAAATATTTTGTAGCATTATAAATGTCAATACGGTCTCTTTCTATCTGTTGTGTCCTTACTGAATAAAAGTATTAATTTCATTCAATAAAACTGTAGAACTCAATAGAACTGTATATGTGTATTGTCTGACTGGTTGGGCAACAAGCAATACTTTTAAAATAAGTCTGACTTTAAAAGAGAAACTTCATCCATTGACATTCATCTAAGAGCCCTTGGCCTACACCTCACCTTAAAGTCTTTAATCCCAGCGTAGATGCTGACAGGAAGTGCTCTGGCCTCCCCACCACTCCTCGTGTCAGTCACAATCTCAATGACTTGCTCTAGGGCCAGACGCATACGCTGGAAGACTGCTTCTTTGTTGATCCGTGCCGACTCGCAGTCTGGATGTCTCAGACAAGTCTGAGAGGCAGAGAGGAACAAAAATTATCTTCAAAATGCAGAGGGACAACAGAAGTGTGGGTGCAAAATTTGACATGTGAACAGGATGTTATTACACTTCACTTTATTTTTCAGAATAAAGAAAAGAAATAAACACTTTTTAGAGGTACAAACAAGCTGACTGACGGACAAAATCCATATGAGAATGTACTGTGGTAGTATCAGTTAAGGTATCATAATACATGGTACTTCGATAGGCAATAGACAACCATGGTGCTAATGTGATTACCATATTCATACACCAAGGTATGTACATGGTACTTCAAGGGAGGTAAAAGTATACCATGGAGTTAACAAGGTACATGTCTAAAACTATGATATTACCAAGGTGAAAACCATGGTACATGTCTGTCCAAAACAGCATAATAAAACCATGGTGCTTTTTCATAAGCGATTAACCATCAAAACATGTTTGGCCTTGTAGCATTTATGTCATTCATGCAGTGCTTCAATAGTCCCTGTTATTTCTGCAAAACAGAGCAAACATTTGAGTGGGTTGCTGAAATCAAGGCCTTATTTCTTTTTATTTCGTGACAGGATGAACACTTTTCACATATTAACTACTTTAACTTCTTTCTCTTAATAAATCTAAATGTAAAATACCTAATATATTTGAAAACTTAAATATTTAAGTTGTTTCTAATTTTGAATTTTTGTTGAATTATGATTTTTGCATGAAAATATTTGAATACGGGTTTTATGCACAAATGTGTCCGTATGCGTGGTTAATGAATAAGAACTGTTGATATTAACATCTTTTAGACAGCAGATGGTACCCTCTTCCACAATCCTACCTTAGAGGCTGTGAGGAGCATCATGGTGCATTTCTCCAGCACAGCACGTGCGGCGGCCATCCGAGCTCTTTTCTTTTCATCCTTCAGATCCTGAGGAAAACAAGAATCCACAAGACAAACATGAAAAAACACGCAATGCCTCGAGTGCTTTCGAGTGTTCTGAAAACTTAGCTTAGATTTAACCTCAGATGACTTTATAGAGAGAACAATCATTTGCTTGCAACAAACAAGGCTGGAACTCTATTACCAATTTAGCTCAGTTATGATTTCTACAAAGCGCTTATGAAAGTCGTTTCATTGACTGTAATAAAACTAAAAAAAATTTGCAAATCAAGAGCACTTGACTTGAATCTTAACCATCTGGCGCAGGCTGTCAGGAGATCCACAGAACTCTCTGAGTTCATTCTAAGTGTTCATTTTCCAAGGTCTTGCTGAGACTGAAGAGACTAAATTTGGTCCTTGGAAGAGATAGCACTGACATAATGCCTTCCACCAACACTGAGAGTGCTGGAATATAACTCAATAGATCTGCGCTCACTCAATGCGGCATAAGGCATTAGGGATTTGTGACTGACAGACTGTGTGTGCATGACAGAGAGAATGAGAGGAACCTGATCTCTCTCACCCCGGCTGGGCTCACAAAAGGAGAAGTGATTATCTGTTATTATGTTCTTCTGAATCAAACTGAAAAGATGGAGGCTGCAGATTGGCAGGAAAGCTCTGCAGAGATAGGAACGTGATGTGTTTGTGAAACATTATCAAACACATACAGTGATTCCTGTTTGAAATGAGAAAGCCTTTCCTATCAGTTCTTGGTGTCATTTGTATTCATATTACTACTTTCCTAATCATGATGGGACCTCGGAGGAGGCCTCAAGAGGAGAAACAGCCATGCAACTGCTGGAAAGATCAAATAAAACCAGCTTCTGATGGTGGCTGGTTTCATATGTTTTTATGTCGTAATAGAGCAATTGTCAGGACAGGACCAATTTTGAGCCAATTTGATATTGACAGCAGTGTTCACACACTTTTGGACTCCACCTTAGTCTATAGATCAGGGGGATTTTTTAAGCCACAGACACCCCCGAAAATTGGGATCACCTTGCAAAGGACCACCTTCCTAAATATATGTACATTGTCCATGTATAAATACCCATTTATACTGTGTGAGAAAAACAGTAATAGATTAATATTATAAAAACAATATGTTGTTTGCAAAATTAAATAATTAGCTTTTATATTTTCATTTCAAGAGTTACTTAAATATTATCTGAAAAATATTTATTTTCTATCATAATGGAGAAAAAAAAACCTTAAAAAAAAGATTTTATTTCTTACTTTAAAAATATGGCTGACCATATAATTAAATTAAAAATAAATTTTTCATTCGTTAAAATGAAATCACAATTAATCTCATGAATTTCAGTCTACAGAAAGCAATTTTTTTTTCTTTCTTTTTTTTTTCTCTCACATTATTAACCTTTTCCCTTAGCAGCCATATGGACCCCAGTTTGACAACCTTTAATTTATGCATCAACATCAGCATCAGCCCTGCAGCAAACCAGATACCATGTTCCAAAAACCAGCGTGACCATATGCAGGTATAATGTGTTTTTTCCCCAACAGAGCATTGATAGAAACGCATTGTAGTATTAATTCATATGAGCAGTACAATTCCCAGATCTTGCATATGTTTGCATTGCAAACACATGCTGATATGAGTCTTAAATTCTGGATTCCATTTCCCAGAATCCATCTGTTCTGCACTGCGGTTAAGTGTATCTTACCCCAAAGGTTATCATCAATGGGGTTTGAGAGCTGTTGCTTGAAATTTCAGTGTGCAACACAGTTCAGTTCTTATAACTTAAATCCCTCCATTACCTCCCCCCTCTCCCCTCATGCGTTGTGCAAATCTACACGGAGCTCTACACATCTGCCATAGGAAGTGTCCTTATCAGTGTTTGATTATCTGTGAAGTGAAGTGAGGGAATGATGGAGGGTGAGTAGGGGAATGTGTGTGTGTGGCCACTTACATTCTGTCTGTCTCCCGTAAGATGGGCAAACTCTACCATCTCGTTCCCAAATTGGCTGAAGATTTGGACAAATTCCTGAAAAGTGCTGACTCTCTCCAGCTGCTCCAGGGTAACTAGCACCTGCACATATACATATAACCCATGTCTTTACAAATAAAGCTACAGCCCTGAGGAAAAACAATTAATTGTGTAAAGCTTGCTTTCATAACTCTGGAGATGTTTGTGCTTTATTTAGGAATAAGCTTTAATCGCAGATGTCTGTCCTAAGATTCTCTACAAGAAATAAAAATAGATCCAACTAAGACAACTGTTGAAAGTGAAAAGTGACATGTACACAGTATATACTGAGCATATACAACAACCAGGCATAACATTATGACAGGTGAAGAGAATAACACTGATTATCTCTTCATCACGGCACCTGTTAGTGGGTGGGATATATTAGGCAGTAAGTAAACATTTTGTCCTCAAAGTTGATGTGTTAGAAGCAGGAAAAATGGGCAAGTGTAAGGATTTGAGCGAGTTTGACAAGGGCCAAACTGTGATGGCTAGATGACTGGGTCAGAGCATCTCCAAAACTGCAGCTCTTGTGGGGTGTTCCTGGTCTGCAGTGGTCAGTATCTATCAAAAGTGATCCAAGGAAGGAACAGTGGTGAACCGGCGACAGGGTCATGGGCGGCCAAGGCTCATTGATGCACGTGGGGAGCGAAGGCTGGCCCGTGTGGTCCGATCAAACAGATGAGCTACTGTAGTTTAAATTGCTCAAGAAGTTAATGCTGGTTCTGATAGAAAGGTGTCAGAATACACAGTGCATCGCAGTTTGTTGTGTATGGGGCTGCATAGCCGCAGACCAGTCAGGGTGCCCATGCTGACCCCAGTCCACCACCGAAAGTGTCAACACTGGGCACTTGAGCATCAGAACTGGACCATGGAGCAATGGAAGAAGGTGGCCTGGTCTGATGAATCACGTTTCCTTTTACATCACGTGGATGGCCGGGTGCATCGCTTACCTGGGGAACACATGGCACCAGGATGCACTATGGGAAGAAGGCAAGCCGGCGGAGGCAGTGTGATGGTTTGGGCAATGTTCTGCTGGGAAACCTTGGGTCCTGCCGGGAAACCTTGGGTCCTGCCATCCATGTGGATGTTACTTTGACACGTACCACCTAACTAAGTATTGTTGCAGACCATGTACACCCTTTCATGGAAACTGTATTCCCTAGTGGCTCTGGCCTCTCTCAGCAGGATAATGCACCCTGCCACAAAGCAAACATGGTTCAGGAATGGTTTGAGGAGCACAACAATGAGTTTGAGGTGTTGACTTGGCCTCCAAATTTCCCAGATCTCAATCCAATCGAACATTTGTGGGATGTGCTGAACAAACAAGTCTGATCCATGGAGGCCCCAACTTGCAACTTACAGGACTTAAAGAATCTGCTGCTAACATCTTGGTGCCAGATACCACTGCACACCTTCAGGGGTGTCTATGCCTCAACAGTCTATGTCTCAACAGGTCAGGGCTGTTTTGGCAGCAAAAGGGGGATCAACACAATATTAGTCAATGTTATGCCTGAGTGTGTACGTGTGTGTGTGTGTGTGTGTGTGTGTGTGTATGTGTGTGTATATATATATATATATATATATATATATATATATATATATATATATATATATATATATATATATATATATATACATATACATATATATACACACACACACTCACCTAAAGGATTATTACTAATACTGTAACCTCTTTCGCCTTCAGAACTGCCTTAATTCTACGTGGCATTGATTCAACAAGGTGCTGAAAGCATTCTTTAGAAATGTTGGCCCATATTGATAGGATAGCATCTTGCAGTTGATGGAGATTTGTGGGATGCACATCCAGGGCAAGAAGCTCCCGTTCCACCACATCCCAAAGATGCTCTATTGGGTTGAGATCTGGTGACTGTGGGGGCCATTTTAGTACAGTGAACTCATTGTCATGTTCAAGAAACCAATTTGAAATGATTCAAGCTTTGTGACATGGTGCATTATCCTGCTGGAAGTAGCCATCAGAGGATGGGTACATGGTGATCATAAAGGGATGGACATGGTCAGAAACAATGCTCAGGTAGGCCGTGGCATTTAAACGATGCCCAATTGGCACTAAGGGGCCTAAAGTGTGCCAAGAAAACATCCCCCACACCATTACACCACCACCACCAGCCTGCACAGTGGTAACAAGGCATGATGGATCCATGTTCTCATTCTGTTTAAGCCAAATTCTGACTCTACCATCTGAATGTCTCAACAGAAATCGAGACTCATCAGACCAGGCAACATTTTTCCAGTCTTCAACTGTCCAATTTTGGTGAGCTTGTGCAAATTGTAGCCTCTTTTTCCTATTTGTAGTAGAGATGAGTGCTACCCGGTGGGGTCTTCTGCTGTTGTAGCCCATCCGCCTCAAGGTTGTGCGTGTTGTGGCTTCACAAATGCTTTGCTGCATACCTCGGTTGTAACGAGTGGTTATTTCAGTCAAAGTTTCTCTTCTATCAGCTTGAATCAGTCGGCCCATTCTCCTCTGACCTCTAGCATCAACAAGGCATTTTCGCCCACAGGACTGCCGCATACTGGATGTTTTTCCCTTTTCACACCATTCTTTGTAAACTCTAGAAATGGTTGTGCGTGAAAATCCCAGTAACTGAGCAGATTGTGAAATACTCAGACCGGCCCGTCTGGCACCAACAACCATGCCATGCTCAAAATTGCTTAAATCACCTTTCTTTCCCATTCTGACATTCAGTTTGGAGTTCAGGAGATTGTCTTGACCAGGACCACACCCCTAAATGCATTGAAGCAACTGTCATGTGATTGGTTATATATATATATATATATATATATATATATATATATATATATATATATATATATATATATATATACACACACATACATACACACACACACACACACACACACACACACACACACATATACATATACATGTAGTGCATCTGAATTTCATTCATACTGCACACATAGAATGTACTTTTCACCATTTTTGCCTATCAGGGTAAAATGTTTACCACTAGTTTTAAGAGGAAAATGTTAATATTATGTAGTTAGCTTTGAAAAACAAACATGGAGATGAAAGAACAAGGATCGTAGCCCTTTGCATTGCTAAATGCTGAACAATCTTTAGTTGCCTTCACAAGAATGTTTAAGTCCAATAGACTACCTGTTACTCAGAGGAACAAAAGTATTTAAGTTGACTTTAATTGGAGCAAATTAGTTGAGTTAACTTAAGCTAAATGTGATAGGTTGCCTTATTTTTTCAAGTTAGTTTATTTTGTAGTACTATGCAGTATGTAATTTCAGACCCAGACATATTTTTAAGTGTCTCAATAGTTACAACAGTAGTTACAATAGCTACATGCAATAGTTGATTTTTCTCGGAATAAGACTAAGGGTGCTTTCAACCTGATGTGTTTTCTCCCTTGGGTCGGTTCGTTTAGGCATATATGAACACGGTAATCGCGCTCGGATCTGCGGCAAAACAATCGCTCTGAGACCGCCTGAACGAGGTGGTCTCGGCCCGATTGCAAACAAATTCTTGGGCGGTTCGCTTGAGGTGTGAAAGGAATCCGACCCAACGGACCAAGTGGTATTATAATTCATAACGGGAAATATATACCATTTAAAAAGCTGTAGTGTCTGATTCTGTGAGTGAGCACATTAGTTATCACAGCTGAAAACCAAAAGAGCACCTCTTCATCTTAAAATGTTGTGTAATTGCACTTCTCTGTGTGAGAATGCTGTCCCGATGAAGCCTTGATTCCTGCTCTAGCTGCATTATAACATTCGTATAGTGTTTGCGTGTGTCTTAACAGAGCTGACCTCTAGACAGCACTGGGAGATCCAGAGAGAGCGAGCAGTATTAATACAAATGTAGTAGCCTATAATTTAACAGCGGGAATGACAGCTACATTCGTATAGTGTTTGCGTGTGTCTTGACAGTTACAAATAAAGCCACAATAAGCTCATGGAACGAACCTGACGCAGAATAAACTCTGACCAATAAGAGGACAGTTGTACTCGCATGTGACTTGCGCGAACACATTTTGGTACACTTTGAAAGGTTGCCTTGTGAAAGCGAACCAAACCAAGAAGAAACTACAACATTGTAACAAATTGAGTCCCCGTTTCGAAACAAAACAAACAATCTATATGTGTGTAAACACCCTGAGTTTCTTAAACAAGACAAAGAGTCTTAAACCCTCATCCCATGTAATTACATAGTAGTGGTCGTACATGCAGAGTCACACAAGAAGAAACTGCTTAAAGAGCAAAGTGTCAGTAAGTGTGGAAAAAAAACTTTTATATGTACCAGGAAGCTCAGCGGAAGCAGTCTGAGACGCTCACATTGGAGAAAACTGATAAGAGAAGCCTCTATTTGAGGTTAGCTAGCTAGGAGTGGGCGTTATCAGGCATGGTCAGGGACAAATTCAATTGTGTTCCTCTCTAATGGAGAGCTGTTCTGCTGCCTGGCTGTCCAAACATCACTAACTGGACATGATTAGCTCCAGATCTGAGAGCACAAACAGACACACACACATAGACACAGCCCACTTCCTCATCTCACCGACATGGATGTTAAGACAGGCCTCCTACTTTATCCTGTGCCGTGTCTCTTCAATTATCTCCAAAGCAGCAGGACTTTAAATATACCTCTGTGGCCATGCAGCGATAACATCGAAGAGCAAAGTCTAGTCTGTATGCGCCTGTGTACTTGTGTACTTGACAGGAAAATAAGAGTGTCATTTGTGCTTGTAAAGGCCAGCGCACAAGTACTTGGACACAGCAGACAATAATACATACTTTGTTGCGAGAGCTTATGATCTGTTTGATAACGATGCAATCTGCAAGCACCAGGACTTTGGTAACGGAGGAGAGCAGCATGCGAGCAGCTTTCACCATGCCAGTCCTGTCACTAAACACTGTGCTGCGCCCGTCACCCTCACACTGCTCCAGACCGGACACATCTGTCAGTTGAGCTATTGCAGTGCCTGCAAAAGAAAAATACAGCAGAATGTAAAAGATGTGCGCACACACACACAAGTTTAGCAATGTGCAAAGATGTCTATTGTTGTTAAAGCAAATTAGTGTTCTGTTCAAACTCCTATTCCTATTCCTACCTATTAAACTGCAGCATGGGACTCCTACCATTATGGGCTGAATGATGCCTCAAATCATGTGGATTGTTGGTAAGAGGTGTGATGTAACTTCAGACTTATGATCCCAGCTGGTTTGAGCTGGTTTAAGTCGGTCCTTAGCTGGTCATGAGCTGGTCCTAAGCTAGCTCCAGCTCAGGACCAGCTTAAATCAGCTCATGACCAACTAAGGAGGACCAGCATAAACAAGCTCAAACCAGCTGCCATGCTTCAAAACATACCTAACCAGCATATGCTGGTTATTTTAACAGGGATTTCTGCCTTGAGAATGATTAAATGGATAACAAAATCTTTAACCGAACCATATCTAGAAAATATCATATTCTCTATTATATTATACAGACTTGAGGGTGGGCTCTACTGTAACTACAAGGGCAACATGCAAAGCTGAATTTTCAGCAGCCATAACTCCAGTCTTCAGTGTCACATGATCTTCAGAAATCATTGTAATATGCTGCTTTGTTGCTCTAGCAGCATTTCTTATTATTATATTTTTCAGGATTCTTTGATGAATAGAAAGTTCAAAGTTAAAATTACTATACTAAGCCAAACAAAAGCAACAGAAAACAGTTTTAGAATTAAAAAAATGTTTTCCTTGTTTAGAGGACATCCAGAAAAGGAGGTTATGTCAGCTTATTAATACATTTGTCCCTAAAATATAGCTAGAAAATGCCACAAAAAGTATTTGGACACTTTTGGGACACTTTAAAATTTATGAAAGCCATTGAGGCCACTGTATATAAATCCTCACTAGCAGTGAAACTGTAAACTGGCCTATGGGAAACAAATACATACACATACATAACATGTCTTCTCATCCCTTATAGATAAACCAACAAGCATTCATAAAACTATCACTGCTCTGAAAAAAATATGCAATTTCAATAAACACATTAAGACATTAAGTCACAGACCATTTCATTATTTACAAAGCAATCCATCACACCAGGTGGTCACTTTTTAAAACATCAATAAGCATCTCACTTTCCTCAGTGAGCGTTCACTAGCTCACAGCCCTGTCCAGAAACAAATGCTATACTGGCTTATTTTTGGGCAGGGTGGCAGGGACGGGATGTCATGTCCCAGTTGGAAAGTGCTGAAAGGACGTGATGAGGGCAGTTCCCTGCCTCGTGCCACAATAAAGCAGTGTTATTCTGAGAGACGGAAAGATTGGCACATTGAAAAGTGTGAGAAATACAGAGTGAGGTTTTAGACATAGAAATGAGAGTAATTTCTGAAGGAAAACAGCTCTGTTGGATGCTCAATGACACATTTGTCCATCTGAAGACACCGTGCTGATTGCATTTAACAGCTTTTCTTTGTTAAATCTCACAGTGGTTTTAACAATCAACGTGCCTTGTGCAGAACGCTGAATTGTGGGGCAAATTACTTCGCCAGTTTGTGCACACCTATTCATATTCATCTGACTGGGCACAATGCCCACATTTCCTGCTTTGTTAGTTTTTCGTCTCTTGTTTAACCAGCGGCCACACTGAAACATTCTTGTTTCTGGAGGGGATTGTTCACTAGCTCTGTCTTTCCTGAGCTTTGAAGCGGAGTCTTTGTGGAAGCTTATAGCTGAATCCCTTGAGGGGCACCAGAGACATGCCGCTGTCCTGAGCGGCTGGCATTTTCAGCCAGCTCCTTTCAGAGAGTTTCCTGCTTTTTAAAGAGACCATGGCCTCAGGCGTTCAGTTTGCATAGAGGGCGAAACTCTGAGATCTCTGCACCGATGCCCTTTAAAGACATTGTCTTTAGCATGCATCTGCTTCTTCTGAACGCACTTCATTATTTCAAAGTACTATAGTATCAATACGTAGCTCAAAAGCTGCTGTGTATCTGTCTATTTAAGGCCGAGAGGTCCCTGAGCAGCAAGACAAAGAGAAAATAATGCATTCTCAGCTAAATTTTATCTAGAGTTTTCAACCTCTACATCAGCTTCAGGTCAAGGAAACTTTCAGAAAAAAGGGTTTAAAGGGTTTGTTTACCCAAAAATGAAAATTCTTTCATTAATTACTCACACTCACGTTGTTCCAAACCAGTAAGACATTCGTTCATCTTCAGAAAACGAATGAAGATATCTTTAATGAAATCTGAGAGCTTTCTGTCCCCTCCATTCAGTCCACACAACTACCACTTTCAAGCCCCAGAAAGGTAGTAAAGACATCATTAAAGTAATCCATGTGACTCCAGTGGTTTAACTTCAATTTTATGAAGAGACGCGAGTGCCTTGTTTGATCAAAAAACAATTTACCACTTTATTTACAAAATATTAATCTCCAACACACGTTCACGCAACAACGTCTGCTCTCTCGTGAACAACGCGCATGCATCGTGGTGCTCTCATGAACACACGTTAGAGATGAATATTTTGTAAATAAAGTGGTAAATTATGCTTTTTTTGCACAAAGCAAGCACTCACAACGCTTGATAAAATTGAGGTTAAAGCACGGCCATCACATAGATTACTTTAATGATGCCTTTAATACCTTACTGGGGCTTGAAAGTGGTAGTTGCGTAGGCTCTCAATGGAGGGACAGAGAGCTCTCAGATTTCATTAAAAAGATGTGTTCCGAAGCTGAAAGTCTTACGGTTTGGAACGACATGAGGGTGACAATGACAGAATTTTAATTTTTGATTGAACTAACCCTTTAACATACAACAACTCTTTCTTCGTAAGCAAACTAGTTTTATTTTTGCACAGGGTCAAAAGCATTCATAGTTGAAGAAACAGCCACACTGGAACAAATGCAGTACACTTTAAAACCACAATGATGAAAGCAAATCACAGCAATGTAATCTCTACATCATTCAAAGACTCCAGGATTTAAAGAGGTGCAGACCACTGAGTCACATCCGTGGCTACACACAAATGTCACAGGTCATTTCTCAAATCAGGCTTCCCCTTTTCAATGAAAGCTCTCTTTCATCTCCTTCAGATGATGTGCTCTCATACCTCAGCTGAACTACTTTACTTATGCTAAAGTCCAAAAGAAAAATTTCACCAGATTTAACATCTGATTAATTCTCCTGAGACAAGTCTACTTTTTTCCCCACCTGCCTCAATGTGTTTTGTGCTAAACTTTTGCCCGTCACACATGGGCGGTCGTGTAATAATCAGGAGGATTAAATGCGTGGGTGAGCGTTCAAACACTGTGGGGAGTCTGATAACTAACTTGAAGCCAATCTAATTCCAGTGTTGTTGCAAGTCTTTTGCCCTGGGAGGTATGGGAAGGGAGGTGGGAGAGACCACCAACTATCTGTATTTATAGATACAGAACAGAGCTCCTATTATTTCAGACCGAAGGGACAAATGTAAACCGCAACACACTTTGAGTCTTTGAGATAGTTGGATTTGATTGACAAAGCGCCTGTTTAAATATGCAGTCGTACTAAAAATTATTTGGACTTGCAAAATATCAGACCAAGTGGAATTTATTTCAATGAAATATAGCACAAAAAACTTTTAAAGCAAATCATTAAAAAATATTTGAATGTTTGATATAACAGATATTTTGTTAAAATTTAAGACAATCTCCAAATATAGCTACATTCATTTCTGGGGGAATAGTCTATTAAACAAGTTAAAGCAGAAATAACTAATTATCAGAATCATCTAGTCTTTATAAGAAACCTCCCATATCAGATGTATTTATTTTATAGCTGCAGCTGCTTGACTTTGTAAACCTCTTCAAACCATCAAAACAGATCAAATCTCTTTGTGCTCGTGATGGTTATTCTAAGAGCAGGCACAGCAACACTTCACCACGAACAGGAGATATGGAAACGCACATTTGCGGGGTATTTTTAGGCAAACTCTTGACTTGACTTGACTTGAGAGACAGATGGGACATAGAGAGTTTAATAGGAGAGAAACTGCAGCACTCTCCCTTTTACATACACAAACAGATTCAGGCATAGCACAAAGAAACAAGGCCTAGGAAATGCTGCATTTGGTTCTCATGCATCTCAAAACAGCTGCATTCATAAGGATATGAAAGCCCCATTTTAATCAAATTATAGGCTCTAAATATATTACATTGTGCAAATTCATTCAATCCATGTATATTAATTTCAGCTCATAATAAAACATGATGGGTTAACTTTTCATCCCACAACTGGAATTGGAATTCAATTGGCTACATCCCACAGAATTTTGAAAAGAAATTTGAATTGGATAGACTGGATTTCCAACACAGATTTTATATGAAACATAAACGTTTTAAAGGTCAGTATGTTAAAAGTTCATGAAAATAAAGATAAATGTTATGACTTCCATTAATCAAAGATTTTTTTAAATCACGGTTAACAAAAATATTAAACAGCAAAATATTTTTAACATTGATAATAATAAGACATTTATTTTGAGAACCAAATTAGTATATTATAATGATTTCTGAAGGATCATGTGGCACTAAAGACTGGAGTAATGGCTGCTGAAAATTCAACGTTGTCATCACAGGAATTAATGACATTTTAAAACAGGAAACAGTTATTTTAAGCTGTAACATCATTTCACAATATCGCTGTTTTACGGTATCAAATAAATGTAGCCTTGGTGAGCAGAAGAGACTTCTTTCAAAAAAATCTTACCAACCTCAAACGGTAGTGTATGAAAAACATATTATTCATAGTATTTAAAACTGATTATTAATATGATCTAATGCTTCTTGAAGTAACTTATATGTTGTGTGTATGATGGCATGTTTATTAGAAATGCTGTTATATGAATGTATTGTATATGTTATTCCATTTTAATTATACTTCCTTAAATTCAAATTGGAAATGCTATTCTGCATCCTATTTCTACATCAATTAAAAAAATGTAAATCAATTCTGCATGGTTCACAACCCTGACAGGCAGTCCTGAGCTTGTTGTCAAGTTACACTATGTTTAACCCAGCTGTTCATTTCCTGTTCCTCGTTGCCTAGTAACACTACCTTGGAAAGCTGCTTATATGTCATTGCTCTTCAAGTTGAGTAGTATCAAACTGACCTGCTCTCCGAGCCTCAAAGCAAGCCAGTCCCATCTCGTCCTTTAGGTCTTCATTCTCCACTGCAATGGCTTCACCCACCGCCACGAAGCGGCTAACTGCAACACTGACCGCCTGTCCCACTCTCTGGATGGCCTGTAAAGTCTTTTCCGTCTTCTTGAGCTTGTCTTTGTGATTGATCAATGTGGTAATCTGGAGAGAGACCAAAAAAAAAGCACCGTTTAGCATAATAATAATGATTATATTAATATGCTTTAGCATATAATATTGAATGCACAATATTAAGGTACACTTCACATAAACCCCACAGTTTGGGGTCTTTAAGATTTATTGAGTGATCAAAAATACAGTAAAAACAGTAATATTACAACTGCTTTCTTTTTGAATATATTTAAAAATTTAATTTATTCCTGTGATGACAAAGCTGAATTTTTCATTACTCTAGTCTTCTGTGTCACATGATCCTTCAGAAATTATTATAAAATGATTTAAATGATCACTTTTGAACAATTTAATGTATCCTGAATAAAAGTATTAATTTCTACAAAAATCGTACAGATCCCAAACAGTAGTACAATGCATGCACAGTGGAGAGAGAATAGGATAACGAAGAGTAAAAGAATGAAAGTGCATGGCAGTGAAAGAGAGGTAAGAACGACTCCCTCCTCCAAATCCTCTTCATCACCCTACGTTTAACGTCACTTGCTCTCACACTTTCAGATACAATCAAAGCTATGGTCTTCTGTCTGCATCAGGATTGACTTCATCAATCATTTACTCAGAGCCCTTTACAATTTCCGCTCTCAAGAGCTGAAATCCCTCACCTCCTGCTGATGGGTAATGGCAGGTGGCCTGCTAAAGGAAACGTTTAATTGGAGTACAACAGCAGGGAGCATGGACAACACAAGAGCCTGAGAATAATACTCTACAACAGGCCACATGGAGCAAACAGGAGCCTACATGTGCCAACCATGCAGTCAACAGCAATATTACAAGTTAAAAAAGGATGCAAATACTAAAATCTTCCTCGGTTTTATTTTAAACGTCCTTCGCAATATTTCATATTTTAGCTTAGAACTGCACGTAATCAGTGATAGATTTCTCCTGCTCAGCAGCGTGTATTTTAGCATGCATAGTGAATGATGAATGAATCTCGAACACTTCATATTTACATTCCTTGCAAGTGAGTCATCTGGCGTTTGACGTTTGACATCATCCATCTATCTTTTCCGAATTCACTTAAAGGGGCCATATTATAGAAAACAGGATCTGTCTTGCTGTTTTGCAGTAAAAGAGGTGGTGTAACGTACTATGTAGACAATAGCAGAAATAAGCCCTTTTAATGAAAAAAAGGTCCAAGTTTAATAAAAATTTGAAATTTAATGAAAATGTTTAATGAAACTAGAAAATATTTAAGAGAGCGTTTTTTATTTAGTTTTATACACCCATATACACTATATTGCCAAAAGTTTTGGGACACCTGCCTTTACATGCACATGAACTTTAATAACATCGCATTCTTAATCCGTAGAGTTTAATATGGAGTTGACCCACCCTTTGCAGCTATAACAGCTTCAACTCTTCTGGGAAGGCTTTCCACAAGGTTTAGGAGTGCGTTTATGGGAATTTTTGACCATTCTTCTAGAAACACATTTGTGAGGTCAGGCACTGATGTTGGACGAGAAGGCCTGGCTCGCAGTCTTCGCTCTAATTCATCTCAAATGTGTTCTAGCGGGATGAGGTCAGGACTCTGTGCAGGCCAGTCAAGTTCCTCCACACCAAACTCACTCATCCATGTCTTTATGGACCTTGCTTTGTGCACTGGTACACAGTCATGTTGGAACAGGAAGGGGCCATCCCCAAACTGTTCCCACAAAGTTGGGAGCATGAAATTGTCTAAAATGTCTTGGTATGCTGAAGCATTAAGAGTTCCTTTCACTGGAACTAAGGGACCACACCCAACACCTGAAAAACAACCCCACACCATAATCCATTCTCCACCAAACTTTACACTTGGCACAATGCAGTCAGTCAAGTACTGTTCTCCTGGCAACCGCCAAACCCAGACTTGTCCATTGGATTGCCAGACAGAGAGGCGTGATAAGTCACTCCAGAGAACATGTCTGCTCTAGAGTCCAGTGGTGGCATGCTTTACACCACTGCATCCGATGCTTTGCATTGCACTTGGTGGTGATGTAAGGCTTGGATGCAGCTGCTCGGCCATGGAAACCCATTCCATGAAGCTCTCTACGCGCAATGTTCTTGAGCTAATATGAAGGCCATACAAAGTTTGGAGGTCTGTAGCTATTGACTCTGCAGAAAGTTGGCAAAAGCAGTAGGGGTGTGCATGAATAGTCGAATATTCTATCTGTAATTAATATTCGAAAAATAAAAACACTATTCAAATTGTACTATGTTGCTTTGCTGGCCGTAAATGCAGTGAATCCATGATAAATCCCTCTAAAACTCGCAGTTATAACCAAATCCACTGGGTGGCGCTGTGGAGCGGGTTAATAAGTTGATTGTATTTGATCACATAATGTCGTCGACTGCCTCACGATGTTTGGAATTACTTGGATGAAAACTGTAAATGATCTTGCAAAATGGAGTTACTTTTGATAAAATTAATTATAGTTATCATAATATCACGACCCCAATGAATGAGAATGAAATCCAAACACCAGGCGAATGAGGAAAGAATGAGGAAGAGCAGCTGTACCCTTTAAGTTTCCTTTAAGTTTCATCAATGGTTAAGAACAGAAAACACAAAGTGCTGTAAGAAACATCACTTAACAACGTTATCTTTTTGTCTCGGCAACGTCTGTCAGCGCAGCGCGTTCTCACCCGAGAATAATATCATTCACATGATATCATCATCATTAACAATATAAACACGACAACCATATACTGACTCGTGTGTATATGTATGTTCTGCACGATAACTAGCGCAGTCTGTTTTATTAGCGTTTTTTCTGCCCGCGCTGCTTGAGCTTATGCTGCGTTCCCGGCTGGTTTTTGAGCGCGTAAGTTACGACTTCAAACCACGACTCACGACTTAGTAGCGTTCCAGACAAAGTCACGCCAAACTGCCTGAGCGCAAGGAATTCTGGTAGCTAGATGTAAACAAAACATGGCGGACCGTACGGGGCTTTTGCTCATTTACAATCATTTCTATCGCCAAAGATGCTTACTCCTTGCTTTTTTGAGGGAAACGGAGGAGGAAAAAAACGGAGCATAAGGCAAGAGAAGCTGTTATACCTTTTATTTTATATTATTTGTATATTTGGAAATGTATTTGGTATTACTTTATTCTTGCACTCAATAGAAAAGATGCTGATAATGCATCACATTTGCGGATAAATAATGTTAGATCAATACCTTTTTTTAAATAAACCATTTGGTTTTTAATGTACGACTTTCATAAACGGGTGTTGCCTGGAACGCGACATTATAATGCTTTTGTTCTTTAGGCCTATATTTTTTGTTTACACATATTGTTTAATGTTTTAAACTGAAAGAAAACCTTAAGATATGACTTACGCTTGTTGTGTATATTGCGTAATCGTAAGCCTGTTCAAAAATAATGAAAAAAACATAACATTTAAATAAATGAATATTCGATTTTTATGAGCCTTATATTCGAATACAATATTTTGGGGAAATGCCCATCCCTAAAAAGCAGTCTGCATGCCTAGGTGCTTGATTTTATACACCTGTGGCCATGGTAGTGATTGGAACACCTGAATTCAATGATGGAGGGGTATCCCAATACTTTTTGGCAATATAGTATATTTTGTTCTAAATTTAAAATGTAATTTAATAAAAATCCATATTTTACCCAAATTTGGGTTAAAACAACCCAGCATTTTTTAGAGTGATAATAATCTCAAGGTTTACTGTGTTTTACATGATTCTTTTGTCCTTTTGTAGTGTGGGTTTGGTGAAGTGTAATAAAAACAAACATCGTCACGTGTACCTGATGTTTTAGAGGTCAATTACTCCAAGTCGTCTCCTGTTGTTTGAAAGAATAGTACAACGGTGAGCGTGTCAAGTAACACCTTGTCCGTTTGGGGAGGAGCATGCACAGTCAACTGAGGTTCGCGGTGCGGAGCCAATATATAAACAAGGCTTTAACAAGTACAGCAGCAAAAACAGCATGTTTAATTCTGGGTCAGGGAGATGGAGGAAAAATCATGATAAAGACAAGACACTATCACTGGGAAAGTGCTTCAGGGAAAGTAATAAAATGCTGCAAAAGTGTAAAACAGGGCCATTTTAAACTGTGGATACTTCACACTCTGTTCATTTTGCTTTGTGCCGTTATAATTTGTCATTCTGAGGGAGTTCTTTGAATCATTCCCATGCAGTCGACTGTCGACACCCACAGACAGAAGGGGAGAGTGATAAATCAAGTGGGAGGTGTTTCTACGTCATCCTGTGGTCCAGCGCTCGGTCTGTCTCTGACACATCTCCCTGAAGATGGCTTGGGTGACTGAGAGATAAAGGGCCCTGTCCCTGCCTCACTGCTCTTGCTCTGATATTAGACGGCTAAGAGCCGTCCTGCCAACAAACCGAGGGCAATCCATGAGTCATAGATGGAGAAAAATGAAACATTTCCTGAGGAGGGAAAAAAAATCTAGTGATAAGGGTGTGAGGGGGCTGTGAACAATGGTTTAACGGTGACATTACGTCAACAGTTGGAAAAGTTTAAGATGTTTATCTTCGGCTTAGGCAGTATGATGGTATATATGTCATGCAATGGAAAGAAAAAAGTATCAATTGGTAATGATTCTGCTATACTGATAATATCACGGTAGATCCATTGTGTGATTAAAAACCATGCAGAAAACTAATTTGTCACCTGTTATGAATAACCTTAGCTTTTGGTTTGTGCAAAAACATATTAAAAGTGTGGGGTCTGTAATATTTTTAAGACTTTTTAAAAAATAAATCTCTTATGCTCACCAAGACTGCATCTATTTGATGAAAAATATTAAAGAAACAGTAATATTGTGAAATAATACTACAATTTAAAATGTGTTTTCTATTTTAATATATTTAAAAAAATATAATTTATCAATGATGGCGAAGCTGAATTTTCAGCATCATTACTCAGTCTAATATTCTGATTTTCTGCTCAAGAAATATTTATTATCATCAATGTTGAAAACAAATTTTTTTCTTTGATGAATTTGTTGAATAGAATGTTCAAAAGAACAGCATTTATTTGAAATAGAAATATTTTGTAGCATTAATGTACAGTTATATATATATATATATATATATATATATATATATATATATATATATATATATAAAATTATGCATACCACCTACAGACTGTCATAACGTCCACGCTTAATTTTGCTGATGGAAATGTTGGCAGGTCACTGCAATGTGAGTAAATGAGTTTGGGAGTGTGTGAGTCAGTGTGTGAATGTGTGTGTGACTCCAGCATGGCCTCAGTAAAGGTAATGTTGTGGTGACACTCACATGTCCTTCAGCAGTGGCAGTGCTCCAGAGTGAGACACTGACCCGAGACCAGCTTACTCAGCTTAGTCTTACTCACTGAAGTCAGACCATAGAAACATGAGAAAGGTCTTAAGATCTATGCACACAAACTGTTTAAAGCATTGGCATACGTGTCTCTGAGTGAGAAGCACAGGCTGAGTGAAAGTGAGAGAGAGTTAGAGACCAACACCATGTGTATTTTTGTGTGTCAGAGGGAGAGGGTGGTGGCACTCATAACTTCCTGTTGCTGGATTAGCACATGGCCCACTCAGGCTATGTCAACAGAAAAGCGGCTGCATAACAAAAACACACTGATTCAACACTGGGACAAGGCACAGCAATCGCTTGTCTAAACGCTACTGGTAGTGTTGAATGAGCCAGAGCCCAAGAGCCTATTTTTATCTTGTGCAAAGATAAAGCTCAAAACTCACTTGTTGAAATTCTTTTCTAAAACTTGAACGAGTTTACTGAACATACACAGTATAGGGCTTTACATTTGTTCAACTAAAGTGAAGTCACTCCTGTGAACTGCCTTTCAAAGACATTATACAATGTGAGCTTATAAATTACACAATGTGCTAAAGAAACCCAGAAAAGGAAGCTGTAAATCAATTCAGCGTGATTTTTTTTTACCAGACGACAATGTCAAGCCAGCTGAAATTATGCTAGAAAACTGGTACTTTTATCATTATGCGCACAGTGTGGTCTGTTTCAGCACTAAATACGCCATCCGTGGCCCAGCTCTTGATTGCTTCAAACAAACAAAAAATATTTCTCTAAGGACCTAGCTATTGGACAAAAGCTGGAAATGCATGCAAAAATCTCCCATGGTGCCTGTTAGATTGGGTTCATAAAAAAACAGAAAAGTACAGAGATGAAAAAATTAGGCTCTATAACAATTTTGTAAGAGTGAGTGCTTTTGTGTGTCTGAGCTGTAGTAAAAGAACAATATATTGGACAGGCTAACAAAACATTTTTCCCCAGGATTCTTTGATGAATAGAAGATTCAAAAGAACAACATTTATCTGAAATAGAAAGCTTTCAAAGAATCCTAAAACATTTGAGCAGCAAATCATCATATTAGAATGATTTCTGAAGGATCATGTGACACTGAAGACTGGAGTAATGATGCTGAAAATTCAGCTTTGATCACAGGAATACATTACAATTTACCTGATATTCTCATAGAAAACAGCTATTTTAATTGCAACTGTTTTTACTGTAATTTTTATCAAATAAATGTAGCGTTGCTGAGCAGAAGAGACTTCTTTTAAAAACAAGAAATGTTGATGGATTTCTTTCAAACGTTAAACAGCTTTTATTTTGGCGGAAAAAGGAGGAAGACCTTAGTGCTTCTTTTTGTTGACAACAGATTTATAAAAGGAAGAATTTGGGAAGATGTTTGCTGCATGTTGCGTTCCCAAATTGAGCGACTCAAACATATAGCACTTGCAGAAAAGCATTTACTGTGAACAGAAACTTCAGCTATGCTGTACTACGTCCAAAACATACAGCACGTCAGATAAGATATTCGCACTAAACCACATCACATTCTCAAATCCATCCATTCATAAAAAGGTTACCGGGCAACTGACGAGTAGCACCATTTCAGCACCGATTTTTCTCGCACTTTGCACTTTGAACCCTGGCTAACAAGCTAATAGTGTCCAGCCGATGGCGCTGCAAGCTCGTGCAGCGCTGTCAGAATCAATCCATGCATATATTAGAAAACTAAAAAAAAAAAAAAAAAAAATTGCAGTTTATCTAGTAATTGCTTAAAGCCATTTCAATAAAAGTACCATGCAGCAAGAAGGTGCCCTAAGCAGCCGCTTAGTTCGCTTTTGCCTTGGGCCGGTTCTGATTCTGTTGGTCATCAGCGTGCCACCAAATATCTCAAATCTGCCGGCGCATGGACTCTACAAGACCCCTGATGGTGTTCTGTGGCATCTGGCACTAAGACGTGACCAGCAGATACTTTAAGTCCTGTAAGTTTCAAGGTGGAGTTTTCATTCCTGAACAATGTGTACAGTGTGGCAGGGTGCATTATCCTGCTGAAAGAGTTCACTGGCATCAGGAAATACCATTACCATGATGGGGTATACCTGATTTACAACAACATTAAGGTAGGTAGCACGTATCAAATTTGCGTCCTCATGAATTGACGGACCAGGTTTTCCCAGCAGGACATTGCACAGAGCATCACACTCTCTCCCCCAGCTGTCCTCATCCCACAGTGCATCCTGGTGCCATCACCTCACCAGGTAAACGGCACACACGGTTACATGTACACGGCCATCCACATGATGTAAAGGAAAACGGGACTCATTGGACCAGACAACCTTCTTCCACTGCTCCAAAGTCCAGTTCTGATACTTGCATTCCTATTGTAGGTGCTTTTGACAGTAGACAAGGGTCATCGTAGGCACTCTGACCAGTCTGTGGTTACGCAGACCCATACGCAGCAGAGTATGATGCACTGTGTGTTGTGACATATTCCTCTTTAACCATCATTACAATTTTCTGTGACTAATACCAAAGTAGGCCTTCTATTGATTTAGATGGGATAGCCTTTGTAGGCGTTTTGTGGTTTGTCACTCCTTAGACCACTGTTGGTAAATTCTCATCATTGCTGACCAGGAACAACCCACAAGCTTTGCCCTTTTGAGAGATGCTCTAACCCAGTCGTCTAGCCATAACAATGTGGCCCTTGCCGAAGTCTCTCAGGTCCTTACCCCTGCCCATTTCTCCTGCTTTCAACACATTGACTACAAGAACCGAATTTTCACTAATCATCTTATCAACTCATCAACTTGCAGGGTGTAAGTCTCCTCGCCTTCAATTGTCAATTGCGCTCATTCCTGTTGCGTGTCCTTAAACTGGCAACCCACGTGAGTCTGAGGAGGAGGGGCGGGCAAACTATATTTTTAATTTGGACCGCAGTACCCATTCCAACCCCTAGCTGTCATTTCCACATACAGCATCTTTAACATTAGAATACATAAGATTAGATAGCACGTTAGATTAGTGACCTTGAAAATAAAAAAAATAAAAAAAATGTAAGATTTATTTTTGCTGTTTTTGCCTTTACTGAGATAGGACAGTACAGTGAAATGTCAGGAAGTGAAGTGGAAGAGAGGGGGACAGAATCGTGAAAGGTCCATGAGCTGGGACTCAAACTCGTGTTGTCCAGGCTATCGGCTCTAACAATCTGAAATATTTCTTATTTCATTTAATGTTCATTTTCCTAAAACATACAGTTAATCTCAGAGCATTAGCCTGGGCAGTGTTCTGATATATCACGCAGCAGTGTGTCGGGTGCCCTGAGTTCAAGCCAGGGCTTGAGGTTATTTCCTGATCCTGTTGCCCCTCCTGTCACTTCCGTCTCTACCTAACTCAACTAAAGGCTTAAAATGCCCCCAAAATGTTCAGGTTATTTTCAGTTTTATGGTTTCAGAAATTCTGTATCTTATTTTGGACTCATTATGAGACTTTGAGCCCCATTATATCAGTCATTAGCAACGCCACTTTCTAGATGTTGGCATTGCAAATCCTGTTTTCATAAAATATTACTGGGGAGTGAAAAAAGCTGCACCATTACAAAAGGAGACATGAAGGACAATCATACTTTATGTATGTTGACATCAGGTGCATATGACAGCTGTTCTAAAACACCCTATACATCTATCACATTTCATTTCTTTACAGAGACAACTCTATTTTCTGTTGGATGTTTGCTAATGTTTCATGTGCATCTTATCACCCTCATAAAACAAACCACTCTGGAAAGCAAAACAAGATTTAGTTAGTATGAAAAGCATACGCATTGATGAATGCAGCGAGATGACTAAACCCTGAATAAATGCATATGCAATGAATTGTAAGTATGCCAAACAATGGCAGATGGATTGTGGGCTCAACAAGCTTTATATTAAGTTACTTTTTGAAATAGACTATAAAATAAATACATTGAACTTAGTGCATATAAAGTTTAATAACAGTGATTTTAAAAAAATTTAATGGATGAGCCCTTGTAAGAAGAAGCTCAACCCTTATTTAAGGGTGATGAATATCATTTAAATAAAAGACTGAAATGGGATATCGCAATGGCATGACATAACACAATGTTATTGCTCTTTGCTATAAATTACAGTTCTGCTGCCAAAAAACATTTACTCTAAAAAATGAAATGCATTCCATTTCAATCACAGTCTATCAGAGTAAAAGATGAAAGAGATCCTTTTAATTTCAAGAGCAGCACCTGTGAAGAAAGCACTGTCACACTCTTTTAATGGGTTAAAGTACAGAAAGAAGATAGAAGATAAAAGTGGTAAAAAAATTAAATAAAGAAATCAGAATTAATTTTTTTAAATTAGAAATGATAACAGAACTTGCCATGTTCTGAAGTATCCATGTGACTCTCTCATCGATTAAAAAACATTTGTACCAAAAACACATGGTGACAGCTCACTCTATAATGGGGCAAAAGGCGTTTACACAAACAGTAATTAAACATTCGTCTGACACTGATGAATTCATTATCATCCATCATTTTTGATGAATTTCAATGATGGTCTCTATAAAATGCTGACAGTATGAAAAAAACAAAAAAAACAATCATTCCTAACAGTACAGGCTGATTTAAACGCCCCTTCTAGAGTTACATTCACATCTACACCATTAATTTTTCACCAGCCACATAATTATTGTGCAAATACCAGCACTAATATATAATTATGCTTTTTGAAATGTATTCAGGCCTCAATGTCCTTGAGCTTTATGTGGGACTACCTGATGCAAAGTTTTAAACAAGGAAAGAGGTGAGGTCATGAAGCAAGCATTGCTATTGGCTAGATGAAAGTACATTAGGTTCTCTGGTTGGAATCCAATAAGACAGAGGCAGATAATTAAGACGAGATAGCAGAAAAGGTAGCAAGTGCCAGGTCTGGAGAGGAAGCTGGAACATTGGCCCTCCAGCCAACCAGTGTGTGGAAAAGTACATCTCTGTCCCTCTGGATCTGGCTTGCTTAAAATCACCATGAAATCAAAATGGACAATTCTTATTTTTTTACAGAATGTTACAGTGCTTATTATAAATTATTTATCTGTGCACATAATTTTTTTTTAAATTCATATGCCCTCGTAATCTTTAAATCAAAAACGTTAACCTCCCCTCCCCCTCCACACGCCGTCTGTTCTCTTTATGATGTGTGTATGTCTCAGCAGAGGGCAGGACTAAATATCCTCCACAACTGAATGCAAACTGGTATTCAGATCTGCCTCCATTTAGTTAGCAAAGCCCAACTTCCTAAGATCCAATAAATTTGTGGGAAATCAAATCCCCACCCTACATTTTTCTCATTCCAGAAGCGGTTTCACTCGGATAGACGTCACAATAGGGAGGAAAAAACTATCACAACTTCTGTTTCATGCGGACCTTATTGTGACTAAGAATGGACTGGAGGAGCTCCTCTTACAATACAGAAAGGCAAATATAACAAAGTGATAACAGGTATTTTGGCACAATACCCAGATGACCTGTTGCATCTGTTGTGATTTCAAAGTGCACAACCAGTTAACACTTTGCTATCCTATTAGACCACAATACATGAGGGGCTGTCAGATTCAAAAACATTAAAAAATAAATGGCTGATATTAAAACTATATAGTATTTGGTTTAAATAAACTAAAACAAAACTAAAAATCAATCATTTTAAATGCTACAGGTAAATTTATCATGCAGCCTTAAATGTATTTATACTACACATCTGCTAAGGCTGCACGATTTGTGGAAAGAAGTCTAACTGCAATTTTTCTAATAGAAATTGTGACTGCGCTTAATATGCGATTTAAAAAAAAAAATCGCATGTTTGTAGGGCTGCCCATTTTTTCCAAAGATTATATATCAATATGACTATTAAATAATAATAATAATAATAAAAAATGTGTTATTATTATAATTATTATTATTAAATAAAGATATTCAACAGTTGTAATATCACTGTAAAATAAAAAAGCATTTAAGAAAAATAATCACTGAAGTATTAGCTGCTTGCAAACAGTGCTGCATACTTTGAAACACACACAGCGCATATATACTTATTTAATTAAAATTGCAGCCTTTGTGTTTTCATAATCGCACTAAGCCATATCGCGATTGAGGTTTTATTGATTAATCATGCAGTCCTAACATCTGCATACCTAAAAATTGCACTTAATCAATGGCCAAGATGTAATTCCTTTACTGAACACAGTAACACATTGAATAAAGCATTTACATTTTTTGACACTGTATGCTAATTATTTTGAAAATTTAAAAAAAAAATTATTTTACAATCGCATTACCATCAGTCTGTCCTTCAAGTCAATAATGCCTCTTCCACCTATAATTGCAAAAAGGACCTCAGGGATCCCCCATACAACAAAGGCCCAACTAAGGAATTGTTTCAGTGCTCCCATACAGACTCGCTTCATTGTGATTACGGCACAGACTGTACTAAATCAAACCAGAAGGGCTTGTGATAAGGTACCACGGGTCATCAATGTACAAAGACTCATTGATCTATTCCCGTACACTCATTACATTACAATGTGTGGCTAAAGCTGAACAGGCAGAGTGCCAAACGTGAAGCCAGAGCACATGCTCCTCAAAAACTGTAGGTCGCAGCCATTGAACTAGCTATATAAACAAAAAGCTAATGAGAAAAGGGTGGCATGCAAGAACAAGCAAACTGTATCAAAGGATATCTTCAGGCTCAACATGAAGACTGCAGACCACCACATTTGTTTTGCATGCATTCCTGGTGTTTTATCCCTTTAACACGCCTGATCGAATATATGATGGTGGTCTTATTATTATTAGATTAGGTGCGACCACAGTTTCCCAGGCTTGGAAATTTAGATCATCATGTTTAAATAGGCATCAAGACCGTGAAAATGTATGTGCAGATACAGCAGATATGAACTCGAGAGCCATTGAGCAGAAATTAATCATAGTTTTCTTTTATACCTTCAGGTCATGCTGTGCAATTCTGAGATTAATACAGTTAAGCTAACTCATACAGATCCAACTTCCTATCCCAGAGGTGTGTATTATATGAAAAGTCAGCACAGTGGAGAAAGTTCTCTTTTATCTGTGTTTGCAGACTACATCTGAGCCGATATGACAGGGATGGCAGGAAAGTGTGGTCTCTTGTACCTGGGAGCTCAATACAGCAGACATTCAGGGCTGCTTTTCACTGTGATTTAACACAGATGTGCCTTAGCAGTGAGATGAATGGCTGGATGGGGAGGGCAATGGGAAGACGAAGTACATAGTGCTGTTGGAATGCTGGGGCTAATAATACCCAGTGATTGGTGAGCTTTGTGCCCTGCCAAGAATCACTGACTGCACAACAGCACGGATGTCAAACTGCTCGGCCATTTAATCACTCTTTATACGGCCAGCGTTTAACTCTATTTTACCCACACTTGCTCTGCATTAACACTATCTGTTAAAACAAGATGTACAGTTTTGGATTGGCACAACTTAAAAAGTCACATAAATATAGTAGTGAGCATACAGTATCAATACTTGCCATCCTCCAAAGTGACCATTCACATAGCACTAAAGTGACTTGAAGTTTAGTGCTTATATAAGGGAGCAAAGGTGTTACATCAGTCTTGTGACCTCAGTTCCTCTTCAGTTCCCAGACCATGCATTTTTGGAACCAGCCACTTTTTTTATTAGCAGCCAAAATCCTTGAATACAGCAATCACAACACATTTCAAAGTGAAGCACAATATTTATAACATGTGGAATTATACAGGGCAGGACTTGATGAAATCTACTGGAATATGACTGGATAGACTGGACTGATTAGTCTGATATTAGTAGAACAAAAAGTCAAAAATTTACTTATATTAACATATTACATATTACTTCTCAACACATGTCCCTGGTCTTATTGTGAATGATACATAACGATGCACATTATTCTAAGGAAAAACACTTTTTTAGGTATTAGTTTTTAAAAGTATTTTTCAAAATAGATTTTGTTCTTTCTATCATGAAATCACAATTTTATTATATTGACATCCTAGTTTTTAACAGCAAGGAATAAAAACAATTCAAGTTTCAAATTACTCTAACAGTGAGAAGGAAAAAAGATATACTGTCAACCTTAATAAAAAGGAAATATTTAATAAATATTCCATATAAATTTATTATTAGTTTTATTAGCTTTAGTACAGTTGCAAGATAAATAAAAAACTTAAATATTATATTTATAATATATCTTTATATTATAATTTATCCTTTATATTTTAGACTTTATATTTATATTTAATATAAAGACCACTTTTCACAAACCAATCAGTTCTTCCTATGTATTCTACATACTTTTCTCTTTGATTATCATGTTTCACTTGAAAAAAAATAAATAAATAAAAATTAAAAAAAAAAAAAAAATCACAAAAAAGTAAAATGGGTCGCAAAAGTCATTTCATGTTGATTTTAATATTTTTCCCACAAATGTAGCATTACAAATTTAGATTTCATGTTGTCTTTCAAAACCGAGGTGAACACATTCTTATTGGTCTACTAGCTCAAATATATAGTTATCTGAAATCCATGGGCAGATTGATAAAAAGCTTCCAGATCAAGTCCTCTTTACTGCTCCACGCTCATTCAGCGGATTCAGCAGAGCACAATAAAGCCCTTTCATTCTGCAGCTCTGATGCAAGCGTGATTACTGACGCGAGAGGAAGGGGGAGGGGGGGGGGGGGGGTCTGGCAACGTGACCGCTCACTGAAACTTCTCTCACAAATACCAAAAGCACACAGCGACTCTGACCTTGCCATTACTGTAAGAGTACACCATTAAATAGAGGGCAAAGGTGAGGTACAGTATGATCATTCTTTAAATATCAAAATGTAAAAACTCATTACTGATTTTAATTTTGTAATCCTGTTCTTGCCTGGTGGACACTAAAATTGGTGAAAAAAAATGTGCACTGCAAAGGTGGCTCAGAAGTGCTTCTAAAGTGGCATTTAGGGGTCTTTAAACAGACTCGTTACTGCTGCTCAGAGGATACAAATGCATTTAGAAAAGCAATTACAACTGTATACTTTGATACTAGGGGCTGAGCTGGGTCAAAGCTGGCATAATTTAATCTGGCTTTTACATGACATTGCCTCTCTACATTGAAATTTATACAGGAGGCACAGAGCAGCCTTAACTCTGCTATGTAAAGACGCCTTTACATTCAAGTGACAAGAATATAATTTGTGGCTGTTTTGATTAATCTAGTAAGTAACCATCTAGCCACAACCCAGAATACCTAGCAGCCATCTAGCAACACACTAGAACTACCAGAACACCCTATATCACATAGCAATAAGATTGAGAAATAAGTCTCAAAACACCATAGGAACCAGAAACTATTCCCATCAATTGTGACAGTGACTTTTGCACAGGAAAAAGCACTTACATTTTATTAAATTTTTTAAAAAAAAAATCCCATTGAATAGACATCTCGCCATGATCACCATGTTTTTCCACATATTCCAATAACAAATCTTTCCTTGGTGTGATTCTCTTGAGAAATCTCCTTCTCACCCTCTAATGGCTTTGCCGAAAGTGAGAGGTCACGTAGGGTACACATAAAACCATTCTCACCTCCAGCTTTGACAAAGATGATAGTTGAGTCCTCAGAGTTCATGTACTAGGTGTCCCAAGAGGGTGAAAATGAATATAAATTTCCGTTTCATTGCACACCAGCCATGCAGTATTTTCATGAGTTGAGCTGTAATCTTCATGTGTTCATGAAGCCACATTTAGATCTGCATAAGCTGATACAATATGACAACATATGTTCATAGCCTTCTGCACTATGATGAACACTTGGATGCTCTTGTGAGCTTTCAAAAGACTTGGTCCATACTACATTTGTTCTATATTTATTAGATAAAGCTATCCTTGGAACTTTAATGATAGTATTTAAAAGAATGGTCAGTTCATTCTCAAATTCACTTTTTGTGTTTACTGGAAGAAAAAAGTCATGCAGGTTTTGAACATGAGGGTGAAAAATGATGACCATTTTCATTTTGGGTGAACTGTTCATTCACAATATAAGATTTTTGGATTAAAATATCCAACAACCACTAGAACAATGTTATATATTTTTTTGACTTGTGTTAAATTACATTACATTATCCCAAATGTTTCCATACATTTTTAAATCCAGAGAAATTTGCAATTTTAACCAGGACATGGTTCTGTGCGTAGCCTATCAATGACATTATAGCCGCGTTACCCTCAATTTTATTTTGAAATTGGTAGAATAGGCAGAAATCATGGAAACACCAAAGATGCTTTAATATATTGAGTGTTTTATTAGACAGGTGAGCAACTGTTTGGATAAATTCATAGACAGAAAACTAATCATTGTTATATAGCTCAACACAGTTAGTCTTATTGTTTAAATCTAGTTTTCTTGATGTACCATGTTTTACTGTGCCTAATATCGATCTAGCTTACTGCAGTGTTCAAGTGTCTTATAGTAGCCGCCGAGGAAACGCACAGAGTAGCATTATAACATAACTTTCAACACACTCAAATGTATCTAATATGATAAAACAGCGCTGCGTTACCCCACATATGCATGAGCGGAAGAAGCAGAAGTAGCGGAAGCGGTCGTCTGCGGCATAATAAAAGCTCTGCGAAATCAAGGAGTCATCAAGATACGCCTTTGTTTTGAATAAGCGACCTCTAGCTGTGAAAGAAAAAAAAAACATATTGTGGCTTTAATATTTTCCGTAGAGCTGTTATTTTGTGATATGCTGAGGTTCTTGTTACAAGATGTCTTTTTCAGGTTTGAAAGAGGAGTCTGAGAGTGTAAATTATAAATGTTACTCTACCCTTGGAATGAGCTTCATGCCAGCAATTCAGAGATGCAGAGCTGTCAGTCAAGAGAAACACAAGCAGAGAAAAAAAACAGGTTCCATATTAAGGCTCAGCACAGGATACTCTGATAGCCCGCCAACAGAGATTTCTAATCAGTCGATTAATGAGTAATTATGAGACACAGAGGATACAACCTCTGAGTAGAAATTCTATAGTATTGTGTCAAAAGAAATATAAAAATATCACACTAAAAACTAAAATCAATCATTTTAAATCTTGCAAATGAATAATGTATGGTTATCAAAAGATATGAATTATTAGCAATTTATTATTAAATTAGTGTTTTAAAAGATCAGCCATCCAGTTCTGTACCATATTCCCTGACACTGTGTTTTGCTAGTTTCAGCCCAATGCAGTTATAATTTTCACGTCCAGCGTCCACGTTGTTTAAATAGCAAATGGGCATGTTGGTCTGAAAACGAGGTGTGTTCAGGTGCATTGTTGGCACATTGCTATTTAACAAAGGAAAAAACGGTCGGCACTCCAGGCACAAAAAAAATACTGCACCATTGACCACCAAAAACCTGGTCTATAGTCAATAGTGCAGTATTTTTTGTGCTATTTAAAGGGGACGTTAGTAATGTGCGCCTGTACACTCTGCTTGTTACACACACACACACACACACACACACACAAGGACGCGCAGCAGCACACAAACATTTTTAAATATTAAAAATAAAAATGGACACTTCTCTGGAGAAGCGTTCAGTCTTTCCGCATGCAAGCGGAACTGGCTTTTAAAGGGAATGGGAGATGAGACTCTGATTGGTTTATTGCACATTACGCCCAAAACACACCCATTACTCATTAAGAGACTAGGTACAACCCTTTTGGACCATGCGCCTGGAACGCCGACCATTTTTTCCATCGTTAAACTAGCAAAAGTGGATTCAGACACGCCATGCGCTCAGATCATGCGCTCAGATCTTTAAAATAGGGCCCACTGTTTCTGTCTTCACTAACCCTGTCACAAATTCTTAAACAGACACAAGATAAGAGGCCCTACTTACTAAGACAAAGTTTCCTTAAAGAATGAAGTGTTCTTATCTGTTTAATTTGCAGCCAGCTATATTCCATCTTGTCAAGCCCCCAGGCAGAGAAAACAACTTAAAATTACAATGCTTCATGGGGCAAGACACTATACCTCTCAGAATGTTTCTGCAATAAGTGTACCGTAAATTGATTTGGATAAAAGCCTCATCTAAACGACAAATTAACCATTAGCTTGAGAATTTCACAATGAAGCCCAGAGAGGTTCCCAACAGCACATAGATGACAAGAGTCAACTTTGGCTTTGCTGAACTACACTACCATTTAAAAGTTTGGGGTCAGTAAGATTTTTACAGAAATCTCTCCTTAGGAGAGATAACACAATGTCACACTGGAGTGTTTGCTGGTGACTCACAGCAGTGAGAGGGAAGAGTACAGGCTATTTCTGTTTAAAGTGTATTAGCAGTGTGGAGGGGACCTTAAGGACTTGTGCTTCACCCATTCTCTTCGGCTATCATGCCCCATCTTCTCCTTGGACTGATGAGCCGTGAGGAGTGAGAAAAACACTCTTATTCACCCTCTTATTTGGTGGGAAGGGGAGATCCTTAAACAACCGATCTTCTTAAGGTACTAGAGACACTGAAGTGTACCAAGTTTAAGTAAAGACTTAGACGAGACAAATTTGCAGAAGCTGAACAAAGTCCTGAGTCTTTCAAGGATTCTCTTCTTATTTTTGAGATATGGCTTACTGCATCGAAACATGTGTGTGAAATGCACAGGGCTGCCCAGCTGCATAGCTGTTCAGTTACTGGTAAGTGGATACTCATACAGCTAGCATCACATTCATCTTTAATGCCAGCAATTAATTATTGAAAAAAGCTTAACTTGTGCCCACAAGTCAGATGGGTGTGCTATAAATGACAGACAGAGAGTATAAAATGAATCAACAGCACTTTAGCTGTGTACAACGGTACATGGAGATAATGAGCATCTATGAGTGTCACACCAGCGAAAAAAAAAAGACAGAATACCTGCGCTGCATCCAAAATCGAATACTTCCAAACAATATAGTATGTGAAAAACAGTTTGCCAACAGATCAGTATGTCCGAATTCATAGTATTCGAAAAACAGTAGGTAAAAATTTCACGGATGACCTACTACTTCCGGCGAGATTCTGAAGTGCGCATTCGATGGACACTTTAATTATCCCATGTGGCCACGGGAGAGGATTTATGAATAGAGGTTAAGCGACGTAACTGACGCTGGTAGGTATTTAATATGTATGGATTACATTAATACTACACACATTCATACTATATAGAACATACTTTTTTAACAATCTTGTTAAAAAAAAAAAGTTCAAATTTAAATTGAAAATGATAGTCTTGCCAAAGCATTAATGTAAATGCAGTCAGTTTGGCTTAAGTGAAAGAACCATGAAGTAAACAAAAATTGGAAAAATATTGGCTCCATGTACGGGCCCAATACAACGCTCGTATACTCATATTCGTTATGCTCCGATACCAAAAAAACAAATACCACACAGAGTGCGTGTACAGAGTTTGTGTCTAGACAACGAAAAGGCCCGGGTACAGTCGTGTTTGCACAGCTTTCAAAGTATACACAACCGTGAATGAGCACAAATGGACAAGTTCAACACATGTCGCAGTGCAGTTGCTTTTCTGTACTCTACAAAACAACATGCTGTTCCAAGAAAAGTCTTGTATCGCTCTTTCCGCACTCTTCTTTGACTACTGCACAATACATCTTAGCGGTGTATTGCCACCTAATGGACTCTTCTGAACTTTTTTTTTTAAGTTTGTTGTTACATCAGATAGGTCAATTGTAAAAAGTAAAATGATGCACATTACTATACATTACTTGACGGTAAGAGAAAGAGAGAGGGTGCACTTCTGTTGAATGATCTTGATTGCTGATCGCTCCCTCAGCACATATGCATCAGTCGGATTAAAACGAAATCGTAAATGTAAGTAAAAATATTAGCTGTTGCATGATTATGTAAAGTGAGTAGTTTCCCTACAATTTACAGGAAAACGTCATTTGATTACTGTGCCGCTGTACTGGAGCAGCTCTAAATGTGCGTTGTGCTATGAAATGAAAGAAAGTACGATAGAAAATAGACATAGGCATAATTAAGAGTGAAAATAACTGAAGGAAAAAGGCTAAACGAATTAAGCCATCTAATATGATTTATATTCTTCTGGTTTCTCTACCCAATATTTTTTTGAAATTACAAATGCAATAAAAATACAGATATCGACAAGTACCAAAAATGAAAGTATCAGTATCGGACTCATTCTGGAAAAAGTGGTATCAGTGCATCCCTAGATCCATGCATTGGGTTCTCTTTCATCATTCATCACGCGAGATCCACCTATGGGAAGGGCATCCGTACCTGACCTCTGCAGAAGCATCTAATTGCACCAAGTCTGGCAAGACAGACAGGAGCGTGCAACCAATGCCCGGTAAGGCCCCACCCCTTACCTGCGGGCATATACAGGTGCTGGTCATATAATTCGTTGATTTATTTCACTAATTCCATTCAAAAAGTAAAACTTATATATTATATTCATTCATTACACACAGACTGATATATTTCAAATGTTTATTTCTTTTAATTTTGATGATTATAACTGACAACTAAGGAAAATCCCAAATTCAGTATCTCAGAAAATTAGAATATTACTTAAGACCCAATACAAAGAAAGGATTTTTAGAAATCTTGGCCAACTGAAAAGTATGAACATGTACAGCACTCAATACTTAGTTGGGGCTCCTTTTGCCTGAATTACTGCAGCAATGCGGCGTGGCATGGAGTCGATCAGTCTGTGGCACTGCTCAGGTGTTATGAGAGCCCAGGTTGCTCTGATAGTGGCCTTCAGCTCTTCTGCATTGTTGGGTCTGGCATATCGCATCTTCCTCTTCACAATACCCCATAGATTTTCTAAGGGGTTAAGGTCAGGCAAGCTTGCTGGCCAATTAAGAACAGGGATACCATGGTCCTTAAACCAGGTACTGG
This sequence comes from Rhinogobio ventralis, assembly GCA_039654625.1. NCBI lineage: Eukaryota > Metazoa > Chordata > Actinopteri > Cypriniformes > Gobionidae > Rhinogobio > Rhinogobio ventralis. Next base: position 28,813,107 of record CM077209.1, read on the forward strand.
TTGCTTTGGCACTGTGTGCAGGTGCCAAGTCCTGTTGGAAAATGAAATCTGCATCTCCATAAAGTTGGCCAGCAACAGGAAGCATGAAGTGCTCTAAAACTTCCTGGTATACGGCTGCGTTGACCTTGGACCTCAGAAAACACAGTGGACCAACACCAGCAGATGACATGGCACCCCAAACCATCACTGACTGTGGAAACTTTACACTGGACCTCAAGCACCGTGGATTGTGTGCCTCTCCTCTCTTCCTCCAGACTCTGGGACCCTGATTTCCAAAGGAAATGCAAAATTTACTTTCATCAGAGAACATAACTTTGGATCACTCAGCAGCAGTCCAGTCCTTTTTGTCTTTAGCCCAGGCAAAACGCTTCTGACACTGTCTGTTGTTCAAGAGTGGCTTGACACAAGGAATGCGACAGCTGAAACCCATGTCTTGCATACGCCTGTGCGTAGTGGTTCTTGAAGCACTGACTCCAGCTGCAGTCCACTCTTTGTGAATCTCCCCCACATTTTTGAATAGGTTTTGTTTCAGAATCCTCTCCAGGGTGCGGTTATCTCTATTGCTTGTACACTTTTTTCTACCACATCTTTTCCTTCCCTTCGCCTCTCTATTAATGTGCTTGGACACAGAGCTCTGTGAACAGCCAGCCTCTTTTGCAATGACCTTTTGTGTCTTGCCCTCCTTGTGCAAGGTGTCAATGGTCGTCTTTTGGACAACTGTCAAGTCAGCACTCCCATGATTGTGTAGCCTACAGAACTAAACTGAGAGACCATTTAAAGGCCTTTGCAGGTGTTTTGAGTTAATTAGCTGATTAGAGTGTAGCACCAGGTGTCTTCAATATTGAACCTTTTCACAATATTCTAATTTTCTGAGATACTGAATTTGGGATTTTCCTTAGTTGTCAGTTATAATCATCAAAATTAAAAGAAATAAACATTTGAAATATATCAGTCTGTGTGTAATGAATGAATATAATATACAAGTTTCACTGTACGCTACTGTACATCAGTTGACATTCGCTTCTCGCGATCTCTGCATGGACACAGCTCGGTCGAATTTGCGCTGCTCACTTATTGTCTGCAGGAGGAAATATCATCAGATCAGCCTCCGCCAGGCGTGAAAGTTTCTATTCTGCCAGTTTCTCTGTGTCTGCTCTCGGAGCCGCCCGCGCTCTCGCTCGTCTTTCCTGTTCCACGGCTGCACACCACGGATTTTTCTGGGTTTTTCGTCGGTATGTCGCTCTCTATTCCTGCTTCTTCCGGCAATAGCTTATCACGGGCCTGCCCAGCCGTGTGTGGTGCTTTTATCGCCGCTAAGGACCTTCACCCATTCTGCGTGGTTTGCTTGGGCCTCAAGCACGCGGAAGAGGCCTTGGAGAATCCGGAGAACTCTTGGGCTCTGTTCAGGGGAGTATCACTGCAGGATATCTGCTCTGCTGCCAGTTGGGCTTCTCCTCATACGTTTGTGCGTTACTACAGGCTGAATGTCACCAGAACCTGGGTAGCACATTCAGTTTTGGGGGTGGGGTCTTCCTAACCCTGCCTTCTCTTGTGTGTGCTATACATGTTTCATGCCCTGCTTATACACTGCAGTTACGTATGTGTGTCGGTGTGGCGGGTTCATGATTATGAGACATGTCAAGCACCGCCCCTTGGGGTGACCATCTTTTTCTGGCCAACAGAACCTCACTGTGAGTGTATTGGGCAAACGGGGAGCGGTCCATGTCTCTCCCATAGGTGGATCTCGAACACGAGATGATAAAAGAGAACAGTAGGTTACTGTCGTAACCCCGGTTCTCTAAAAAATCGAGTGGAGAGATCCACCAGCTTTGCCCCGCTTGCCAAACGAGAAGCGAATATACTTTCTGATGTACAGTAGTGCATGCAGGCTATATATGCCCGCAGGTAATGGGTAGGGCCTTACCAGGCATTGGCTGCGCACTCCTGTCTGTCTTGCCAGACTTGGTGCAATTGGATGCTTCTGCAGAGGTCAGGTACGAATGCCCTTCCCATAGGTGGATCTCTCCACTCGATGTTTCAGAGAACCGGGGTTACGACAATAGCCTATTGTTTTGCGGTGTAAATGCAACCTAACAGACCTGACACTGTCTATTAGGTTGTTTATAGTATTCTTTGTCAGTCTATGAGTGCCACATAAATACCATAGTATATGAACACAATCATCTTCATGTGATAGTATTACCATCTGATACATGGTACCACTACAAAGGAAAGGATGACATTTTATTGCTAATGTATGATAAAACAGCTCACATCAAAGAACTACCTTTAACCTAACAAAATGCAATTATTGTGGTCTTACAGCTTTTGCACAAACAATGAACCCTTTATTCTCTTTGTATTTGCTTTATTGCTGCTATAAACACTGTGTAAAAGCATTCATTCAAAGTTTATGTGCACATTGTTCCAATGCCGCCATCATCCAAACTCTTACTATACCACATCCATAATGTGTCTAAGTAGATTTGTGGAATGAAATGCGCTTAGTCTTTGAATTGACGAGGGGTTATGGGTTTGTTTTTTTATTATGTGAGAGGGTGTGCCCTGGATATAGATTCCACCTTCTCCCCGGCATACTGTTACCTAAGATGTATATCTGGTTTAAATGTGGCCTGAATTTTAAAAATGACTCCAGAGCCATAATAGAAAAAAGGAAAGCTGATCTCAGAGTGTGTGGTCTCAGAGGCACATCAATAAATATAGAGGAAAGCTTTAAAAGGAACCTCAACAAAATATACCTTGGAATAAGCTGGAATATTTTCAAAGATGAATGTGCTGTAAACTTCCTATAAATGAGATTAGACAGGGTGACCTTCATTTGCCAAGTTGGACATGTTCCTGGATCAACATCTTAGTTAGTCCTTGAACAATGTGTTCTTGTCAAACAAATAGTCCTAGATATGAAACCTAGCACTAAAATCTGATCTGATGAACAGAAATGTTCATCCAGGAGAAGGGTTAGACCAGGAACATGTTCTATTTGGCAAATCACAATCACCCAACTTCAACTACATCCTAGGGTTAGCTGAATCTTTGAGGATTGCCTGCTAAGAGTGAAAATCAATACTGACCTATTTCTGTCTAATTCATTATCACCCCGGGCGTCTAGAATGAAGACAACACCAAATTGCAATTATCACCTCATTTTTATCACGCCATTGGAAAAAGACAGCAGAAGTCTACTTCAAAAAGTTAATCCCTGGTGAATAAGGTGTCGATCTTAAGCTCCATCATAGGCAGCTCTTTTGCCTGATGACAGAAAGGCAGTGTCTTGGAAAGCCCCCCCAACAATCAATCAGATTTTCATTTCAGTCCAATGTTTTTAATCTGCTAATCGCTTAGGAAATCAATTATGATAGGCCCGAACTGGAAATGTAATATTGATATGATGTCACTGCTGAATGAAACAGCTGGTACTATGATTTGATTAATCATTGCACGTCAGTTCTGAAAAACCATACGTGAGACGAAGGCATACGTGAGAAGAAACCATACTTGAGAAGAAGCTTTCTTAAGGCACCCCCCAGAGGGCTCCCGCCAGAGTTGGCCCACCCTTTGCAGCTATAACAGCTTCAACTCTTCTGGGAAGGCTTTCCACAAGGTTTAGGAGTGTGTTTATGGGAATCAACCATTCTTCTATAAGTGCATTTTTGAGGTCAGGCACTGATGTTGGACCAGAAGGCCTGGCTCGCAGTCTTCGCTCTAATTCATCCCAAAAGTGTTCTATCGGGTTAAGGTCAGTTCCTCCACACCAAACTTGCTCATCATCTTTTATGCACCTTGCTTTGTGCACTGGTGCGCAGTCATGTTGTAAAAGGAAGGGGCCATCCCTAAACTGTTTCCACAAAATTAGGAGCATGAAAATGTCCAAAATGTCTTGGTATGCTGAAGCATTAAGAGTTCCTTTCACTGGAACTAAGGGGCCAATTATAAAAAAGTTGCAGATATAGAAAATCATATTGTATAACATATAGTCACATTGTCAGACATCAAATTGCAATTGTGAGATATAAGGTCATAATGAGATTTAAAGGTGCAACAGTGAGCTTTTAAAGTGTGAAATATATAATCGCAGTTATGAAAAATAAAGTTGCATTTGTGAGATATTAGTCAAAATTGTGAGGTATATAGTCACCTTTGTTAAATAAAGTCACTGTTATGAAAACTAGTCACAATTACCTTTTTATTTCTTTTATTACTCTGAGGTGGAAACAGGCTTCCAATAAGGATCAGCTGAGTTTAAAATTGACAGTGTGGCAAAAAGTTAAAGCTTCTTTATTGAGAAACCAAACTAACCTCAGAAAACAGTATTAGTCATGGGTAGACCACAGGGAGTAAATGTAGCCCTCAAATGTCAATACATCCCTCATTACACAGAACCAAGTCTGGTTCCAGATCTAGCCGTGGAGAGGCTGACTTATGGCCCTGTTCCCCCCTCCCAACACTAAGTGAGACACCCACTGGCCACACATAAACATTCTTGTTCATCCAGTGAGAGTGATGAAACATAAGCCTCATTGGAGGAATGCAGTGACCACACCAGTGTTTGCACAGTGAAATGGGGTTTGAAATAGGGACATTCAACATATGAGAGGCTTGAACAACCAAGTGTTGTAATAAACACATTTAAATATAGAGCATTTCACAGAATTCACAATATTTGACTTGATCCAAATGACTGTACATCGAAAAGATAATAGAATAACAGTTTGGAATGACATTAGGGTAAACAAATAATGACAGAATATTTTTTTTTTTTTCAATTGAAGAGTAACTGACTTGCATCATAATGTGGGTTAAAAAACAGTGCCTGCAGACACTTTAATGTGAGGCCCATCTGTCACCAGTTGTAGTTTCTGTCACCCTGACAGGTCATAAAGATATAAAACTAGCCTCCTGGACCAACAAGATCTCAGTAAATATGTGACCGTAGCCAGATCATCTTGGAGTCAGTCTGCTCACAGGACAAAACCTTGGCAATCCCCTCAAAGACGCACAAGAGATAGAAAAACATTCCCAACCACCAACATCTTGACAACTTTAAACACTGCCCCATGTACTTTTCTTAACATACATTCCTGGTCTTTGAACAATTAATTGGAAATCCACACAATTGGGAATTTCAGGTGAGGGCAAAAGATTTCCCCACACAGACTTCACAATGAGTTCAAATTGGTCACGTGGACTCGTCAAGTTGAAAAACAGAAAGCTGCTTAGTTTGTGAGCTATGCTTCATAACATAGACTATTATTGACAATAAACAACTTTTTTGCCTGCACATTCAGCCCCTGCGGGTAGATGTTACAACTACACCAATTTTTCCATTGAAAATCCATTTATCATTACATTATAGTAGATGTTTCACCACCTTGCTGAAAAGACCAGCTTAAACCAACATGGATTTCAATGCTGGTCCAGGCTGTGTTTACCATCAAACCTTTTTGATGATTTTCAATGAAGATCTTGCTAGCTAATCAAGCCTTGTTGGGAAAATAGCAGACCAGCATTCAAGGCACAGCTCTAGTGATTGGCTCAAAAACAAAACAAATGTATCCAGAATTGTGTGCCTAAGCAGCAAAGATGGCAACACCCAGGTCATATATTTCCCAGGCTGCATGCACCTGACAAGCATCTGCCATTGAAATTAACATAAATTAACGGATTGTGCTCTTTAGGTATATTAGATCTTCTTGGGTACTACAAAGTGTAAATAACATTCAGGAAGATCAGCCAGAGTGTAATCGGAAGAAAGCTGTGATGGCTAGTAGTAGCATCATTAACATGGTATTATCAGGATTTATCTGGCCAACAGTAAGGATGTGCAGAACGAATCCCTTCAGCTCAACAGAGACGTGATTGATGGAAGTAATTACCACAACGAGCTGCATTTAGATCTTCCTAATGGAGGGAGTATTGAGGGATACACCATCTGAGAGAATCAAAAGGATAAGCACTCTCCTCCTTAACATCATGCCAAAAGATTTTCTTCCTCTTGTTTGGGTTCTTCACTGCCTTTTATGTCAGCCGTGCACAAAAACAGAACTTTTATTTGTGAGCTCTGGCAACAGTCAACATGCATTTACAATGCACCATCTAATTTCAAAGACACTCGCAGTGCATTCCCCTTTTGACCAGGTGACGTATCTGTGCTTTTAGCCACTTTAAAGTTAACATACCCATGACAGGCCATGATTAAGGGTGCCTCTCTAATACGGTTTTCTAAAAAACTACTTAAGATAGATCTGATCTAATGACGGTCTGCACAATAATGAGCTCCTTTTGTAGTATAGAAAAGCTTCTTTTAATGTTTTAGTGAAATCTAGCAGTATGGTCCACTGAGCAGATTTACTTTTCACTGGTGTCTTTTCAGGCTTTTACCTATGTATTTAAATGATGGCTGTTTTAACAAGGCCTGTCTGGAACTTCAGTTCCCCAGCAGACAGCGGAAAGGTAAATGCCTTCACAAAAGACTCTAGCACATTGTGTTGGTATCAGGTGATTTAAGCTAAGCTCTGAGATCATAGGCCTTCTGAAGGAACAAAGAGTAGAACAGGTAAGAGAAACGCTGGTTTGAGTTCAGAGCAAGGAGGTCTAGACTAATAGGAGAAAGCCATCCGTAGATCACTCACAACTGAAGACTATGGGGGGGGGGGGGTTGAAATATGACCTTGACATTACCGTTTCCCCCTCAAGGTTTCCAATCTTAGTCAGGTGATGGATGTCACAGGTCACAGGTCAGGTGATGGGTGACTGAAAAAGAAGAGGTCTCATAGCATTTGGGCTCCACCAGGCTGAAACCTTAGATATATCCTAAACTGACCATGCAAAATTCTTGAGGTCATTAAAACCTCTGTCCAAAGTGAGAGGGGCCACTTCTAGGGACTCAGGTATGTTCATTCAATTGCAAGACAAGAAACTATAGTGTTGTTACAAAATCATTATACAGCACTGCTGCAAAAATACCAATCTAGGGATGTTGAGTACTTACTCTAGGTTTGCTGTTGTCTAGGGAGAAACTATACAAGCCATTGTACAGTACAGTAGAATAATGAGCCTTTTGTAATTACTGTTAAGGTAAGTGGGTATTTTTCACGAGCCCCTCACATTCCATATGCACAGCAACTTGAACCAGCACTGTCATTGTGCCAATGTACATGCTGAAAGACACAAATGAATGCCCAACCTCACAAGCTTACAAGATTTATTATCTCCATGTGCTGGTGTCATTTAAAGACTGAAGAGCAATACATTGTTAGCATGGCAATTCAGATACCCAGATAGAATAGAAAAACAACAGGAACTACACTAAACGTAGCTGACCTGTTCTTCGTACTGAAAGCTTCTTTGTCCGTGAGTATTACCCGTGAGCCTTAAGATCAGTGGTGACAGCGAGACAGTGGGGGGCTGAGGGAGCCCACCTCTTTCCCAGATTTTTCCCTGAAACTAGCGTGAGCTCAGGAAGGAAGAATTCCATGAAACTTTTTGCGGTGATTAAGATCTCTTCCTGCTCAATGACAGGTCCCGTAGCCATGTAACGTAAATACAGCCTGGAGCGGAGCCAAGCTGTCACTGATGCAGAAACTCAAACTGAGGGGTATGTCGCACCCTTAATCAGACGGCAAACTTCTGAGAGCCGCATCTGTAAGGTTATGCCCACAGGCTATGAATTACCAAATCCTGTGAAAACCAGATGAAATGCAGAATGATCATGAAAAGAACAGAATCATAGTCTCTCAACAAAGGGTCATCAACCAGAAACCCTTCCGATTTAAGAACAGACACGATCTAAACTAAAACTAGTAGATTATCTTACTTTTTAAGGTTTGAGATTTTTTTTGGGCAGTGCCAAAATGTATTTGGACACTTCAGGCACAATAAAGTGTTCATACAATACATTGTCCATACAATGACAGTCAACAGGGTCAAATATCTTTCATTATATGGGAAAAAAAAAAACATTCTTCATACAGTCATTCAGGTTTACAACAACATGAGAGCAAATGGTGACAATTTTAGTTTTTGGTTGAACGATCCCTTTATTTAAGGACATGCTGCACTACGTTTGACAACCAGAAAGTGTATTAATTTTGAAATCATTTGTTGTATCATTTAAAACAGTGGTTGAAAAAATAATAAATATTCGGTTTACAATAGGGAAGTCAGTTTACATAAATTCCCAAAATCAATCGTTGATTAAATTAACAATCGATTAATCGTTACCCATCCTCTTAAAGGTTTAGTTCACCCAAAAATGAAAATTCTGTAATTAATAACTCATCCTCATGTCATCCCAAACCCGTAAGACCTTCGTTCATCTTCGGAACACAAATTAAGATATTTTTGATTAAGATACTTTCAAGGCCCAGAACGGTAGTAAAAAAATCGTTAAAATAGTCCATGTGACTACAGTGGTTCAACCTTAAATTTTATGAAGTGATGAGAATACTTTTTGTGCACAAAAACAAACAAAAATAACAACTTTATTTAACAATTTCGTTCTAGCCTGTGTCAGTATCCAACACAGTTTCCATTGTAAATACAGCACACGCATGCGCTGTGGTGCTCACATGAAAAGCATCGGCTGCCGTAACTTGAAAGTGCTGCACGGAAACTGCTGACTGGGACTGACACAGACTAAAATTTATCTCACCTAAATGTTTGCTCGCTCATTGTATTTTTGTTTTTACCATAGGGTAATATTGTTGCTCAAGAGTTTAAACAACACAAAGAAGCTTGATTTCAATCTTTGAGTTAAATTTGAAAAAAAGTAGCAGAAATAAATACTAATAGAATAAAGATACAAATTAAAATAAAGAGTTACGTTTTTTCTAACACTAGTATTCAAGTACAGAAATACTACAGAAACTGAATAAAGTAATCAGATGTGACCCTGGACCACAAAACCAGTCATAAGTCGCATAGGTATATTTGTGGCAATAGCCAACAATACATTGTATGGGTCAAAATTATATATTTTTTTCCTTTTATGCCAAAAATCATTACTCAATTTCCCTGTAAATATATAAAAAATGTATTATTATAAGTAATATGCATTGCTAAGGACTTCATTTGGACAACTTTAAAGGCGATTTTCTCAATATTTAGATTTTTTTGCACCCTCAGATTCCAGATTTTCATAATATTTTCAATAGTTGTATAGTTGTGAGAGAGAGAGGGAGAGGTGGGTGTGAGATGTTTGTGGGTGAAATTACGTCTCACAGAAAGTTTTAAAATGACTGATTTGATTTTATAATCTGTGTGGAATCTGTGGATTCATTTACTCATACAACCTACATGCTAAAGTGAATAAATGTTTGCGGGAATTTCCTGCATTATAAGCACGAGACCTGCGGGAATGATTAAAATGATCCCTGTTAGAGAACCATGGATTTAAAAATGTCTTGCCTCAATCATGCAGCCCTATACCACATAGTAACTTAAGTGAAATATTCACTGTCACGTATATTTGCCATGGTAGGAATGGTATGTTAGATCAATTACAGCTACAAAAGATTCTGGATGGAGGTTGTAGTTCACAATATGGCTCTTATCAGTTCTGGCTTCCTTTTTTACACCTCCACTGGTTAAACAAACACAATGGAACACAAAGGACTACATGCAGTCAAGTAAACACAGAGAACATGCCTTCACACACACATAAGTTTACGCATACTGAACATGAAGTTTGCTTTGTTCAGGCAATGAAGGGTATTTGGCCATGTAATCCAAAGCAGTTTACACTGAGCACACATTCATCTTTCTTGTCACCTTCTCTACAGGAGGCACCAGGTTAACCCTTTCTGCTCCTAGTTGATATATTATCCTAACAGTGCTGCCTGTGATGTAATTTCCTCCAACAGAAGTTATCTTGTGATTACATGTAACTCAGTTTTGATGTTCTTCTAAAAATGTATCCATACAGGACACATATGATATGTTTTTACAGTACAGCTTTGTATCCCTGACAAAATTTATTTTCTAGGTCATGAGGGGTAGTGGAGGCTTTGCATATGGAAAGTAACTTTGGCCCAATTGTGTACTTAACTGAACACACAAAAAAATCTCTCACTTTCACCACCTTTCAGAGGTTCACAAAAGTGCAGATGGCACAGAGCTTACAAAAGCACAAGGGCTCAATCTAATAAACTAAAGCAGAGAAAGTATTTTTAGCCAATTATTGCTGAAATCTTTTCTGGAAAACAACACTTAGTCCTGTAGAATATAGACACGGTTAGCACAAATATGCAATAACAAGCCTTCTTGTCACAGGAGTTTAAAAGCATTCTGATCAGATCACAGACTTCGTAATTTCATAAATCCTGTCGTGGCTTTGGCTCAAAATCCAAGACCATAGTGAAACTGAAACCATTAATAAAAAGGAATTATTAATAAAAGATTATGACAAACTACTTTGTATGGTTTTCAAAAATGTACTCTTGTAATCAAGCTTTTTTCTTCATTAAAAAATGGAAAAAAAAAGACATTTTTATTAAACTTCATTTTAATTCAGAAAAAATCATAGAAGACCTATTTGTAAGCCTTTGTAAGTTTGAATAACATTTTTTATATATTTTTTAAATTAATATATCCAGACCAAAAAATATATGACCATCAATGGTAATATAAAAATTGCAATTTAATAAAAACAGAGAAAGCTATTATCAACAAGGTCTCAGATATGTTGCATGAGTGGGCCAGCAAAGACTGATCTTTGGCCTGGGAGGATAACAGCAGTAATTACACAGTTGTGAATGTAAGACTGATATCAGAGAGGATAACTGGTGTAGATCTGATTCTGTGTCTGTGTGACTAAATAAGCTCTGAAAAGCCTTTCTCGCCAACATGAAGCTTTCATTTCCTACACATTATCATGCTCAGCCCCCCAGAGAGGGCACAGAGGACCTGACCTCTGCACTCAACCCCCTGTCCTTCGCACTCAACCCCCTGTCCTTCACACAATCTTACAACCATAGATGATAATGGCACTTTCACATTTAACCATCACACAACACAATTGATGTTGGCTATCCAGTACTTTTTGATTCAGCTCTGTTCCCCATGGAACAAATCAAAGAACCGCCTTTTTTGGAAACAATTTCAAAAGTAGTCTCGAACTGTGCTTATCACATTGCAAATACCAGACTTGTGCATACAGTCTAGGAAACTTGGCAGTTGCAGGCAAGACAACATATTTTTTGCATTTGTATCTGGTCATTATTGTTTACAGAGAGAGCACAATGTTTGACAAAACGATAGTTGGGGGAAGGGTTGTGACTAAAGCCACTTTGACCATCTATTGTCCAGAATCTGTAAAGCTCTGAAAGAGGTCCTATTACCCAAATGTCCACTGAATGGCCGATTAGCATGTCTTCTAACACTGACCTTTCAGCCTCATTACCATCAGCCATCCTAGTGATCCCTGCTAACTAGCGAACTTTAAATAACATTTTCAAAAGATGTTAAAGCAACTCCCATCACAATACAAAATCATCTTCAAGAATGGAGCACCCATCCATCCATCCATTCACAATCTAAAGGCTTGTCTAACCAAGTGCATGGGGAGGGTTTTGAGAGTATACCTGTAATGTATGAGAAAATCACATGGAAACAAATTTCTCACAGATGCTTTTGAACCAAAACAATGTTCTTCAGAAAAGCACGCATATAGTATGGGTAGCTGTGTCACCATTACCTCGGCGAATCCTGTTATTTAATGAGGACATGGAAATCAGGAACTGTTAGCTGTGAAGTGAACCTAGTAACACTGTATCAATGCTGTACTATAATAGATTACAGCAGCATAGGTGTACTGTATAACATTACTGAGATGTTTCACTGCTTTTATTATACCACCATTTTCAAACGTCAAAGGACTGTTTGAAAGAGGGACTGAGGCCGCATTTACAGTACACGGTTCAAGTGACCCAATTCCACACAGATCGGATTTGACCCACAAAGGTGTAAGCAGGAAAAAAGCACATGGTTCCGATATTCTCAGATCGGTTTCATGCCTCATTCATATGTGATAATAAATCTGTGCATTTGCATCTGTCATGCAAGCGGACAATTTGGATATTCCCGTCAATGTGAGTCGCACACCATTGAAAAATCGACTGTGTGACGTCAACTCAGGTGGACAACAACCGTGATCACGACTCTTTTCAATGGCCAGGCTTCGACAAGGGCTCGTCTTTTTTCTCCACCTTAAGAGACAATGTTTTGCTGACCTTTAAAGATGGTGCAGAAAGCAAAAGCTTGTATTATCATTTTGTCTGCGTCCATTCTTTTCCGGGTCAGTACATCTTCCTTGGGTTGTTTCACCAAATGTATAGTGTAAATGTATATCGGCTATGGGTCACTTTTAAAAGAAGATGTAAGCTGGTTGTCAAAAAAAAAAAACGGGGCTTTAATTGGGCTTTAAGACCTGCAGTGTAAATGCGGCCTGAGATTGTTTTTTTACTCCCCGTTATCACTCAGGCATGCATTTACAATCTTGTGAAATTTTTTTTACAATTTTAAGAAGTGGTGATTTGACATGAATTTGTATGATGTGATTCATATGCAAAGGTAAGATTTTTAGAAGGAAAAAAAACATAAGCATGAAGGACTACTCCTAAACCTAACCGTCAGTGGTGCCTGAGTAGATTGTATGAAAATGTTAAAATGAGATTGTACAAATTCATATAAATTAGCCACCAATTAATAAGTAAAAGTTTCAAGTTGCCATGAAAGTATGCTGCTGTTTATTGTAAAGCGGCGTAACTCGCTACTTAAAGCGTTAGTTCACCCAAAAATGAAAATTCCGTCATTAATTACTCTAATAAGCCTCATGTCGTTCCAAACCCGTGAGACCTTCATTCATCTTCGGAACACAAATTAAGATATTTTTGATGAAATCTGAGAGCTCTCTGACCACTTCATAGACAGCTATTTCATTAACACTTTCAAGGCCCAGAAAGGTAGTATAGACATCGTTAAAATCGTCCATGTGACTACAGTCACAAAAATAACTTTATTCACCAATCTCTTTTCGTCTGTGCGAGTCTCCAACGCTGTTGACGTAGTGTAACACAGGCTCACCATTGGCTAGCTCCTGCGTCAGCATCACACGCATACGTCGTGGTGCTCACGTGAACAGTGTCGGCCAATGGTAAGCCGACGTTCTGACCTAGCGATTCGAAAGCACTGTAATGTTTACACTACGTCAATGGCGTAGGAGACTGGCACAGATGAGAAGAGATTGTTGAATAAAGTTATTTTTGTTTGTTTTTTGCACACAAAAAGTATTCTCGTCGCTTCATAAAATTAAGGTTGAACCACTGTAGTCACATGGACTATTACGATGTCTTTCCTACCTTTCTGGGCCTTGAAAGTGGTAATTAAATTGCTGTGTATGGAGGGGCCTGAGAGGTCTCGGACTTCATTAAAAATATCTTAATTTGTTCCGAAGATGAACAAAGGTCTTACGGGAATGACATGAGGGTTTAACACAAGTGACATACAACTTTTCTTGTGTTATGACAGAAAATGTCATAGCCTGAATTGATTACAGTAAAAATGTATTTTACTATACTAAATAGATGTTGAATTTGATATAAAATACTAAGTTTTAAATAATTGGAGAATCTTGCACACCATTTTCTCAAATAACCTGAAACAAAGTTTCACTCCTATTCATTCATCAGAATATGACCCTGCCAAATATAAAACAACAAACTTCCCTGATTACATGGTAACCACAGTACACAGTACAAAATACAATAATTAGGACTACAATGATTTCTAATTAAACTGAAGCAACTTAATATTTGCCACCATTGCCATCTAAAAAAAACATTTACCAAATGACAGACGCTTAAATGACATAAATATAGCTTCCTACACTGTTTAAACTTTAAACGGACCCCCATATTAGTCCATTTTACTTTAACTGTAGACAGTGTTCTGGTTAACCTTTACACATAACACCGAAAAGTAGTGGGGCTTGAAACATTGGTTCATTCAAGTGGTTGGTGTGGGTTTTCGTATGATTAATAACCCCGCCGACAAGTTTCTTTGATGTGGACTCACCTGAGACACGAGCGGGATGAGCGTTTGTTCCACCGAGCGAGTTTGGATTTCCAGCCCGCAATCAAAGTTCCCACCGCCGCACGGAGACGAAGCCATTCCCGCCGATCCGACCCCCACGAGTGCTCACGACAACACTGAGTTTTGGAGTCTCCCAATGCTGCAAGCGGTTGTTTAGGTTAGTTTAAAAGCAGCGATCCCTCCGTGTGTTGTGCACTGTAATCCACGCGCACTCGCTTCTGAGTGACGGACTGCTCATGTAGGCTACATGCAATATAGCAAACTACAACCACAGCCAGGACTGACTGCTGCAGGCAACCACTGGCGAGTCAGTATCCGAGAGCGAACACAGGCGGAGAGAGGGAGCGTGCGCGCGCGGTCAGAAGCAGACGGTGCGCAAGCAGCAGCACAATATGTCCACAATATGAGGGACAGAGTGTTTTTATCTCACCCAACTTTTCATTTTACTTTCTGTTCATTATTGTTTTTGCCTAAGTTTGCAGCTTTTAGTCAATATCTGTTCACTTTCATCGCATCTATTCTATACTCAAAATGGACATAATTATTTGTAGTAGTGTTTCCAAACCTTTGTCTTACAGTTAGCCCTATCAGTAAGGCTTTAAAAGTAACTAAATGTAGGCCTGTTAACATTGTATTAATCTTTTGACAACCACTGATTACTTTTAATTAATATTTACTATATATTTTATTATATTAAAATATAATCTAAAAATAAATATGAAAAAAATTAAACAGTAGCCTATATTATATATTTATTTTATTTGTTTATATTTCCAAAAACTGAAATAGACCAAGAAACTGATGACAAACGCCTTGCATGGCATTTCCAAAAAAAATTGTCCAATAAAATCTAATGATATTCATACAACCTGACAACATTTGTCAATTTTTTGATCAGCACTACTTTCATTACACACAAAAGCTGCAAAAGCTTTGGTAATACAAACATACATTTATTTGCTGTACCAATACAGCACATTAAACTGAAATCACTGAGAGCAGTTTAATTTGAGGGATGGACTGAAGGGTTTCACTGCCTTGCAAAAGTAACACGATGTACATGCTGCAACTGTTGCGATTTGAATTATTATTCCCATAACTATATGTATTTCCACACATCTCACACCAGCTCATGCCTGTGCATTTCTGTGGTGCTGCTGAAGTAACAATAGGCCATTTATTAAATGCTAATTGAAGTTACTAATCTCATCACAAATGCAGACCGTGCCCCAAATGTCTCAGCCTGAGATTTTCTCCGTTTGTTTAGAATGAAATGAGGTGATTCAGTGTTTCTCAACTGTTTGCAATGGGCTGTAAAACTCTTCTGCCAACATATTTCTAAAAGGTTGGGATGGACATCATGTTTTAAGCAGGACAGTCTGTTCACTGTGAAAGCCGTGTTCAGATCGTAAGTGATTCCCCCTGAGATTTCATCAACTGAACCAGCACTGACCTACTTCTCAGGAGATTAACTGTAAAGTTACTTCAGGTATTTGATAGGTTATTAAAAGGAATAGTTCACCCAGAAACGAGAATTCACTTTCTTTCTTCTGTGGAACACAAAAGAAGATATTTTGAAGAATGTTTTGACTGTCCAATGGAAGTCAGTGTGGTCCAGTGTTGTTTTGGACCCCATTGACTTTCACTGTGTGGGGAAAAAACACTTTTCACTAGGCTATATCTTCTGTTGAACTCCATCTTTAAATAATGTATGCCTCAAACCATGCGTGTTCCTGAAATGTGTGAATTGAGCTGTTTGTGTCATCTTCTTGCATAAGTAACCAGCTTTGTTTAATTGTCAGGCAGTAATTCAAGCTTCCAGTGATGTGTGTTTCCTCATGAGTCATGAGTATCAGGTGACATGAGAACACTTCCTCAAACCAGTGCAGCCAGAGCAGTGGCCAAATAAAATCTACTACTGAACCACACAGGGACGGTGGGGCCTCAAATGTGGTTTGTCCTTATCCAGCACAAATACAGAGGTCCACGACTTTGCAACCTGTTGGTTAAAAGCTGACAACAATGTCAAACGTCTTAAATGTGATCTGATCATGTTTTCTTCAGAATTGCATATTACTGCAATGCACTGTATGGTATCTGATAAATGACTGACATTGTGTTACAGTGTGAAATTGGATGCATTATTCAGGCAATTTGTTTTCTCTCTCCCTCAGAATTTTGTAGGGTTATTTGAAGGGTTATGTTTCTCTGAAGGGTTATGTTTCTCTGAAGGGTTATGTTTCTCTCTAAATGTGTACTATGAAACATTTCTGGGGTAAAAATTTTGAAAAGTCCATTATTAAGCAAAAAAGAGACAACTATAAGCAAGCAAAACAAAAAGCTGATTCCCCCAAAAGTGTAAACAATGCAGCTCTGTGGCTCTGTGTGTTTGACCAACCAAAGGCTGATCGATAGAGTCCTTGAGAAACCTGTCTGAAAACAGTCACTATTTTTGCAATTTTGTTTGGCGACATTAGTAGCACAGAAATTAAACACAATATTTCTATGTGAAACGGATTATCAAAAAAGAAAAGAAAAATGATATAAATCGGTTGTTGATTGAATGGAGGCAGATCTGAATGCAAGTTTGCAGCCAACTGTAAGAAAGGGACTAGGTTTAAGCGAAACAAATGATTGGAGAATCCAGCATACTGTACATCAGAGAGAAGTCTGATGCTTCACTGGAAGATCGAGTTTTCACATTTTGACTAAAAATAACGAGGACAAAACAAATAAGGAAATGAAACATGTTCATGGATGAATCGATCTCAAAAAGATCAATAAAATACATTTAGAAAATAGTATGAATTTCCATTTCAAAATCTTTCCCCTCAGCAGAGAGCACACATTTGCCCATGGCTGCACCTATTGTACTTGAGCATGCATCTTTAGTAGAACAGACTGCTTTTTTTCTGCACTTCCTTCACTCTTCTTAGAAATGCTGACAGCATTTTTTCCCTCCTGAGTTCCCTGTGTTGCTCAGTGCCACAAGACAAGGCAATGTACAGAATGTAGACATCATAAATGAAGGGACTTAGGACAGAGAAAGGAAAGTGCAAAGTGAGCACATTCATCACCCTGGAAACATGGATCTGCATTCTAGCAGAGTGTCAGATCCAAAGTGAATCTCTAAGCCTTTCTTTACGCCTTAGTCAAACTGATTACAATACCTGTCATTTGTGGGTCATTGCTGGCAGACAAGCTGATATTCAAAAACTTAAGTGAATGTAAATTGCTTACTGCAGTAAAGAAAATCCACCCCGATGAATGGTGGAGCTCTAGATACAAGTGTTTTGACTAATGTTAGTTAATACAAATCTTCTCAGTCTGGAAGATGAGTGGCTGGCCTCAGCAGTGTCAGCTTAAAGCCTTCTTAAGTTTATTTAACCATCAGGCGTCAGAAAGAAGCTTGCTGTTGGTAAGATCTTTTTTGTTTCACATTTCTAATGGAACATAATCAGGGACGGACCATACCAATAACCAGGGCCGGACTAGGACAAAATTTCAGGCCAGGAAATGTCACACCCATTCAGGCCATCCCATACACCTACAACACATTTTGGAACCATACCATATTTTTTGTATGGTCATCACATAAAAAAGGTTTAAATCCTTAGGCTAAGGCCATGCAAAAGGTTCTCTCTTGAACTGCACCTTCACTTCACTTCCCTTTTCCTTTTCATTATCTTCATTTTCCCTGATATCTCTCTGTCTCAACTCTCTCCCTTATGTGTGTTTACTTTTTTGCTACTTTTCTTGTACCTGTCAATTCTTCTTCAGCAGGTCTACTGTTAGGAAGATGTTGTTGCAAAAAAACACTAATTTGTTTGCACAGAATCTACATTTATTTTAGGTAAATTCAAAGTATCACATTAGGGCAATGAAAAAAAAAATTGCTTAAATGTCAAAATTAGTACATTAATAAATACATCATGATATATATCAATATCTTTATAGAAAAATCATAATACTGAACAAGTTATTGCATTATTACTAATATTTTTTGTGTTGTTGTCTGCCCTAGCTCCCTCCAAACGTATAAATCGATGTGAATATCTGTCTGCTAAATTACTACTGTAACTTTACAATAGATAATAATGATGTTATTTAGCATACAGTTTTTTGAATGACGATAGTAATGGGCTAACCGTTTTATGATTTATTATTGATTTATTTTCGAATGCCGAATTCGGGAATGATCACTTTAGTGCATTGGGGCAATTATATATAATTAAAAAGGCAATAACATTATAATTAAAATAATTTATAAAAAAAAAAAAAAAAAGAAAGAAAGAAAGAAAGAGGGCAGCAGGCCAAATCAGTTGCCAGGCCACCGGGAATTCACCCGGTGCTCCCGATGGCCAGTCCGGGCCTGCCAATAACCAAGCGGGAATCAGGGGGCCCCATTTGATTTGCTTAAACATATTTGGTAAACAATCCAGTGCGTGTTTATGGAGTATCTCTGGAGACCGTCAAAGGTTTCTATTTACAAAGTGGTTTTTGCAGCGTTGATCAATGTAGCCAATCACATACAATCTGTTGATTTCTTGAACGCAGTGGCCAATCAGAGGTGGTTTCAGAAAGGAGGTTAAGTGAAAACTCTGAGTATATGTTAACCCTGAAATGAGGGAAACTCTGGGTTTTTTGTTTCAGAATGGGAGGTATGTCAAACCCAAGAAAGCAGGGTAAGTCAAGCCTGTTTCTGAGAGAGAGGTAACATACTCAGAGTCAGTTACCATGTAGTTCTTTTGGCTTGCTCAGTTGGGGACACTTAAATTTCAACTATATTACTGATCCACCTGCATTGACACTATATAATAATTGAAATGTGCTGGGTGACATCACTGTTTTGTGGCTGTACAGCCGAATCAAATTCTGTTGCATTATTTTCCTGTTAAGACTGTGAAGCTGCTTTGAAACAATTAGCATTGTAAAAAGCACTATAAATAATGGTGATTTGATTTGATTTTGATCTATGAACCTAACCTGGTCGGGAGCAGGTTTTCTTTGGTAAACCCAGTTTCTTTCGGTCTCCTCCCCCTTTTTAAAGCGTCAGTGGTGTTTAAATACTTCATTTGTTCATTCACGCTGCACAAATGCTTTTCTTACTAAGTATTTTTTCTTACCTTATTGGCAGATAATTTGCAAAATAAGAAAAATGCACTTAAATTAGCTTTTTTTTGTCCTCCAGGAAACAAGACTAAATACTTTTCTTATGTAGAAAATGCACATTGATTTAAGAATCTTAAGATATTTTGACTGGAAATTACAAGACGAAAGAAAAGCATTTTTTGCAGTGCAGGTACATTCATTCACTGCTAATATTTTCATCAAGAGGACACTGTCAAAATTACAAAAATAGCATCCTGTAGATGAGGAGGCTCCAATAATTTGTAGGGAGTTACATTCATGTCAGGAGAGGATTTCTTTTTTTGCTTGCTATATCCACATGCATATTTATTTGAGCAGTAGGCCTACCATTTTTTAATGATAGTTTTCTATATATAATTGCAGGGATCCAGAGCATATTAGTAAGGCCGCTGTATGCAGAGAGATAAGAAAAGTTTGCCTCACTCTCACGTGAGCTCTTTCTGAATATGTTTGTGTTGTTTCCTGGGCAACAACCTATGAGAGCATTAAAGAGGAGTTTCACAGGATTGCAGGTCAGTGGTATAGAGATCAGGTTAAATGACGTTCACTTGATATCTTGTTGCAACCTCTAGAAGTAACCTAATAATTAGAATTTCCTTTGTGGATTTCCAGTGTGGTTGGATTCATTGATATTAGGGCTGGGTATTGACACAAATTTCACAATTTGATTCGATTTCGATTCACAAGCTTGCAATTCGATTTGATTCAGATTCGTTTCGATTAACATGACATTGTTTACAAGCTGTTTAACTGACGTCTTTCCGTGGTTGAAACACTGATTGAGCGATTCAATGTGATATGATACGGATTTCGGTTAGGCCACAGCGCCAAAACGGTATGTTTTTGAATTTCGTAATAAAGTGGACGTAATTTAAAATCTGAGACTTTATTTCATATCAATAGTAACAAAGCACAAAGATGATTGCGATTTATTGGATGGGAGGCACGCTACAATGTTCCGTTCATTCAACTGATAACAGGATGACTAATCGATTCTTGGGATTTAAGAATTTATATCGGTTTGTAAAAATGATAATGGATTAATATCGAGAAATCAATATTTTTTACCCAGCCCTAATTGATATGCATATTCCCATCATCGCACCTTCCGAGAATGAAACTTTTATTTAAACTAGATTACTATATGGAATGGAAGAATACCAGATGGAAGGGTAGTCTGAAATATATGCCATACACCACAGGTGTTAAATAAACACAAATTATTCACAACTTATTTGGTCATCTTTGTTGGATGTTAATATTGTTCCTCCAGCTCCTTTTCATCTGTCAGTGGTGCTGGTGTTTTGCGAGCCTCTGCCTTCTTGCTGTTGGCTGAGCAGAAGTAGAATGTTCATTTCATTACCCTAATTCAGAATTGTAACAGGTTGGATTAGAGAACATTATGTGACAAAAGCATTAGACTATGAGGAAAAAGCTGCTGCACATTAAAAAAAACTGAATATTTATTTAATATGTCAAATGTTTATGAAGTCATGAAACCTACACCCATGAACCTTTTATGCTTAAAGCTTTACCTGATTGAATTATGTTTTTCTACTTCATTTTTAGCTGCTACCACATTCTTTTTTCTTCTTCTTTTTGCCCGTGGGATACCATGAAAATGAATATTAGTTCAATAACTTACCATTCTGCCATCCATTCATAAATGTTATAAGTACAAGTCATATATTGTACTCAAAGAAATTGAATGAAACAAAAGTCGGAAACCATTTTTATTAACCTGATTGTCAGATATACTACAATTTCTTGTTAAGATAACACGCAATATCTAAGATTAGTCGAAGCACAGAGCACACACCTTTCCTTGACCACTAAGCCCTTAAGAAGTTATAACTCAAGATTAAGTAAGGATTTTATTGGGTTCCATATTTTTACAAATGTCTTAGATCTATTTGCTAACTTATATCTCAGCTCTTCGAGGGGTAACGCATTACTTAGGTTTCTGAGCCGAATTTCAAATATGGGCACAGACTCAGATTTCACTGAAGTGAGTTTTTAGGGATTATAAGGAGCTCTTTGTACTATTTCTTGGCTATATAATCCATTAAGAATTTGAACATTATAAAAAGTCAGGACGATTTTCTGTGTGGTGTGTACATGTTCTCCCTGTATCTGCGTGGGTTTCCTCTGGGTGCTCCAGTTTCCCCCACAATACAAAAATACAAAACATACAGTATAGGTGAATTAGAGACACTAAATTGTCCGAAGGTGTGTGTGTGTGTGTGTGAGAGAGAGAGAGAGAGAGAGAGAGAGAGAGAGAGAGAGTCAGGTTTTGCTTGTACCATATAAAATATAATTAGTTCAGTATTAAAAACAATATAAGCCAATGGAATGTCCCAACCATCACAGAAAAACAAATGTGTGTTTGTGTGTGTGTGTGTGTGTAAGTTGTGAGGACCAAATGTCCCCACATGGATAATAATACTAAGTGATTTAAAAAAAAAAAAATATATATATATTAAAAATGCATAATGCAAAATAGGGTTAGTGTAGGGGTATAAAACCATTACGTCTATGGAAAGTCTACGTAAAGATATAAAAACAGGTAAGGGACAGGTAATTGATGCCTATGCTTGTGACAGAAAAAGATGGTGGATGATCATTTTAAGTCCAGAATGTTCTGGAACACAACAATTGTTTCTAGCATTCCATTGTAAAAATGCTTCACACCAGGTTGCGCAAGCTTGTAACCTATGTAAAGTATTTCAATCACGGCCAGAAGAAAAATTATGAACTGAAGATAACCTTTTGACACCCAGAGGTTAAATTGATGTCAGCCATCATATTTAAAGGGATAGTTCACACAAAAATGTTCTAGCATATGACGTAGGACATTCTGGTGAGAATATGAGATAAGAATGTGAGTTTTGTTTTGCTCTATCCTCTGTGCTTCCACTTTCGTCACCGGAACTTATGCTACGCCTGCATCCTACGTCATACGCTAAAACGCCAGTCTCTCGTGAACGTGCGTACGACAGTTAGCGGAAGTTAGAGATCACAGTTTGTAAAGTTTTAAATATGGATATTTTTCTCAAACAAACGCATGACTTCGCTTCAGAAGGCCTTTATTAACCCCCTGGAGCCGTGTGGAGCACTTTTATGATGGATAGAAGCACTTTTATGGACTTCAAAACAGCCATTCACTGCCATTATAAAGCTTGGAAGAGCCAGGACATTTTTTTATAAAACTCTGATTGTATTTGTCTGAAAGAAGAATGTCATATACACCTAGGATGGCTTGAGGGCGAGTAAATCATAGGGTCATTTTCATTTTTGGGTGAACTATCCCTTTAACAAGATCAACCAAAATACCTATGCATTTAAATGCATTACATTACATTAATTAATTTTATAATTAATATAATTAATTTTATAATAATACATTTTAGATATACTACTAATATAATAATACATATAAATATTGTTTGTATTGTATAAATAACTACTTTTAAAATTCTTTTTAAGGAAAAAATATTTATTTTCTTAGACCTGCGATTTGAGGTTTATTAAGGCCTCTATCCTTCCTTAGAGGATATCTGTTGCCAATTTCCTTCTTCAGTTTTAATCAAATTATAAATCTCTACATTCTCAAAGAGATTATACGATTGTACTTCATAATCCTTATTGTGTGAGACAAATTCTGTGCAAGCTCCTCATTTCAGAAGCCAAGCCAAGAGTGGTTTTCACTTAAGGTGTTTAATAATAAAGAGTCAGAGCACTAATATTTCCGAGCTCCAGCTCAGCCCTCGCCTGGCCTGTTGTCATTAATCATCTCGTCTCAAAGGTTCAGAATCAACCATAGCTTATTGTTCATGATCTTGTCAAGCAGTCAGCGGGAAACCATTTCTGACAAAACTGTCACAGAGCCTTTGCAATTGATGCCTGGCAGCCCTTTTTGGATCGCCCGTGTCTGACAGCCGAGCTGAGCTCAGACAGGAAGTGAGACGCCTGGTGATGCTGCTTTACATCTGGTCAATAAATGAGGTGCAACCAAACTAGTTATTATAGACATCTAAGGCAGTTTATATGGTTCAGCATAAAACAGGGATCATTATAGATCCTTGTAAGGTAATGTTTCTTTATAAAATAGGATATGACAGGTTTATTGCACAACTAGGATCTTTATAACCAGAGGGCTCAGTGATAATCTTCTTTCCCTTTAAAGTATTTAAAGCACGTCTGCACCAAAGAGAATTTCAAGACAGACCGACACTAGTATCACAACAGGCTTTGTAAATAAAGATTTATTCTCTGGTGTGCTTTGTAGTATGGCATTTATTTTATTGTTTATGGAGACATTTTTATACTGCAGCTGGTAGGGTCATTGGTATAATATAACAGAAATGGAAGCTATGTTACTCCAGGTTATGAAATTGAAAACACATGCATCACATCAAATACTGCCAACATATGTAATTTTCTCATTCTGTTGCTCCTTCATTGCACTTTTGATGTTATTGAATATCTAACAGCTAATCTAATATTTTTTTGCAGTGGCATTTATTTATTAATTAGACTTGTGTAGATTGATTCAAGAATCACTGCTCAGTGCTCTGTTAATTACATATCTAGCTCCATCTACTGGTGATGCAGTACTATGACTGTCTGTAAATGTCTGCGCACCACGCATCACTGTACTTAATATCCTGAAGGAAGCGAATTGGGTGCAGTCATACAGACATTTAAAAATATTCATGCAAGCATGTAATACACAACAAACTTTTAAGTGTACCATTTACTTAAGTGATAGTTCTTAACCTCTGATCCATTAGATCAAGGTCGTAACCATGTCTTGAGGACTAAAGTTTTTTTTTGAAGGGGGAAGACTTTTTATTTAAAGAAATAATATAAATAATTAAAGGACTAAAAGGGATTTAAGGGAATAACAATGGTAAATAAAATAAGTTCCTGGTCTAATTATAGCCTAATCCATTTAAACTCTTTACAAATAATATTTTATTTAAAGCTGCAGTCCGTAACTTTTTTTTATTTATCCAAAATCAATTTTTGAGCAAGTACACAACAAGCCAGTATTCAAAACGATCTCCTTACCTTAGCCCCATTCACAACGTCAAGCTTGTAATAATGTGTTATAATTTGAGTGGTATGGTGGATTTCGGCGGGAAATTCAAGCATGTCTTTGCGTCATTATGGCACGTCTCTATACATAAAGAAAGAGTCCGGCTAGTAGTAGTAACGCATGCGAGGAGCATGTTCTTCAGCGGATCATTTATAGCCTTTTCTCACAGCAGCTGGAGTAATTAAACTTATCATTTTGATGGCGGATTGTAATCCAGAAAGGCCCGAATGACATCATCAGTGACAACTGGAGATTCACCTGTAGTCAAAAGCAAAAGAATAGACTGTACGGAAATTGAAATCTACAGGTAACTGTAATAAACATTAAATACACGTACACAATGCTAATGTTATATGAGCGATCGCTAGATTTGTTGGTATTGCGATTTATTGTCATGTTTTGTTCCCAAAAGTGGTAGACATGTTAGACATTACATTTTCCGGTGAAAATTCTTATTTAGGTTATGCTCCAAGCCGTAGAATATGTGATTCTGAAGTACAGTATCCACACCGGTGACTGACAGCAAGCCGCACATACTCCTCAAAACATTAGATTCATCCGCGCTGAGGAGCCGTGACGATGGACATCTCACTTACAGATGATAACTCCGCAGATAACTGCAATTGCAGGCAAAACTTACGGACTGCAGCTTTAAAAATATGCACACATTCACTCATTTGTATGTCTAATATGTAAAAAAAAAAAATTGTCACATTCAGTTATGAATGACATCATCATTTAAATGTTACCATATTTTCCATTCAAAATGGCGAAATGACATTAAAAAAAAGTTTAGTAGTTTGCCTGTGTGATGTATGTCGTTCAACATATCCATTGTAAAACAGTTGTCAAATATTAAATGTTTAGCTACATATATCTTACCACGCACTCTTTCACTGTAAAAACTACACTGGTCTTCAGTGAACATTAAGCCCCGCCTTCTTTGAGCTGATTGGCCATTTTTTTACATTGACGAGTGCTATATATATATATACAGCATTTCATATTTTATAACAGCAATTTATCTGATATAATTTATAGTTTAGATTTTAGATCAGTATATTTATTACACACACACACACACAAATGAAAAGTACTTTTGAAAAATATATCAGTCATATCAGTCCCCTAATAAAAGCTGTAACCTCATGGGGGCAGATATCAAAGTCACATGACAAATGACTTTCAAACGACAGATGCTCACGAATTGCTCATCTTGCGCTGCTCTGCGATCTGCGACTTGCCATGGATTGCGCAATCATGGCGGAAAGGTCACGCAAGACGTAGGCGGAAGTATCGCCCCAAGCGAACGTGCGAGGACTAATACAAATGCCCTTTACCAAAAAAAAGCTTCAAAATCTTCAGCTTCAAAATCGTCCAACATCGTTGTTTTACCTTTTTTTTTTTTTGCTAAAGGGCGTTTGTATTAGTCTTCGCATGTGCGCTTTGTAAACATGGGGGCGGTACTTCTGCCTACGTCTACCGTGACCTTTTCGACGTGATTGCGCAATCATTGGCACGTAGCAGAGCAGCGCAATATGATCAATTTAGGTTAAACAGTATATTAATTTTATTTTTTATTTTTTTTAATGACCGGTCGTTTCGCTAGACAAGACCCTATTCCTCGTCTAGGATCGTGCAGGGCCTCTGAAGCCCTTTGAAACTGCATTGATTTGGACCTTCGACATTTTGGTTGCCGTGGAAGTCTGTGATGGGGAGAAAAATCCTGGAATGTTTTCCTCAAAAAAATTAATTTCTTTTCGACTAAAGAAAGAAAGACATGAACATCTTGGATGAGATGGGGGTGAGTAAAATATCAGGAAATTTTCATTTTGAAGTGAACTAATCCTTTAACGTATCTGGACATTTCCGCTTGTGCATTGAAAGACTCATGTCTGACTGAGAATTTAGTACAATAGTGAATTTCTACATTGAGATTTGTAACGTTTTGTGTGATACTGTATCCATCCCACTAGGTGTCGGTCATATCGGTCAAAGAAACACACTGTAAACCCCAAATTAGTGCACAATTAAAGAGCAGATGTTGGTATGTATCAATCTTTATGATTTTTCCTCATTAACCCTTGGTACACATAAGTATTGACAACAAACTGGACTTGTGGCTTAGCTACCAGTGCATGCTGCTATGTTTAGCCTGCTGTAATTAATTACCCTTCATAATCTGTGTTCCTAAACATAACTTATTTTCTTTGCTGATGCATTCAGTCTAGTACAGATTATGCAACTCATTTGATTTACAGTCCATTCTCCTCAGACAGAGTTTAGTGTAGACTAATGTTAAAGCATGTTTTGTGGATGTTTTTTTGTTGTTGGTTTGCTTTTTAATTGATTGATTGATTAGCAGATCTCAAAGGGAAATTCCTGTTCGTGGAAAGCATCAGCAATGGAAAATATTTCAGAATCCATTTATCCCATGTAAAACAAAGTATAGAGCCATTCCAATGTCTTGTCTGCATGTTTTCAGTTATAACACAGCAACTGGAAAATAAGTAATCTGAATGTTTATGTGGAAACTTGTCTCTGACTTCCAAAGTCAAGTTTTACATGGCTTACTGCCTTAAGGTTGTTTCATAACAATATTTTCATTTGAACTTCCTTTAAAGATGGTAAAAATGTCATCGGCGCAATTGAGGAATTTACTGAAATGTGGTCATGTCGACCTCCATGCAGGTAAATCAACCTCTTATCACAGCAGGTCATTGATTACAATCTGCGTATTACTCAGTTTTGTATTAAAATGACTTATGGAACATCTGTTAGTTTCATATCATGTTCTTCCAATATAACTACTGACCAATAGCAAAAGGTACACAATGTTTAGATGATTAAAAAAAGGAAAGTGGCATTGACACTGATATTTATACTCTTACCAAAACAGCCTATAAGACTGGGCCAAGTACATTCATAAAGGAAGTGAACACCACAGTCCATCTTACCTCAATTCTATAAAAAAGCATTCACAGCAAGAGTATGATATAGAAATAGAATTCATAATCAGACTGACAAATAATTAGATGGAACAAATGTCACTTTCCAGTCAAGACAGTTGACTCTGGGTAAAATGTTCTCTGTTGTATATGATTACATGATACATAGTAAATCAAGCATATTACCTAGCTCTCAAATACATAACGGAAATGCCATAGCTATATTTAGATTACATTTGTTTAAAGTATTATTACAATTTCCAGAAGCCTTCATGAAAAAGAGTAACGGTTCCAAACACTTGGGAGAGACGTTTCCTAAAGTTTGAGTTCCTGTCGAGACAGAAACACTGTTGATAAACTGAACAGAATGACACAGGCCAAATCTCAGATGATTAAGAGAGAACAGATTGTTGGCCCAAACAGAATCCCACCTGCCTGCCATAAACTACTAACTAAACCCTGCATTACTTACTTGCATACGTGGCTGCAGTGACAACCTCTGTTTGCAAGCTTCTGATGCTTAGTAGAATTATTTTCGCAAAAGAGTTCGTCCAAAAATCACAATTCTGCTCAAAATTCTAAGCATTATTTACTCATCACAGACAAAATAACAGCCTATCAGTTTGTAAAGACGTGGGTGAGTAAATAATGACAAACTTTTAATTTTTGATTGAACTATCCCTTTAAAAAACATGCTCATTGAGAAATGTTGTTGACTCCCAACACCCAAGACAAAATAAATTTTTCATGCAAAATCACTCTAATTATTCTAATTTTAAATGTCTAATTTTAAGGAAATATCTATTACAGAAAAATATCTATGGGTCAGTAATGCATTATACATATTTATAGGTACGTTTGAATAAATACATTTATATAAGCCGCTGATATAGTACAGCAAAGCACCCATTTTTGTTTCAGACTTATTTATGATTTTGTCGGAACACATCTGGAACACATCTGCTTCCTCAAACGGGAGGAAAAGTGTTTAAATGTGCCTTTCCAGTGCATACTTCTCAGTACATGCTCTCTTTCCCCTGTATGAGAAGAGTCATAACTCTTATACATATGACTGACAGAATATTTATTCTATAGAGTTCAGACTGAACCCTGAAAGCCCTTCATCTGCCCGTCTTGAAATTTGAAAAGGCACAAATGGTTGTGGAAATGCATTTAAAATAAAAATCATGTCTCTTTAGATATGTCAGAAAAGGGAGTGAAAAATGTTCCTGGTAAAATTGTCTTTTTTCTTTAAGTTGTGCTTATTTGATTTTGTAATGTTCAATAGTCTTAGTTTATTCCCTCACATTAAGTGAATGAAACCTGCAAGCAATTTGAGTATAATGGAAATGTCAGGACAGTTAGGTCATGCCACAGTTGAGATTAATTGGACAACTATATGGAAGCACCATAGGAAATGCTTTCACGGATCACATTCAGCTTTTACTAGCATCTAAATTAACATTTCATTTTAAAACATACAAGTAATTTAATTTCAGATAAAATACCTGAAAGTTCTTTCTAAATAGTTAGTCGTTTCTATGATTTTTGTGAACTATCACTTGCAGAAGTAAGACATGACTTATCTGCAGCAACAGCATGATACTTTTTTTTAAAAGTGTTGCAAGACAGACATGTATTTGTGGCTTTCCAAATAGTGTCATAGCCAACACTTTATATCTTGACCAAGACTGCAGTCTGAGCATGATTGTCTCCTCCTCATTTATCTATACACAATAATAAAAAACTGAAG
The DNA here is from genome assembly GCA_039654625.1 of Rhinogobio ventralis. Classification (NCBI taxonomy): domain Eukaryota; kingdom Metazoa; phylum Chordata; class Actinopteri; order Cypriniformes; family Gobionidae; genus Rhinogobio; species Rhinogobio ventralis. The sequence goes on from CM077209.1 coordinate 28,842,169, forward strand.
CAAATAGACTTAATAATCTTGAGAGTATATTATGTCCATGCAAAAACCTGCATGTAAATATAAAATCCAATTATCGCACCCATATGTTCAAGGTTTTAAACAAATAGTTGTTCTTTTAATTTGTCGAATCTTTATTGTGTCAAAAAACTCTCATTATTATTTACTTACCTGTCTAAACTTTAAGATATTTTAACATGAATGCATACACACTTCACCTTTATGTGATATGTGTGAATTAGATCTTATCATTAAAAAAGCATGGCAAAGACCCTTTGAAGGAGAAACAAACTGTTTTAATTTCCATTCTACATTTTAGACTGTTGGGCTGGAGGCTAAATTACATTAAACATAGCCTATGTTCAACTACTGTTCATTTGGGTTCAATATAGAACCTTCTAAGAGTGTATAGTGTGTATATATAGATTATATCTAGATCTATAGACATTCTTTTACGTTGACTTGAGAAAGCCAAGTATGAAAGCTTAAAGTATAATTTGAGTGAAATTTAAGAGTGAAAGAGTTTATTTATAAAGCACAATTACAACAACATAGCATTGACCAATGTTCTGTACAATCTACATTAAATAAAATTATAAATAATAGCACCTTAACATAACATAACTAATAACACCGTGACATGACACACACAATCAATGACAGACAGAAGCAGTTAGCAGTTAGTTAACCTGTTAAACCAAATGCTAATGTAAGTAAATGTGATATCAGATTTAGTTTCAAAAAGGACCTAGAGAAGATGCTAGTCTTAGATGTAGTGGCAAGTTATTCCATTGCTTTGGAGCCACCACTGCAAATGCCCGGTTGCCACTCAATTTCAATCCGTTCCTAGAAATGTCTAAATTCACCTGACTTGCTGACCTGAGAGTCCAAGGTGGTTTATGTATGTAAAGAAGATGTGCTAAATATGAAGGTGCCAGGTTAAGTAATGCTTTATAAACAAGAATAAATCATTTAAAATCAATTTGGTCACACTTTAGATTAGGGTCCAATTCTTAACTATTAACTACAACTTTTGCCTCAAACTCCTAATTACTGCTTATTTATAGTTAGTAAAGTAGTTGAGGTTAAGTTTAGGTATTGGGTAGGATTAGGGATGTAGAATATGGTCATGCAGAATAAGGCATTGATATGTGTTTTTTTTAAGTACTAATAAACAGCCAATATCCTAGTAATATGCATGCTAATAAACAACTAGTTAATAGTGAGAACTGGACCCTAAACTAAAGTGTCACCATCAATTCTACATTTAATTGGCAACCAATGTATTGAGGCTAAAATAGGCATTACATGCTGATTCTTATGAGTACCTGTTAAAAACGTCTGGCAGCAACATTCTGCACCAGTTTTTAACTTTAACTTTATTGTCCCCAGAGGGGAAATTCTTTTCCACAGCACTGCACTTGTTTAACACACACAACATAGCCAACATGTTGCCAACAACAAAAAAGTCAAGATAACACTCAGCGATGTCTGTTGTTAAGATATGTGATGGCTGAAGGAATCAGGCTTCTTCCAAAGTGAGCCCTCCTGCACCTCAGAGCCCTATACCTGCGCCCTGAGGGCAGTAGGGCTAGATACTCATTAGGTGGATGTGTGGAGTCCTGTTCTATTGAAATTGCAATGTGTGTAATAGCTCTGTTGTTAAGTTATGTGAGGTTAAGTGTTGGAAGACCTATAACTTTCACAGCAATATTGGACACCTTTGTGAGTTTAGTCCGGTTTTTAACAGAAAGCATGTTAAAGAAACAGATAGAACAATACAATTAAATTGGCTGAATAATGCTTTGATAAAGTAACAATCATAATCGAGGAGCAACGTTAAGTTGAAGATGATTCAACAGTGATTGGCTAACACCCACATACAGTGAATTGCAGTAATCCAGTCATACAGAGATGAAAGCATGAATAATCTTCAAAATTACTCAAAGACAAAATTATCCTTTGCTACTGATGTCAGATTAGAAAAAAAACAGGATTCAAATTTTAGAGAATTATCAAACTGTACACCAAGATTCTTTACCCTTTACATCCATGCTTTAACTTTGTGTAAATACTTCAATAATGACTCAACTGAACTCTTATCTTGTTTCCGCAAATGATAAGATACTCCATGCTTATGAAATAAAAAACCTATAGGTAGCATATATAATGAAAACAGCATTAGGCCGAGAACAGTTCCTTGTGGAACCCCACTATACAATGGGGCTGTTTTGGAATAAAATTGACCAAAATGAGAAAGTTCTATTAAAAAGGAAGGACTTCAACCATTCAAGTGCCATGCCCCGAATTCCCACCATCTGTTCGATCAGTGGTGTCAAACGATGCGCTGAGGTCTAATAAAATTAAAATCACAGAGCTACCTGAATCGATCAAAATCAAAATTTCATTTAAAATGTTCAACAAGGACATTTCTGTGCTGTGATTTGCTTTGAACCCTGACTGAAAATGTTAAAAAATAGAAAAGTCTGCAATCGACTTAAAGTTCTTTCTAAGTAGTTAGTCGTTTCTATGATTTTTGTGAACTATCACTTGCAGAAGTAAGACATGACTTATCTGCAGCAACAGCATATCTTTTGCAAGACAGACATGTATTTGTGGCTTTCCAAATAGTGTCATAGCCAACACTTTATATCTTGTACATTAAGTCTGAGCATGATTGTCTCATTTATCTATACACAATGAAAATAACAGAAGCAAATAGACTTAATAAGCCTGAGAGTAAATTATATTCATGCAAAAACCTGCATGTACGTATATATAAATTCCAATTATTTTCTAGGATTTTAGATACAAATTGTTATTACAAAATAGGGTGGTAATTAGATAAAATACTTAATCCAAAATTGTTAGTTTTTTTCAGAAGGGGCTGTACAATAGCATTAAAGTCAGTATACTGGTACCAATGATATTGGAAGTCTGTTTAACTGATCTTGATGGAATAACACTGCGACAACAATTTGTAGGTTTCAACTGGCCAACTATCTCAGCTAAAGACTGAAGAGAAATTGGTGTAAATTGATCAAACACAGCAGAAATGGTAAGCAGTAAGTAAGGGGTTGTATAAAATGCGTTTAATATGCAACCTGATATCAATTTTCTGAACAAAAAAGTTCAACAGATCATCACACACAATAGCAGACAGATCAGGACATGTAACAGTTGGATTACTGCTACATGTCCTGATAATGTCCTGGATTTAATATTGAATGGAACTTGGTAGCACTTTATTTTACAGTCCTGTTCCCCATGTACATACTATATACTTATTATAGTTATTACAATACCTGGGTAATAACTAGGTACTAACCCTGAACCTACCCATAAACCTAACCTTAACCCATGTAGTTACCTTATATTAACCAGTACTTTCTTAGGTAAGTAAACTGTAAGTACATGTAAGTACACATACTGTAAAATAAAGTGCAACCAAACTTTAGAATTGCCAGTGTACTTTATGAGTAAATCAGCAAAATAGCTTCTTTTAGCTGTTTTAAGTTAACTGCATTCTGATAGGTTGATAAAGACTCACGTGATATGTCACATGACACCTGTAATTTGTCCCTTTTCCACCTACGCTCTGCTCTCCTAGCCCCGGGTAACTTCATCCATCCAGGGTTCTGATTTGGACTTAACACTCTTAACCTTTAGAGAAGCGATGAAATTTAGGTTAGAGGAACATACAGAATAAAAAATTTCAAGAGAAACATTAAAGGTAATATCCAAAGACTGTAAAAAAAGATGGACGACCCGCCTTCACTCTCTTCCGTTGACGTAAGTGAAGCCGCTGACACCGCAAGTGTTCAAATATATCTTGGGTCTCGAGTCTGCTCAGTAGTGAGCGCGAAGTGGAGCCGCGATATCAGGGTCCCGCCCACACTCCCGCCTAATCAACAACTTTTTGTGAAATAAACAGTTATGAAAATGTAGAGATTAAAGTTAAAGCTCCAATCTCCTATCGAAGTTCCCAAAAATGTTCTTTGGTGCCTCAGTGACTACTTCGCTCAGAGAAGCTGTCAATCTCAGCTGTCATTCATAACATCACAGCATCAAAATACCAGCATCAAATAACTAACTAAAACCAAACACTTGAACTAACATCAGCGTGATAAAAACAGTCTAAAATGACAGAAACCATCTTTGGAAAAAATGCATTTGAAGTGTAATTTGATTGTTTAGTTTGTCTACGTCCCATTAGCCTACGTTTCATGGTGAGGGCAGGGTTTATGACTGCATCCAGCCACCTGGGGGCGATCGAGAAGCTTTGGTTTCACTTTTCAAGACTTGTGTGGCACAGTTGGTAATATCAGGCCCAGAGAATAATAATAAAAGAAAGTGTTTAAATTCCGAACCTGGTGAACTGGAGAACATGTATTGCAAATGATACAAGGAATAGTTACAGTACAGGTAATAAGCATATGATCTGAGAGAGCTGCGTTATGAATTTCAACATCTCCAACAGAAATGCCATAAGTCCATGGTAAATCCATGATCATGAGTAGGTCCATGTAGATGTTGTGTGAGGTTAAAAAGTCAATCATGTCCAAAAAGACTTTAGCCATTGAGTTAGATGGACAACAGACGTGCACGTTGAAATCTCCCACAATTAAACGTTAATCATATTTTAGACAAATTTCACCTTAAAATCTGAGGACTCCCATATAATAAAAAGCATGGCTAAGAACCTTTAAAGGGGAAGCAATACGCTTATAATATGCCCATCCTATGGTTTAGACAGCTGGGCTGGAGGCTAAATTACATCAAACATATTATATTCAATGGCACAAAGTTCAACACTGCCTCCTTTTTTCTTATTTACAGTCAAAGGAAGAGCAGACATGTGCATGTTTTTATAATCAAAGGCTTAAACCACCACATACTGCTTCTGGTGTTTTGCTTGATCCTGAGAACTGTTAGATCATTACACACATGTTAGAGATGTTACCACAGTGGAAAAAAGAGGTCTTTATCTTCATCTACCACATCCATCCCATCTCAAGGAAACTTGCCCTTGGGGTCTATCAAACAAAGTCCAGGAGCTGCTCTACCAATCTGAAGACTATAATGATAATATCTAATGCTAGACCAGCATTAGTTGCTTTTTCAGAGACCTAACTGTGAGATAACATGCTTTTCTTTGGCTTGCTATGGGAAATGTCTGTCTCAGACATGAAGCCTTCTGGCCGTGTGTTCATTGGCAATTATATGAGCATTATGGTTTCAGATTTACCTTTGATCTGCACCTTTGATCTTCTCCCACCTTTGGCATGGAATGTTTAACACATGTTATATGCATGTGTTAGCCCTTTATATTGTCAAACTACAGATTTTGAGTCAATTCTTTTGAATGGTTATAGTTTGGGGCTGGCAACGATTTTAGCCCATCGGCTGAGTTCACTAACTGATGAATTGATAACAGTAAATTACAATGTCCATGAGACCAGCAGCAAGAGAAAGAGCTTATAATAATTTCTACATCAAACCAAGCATATGTGCACCACCAAATGTGAGCTCCATATGCTTTCATAAAACCTATATGTTGCAAAACAGAAAACGTATTCTTCAGCCAATCAAGTACAATCTGATAAAACAGCAAGAGCGAGGCTATTTTTAGGTGCGTGTGGCTTTCTGTGACTCGTTTAGTTGACCATGTGAGAGGTAGTTGTGATCTTTCCATAAAACAAACTGAGCTGTACAAAACAAGATATAGAGTATAATGTTGGCTTTTAGGTGGAAGGTTGATTCTGTTTATACTGCAGGAAAGTAAGCAAAACCACTTGTTTGTCTACTGGAATTACCCACATTCAGACTCATAAACAAACAAAATGCCCATTAGATAATCACATTCTGTTGGTGTGATCCAAACCATCCTGAAACAACATTCTGTGAAAGAACATTGAAGATCACAGTGTGAACTATATATATATATATATATATATTACAGTAATAAAAAAACTTAAAGTAAAATGTTCAGAAGCATACGGTAATGAAAATTTGGAGGAAAACTTGCTATGAAAATGATTACAATTGATTACAAAATCTATTTTGGGATGCATATTTAAATGTTAATGCTTTTTATGTGAATCTAAATCCACTGAGAGATGATTATTACATTTATTGCAACAGTAGGCAGAGCCATGCAATGATAAAAGCTATTAGTCTTTAATCTAATGTCTTTGTTTCAGCTCTCTTTATGGCTTGCTTGTGTTGCATGAGCTGAATGCTTGATAGGAATAAATGTCTCTAATTAACGACACTCCATATGGTTACCATTAAAATAATGCACTGTATGAACACAACATGAGCCAAACAGAGAGCCATGACATTGAGAGTTTGTTTGTGTGGATGTTTGGATAGAGGATAAGGGCTCAACGTGTTTCTGCATTACAGTTTAGATGTAAAATATTAAACAGTTTATTTTTCTTTTTTCATGTCTAGAAGAGCAATAAACAAAATAATACATTGCAAAAGCAAAGTTTTAATAAAATATAAGAGAAAATCTCACAGCTCTTTCCTCATTCCTTTAATTAAACCTACTAGTTTGATGAAAGATAAGGACATAAAGACGTATGTACATTAAGTTATACATGCTTACAAATGTACACACACTTACAAATATACATAAAATGTCTAGTCAAGTACTGCAATATACACTTGTTTCTAGAACATTCTTTTGCTGCATAATACAATAACAGTTTTGGCTTCAGTGTTTATAAGGAAGAAATGGTGTGCTACTGTGCTTAATAGTGAAGTTCAAAAAATCACGTAAATCAAGGTAAAAAGTAGTGTGCATTTTTCTTGATTTACTTTAATAGTGAAATTGAAACATATTGAAATGGCAATAGAATGTATCTCACAAACACCCATCAGGAACGTGTCTGGGTCATATTCACCCTAAAATTAAAATAAATAAAGTATATAGTCCTTATATAATTTTTAAGACATTTTTCATTTGGACACAATTTGAATTTAAATGGTATAATATTTACATATCACAGTAGTATATGTTGTATTGCCATTAATATATGCTGGTATATATTTAAAATAAAAAATTAAAAGTCATTGTATTACATTAATAAGAATCTAATGAAAATTGTTCAATATCCAAACACACAGAAAATTTCATGGAAATTTTCACAAAACAAAAACAATCTTAATGGTCGTTATTTTAAATGATCTTTATGCAATTTTAGGGTGAAATGTGACCTGGACATATTTGAAAGATTCGACTAGTCCAATGCACAAATATTACCAGTTACCAGCAATGTGTAAATTAAAAGTTACGCTAATAGTTTTCCTCTAAATTCATATTACTGTGGTCAGGCATCACATAGACAGACTTGCTCTTCTTCTTGCGGCCTTTGGTGTTCTCTGGCTCAGGTACTGATGTTAAAGACAGATAGGCGGCTATGCTGCTCCTCACCCCGTAGCTCATCATGTTATCTTTGCTGTCCACAGTATCCAGCCCGCTTGGGCTCATCAGCTGCGACCTATTCATGTGGAGACATATTCATACACCAATCATTCCCAGCTCACATGGAAGCTCTACACAAGTGGAGGAAATGCTTAGTATGATCTAAAAAAGACAGAGACATACTTATTCACTTTCTTCCAATCCAAGTTACGGCGCATTACCACAGGTGGCGCTTCCTGGGTTGAGCTGGGGGCAGGGTTGGACAGAGCCAGACACGGAGCGCTGAGAACACAACATATACCGTCTGACGAGTCTGAGGGGAAATCAAAACACATCCGCATTAATGCATCACACACATTCTACATTACAAGCAGAACATGAGAGTTTTGTCCGGCAGATATGTCTTTAGCTCTCACCGGAGTAGTGATTGACCATCTCCTCCAGACACTGGAAGGTAAGCCGTGGTGAGATGTAGTACCAGCTATTAGTCAGACGGAATATCTTATAGTGCTTCACAGTCCTGTGTCTCACAGAGAGAGAATATACACCTGCAGGGAACAGCAGCCAGCCAGTCATTTGCACTCATGTTGACATTGAAATATGTGTGAGTGGAAACCTTTCTGCAATATAAACTTGTGGACAAGAACACTTCCTGGTACTTACCTCTCTCTTGCGGACTTTCTCTAATAAGAAATGATCCGACACTGTTGCCAGGCAATGACAAAAGCTCTTCTGCCTTCTGTCTGCTAACCCCCTCAAACAGCCATCTTTAGAAACATGAAATGCCAAAGAGGAAATGGTTAACAACCGAAAATAATGACTTCACAATAGATTATTTTAGTCCTTATTATATCAGAATGAAGATTTTATATAAATAACAATATTCTACATAAATAAATAAAATTTCTACTGGTTTAATTTATACTAAGATCAGTGTTTCACGTGACAGAGTGCATACAGTGTGTAATAAAATCTAAATATGTACACTGCTGTTCAAAGTTTTTTTTTTAAAGATATTAATACTTTTATTCAGCAAGGATGCATTCATTAAAATTAATCAAATTAAATCATTAATTAATGCAAATCAATCAAAATTGATAGTAAAGACATTTCTAATGTTACAAAATATGTCTGTTGAAATAAATGCTGTTTTTTTTTTACTTTCTAATCATCAAAAATTCTGGAAAAAAAATCAAATGCATCACAGTTTCCACAAAAATATTAAGCAGTTCAACATTGATAACAATGAGAAATGTTTTTTGTTTTTTGAGCACTAAATCAGCATATTAGAACATTTTTAATAATATTAAAAAAGAAAACGGTTTTTAATTTGTAATAATATTTTAAAGGTGTCATGAACTGGCTTTTTTTAAACCTTTTTTATACTGTTGTCTGAGGTCAACTTATGACGTTCGCGTGGTTTTTACATTCAAAAACATCATAATGAATAAGTAATAGGCTGTTTTCTACCCTGGTTTTGAGGCTCTCTCAAGAAACGCTCAGATTCTATGGGCGTGCCACATGAAGACTTGGAAGTAAACGCCCACGGCTAGGATTGGATAAGATTTGCATATTATAAAGAGCTTCGGCTCCCCCGCGAGTGCACGTGAGGGATTGTTTTGAAGCATGTAGGGAAACGGCAACCAGAATAATTTGTCCCACAGGGCTCGCAAAACGTCTTTATCAAACAAACACAATGATTTATCTCTCATCCACCCGCGATTGATTGGAATTTTTTTTTTTATTACTTGGCCCGCCCGATCGATGGATATAAGCGCGAACCGTGCATCACACACACACACGTGCCAAGTACGTTGCATACAGCATGATCAAAATTTCGGCGATTGTATTTTTCCTTCAAATATCAAGTCAAGAGTGAACAACGCCCATCAAGAAAGGAATGTTATTTCACTATTTAAGATAGCCCGTCGGCAGGCCGGTGATATGTTTTGGTAGCCCGTTTGGAAAACACATAGCCCCGGGACGTTGGGCTTTGCGAGCCCTGGCCCATACATGTCCGCCTTTAACCCCTTTAACATTAATAGTGTTTTACTGTATTTTTAATCAAATAAATGCAGCCTCAGTGAGCAAAAAAATATCTTACCCACTGTAAAAAATGTTTTATTGCTGCTTTACATTTTTAAGTACAATCAACTTGGATGTTTAAGTCATTTCAACTTAAATTACATTAAACTCACTTAAATGAAAAAAATAGTTAAATCTGTATAACTTATAAAATACATAAAATACTAAAATAATATAAAATTACTTGACTTATTTTGATGAGTTAAAGCAATGTAAAAACATGTTGTCATAACTTTTTGATCATATTTTTTACAGAAATTGTACTTAAAGAAATTAATATGACATTTGAAAAGTTCTGAAAGAGATGACAGGAAATTGTCTCTCATGTCATTGATTATTCAGTACTGAATTTCTAGGATCATCATGAAACATAATCAGCAGATAATCAATCCATAATTACCCATGATAAACTTTCGCCACATGATTACTGGGAATGTAATTCTCAATTCCTGTTTGAAGAGAACGCACTTTCCACCAGCAACCATCTCTGTAAAGCATCCATTGACGAGAACATTAAAATAAATTTTTCTAGGTTGTGTGCGTATACATACAACAGTATATGTATGTTAACATAAATATTAAAATTAAAATAAAAGACACATGTCACAAGGTGCTGATACATTATATATTACAGGTGTTTGGAAGGTGTTTGTTTACAGGTGTTTGTTGTTATATAGCAAACACATTATATTTCCTTAAAAGAACACTTACTCTGAAAGACCTTTCAGTCTGTCCCCAATCTTAAAGATAGGTTCACTAATGTCACGACACGGATAATCAGCAAGCACCACAAGACTGTCGCAGTCTGTAAACAATATGAGTTATGTCAAAGACTCACATTAAAACATATTTAGGTATACTGCAGGTGAAGAACCATAGCTTACCTTTAAACATGGTGTCAAGGCTGTTAGGCTCTGGGTTTGACTTTTCCTGCCTCATCACATTGCCCATGATGGCAGGTTATAGAGCCCGCAGCTCTACAGAAGCTGGAATTTTAAATGCATATTTCATGTTTATACAATGGAGAGTATGGGCTTTGCATTTGATAGTCCAACAGCTAATGCAACAGCCGTTTTCATTTTGCAACTTCCTCTCAACTAATGTGTTATCGCTAACAAAAAATAGAACAGGGAAGCTGCAGAGAGCCCAGATCTAACACTATTTTCCACAAAATATAACTCACATTTAACTACAGTGCAGCAAAACGTTGTGCGTCACACGAGTACCAAGATTGACCTGCTTATTTGAGACTCATAACTTAGAATGCCATTTTATATCATGGGCCTTTAACCATCTTCAACATGAATGATGAATTTTGTCATAAAAACATAGAAGTGGTATGTGCATGATCTTTATCGCTCACTATTTTTTTTATTGTAAATATGATATATTAAAGCATGGATAGGGGGAGGTTACTGGAAGTAAATAAATCTCAATGGATAACAGCCAAACAATCCTATCACTTGACGCTCTTTAATTTTTCATTGAAACAGCCTATAAATGTCAAAACTCCATTTTTATTTCCCACTCCACACCAACAGAAATATGTTAGGCACATAAATTCGTTTTCTTACCTCTCTCTTTAAGCTGTTAAATATCCATGTTTCCTCCAGAGGGCAAAAGCTTCAGTTCTGGCTGGCAGCTCCCAATAAAGTTGAAGCAGGTGGTTTAGAGTAAAGAAATACTGCCCTGGTCTCAGACCGAAGGCCAGCAGTAACAGCAGTCGAGTTCTGAGTGGCCTGCACTGCTCTGCAGGCTTATCTAAACTGAGCGCTGGTCTACTGAAAACAGCACATAGCCACATACTTCCTCTGGTAAAATGAGGAAGAGTTCCCTAACTATGTCTTCCTTCATCCCCTCAGTGTGCACCAACAGAAATGATTACAAATTCTTAATGCATATAATAATACAGTACAGCAAATCATTATGCAAATAAACATAGTCTGCAATGTTTAAAGTTGAGGTTTAAATATGTGATTTTTGTGCGCTCAGTATCACAGAGTCAAATGGGTCTTGTGCAACTTCCTGTATGGCATTAGTGGGTGAAGGTCTGGGTGTGAGTGCTTCATGTGTGAGTTTCTGTCTCAGAAGCATAACGCCTATAACTACACATTAAAAAGCAATTAAGGACACAAAACATAACCTAGTGCTAAACATTAGACTTTCAAATGTTTTCGTTTTTTTTTTGTATTTTAAGTTTATATATGACCCCGTAGATCCAACTAAGTGATTTACTATGAAAATTGCCTTCACAACTAAGAATTGTTTATTATTTATCCTTTAAGTGAGAGAACATTTTGTAAATTTTCAGACAGACAGAGAAAAAGGAAGTCTGTCTGTCCATGCATAATTATTTATGCATATGCTACTTATACATGTGAAAAAGTAACACTACACAATCATCTTAATGTTCTGTTGTGGATCAAACCTCATAAATGTATGCCTCTGGAGGACTATATTATCCATTTATCACGATTTACAGCTGGTAAAAGTTGGCATTTATTTTATTACATTAAGTTGAAATTACGACTGTATCAACCAGTTGTATGCTTTGGATTGCAAAACTAATAATAACAGATGTATCAAGAGTATTTCTTTTTTCTGATTGTCCCTTGTGCAGTCCTATGAATATTCACCTGACTGGTTCTATCCAAGTACCTCATTTTCTCTTGGTCAGAAGCTTGAACTTCTCTTATTTGTACTTTCATAACTTTGTTACTAGCAGAAATGCACTTCCATGATGCAATTAATAACTTGAATTAAATATGTTAATAGTGTTTCCACTATATTTTCTTTTACTTTAAACTTTTAGTTTTGTTTTCAAAGTCCTTATCTGATTGGTTGAATTCTACAGGATGTCCGTGAGACTTGTGTGTTGCGTTCTTTAATGGTCAGCCTGGAAACAAATGCTGTGACGCCAAACCCCCTCGTGGAAGAAGAACGACACGTCCTGAAAAGTAAAGCCAAAACATCTCGATCGCCCCCAGGTGGTTGGTCCCAGTATTTTTCGGGATTTTTGGGAGGAGATTGGCGCTTTAGCTTTAATTTCTACGGAGCCGCGCACATGACGTGCAAAAAAAAATAGAACATGATTTATAAATCATGCACACAATTTACTATTTTGTTCCCTCGATTTACTAAATCGTGCAGACGATTTACTACTTCGTTCCCTCGACTTGCTAAACCGTCCACATGATTTAATCATTTGTTCCCTCGATTTATAAATCGTGCGCACGATTTAGCAAATCGAGGGAGCAAGTTAGTAAATTGTTTGCACGATTTATAAATTCGAGGGAACGAATTAATAAATTGTGCGCACGATTTAGCCTACTAGTTTTTTCCTGCACGTCATGTGCGGGTCTCCGTAAATTTCTACATTTCCATAACTGTTTATTTCACACTGACATAATGAGTTGTTCTGCAGTAAACTGTACTAACAGATACTGCTGCGGGAGTGTGAGCGGGGTTTTGATATCGCGGCTCCACTTCACACACTCTACTGCACAGACGCAGTTCCCAAATCAGTGCAATGTCATTGCCATATTCAGACATTGGCGGCTTCACTTTTCTACAATGGAAGATAGTGAAGGGAGGTTGTCCCATCTTTTTTTACAGTCTATGACTGTGACAATGAGCGCTTACCATGATCAACTAAACGCTGGAATTTCAAAAGTATGTGAAGTTTGCGGCTCCATTGTTGTAGTAAACTTGCACAACGTTCTTGAATTAATCATTTAAAGATGCATGCCCGTCTGTTATTGCAGGGACATCGACTTTACATTTTCATGCCCTTAAACATGACGCGGAACAAAACGAACTGTAATTGGTTGCTTTACATGTCAATTAAATGTCCTCTTGGGCGGTCCTTGGCCAATGAAAGCTGCAAATTAATCCAGACCTTCTGCCGTCAGTCTGAAGGTCTGGCTACGCGAGACTATACTCATTGTTATATTGTTAGTCGACATTATATAGTTATAGTCATCTTTATAGTCAACATTATCTAGTTATAGTCATTGTTATATCATTAGTCATTGTTACAGTCAACGATATACTCATCGTTATATTGTTAGTTAATGTTTTATCGTTATACTCATCGATGTATTAGTCAACATTAAATCTATATATCGTTTGTCAACGTTATACCGTTATATCGTTATAGCCAATGTTCTATTGTTATAGTCATTGTTATATCGTTAGTTCTATCTGACTGATCTGAGCTGCATTTCCCAAAAGCAGCATGAGTTGACCTTTTTTTTTCAGTTAGACATAATTTGTGCTGATTACTGCATGCGATTTTGTGGAAAACTGATCTTATGTCCTCTGAGGTTTTAAAAGATTAAAGCTCAGTTGTGTCTCTTTTCTAATGCTCTCATAAAGCATCATAACTGAATGAGCAAAAAAGGATTACAAAGTTCAGCTCGCGTGGAGACAACACTTAATCTCAGCATTAATTCACATTGTTTGCTTCATTACATTTCTTTGTGCTCAACATGATAATTAAACACTAAAAATGGTCATGTAGAAAATTAATTTCCAAAAGCTTAGTTGTGGCTTGCATGTTAATGTCTTTTTCCATTGAAAAATATTTCTCTCAGTGCACTTTTTACTTTTTGACAGGGAATTGGAGTCAAAAATGTTCTGAGGGATCTTGTCAGTCTGGGAAAGCCATCAGTGCTTTTCTTCTGATCAACTGTATATTATCCGCTCGCTTGTCACCGCTTCTCATCTTGATTTATTGCCAAAATCTACAGACCAGCTCATGCCAATACCACAAATATGGCTCTCCATTTAATCACATCAATGGCACATTTTGTGAGATCACAATAATTTCATTTAAACTCAAATGACTGACTTATTTTTAAACAGCACAAGCACATGGAATTCACACACCTTAGACTTGCCAAATAGACCCGTGGCGTCTGTGAAAGCACCTTCTATTATTTTAAAACAATATATATTCTTCTGTATGTGATTATTCAAATGGGCTTTACTCATATTTTCAATGCAGTGTTGGAGAGTACCTAACTAAAAGTAGCATTTTCTTGAGTATCTCTAACATTGTTAAGGTTGCCATTGCGATGACTTGGAAAAAAGTGTCCCATTTAACCTGAATTCACTAACTATTACGCACTTATGTAAGACTAGAGACTCTTCAGACCAAACAATCAGTGAGAGCAGTCTCTAGACATATTTAAACATTTTAAAACACGAAAAATGGAAAAAAGCAACACAATAGGCCTTTATCACACTTCTGCGTTCGAAAAGTGGAAGCTTCAAGCAGTAGCGTAAAAAAACTTCCAATGCTGCTGTAAAACAGTGTCAATGGCTGTGCCCATAGCATGGGATTGTAGTGAATTATGTAAAATTCATAACATATACTTCTTCTAAAGACACCAACCTCAGTTTACACTCATTAATTGAGTATTGTGAAACAAAGAAAAAAAGGTGACATAATATTCCGACTAGGGGTGTAACAATATATTGTGTCACAATACACCGATCAGGCATAACATTATGACCACTGACAGGTGAAGTGAATAACACTGATTATCTCTTTATCACGGCACCTGTTAGTGGGTGGGATATATTAGGCAGCAAGTGAACATTCTTTCCTCAAACTGATGTGTTAGAAGCAGGAAAAACGGGCAAGCGTAAGGATTTGAGCGAGTTTGATAAGGGCCAATTGTGATGGCTACGACTGGATCAGAGCATCTTCAAAACTGCAGCTCTTGTGGGGTGTTCCCGGTCTGCAGTGGTCAGTATCTATCAGAAGTGGCCCAAGGAAGGAACAGTGGTGTACCGGAGACAGGGTCATGGGCGGCCAAGGTTCATTGATGCACGTGGTGAGTGAAGGCTGGCCTGTGCGGTCCGATCAAACAAATGAGCTACTGTAGCTCAAATTGCTCAAGAAGTTAATGCTGGTTCTGATAGAAAGGTATCAGAATACACAGTGCATCGCAGTTTGTTGCATATGGGTGCTCATGCTGACCCCTGTCCACCACCGAAAGCGCCAACATTGGACACTTGAGCATCAGAACTGGACCATGGAGCAATGGAAGAAAGTGACCTGGTCTGATGAATCATGTTTTCTTTTACATCTCATGGATGGCCGGGTGCGTGTGCGTTGCTTACCTGGGGAACACATGGCACCAGGATGTACTATGGGAAGAAGGCAAGCTGGCAGAGGCAGTGTGATGCTTTGGGCAATGTTCTGCTGGGAAACCTTGGGTCCTGCCATCCATGTGGATGTTACTTTGACACGTACCACCTACCTAAGTATTGTTGCAGACCATGTACACCCTTTCATAGAAAAGGTATTCCTTGGTGGCTGTGGCCTCTTTCAGCAGGATAATATACGCCCTGCCACAAAGCAAAAATAGTTCAGGAATGGTTTGAGGAGCACAACAACTAGTTTGAGGTGTTGACATAGCCTCCAAATTCCCCAGATCTCAATCCAATCGAGCATCTGTGGGATGTGCTGAATAAACAAGTCCGATCCATGGAGGCCCCACCTCGCAAGTTACAGAACTTAAAGGATCTGCTGCTAACATCTTGGTGCCAGATACCACAGCACACCTTCAGGGGTCTAGTGGAGTCCATGCCTCGACGGGTCAGGGCTGTTTTGGCAGCAAAAGGGGGACCAACACAATATTAGGACATAGGGTCATAATGTTATGCCTGATCGGTGTATATATTGCAACACAAAAATGCAACAATATGTATTGTAGACAGTGACAATCTGTATTGTGTATAGTTTACCCAAAATGAAAATTTCTGTGAGGAAAAAAATTCAAGTTCACAGAATTTTAGCGTCAGTACTACATTAAACTACTATATATAATGTTAAATATAATGTATAATAATGCAATGGGGGAATATTTGTGGGTCCTGATAATGCCAAATGTCTTATGTTACCAGTAAAAAGTGGCCTACTTTATTTTAAATATATCTAGTCAGTGACAGAGTGCAAGCATATTCATCTAAAATAATTCTGTATTTTCAGCTTCAGAATCATGAATATTTTTTTTCTGGTGTCAGCATTTTCCTGTGCACTGGGTTACCAGCACCAAGTCTAAGCCTATTCATTTCCACTCCCAACATAATACCAAATTTAGCATTTAAATCAACAGTACATTTTTTGTTAACCTGTTATCATATGTTTTGGAGTATCACACTAATATCTTATTGTGAGTTCAGTATTGTGATATGTATCGAATTGTGACATGAGGGTATCGTTACACTCCTAATTCTGACGCATATTTTGTGATTTAAAGGGGAGTGGGCAATCTCATTATTAGCATATTATTTAAAAAATATTATTTAAAAATATGTAATATTATTGAGTGCAATGATTAGATAGCATTATACTGTAGACAAAAATGGGCAGTTAATCATGATAAATATAATGCAAAAATAAACAATAAAATGAAAGCAGTATGATTATTCCTCTGGCAGTAACTTGAGCTGTTTGCTGCTCGTTAATCTCATGACTGGCAACACCGGCGGCGCTGACAATCTCTCAGATAATGTTACACATAAAAATAAAAGATGACATACATCGTGTAAGTCTTAATGAACAGTTTTAAATATTTACGTTTATTGTTAAGTTCAACTAAATTAGTTTAATTTTCTTCTCAAAACTGGCATCCGGGGCGTCCGTGACCGGGGCGTTTAATTGACAATAATGCTATTAATCAGAGCCGGATGTGACGACTCGCGGAAGGCCTATGGTCAATGACATCCATTTATCACGTAGAAAAACACCGCTTGCGGACACAAAAACTTTTCTGGTGTGAATGGCGAATCTATTCAGCCCGTTTTGCAACCTGTTTGGCCTGAAAAGTCGACAGAAAATTTGCGACACACATGCCCGGCGCATGGTCTAAAAGGGTTGTCCCTATTCTCTTAATGAGTCATGGGTGTGTTTTGGGCGTAACATGCAATAAACCAATCAGAGTCTCATCTCCCATTCCCTTTAAAAGCCTGTTGCGCTCGTGCCATGGTGGATTCGCTATTTTCATGGCGGAATTTGCAAGCAGAAAAACTGACCGCTTCTCTTGCGAGAAAACGGATCTGTTCGTCCAATGACGCCTGCTTGCTCATCATTACTGCAAATAGGTAGGCTAATTCTGATACATGCAATGACTATCTACTATGACATGAGGCATTTTTATATTTATGTACACAATAATAATCTTTTACATTTTAATCCTTTAATTTTTCATATTTAAAAATGTTTGTGTGCTGCTGCATGTCCCTGTGTGTGTAATAAGCAAAATGTACATGCGTTGTGGACCCACCTATAGGCGCATATTACTAACGTGCTCTTTAAATAACAAAAAAAATATTGCGCTATTGACTTTAGTTTCAGTTGCCTCAAAATAGCAACGCACCAACAATGCAGCTGAACACACCTCGTTTTCAGACCAGCACAGTTTTAAATAGCTTCAATGTTTTAATTTTAATCTTGTCTCTTTGTTACTTCCTGTGAGGCCTAATATGACTGGTTAATGGCTGCAGAGCTCTAGGCAGACCACAGCAGATATGGGCCCCTCATGTAAACAGTGGCCACAATGCATGTAGACTTGAGTGGAAACTCTGACATAGAACAGGGTGATTAAGTCACAGTGCGAATTAAGCATTGTGGGTATAACATCACACTGCAGAGAGAAGGAACTCAGCAGTACTGAAGCAGGAACACGTGGCAGAGTTCTGTTAGCCAGGTCTAATGACTCCGAGCTGTCTCACAGTAATAGGCTGCTTCAAGCAAAAATCAAAACTACTACAGCCATCCTGTGGTGAATGAATTTTTAAATAGATTCAAGGGACAAAGTCATGTTATTTACATCAAATATCTGCATTTAAGACTGCCATTTACAGTAACCATCTTTTTGTGCAAGTGGTAAAAACATGTAATAAGCCTTTCATTTTTTTATAAGCCCTCATTTTTTCATTATGGGACTAAAATTGCTTCAACTAACATTAATGACAGAACAGTATTCTAAAGTGTTACCCATTCTGTTATGTATTGAGCTTTGAACTGATCTAACTTTTTATAAAATTAATATGCTTGTATAGTATTTCAGTGCAAGTGCATACCAGGCAAACTTTCAGAAATATGCTCTTTGCAAACTCGCATACTTCAGCTGTATTTATAACTAGATTATTTACACAGTGGCAAGACAACAGGATGGAACTTAACAGGATGGTAATAATGAGCTAAAGTCAGCCATTGCTTAGTGTGCGATTGGCAGTTAGATAACATTGAGGTTTCAACTAATTCATTTTGATATTTCTTTAATATTATCTAACAGGATGGAATTTTTGAGACTAACTACAACACAATTTCACTGCTAATGCTTAATGACCCCCCCAAAAAGTATATTCCCACCGGATGCTAGTTATTTTAGTCTATAAAGTTTTAAATATGGATATTTTTCTTACACAAACGTGCCACTTCGCTTTAGAAGACCTTTATTAACCCCCCGGAGCCGTGTGGTGCAGTTATATGATGGATAGATGCACTTTTATGGACTTCAAAAACGAACCAACAAGTCAATGCCATTATAAAGCTGGGAAGAGCCAGGACTTTTTTAATATAACTCTGATTCGTCTGAAAGAAGAATGTCATATACACCTAGGATGACTTGAGGATGAGTAAATCATGGGCTAATTTAAATTTTTGGGTAAACTCTACCCCTTTAATTGTGCTATAGTAATAAAATAAAACTATGATTTCATCTGATATATTAAGATATTATAAGGAGATACTGCATAACAGGATTGGCCTCAGCATCTTTTTGAGAAGCAACAAACAGAACGCTGGTATTAATTTCTATTTTTGACCAATGACTCTCCATGCATTAAATATAATAGAGCTGCTTTTGTGTAACTGTACCCTAAGAGATGTATTCCCGAAGCCTAAACAGTGAGGTCAGAATAATTAGTTGAACAGGTTATTTGTGTGTCCACTTCTCTTTAACTTGCAACAAGATCGTAAGAGTTTACTATGACACCACTGATTTAGAGCAACTACAAATTATGAATTTTCAGTTCTGACCTACAATAGCTTGTTTCTGCTGAATCAGATGCATTTGTGTCACGTGTATTATTGAATTGTTTTTATGTATCCCAGAATACTGACTAGCAGCAAATAAAGGCTTTACAGAGGCTGAGCCAGAGTCATTAGCTAAACTCTCTAGTGCAGAGATCCTTCAAGTATTTTAATGACACATAAGTGAGGATTATTATAATAACAGGTACATGCCATTAAGATTATATCTGTGGCCTAATCCAAGACTCAGAGACGGCCTTTTGGTGCTAACTTGCATTTATTGAAAACACTACCATAGTTTTTTTTGACAGAGTAACAAAAGGACCATTAACATTAGGACCATTATTAATGGGTAATATTACACGGCTCTGTGGAATACTTGATTATGATTGGTCAGTCATGCTATTCAATGGTTTGACATTTCCTATTATTCTCAGTCATTCATGGCAACACTATATATCGTGTCGCTCATCAGAAGCTACTTTCACGTCTCTCGTATCACACCGCAGACTCTTTTCACCAGCTCTCATTTAATACTCATGCAACTGGTATGCCATCTTGTGTCTCAATTATCGATTGTCGTGAAAATGACCTCAGGGGACCTCAATATTAATGTGATATGTGTAATGTTTTTCTTCTTTTAATGTTTTTACTTAGCAGAAGCTTAAAATTACAAAATAATGTAAATGTTTATATATTTTTAAAATTTTATGTATTTTATGTCCACATTTATTTATTTATTTATTTGTTAAGTATAAGAAGTCAGATAATGTACAGTCACCTGTCAATATCGCAGAGAGAGAAAAAGAAAACACCATGATCCCCAACACACACTCTGTCAGGAATCTCTGGATTATTTGTGTGATAATGACTGACTGACTATATGAAATCATTATGTATTTCTGTGTTTCTATGAGCAAATGCATGACAGAAAGGGAAAACATTAGTGTACTTATTCTCATTTATTTTGGACTATGTGGAAATTTTGCGCTTAATCTCTGCGTTAACAAATGGTGATTTTCTCAGAATGAGCAACTAAACAGTATTTAGGAGCTGAGTGCTGTCCTGTTTAGTTTTGGGGAGCCAAAACCACTTATGCTCTTGTGCAATTGTGTCCTCTGGAACCGGCCAAACATTTCACTCTGCATCTGGAATTGGACTGAGGAAATATCCAAACAGAAGCATTGCTCTGTTGCCAGGGCCATTAAAATCAGAAAGGCTAGCTGTCAGATCAGATCTTAAATGAGGACGCGAAACAAAGCAAGCTCTATCATTTGGCTGAAGTGTACGGTGTGGGCTAAAAAAAGGGAAATTTGGCTGAATTTGACCATACATGGAGGGACAGAGTGAATTCCTTGGACTAGGGAAGCACTGAGCTCCATTCTTGCATTCCTATCATTTTTCAATACACTAAATAATAGTTATAATTTAGGCATTACCAAATATGTTTACCTTGTCGTTCTAATGGGTTTTTAATAGGAATTTTTCTTTTATGAGTAAAATAAGGTCTGTGGTAAACAGTATACTTGACATAATTTCCAATAGTCATATACCTCAAATGGGAATTTTGAAACTGTAGCTAACAAGTTGCTACATAAGATTTACAAAGATTATCCAGTGAATTAAACAAATCTCTGGGAGTTACCAGTGACCCGATTTTTTTAATTGTTTTTAGCCCTCTCAACACTTTTGGTTGTCTTTGAAGAACAATATCACCGTAGACTCCCAGAGATTAACTTTTTAGATATAGCCAGACAGTGTGGACATTATCCACAAAATACATAAAACTTACAGTAAAGGTACACTATATTACTTTTTGTTGTTGTTTAAAATGAACAAAATTTAAATACCGAGTCAATACATCATCAATCCTTCTTTCAAAATGTGTTTTTGTCTTACCCTGATTCACTATGATATGGTAAGATTATTATAAGCGTTTATATATTAGACCTGACGGGATAGTTTTCACAGGAAATTGCGTATAAACATCACTCACCCATCTGTCTAGTCATATTCATGAATAGAGAAAAGTTGCGGTTACTTTGATGCGTGTATGGTGTGGCAGTGGCATAGGTTAGTTGTCACAATGAGTGAGAAAGGTTGACATGAAGCACAATAAGGTTGTGTCCACCAAAGCGAAATAAGACATTTTTCTCGAGGCTAGCGTATTTTTCCAATTGTTTTCGATGTGAGGTACTGAGCATCTATTTCACG
Source organism: Rhinogobio ventralis (assembly GCA_039654625.1). Lineage (NCBI taxonomy): Eukaryota > Metazoa > Chordata > Actinopteri > Cypriniformes > Gobionidae > Rhinogobio > Rhinogobio ventralis. The sequence continues at coordinate 28,863,951 of CM077209.1, forward strand.
CTTAACACTGAATGCTCGCATTTTTTACTGGTCACCGAGAGTTGAAGAATGTTTAACTTTGGGCAAAATGCAGCATTCACTTTTTTTTACCTAGCCGTACAATCACAGTGGAGGAGGGGCGGAAGTGGAACAAATACCACAATGACCAACCGCCACATCCTACTTGTACGGGAACAGATGACAACAAGCAGCATAATAATGGAACAAAATTATTTAAAACGAGCCAGAGCAAATACTTTACATTGTATCAACATTTTAATATAGAAACCATACAGAAACAAACTATCTGAAATGAGATACTAGTAACATTTCCACGGATATTACGTATCATAGCAAGCAACAACAACAAAAAACAGCTAGGCGTTTGCAGCTGGCTAAAAACGCTTTGGTGGACACACGGCCTAAATCTCCAACCTCCAGAGAATCATCCGTTTAAAAAAACGCAGAACAGAGGAGAGTCTGTTGGCAAAAAGAGAATGCGACAGAGCTCGTAATAAAATGAGAATCGGAGATGGCGAGAACTGAGGGATTTGAAATGTTGTAAAAGCAATGCGGAAATGCTGTTTTTATTACTCAACAGATTAGTAAGATATTTCATTAAACAGATAAATTGCCATATGTAGCTCTCTAACAGAGTTCATTGTAAAGCATTATCTATTGTGAAGGTTCATATTCATCCGCACAGTTATGCAGAGCCAAAGCACAACCAAAACAATGTTCTTACGCAAAATGCATGCAATTTTGTTTTTTAACTGCTAGATGGCCAAGTTACATAGTGTACCTTTTTAAATTTCAGCTCTCCTCACTCAAAGCTGTCAGGAGTCAGGAGTGTGATTAATTAAAGAAAAATGTACTGAAGAATAGCAGTTTCATCAGCAGAAGCCAGCTTCAGGTCTCACAAGGAGTTTGTAGGCCGCGATTTCTGCATACATACATTTTACACAGCAATTATACTCTTTCCCAAGGTCTAGCTACGTCATTACTGCAGGTTGAATGATTCTGATTGGCTAAGAGAAAAAAGTTAGTCATATTAAATTTCCACACACGGTCAGTTAATCAGATGCACGTCTCCATAGATCAGTTGTTGACGCTTTCACCCCGGAATTAGGCACGTAGTGACCTTCCAGGTCTGGAGCAGGCGCCAGCTTGTCCCCCCCATTTCCTAGGATGCCTGTAATCCACCTCTAATACTGATCTGTAACAAAGAATATTAGCGCACACACACAGTTTCTCCAAGGTTGGAGTTGGTTGAGCTCCAGTTCTGACCAGAAAGTTTCCCAAAACATACTGATAACGTGCTTTCTCTCAGTAAGAGGTACATATAATATTCACCATTATTCTCTAGTGATTGAAGATGCAAAGAAAAATAAAAGTTTATAAATAGAAAATTAATAAAATATAATATAAAATAAATATGAATAAAAGCATAATTTAGTAAACCAAATACAGACTTTAGAGAACAATCAAACTAGAAGAAATAATTTAAATCATCTTAATATGCAGGAGGATAAATATTGATTAAGGCTTTGATTATACATTTAACTAGGATATAGGCTATGTATATTGAAGTGGCAGTGAATTTCAGACTCCATCCCTTTCATGGCATTAAAGGGAAAAGGATGTGAATATCTTTGGACAGTCTGTCCAAACATTTATTTCCACAAACAAATCAGTTGTTGCCGTTATTAAGGGGTAATTTTTTTTGTTTTGTTGTAAAAACAAATATTGTTTTGGCAAATTACTAAAAGCACAGACAGTGCTACTTTTAAACAGCTTTATTTATTTATTTTCCATGAATTCCAAACACTTGACTCAGTAAAAACATAGGGAACCTTGAGAACTGAGACTTATTTCAGTCATCAAGATCTAAATAAGATCATTTACACCCTATAATTTAATTCAAGATATGTCCCAGTGAATGGAAACCCAGCTTTAAAATGTCTTGCTTTGACAACTATTTTGGTGAAGCCACTAAAAACAATTACTCTCAGTTCTACGATGTGTCTAAAACTAGACCTTCATTATTGGGTTATGTTGACACATTCTGGGGAGCACAGAGCAGCTCTCACATACAATTCAAACAAAAAAAGAAACATATATTATAAAGCCATGAGCCCCATGAGCCTCCAACAAAAACAATAGTATTGCAATGAAAGCAATAATATACACTGCCGTTCAAAAATTTGGGATCAGTAAGATTTGATCATTTTTAAAAGGCGGCTTACCAAAGCTGCATTTATTTGATCCAAAATACAGTAAAAACTGTAATATTGTGAAAAGTTATTACAATTTAAAATAACTGTTTTCTTTTTGAATATATTTTAAAATGTAATTTATTCCTTTGATGCAAAGCTGAATTTTCAGCATCATTACTCTAGTCTTCAGTGTCACGTGATCATTCAGAAACATTTCTTATCAAAGTTGGGTACAATTCTTACTGACCCCAAATTTTTGAACAGTAGTGTATGTTACAAAAGTTTTCTATTTCAGATAAATGCTGTTCTTTTGAACTTTCTATTCATCAAAGAATCCTAAAAAAAAGTTACAGAACTGTTTATTATTTTAAATTGTAATAATATTTTGCAATATTACTGTTTTACTGTATTTTTGATTAAATAAATGCAGCTTGGGTGAGCATAAGAGACTTCTTTCAAAAATATTTTAAAAATCATACCGATCCCAAACGTTTGAACGGCAATGTATGTTGCTTGAGACCATTTTGGCCAAAAACCCAGAAAATGTTGAGTGAAATTTCTCTTTTTTATTTTCAGAACTGAGAAATATGTTAACCATGTAGCTACATTTATACATTACATATAAACATTCACTTGAAATTTGAGTCAAGAACTTTAGGGTTATAGCCTAGAAACCCATTTTTTCAAAATTGAGTGAACTTCAATAAAAACACATCAGATCAGAGCATTGTGAAAAGGGGAGAGATATGAATCATGTCTTTTATTTATCTAATGAAATGCATAATTGAGAGTCTAAAATGTCAGGACAGAAAGTTTTGCTCTTTAACTCTCTTTTGGATGCGGGCGTTACGCCCTCATGGCTTCAGTGCCAGCACTATCTCTCAGAGCTGCAATGGACTGTGACTTTTTCCCATGCTTTGTTGGCTTTGGCATCCGGCCTAGTTTCTCTGCCTCATCTGAGCCTGGCAATTCGGTGCAAGCCAAAAAGTTCAGTTCAGATCAACAGTGCCCTTTGCCATTTTTTTATGCGTATTTTATACTCACTTTTATCAGAATAAATAAATTGACTTTTATGGCTGCTGTTTGGAAATGTTATTTAGCAGATGCTTGTTTTCCCAAATTGAATTAAACTTATTACAGGTCCCCATGCATCTATTCATCTATTATTGGTTTAAGTGCTGTTTATCTTTTTCCTATTAAAGGAGTAATTCACTTTAAATTACCCCCCTCAAGCCATCTGGAAAAATATGACTTTCTTCTTTCTGATGAACACAATCGGAATTATATTAATAAATATACTGACACTTCCAAGCTTTATAATGGCAGTGACAGAGTCCATTGAGTTTGAAGCTCAAAAAAGCACATCCATCCATCATAAACATACTCCACACCAGGGGGTTAATAAAGGCCTTCTAAAGCGAATCAATGGGTTTTGTAAGAAAAATATCCATATTTAAAACTTTATAAAGTAAAGTATCTAGCTTCCGGCAGACCGGCTTCCGTATTCAACTTACGGAAAAAGTGTAACTGGCGCAACACATCACACATAGCATAAGCGTTTTGAACTGTGAAAGGCGTTACACTTTCTGCGTAAGTTGAATACGGAAGGTGGTCTGCCGAAAGCTAGATATTTTACTTGAGGGTGAGTAAATCATGGGGTAATTTTCATTTTAAAGTGAACTACTCATTTAAGGCAAATCATTTGACTCAGAGCCAATGTTCAGTGGAATCTGAGTTTTCAATTAGAACACATTGTTATTGTTCACATTCATGCTGGAATGATAAATTAGCTGTCACTAGAATAAGTAAGATATGACTGGACATTTAATCAAAAACATTCAGAGAAAAAGAATGCAGAGAGATTTTTTTAACTGAACTTTTCCCTTTTGTCACTGAATGTTTTGATCAAAGAGCTGTGAAGGCAGTCTAGTACTGTATTTGACTAAACGTAAGATTGGAAATCTTGTTTTGAGTCAGCTGATGGACATTTGTGTTCATTTAATATTCTGTTACAAACCATTTCTCTCTTTACCCTAACACTTCTCACTGACAAAGGCTGCTATGTCAGATGTCATTTGAGATTGAGAGTTTACAATGTTTAACTTTACATATAATACAATTCATCCTCTTTAGGGGGAAATGCACTTTCCTTTTGTAGCAGAACAGCAATTACTACACTGTAAATCATAACGCTCAAAATAATTAATTGGTTTGAGTAGGGCAAATAAAGATAAACAAATTAGTTCAATCAAATTAACTCTTATGAGTATTTAGAACTTTATTTTTCTTTTGAGTTCAACAAACTTATACATTTCAAGAAATCTGAATTGTTTCATTGTTTTGAGTTTTATGAACTTGTTTCCTTTAATTCAGACAAACTTAATTTTAACTGAAACAGGCTGGGATTTCTATTGCATGCTTTGCCATGACACTCAAAAGGGACAGTAAGTACTAAAATGAAGTTTGTTTTTTGTGCAAAATGAATGCTAACTGGGGGATTTAGTAGTGTTTAATGTTTTGTTATGTTAATTTAGAAGAGTTTTTTTTTTTTTTTTTTCTTTGAGTTGTGCATGTCTTTACCTGCCTATCCTTTAAAATAACCCACTTCACTGACGTTGCCAGCAAGTGACCTTTGTGTAACTCTGTGTTAGAAATAACTGTTATTTATATATATATTTAATAATTGTTTCTTACATGTTCATAAGTCTTTCCTCCTGTCCTCGCACTTCTCACAATAATTAAGCATCACACAACACCTGACTTTTAGCTACAAAGACAAAGCAACAAGTAGGCCTAGTTAATTTAATTTAGTTAATTTATTGAGCTTTAGCACAATGATGTCATGTTCAATCTGGAGTGAAATAAAGTGCTATTTATTGCCAATAAACTCAAGTCTAGCCTACTTTAAAAAGACCACAAGTGGTCAGTTTAACAGATGGGAGAAATGCGCAATAAGGGCGATGTTTTGTATTCCCCAGAAACATGAAATACCGCACTCTTCTGGGACAACTGGGTGATATTTGAACTTCACATTGGCATTTTGTACACTGTGCCAAAGTGGATATCCATTATATCAGGGTATGAAAAGAGCAAGGGAACATTTACTCTTTTTCTATTTAAGCCCACTCCTTCTTTCTTTTTTTCCTCAGAAAAATAAAGTTCTCAGGGAGAAAGACAAAAATGTGCTTCTGTGCATCTGCTATTCTCAGGGTATGAATTATAGAGTTGGATGATTTAGCCACGTTTATATGTATGTATACGTTTCAACAGTTTTAAACAGTGCAAAACAAAAAATTCCGTAACCAAAGAAATGACACCTCAGAGCTGCAATAATGAGGTAGCCTAGTCCTAACCATAGCAACATTCTCGAGCGCTTTATTGACAAAACTGTTCACATTACTACACATAAACATGTAATATAACAAGCAAAAAAAAATATGTTTTTAAGATGCGATGAAACACTCTGGATGAGTTTACAGAATTTGCACGCTGGTTTGACCAAATCACGTGAGCATTTCGGTTCTGACGTCATTAAGGTTATTGAGTATGAAAACTTCACACTTCACAGCAGCAGCAACGCGGTGTATGTGCATGTGAGCGCGCGCTGTACTCTCAGGTCACCAAATGAATGGATCCTGCTCGTGTGTGGGCTATTTTTTAAGCACCATCTAACTTTGGATTCAATGCATTTATCACTCGGGATCAGTGATGACTTGGCTTCTGATGTGGGTTCTTCTAGTTGCTTGTGTACCACAGGTAAGAAACATAATTATTTGTTTATGGGTTATTTATTTAAACCACATTATCTGGATAATTTAAGGTTATATCCATGCATGCCCAGTATTATTTGTGCATCAGCCACGAGATGGATGGTTTCATCGTATTTCATCGTATTTAACTAGTATTGTTACTCTATAACATACTATATATGAATAATATTTACATGTGTATTAATAGAAAGGTTCTGCATTCACATTACAATTTATTTTACCTATGCATATACCTGAATTTGAATATATATTATATTATTTTTGTTCTGCGGTCTGTGTAAAATAAACTTAATATATATATATTAGAGCAGCTCAAAATTCTACATTTTAAAAATATTTTACTCTCTAATAATGACACCTTCCTTAATATTAGACGTTTAAGTACACCGCTTGTGCATCAATTCTAATCCCTCTATTTTCCATTTTCCCCTCACGTTTAAAAAATTCAATTTAGGTGATCTTTTAATTCAATGTGACAGGAATTCTTAACCAATGACCTAATGTTTCACGCATTTAAGGAATGCAATGGCAACAAATGACATTGTCATGTGTGAGAGTATATACTGCCGCCCTGTGGAATGAAACGAAAATGTTTGTCAAGCGAGTATTCAGTCATACCCTTATTGCTTTAAATCATTTAAAACTTTTTAAAGCTTAGTTCGCTCCATTTTGTCTTTGAACATGACAGCCACCCTCTGTGTTTTAGATCCATAGAACTGCCACACTGAGTGCATTCTTTCACCTTAATTATATGCAACTGTGGCTCTTCCACCTTCCATATCTGCTGCTAATCTCACACAGGCCACAAGAGGTCAAAGGTTAAGGAGCCCTACAGCTGTAAGACACCAGTTTGATTTACTTGGTGTGTGTTGCCATATCAATCAATCATGTTAATCATGTCAACTTCAAGAGGTGCCTGCTATTATGATCTGTCCTTTCAAACTCCATTATTTACATCAGTTTGACTATCATAATTGATGGACTACAAAGAAAGTGACATTAGCTACCATGAGATCAATATCTTTATCTACCTACCCATTAGCTCTATTTGTTTCTTGAATGATTAGCCAGTACAAATGAGATCCATGAACTGACAACAAGTCTATAGCTATTAGAATTTGATATATGCAGGAAAGTGTAATTAGAACTGCTTCATTGCTCGAGATATAGTGTGTATTGGTGAGTAATGAAGCTACATAGATTCCAAATATATATGGCACTGCATTGAAAGGTTAAATTGAAATGTTTTTACATGTCCGAGATAAAGAACAACAAATTAAGATGTTTGTCTGTGTCACCTAAGACTAAATATTTTAGTGAGAATATATAAACGGTTCATTCCGACCCATTTTTCACAATGTCTGTATAGCCAGGAGGGAACTTGAGGGGAAAGAAACAAAAGCCTAAATGTGTCAGAAACAGGAATCTGTTGGGACTTGTGTCTTATAGATTCACAGGGCATTTGCCCAGGATTCCTCTAAGATGCTGTCCATACCAGAGCCCGTGGCCCCGGAGCCCTATAACCGCACCCAGTACTGCCAATGGCCCTGCAAATGCCCTAAAACTCCCCCCACCTGTCCGCCAGGTGTTAGCCTGATCACGGACGGCTGCGATTGTTGCCGAGCATGTGCCAAACAGGTGGGGGAGGTTTGCAACGAGAAAGAAAACTGTGACTATCATCGTGGCCTTTACTGTGATTACAGCGCAGACAAGCCTAGGTACGAAAAAGGAGTATGTGCGTGTAAGTGTCATTGTACTAACACAGCTTTCTTATTAACACTGTGTTCCGCTCTTAGATTAGAAGATTTAAAGCTTGGATTAAGAACCCAGATAAACCAATCCAGGAATGCTGAGCAGAATACATTCTCTTTACCTTTTAGCATACATTTCCACATACAACATCACATACTTTTCTTGGTATTGTAGCCAGCATGGATCTGATAAACTTTACTTCACTTGTTTTGCTCTTTTTTGCTATCCAGATCTGCCAGGCACTGGCTGTGAGCACGATGGTGTGATCTATCGCAACGGCCAGAGCTTTCAGCCCAATTGCAAATACCAGTGTCTGTGTGTAAATGGGGCGATTGGATGTGTGTCGCTGTGTAATGAGTCTCAGCCCCCCAGGGTCTGGTGCCAGAACCCACAGCGAGTTAAAATCCCTGGCCGCTGCTGTGAGCTGTGGATCTGTAATGAGTCCAGGAGGGGGCGCAAGACAGCGCCACGACACACAATGGCCGGTATGATCTCTGGTGTCTGGCGTTCTTCCTGCAGCTTATTCTGAGCAGATAAGAATTGATCCACATAATCAGTTAATTTAGAGATAACATAACGGTCTTCTTTTACTTGTGGTGTTGTAATTACCACAAAATACACCACTATATATAAGGATGTTTCCTCACAGTTTTTCCCAGTGATTTTTATTTATATTATTATATACATAATACATAAAAAGTGGAATACATAAAAAGTTTTATGTCCTGATTTTCTATGGTCAGAATTTGTGGTTTCCAGACCTGGAAAAGTCATGGAAATTTCTATAGTGAATATACATTTTGTAGTCATGATTGGTTAAGTGTAATATAATTATATTTTATAATTAAGTAAGACCTCAAACATACAGTTTTAAAATACATTTTAGAATGTAATTTTTTCCTGTGATGGCAAAGCTGAATTTTCAGCATCATTACTCCAGTCTTCAGTGTCACATGATCCTTCAGAAATCATTCTAATATGCCGATTTGATGCTTAAGAAACATTTTTGTTATCATTGTTAAAAGCAGGGAACAGTGATTCACTTTTTTCAGGATTCTTTGATGAATAGAAAGTTCAAAATAACACCATTTATTTGAAATAGAAATATTTTGTAACATTATAAATGTCTTTACTGTCACATTTGATCAATTTAATCAATCCTTGCTGACCCAAACTTGAATGGTAGTATATAAATAATTTTTGTAAACTCACGAATGAAGAAAGCGTTCATTGTTTTCTCTGCATTCTTACAGCCCTTTCTAGTATAAATGACAGCTGGCACAAGAACTGTGAAACCCAGACATCCTCCTGGAGTCCCTGCTCAAAGACCTGCGGCCGTGGAGTGTCTTTACGCATAACTAACAACAACAAGCAGTGTCAGATGGTCAAAGAGAGCAGACTCTGCAACATCCGGCCTTGCAAAGTGGACATCACAAAGCACATCAAGGTACAGCAAAAACACAAACTTAGGATTTATTGTAATATGATGAATATAACATTTTCAGTTGTCATATGAAAGAATATTTTTGACTCTCCACAAGCCTGGAAAGAAGTGCTTGAACATCTACAAGGAAGAGAGGCCACACAACTTCACCATCTCCGGCTGCACTAGTACAAAAACATATTGGCCCAAATACTGTGGAGTGTGTACTGATGAGCGCTGCTGCATCCCTTTCAAATCTAAGACTGTTGAGGTCGACTTTCAGTGCCCGAACGGATCCGGCTTCACCTGGCAGGTCATGTGGATTAATGCCTGCTTCTGCAACCTGAGCTGTAAGAACCCCAATGACATATTTACAGATCTAGAGCAGTACCATGAGAGACGTGAGATTGGAAACTGAGTGTTGCAGACCTTGCAGAAAAAACAATATAAAGATTTGGGTGAAAGCCACAGATTTTTTCTTCTATTTGTTAATAATCATTTTTTCTTATATGAGACTTTTTTCCTATTGGAAAATTTTAAATAAACTGACATATCCTAATATATGCTATTTTAAGACAATGTGGCCTCTTGCAACCAAATTTTTCACATTTGTTAGGTTATTTCAACCAAGATTATTACAGTTTCTGTCACATTGTGACAAATAAATCCTTTTGTACAAATGATGTAAGTAACAGATATGTAAAAAGAAGTTCTTGTCGACTTCTGTAGTTAGAAGTCTTAATTTATGCAGTCTATGTAAAGAAGAAATCTTCATAGCCTTTATCTATTGATTTTTGTAATTTCATACCTTTTTTTTTTCTTCTACATTTTATGCTCTTTAATGACACTGTAGTCCTTAGAGCGAGTTATGCCTTATAAAGTTTGACCTTCCATATACTATGTTGTGTATGGACACAGTTCTGAGTTATCAAATAAACACAGACCAAAATGAGTAACCAGCTTTTTATTTTCTTTTTTTTTTAATAAATACAAACTGTTATTCCATTAAAAATGCAGTGCATCATGTTGTTTTACATCTTTACAAAGCGAGGTGCCTTACCAAGCTGCAAGCATTTGTTTTAGTGTGCGTGGAAGAGCAGGTGTGTTGCTTATATTTATCTCTCTTTCCGAGCAATCCTTCGCTTTATTCTTTCAAAGACTTGAGAAAAAAACCATCCAGTCCAAGTAAAGGATTCCATGGCACATTTTGTTCTGTTGTGCTTGATTGCATAGAAATCATCGTTACAAACAACAAAAAAACGACAAAAATATCACTCATATACAGTCATTTTCCTGTATCCTTATATCTACAAATTGTTTTTGTTGAATTTAAACTAATGTTAAGATTCTTTTTAAAACATCTGATCCATAAAAATCGTTTAAAATCACTTTAAGAGCATCATTTACTGAGCTGCAAATATAACCCAAAACAATGGGACGCACACAGGAAAACGAAAATCAACACATTAGGAGCTTATACCTTAGTTTTATAAGGTAAGTTAGCATCATGAAAAAAAATACCACCATCTCTACTCTGTGGTCAACCAATCCTTTTTCCATTCAGTGAGGTCCATTTCAACATATACAGATTATACAAATTAATTATGCACTCAAACTAGCATGTAAAAGTGTGGTATAATAACTTGAGAAGAAGAAATTAACTTGCGGACTAGAGATCAACATAAATTTACAAACATGTGCCCTTCTTAGTGCCCAATATACTTTGAAGATGATGACCATCACAATGTCTCTGTGCAGCATTGCCTCTAACAACAACAAGACAGCCATTGTGCAGGGTGCAAAAAAGAACCAACTCCATCATCCTGTCCTTCATCCACCCTAGCCACTCCTTTCTCAGCGTTTCCCCAGGAAATCGTCTTAAACACAAGACACTTTGGCGTAAATGCTCTCTGACTAATAAAATGGTGCAAGACCCCTGAGGGAAACTGCACAGCACCGCGACAGGCGGCGGTCTTGTTGCGTGTGTAGTTAGTGGCAGCGCAGCACAGTCAGAACAGAGAGGTTAATGCATGTGTGAGATGGACCGGAGACAAGGTCACCAGTCTAACAGGACACTTCGGTGGACTTGGGAGCCTGGTCCACAGAACTGTCCATGTTGTCGGTGTGCGAACGTCCGCGTTGGTTCTCGGAGGTGTGGGCTCGAGCGCGGCCTTCATTGGTGTGGGAGCGACTGCGGTTGCCCTCGTTGGTGTGCGACCTGCTGCGGTTGCCATCAAAGGAGGTGATGCTGGATCCGGATGCCGTGCGGGAACGGACCAGGCGGGTCATGCTGGCAGAGGGCACTGAGAGGCAGAGGAAGACCGATTAGGATCGTACTTTAAAGCTTTTTAGCATTTGCTTATCAAATCTGATGTATGCATTGTTAAATCACAGGTATCCAAGTTTAATATAAAAAAAAACTACTGTTCAAAAGCTTGGGGTCGGTAATATATTTTATGTTTTTGAAAGAATTCTCTTACGCTCACCAAGGCTACATTTATTTGATCAAAAATACAGTTTTCTAACTTTTTTCTATTTGAATATATTTTAAAATGTAATTTATTCCTGTGATGGCTAAGCTGAATTCTCTGCAGTCTTCAGTGTCACATGAAACTTCAGAAATCATTCTAATATGATGATTTGCTGCTCAAGAAACATTTATTATTAATGGTGAAAATAATAAATTGCTGCTTAATATTTTTGTGGAAACATGCTTTTTTTTTGATAAATAGTAAATAACATTTTTAAATATAAGTCTTTTTAACATTATAAATGTCTATGTCACTTATTTTACAGTGTCCTTGATGAATAAAAGTATTAAATTTAACTTACTGATCCCAAAGTTGTTTAGAAATTAAGACACTTCACTTTAAGAAAAGGTCAAATTCAAGTCCGGTTGAGATTTAAATCACACCTCTAGAGGGCAGCACAGCCCGCTCATATTGTTATTTACTACTGTTGTATACAAATTTCAGTTCAGGCAATGCACCATAGGTAATACTACACAAAAAGACAATAACAATACTTACTGTAACCCATGCCCTGAATGAAGTACTTGAAAGCCTCTGTTAGCTTCCCAGGCTAAGGAGACAATAAAAGGAGAATTCAGTTAGTTTGACTACAAAAACAGCTAATCAGGTCGAGGTGGAAAACAGATTTCACTAAGTACGTGTTTTGAAACAGGATGGATTCTAACAGCTGGTAGCAGCAGGTGGCAAGCTGAGTATTAGGTCTATGTGCCATTGCTGTCCGTAATGAGATTAGTGCGCGCTTTATCCGTAATGATTATCCTGTACCTTGAGTAAACTTGCAAATTAATCTAAATGATCATAAACTTTATAAATACACACCTGGTCAACCTGGGGCAAGCCTCCACAGTCAGCCATCTGAAGAAAGAAGAGGCAAGTGTTAAAATGCAGGGAAAACACAAATGCGTCACTGCTTGTTTCTCATTTCTGTTTCTGCCATTCACACAGGTGTCTAAAACACCTAGTGCTCCATTAACTCCACTGCACTCATCACTTATCGGTGATAAATAGGCCATTTCGGACAACATAAACCTGATTCTTAGTCTACCTGAGGGCGTGCTGTGGAAAATTAGGTCAGCCGAGGAAAGATTCAGCCCCGAAGCTGGCCGATGTGGACCGCTTCTGCACTACCTGGGTAAATTAGTCACTAGATAATGCTGAGCTATCGGAATCTTATCAGCACCGACTTTTCCATGAGGGCTATAAATACCTGCCAGCTTCACTGGAGGCCACTCACCTTAAGCAGTGTGGCTTTGGTCGGGTCCAGCTTTGTGTTGCACTCAACCTTTAGAGAAAACACATTTAAACCACTAAATATACATGCAACATATATGAAGTGTGGAGCAACAGTGTGCAGGTTTAAATTAGAAAGAAAAAGAAATCTTACAAAGTATGACAATGATAATAAAGTAGTCCTGGATTAAACTTAAACCTACCACAGCATCCACTGCAGGGGAACTGTCTCCAACCACCAGGAGTGCAGGACACCTGAAAACAAAGTGACAAAGTCATGACTACATGAAATCCAGCCTACATTGTCTAGAAGTTTCCAAAAGCCATCAGACATTTCTAGACAGTTTGAGACTTACTTTAGAGTTCTGACATTGATGTGGCCACCGGGGATAGGCCTCTCGATTTCCAGGTCTCTTCGGCTGTGAAGTGGATGAAAACATTGATTAAATGTTATGTCGATGAACATTGTTTTTTAACAAGGCGTTTTAGTAGTGTTATGCTTACCTGTTGTAGGACTTGACAAAGAGTTCCAGATTGAACTGGTTCATGTCATTCACAACATGGTGACGGTACCTGCCAATGAGGTCATGGTTCTGCTGGATTTCCTCCTGGAGAAATAATAATAAAACCATTCATGTTAGTATAAATTCATTAATTAAAAAAATTATCTAGATTGGGTCAGACATTAAACTTGACCAACCTTTCCAAACAGGTGAGAGATGATCATGTCAGGCATGGCGTGAGTCCAACCAGAGATCTGTAAGTCATGCGAATAATGAGCCCATGACAGATGCAAAAGCTTGAAACACTATATAAATTATGAATTTTAGTGGTTAGCACTCACTTTATGTGCTGCCCAGTCCATCCAGCCCTCAGCACATGGGTTGATGTTTATTAGCACAAGGCCTTCCACCATAGCAGGGTAATCCAACTAGAAAAGAAAACAGTATTTGCAATCCACATCTGAATACATTTAAACGCTAATTTAATAAAGAAAGTAACTGCAAGTCAAGCACTATTTTAGGGACATTCCATAGCAGCTAAACTAGCCAAATGAATGCCAAAATCCACAGGGTAAGAAAGACTTTTAGCTCTTTATCCTGGTTTAATTAAAACTTTAAATCACTTAATAATAATCAGAAAGGAAGTCAAACTCACAGCAAACTTAGCAAGGATATAAGCACCCGCTCCAACAGCCATGCCAATCACACTCTTCAGTCTGTAGAGTTTAAAAAAATCAGTTTAGGATTAAGAAAAAAAACTGGAATCTTCCTAAAACTGTTAAATAAAATAAACACCTCACCCAAAATGTTTAAGGATTGATGGAAGAGTCTCAGACAGTTGGTCCATGGAAGGGTACTCATATCTATATAAAATAAAAAAGTATGTTATTATTTTTCTGCATTAATTTATAGATATCCACTTAAACGTCTATACATATATAATGTAACTCACCCAGTGGAGAAGGTGTTAGCCCCCTCTTGCTGCCCTGGTGCATCTACATGACACACAGCAAAGTGCTGCATGATCTCTTGCATATCCTCATGGCTGAACAAGGGTTCAAAACAGCTTTTGTCTATTGGAGAAGCATAATATATTCATTAAAGCCTTTATCCTTTTGAAGAACATCTTGATTAACATGTCTTATAAAGCGAAACAAAAAAATTTAGGGGACATTTTCAACAGTTTTATGACTGGAGATACTGTTTAAGATATATAACAGCTTACGGTTCAGTCCAATATCATGGAAGGTGAGAATGACGGGCCGGTCACCCTTAGGAACTCCTTTCATGGTACAGTGGATTCTGCCATATGGAGTCTCCACATCATGTTCCTACATGCAACACGGTAAGACAATGCTTATCAGCATCTGCTGAACCATCATAAGCAGCATTAATCTGATCTGCAGTACAATTTACTCCAACAGCGCATATCTCAACGACAACTTTTTCTGTGTAATTAACACCTTTTTAGTTTTAACAGAGTCATGCAGAGTCATGCAATTTAATGTAACATTTGAGGGCAACCACAAGTTAAAACTTGTCTGCAAATAACCCACAGACCATCTGCAAACATTTCAACACTCTATGCACTTTGGTTATAAATATAAAGCTCACAGTCCATTAAAACTATCTATCTGATTTCATAATGCTCAACTGCATCTACCAATTTCACAAAGCATTAAACCCTAATTATGATTGACACAGTAATTGCTTTCGATCAAAACATTTTGAACCACTAAGAAAGTCCCGAAATCCCCAAAAAGTATGAGCCAAAAGCAAGATGAACACTTCTACTCACAGCGACTTCAATCTCAAATACTAATTCCATATCAGAGTCTTCCAGAACCATGGCTGCCAGTTTAATAAGTTAGTATTAATAAATCAGTAATTAGTAGTAGAGAAGAGAATGAATATAAGATCCGATTGGAAATAAGCTCCTGTGTGTGCACTTTGCTAATATTCATCTGTGCACAGGGTTTTATACCCGTTGCTGTCGCTCGACATAAGCCCCATCCTCCCAGCATGCTTTGCACCAAGATCAAAACAAGTTAATTCTAGTTAACGACATCCGTAAATTGGATCAGCCTGTGTCAGGTGCTTGGAGTAGCCTACTTTAGGCCATCGGAAACTTAGGCAAGTGCAGCCAAACTATAACGTGATGATTGTCATTATGTGATAAATGACATTATGATTGTCATTGAATAATTGTTGTCTTCAAGTAAATCAGCAATAAAATGCAATTGAGCTACATAGAACCTCAGGACATGGTCATGGCCAATATCTGCTGCTACTTGCCATATTTTATTTTTATTTTTTTTTTTCAGTCTAAAAAAAACCCCAACTCATATAACTTTTTACTTTGAGCCCACATAACATTTCCAATGAGAATCTGTATTTCTATCCACTTTCCCATGTTTAAAAATGGAAGCTGCATAACCACTAAAATCAACAAATCATAAATCATCTCCAACGGATTGAACTTTAACTTTCAATTTAACTTTCTTGAAGTTAATTTAACACTAGTGACAAACAATGACAAATAACCACCATGCACTACAAGAGTCATTGAGAAAAGTTGAGTGCAGGCCTCCGGTTAAAGATCAACTGGCTGATGCTGTAGAAACTAGTTTCAGCTGCCTCAAGTTGAAGCACAAGCTGCTACATCTAACATCTTTAACACTGACAAGGACATAAACATCTTGTGCTTGGCCTTGTATAGTGACTGAGCACAAACATATGTCATCTCTCTACTGGCACTAATCTCTTTAAACGGGACAAGGCCTACGTGAGCACCTCAGGCAGATGGCCGGTGTATCCCTCGGCAGCCCACGTCATTCGTCTAGAGGCTCAACACTCTTATTAAACACATGACCCAAACTTCAGGACTTTAATCTGTGTGAGGATCAGCACGAAAGGCTAGTTGGATGTGTATCTGTACTGTATCAGTACTACTGTAATGCCAGGGTGTCATGACTGGCAAACATTTTCAGTTACAACTTCTGTCCATAGTAAAGTCCTTCCTATCTTTTAAAGATCTTGAAAGAGTTATAGATACTTTCGTCTTATCTCGTTTGGATTATTGTAATTCCTTATATGTTGGAATATCCCAGTCCTCTATGTCACGGCTTCAAATGGTTCAAAATGCTGCAGCCATATTTTTAACTGGGGTTCGTAAACGAGAACATATTACTCCAATTTTAATGAATTTCTATTGGTTGCCAGTGCATTATAGAGTTGAATTTAAATTATTGCCGTTCGTTTTCAAATCCGTAAATGGTCCGGCGCCTTCTTATTTGTCTGAACTTGAATACGCTGGTCAGATACTTGCGGTCCCCAAACAATAATACTCTGCCCCATCTAAGATCAAGGTTGAAGTCGAGAGGTGACCGTGTGTTTGCAGTTTGCTGGCCCTAGGCTATGGAATAGTCTACCTTTATCTCTAAAATCCCTATCTTCCATACATGAGTTTAAATTTAAGTTAAAGGCCTATATTTTTACCCGGGCATTTAACTCATCATAAAATATATTTTTATTTTACTTATGTGTTGTTGTTTCTGTTTCTCTCTCTCTCCTTGTCCTTGTGTGTAGATTTTGTTTTAAGTACTGGGAAAGCTTTGTATAAGTAATTATTTTTAACAAAAAAAATGTAAATAAGACGACCATGGCATGATTTTTAAAAAATTGAATGTGGACTTTAGAGCACTTTATAAACCACCGCTGACTAAAGAATTCTTCATGCAGCTGTTGCTGTCAATTCTTTTATCTCAATTTTAAATCCTTGAGATTTTTATACGGAGAGAGAAACTATTTTTCATGCATTTGTGAATTGTGCCAGATTAGAACCTTTATTTTTGGTTTTAGGAAATATTTATCGTAGTTGTAATGAAACTTTTTCTACAGTGTTATTAATTTTGGGTTTTAAATATGCGAGGAAAAGAAGATTTGTATGCCAGTTGCTGAATTTTGTTTTAGGCCAAGCAAAATTGGCTATTTGTGTAAGTAGGAGAAAGAAAGTTGCGCAGAATTTGGAGCAGAATGTAGTTGCTATGTTTTCAAACATGGTGCAATCAAGAATATTGATTGATTTTACTTTCTATAAACATATGGATGATCTTATCACTTTTAAAGGTATTTGGTGTTGCAGTGAAGCTTTGTGTTCTGTATTTGAAAGTGATTGGGTGTTTACACGCTTCTTGTGAGCTGGGTTTGCTCTTATATATGCATATTGTAATTTACATGAATTGTGAATTGTATTTATAATAAAGGTTTGTTAAAATTCTAATTCTTTCTCTCTCTCTCTCTCTCTCTCTCTCAGCACAGTGGACAAATATTGTTGTGTTTATTTATGCTTTATAAATGAAATGAAAAATTACCTATGATTTTTTTATTAAATGGATTTTGAATTAAAATGTTGTGTGTAGCCTTAGTTAGTTAAAATTACAGATGCAGGAAACCATACAAATAAAATCCAAAAATGAAATTCTTGCCTTAATCACCAGCTGCTGGACAGCCTCCCTTAACCCCTAGAATAGAAGAGAAACAGTGTATGTTAACACTATATGTGCTCACTTCTTTCTCATGCATAAATATGTACATTAATTACAAATCTTGACCAATACAACAGCGTTTCCCATACTTGCAAATCCCTGTCCACAAGCAGAGGCTTCGACTCAACTACCTGGATATCATCCATTCTCAGTGAGGACACCTAGAGGTAGGAAAAAGGTGACATAAAAACAACAATTTTAAGGATGTTGCACTTCAAATAATTTACCAAACTTCCTCCAAGGTCAAGGAAGGAAGCATTACCAGTTCCATGTTTTTGTTTTGGTGTAATTTAGCTTTGGCAACGGCTATTTACAACAACTTTATGAATTTATCTCCTGATTGGAATCAAGGAAGATATGATAAATTTTCCTTGCTCTTTTGTTTTGCTTAAAAGCCTTAAACATTGTCACTGTCATGACAAAGTATTTATTTCTTAATTTACAGTTTCATATTTTCAAGGTTATTTTATGTCACGTACTGTACATATATAAAATGTAGTGCAGTGAAAAGCTCCTCCCTAGTTCCTTGTCCCAGTGCTGCAAGAATACTAAAAAATAGACTATTACGTGAATAAAAATAAAATAAAATGTAAATAGAATATATTATAAAGAAGAAAGAATGCAATTTTTGAAAATATACAAACACTGTACAATGTATTCATTCATGGTGTTATATTTAGTATAATTTCAGTATAAAAAACCTGAAGATGTCATTTTGGAGTATAATTACAGCAAAATAGACACACTTTACACTTTTTTGTTTATTATTATATCCTCATCTTTTCCAAACAGCCTAATTTGTTTTTGGATGATGCAGAGCATGCATTTTTTTAAAAGACAACAGTTTGAATGTTGATGTGCATGCAAATTGAACAAGAGCTTGAACAGGCTCTTTGTCTGACTGAGGTTTCTAAAGGTCACATGTCAGGCTTTTCCTCTGTAGCGGGTCTGGACACTACACACAGGAAGCCACAGACACAGCTGCTTCCATGGCTCTTGCAGTCCCTCCACCCCTTAAATACTAGCCATTTTTCCAGCCCTGCTCCAAAACCAGCATGAAAGCCTTTGTGTCTTATCATCCCACAGGTTCAAGGAGTGTTCCTGTACCAAGCCCCTTTAAAAAAAGCAGCGACTGATTTTCTGATTCACAGACGAGCTCTAGGAACCAAGCCAAGCTGTTTATCAAGAGGAATTTCTGTGGTTCAAAAAGCATGATTGTGCAGTCCATCATTTGCTGAGGTTTCTACAGCAGCGTCCTACACACATTCCTGACCAGAATCATGTGAGAACTGAAATGACTAGAAATCAGCTTAATAGGAGACGTATGTATTTTTAAATATATAATCAAAACCAAATACAAGTAAAGTTAACAAGTAACGGTAAGATAGCAAGTAGGTCACCTGCTTGTTTTTAAGCTGTCTGCCCTTACAGCCTCTCTTTACTAATCTTTTACCTGGGAGTGGCTGGCAGTGGCAGTAATGTCTCAGCAGGATATAAACTGCAGTAACATAAGGACAGGTCCTGCCCTCCCCATACCTAAAACACTCACTATACTTCAAAACATCCTAATTTACCTGTCCACCTCTCCAGACCAGGTTTCTATTTCAGTTTACAATGGTAATTAAGACTTACTAATCTCTTCAAATACATATTGGAACTGATAACAGATACATTGCATATTTGTATGAACATGTGTATATATTTGTTTTCATTAACTTTGGTTGCTATATTGCATCAATATCAGAAACTACGTTTATGTTGGAACCACCATTGCTGCTGCACGTGACAGAGGAGAGGGAAATGCTTCTTTCACTTCCCATAACCATTTATATCCCTTGACACTGCAGGGACTTCCAAATTAACTGTGTCTGCAAATGTAACTAGAATCACAGTTCCAGAATCATCCGGGTTAAGCCCAGACATCTGCATAAACAATAAAATCCACAATTTATCTAAATCCAGAAGCCTGAATTAAGCATGTGTAGAATAGACATATATTTTTATATTGTGTTTTATATGTTTATATTTTTATATTTGTATTTTGAACTTAATGCATTAGATTGATCACTGCAGGGGTGCTGGATTCATACAAAAGTTATTCTCCAAGCAATAACACTTGTTGACCTATAACACTAATAGACAATAATCTCTGATCTTCCTATTCAAGTTTTACAGCCATGTATGCTTACACTATTAGGACGTTATAATTGATATACATATTTTATACATTATCCTTCATGTCATTATTGCATAGTTGATGTTTCTGCTGTAAAGGTGTCTATACACAGCCTGCTCTGAGGCCACATAAAATAATTATTTAAAAAAAATAACAGCTGTGATGCACCTCAGGATCTAGTATCAGAGGTGGCTCTGATGCTGCTTTGCTGTTGTGCAAATTATATGCATCAGCATCTGAACAGTGTTACATTTTTCCATTGTCCTGAGCTTTATATTGAATTATTTAACCTAATGGTTAGAGAGTCGGACTTGCAGCCCGAAGGTTGTGGGTTCAATTCTCAATACCGGCAGGAAAAATGTAGGTGGGGAAGTGAATAAACAGGTGCTCTCTTCTATCCTCAATGCCCACGACTGAGGTGCCCTTGAGCAAGGCACCTAACCCCCAATCGCTCCCCAGGCGCCACAGCAAATGGCTGCCTACTGCTCCGGTTGTGTGTGTCCACCGTTTGCAGTGTGTGTGTGTGTGTGTGTTCACTACTCACTGATCCTAATGTGTGTGCACTAACTTGGATGGGTTAAATGCAGAGGACAAACCCCGAATTTGGGTTACCATTCTTGGCCTTCATGTCACGTCACATCATTTCACGTCATTTATATTTATATTAATACCCAATTTAATATTATTGTTTATAATATTTGCGTTAAATCCATGCATACATTCATGTATATATTTATATAATATGTTCATTTCAAACAAAGTCAGAGCTTACATGGCAACAAAGTAGTCTATTGAATCTTTATGGTCTGCTATGAGAATAAGTAAACAAGTAAGCTTGATGTTGAAATGATTAGTATTTCAAAAATGTCTAACTAAAAACTAACAAATAGTCAGCATGTCTGATAATGTAAATTATCAGACAAAAAATATGTATTTTACCTTTAAACATTATTTAATATTTAATAAATTATTGAGTTGACTCTGGTCTAGACTGTGGGGTTTTTTCCGGTCTCAGGGACCTACAAAACCGCTCATTTTGCATGTCTTCCTTATCACGCCTGATTCAAGCTCATTAGGAGAAAGCTCCATAAACTGAGCTGTTTGACAGGTATGAAACTAAAAGACATACAAAATGTGCAGTGAAGTGAAAAGTATTGTAGATGTCGTACTCTCATATTTGTTTTCCCACTCGAGCTCACACTACTTTGTTGACATTTGCACGTGCAGCCAGCCAATCACACGCACGGGCGTAATGATAAACATTTTTTTTAAAAAACGATCGCTCATTCACCGTACAATTGCAAACATATTAATGCTGACATTTGACTGTTTATTGTTGTTAAATGTTTCATTAAAACATTTTATACCGGCTATCTTTTCTTCAAAGCTGATAAATACATATATTTTTCGATATGATGTCAGAGATGTTTTGTACACGGTCTTAAGTTTTATTAGATAAAGAAACAGACAATATTTTAACATTAAAAATAATTTAAAAGAATGATATAGCAATTTTTATGACTTACCGGTTGATTGTCCCAAAATTAAAAACAAGAAAGTCCAACAAAACTATAAAGTTTTTGCAGATTTTGAGAGTGACAATTGACTACGTGCTGCTCGCGACAGGATGTAGAAGGCAGGCAATTATAAAGATGTGTGTTTAGTCAGTCCTGCCCACTCCTCCTTCTATTGGGTAACTTCATCGAGTCATGCCTTCTTTCACAGCATTGCGTGAGATATGATGAGGAAAATGATTATAGGACTGCTCTTTCACATTAAAAGTATTCTTCTGTCCTTGCGAGATTAATACCAATTGCATATTAATACAGAATACTTTCAAAACTGGTTGTTAGCTTGCATCAATAAAGTATTGTTCAGAGGAGTGCATGCCTGTGGATGTGTGTATGCGTGTGTGTCCTCTCTAACAACACAATGCTTTCACTGTGTTTAGCTAATATGAGGCAGTGATAACAAGCACGTTCACAATGGACACATTGCACTAGAACTACCAATATGCTGATCAACTCTCAAGCACCATTTACACCACAAACTGAATTAGACGGAAAAATAAATGCAGATACAATTTACTACTAAATCTATGTTCAGCATGAGAGACTTTTCATAAATCAAAACTGTCACATCACAGGTATTTTTAGGTTGTTTGATGTAAAGCTGGGCAATCGGCCAGGTCAAATTGTGTTGTGGAAAAATACTGAAACCATTGTTAAACAGATAAACTTTTATGACTTTAACATTTATAGGCAAATACATATTGAATCAAAGAGTAGACTGCTCAGGGTTCTAAACTAGGTTAAAGAGAATAATAACTGATAAGGAGTGTGGACTTTTACCTGACAGGTTCATATCTCTGTGTACTCAGAACAGAGTTTCTCATGGAGTCTGGTGCTACACTCATTTTTAATCATTCATTTATATATGGAAAAAATGACAAACTTGATTCCTGCAATACTAATAACGCTATAAGTTAGAAATTGACTAGTAACTAGCGTTCAAATATTAGAAATATTAGAGAACACATTGTGAAGGATATCATTCAGTTACACCAGAACTTTGTGTTAAATTGTTGGTTTCTTTGAGTGTCATATGTGTACATTTCTCACTTTTATGTCACGTCTCTGTTTTTCACAAAATCTGGGTTCATTACATTGGCTTCTATTCATGTCCTTGCACTTGAAATACAGAGCAGGATTCATCTTGAACAACTCGTATCTGGTTTGCACAACATTGAGGTTATTGGACTCCTCGTAAAGAACAGATAAAACACTGACCTCTCTCTCTCCCTACAGGTCTTGGCATCAGACGAATCAAACGAATAAAAGGAGGTTCAAAACCAAAGGCTGTTTTCTGCAGTGGCCATCCAACAAGAGGACAAAACAGTCATTATGTTATCATTTAAACCATACCGACATGCCCACATAATCCACATGAACATTACAGTTGGTATTGGATCACTATATAACAGTATTAAGTATTAGGCCTGCACGCCTTCCTTTCAGTTATTGAAAGGTCAATGGGGGCTACTTTGACGTTGAAATGTTGTCTGACAAGAGAACAGAAGATTCTTGCCTTTGTCCCTTGTCCTTGCTGACTTGTCTAATTCTACAATGTGGCAACCGTTCACCAACCAAACCTTTCCCCTAAATAAGGCATTATTTTACACTTTAAACTATATTATTTAAACAATAATATTAGTAATATTCTAGTCCTCCTGTTTCAAACCTAGGATCTAACATGCATAGTCTCAATCAGTTTAAAGTCCCCATGAAATCAAAACTGACATTTCTTATATTTTTATAAAACATTACAGAATTTATTATAAATGATTTATCAGTAAATTGTAAATTCATGTGCACTTTAATCAAAATAACTTCCCCTCCCTCTTCCATCGAAATCTCTTCTCTGCTCCTCAAAACTATCCAATCAAGTCCCGCCCTACATTTTTTCTAGAAGCCGTTTCACTCGGATATACGCCACAATAGAGAAGAAAAGACTATTGCAACTTCTGTTTCATGCCGACTTTAAACTGCATTAAACCTCTTTAGTGCAGATGCAGTGTGTGATGCAATAAACAGTAGTCAGATGTAGTATGAATCATACTAAGCCATGATTCAGATCCACATGGCATGAGACAGCGCTCAGCATTGCCTCACCTCAACCTATCACGTAGTTCCTCAGAATGGGTGCTCAGTTCAATGTCATGTATTACTGATTTACTAAAGGGGATAATAGGACGTCTTAAAGTTACAAAATGACAATAAACACAATTTACAGTGTATAATAGGAGCGTTAAAGCAGTTTAGTAATAAGCAGCAGATAAATCACCAAAATGTGATGGTTTAATTCACAGACAATGAAATAATTAAGTTGCAGAATTAGATCATGAAGTAGATGTTTAATAAATGATAAACTAGGCAATGATGTGCCAACACCAACTCTTGCTTGTCCGATCAAAGTATTATGGATTATGTATTAATGTGTGTTTTGTGTTGTGGAACAGCACAAACAGCGACTCATAAACAGACAATATAAACAAGCGACCATGAAAAAGAGGTTTTCCCCCAAAGTTGACTAAATTACTAAAAATTACAATTACTAAAAGTCTTAATCTTTGTCTCAGCTGTGAGGAAGTGCTTGCTAGCAGTTCATTATTGCCTCTGGAACAGGCATAACATTTTTAGAGGTCATTTCTGACAGAGGCTGTTGTAGTATCTGATCTTCGATCAGTTTATATCCATTATCAACCCTTGTCACTGCAAAACATATAATGGCACTTTATTACTCCGTTCACTTTGATGATAAAGTTACTCAATAACTACAGCCATAAATCGTAGGGCATAATTCTTCACTATGAAAGAAATGTTTGGTCTAGATGTACTACTTTCTGACTACTGACTTTTTCTGTAATGTTACAGTATTACAAAAGCTAGATATTCCACAGCACAGCTGTTGCTTGGTTTCTCACAGCAATTTTGTCCAGACACACCCTGGGCTGTTCCCTGGCCAAATAAACCACTCTGCGTGAATTATTTTCACAGATTCATTTTCACCAATTGGTGAAAGTGAAATTATTTCCTTAGTGTTATTGTACCAGAGCTAATTCACCTGATACAGAGGGCCACCTATGAAAACCCCTTCTGCTCCACCATGTCCACTTTACTCTGACCTGGCAACATGGTAGCATTCCTGCTACAGGTCATTGCCTCTGCTGATAAGATGCAACCAATTACTGAAGTGGAAAATTGCTTTGACCTGACATTGTTTTGTTTTCCATGAAAATAACCTTTAAAACAGGACCTAAACTCATTTACTAACAACTTGCCAAAGGCGACACTACAAGGTAACCAGCAACCATCTTGTCCAAACTAAATCTTTAGGTTTGAAATACTGCTTGACTGCAAAACGTCTAGCAAGGTGATAATTATTTTTGTCATGCATGAATTGATAACATACATAAGTGTATAGATTGGGCTACCCTTTATATTTCCATGTATCTTATTAGATGGAGAAACTGCTGAGGCCAGTAAAACTGTGTTTGATATTTCTGAAAAAAAAAACTGTTTAAATATTCACCTTCTGGTTCATCTAGTTCATCTGAGAGGTTGGTTCCGCAGGCCCCTCTGGCAGAGTCTGTGTAGTGCTTGAAAATCGAGTGCTCCACAAATCCCATGATGGAAGCATCACCTTATAGTGCTGAGAAGTACAAATGAGAGGTTTTGCCCTTCTGCAAAGCTCATGCTTTACAGTGGTTATAAGAATAAACACTGAAGGAAAGTATTCAAGTGTTTTATTTTGTAGGTTGAGCAAATGAAGTGAAATAAGTACACAATGAAGAAATTATTTGCCCACTGATTTTACAGTAAACCGAAGCCAAAGGCAGTGGTAATAATTACTCCATTTCTGAGATAGATTATGGACACAGCTGCCTTGCTAGTGCAATCTCTCTGTTAATCATTTTATCCACCTTTTAACCTTATAGCCAGTCATAGGACTTTGTGTGATTTTCCTCTCCTATCCACACAACATGCTCACAGCATCAAAACAAAGGCACGTGATCACATTATCATAAACCCAAGTTAACTTATTTTCAAATGAAAGGTCAATTCTTTATCATAAAATATATTGGGCACACAAATGTGGCCTAATAATCTGTCATATGTAGATAAATAAATAAATAAAATTTATTTTATAAATCATGCATTACAATTATGTAACCGTCGAGTTAAAGCCCTTTGAGATGTAGAAACCATGAGGTGTAGAAACGCTGTACTGACTAAAATGATGACACTAAGGCTCACTCATTAGTGCTGCGTAAACCACCTGTTTCGCTACCACTGAGGTGTGTCAAACGTGGATGACCTCACGTAGGCTATATGAAGACGTGGCCAACGTGACTGGTGCGTCTATGATGGGCGGGGCTCACCGGAGCGCCTTGAAAAATAAGGACGTTTTTTAATCTTCTT
Organism: Rhinogobio ventralis; assembly: GCA_039654625.1. Lineage (NCBI taxonomy): Eukaryota > Metazoa > Chordata > Actinopteri > Cypriniformes > Gobionidae > Rhinogobio > Rhinogobio ventralis. The sequence goes on from CM077209.1 coordinate 28,890,059, forward strand.
ATCTCGGTGTCTCTGGCTGGCCGTGAAATAAGACCGTAGTACTAGTGGTCGGTTAGTTTATAAGCCATAGTCTGTTAAAAAAATTATCCAAAATAAGACGTTTGTAAAGTATTAAACGTAAATGCTGCTGTGTGAGAAAAATATGCTGTAAACTGCGGCTACAAACTGCTGTACATTTGCGTTGTAGCCTACTAAATCAAATTATTTAAATATAGCCTATATCTAATATTAATATTTAGGCTACTATTGATTTTGTCTGTACTATTCAATGTAGAAAACTGAAGATATTGTTTTTTATTCTAATGTTAATGTAGCCTAAATATTGGATATTGTGGAAAATGGAGGGCCTTCAGAGTTTAATATCTGAGAACCACTGCCGCTGCCTTCACGTGCTATCGAACATTTGGTCATTCACACTTCTGAAGTCATGATTACAAGCTCATCGCAGTCGAGTTTACAAATGGGACGGCATTCATGTGCAATTTTTACCTAGGAAATTCGTATTTACGATAATTCCGAGAGCACGTGACGTGAAGGGAGCATTAAACACCATTCCTATGTGGTCAAGCAAAACCTTCATCATGAAGATTTCACAAGAGAGTGAGATGCTGCTGTCCACACGCCCTCGACTGCATGCGGTGTTCGCTGGTGTTGCATTCACAATAAGACACATTACAATATTAGCCTACTATAAAAATCTAAAACAAAGTCTTTTAACTTTTTCTTGGTTTATTGTTTATTTCATTTAGAAAAAAATGTATCTAGTGTTTTTCCATAGCAAATAATTTAGGGTGGTTTGTGGATCGAACTGGGACAAATAGATTATATTAGCACTTTCGGTGATACCGAACAACGGTAATTTGGCTTGTTTTACAGAGAGATATGTGACTACCCAGTAGGCAAAATTCGACAGCAGACACAATTGTTTTTAAGCCTTTCAAAGCATTTCCCGTAATCCCCGTCAGTCAGTCAGACGGATGAGTGTCGTGTCACAATCTGCTTTGGCCATCACCAGGCTGCAAATTCTGCAAAGTCCAAGGCACACAGCCCATTCACACCAAAAATAATATATGATAACTATACAGAAAACTATAACGATATAGTTTTGTTTATTCTAAACGCGTGCTGCAGTTGTCATCTGTCGCAAATGCTTGTTGTAAATGCGCGAGCTCTCGTTAAAGCAGGATAGATTCTGATTGGATGTCTGTTTTATCGTTCATAGCTGGAAAAATATATATTCTGAAAGGGATTCTAACGATATCGTTTTTGTGACGTTATCGTTGTAGTTGTGCTGTGGACTCTGCTATTCATTAATATTTAGAACGATTATATCTTTATTGTTATCGTTTTAGGCCTATATCGTCCTTAAGGGGCTATGGGGTTATTTTATGAATTAAACAGCGTGTAAACATTCTTTATCACTAGAAAACCCATTAAACATGAAAGTATAGAGTGGCGGTATGAGGTCACTTAGGCCAATGGTTCCCTCGACAAAAACCCAATAGGATTTTCCCATAGGCTTTTGGATTATCGCTAAAAACAAGCTCTGTGATCAACAAAAGTTTATGATAGTTGCACGTTTTGTTCGTTTGAGTTATATCCGTTTATAAGATCACAATTATAAGCATTATGAGGCTGTAAAACGTTTAATCTCCTCGACAGCCAGTCCCATTTAGCCACTTGTTAGCAACCGCCTTTTTCAAAACAGTAACAGCTTCAAAAAATCACGAGTGGGGTAATATAGATGTATTTTATGTCGTAGAATAAAACGTGAAAGTGTCTTGAGCTTGTGTTCACCACAGGCCTTATTTCAATCATTTAAGTCATCTCTCCTTATATAGAGCCTTTTTTAACCTTTTTTTCTAGAGTGCATGTTACATCAGTTCTAGCAGGACTATGTAAAACCAAACACATCTGAGACAAGTATTACTAGGCTATGTGACTAGACTACTTCCTGATAACACCTGTGTTTAATGTGCAATTATCTCTATTGCAGTAGTGATATCTCCATCTGCCTATGCTACTGTATGAATAGGCTACCAGCTAGAGCACCACTATTATGATGGAGGTGCAGAAAGAATTTTATAATGCCTATAGTTACTACCTACACTCACCAAAACAACACAGGCCTGTGTAGCCTACTCATTGGACTTATCTATTTAAATGAGAGAATGGGTAGCCTACGTTATGGCAAGACAGTCACAGATATGGGCACAGAGAGAGCATGTGTATCATTGGTTTCAACACTTTAGAACATCTGTGATCTCACTTTTAAAAGTGAGAAGTTCTTACCTAATAAATGCTGAATCTGCTGATACAGTTTTTTCCCCTCATAACCCTTGTACAACCAAACAAGAGGGGAAAGAGTGTCAAGCTGAGTATCTATTTTAAGACAAGACAAACAGTTTTAGTCAGTGGTATATTTGCCATCCCTTACGTTTGCATGGTCAGTTTTCAGTCCAAATGTTGTCAACTCACTGAGCAGGTTTAATATGGGATATTAGGACAGAAAGTCATAATCATATAATAATCAATTTTCTTTAGGTGTATGTTTTAAAGGATACAGAATAATGGTGTTGAATAGTGAAAAGTTAATGTCAGAGTTGTTGGACAAAACGGTTTCAGGCAATTAAAGTTAATGCCCATTTAAAACTGACACAGAAGATAGTATCTTCTGTGGAAATTACACAAAGCTATTAAAAAGCCTTTGACTTTGAAACGTATAGGCCAAAACTGACATCAGCCTATAAATATATGGGTTGAAGAATAGAAATAAGATAAGTAGCCTATAATAATACATATTACTGACATTCTATTATATGCCTATATGGGATATTACAAATATGACAATAAGTGTTATTGCACATACTGTATTTCTTTCGTTTATTTAATATTTTCATAATGTGAATGTGTTTTGGTATAGCTAGGTTCATTTCTGGACTGTTTTTATACCCGTGTTTTAGGTCTAGTTAATGAATTAAATCCATTTTCTTTAATTCCTTTAAGTTCCTCAATATCTAACTAACATTTTACTGCCACCCCGTGGCAAATGCGAAAATAGACCTTGTGGCGCAAAGTAAACCTGCTTTGACGGGAAATCGTCTTCACTATTATATGAACATTATCTTGGATGATGTGCTAATCACCGATTAACATACTGATCGACCGGTTTTGCTTGGCGAGCACAAACATTATTTCAATGCTAATGTATCTAAAATGCCTTGCATTCTGAGATCTTACTTTTAAAATGTTTTGTGAATGCTTGGGATTGATTTAGATTCATTAGCCTAACAACTATAGCCTACTGAAACATGGGCTCTTTTTCCATTAAAGCTAAAAAAAATTGGGTAGGCCTAATGATTTAGTTCACTTGTATGACTGAAGTAACTTTTAAAAGTTCAAATATTCCTTGTAGTATCTCAATTAATAGGTCATAAAGCTGTGTGTTTACTTACAAATGTAATATTTATATTTGAAATATATAATAATTCTGAAATAATTATATAGATTTGTAGCCTATAGCAAAGTAAACCAATCACAAATGCAAACAACATGTTTTATTTAAAAAAAAGAAGAAAAAGTGGGGGAGAAGAAAGTGAACAACAAAAATAAAAGTGCAATTTAAAAATATTTACATTTGGTCATTCTGGATGTTCACCAGCGGACAGATCTAGGATCATACATTAAAGGAGATCTGAGGAGAACAGGGTGATCATATGCGATCTGTGGAGGCAAAGACAGTCCAAACGGAGCTCCTAAAGTTAGACGAGGCCTTTTTGCTGAGACCAATTGACATCTCACTGCTGAAACAGGGTAATAACACTCAACTGTGTCAAAGTTTTCTCTCTTGGTCACTCCACACTGTGCGTCTATATAGCGTGGATGTTCCTCCAAACGCGTGCTGCGCATGCGCTTCACTTCGCGGTCGCTCTTTAATATTGATTCTATGGAAAATGGGCCTGTAAATTTGACTTGGCTTTTGTTTTCTGTGACTGTGCAGACTGGCGTGAGAGGCTCAGAAGCACAAGAATCGTCTTCACATTCATCCTCTCGATGTGCCTGAATGGATAGGCCAGGGAGCATGTTCATTATGTATTTGAAATGTCGGCGAAACATTTTTGGAGTAATGCCACTCTCATCCACTTTCCAGAAGTTCTTTTTAGGATTTGGATAATCCGGATCGACTGGCACCTATAAACACACAAAATAGAAAACACTGTTACTTATGCCTCTTCCACAAATGTAGTGTGATTCGCTGCTTCAAAAATGGAATAGAAATAGCCTTCAAAGTTTAATAAACGCACCTTTGCAAAACACCTGTTTGACGACAGACAGACTCTGATGTTGTTCTCAATGCCCTTTTTGTCTCCGAAGACAAAGGGCTCCAGCTTCTTCATTATCTGCACAAATAAGGCAAGTCTGTTAGTCTAGGCTAGCCTATTTCATAGAATGGAAGACAACGCAATTAAAATTTGACAATTCACGACTCTTTAGTCGGTATATTACCTGTTTGAATGTGAGCATCTTGTCCGGTGAATCTTGAATGGCATATGCAATAAGTCCGATGTATGTTCTTGTGCTGTATTTTTTGTACTTCTTCCTCTGACCGACGTTTGATTGTGCCAGCAAAGAGCTGAATCCTCCGTTCATGATGAGCTCCATGGTCCAAACTCAGACTGAAGGCTGAGAAGATCAGGCTCCATTTATATCCACGCTGTAGCTTTCAATGGGTCTATAGGTGTTGCGTTCCATTTAAATGAGGTGTTAATGGCAGGGCGGTTTCTTATGCTATATTCCTCTAAAATATGCATGGGCAGTTACTTGCAACAAGAATGAGGTAAATTGTCAATTTACTTTGTTTTTAAGAAATAGTAGTCTAAAACATTGAGCCTATTTAAATTTTAGGCCTCTTGTTTGTTTTGGACAAATGAAGTAGCCTAGCCACCCATGGTGCAAATAAGAGGCCTAGATGTTACTGTACAAATAAATGTGGATTATAGGCCTATTTGCTCCCCACATTAAATACAGTAGCCTATAATGGTAATTAATTCAGTATATGGTAAGTTAATTTGGCACACCAAAGTCTGGAGCCTATTACAAAATATGTTTGCTTAATTAATTTAAATTAGTAACAGGTGTTATTTATTAAGTTGTTAATTTAATGAAGCAAGTATGACATAAAAAAGACAGCTTTTAATGGAGTTGCTAGAAACATACGCATTTATTTAGGCCTATTTAATTACAAGCCTTGCCATGAATATTTCAGCCATAACCTGAGGTTTTGGATAGAACTAATTTTAATGGGTAACTTGTTAAGTATTGTTCAGTGTGTCTTAATATAGGCCTTTCACTTTATAATATAGGCCTATATACCATTCAAAAGTTTGGAGTTGGTAGATTTTTTAAATGTTTTTGAAATGAGTGTGTCTTGCACCAATGTTGTATTTATTTGACCAGAATATAGTAATATTGTGTTGCTCAAGAAACATTTCTTATTATTATCAATGTTGTTGATGATGTGCTGCTTTATATTGTTGTGTGAAGTGTGATACATTTTTTAGGATTCATGATTAACAGAAAGTTCAAAAGAACAGCATTTATTTGAAATATAAATATTTTGGAAAATTATGACTTTGTCAGTTTTGATTAATTTAATAGATCTGTGATTAAAGTATTAATTTATTTAAAAAAAAGCTTACTGACCCCAAACTTTTGAGCAGTAGCCTAACACAGATAAATAATAAAATGCATGTCTTTGTGGCTGAAAAGTTGAACTTAAAAGGTAATTAGGTTGAGTAAATTCAAATATTTTACAAATTATTTTAACAAAGATTTGTAGGCGTAGTTATTAATGAATATAATCATGTGGCTCTGTACAGGTTATGTTAATACCAGTAGATGGCTTTTGGCATAGATTACAACATACATAGCACAAATCGGGGGGGGGGAAAAAAGTGTTATCTAATATTTATTTTAGAGAGATGTTTAATTGCACATTATCTCTCGCTAACAGGTTTTCTAATTGTGCTTTTAAGTTAGCAAAGGCACTGCAGTATTCAACATAATATTCTTGATAAAATATAGAAAATTCTGTATTCTGAGATCTCACTTTTAAAAATGTTTTGTGAATTGTTGGGATTGATTTAGGTTCATTAGCCTAACAAATATACTGAAACATGGGCTTCAAGGTTTTAGGGTAAAACATAGGCTAAACAAACAAAGCTTTCGAATGAAAGGGATCTTGTCTGTGCTTGTAGGCACAATAATGTTATTTTTTTATTATATTGCTCTATCTTTTTATTATTTACTTATTACACTATTCCGCTAACACAATTGTGAAGCACTTTGGGTAACAAAGTTGTTTTTAAATGTGCTCTATAAATACAATCATTTTTAATTCATTAAAATCATTTTTAATTTAAGTCATTTTTAAAAGTTCAAATATTCTCTGTCTCTCAAATAATGTAGGTCATAAAGTTGCGTGTTTACTTGCAAATATTTAAGATGGTATTTCAGACTTTAAGTAGGCTAGCTATTGCATTATTATCATCTTAGACTGAATAATCTAGGCTAAAAATAACAATAGGCTACTCTACAAATAAATCGAACTTTAAAGAATAAGGCCTATTAAGCTATTAGGTCTATGGTATATAAATGTACTGTAGACCTAATATTAATATCATATTATATCAATATAATAGCCTTACATTAGATATCAGTAAATCTTTTCAGGTCTGTAATCAAGCAAAGTAAACCAAAATCACAAATACAAAGAACATTATTTTTATTAAAAAATGAACAACAAAAATAAAAGTGCAATTTCATAATATTTACATTTGGTCATTCTGGATGTTCACCAGCGGACAGATCTAGGATCATACATTAAAGGAGATCTGAGGAGAACAGGGTGATCATATGCGATCTGTGGAGGCAAAGACAGTCCAAACGGAGCTCCTAAAGTTAGACGAGGCCTTTTTGCTGAGACCAATTGACATCTCACTGCTGAAACGGGGTAATAACACTCAACTGTGTCAAAGTTTTCTCTCTTGGTCACTCCACACTGTGCGTCTATATAGCGTGGATGTTCCTCCAAACGCGTGCTGCGCATGCGCTTCACTTCGCGGTCGCTCTTTAATATTGATTCTATGGAAAATGGGCCTGTAAATTTGACTTGGCTTTTGTTTTCTGTGACTGTGCAGACTGGCGTGAGAGGCTCAGAAGCACAAGAATCGTCTTCACATTCATCCTCTCGATGTGCCTGAATGGATAGGCCAGGGAGCATGTTCATTATGTATTTGAAATGTCGGCGAAACATTTTTGGAGTAATGCCACTCTCATCCACTTTCCAGAAGTTCTTTTTAGGATTTGGATAATCCGGATCGACTGGCACCTATAAACACACAAAATAGAAAACACTGTTACTTATGCCTCTTCCACAAATGTAGTGTGATTCGCTGCTTCAAAAATGGAATAGAAATAGCCTTCAAAGTTTAATAAACGCACCTTTGCAAAACACCTGTTTGATGACAGACAGACTCTGATGTTGTTCTCAATGCCCTTTTTGTCTCCGAAGACAAAGGGCTCCAGCTTCTTCATTATCTGCACAAATAAGGCAAGTCTGTTAGTCTAGGCTAGCCTATTTCATAGAATGGAAGACAACGCAATTAAAATTTGACAATTCACGACTCTTTAGTCGGTATATTACCTGTTTGAATGTGAGCATCTTGTCCGGTGAATCTTGAATGGCATATGCAATAAGTCCGATGTATGTTCTTGTGCTGTATTTTTTGTACTTCTTCCTCTGACCGACGCTTGATTGTGCCAGCAAAGAGCTGAATCCTCCGTTCATGATGAGCTCCATGGTCCAAACTCAGACTGAAGGCTGAGAAGATCAGGCTCCGAAGATCAGGCTCCATTTATATCCACGCTGTAGCTTTCAATGGGTCTATAGGTGTTGCGTTCCATTTAAATGAGGTGTTAATGGCAGGGCGGTTTCTTATGCTATATTCCTCTAAAATATGCATGGGCAGTTACTTGCAACAAGAATGAGGTAAATTGTCAATTTACTTTGTTTTTAAGAAATAGCAGTCCATTGGGCCTATTTTAATTTTAGGCCTCTTGTTTGTTTTGGACAAATGAAGTAGCCTAGCCACCCATGGTGCAAATAAGAGGCCTAGATGTTACTGTACAAATAAAGGTGGATTATATTTGCTCCCCAAATTAATTACAGTAAATACAGTAGCCTAGGCCATTGTAATTAATTTAGTAGCTATATGGTAAGTTAATTCGGCACACTAAAAGTCTGGAGCCTATTACAAAATAGGTTTGCTTAATCCGTTCAGTTTAGGAAAAGCTTTTTATTTATTAAGTTGTTTAATTTAGTGTATGAAATAAAGAAGACAGCTTTTGATAACTATATAGTTTTTGATACTATAAGACAACTACTAACAAATTGAGTTGCTAGAAACAACAGCATTTATTTGTTTATTTACTTATTTACGAATAAGCCTTGCCTTGAATTTTTCAGCCATTGGTTTTGACTTGTACTTACTTCATTTGAATGGTTAACTATTGCTCAGTTTCTGTGTCTTTTTATGTTTTTGAAATAAGTATCTTGTGCTCACCAATGTTGCATTTATTTGATCTAAAATAAAGTAGCCTACAGTATTGTGTTGCTCAGAAACATTTATTATTATAGTTGTGCTGCTTAATATTAATCAGGATGTATGATGAATATAGCCTAAATTTAAAAAGAACAGCATTTATTTGAAATATAAATATTTTGGAACATTATAACTTAATTGACAGTTTTGCTACATTTAATGGATCTGTGATTAATACAATTATTCATAAAAAAACAACAACAAATTTGTGTACAGCCTAATAAAAGAGATAAATCTTTGTGGTTAAAAAGTTTAACATAAAAAGGTAATTAGGTTGGGTAAATTTAAATACTTTACAAATTATGTTAGCAAAGTTTTGTCATAGGCTACGTGTAGCTATATATTAACGTAAATCAATATAATCATGTTGCTCTTTGTCCTGTTAATATCAGAAGAAGGCTTTTGGCATAGAACATACATGGCACAAATGGAAAACCAAAAACTGTGTCATGGAATATTTATATTTATTTGAGAGAGCTGTTTAATTGCACATTATCTCTCGCTAACGGGTTTTCTAATTGTACTATTAAATCAGCAAAAGCGTTCAATTATAGTGATAATCGTGCACATCACATTTGCAATTCACATGAGGATTGAATGTTCGCGCATTGACACGTCGGAACGACAAATCTGCCTAAAGATCCTTACGGACAAAATAAACTGTAACAGACACATATCGTTGTACGATTCCAACGTAAATCGCTGTTTTTTATATTGTATTTGTTTTTGTTTTTTTTCGTAATGTCGTTATAGTTAAGATACCGCGTAATATAACATGTGGACGGGAAGAATGAATGAAGAAAGCTCTCCGTCTGAATATACAATTATCACTCCGTCTAGAAACCAATGTGTATACACCAGCTGTTACTGGTAAGTGTGACGACAGCATAAGTAGCTTAATTTCTTCTACATTAAATACACAGCATATTTATTTTGTTTCTCTCTGCAGTGAGGAGAATGTGTGGAAATTGTGTGAATATGTCAAGGATCAGGGGACGTGCTCGTTGGATGAGGTCTATGCAGTCTTTATATCTAACGAACGAAAAATGGTGAGGCTTATGTCTATAGGCATATATAATAACTATGTTAATGTACGGTACAGTTTGTATATGTGTGACATTTGCAGATACCCATTTGGAAACAAAAATCCAGTCGAGGTGATGAACCAGTAATCTGGGTAAGAACATTTTTTAATAAGAAAAATAATTCTATTTTATTACCTTATACTAATCTAATATTTTTGTGCATTTGCCTTTAGGATTATCATGTTATTCTTCTACACACAAATAAACAAGGACAGAGCTTTATATATGATCTAGACACCGTCCTTCCCTTCCCTTGTTTGCTTGATGTATATTCAAAGGAGGCCTTTCATTCAGATGAGCATTTAAAACATGCTTTCTGGAGGTCAGTTAAGAAGTATCTGATCTGAACTGCATTCAATCATATCGGTCTCAGTCTAATGCAGTCAAATATGATTATCTACTGTGTTTTAGGACACTTCGTGTCATACCAGGGGACACCTACTTAAAGAAGTTTGCTTCTGATCGTTCACACATGAAGGATTCTGATGGAAACTGGCGTATGCCACCTCCAGCATATCCTTGTTTAGAGACATCAGGTTTGTTGTAAATTATTTGATGCAATATCATAATTTGGTTCCTTCTTCCTCTTAAGCAGTATATCATTTTCACAGAGACTAAAATGAATCTTGATGACTTCATCTGCATGGATGCCCGAGTGGGATATGGACAGATTTACATCCTTTCAGACTTTGTTCAACACTTTGGAAAAAAGTAACACATTTTTTGCTTTACGCCGAATCTTTTGTATTGAAAAATGTACATAAACAGAGCCTCAGGTAAGATCCCATTAGCATGGAGAGTACTGACTAAGCAGGCCTTGAAATACATATTTGTTGCCTGTCAAACTCTTTTTACTAATAGAACAGTTAAGATCCCAAACCTTACATTGTAATTCATAATTACAGTCAGGTAGTAAAATCACAAAGGAGTCATAGTGAACATCTGTTGATAATATGCATCATTTTATAAAGAAATCAGTTACACAGATGTACAAATAATAAAAATGCAGCATTTAAACAAACAACCAAACCAAAATGGTAAACTGTGTGAGCAGTGCTGTAGTTTTTAAACAATTGCTGCCAGGTAATCCTTCACCTCAGCAGGTGACAGTCTGCGAAATCCTGCTTCATTACAGATGCCCACCTCAATATTTTCCTCTGTCATCTGCCCTTCAAAACTTTCCTGTAGAAAAAAAACCCCATTGTATTATGTTGTTGTTTTGAGCAATCTGATTTAATAAGTTAAAGGGTTAGTTCACCCAAAATGTTTTAATTGTCATTAATTACTCACCCTCATGTCGTCCCAAACCCGTAATATGTTTGTTCATCTTCGGAACACAAATGAAGAATTTTTTTTGATGAAATCTGAGAGATTTCTGACCCTCGATTGACAGCCTATGCAATTACCAATTTGACACTTCAAAAAGTTCATAAAGCGATCATAAAAATAATCCATGCAAATTGAGTGGTTTACTTCAAATTTCCCAAAGAGATTTGACTGCTTTATATGATGAATAGATTGAATTTAGGCTTTTATTCACATATAAACATTCATCAACTCACACATCAGTTGTGGTAAACAGAAGCTCAAACATGTTCGCTTGACATGCGGGAACCAATGAGGTTTATTTTCGTGTGTTACGCAGCACGGCTGAGCTTATGTTTATGTTTGCTGATTAATGTTTATATGTGAATAAAGCCTAAATTTAATCTGTTCATCATATAAAGCGCTCGTGTCTCTTCAGGAAATTTGGACTAAACAGCTCGATTCATATGGATTAGTTTTACGATCTCTTTATGAACTTTTGAGTGGTAGTTGCATAGACTGTCAACAGAAGGGACAGAAATCTCTCAGATTTAATCAAAGATAATTTGTGTTCCGAAGATGAATGAAAGACTTACAGGTTTGGAACAACATGAGGGTTAGTAACTAATGACAGAATTTTTATAGATATTTAGAGATGAATTCACCTTTAAAGTTAAGATGGCAGTGTGTATAGCATCTTCAAGTTCCAGATCTTCATTATATCTAACAAAATGATACAAAGCCATGCTGTAAAAAATTCACAATAATTTCCCTATTTTTTTATCTTTAAAAAAAATGTATACACTACAATAGTTCAACACATGCAAGTCAAAACAATTATGATTTTAATACCTTTTTTCAAGAAATGTTTTTCCATTCACATAGTTCTTTCCCATTGCTGTGGCTTTCCAGGCGAAGTATGCTCCCTGTGGGATATCATGATTGAGATGAGTTTACAAAATAAATGGTTGCATGTTAATATAATATGATGAAAAGAATAAACAGTGATAAATGTTTTGATTGCGGTTTATTAGTTGTACCGATGGGTCTGACTGAAACAAGTGTGGTCGGTCCTCGTCCCAACCGGCAATGAGAAGAGAGACTCCAAATGGGCGTACGCCTCTATAAAAAAATGACGCTTAAATTACTACAGGAGCTCTAATTCAAGTCTAGTATGATAATAAAGATGTAAAGAAGTAACATACCCTGACTGTGTGTATTCTTGCATAACAGAAGCCACTCTCTGTACCAGCTGGCCTGTGGGGATTGGCTCTTGGTATACCAGGAAATATTGCTGAGCCAGCTTTCTTGCTCTTCTGACCAGCACCCTGTCAAGAGAGAGCATTCCTTACAACTTGAGCTGTCAGTCAACTTAAACCTCAAGAAGGGCTTATTTTAAAAATAAATTCTTTTTTAGAACAAAGCAACCATTCACTTTTTTAATACCTGTAGTCAGGACCCATTCCACTGTACACCATGCCAATGTGTTTGGTTATTGGTTCAACTTTGTGCACGCTCTGTTCATCGTACAATATGGATTTCTGTTTCTTCTCAGTTGCCAGCACAACTCCATTTGATGCTGCAAAAAATTGACAAAAAAGCCTTTAAATCAAATTTACAATTGAAGGGCAGCATACATATGGAGAAACATTACACCATAGGAATGTAGCCTAGGTTTAAACTCTATTTTAAACCCTTAATAAAGAACATTATTCCCCCAGTTTCACAGACTAAAATGCATGTTTGAGCTGTTTTAACAAAGCAACTTGCACTGACATATCTTAAAATATGTCAGTGCCATTGTTTTGTCTCAGCATGCACACCAGTAATGTTTTCTAAGGCACGTTTATAAAAGCTACTTAAATGCCCTAATTGAACTAAGGCCTAATCCTGGCTTAATCTAAACCCTGTCTGTGAAACTGGGCCAATGTATCTTTACACAGCCAAGTCTTCAAAATTCAGTGTAAATACATTAAAATATTAAAGCCAGACCAAATCATGCCTGCTCTGACCCACCTCAGCTCCTAGTATCTGAAGTATACAGTTGTATTTGCTGTGTAAATGCCTCCTCTGAGAGGTATCAAACAGATACAGGAATTTGCCATGTAACCTTGACATTGGCTATACACATTTTTTTCCATGTATTGTTTCTGGGCTATATAAATATTTAATGCAACTCTAAAAGTAAGCATGTCATCATCATGATTTCATGAGGACGAGCATTAAGAGTGTCAGCTTTTGACTCAAATACTGGAATCAGCACTCAGTTTACATTCAGCAACTCAATGGATGGTTTGAGTAGGTGGTGCATGGATGTTCTGATTTGATCCTGGTTTGTGAAGTTTGTGATGCACTGATCTACACAGACATACCTTTGATTCCTACAGATGGAGCACCGGCTGCTACAGCAGCTAGAGCATATTCAATCTGCACCAATTTCCCAGAGGGGCTGTGTTGATTCAAAAAAACAAAAACATGATAAAAAAAAAGTACATGAGAGAAAGGCATCTGAAACGCATCTAAACAAACCATTTTTTTTTTTACAATTACGGATCAACTATAAATCAATGATTATTGATAATTGAATGATTCTGAACTTTTGCATATTTTATTATTATAAACTCACAGATTATAAGCTTAAACAAAAGCTTCACACTAACTAAAATATACTTTTTAAATGGTTTGTCACAGATAAACAGGATAGTACTCGCAGCCAACAGAATTGAACAGAACGTGCAATTAAACTCCATAACAGAGCGAATACTCACTCTGGATAAAACAGTAAAAAGGGAAGAAATAACCTGAGTAAAAACTAACAAACAAAGCACTGAAAGAGAAAAATTAGTTAGTCATAAAGTTTCATATAGTAACTAACACAGTGACAGTGCAACTCTGATGTGACTTACGACCAAGTGCATTTTACACACATGTTGGACAAAACACAACTATTTCATTGGAATGCAGGCAAAAATAGAAGTATAATGAAAGATTACAGCCACACAAAGCGATCAATAAATGACAGAATTACCTAAATGTTGTGAGAGAAAAACTGTATCCTCGATCTGCCATTTTTTTTTGTCTTTGCTACGGAAATAAACCTAAACAACTTCCGCGCAATGTTTGTGAACACACAACATAAAAGTCACTAATTCTGTATGGCAGGCATTTATCGTACGTTTCTGAGGAATACAATTATGCAAAATAATAAAACATTGACTATTGTATTAGCATGAGCACACACTTCATTTAAAACCAATACACTCATATATTAAGATCTACACATTCTGCAAAGATCCAGAAATGTGTAAAGACATTGTAGGCTGTCTTTTAAAAGAGAATAATATGGCGGTAATTTCCAAATAATTATTTTAATTGCTAGTGTTTCGAGTCTTTTCATTGCTAAACCACAAAATGTATTTTACTTGATTATAGAGATGCAATTTTTTCTCTTTCATCGTGTTTTCTTTTTATTATTATAGAATTAGTTTTTCGAAGTATTTGATTAGATGTATATAATATGTTATTATTGCCTTTGTATGTTCATTTTTCAAGAGATTGCAATAAAATAGTATTTCCATTGCACTAACACGCGTACAACCAGCAGATGTCCGCAGCGCGTATGTTTGAAACCTGTTCAAAACATTTAAATCGGTGAATCATTTTACGAATTAATTGATTCTTTTGAGTCAGAATGATTCGTTTCAGCCACACCGAGATTAACACGTGACTGTATTTATTTAGCCTCGCTATTTCGTTTGGGAATATTCCAAAACAACGATTTTTTTTAAATAAAGTAAATAAAAAGTACGTATAAGTAAACTATAAGTAAATGTATACATATTATACAACAGGATAATCTATTTAAATATCGACAGTTTGAGTAGGTGAGGAAAACTTTTATTATGTAAATGCTTCGGGCGGAAGCTGTTGAATCGCGTCAGTGGAGCTTGACTTCCTACCGTGTCTCAACGCCGAGGTATTGTTTCTAAATATTGATCAATCTGCCCTATTTGATCTTTTAAATCAAATTTTACAGGCGTTTGTGGTGTATGGGGATGTTATTTTTAATTCGATCGTTTTGTATATTGCAACTGTACGGCTTATATCGGTTTTAAAGAAGGCGGATGAGCTACTAGCTAATGTGATCTTCGCGGTGTCTACTGTGATTTAGTTTTTGTAAAAAACGGGATTACACTTCCTGGGAAAGACACTACTTGTCATTTATACATTTCTGAAGGAGTTTTTATTTTTTACATTGATTATTAATAAGTATAGCTACGTTTTACGTTTATTATGCTCTAATAAACTCCTTCGCCAGATTATCCTATGCAACTCAATGATGCTAATGTGGTCATTTTAGGCTTCTTTTAAAGGGATCATTCGCCCACCAAACGAAAATCTCTCATCGTTTGTGGTCTCAAACCTGTATGTCTTTCCTCAGTCTCATTCGCCGTTGACTTTCTTTGTATGTTTTTCAGAGAAGGCCATGGCTCGAGGGCAGCAGAAGATCCAGTCTCAACAGAAGAACGCAAAGAAAGCAGCGGAGAAGAAGAAAGCTCAAGGAGCGGATCAGAAGACTGCAGCTAAAGCAGCACTGGTCCACACATGTCCTGTCTGCAGGGTGAGCGACTTAAGTTGTTGCTTGCAAAGAAATGTATGTAAAGGGTACCTGGTTAAAACCGCTGTACCCAACCCGGCACATCCTTGCTGAGAAATGTGGTTATTCCCAATTGTATAGACACAGATGCCAGATCCCAAGACGTTTAAACAGCATTTTGAAAGCAAGCACCCAAAGTCTCCCATGCCTCCTGAGCTGGCGGATGTTCAAGCCTAAAGGACACAAGAAACCGACATGGACCTAAAACAGGGGTGAGTCTAATACAGATATTATTAGATTCGTAAAAGCTGGATTGTACATTAGAATCAAGTGGATAATTGAACAAGTCGGCCAAAAATTTTAATCTCATGATTATGGTCCAATTTTTAGACCCTGGGAAAAGAAAGAACATTATTTGATTCTGCCAACTCACTCAACTTGCTGTATTTCACAAACATGGACCATGTGGACAGAGATCTTAGGTTGGACTCAAGCACACAGCACACTTTTTTTTCTTTTTTTTTCTTTTTTTTTAATTATATATATGTGCATATTGCTTCCATCTTTTCAGAGTGTGCTGTGACCTAACAGTCTCATTGCCATGTGCTGTAACTTGTCATATTTATTCCCCACTTTCCCAGTGCCTTGTGGCACTTTGTCCCTGTCAAGTATGATTTTAAAATATTATTAGGTGCTTCAATCCATAAAAATGTATGTGCCCTGATCTTTTAACTGTGAACCAAATTGGTGAGGTGCACCACTGTGTGTATTAATAGTATTGACCAGGATTAAGATTGAGATGCATTTGACATGCTTAAAATGATCACAAATGTGGAAAATTTGCATCTTTTCAAATAGTCAGAATGAGTCAGGACCCACGAACACGCTTTTGTTACTTTGTTTTCTAAAGTTTTCAATAAATGTAAATGCATATAGTACGTGTGTGTGTGTCATGGTTACCATTTTTTTGTTTTGATGTTCTACCCACTAATGTGAAAATAGTTCTTTAGCATTTAAGTTATTTAAATTTATGTGGTCATTTATGCATTCAGCAGTTGTTCAGCTAGCTTTACCACAATGGTGTTAGAAGCTGTACTTTTATAGAGAGGTCTATGCAATAATTAATTCTCTTACCCGTCCAAAAAGATGCAGCCTGGGCAGCACTATTCCGTATTTTCTCCCCCATTACATCTTTTCACTTTGTTGTACAGCTGTACCAAGGGTTATGCTTGTTTTTTTTTGTCTTTGTCGATCTTTCTTTTTCTGCTTCTTCGGCTATCCAGGTACTGAATGTCCTGTTGTTTCCACTGGTAAAGCACAATATTAAGTTAGTTGTGTTCCTTTATCATATGTGATATGCACATCAACCAAACTGTTCTACACTACAAGCGTCTCTCCAAAGATGACAGCCAATGAGCGTGAGGGTTCTATCCAACGTCGTTTCAACATGGCGAAATACATTGGGTGGTGACCCGTGCCATATATAATACACAATAGTTCTCTAGAAACCCAACCTTGACCCCTCGGTTCTATCTAATTGTCCTATTTCAAATCTACCATTTATTGCCAAATTACTGGAAAGAACTGTTGCCTCCCAGCTGCAGTCTTTTCTAGTTGAAAATAATCTTTGATCCCTTTCAATCTGGTTTTTGCCCCTGTCATAGTATTGAAACTGCCATTTGTAAAGGTAGTGAATGACCTACTACTTTCTGGTGACTTTGGCTCTCTCTATACTTTATACTACTTAACCTTATTTCCACCTTTGATACTGTCTGTCTTGATTTACTTATTTCTGGTGTTGCTCTTTCTTGGTTTGGTGACAGACAACTTTGCATTTCAATGCAGGATTTTAGATCTTTGCCTGGCCC
Organism: Rhinogobio ventralis; assembly: GCA_039654625.1. Taxonomy (NCBI): domain Eukaryota; kingdom Metazoa; phylum Chordata; class Actinopteri; order Cypriniformes; family Gobionidae; genus Rhinogobio; species Rhinogobio ventralis. The sequence continues at coordinate 28,907,577 of CM077209.1, forward strand.
CCTTAAGCAAGGTGTCCCTCATTTACATACCTCTGGGTCAGATCTTACACAATATGGTTTTAATTATCATTTCTATGTTGATGACATCCAAATAAACACTAAGTCTGCTTTATGTACTCAAATTGATAAAATATCCACTTGCATGAATGAAATAAAAGAATGGCTCAACTTTTTTTGGATTGTTCTGCTGACGAAACTGCAAAAATATCTTTACAAGAAATTTCAGTAAACAAACTCCACACAACATGAGCTGTGGGCGCTTTATACAGCTATTTACAGCAGATGCCATTGAAAGCACAGCAAGTCTATCCCTCACAGCCTCGCTTTCATTCCTGTCATGGCGCTAATCTGAATAAGGTCTATAGAAAGCTATTTGGAGTAGAGATGAAGAATGTCTAATGTAAGTGTACACCTTTCAGATGACTCTTCACAAAAACACAAGTTTTTTTTCTTGACGTGACCTTTAATGCTCATTAACAAAATGATTTTGTCCACGTGTGCAGCCTTAGGCCTATCAAACTGATTTTGTGTCTCTTATTCACTAGCATGTGGGTGGTTTATTTACACAAGTTATTTTAACTGGGGCTTTGTGAAACGTAACAAGTGCCTGGCTGTTCACTACATTCTACACATGCAAACTTGGACAGTTTAAATGTAAGACAACTAAATTGTATGAAATAAAAATATGTATTTTTTTAATTATGGGATGGATTCCAACCTTAAATCCACTCACAATTAAATGGACAAATATGCTGATAAACCATCATGACACTTCAATAACTATCATTTGTCAATCATTTGGGACAGGTAAGAGTGCTCAAATTTGGCTAAATAAATTTTTAATCACTGTATATTACAAATGGTGCCTCAGAGTATTATAACAAATTACATTTGTTTCAGATTTAAAACTTGAATGTACAATAGAAATACTGTGTACAGTGGGTTATAAGCAGCCACAGTTCTTGACCACCATGTTTCGATGTTTCTTGAGAATAACGTTGTTGTTGTCATCGTAGAAGAGCACAGAGATGGGACTGAGTTTGGTTGGAGCGCAGCAGGCCTTGGGCACTTCATCTGGTCTTAGAAGGTGAACCTGCCAAAGGAGTCAGTACAGTTGTGTGAGAGAGGCATATACAGGGTTGCCAGGTCTGTGCAACAAAAGTAGCCCAAAAATAGCCCAATATTATTTTCTCCGTAGGGGCGACTTAATTTGTATGTCTGAGGGGTGTTTTGGGGAGAGGCTGCTCACTCCAGAACAAATGGGTGGAGCTTACGTCTAGCTCCTCCTGAGTGAATGTAATTTGGGCCTAATGGGTGGAGCTAGAATATCCAACCACACCCTAACCCTACCCACAACACTATCCCCCCCACCCCATTAGACATCCAGAGAGGAGGAGCTGGATGTCATTTGACTCTGCAGTGAGTACCATTTGGTTTTGGGGCTGTTGTTTTAGCGCCAAAATTGTACATACAGGGGTGGAAACAACCCATGGAAAAAAAACTTAAAGTAGCCCACTTACACTGGGCATATATTCAACCAGCTAGCTAAGAATATAGATAAAAAAAACATATAAAGGATCAGTTCATTTTCAATGGGTCTTCTAGCGTTGTAGTTCAGAAAATGAGATTAAGAAATGTTAAAAGTACAAATTACATACCAGCAGCTGGATCGTGGCATGGTTTGTGGCATTCATACAAGAGCCCAGAGGATAATCGCATTCCCCATCACAATAATACGCAGAGTAACCTGGAGGGGCCAAAACCCAGTCCTGAAAAAATACTGTATTAATTAAATATATAAACACTCTAACAGCACAGTGACATCACTTTGTTTTACTCCACTCTGTTATTATTATCTGTCAGTCTGTACATTAATTAGGGTTCGTACGGTCATGAAAAACCTGGAAAAGTCATGGAATTCTAAAATAGCAATTACCAGGCCTGAAGTTTTGGAAAAAGAAATAAACCCAACAAGTTTGGGAAAAGTCATGTAAATTTGTTTCAAAATATTTATATAATAGCATATATGTTTAAGTGATAATATTGGTTAATCAAACTACAATACTTAACATTCATTCAATCTATCCGAATGTGGCATTCCATCAGATTCCGTTTTGTAGCGTTGAGCATGATAACCAATCACAAATGTTTCTGTTGAGTTTATGAATGAGTTTATGTGATGGCCAATCAGAAGCTCAGAAATTCAGATTAGTCATCACTGAATTCTGACGGAAACTTGCAAATTTTCCCATCATAAAGAAACAAAGTGCAGATTTGCTGTAAGAGATTCATGTCTCATGTCGTCCGTGATTGTAACAGGAGTGTTTGTGAGAGTGCTCAAACTCATGCTAGACTAAGTTATGGACAGCTTCACGATCGGTCACATTCTCTGTTCCCTTTTTGTTTATTCCAGTTAATATACTTTATTCATCATGCTGATAAGATTGTGAAGTCTTCATTTTCTAATGTGTAAAAAGCATTAAAATAATTCATAAATTCATAATTCATTTTGACGTATTCTATTAATCGACATTAATAACCATTATTACAATATTAAGAGCATGAATTGACAATAATGATCCTGTAATGAGTTCCTGTTAATTTTATAGTTTATGACATGTGTCCTAACTACACGCAACGCCATAAGATTACAGCGACAAGCAATTTGTCTGTCCACACCAGACGGGACGGGACGCGATGCGACAAATCAATCAAAAACCAGAGCCAATCAGAAACAGCATATGGGCTGGCTCTCGCGGCAAGTGTACGGCACCAGATAATAATCTTGACGGCACTCGCAAATCGCAAGGGAATGAATTAAGTACATAATCAAATGCACAAATATTACACCATTTAAACAAAGTAAGTGGGCTTACATACCGAGTTACTAAAACAATCTTTGAAATATATATACTTCTTGTTGTTTCCATTTGTTTAATTTCAAAATCTGAGGTGAAGTGCCCATTGTTGCTTTTAGTACGACTAACGTTACGTTACAAAGCTGGGAGCACTAAATGATATTCAAAGTAATATTACACGCTTTTAACATTAAATAAAGCACATAAACACTACCTGAGATTATCATTGCCATATTTTGTGTTGTTGTTCCAGCCGCGACGTCGCAGGAATATAAACCGTTTCTACCCCAGACCGGAAATACATTTGGGCCATAAAGTATTGCAAATGTAAACATTTGTTTATATGGGGTATAGATAAAAACTAGACCGGACAGAGTCGGGCCTGTAGTTATTGCAAATGTGTTATACATTTGTTTATATGGAAAGAATCCTAGCTTGCAAAGCAGGGACCTCCAAGTTATAGAATCTAAGGGAAGAGGGAAGAGCTGATAGTGAAATAACCTGTGTTCTGAACGGAGTGGAGAGCACTTTGGGTATATAACCATGTCTTGGCTTGAGGACGACTCTGGAGTCGTTAGGCCCAAACTCGAGACAGGAAGCGCTCATAGAGTGTGCATGTAAATCGCCAACTCGCTTGATTGAAGCTAGTGCCAGCAAGAAAGCAGTTTTTAGCGAAAGGTGCTTCAAGCTCACAGACTGAAGCGGTTCGAATGGGGAACCTTTCATGGCCTCTAAGACCGTGGAAAGGTCCCATATAGGAATTGAAGGGAGTCGAGGCGGGTGAAGCCTCCTAGCCCCTCTGAGCAAGCGCACAATGAGGTTGCTTCTCCCCAGTGACTGTCCGGCCATGCGAGCGTGAAACACTGCTATGGCCAACATATACTTTGAGCGTGGAGGGGGAGCGACCTGCGTCCATCAGCTCTTGAAGGAAGGAGAGCACTTCTGTCACTTCACACGAGTGTGGGTCCAGGATCCGTGCTGTACACCAGCCTGAGAACACTGACCATTTCAGCGCGTAAAGCCATCTGGTTGAGGGCGCTCTAGCTTTAGAAATAGTATTCAGCACCCTTTTAGGGAGGTTCCCGGGTATCCGTTGATGGGCCAGTCCCTGTGCTTGGAGAAGAATGTTGGGCAATGAGCATTGTCTTCTGAGGCAAAAAGATCGATCTCCGCTTTGCCGAAGATACTCCAAATCAGCTGAACCATCTGTGGGTGAAGAGACCATTCCCCTGGGGGAATGTTGCCTCTGGATATCATATCCGGACCCTGGTTCAGAATGCCTGGCACATGCGCTGCCCTTAGCGAGCGCAGGTTGTGCTGAGTACATAAAAGGAGATGTTTTGCCATGGTGTGCAGGTTGTTTGTTCTGAGTTCACCCTGGCAATTTATATAGGATACCATCGACATATTGTCCGTTCGGACCAGGACGTGGTGATCTTTTATCTATGGGAGGAAAGCTTTTAGCGATAGATCGACCGCTTTCATCTCTAGACAGTTTATGTGCAGCCATTTCTCAGAGTCTGACCAAAGACCAGAGACGGGCCTGTCGTTGTGTAGGATCACTTTCCATTTAGAGACCGTGCCCATACTCACACCCGACTGGTACCAGTCGGTTGCTCTCCAAGGAGCCAGGGTTTTGATACAGCCGTGGTTCACTTTGATGCGTAACTGGCCCGATGTGCTGTGATGTAAGACGCGCTCTCATCCGTATTGAGTCTATAACTGTTCCCAGAAAAGCAATGTTTTGGGTGGGAGACAGCGCGCTCTTGGCAGTGTTGATCCTGAGACCCAGACATTCTAGATGGCTGAGGAGGCAGGACCTGTGGGTTATCAACTGCGTCTCTGATTGGGCTATAATGAGCCAATCGTCGAGGTAGTTGAGTATTCGCACTCCCGGTAGTCTCAGGGGGGCGAGGGCTGCGTCCATGCACTTCGTAAATGTGCGGGGTGCTAAAGATAGACCGAATGTTAGGACTTTGTATTGATAAGCCTGCCCCTCGAAGGTGAATCTCAAGAATGGCCTATGATGGGGTGCTATATCTGAATGTGAAACTAAGCATCTTTCAGATCCACTGTGAAAAACCAGTCCCCTGCGCGAATTTGTGCGAGGATATGTTTCACCGTCAACATTCTGAACGAGCGCATCATAAGTGCTTTGTTCAGATGTCTGAGGTCTAGGATGGGTCTGAGACCGCCATCCTTTTTCGGAACGAGGAAGTAGCGACTGTATAAGCTTACTCTCTTAACTGTTAGCTCCCTTTTCTAACAGTTTCAATACTTTGGTGCGAAGCACGTGACTCACGTCGCTATTCACTGATGTCTCAACCACGGTGCGAAAGCGTGGGGGTATGTGAGCAAACTGTAGCGAGTAACCTCGTTTTATTATTATGTTCAACACCCATTCTGATATACCGGGGATGGTCTCCAAGGCCTCAGCCCGCATAGCAAGGGGTTAAATTAAGTTTGGAGATGGGCCGCTCTGTAATAGGGACCCGGTCGCCCGGCTGGTTTGTGTTTGTGACACTGTGGGGACAGCCCGTATCCAAGTAATAAATAGTAATAAACTTTGTAGTGGGCACGTGCTCTACATTCAGAGCGCTCTTGGCATGAGCTGGAGAGCGAGTCAACGGGATAATCTGTGTGATCAGTGCTTATGTGCAGGGGTGCATACTGTATAGTGGGCAGACTGCCTGCATGTATTTTAGAAGGGTCATTGTCAAAACAGCGTGTTTGATAACAGGCTAGTTGACTGCAATATTTATATCCCCAGCTGCCTAAACAAAGGGGACTGGGATAAATGTAAATTAAGTCTGTGGTGGTAATCCGGCCACTGCGGGACTTTTGTGTGATTTTGTGGCGCTGAATTAACAGTGCTTATGTGTAGGGGTGCATACTGTATAGTGGGCACACTGCTTACAGTCAGAACAGAGGAAAAACTCTTTTAATGGCTTATTCGGGTAATACAGCGTTTGTGTGCAGGCGTGCATGCTTTATCACAGGCTACTTAACTGCAATGTTGACATCTTCAGCCGCCTGAAGAGGGGACTGGGAGAAGTGTAAAGAGAGTGAAAATTGCGCAAGGCTTGTGACTCCCTCTGTGCTCTCCACTCGGTGCTGTGTGAAGTGCTTATGTGCAGGGGTGCATACTGTATAGTGGGCACAATGCCTGCAGTCATAACATGGCCACCATTTTACAGTGCCGCTAGGCACTGGATAGGGAGTGCATGCTGTGACGTAAGCTGCGCTCTCATCTGCACCGAGTCTATGACTGTTCCCAGAAAGAAATATTCTGGCTGGGAGACAGAGCTGACACCACTGCCGGCTTGAGTAGAAGGGAGTCAGTGACAGCGTCCGACCACTCCTCACTTCCGGATGCAGCGAGTGTGTAGAGCCGAAGCAGCCTGGCCGGCGGAATGGGTGCGTCGCTTTTGAATGCTGTCCCCTAGCGGAGGGCGGGCAAAGATGTGTGGCGACCGCTTCCTCAAGAGGGGGAGGGACTCTCATAACCTTTTCTCTTCGCGCAGTAGAGTGACGAGAGTGCTGAAGAAGCCGAGGATTTGAGACGAGCTGAAAACAGCGCTGGGCGCTGACAGAGCGGAGGGAACGGCGTCTTCATTGAAGCTGACGAGTCGAGCCTGCAGGGTCGACAGTGTCCTTTCATCGCACTCCAGGCAGCCGCCCTTTAGAGAGTGCAGCCTAGAGAGTCACGGCCTAAGCTTGACGATCCCTGCCGAAGAGAGGAGGGCCTCTGACAGGATATACGAGGCATTTGAAACAACGCCTCAGCTCTTTTTTGAGTGTGTATGTTGCAGCGGAGAGCACACACACAGCTTGTAAGGATATACAAGGATATCGAACACGCCGGATGGCGCAGCTGGAACAGCAAGGGCTGAAGGCAGAATCCAGAAGAAGGAATCCTGCTTCCTCAGAGCTGCAGGGCAGGAGCTAGTTCCGCTGAAGGCTTGTCGACGGCCGTGACTTCACAATCCGGAGGTCAGCGAAGGGTGAGTCCGCTGAAGGAGATTAAATCTGAATCCTATGGTGCTAGTACGCTCTGCCTGGGTCTGCTGTGCAGCTGCACTGCGTTTTACATTATATAAAATTATAAGGATCATTTTGGCTTCATATTCTTAAAAGTACAATAGAAAAGGAGTTTTCCCATAGCGTAGCTAGCTACACAATACTAGAGTACTCTCGAAAGGGAACTCTAATTAACATAGAAAATATACCTTTTATCGCGTGTCGCGGCGTCGCGTGTAGTTAGGACACGGTCTAAAGGTAAAAAGAATGCCTGGAATTCAATTGCAAGGGGCCCCTTAATGGAAAAGTTCATTTCTGATCCTGGTGGTGGGGTAAGTTAACGTCTGGCAGTTGCAGTTTGTACTTGGGTGTAAATTGCAGAAATAAAAAAAAATAATTTTGGGGGAATTCAAATAGGGAGGGATGTTAATTGTTAATGATTGATGGTTATCCAATGAGATTAATGGTAAATAGGGTTTTAAAATCAAAGCTGTTTTAAAAATGGAACGTTAGGTCATGAATACTTGCCTCTAAAACCATGGAAATTTATTGGTAGAAATGTGTATGAACCCTGGTTAGAATATAACATTAGATTCTAATGTTATAGGATGTTATGTGAACGTTAGTTATAATGTTAGAACATAACATTAGGGGAACATTATATTATAACGTTAGGGGAACGTTAGATTATAACATTAGGGGAACGTTAGATTATAATGTTGGGGAACATTAGAATATAACAGTGGAATGTTAGAGTATAACGTTAGGGAAACATTACAATATAACGTTAGAATATAATGTTAGGGAAATGTTAGATTATAGCGTTAGAGGATAACGTTAGGGAAATGTTAGATTATAGCCTTAGGGGAATGTTAGATTATAATGGGGGAACGTTAGATTAAATTGAATCATTCAAAACACTGATTAATTCAAGAATGCAACAGTTAATTCTGCTTTAACTTGTTTAGAACTATTTCCATTGGCCAAATCAACTTTCAGTACTGTGTGTAACATGTGACTCAAAATGTACTTTTTGTTTATTTTATGTTGTAAGAATGTTGTATAACTGTATAAAAGTCAGGATGTCCCACCTTCCAGCCAAGGTCACTGAAGCTGACATAGAGTTCATGTTTCTTACAGGCCTGGCGTCCACTGCTGGCATGATTTTGGTCTGGAAAAAGTGAGACGATCACAGCTCAAAGACAAAGCATTTCATATGCTTCTTAAAACACAATCTGCCTCTTAAACCGCTTATTGTGGCTCACCAAATATGCCGGGTCTGTTTGGGTGTGGCAGGTCGTACTTTGTTTTTTTCTTGCGTGGATTGTTGTGTCTCAGAGCACGAGGTGGGCGGCAAGGGGCTTGACTAGCTCTGAAGAACGTCACCATGAAAGGCTGCTTAGAGCGTGGCCCGCGCCGACCCACCAGACCCACCCATGCGGCTGACAGCGACCGGTCTGTGAAAACAAGATTTAAGCATTTTCAGCATTTGTCCTATGCCTAAACCATGTTTTGCTTGAAAAAAAGCTTTGCCAAGATACAGTCTGATTTTTCATGATTTCATGTTAGAGCAGAATTCTTGCAAATATCCTAAACTCCTTCAATAACACTGGGTTCAATGATAAATCTGACAGTAGCAATTAAACATTCAACAATATATCTTATTTCAAACCATTGAGATTGTATGTATATATATATATATATACATATACATACACTCACCTAAAGGATTATTAGGAACACCTGTTCAATTTCTCATTAATGCAATTATCTAATCAACCAATCACATGGCAGTTGCTTCAATGCATTTAGGGGTGTGGTCCTGGTCAAGACAATCTCCTGAACTCCAAACTAAATGTCAGAATGGGAAAGAAAGGTGATTTAAGCAATTTTGAGCGTGGCATGGTTGTTGGTGGCAGACGGGCCGGTCTGAGTATTTTACAATCTGCTCAGTTACTAGGATTTTCACGCACAACCATTTCTAGAGTTTACAAAGAATGGTGTGAAAAGGGAAAAACATCCAGTATGCGGCAGTCCTGTGGGCGAAAATGCCTTGTTGATGCTAGAGGTCAGAGGAGAATGGACTGACTGATTCAAGCTGATAGAAGAGCAACTTTGACTGAAATAACCACTCGTTACAACCGAGGTATGCAGCAAAGCATTTGTGAAGCCACAACACGCACAACCTTGAGGCGGATGGGCTACAACAGCAGAAGACCCCACCGGGTACCACTCATCTCCACTACAAATAGGAAAAAGAGGCTACAATTTGCACGAGCTCACCAAAATTGGACAGTTGAAGACTGGAAAAATGTTGTCTGGTCTGATGAGTCTCGATTTCTGTTGAGACATTCAGATGGTAGAGTCAGAATTTGGCGTAAACAGAATGAGAACATGGATCCATCAAGCCTTGTTACCACTGTGCAGGCTGGTGGTGGTGGTGTAATGGTGTGGGGATGTTTTCTTAGCATACTTTAGGCCCCTTAGTGCCAATTGGGCATCGTTTAAATGCCACGGCCTACCTGAGCATTGTTTCTGACCATGTCCATCCCTTTATGACCACCATGTACCTATCCTCTGATGGCTACTTCCAGCAGGATAATGCACCATGTCACAAAGCTCGAATCATTTCAAATTGGTTTCTTGAACATGACAATGAGTTCACTGTACTAAAATGGCCCCCACAGTCACCAGATCTCAACCCAATAGAGCATTTTTGGGATGTGGTGGAACGGGAGCTTCGTGCCCTGGATGTGCATCCCACAAATCTCCATCAACTGCAAGATGCTATCCTATCAATATGGGCCAACATTTCTAAAGAATGCTTTCAGCACCTTGTTGAATCAATGCCACGTAGAATTAAGGCAGTTTTGAAGGCGAAAGGGGGTCAAACACAGTATTAGTATGGTGTTCCTAATAATCCTTTAGGTGAGTGTATATACACACACTATATTGCCAAAGGTTTTGGGATGTCTGCCTTTACGTGAACATGAACATGAACTTTAATGACATCCCATTCTTTATCCGTAGGGTTTAATACGGAGTTGGCCCACCCACAGCTTCAACTCTTCTGGGAAGGCTTTCCACAAGGTTTAGGAGTATGTTTATGGGAATTTTTGACCTTTTATACGTGCATTTGTGAGGTCAGGCACTGATGTTGGATGAGAAGGCCTGGCTCGCAGTCTCCGCTCTAATTCATCCCAAAGGTGTTCTATTGGGTTGAGGTCAGTTCCTCCACACCAAACTCGCTCATCCATGTCTTTATGGACCTTGCTTTGTGCACTGGTGCGCAGTCATGTTGAAACAGGAAGGGGCCATCCCCAAACTGTTCCCACAAAGTTGGAAGCATGAAATTGTCCAAAATGTATTGGTATGCTGAAGCATTAAGAGTTCCTTTCACTGGAACTAAGGGACCACGCCCAACCCCTGAAAAACAACCCCACACCATAATCCCCCCTCCACCAAACTTTACACTTGGTACAATGCAGTCAGGCAAGTACTGTTCTCATGGCAAACGCCAAACCCAGACTCATCCATCGGATTGCCAGACAGAGAGGCGTGATTCGTCACTCTAGAGAACACGTCTGCTCTAGAGTCCAGTGGCGGCGTGCTTTACACCACTGCATCCGACGCTTTGCATTGCACTTGGTGATGTAAGGCTTGGATGCAGCTGCTCGGCCATGGAAACCCATTCCGTGAAGCTCTCTATGCACTGTTCTTGAGCTAATCTGAAGGCCACACGAAGTTTGGAGGTCTGTAGCTATTGACTCTCTGCAGAAAGTTGGCGACTTCTGCGTACTGTGCGCCTCAGCATGCGCTGACCCCGCTCTGGGATTTTACGTGGCCTACCACTTTGTGGCTGAGTTGCTGTTGTTCCCAATTGCTTCTACTTTGGTATAATACCACTAACAGTTGACCGTGGAATATTTAGTAGAGGAAATTTCACGAATGGACTTATTGCACAGGTGGCAACCTATCACAGTACCACACTTAAATTCACTGAGCTCCTGAGAGCGACCCATTTTTTCACAAATGTTTGTAGAAGCAGTCTGCATGCCTAGGTGCTTGATTTTATACACCTGTGGCAATGGAAATGATTGGAACACCTGAATTCAATGATTTGGAGGGGTGTCCCAATACTTTTGGCAGTATAGTGTATATAAATCAAATGTTAATTCATGTCCCAGATAATGTAACATTATCCTGGTCAAACATCACATTACATAAAAAATATTTATGTTTATATTAACATTGTAATTCATTTTACAAGTATAAATCTCATCAAGTTAGTGTTTTTAAGCATTTTTACATTTATTCCAAAATAATAACTCAAGGCAGTAATAAACAATATATTTTATTTGTGAACTGATATTCAGCTCTTCTTTTTAATAATCAACTTATTTTCAGTCATCAAGCTTGGTAAACATTGGTTACAGACACGAAGAGGTACCTTTAATTTTCCCAAGCTGACTGCTCACTAAAAAAACCCCCACAGTTACCATGTTTTCAGGCCATTTCAAGTTTGATTTTGACACAACATAAAGCGGTGACATCTAATTGGGCAAGTTGTTTACTTTTTATTTAGTCTTCCCATTAACGCCATAATGTAACCAAGAAGCGGGATTTATCGCACAAACCAATCATATCCAATCATAGCGTGATGAAGGCATTGCCTCCTCTCACGTGACATTACCCCATTCAATTTTAATCACCCCCAGCAAAGTCACTGCACGCTTTAGAGGGTCTGTTAAAACACAATGGGCTCAGGGGAGGCAAGAGGACTCCAGCTGTAACCACTGTTACAGCGTTTTTTTTTAAAGTAACACTGTTGGACAGTGTTACTTTGGAAAAATTTGTGATTTATACACTTTTTAATGTCACTTTTTGTAATATTTTCATTTTGTAATATGGATTATTTTCTCATCCAATTTTTTGAGAAGACACTGCCTATACAATACCAATCAAAAGTTTGGAAACTGTACTATGTTGATTGTTTTTGAAAGAAGTCTCTTCTGCTCACCAAGGCTGCATTTATGTTATTAAAAATACAAAAAAAGCTGTAATATTGTGAAATATTATTAAAATGTAAAATAACTGTTTTCTATTTGAATATATTTTAAAATGTAATTTCATGTGTCTTCAGTGTCACATGATCCTTCAGAAATCATTCTAATATGATGATTTTCTGTTCAAGAAACATTTATGATTATTATCAATGTTGATTTTTTTTAGGATTCTTTGATGAACAGAAAGTTCAAAGGAACAGCATTTATCTGAAATATCATGCTTTTATAACATTGTACTACCGTTCAAAAGTTTTGGGTCGGTAAGAATTTTTTTGTTTGGGGGAGGGGGGGATACATTTATTCAGCAAGGATGCATTAAATTGATCAAGTGACAGTATAGACATTTATAATGTTGCAAAAGCTTTATATTTCAGTTCTTTTGAACTTTCTATTCATTAAATAATCCTTAAAAAATATTGTACACAACCGTTTTCAACATTGATAATAATAATAAATGTTTCTTGAGCAGCAAATCATCATATTAGAATGATTTCTGAAGGATCATGTGACTCTAAAGACTGGAGTGATGATGCTGAAAATTCAGCTTTGAATCACAGAAATAAATTGCATTTTAAAATATGTTTTCAAATAAAAAAAAGTTATTTTAAATTGTAAAAATATTTCACAATAATACTGTTTTTGCTGTATTTTGGATCAAATAAATGCAGCCAGTGAGCAGAAGAGTCTTCTTTCAAAAACAATCAAAATACTACAGTTTCCAAACTTTTGACTGGTAGTGTGTATATATATATATATTATTGTTTAAATAAATTATGTAGCCGAAACGCTACAGAATTATTACATTATTTTTGCAATGTTAAATGGTTTGACTGGGAAACCCCCTAAATGGTTTAGGTGACAATTCAGACCATTCCCAACTTTCAGCTTTACTCCAAACAGTTAAATGGGGTGCCATACACTCTTATGAAGTAAAAATTATGCAATCAAAAACAAGGGGTTTAAGGGTGTCATGACCCCTTAATTAAAATGGGTTAATTCAGTAGTCTAGAAAGCAACATCCAGTCAGTTGTTAGACTATCAGAGCAGACTGACACTATGTATTTCGCCTCCATGCTGTACATAAGGAATAGCTCACCCTCCTCAGTTTCCACGTAAAGGCGTATGCCCAGGTTGCTCCGAGGGTGGAGAAGCCAGCGATTGCTCGCAGAAGTCACATCAAATGCCAACCAGCCCTCCTGACCCGCAGGCACAGACTGCATGTCCAGCAACACCAGCTCAGGCTCTCTGTCAAACAACAAGATCATAATGTCATTCCCATATAATGATTGATGATGGATCTCACTGATGAATTGAGGAATGCACAAATAACTATTTTTGGATATAGTATAAAAGATCTTATATATGTACTGACCTGTGTCTTTTCTCCCTCTGGATTTCATAGACAGAGATATGGAGGGTGCGGTTTGCACGCCAACCCACGGTAAGAGTTTTATAGATGCGAAACTCAGCAGCGGTGACTGTCTCTCCCTGAGGAAGCGGAGTGAGATCGAAGCGGAACTCCTTCCAGTACGGCCGAGGCTGGAGCAGATCCTTCTCCTGCTCCACTGTGTTCAGAAAGACAGAGAGGGAATTAAAACAACTAGAGGGTGAGAGTGTGTTGAGTGAGTGTGAAGACACTTGAGATGAAGAAGATATGCTGGAAGGGTGATTGGCAGGAGAAGACGGGGGGAAGATTAGTTCTGGTGGAGCACTGCAGATCGGACTGACACCCACGGCCGGGGCTCTGCAGTGGGGTAATTAGAGGCGTTGTGGAGCTGCAGCAGCTCAGCGCACCACCACTAATTACAGTCCAGCGCTGTATTTTTAGAGGAGTGCCCAACAGTATTTTCATCCACTTCATCTCCTCTTTTTTCTGCCTTTCAGTGGGGCCTGTAATTCTCCACAGCTGTGTGCCCACTACAACATCTCTGGTTCCACGAAGAACTTTTAACCTCCACAGAACCTTTCCAATGCACAATAGTTCATTATAGTGAAAAATGGTTCTTAAAATCCTTAAAAGGGTCTTCACAATATAAAAAATGGTTATTTTAAGGAGGAACTAAAATGGTTTAATGCCATGGCTCCAATGGCTTCTTTTGGAACCTTTATTTTTAAGAGTGTCTGATCGCTTAGAAAAGCAATACCAGACCTCTCATCAAAAAGCCACATGATTTGTGGAGTTATGGGTTTGTTTAAATCACTAACCCGAAGTATGAGCAGTAATAATAGTGATGCACGTCTTAGCGAACACCACTAGTTAAATTTGAGAAAGGGGTCATACTGACCAATGATAACGAGGCAGAAAGATATGGAAAGAGAAGCAGTAATTGTAAATAGGATGTTAAACTGTTGTTTGTTTCGGACAGATAAGTATCGTCTGTGTTTGGGCTGAGACAGGAAGAGATGATGGAGTGATTGTGGGTCTGTCTCATTGTCAATACACACTACAATCCCTGACAGTCTCTCAAAATCAGTGGCAAATGTCACTGTATGAATAACTGTCTGGCTTACAATATTGTATTTTTGTACTATGAAACAATATTATTTACAGTGGTCCTCAAAAAGATATTAGGACACTGAAACCAGACTTAAAAATTGTCATTGTATTGGTTAAAATATCAAACCAAGTGGCATCTGCAAACAATAGACTTGTTCTCAGAACTAACTACTATTTAGCCATTTCTGCAACAAGTTGTACCATTTGTACATTTATATGTACATTACATGTACATTTCTGTGGAAATATGAACTCTAGATATATAATAAAAAATGAAATGATTTGTCATTTGTAATTGTCACTATATATATCATAGTGTGACTTTATTATTTTAAACTTCATTTCACAATTACCTTTTTAAAATTTTTGCTCCACAGCAGAAACAGGCTTTATTAATCGTTGTAATTGGTAACTAAAACTAAATATATTTGTAAAAATTGTTTTTGTTTATTAAAATAAAGCTGAAATAAAATAAAATATAAATATTACATGAAAAACTTAATAAATGAAAATGAGAAATGTTGCTCTGGCAACTGACTGAAAAAAAGTAGTAAAATTGAAACAAACAATGTAAAGCTAAATCGAATTAAAAAACAAAACAAAAACAGAAACGAATAAAAATGACAAAAGCACATAATAAAATTGCTAAAACTTAAACTAAAATTAAAATGAAAACTGAAAATATAAAATTAAAAGCTAATTGAAAATATGAATAAATGATACAATAGTATGTAAATGACACAGTTATTAACATGTTCCAGTTCAGTTTCCACACTTTGACCAAACTTTTTTTTTGGTCCAAGTATTTGTTGTTTTATAATTTAAAACCCAACAAACATGAAATACTTTGCTTTGTCATTCTTTTAAATAAATTAACATGACATATTACATATTTTTAAGTGTGGTTTATGCCCATACATGTACATTAGTAAGTGACGACTTCTGTTAGTTAAGTGTGTAACCCTAACCAGTTTTCACTTACCCAGGTTGACAAAGCTCATAACCGTGTCAGCCTCACTGACCACCGTGCCGAGGGGTGGCGTGTGTGTGCTTAAGGTGGGCAGCGCGGCATGACTGACCACTTCCGGAGTGAAGCCCAAGCCCGGTCCATCATCGGCTTCGGACGACACAGCATGGTAAAGGTCCAGCATGAAGAGCGGGGCGGAGGAAGGGGGCCGCAGCGGCGGGTGAGGTCTGGGCCGCCCGGGTAGTCCCAGAATGGATAAAATCTCCTTCTGCATCTCCTTCTTTTCGCGACCGCTGAGCCTGCGGAAGCTGGAATGAACCACTCCTTCCACCTGACCCCAAACACACAGCAACATGCACAGAGGGAGGAAGATGCCCAGAGGGAACAGTCGGGTTCGCTTGCCACAGCTCTCCTTCCTCCATCTGCTGCGGCATGAGGACACAAACTCAACCACACGCTCTTGTTTGTCCATTGGTGTGGCAGAAGAGCTCTGCTCCATTGCAGCCGTCTATATAGTTTGTCCTCGTATTTGTCCCTCCAAAACCTCTGGGTGTTTACCCGACGTCGGTCTTCTCTGGAATGGTCTGACTACCGTCTTGAAGTTCAACTCTGAATAACACTCAAATGCCTAAGCCACTCAGATTCCACAGCAGTCATCGTTATTTGCGAGAGTGTAATGTTTACTGCTACGAGCTGCTCAGTTTATCGCCTCTTGACAGTCGTTCCTCATGCTGTCACTTTATTTACCAAACCACAGGGCTTCTCTCATAATCTATAGTGTGCTTACGGAGCTAGACGACAAACAATGTCCTAGAAACTGGAAGAGAAAACAAACACGTCTTTTAAAGGTGATCTCGAAGTTGGAGGAAGCACAATGTGAAATTAAAGTCTTTGGGTAGAGTAAATACAAACAGAGGGCTGCACAAACATCAGGCTTCAAAGTTCCTGGATCGAACGCAACACCTGCTTCTGCTCCTTTTGAGAAGATGGGAGACGCTACTCCAAGCTGGTGGAATCCTTTATGTTTAATTGAACATAAAGTTAGAAAACTCTTGCAGTAATCATTCAATGTTGGTCTTAAACATTTAATCCAGTGTGCAGACTCCTGACAAAAAAATTAAAAAATTAAAAAATCCAAACTTTTGAGCAAGAAAATGACTTGTTAATCAGAATAGTTACTGTCCCCAAACGTTTTTCTGGATTTTGAAGTTTTGAGATCCCAGTGGACTGTGGTATTCTTAGCCTGCGTGCTGCTTGCATTGAAGGCATAATCTGAACGCGGGTGACCTCCTTCCCTCCAAGATACACGCTTACGCAGAGGGAGTGTTTCCAGCGTCTGAATCCTCCGCCCTCTCTTCCCCGAGCCCTTCTCACCTCAGTCTCCATCTACCCTATCAAACCGTCCCATCTTCTACACATACCTCACAAATTGCTGGCAATTATCATGTGGTTTGGGATGAAGATGTGATCCAGCCTTTGCACAGACTAGAACTCAGTTCTTATGGTTAGGGTAATATGAAAACTATATTTATATTCTTGGTTTCAACAGTAACCAAGAAGTGACAGATCACTGCTGTTTCACTGGAGATATAAGATGGCAATTTTGAAAAACTTGGTGTGGATATAAAATGAAAATGTATACCGTATGGGCAGACAGGTTGTTGAAATATGAACCATATCAATTATATATTACATACAGTTTTATGATACTATATTACTATATTAATTAAAGAACTATATTTTACTTTGTTAAAAACAATTCTCACAATACAGGGCATATTTTATATATTTTATAAATAATATATTTTGTAATTTTTTACCTAAAATCATATTTATATTTTTTGAACTAAAAGGAAGGCCATGGACATGCCATTTGTCTGCTATGCAAACAGACCCATATAAATCGAGACTTTAGGTAAAAGCGGTTTGATAAAAACACTCAAAACACAAAAAGTGTGAGATGATGTGCATTGATCTCAGTTGATTATGAAAACGAAATGACACTGCAGGATTGTGAGATGCCATGAGGGCTTGGCTCTGCGGTGTGGATGGTGTTTGGTGGGAAAGGATGTGAGTGGGTTTAAATATTTGTATATAAACACAGACTCACAGCTGCAGAATGGAGATGATGGAACACCACCCTTCCCAAACCCCATCCGCTGCATCTGACCACCAAACATACACAGAGTCCAGTGCAAACACGCGCTACTTATGTGTGACCAACACACATGGCTGAAACAAAGGTGCTTCTATTCACTCGTGGGGCCATTTTTGAACTCCAAAATGACTGTAAATCTTATATAAAAGCGCAGTGTTCAAAACTGCACACACCAAAGGCTTGTCCCCTTTTGAAGATTTAATGGGGTGTGTCATTATCTCTACTGCTTGTAATTACGATGCCATTTCCTGTTAACTGTGGCATCCCTGCACGCTCACACACACGCATGCCACTTGACAACATGAGAAACAGACAGTTTTACTGCAAGCATTGTTTTAATACAAAAGAGAACAAAAAGGATTTATAATCATAGCTTCTTTACTTTTACACAATTGCACCCCTGTTTTTTCTCAGTCATGTCAAAAGAGTAACACAATCAAAAGGTGGATCCTTTCAAAGCCCTCACCCCCCTCCCAATGACACAATAAATAAATAAAAATCACCTTTCTTCAGGTATTCATATACTTCAGCTTGTCAAAGACAAGATTCAAAGCGCTGTTTTTAACGGGGGCCACGCGAGCCGCCCCCATCATTCGTTATTTAGGAGGCTTCCTTCACGAAAGTACAAGTAGGAAGCCACTTTTGACGTCATCTAAAGTGTGTAGTCACTGGCAAAAAGGCCACCATTGGAATCAGTAAGCTTCCTGGTCAGTTAACATCAGAAATGATCAGTCAAAGCAATTCATTACGTCAGGAGTGGATGTACAAAAACAAAAAAGAAGAGTGATTCCGCTTGTGTTAATACTAGTCATTCTGAAGAGTTGATATGATACTGCAATCACAAATAAATACAGCTCTTTACTCTAGAAAAGAAACAAAACGTCAAGATTATAAATTAACCATGAAACAAACATTCACAATTGTAATCATTTTTGCATACTGTGGAAAAGCTCTGTAACATGATGTCTGTAACAAAAGGACACGACTAGACGGCGGAGAAGACGGTGGGAGCGAGTGCGTTAAACTCGTGTGCTGTGCGCAATAGGAGTTCCTTTAAAAGGATCACGTGTGACGTGAAGGATCTAGTCTTCTTGTCACAAGGCTGAGATATGTATCCTTCACCAATTCCTCTCCTTATTACTGCGTTAATTTACCATGACAAGAACTACCACACACACATACATACATACAAACATACACGAGTCCAAAAAGTCCCAAGTGTCGAGGAGGAAAAGGTCTCTGTTTTTAATTTATTTCCTCTTGCAGTGGTACAGACACCTGGGCGAGAGTCCAGCTGGTCTGCATACATGTGGAGAGGGCGAGTTTGTCCAACCAAACGTCTCCAAAGTAACAACCATGCATGTCTGTATGAGGTTTGGAGAGTGACGGGCGGTTGCATATTCATAGTGATGAATAGTGAACACCCCTGGTGCAGAATTGATGTCCCTCTGAGTGTCAGTCTCTGTGTATATCTGCTCACACAGGATGTTCTCGATCACACATTCAAGAAAACGAAAGTCAGTCAAATTAAGGACATGATGTAGAACACAAATAAGGCAGCATTATGGTAGGTATTAATCTGGGTGGTGTAGCAGTGTGTGGCTGTGTTGAACGTTGCTGGAGAGGTTTGAGTCCGAAGGGCATGTTGGTCATCTGAGAGATGAAGGTGTTGGTGTTCTCCTCCTGCTGGTTAAATCAGAACCACCTCAGTCACAGACTTCATTTTTTGCCCGCTGGTGTTTTGGGGCTAGGGGCCTTCTTGGAGATGGTGGGGATTTTGGAGGGTTTGGCCCCAGGCCGGCGAGGGGTGTCTGAGGTATCGGAGCAAGCCGAGCGGGTCTCCATGAGCTCAGACGTGTCCGAAGCGTCGCTGCCCCTTCGGCTGCTGGTTCGGCTTCCAGCACGACTCCCTGCTCGACTGGCTGGGCCGCTTGTCGAGGACGGAGTACGTTTGGTGTCTGATGAAAGAAGATGATTCAAGTTCAATGTTACAGTAATACAGTACACAAGGATGTATTACAAATATACAGGAGAGCCACATAAAAACAATGTAATATTATTAGTGTTGGGAGTATCTACTAAAACTATCTAAAAATAGCAGTGCTACAAACTAACCCATTACTTACCAGTAATTGGCTAGTTTATCCAACATGTAGAGGTGGGATGTGAACAAAAGCAAGCAAGCAACATTATAAAATGTAATTTATTAATTTTAAGAAAATTGGTTCAATGATCTGTATTGATGTATTGAATTAAATGGCGCTGTTCATCACTATAAATTGACTAATATACATTTCAGTGCTTTCTAGTTTCATTAGTTTCGAATTTAGTGTAAATTAATTGCTACACTGTTTTGTTATACTTATCTTGGAAAAAAACAATGTCAACGTTGGATAGTTATATTTATAATAGTTTATAATCCTAAAACAATGAAATAAGTTCTGGTTCCATTGTCCTGAAGTCGAATGGGTTTTTGGTTAAATGTCTGAAATAAGGTCTGTGGTGAACACAAGCTCAAAAGCCCACTCACGATTTTTTGAAGCTTTTATGTGACTTGAAAAAAGCCGTTGCTAACAAGTAATTAAATGGGACTACAAAGATTTTCGGGGATATTAAACGTCATCACACTGAAGAGGTAAACTCATCTACTCATTTGTTCGTCTTTACAGCATTGTGTTCATACTCATGCTCTTGCAAACTATTCTAACTAAGTTTCCAACTTGTAGATCTTAAAGTCTGAAAGAGTTGTTGGAAGCTTAGGCCCCATTTAAATTAGTGCATTTTCGTTTTAAAACGCATACAGTTTGCTACGGTTATGCCTGTGATCTACACTAATCCGCCGTTTTCGAACCTCGAAAATGGTTGCGTTTCAGTGTAAACGGACACTTTTGAAAACGATGGCGTGGCTGCCCACATTACACTACCGGAACATGACAATAACAGACCAGGGCTGCGTTTCCCAAAAGCACTGTATGCCTCAGTTGATCATAAAGACAGTTGATGGCTACACCAGTGTAGACGAGGATCGTTTTCATTGTAAAAATCCATTTTAAAACAAAAACGCACTAGTGTAAACGGGGCCTTAGTGATGGTCACGTTGAAGTCCTGCAACCATGGTGTAGTTTGTTTATTGCCAAAATTTAGATTTTTGCTTCTGTCGATTGTATTTAGGCTTCAAAATTCATAAAAGTTGTGTTCATTTGTGAAGATTATAATGAACAAAACGTGAAAGAATCATAAACTTGTGTTGGTTGGAGCACTAATATATGACATATTGCATACTTAAATAGCTTCAGTATAGTACCAGTTATTAGCTATATTTTCCTGAAGAGTATGTTTGTACAAACACTAGATATTATATCAATTAGATCAGTGTTGCAGTTGTGACTGAGTGAAGCAGCACAGGGTTTCGTACCGGAACGTCCTGGTTTAGCAGCGGTTGCTGTTCCACCGTTCTCACCAGTTAAGGAGCCACGGCTGGAATGGAAAGTTGGTCTCTTCAGCTTAGTTGTGGAGCCTCCCTGTAAAAGCAGAGAGAAGGTTTATAACAAAATGGCAGATCTACCTGTGTATCTACAGATAATAAGCCTAAAAGATAAGCCTGGTAAAATTTAGTTAAAAGTAGTGGAAACCAGACAAAACATCCAGCTGCTTTCGTCTACACTCTACCACACAATCTACCAAGACATGGATGAATCTGTCAACTGTCTTAAGACAAAATGGCTTAACAAAATAATTCCTAGATGAAAATGAAAGTTAATGTTTATGCAATTTAATCAATGCATCTTTTCCTCAGGACAAACTATGTTTTCTGTCTGATATTGTACTGGAGATTACTGTTCTCTGGGTCATCTACCTCAGTTCCTTCCCATTTGTTGAGATCAGGCCGCTCTTAAAGCTTTTATTGTTAGTGTGCAAGGGCACTGGGAGGGGGCAGTGTGTTACCTCATGCCCAGGGGTCTGGCTGTGCTCTGGGCAGGACTGGCACTTGGTTGGAGTTGGAGTTTTACTGTGTGCCAGCCAGGGCTTGGCATAACCACGAGATTGGGATTGGGAGGACTGGGAAATGCGGCAGCAAAAAGGACAAGGAATAGCGGAGTAGCAAAAAAAGCAGTGGGAAGAAGCCAGGATAATCGGAAAAAGAGTAAAGTAGAGGGCGATGCAGCACAGCAGAGCGTAGTGTTTTTGTAGGCGGAGATGAGCGCAAACAGGGAGGAAGGCACATTTTCCAAGCAAGGGAGGGGAGAGGGACAAAAAGACAAAGAACAAATAAAAATTTTACAGATGACAATATGATTCTGACATGCAGAGTCAATAGTGATCATGTCCTGATCCCAAAACAACACAATTAGAGACAAGGAAAAACCATCCACCAAAAGATTAGCGACAGATTGATGTCAGCCTTGCTAAGTAATTGCATAAAGTTTTATTTATTTTTTTATTTAAAAATATATATATATATATTTTATAACCATACCATTCAAAAGTTTGGGCTCGGTAAGATTTTTTACAAAAGATTTTTGAAAGAAGTCTCTTATGCTCACTGAGGCTGCATTTATTTGATCAAAATACAGTAAAACAGTTATGTGAAAAATATTACAATTTAAAATAAATGCAAAACTGAATTCATTACTCTAGTCTTCAGTGTCACATGATCCTTCAGAAATCATTCTAATATGATGATTTGCTGCTTAAGAGACATTTCTTATTATTATCAATGTTGAAAACAGTTGTGCTTCTTTTAGATATAACATTTTATATAGAGTATTGAAAAAATTGTTATTTAAAAGTA
The DNA here is from genome assembly GCA_039654625.1 of Rhinogobio ventralis. NCBI lineage: Eukaryota > Metazoa > Chordata > Actinopteri > Cypriniformes > Gobionidae > Rhinogobio > Rhinogobio ventralis. Next base: position 28,929,935 of record CM077209.1, read on the forward strand.
AAAGTTATTTAAACTGTTATTTAAAAGTAATAATTTATAAAAGCTCTGTACTAAATCTGAGAATATTTTCTAAGATCTTTCAGTGTTTAAAATTTAGACAACAACATAAAACAAGCAATCACACATATTCAAATACTCATGAAACTTACAGATGTAGGCAAAGACCATGATTAACAGACTAAGATTATTAATCAGATATGAAGTATGATGTTATGTTAAATGACAAAGGACATTTATTATTACCAAAGCTTTTGCATGAGAGACTTTTTACAGTTGAGCACAAGTATAGTTTCTAAGATCTTTATCATATTCATTGTATTTCTATACTGCATAGGATATATATATATATATATATATATATATATATATATATATATATATATATATATATATATATATATATATATATATATATATATATATATATATATTTGATATATTATATATTTGATATATTATATATATATATATATATATATATATATATATATATATAAAAATATAATATATATAAAAATATAATATATATATATATATATATATATATATATATAAAAATATATATATATATATATATATATATAAAAATATAATATATATATATATATATATATAAAAATATAATATATATATATATATATATATATATATATATATATATATATATATATATATATATATATATATATATATGGCATTTGGATAAACAAAAGTATATCACTGAAGTTATTTTTAACTTCTTTTTACTTTTAAGTGAAGAACGAAAAAGAACTGCCGTGAGTATATGGGAACATTGAATCCTGTTCAGTCTCTTGTATGTTACGCGTGTACGATTGCGAGCACAAGCAATAAGTCGAGGCTGCAGTTCTCTTAACAGCCACTGGAGCAGCTAATAACAAGCGTTTCTGAATTTTACATATAGTCTCTGAGATATTATCTTTTGTTTTTGTAAAATGCTAAACATCATTACAGATTCTCCAAATGGTGTCTAAACAAATGCTTGTAAACAAGCACAACTCTATGGGCCCCATTTTAACAATCCAAGCGCATGGTCTAAAGTGCACAGCGCAAGTGCACTTAGGGCGTGTCCGAATCCACTTTTGCTGGTTTAATGACGGGAAAAATGGTCGGCGCACCCAACGCATGATCCAAAAGGGTTGTCCCCTAGTCTCTTAATGGAGTCATGGGTGTGTTTTGTCTCATCTCCCATTGCCTTTTTAAAGCTAGTTGCGCTTGTGCCATGTGGATTCCTTTAATTTTTAATATTTAAAAATGTTTGTGTGCTGCTGCGTTGCCCTGTGTGTGTAATAAGCAGATTGTACACATGTTGTGGACCCGCCTATAGGTGCATATTACTAACGCACCCTTTAAATAACACCAAAAGTTCTGCGCTATTGACTCTAGAACAGGTTGGTCAATGAAGCAGTCTATTTGAGTTGCCTCAAAATAGCAACGCGCCAACAATGCGCCTGAACACACCTGGTTTTCAGACCAGCACACCCATGGGCGAACAGATGGGCGCAAGTGCATTTGCTATTTACACAACGTGGCGCAGGACGTAAAAATTATAACTGCGTCGGGCTGAAACTAGCGCCACGTCGTGTATGATAGGTCCCTATATCTAGATAAATTGTGACAATGTGCATTACGGTTCAAAAGTGTAGGGTTGGTAAGATTTCCACAGTTTTTAAAAAGTCTCATGCTCAGCAAGGTTGCATTTATTTGACCAAAATTACCATAAAAACAGTAATATTGTTAAATGTTGTTACATTTAAAAATAACTTTTTCTGTTTTAATATATTTTAAAATGTAACTTATTCCTGTGATGGCAAAGCTGAATCTTTTTCAAGTATTTAATGTCACTTTTGATCAATTTAATGCATCCTTGCTGAATAAAAGTATTAATTTCATTAAAAAAAAAAAAAATCTTATTGACCCCAAACTTTTGAACAGTAGTGTATGATACAACAAGAAAAATTATTGAGACTGAGGTTACCCTCTAATTTTTCATGAAGATATTAGTATACAAGACATGACATAAACAGTAAGTAGGGGTTATTATAACTCTATGCAGTGTAATATGGTGACACTTACCCTTGAGGAGGCTGTGGGTGTTGCGGGTGCAGAGGGCAGAGAGGCGCAGCTATGGGCACTGTGTGACGCCGATGAAGACGAACGGGTGGGTGAGGCTGTACGCGACGAAGGTTTGGATCGCCGCCCCCGGGACCGGAAGGCCGCCAGACCCTGCGTAGCTCCCTCTGGAAGAATGAACTTTTCTCGAAGCTCCAGGTTGGTACGTCCACGAGCTGCGGCAGATGAAAGGAGAAGAAATGTGATCAGCTGAGTGGCTGTAAGTGACGATGATCAGGTAGCGAGCAGTGCGAGTGGAGAGAGACAACATTTCCTCTGGCCACTGCTTTGACTCAATGCAGACAGAGGGATCGGTATACCCACTTTAAAAGCGGTCAGTGCACGTGGTGGATACGATGCAGGGGGTTAACGGTGAGTCAGAGCAAGCATCCTCAAAACAACAACTCAATAAAAGAAAAAGCACAGCTTCCCTTATCCCACCATGTAAACAAGTGCACAGCGTAGACAGACACCTGAGGGTCATGCCTGATGCTTTTAGCAAACACTGAAAACCAACATAAGCCTTCACAGAACATTCTCAATAACAGATACCAAACGCAGCAGCCCTTGCACAACACACAGACTAAAGCAGCCAGATGAGAGAGAGATAGAGAGAGAGAAAAAGAGAGAGAGAGGGCTGTGCGCAATGGCAGCAGTAGCTGTAGTCAGAAGTTGTTTGTTATTCCCTCAAGACATCAGTGTTGGGGAGTAACTAACTAAAATCACAGACAATTCATTTTTCAGTAGTGTTACAGTAGAACATAACACGTAGCCTTATAGACAAGCAAAATGACACAATCTAACACACTCTCTTAAACGATCCCCTTTGTCTAAAGTAGCATTGGGAAGTGGGATTTGTTTTGTTTGGATAAGTCATTATGCAAAGTCCCTATTAAAAAATTAAGCTGAAATGAAATAAAATATGAATATTCGATGAAATAACTGGTAACACTTTACAATAAGGTTTCATTAGTCAACGTTAGTTAACTACATTAGTTAAGATGAACTAAGAATAAACAATACTTCTACAGCATTTATTAATCTTAGCTCATGTTCATTTCGACATTTACATTTACTACAACATTATCAAGAACAGAGGTTGTATCTGTTAACATTAGTTAATGCACTGTGAACTCATTGTTAGCTTAATGTTAGTTAATACATTAATTAATGTTCATAAACGAAACGAGAACTTGTTGTAAGTGTTACCAAAAATATATTTTTTAAAAATTTAAATTGAACATGGCAACATATTACTAAAACCTAAACTAAAATTAAACAAAAAATAAAAAGATAAAAAAAGAAGATTCAAAATATAAATAAATACTATGATAGTATATAAATGATCATAAAATGGCTTTCCAGTTTTATTAGTTGTATTTATGAACAAATGTATATACTGCTTTATTATCTAATATGTGAAATATTTTGCTTGAAAAGTAAGCTTGTGCTATCTTTCTTAAAATAAATGCCACTTGCTTTGACATTGTCATACAAAGCAAAGACACGGATACATTTTTAAGTGAGGCTGATGTGTACAAAAAACTATTTAGGGTCACTGTGTTCATTTAACAAGATACTGCCCTCCTAAATAGTTTTTGTTGTTTAGTTTAAGTGCGGCTAATACATTTTTCAAAAGCGTAGCTTGACTGTAGTTTAACTCCTTTCGATTGTAAGTTGCTTTTAGCTTGGCAAGCTACAGTTTCAAAGTAGCATCCCCAACACTGCATGACACTCACTTTTCCATCAAACTCAGTAAGAGCAGGGCAGTTGATAACTGCCGCACCATATAATTTCCTCCCCTCAAACCAGGTGGGGCCTGTAATTCATTCCTCCATGAGTAATTGCTCTTTAAGAGTTGCTTCAAACAATATTAGAAACCCCAAGCCTGGCCACACCCTGGTCCTGGATGCTTTTTCATTTGCAATATTCATCCAGGACACACATGAAAGGAATCGAGCCCAGGCCTGGCCAAGCCTGGTTTGAATGGTTAGCATGATGCTAGCTGACACATAGACCTCACATAGTCCTTACACGCTCACACACACCACACATACTAAGACACAGCAGTGATGGGATGGATATGAAGCTGGACATAAAGGTTTAGAGGCTCAGAATGGAATAGACAGACAGATGTTGTCAAACAGGAAAGGAGTTAAGAGGTGAGAAAGGAGAGAGTATGAGGTACCTCTGCAGCAGAAATAGCCAGGAGTAACCGTCACTGAGAGACACAAGAGACAACATGAAAAACACACATTCACACATAAAGAGTCATACACACACACTCACGTTCTGTTGAAAGGGATAGTTCACTCAAAAACCAAAATTCAGTCATCATGTACTCACCTTCAAGTCGTTCCTAACATGTACAATTTTCCAAAAGGAGATATTTAGCAGATCACCTCAAATTGTAATGTCTAACGTTATTTACATTAAACCTAGCATTTCTCCCATTTACTTGGAAAAGACACATTCTTCAAAATATCTTCTTTTAAGTGCTACAAAAAAAGTCACATGTTCAGAACGACATGAGAATTTAGATTTTTGGGTGAACGTGTCTGTTAAGGCCTCTTGCTTTGCAACAAAAGGGAATAAACTGTCTACAAACACCATTTTTGGAATATAAATACTGTATGCATTAAGTATCTTAAATCAAAATGCAGGAAGTGATGTAAACAGCACAATTGGTCTGTAATGAGCTCCAGGCGTGAGGGTTAGATCAGTGTCACGGTCAGCAAAGCACAGCAAAGCAACAAAGAACCAAACAAGGTGTGAGTGAAACAGAGGGAAATAGAGGGAAACTAAACGAGTGAAAAAGAAGAAAATCAGAACGAGAAGGAGAGTGAAAAACCCAACCTATGCGAGATGATATGGAGCTGCTGGAGTCAGAACGCAGGATTTTAAGTCCTGGGTGTTGCACTGGGGAGAGAGAAAGAGAGATAGGGGACGGGGCAGAGAAAGAGGGAGGGAGAGACCTAAGAAACATGCACCATGCACTAACAATTGTATAAAATAATAAAAAAGGAGGATGACAGGGAGAAAGACAGAAAGAAAGAATGGGCCAAATGTGTAGGCCATGCATATAAAAATAACCACCGTGGGAAAGAGGTCAGGAAGTAATGGGGAAGTGATGGAAGATGAGATGAAAACTAACTCAGATAGTACTGAAAAGATGAGAACACTCATGGAAGAGAATGAATACAAGAGTGAAAGATGATGAGCAAATAAGAAGAATAAGAATAATTCTGTGTGAACTGTCTGACAGAGTGTTTCTGGAAACCTCTTTTCCATGTACCTAAAGAGCAAGTTTCCTCCAGCTGTTGTGTCGGACTTACCTCGACAAGGGTCGTTCTTCACCAAGAATTCATCCAGCGCCATCCACCCACCTCCAACACGAACCATGACAGTACTGCGCAGGATTCGTACAAGACGCAGCTGCTGCGAGTCTCCGAACTGAGGAAAGACATAGGAAAGAGGAGGAGAGTGGAGAGGAACGAACATGGATAAGAGAGGGAAGAGGACAGACAGATAAATAAAGAATTATACATTTATAATGTCTTTTAAAGGGATAGTTCACCCACAAATTAAAATTCTGCTCATGTTATTCCAAACCTGTATATTTTTAAGAATTTCGAACAATTTGTCTTTTTCATACAATGATCTGTGTGAAGATTCCTCAAAATGTATTTACGTTCCACAGAAAAGTTTGGAATAACATGAGGTTGCGCAAGTAACATGAACTACAATGGGTGAACCATTCCTTTAAGATCACATTCAAATTAGTTAATCATACTAATTATATTCTGAAGCACCAGGCAAATCAAAGGAAATCACTCTGCGACATGCAGCAAACCACACTTTTTAAGATCAACATGATTTTTGTTAGAGCTTGCCCAGCTCAAATCCCATCTCTACAATAAACACCACACCACAGCAATTCTCTGGAATTTTTCCCTCATCGTTTGTCCTTTTTTACTTCAAAGAATTGCTTTGGTTGAAGGTTTATTTTCTCTAAGTCAAGAAATCAGCCATTGGATAGTTTTCCTCCACCAAAAGCCAAAAAAGCCTAAAATCATAATAGAAGGGCCTATAAATCTGAACCATTTCCTGATCATGATAAATCATTTTCAATAAAAAACAAGCACATCCCAACCACAACACATAAGCTGAACCTTTGAAATCTGCCTCTGGATTTGAAGGGCGTATATAAATGCATTTAATATTTTGACATTAGTACTGCAATTTTTGTCTCCCAGACAGGAAATGCCCACTGAGTAAGCAGGAAGAGACTAAAGAAATCCCCATTTCAGACAGCAGCCAAGAATGTGGGCTGTCCACAGGGAATTCTTAGCTAGTCCATGCAGAAACTGTCCTGTACTGATTTAGATCTGGCTGTCTGAAAAACCCCAGAATAAAAAGCCAGCTTCTACAGTGGGTGCTCGTGCGAACAGTGCGGAGGCAACAGATTTCAGAGGAATTGTCACAAACACACTGCTCACTTTACCTGATTCCCAAGGAAGAACTACAATAAGTCCGGTGAACATGGAGGAGGAATAAAACAAGAAGAAAAGAAAAGAAAAAAAGAATGAAATAACAGATAAAGACATACATACATACATATTGACCTTTTTTTTTTTTTTTTTGGTATAATGATTAATTTCTTATTTACTATTCAAAAAAGTATAAAATAAAATAAAACAGCATACAATGGAGGAAATGCCCATGGGGAGCATAGTGATTTGTTGCTATGAGTAGGGTAGAGTGCTTGTGAATGGTTGCTTAAAAACAAACACATAGAGGACAACACAGCAGGTGTAGTAGTAAAGAGATGGACAAAGATGGACAAACATCAGGATGTGGAGTTAGCGTCGTGGATCTGTAGCCTGTGCAATGCAACAAGTTAGTAAACGCTTGTCAAAGATCATTAACCAATGGATAATGATGTTGGGGTATGAAAGACCACCCATTGACCATGACTGCAGTTACTAGAATTATGGGTTTATCATTAGTTGGGTGGTGGAAAGCGCACACAACATACAGATGTTGCTGTGAAGTGTTATGTGGTATTGCATACACACACAAAACTGCCAATGCACTTTATCCCAAAATAGCCAAGTCATACTGACGTAACTGAAAGAGTGTGATGCTGGTTAGAATTATAATATTATAATGGCAAGCTTGGGGAAGATCTGAATGAGGAGGTGTGATGATAACATAGCAGTGGTTGCTATTCTCATTTATAATGTCATATTAAATGTGTTAAAACTTCTAGACCTGAATTCTTGCTTAACTAGTACTATTGGGCTCCAGATTCTCACCCTGTACTTGTTTTCTCCGATCTGCTCCACCTGAAACCTCTTGGCACATTTGCATTGAGCCACTTGTCTGGTGACCTGGGATACAAACATTTTTGGATTTTATTCAGTTTAAACACATCAAAACTACATAATAATGCCAAACCCACAAAATGTATTTTCTTGTCATCGTCCATACCTCATCTTCGATTTTATCAGCATCTGTTGTGGGTCTGTAAGCATCTTTGTTGGGGTGCAAAGCAGCCACAAATTCATAGTAGTCGATGTAGCCATCACAATCACGGTCAAAGATATCAGCAACTGCCATCATCTCCAGCTTGCTGGTAGGGAACTCTGCAAACAAAATGTATAGTTAAACAGGCATTAAAAAAACAAGCTCATGAAAATGAAGATTAGCAAGGAAGTATATGCGGCTGTACTTGATGCCAAGATGCCATCGATAAACTCCTGGCGGGTGATCTTTCCATCCTGGTCCTTGTCGATGCGTCTGAAGAAGTCCATGACACGAGACTTCTTGTGGTTCATCCAGCGCATGTATTTCTTCCTCCACACATCAAAGTCAAAGTTGGCAAACTCTTTAAGCTAAAGGTGGAGAAAGCTCACGAGTATTACTTCTACAGTTCAGATTTCATGAGTTTTAAAACATTTATTTCATTACTAGTACACAGAGAGTAAAATTGAATATTAAAAAAGTATATGTAAAATAGATTCAGTACCTCCTCTAGTCTGTCGAGGGCATCATTGAGCTTGCGCTGGCGATCAAGGGCGAGCAGCCACACTTGTTGCCAGCGAGAGCAGAGCTGGGTGAGGCGAGGGTTACCGCCGGCTACCTGTACTGAGTGCTGTTGTTGCTGCTGCTGCTGGTGTTTTCCTGTAAGCAGGGCACAGAAAAAATATGTTCAGAATAGCATACAAAGCAATTTCTGCAGTATATTAGTGTGCATACAATGCAGTAAAAATCATGGTTTCCACAAAAATATTAAGCAGCATTTTTAAAAAATGTTTTCAACATTAATAATAAGAAATGTTTCTTGAGCACCAAATCAGCAAATTAGAATGATATCTTAAGGATCATGTGACACTGAAGACTGCAAAATCAGCTTTGCAATCACATGAATAAATTACATTTTAAAATATATTTGAATAGAAAACATTTTAAATTGCAATCATATTTCACAATATTACTTTTTGTTTATACTGTATTTTTTATTAAATAATTCCAGCCATGTTGAGAATAGGAGACATTAAAAAAATATTTGTGTTTGTATGCAGCATTTGTGTGCAGCTGAGGATAAAGTTTCTTACGGGCCCCTCTCCTGTCTGACAGACTGCTGGGATGTTCTGCTGGTTTCCTCTTGTATGTCTTTGTAACTTTGTCAACATCAGGCTGTTTTCTGGTCATCTCTTCCATAAACATCTGACGGAAGAAAACAAAACTACTAAGAAACATCTCCGCACTAAACAATGCAATTAATATTAAAAGACTGAGTGACAGAATATGAACGATTGATTGTTGATTAATGCAGGTGTCCCACTCACCTGATGCTCTGTGATGAGTGTCTTCAGTTGAGGGATGTCCTGGGGGAGTGGTTCGGTATCACGCTGCACCAGTGTGGTCTCCGCCCACTGTAGCCATGATAACAGCTCCTCGAGTAGTGCAGCATTGTTGAGCAATTCAGCCAGAGCCGTCTCCAAGCGCTGCTCGTGCTGTTTGGCCCATGTCAGCACCTGTACAGCAAACCAAATCATAAGCATTTTAGACCTATTATATTGACTCTTATTTGTCTACCTATTGGCCTAGACAGGCTTCTGATGCGACAGTTTAGATTTTTCTCACTTCTTACCTCTTCAAAGCGAGCTCTGATGATGGTAATCCAGTGTTTGATGGTGGTGATGCAGTCTGGGTGGCACACAGCTAGAATGGCTTCACCCATGCCAGCAGCTTTATTCACATCCACTCTCTTCTCCTCCACCGTCTGCATGAAATCTCGGTGCGTGTGCAGTAGCGCCTGAAGAGTCTCTACCTCTTCTGGCAGGACACCACGGAAACGCAAGGTTTGCTCCGCCTCCGACAGCCACTCCAGCAACATCTGAACAGCTGTGCGGAACTCCTCTGCCTGCAGAAAAAGAGAGAGACAAATAGATATTCAGAATAAAATATTAACACTGCTCTTGGTTTTATTCAAAGAACGGTCAGACATACCTGTTTGAGAGCCTGCTGAAGGCGAGTCTGTTTTGAAACGGACAGGGCGCAGACCGTTTCCCAGCGGTTGCTAAGCTCCTGCAGTTGAACTTTGACCCAGGCGGTGTCGTCCCGGCCTGTCTCCATCAGCTCTCGAGCAGACCGCTTCAGAGCCTGTACACTACTGGTCCTTTTCCCCAGCTCCTTCTGGAAGACCTGAGGAAAAATAAACACAGCACTACCATTTAGAAACTCTGTCCTACTCAGAAATGTCCTTCCTAGTATAAGTCTCATTCAAGCCTCACTGTGTCAATAATGCAGTTATTGTATAATGAAATTCCAGGACTTTCAAAGACTTTTCAAACAAGGACCACACTCAAATCTCATTTATCAAAATAAAATGTTGTTTTGAAAATTATGTTCAAAAAGGTGTAAAATTGATTTTAAATGATTGCTCACAATTAATGCCTAAAAGGGACATTTGTTTATGGAAGTCTTAAAATTTCATGTCATTTTTAAAACCTAGATTTCCTGAGAATCAACCCATTAGTACCTTATGAGAATCCATGAGGTTGGAAACGAGATCCAGATCTCCATGGACAGGCTGGTCCTCTGCAAGCTGAGGTTCTACACGATACAGCCAGTCAACAAGTGCCTGGAGAGCCTCAGCGAACTGACCTGAGAACAAGAGGGCTTCCTCCAACTTGTGTTGCCTGAGAAGAAAAACGTCTCAAATTATTTTCTTCACTTCATTCTACATCCAATCATATCCCATTATATCCCATTCCAGACTTTCTCACCTCTCCACGCTCTTTCCACACACGGTGTCCCATTTGTCACGGACCTCGCCCAATAAATGATCCAGTTTTTGCGTGTCTGTTGGCAGTGTGGCCTTGTCTCTCATGGCCTTCCCAGAGCGTACTGTGGTGTCATACACTGGCTGCTTGGAGCCAAGAGACTTCTGGAACTCCTGCAGTAGTGATTAACAGATAGAGGGCATAAGACCAAAGGCCAAAGGTTTTCAGCTTCACAAAACACATTAATGCGTGCATGCTGTACCTTATGTTTGGCCAGTTGGATTTTAATCTTGTCAGGTTCATTTGAGATCTCCAGCTCAGAGTCCAGCCTGCTCTCTGCTTCCTCCAACCAGTCTGTCAGCTTCCTCCAGGCCTCATGAAACTAGACAATAGAAGATTGCCAACATTAGAGATGGAGAGAGGTATGATCAGAGCAACAGACAGAGTGAAGTAAACCAAACAGTACCTGTTTGGCTCTCTTGCGGGCCTCATCGAGGTGGCGTCCTCTGTCTAGTGATCTCTGCACAAGTTTGTCCCAGCGGGCCTGTACGCTGAGCAGCAGGTTCTTGATGAGAACCACATCCTGTTTGAGACTGGCAAATCGCAGTTGAGAGCCAGCTTTCTCCAAAGCTAGAACCTGCTCTCTGTGAGTATTCACCTCATTCACAAACACCTGAAATATAAGACAAGATAAGGACTCAAATTTCCCAAAAGTATTCAATTGTGAAGGTATTTTACATAAATAGGAACACTTATTCCCCCTTTCATTAAAAGCAAAAAATGTGTACACTACCATTCAAACGTTTGGGGTCTTTAAGATATTTTTAATGTTTTTGAAAGAATTATCTTATGCTCACCAAGGCTACATTTAATTGATCAAACAGAAATTGTATTACTATTTAAATAACTATTTAAATTACTATTAATAACTATTTTCTATTTGAATATATTTTAAAATGTATTCCTGTGATGGCAAAGTTGAATTTTTTAGCAGACTTCAGTATCACATGATCCTTCACAAAACAGGAAACATTCATGATCCTTCACAAAACATTCGTAATATTTTTTTGGAAACCGTGAAACATTTATTTCAGGATTCTTTGATGAATAAAAGTAACCTTAATAAATAAAAATTATTCATTTCTTTAAAAAAAACAAAAAACAAACAAAAAAAAAAATCTGACCCCAAACTTTGTGTAGGTAGTCATTTGGCAGATGCGTTTATCCAAAATCATTAAAGTAAATAAAGTATTAAAGAAAGTGGCTTTTTTTTAGATATAAATATTCAACAAACAAAACTAAGTAAACCACATTTTCTACCAACCTTGTGCTCATCTATCTGGAATAGGACGGTGTCGAGAATGAGACTGGGTGGCTGAGCCATGTTGAGAGTCTGCTCTGCCTGTGTCAGCCAGTTTATGGTGTCCTGCAGGGAGGTTTGGAATCCTGTCGCCAGTGAGACAGCTTCCTCCAGTTTACCCTGTGAAAAGAGATGGACACAGAGACAGAGCTATTAGGATTGAAAAGCAGAATAAGACATTTCATGAATATGTTAAAAAATTAAATGAAACCGCTTTTTAAACATGAATGTACGGTCATAAATCTGTCTTTGGTTCCCTCACCCTTCTGTCATCCATTTTGGCATTGAGACTGGCCCACTTGTTCTGTAGCATGGCCAGGTTCTGTTGGGTCTGGGTGGTACCAGGTCCAGCATCCTCCCCTCCTCTGGCCAGAAGAATGGACTCTCCCTTATCCAGCAGTCGATGATACTGCTCACCCCTGTGGGTCAACTGAGCCTGGAGCTCCTATAAACAGGACACAGGTTGATTTGTCAACAAACACTGTCATTGTTAACTAGAAAATATTTACAAAATGTTTTTAATAATTGAAATAAAGCTGAAATCAAATAAAATCAAATAAATATTAAATAAAATGTATTTCTTAAATAAAAAATAAATTAAATAATAAATAGAGATATAATTATTAATTATAATTACTAAAAATGACTAAAACTCCTAATAGAATGCAAATGCAGTATTTAACATGTTATGTCCATTTTATGTAATGTATTGTTATTTCCAAAGAATGCTAAATAAATGAATGAATGAATAAATAAATAAAAATGTAAAACTATTTCCTATCATTTGAAATTGTTATAAGAAGTTGTATATTTAAGGGTGGTTTGAATGGGTGGACTAGAGGTGAACTCATTTTGCGTACCATGTGTTGCTGCAGCTGCTCTCTGGCAGTCTCAGGCAGGCCACCTGTGGGTTTGGCAGCGGACAGCTGACTCTCTGTGCGTCTGAGCCACTGCAGAAACTCCTCCAACTCTCCATGGAAACCCTCCGCCTGACACAGAAACCATGCAGGGGAAAGACAATGAGCTAATTGATCCGACACCTGTACTACAATATTAAAGAGAACCATTCTTCATGCACAGCAACCCTCCAAACTGCATCCATTTTATTGAACCGACTTGAATATAATCCACAGCAAACAATGCATTTCAAGCTAAAAACATAAGCAGATGCACTTGTTTTTTATTGGTGCATTCAATCATCTCTCTGTATAATGATGTAGTAATATCTAGAGCACCTGTTGCAGGGCAGCTTCCAAAAGTTTCTGCCTCTCATCAGTCTTCAGCAGAAGGTTCTTCCAGCTACGGTTGAGCTCATCCAGCTGGTCTCTCAGGTGGTTGATTTCGTCTCCAGGACTGGACTCCAGCAGCTCAGAGCCCGCTCTGTTCACGGTCTCCACAGTGGCCCGATGTGACAGCACATCGTTTCTTAAAACCTACAAAAGACAGCTTGATTAAAGGAATTTGCTTTAAAAGGGAGATAGAAAAGTAGAGTACATAAAAATGAGGCCCAATGGGACGTACATGATGCTTAGCCAGCTCAATTTCGATGGCCTTGGGGTCAGAGCTGATGGGTCGCTGGGTGTCCAGTGTGGCGTGAGTGTGACTAAGCCAAGACTGCAGCTCAGAGAGAGCATGCTGGAACTGACCTAGAGCCAACAGCGCACCCTCCAGTTTGTGCTGAGAGAGACGACAGAATCAAAATACAATCAAGAGTAAGAGCCTTTTTTGATTTAATTTAAATTAATTTAGTATTATTTTCCAAGACCCAGTATTCAATAATCAGTTAAGTATTGTATTCTTAATAATATTAACAAAAATGATTTAATAATTCAATAATAATTCATTAGTTTAACTGTAGGGTGTTTTAAGGAGCATTTGGAACATTAAACTAAGGTTAAATTTGTTAGTAAATGCAAAAGTTGACTGAGAGAAGCAAATGGTCTCTATTTCCTCACCTGTCTGATTGTGATTTTGTCCACTAGGTTGTCCCACAGGTGGCGTAGCTCAGTGAGAGGCTCTTGGATCATGTCTCTGTCTGTTTGGTCACTCACTTTCCTGAGCAGCAGTTCTCCTTGGTGACAAAGCTTCTCCATGTCAATCTGCTGCTGGTACACCTCCACTTTATATTGCTGTGTCATGTACAAAGAAAAAGGGTCAATCCTTTTCTCAAAGTAATTTGAGAGATAAGAGTAGATAAGGTCTGATTCAAACCTTGAGCTCCTCTATCTGTTGTTTGACAGTGCTGAGGTCTGTCCCCACAGCTGGCATGTCACACAATTTGATGACAGCGTTGTCCAAGTAGTCAAACATGCCCTGAAGAGACAAAGTGATGATTGTGAACACACAGTTGGCTTGACCAATCAGGGCAGATTTTGGGGTAGCAAAAGAGAAATAGAAACCTGAAGGGCATCCTGGTACTGCACAGAGTCGGTCATGGCCTCTTCCAGTCTTTCCATTCTCTCTCTCCACGTGCGGTTCAAACCTTCCCAGGCGGCATTCATCTGTGTGTCAAATCAACAACATGGAGATATTTTGTTTAAAATTAAGTGAAATGGGGCATTCCCCACATGTCTGATCACCCTTCTATCCTCTTACCTCATCAATGGTTTTCTTGACCTCTGGTTTCTCTGTCTCTCCACAGGCAAAGATGAGGTCAGCTCCAAGAGTTCGTACAATCTCCAGTTCTTCCCTCAGCCCATCTGTCTCTGCCTTAATGGCCTGAGTGCGAGATAAAAATCATGACTACTTTCTCTTGAGATCTTGTCTTGACACAACCTTATCCATTTATACCAGTGGTTCTGGAACAGGACATGGAAAGGCTCCTACTGTCCAACACAATATACAAAGGCTTCCTGAAATAGGCTATGATTTCAGAAGTTCAAATAATTTTTAGCATTTTAATTTAATTTACATTACAATATATATTAATATTTTTGTATTAATTTAAATACGTTTTAGTTATCTTGAGATAGATTGGATCTATAAAGATCTTTCTTGAGACTGATAAGTTTACTAGCTGTTCAGGCAACCTACGACTTGTCGGTTCGGAAAATATTTAGTTTTTGTACATCCTTAGTTAAAACCGAATTTAACCTAAGAAAAAGACTCCATCCATCTCTTTTGATCCATCTCTTTTGTTGGACTGACCTCTGCTGCCTCTATTTGTTGTTTTATGAGTGAGGGATCCACCCCTGGGTCCTCCAGCTCTTTCACGATGTCCTGAGAATCACGGAGCGTGCTCAGCAGAGCAGCCATGTCAGCCCAGAACTTTCCGGAGAGATCTAGAACATCCTGAAGTTTACCTTCTCTTTCCTCCGCCCTCTGCCTGATTTCATCCCACAGAGAGCGCAGCCGTAAGAGTCGTGAACGCACCGCTAAGGATGGGAACAGAATACAGATTTATCAAAACAAGTATTTTTTCAAAACAAGTATTTATCAAAACAAGTATCAAGTATTTTACACAGCCATATAGCATCATTTCAGAGCAAATATCTTTACCTTGGGCAGCAGGATCATCGTGTGGGGCTCGGCTGATGAGCTCTTCTCCTCGGGCACACAGGGCGCTGAAAGACGGGAGGTGTTTGTCCAGCTCTAGTCCTGTAGCCCGGTGCTCTGCCAGTTGTTCCCGGATCTTTTCCACCTCAGCGGCCACTGGAGGGGGCATCCGCAAGCGCTGGACTGCCCCTTCCAGAGTCTCCAACAGAGGGTCCATCTTATCATGAAACTGAATGGAGAGAAAGAAGATGACAATCAAAACAAATGCAGCACACAAAAGTAACTGGAGAAAGGCCAGGAATTGAGGAGGTGAGATTTATCCCAGACACATGCAAAAGGGAAGAGGAAGTTGATGCTAAATAAGAAATACAAGTACTGAAACGTGTATGCAGCTGATCTTAAAAACGGAAAAAAAATTACTATATTTTGAGTGTAGGGACTGGATGAAGGTGTCAAAAATCTATGGCAAAATATACAGTATTTCAAGAGACAATGAGTAAAGGAAGAAGGTTTAAGGTGATATTTGAATAATTTACAAACAATTATTATACGTAGATTAAGAAATATCAGAATGTTTCATCAGAATGATATAAAGCATTTCGATTTTTTAACAATTACTGAAAATTCCTGATTCTCAACCCAATACACACATTATATCAGTGGTTAAATCAGTGGGTGATGGTGTTCTTACCTCTACCAGCTGAAGGTGTTGCAGAGAGCAGTGATGATGGAGGGATGGACACACACAGCACATCCACAAACATGAGTGATGGGCAGATGGATGGAACCAAACGGACATGGGAGGGGGAGGTGGAGGGAATAGGCGAGGGGAGATTTGCAAGCAGGAATGGGGGAAGTTTAGGGGATACAGGACATGGAAAGGAGATGGTGACAGGATATGGGGCACAGGGTTTGGACAGGTAGAGTCACAGTACAGCAGAGTTTGAAGGGATGGAGGTGGAGAAACAGTACAATGTGTTAATTTAACAGCATGCAACAGGCCAGCAGGAAGAATCAATAACAAACATTCAGCCAAAATGCAGCTGATGTCAGATGTCAGTCATGTTATTAAAAAAAAACAGACTTAGTGCAAAACAATGATTAATTAAAAGTGATGGGTGTCATTTAAAATTGCTTAAATGAAGTAAAATGTGTTGCTACTGTGCTGTATAATGCTGAACTGTGGGCTGTAATAAATAAATCTTTATCTTAAATAAATGACAAGTTAGGCAGCAGTCCAAAGTAAACATGTTAACATTTTGGAGCAAATACCTGGACAGACTGTGACACTGCTTCATCCAGTGCTGTGGCTCGACTTTTGACCTCCTCTTTGATCCTGATGTAACGTTTCTCTGCTTCATTATAACGTTGTCTCACTGTTGCTCCTTCCTGGGCACTTAGTTCTGCCAGCTGTGGGCCGATCTTTAGCAGTTTGTCTATGTGTGGCTTGTGCTCAGAGATGGACTCTCTCAGAAGCTAGACAGGAAAACGTATGAAACATGTCATGTTTTGTAGGTCTTTATCCATGTCTATAACAACAAAGGAGCAAAAGCAACTCAAGCAACTCCTTCGTCTGCATAAAGCCCACTTACCCTCATCTGGTCTTGCTGTTGTCTCAGTGCCTCCGTGTCAATGGCGGGAAGGGGTAGCTGGGCAATCAGAGTTTCTGTCTCGCCCAGCCAGGGTTCAAGTTCCTCATATGTCTCCCAGAAACGCGCCACCAGCACCTGAGCCTGCTCCAGAGCTGAGAAGCGCTCAGCATGACTCTGATTTACTGCTTCATAACGAGCACTTAGAGAGTCTGTTTTCATCTACAGGAGAAATAGGAAAGAGGTTTTAGTGGGTCAACCAAATTAGTCTTTTGAGTGACTGAAAAACAAGCTTATACTGTTTGTTTTTCCCCAAACATGACTCAACAAATTAAATCTCCTTCAGAAAATGCACGAGTCACATCAATGTAATTTTTATAATGTAACCTTTCACAGAAGAATAATTACTGTACATGGATTACTCTGCCCACTCCCTCCCTCTCTCTCTTTTTTATTTTGTCTCTAACCTTCAGAGCCTCTCTCTGCTGTTCACTGCAGCTCTCCAGGATGTCCTCTCGTGTCTTAAGAAGTTGTTCCACGGTGTCTTTGTGACGGATGATGTCAATGTTAAAGGCTTTCTGCACCTGGAGCTGTGCCACAGTCACATCAGGCTCCAGACTCAGAGGCCCCAGAGACGCTAACTTCCTCTCCGTCTCTCCGACCCAGGTCAGCTCTGCATCAACTGCCTCCTCATACTGAAACAATAACACGCATAAATACGCCGCCAAAAAAGAAGTGTGACAAAAATATTTACAAATTCAAGTAAGCATCATGGACACAGCATCCTAAATCAAATATGTTAAATATTTATAATAATAAAATGTATACTTATATATAAGTTTATACTTGTAATACTTTTTTGTAATAATATTTTAAAATATAACAAAAACAACAAGCAAAAATTTTAATATTATAAAAAAATAATATAAAACTACATTCTAAAAGAAAATACCAATGCTTGCCAGGCAGGGAAAGAATAATCCTTAAGTCCTAAATCTAATATTGTTAAGCAATAGTTCATGTATAATAATAATAATAATAATAATAATAATAATAATAATAATAATAATAGTAGTAGTAGCAATTTGGCAGGAAAATAATAAATTTTAAGTACGTTTAAGTTTTGGTTCTGTGTTGAAACACATATAATAATATTTACAGTATTTGTTGCAGTACCTGCTGTGACCTTTGGATGGCAGCCTGCACTAACTGCACTCTCTGTGTGATGGTCTCGTCTGCTTGGCGGTAGCGCTGATTGGCATCAGCGACCAGTCGGTCCAGGCCTTCCCGTGCACGCCAGGGCACCAGATCCAGTAAAGCACTGCCTACTTCATTCACAGTGTCCAGAACTAACCTCTTCTCAGCAGACACACACTTTAGCTCCTGAGGCAAAAATACACACAATATAGAATAATGGATGCACTAAAGACATAAAAAAAAAAAAGTAATTTGATTTAGCTAAAACAAAAACAGCTGTCTATGGTCTAAAAAATAAAGAATACATTCATGAACATCCTCACCCTCTGTCTGTCCTGATAGGCTGGCGTTGTGTCGGGCTCAACATTGTTAAGCTCCGCATCCACACTATCCAACCACTGGTTGATGTCATCATGTGAGCTAGCAAATCGTGTTGCCAACTGAAGGGCCTGTTCCAGAGTACGAAGGGCCTTGCTGCTGCCCGCTGTCATCTCTGCGTAGCGGCTTTTGATCCCATCTAACTTCTCCTGGATCAGCAGGACCTCCTCACCTGCCACAGAGATCAAACATGATCATAATCAACGGAGGAATTCTCTAATACACCAATGAACAGAGACTGGATGGTAAAGTACCAGTGGTTTGTTTAAGCAGAGCCTGTCCATTCTTAATGGCCTGGTCCACTGTCTTCTTCCTGCTGATAATCTCTTCATTAAGAGCCTGTATGGGACCAGCAATAGAAACATTAACTCTGGAAATAATCTAAGGGAATTTTAAGTAAAGTAAAATTCAGAATGTAGTCAACAATATGTCTTTAAATTATTTTCATTTGGGTGCTTTTCTCTGGTATATGCAATTAATTAGATTAATTAAGCAGCATTTCATAGCATTTATTTGATTAAAAGCTTTAATTGACTGACAGCCCTATAGTGTAACTGTCAGCTATTTTTTCAGATGAGGGCCGCTTAGCAGTATTCATCTTCTCTGAAAACTGACTGTATTATTGGTCCTGGGCTGCTATACCCTGCAAAATCATACCAGTGTGTGTTTGTGTTGCTGCTCTAGTAGCTCCGGCTGATAACTCTGTACTGAGACCTCAGCCAGTCTCTGGGCCACCTCAGCTAGCCAGTTAAGGACTTCCACCTCTTCCTCTCCAAATAGCTGTGCATTTGCCAGGGCCTGCTCCAGCATGGCCTCTCTCCGTACGCACCAATCACGGAGCTCCGTGTGCCCATTGCGCACTGCCGCAACACGATCGCCCAGCCAATCTTGATCAGCCACACAGCTGAGCGGGTGCAGTGATTGGCTGAGAGTCTCAAGATGGTCTACATCATTTTCCCGAGAGGACACCTCCTCTTGGAGAGCCTGGGATTATAGCCCAGATTAAAGAGGAGACGTGATTGGATGGGTCAAAGGAGAAAAAAAAAGACAAACAGGCAAACATAAACATACATGACAATGCAGAACAAATCATAATTAACTGATGCAAGCAAAAAATTAAAAAATAAGAATCAACACAAGATGAGATGGGAACACAACCATAAAAAAATAAATCATGATGAAATTAAACTGAAAAATGGAATGAATGTGGGCAGGATCACGACCAGAGAGCTGAAATCCGTGCCTTCTTAGATAACTGCACTCCTACTTGTCCTTTTAAAACCACAGGAGACTGACAATCTGTTCTCTCCTCTGCATCTCTAGTCAGTCTAATGATGCTCGACACTTTGAAAAACCGCTTGCTAAAATGATCTTGGTTCGGCAGCAACAGTTCCAGGACACATTGCTCCCAGGTGTTGTATATACTCTACCTTGTGCCTTACAATCTGCTGTGTGATTTTGGATGTCTGGGTTCCCATTGGCTCAGCGGAGCTCAAACGTCTTTCTGTTGCACTCAACCACTCCCCGAGGGGCTCCACGGCCTCATGGAAATGCAGCGCCAACACCTGCAGTTCCTCTAGCTGCCGTTGTCTGAGGACATGAGGTTAGGAGGAAATCTGTGTTATATTCTTATTCTACTCTATTTTATGACCTTGTAAAGCAACCAAGTGATTGAATTCTGAGTAAGAGATTTGATTAAGAGGTTTTATGGTTGTGTCTGGGTGTCTGTATTGCTCTGATTATGGAGTTTACCTGGCGCTGGCCTTTTCCAGCAGGTTTGTCCATCTCTCTCCTAGGCTCTCAAGTTGTTTCTGGATTTTGTCTCTGTCTTGTGTCTCGGCCGTAGCAGCAATACGCTCTCCTTCTGCCCTGATCATCTCTACCGTCCCACGGCGGTCATCCAGCAACCGTTGCAGCAGCTTATAAAAATATAGAGTACAGGTTAGTGACCTAAATTCATTTATTTTATATTATGTAGAAGGATAGATTAGTCTTATACAAAATAAAGGGATGCTAAAATCTATCAACTTGACTGAAAAATGAATGAAAAAAGTTTTAATGTAGGTTATATTAAGATAATGCAAACCCCTTTTAAAATTGATTAAAATTAATTAAATTCAAAATGGATTAAAATCTAACCTTCTGCTCTTGAATTTGTGCCTTGACCACACGGTACTCAGCGGATGGAGGTTTCTGATTGACTATGAGCTCCTCTGTGTCACTTAGCCAGCTCAAGAGTGGCTCTAGAGCATCTTGGAACTTCCCACAATGCAACAGGGCCTCCTGCAGCTGTGCAATTCTTTCAGCAATCTGTGAATAAATATTTAATAAATTATAAATCAATATTTTTAATATATATATATATATATATTTTCTAAATGAATTTCTCTCAGTCCATTAAGAAAACAGGTTAAAAATAGATGCAAGCTTACTCTCTTGTTGAGGGAGTTCCAGCGCAGGTTGGTGGTCTCCAAGTCATGTTCCAGGGCCTGAGTGTCTGTGTGTTTGGCTGCACTTTGGATAAGACCTTGACCCACAGCGTTGACATGCTGCAGTTTAGGCTGAATGCTGTCAAACTGCTCCCTTTCCACTGCCTAAAGTTTTAATGATAGAGAGAACAAGGGACTTGAGTAGTGCATAACCAACACGCTTGTTATGTTACGTTACTGGACATGAGCTATGATAGAATGCGTCTTAACAGGTCAAGGCTGTAAAAACACAACAACATGATAATGGTGGCATGGCCATTTATAAATGGGGAAGCAGTTTTCAGCCCCCACACATTGACTGAAATTAAATCCAGAGCCTTGGCAGCAACATTGTACAGCTCTATTTCTCCACCAGCCTAACACTACAGCTCTGACAGAATATCCAACACAGTGGTTCCCCACAAACAGGTTGCCAAATACCCCTAACCAACACCATAACCTAGAAGTTTGAAGTCAACATGAAACCAATTTTAGTTTTGTAATGTGACATAATGTGACATATCACAATATTCAACAGGAAAATATCCTTATCGAATATATCTGCAATGAGTAATTACTATATTTGATGAGGATAGAACTTTGTGACCAAGAAAAAGTATGATTTGTTGTGTGACCTATAACTTTGGCTGCCTTGATTCACTGCCATCCACAACTCCTCTCCTGTAGCCTCATGGGATAGTAAAGTGTCCAATGGATGCACACTCCAGAAACTCACCAGAAGATGTAGGTCATCCAGGTGTTTTACTGCCTACCGTTTTATGAATACTACGAACTCAAACATCTTACTCAGTCATTCCACATACTGTTTTCCACCTATTGTAGGGAAAGTAGGCATATTCGGATGCAGCATATTTTGTCTAATGAAAGTGTAACATTATAATGCACAGTATGATACATTTTTCAAGAAAAAAAAAATGTAACAGTGCTATTAAATTATTAGTATTTTTAAATATTAACTTTCAGTGTTACATGATAGCAAAAGAAATCTAACTTTGAATCTAAGGGAAATGAGCATGCACAATTAAATAAAATCCAGCATCCTTTGCCTGTGTATATTTAAGTGCTTTGCGTGTGAGTGTGTATTAGTTTGTTTGCAGTTGCCTTGTTGCAAGGGGCTTCATTCCTGCTTCAAACAGGATGTCTGTCTGCCTCAAAACAATGAGCCACAGCTTCAACCTGCTCCACCCTCTCGTCGACAGTATATGTGACTGTAAAAGCGTATGCATCTGCTTAACGAAGAGTGTTTAGTCCCCTTTTGTCTTTATATATCCTGTATCCATCATCTAGGCCTCCTCCTCTTTACCCACAGTGTACACTTGGAGCTATTTCTCGTTTTTAATCCTAATCATTCATCACATGTGGCACTTTTTACCCACCAACACAGAAATAACTCCATTCATCTGCATCTGTGGCAGATCTTCCACAACTCACGTGGCTAAATCCAAGGGAAAGCGGTTAATTATTTCATAGACAATTATATATCTACATGTTTGTGCTATGATTAATAATTAACAACAGAAAGAGAGGGAATTTAGTTTGTCAGAACTCTGAAATCTGAACAAAGATGCACATATCCACATGCAAGTAGGACGTAGCTATACATATCCATACAACAACAGAAAGAGGTCAGCGCAAACAACAATCTCTCTTCTCTTTACTCGTTCTCTCAGAGTGTGTTTGACTCTTGTAATGCAGGCCTCTGGAAAATATCTAGGATGCCTGTCATTCCATTCAAACGCTCTCAACCAATCTGGCCAGCAGACCGGTCACATGCACACATACAAATACAGGACTGCTTCACACTTATCTCTCCAGCACTCTCTTTCTCTTTTGTCACCAGACTTTAAACTATTTTGTTTCTCAGTTGAACCCCCACAGATCACTTTTAGCTACTGGCAGCTCTCCATCCTACCGCCAACCTACAACATCACCGCCATTGTAGTCTTTTGTTTCTCTCTCTTCACTCCACACTGCCTAAGCGGGTATGCCCACATTTCGCTAAAGAAAATATTATAATAGCTGGCTAGGAGTTAACCGCTATATACCCCACACCATGTGCTGATTTTTGCTGAGCTTTCTAAACCTAGTTCTGTATCTGAAAGCATCACAAGAAATTAATTATGGTTCCATTTTTTGCTAAAGGCAAGATAAAATTAATCAGACAGAATTACAGTACCAGTCAAAAGTTTGGACACAAATGAATGTATTTTCTCATGATCCTAAAGGTCTTAAATTGTGTCTATATATGAATTTCATACAAAACTGTTGAGTTTTTTGATGGATGAGTCAGAATACAACAGTTTTGATAACCACCATTTGGTCACTGCATATTTCCCATACTTACATTTGCATTATTTCATACTTTTGATGACTTTATTATTAATATTTTGAAGTGTGGCCAAACTTCTGACTGGTATTTTACTTAAAATTCATGTGTTGCTGAGTGGGAAAAAAAAAAATGTTACACATACAATTTCATAGACATTTCAAGGTAATATTTTTTAAAATGTGCTACAAAAGTACCATAGACAGAATCAAGGTGTGGAATTCTTATTTGCATAACCATAAGAAATTCAAGTCTATAGCAAAAAAAAAAAAAAAGGCAATCTTTTCTTGAGGAACAAGATCCTAAATGCAACATTTCTGGACTTGATATCACAGGAAATCACAAGAATATATTTCTTTCAAATCAATGAAAACATAGCCTTAAGCAACTTTCTTGTTCTATATAGACTTTTCAAAACTCTCACTCCAGTTCTACTCTTCCTGTCTTTGCTTTCACCTCCTGTGTTTTTCCGGTCTCTCAGCCCCTCAGCCCTCTTTACCCCCGCTTCCTTTTCAAAGGACTTTAGATGACTACATTTTACCTGACCCAAATGTTCTAACAAGGAAATAATTCACATAGTTCCATTAATACATACTGAGCAAATGAGATTTAAAAACAGTCCATGAGTTTACAGCATATTTGACTGCTTTGTTATGCCCGTTGTTGTGCCGACGGGGCCACAGGGTTCGTTCAAACTCTTTTGTTTGTAACAGTTTTTAATCACAGGTGTTTCCCGCACTGTCTTTCAATGCCATCATAATCCAAACAATCAAATATACCCGCTGTAACCATATGCCATAACATCAGTGCTCACTCCCACCCTGATTGCGCTTCCCTTTCCACTGTGCATATCAGTTAGTGTTTATTTGTTTACCTGACCGTCTCTAAAACTCTACCCTGGACGGACTCAAATATGAGTGTGGGTTTCAGATGTTACGTCAGACGTTTCTTCTGACACCTCTTATTGCTCATGCAGCTCTTGTTTTGAGTACTACCAGGTGTTCTGCCATAGAGACTCTTTGTTCATTCATGATCAGGCTGTTGCAAAATCTTCTAACTTTACCCTCCAAATCAGCACCCATTGCAAGCGTGCAATTTCACTGGAGACAGCCCGTAACGGAGAGCAGCTCCAAAAGATTACAAAAGATCTTTCCTGAGGTATATGGTTGACTACCTCGACTTTGGGCATTGCGGGGGCGAGAGTCTGGCCCTGCATTGATAGCTGACATGTCCTTATCATCTATTTATATTTCCAACAACTTTATAAAGTGTTTGTGAGTTACTGGCAAATGTGGCTCTTCTTACAGGGCCTGATGTTTATTTCTCACTTCCTTATCTCAATTGCAGCACCATCAGACTGCAGCTGGGAAGAAAAGAGATTTCGAGTTAGTTTGGCACTGGACGACAGTCACCCCTCAAATCAGTCTTTTTTTTTTTTTTTTTTATCCCAAATTTATATATAATTTTCTAGCTGATGCTGTTCAGTCCCTCAGTTGCTATAATCCTCTCTACCCAAATCCAGCCTGACGGGGTTCCTGCATCTGATTACACTTGAAGGAACAGGGGTTTTGAGAGTGACCAAGCAGAAAGGCAGATTTGGCCCAGGCAGAGGGTCAAATGAGATGTGGATGATCAGTCAGGCTGATAGTAATGCAATAACCATCCAAAAAGCTTAAGAACTAACAGGCAGTCTCTCAGCCACCCGCCACTGTCACTGTGAAACAGAGCAGACACAGGTCTTGTCACGACAGCCAAGAGAGAACGTCAAGCGCACACTCACATTATGTGAAAAAATCTAACATGTATTTACAAAAAAACATTCGTGACTCCTAAATCTTATTCGAACACATACACAGTGTGCTCACTTAGACAAAGCAGTGCTCAAACAGGCAGAAAAAAGCAAACATGCAAATGTGTGCACAAACCCATTTGCCTGTAACCAAACACACAACCGACCACTAGGGTTTAACTACTTTGGAGTAAGCATTTCTAACTCAACAAGCTTGTTTGTCTTCATGTGATCCCCAATGCAAAACACGAAGAATCCCAGGATACATACACATACTATGCGACTGAAGACATTTTCAGACAATAGTGATTATAAGTATTAACATTTAAAAACATTGATTAACCTTCATACATAAGAAGTCTGTCACACATCACAACTAAACAAACACACTATTAAAGACCAGAAGGATCAATGAAAGGATCTGCTTCCAAGTATATATTATTTAATACTGTTTAAGTATATATCATTATATATTGTTTAATCAGTCAATTAACATGCAGAACACAGTTTAAGAATCACTGCCCTAAAGTTTTTTTTCTTCTGTTCACCAAAAGGACCAGCTGGTTTAGAATAGTCAACCGTTAAACTGACAGAGTTACCTTTGCACTGACCACCTAAAACAATAAACTTAAGGAAGGTTCTTTACCTTTGTGTCAAAATCAAGGTCATGTTTTAGTGGTGAGATTTCTTCCACAGATCTTGCTTCACAGGTGGCCTCACAGTCATTGTCACATGATTCCACACCCTCCTGAGAGCTTGTCTGATTCTCTGCCTCGTTAAAAAGACCATGTAAAAGGCCTGGCTCTAGTTGCTCCCACTGGTCCCTCTGTTGGTGCACAGTGTCTAAGCCTGATCCATCTGAGTCCCATTCACTATCCCCAGTCATTGATCCAAGTACAAAGTCAACACCTGATCGGGTCTCCTCTGACTCGGAGTCTAAATCCTGACAGTCTTCACAAGCAGAGCCCCCGTCAGACACAAGCCGTTCAGGGGCTGCCAAGTAAACAAAACTATCGGAAGAGAGAAATGCCCCTTCCTCTGGCTCAGGGCAGCATTTTGGGAAGGGACTCGGAGGGGCTGATTCAACTGAAGGAGATGGGGGACAATACTGATGATACTGAGCTGGCACAGCCACAGCTAAATAAACAAAACTGTCTGTTGCAACAAAAGCATCACCATCTTTGCTTTCAAGTCCTGCTGTTCTTGACTCATGTTTAGTGGTAGTCATGTTTAGGGGCAAAGGGGAAGGTGGAGCAGATTCTATACTGATATTGGGAGAGTCTAACTGTGGGTATGAGGCATCTGATTTTGGCGTACTTGTGGTTCCCTGAACAGCCTCTGTTACTTCCCACTCATGTGATGTCACCTCCTCTTGAGCAAATACTTCCATGGAGACTGAAATCTCTTCTTTCTCTGTTTTTAAAGAAGCCCCCTCTTGGTCAGAGTTCATTTCCATAGTTACTTGAGCAGGCTCAGAGGAAACGGCATTCTCATGAGAGATAGTCTCACAGTGACTGTTCCTAACTTTACTTTCTGCCTTATCTTCCAAGATGGAGCACTCTGGAGACTGGTGAAAACTCTCCTCAATTTCCACCCCTTCCAGATCAGTCATAAAGATGCCAAGATTCATATTACATTCAACATCTGCATTCAAATTCTCTGGGGGGAAAAGTCCATGTTGTAAGTAGATATGAATGTCAGATGTCTCATCTTGTTTCTTTACCTCCTCACCCTCTTGCTGTTCATGATCTGATAGAGCTCCGCTGCCTAAATCTGAATCACTCTCTGGTCGCTCACAGCTCACAGTCTGAATTGTATCAGATGGAACAGTCCTATCTTGGTGTGAGGTTTGAATACCACTTGATTCAGAATCTAAAGCATCTGCATCAGCTGTATATGAAGTATAATCTTGATCATGGTTATTACTTTCACTATTACAGGGAAGATATATTTTCAGTTGGTCTTGGCTTTGGTCAATATCTTCAAGAGGAAAGCAGCTTTGCGTACATTCTGGTGAGTTTTGATTCATTTGTGTTACACATGGCTCAGTCTGATCTGTGTGCTCTACATGATCATGTGATGACATCACGACACAATCTTCATCATGCAGCTCTGTGATGTCACATTCATGCCTGGCATCAGCTTGATCTATTATCACTTCAAGCAGGTTGTCACAGGTATATTCTGAGCATAAAGTAGTGTGAGAAAGATCCCTCTTCTCAGAAACAGATTTGCCCGTGTCTTCTTCCAAACACTGCCTTTCCAGCTCAAGAAAGAGTTCATCTGACCCTGCTTCTGAGCTGGGGCAGGGGGAAGCACTAGGGCCCTCTGAGCCTCCAAATCCTACAGGTGGTGTCAAAAGGGGCCAGTGGCCTGAGGATGCAAGTTGTTGCGTTTCCCAGTCTTGTAACTGTGATTCCTCCTCTTCTACCTCCCAAGATAAACCACTTGTTTCACTGCTCTCCAGTTTCAACACTGCTTGCCAATTTCTCTCCTCCATCTCCAGTCTCTCCTCTTTTTCTTTCTTTTCTTGCTCTTTATCCATCTCATCCTCCTCCTCTAACTCCTCCAAGATTCTGCGTTCATCTTCTTCAAAGCAAAGTTCAGAGGCCGTCTTCTGTCTTAGCCCTCCAGTAGGAGGTGGCCAGCCCAATAAACCATCCTCACCACCTTCCTGACTTATACAGGGAGACAGGGGCAAACCCCCATAATTAAGTCCCTCTCCTTCTTGCAGGAAAGGTGATGGTGGATCCAACAGGTACAAAGATTCCTCATCACTCTCCTCACCAAGAACGGGGGGCAGTGGGGGCAGGATAGGGAGAACCCTTCCATGCCCCAGTGACCTTTTACTACCCCTCATACTGCGGGGCCAGGTACGGGCTTTAGTGGGGGGACAAAATACTGGTTTTGGAGGTATTAGTGGAACAGTGTCTTGGTCATGTTCCAGCAGCGGTGAGTCTCGCTCATTATCAGAGGTTCTAGCTGCAGTAGTATCCCAGATTTGTGGCGGTTCTTCTGACACACTTCTAACACACATTGGGGCTGTAGTTTGTTTACTCTGCGCACCTCTCTTTCTTTCAGCCTGCTGAGAGATACTAGGACTAGGTTGTGGAGTGTCCGACTGAGCAAAAGTAGTAGTTGAGGGTGGTTGTTCTTTTGAGGGAGAGTGCAGAGCAGTAGCAAGTTTGTGGGAGTGCAGTTGGAGGGGCTGTTTTTGCCTGAGTAGATGAGGAAGATGGGAAGGAATTGGGCTAACAGTGGGTGTGAAAGAAGGAGAGCTAGAGACAGGTGGAGTTTGAGGACCTCCAGATGAGACAGGGGAGAGCGAGAAAGGTGGTGCCAAAGGAGGCGATGATGTAGAAGGAATAGATGAGGCTAATAAAGATGGCACAGGATGGAGAGGAGAAACTGGGATTCCAGCCCCAGACAGACGTTTCTCTCCACTCTCTCCAGGTGAAAGCTCTAAACGTTCTGCAAACTCAGGGTAAGTAGGGGGCATAAAAGCTTTCCAGGAGCGTCGATTTGGATTGTCCTTCTTGTCACCACCCTGATGCCGCCTTTTGGTCACAACAGCTGCCCCAACGGCAGCTGAATTTGATGCAGGAATAACCACTCCAGAGCCGACTCCTCCAACAGGTGACATACTCTGAGGGTCACCGGTGAGTTTTAGAGCATCAAAAATAACTCTTTCATCCAGCTTTTTCACACCTGCATCTGCTGGCCCTCCTCGTGCAACAAATACTCCACCTATGTCAACTCCCAAAGTCCCATTGCTGGAGAGTGTACTTCCCTCACCACCCCCTGAGCCCAGAGTGCTGCGAGAAGGCTGGCTGAGCTTTGAGCCTTGATCAATCTGCTCATTGATGCGCATGGTGTCATAAATTGAGCGCTGTGGTACATAGCAGTCCTCAATGTATGCCTCCTCATCGTCGCCCTTCCCAAGGCACCTGGGGTTCTGCCGCAAGCAGTCCGGGCGGCTCAGAGGTTTTCCCATCCCAAACTACAGCGCCCTCAAGGGGCTGAGATGGGATGGTTAATATTCCACAAACAAAGCCTGCAGTGAGTATTAGTGAGGTTCTGAACATACACAAATTCATGCACTGAATTCTCAGTATACCGTGTGTTATGATGCTTAACATCCAGCATAAATGTCCAAGTAAGAAAAGCTCTTGATTCAGAGCTACATGTCGGCATCTGCACGTGCAACGCTGAAATGCATTAGAAATGTCTCTTTTGCATGGATAAATCTGTGCAGCAACATATTAAATATTAAGAAAAATATACAAAAGGCTGGAAAGCTTATGAGTGAGACATCCAAAACCCATAACATCCCTTATGTACAATATTCCTTTGTTTCCAGCTGAGTCCTAAACTCTCAAAACAAGAGCAAAATCCAAAATCCTTTCCTTCCTTAGTGCTGCTTCCTCTTGACTCTCCTTCCTGCTGCCACAACAGGAAAAATCAATGCGGGGCTTCAGCTACTTTCACCATCTCCAAGAGCAGCAGCCAAAGCTGTATGAGGCTCCTTTTAAGGTGAGATCTCCACACTCTGTTACATAAAACTGAGTTCGGCAAAGAAAAACTAAAAGTGCCAGTCAGGAGATTTTGTCTCTCATCTCCCTTTTCTTCTAAGAACATAACGTAATAGACATAATTCCTTGGAAGTATTTCCAAAAACAAGGCATCTTGACCCAAAAAAAAAAAAAAAAAAAAAAAAAAAAAAAAAAAACTTACTTGATAAAGATATTTAAAGAAACAATCATAAAAACCATAACGGACTCACTCTTCCAACAGTCCTACCAGTGTTCCTGCTGTGTATTCTTTATCAATTTCTGCTTCCTCTTTTTAATCCTATAATGAAGCATTAATAGAGCATGTCAGGAAGAGAAGCCATCTGTGCCTGAAATACCTCATCCTTCTCTTTTATCTTGTCCTGTTCAGCAGACGGAGCACAAGGGATTGAAATCAATGAAATCCAACACTCTTTGTGACATGTTCATTTCATATTTAAAGTAAAAAAGACGTTCTTCAAACATGAAAAAAAACTGCAATCCTTTCATTCAGAGATTGGGGGGGAAATCCAAGGGTCCGAAAGGTGTCTGTGTCCAGAAGGGTTGAGGGTATGTAGATCCAGTGAGTCCAGTGCAGCCGGGGAGAGTGGAGAGTCAAGGGACTGTATCCAGAAGGCACAGACCCAGACAGAGCTTCATTCCAAGTGCTGCCTTGCACTTCAGGCACTGTGATTTCCAGACAATCCCCGGACACACTCCCTGTTCTCTTATTTTCTTCTTTCACTACTCCAAACACAAAAGCTCAGCTAGGCTCCATGCAAGTTCTTGCTCTTCTTTTCTCTGATTTCTTCTTGTGCAGACTTTCTTTCTCACACACGCTCTGTGTCTGTTCTAAAGCCACGACACAGCTGAAATGGTTTGCAGCTGCTAAAAAAAATCTCCCAGTTTTCCTCTTTCGTTCACTCCCCCTTTCTCTCTCACACACACTCTCGGCTGTCTTTTTTCCTCTTGCTCGCTCTCTCTCTTTTTTCTCTCTCCCTCTCTGTTTTTGTTTGAATCCAGCTCCGTTTGTTCTGTTTCCTGCTATGGTATTAAAACACAGGAAGTGGTCCAATCATGCCGGTTTCCCCTTCCAAAAAAACATGCGAGACAAGGCTAGAGGAGTGAGCCCAAGATAAAGTGAGTGGGAGGAGGGACCATGGAGTCAGTGGGAGTGACCAATCTGGGGATCTGCCGTGTTTCTGCAGAATCACCGGATAACGGGAGCAGCTTATCGCATTCTAAGCTCTGTATGAACCATCTATGTAAATTAAGAGGTATTGAAGAAGAGGGGCTACATGCTCTCGCTAAGAGTTTTCTTCTATCATGTGTACGGTGAGCTTCAATGTGTCAACTGGGTGAATGATAAATCGTTATATTTATCGTTTGTAATTGTTATATTCATCACTTTGCTGTAATCTAAACCTGAATCAGCTGGGATAAACACTCCCACTTAAAAAGAGCACATGCCTGAAGCAAACCACAAACTCTAGAGCACAATAGACAGACAGACAGGAAAAGTGAGAGTGAAAATGATAACTAAAGTGGGAGTGGTCATGCTGAAAGAGGGGGGAGCTTGTAAGAGGAAATTAAAGAAATAACGGCTGCCTTTCTTTCCCCCCTCAAATAAACTGCCATACGTGGAAGCAAAAATCCCCTGCACACATTCCCTCTCACTGTTCAGTAACCTCCCTCCCTCCTTTTTCAGATAGGCCTTCTGTAACAGCAAAACAATACAGAAGGACATACAAAAGTCTGCCATATTCACACACCCCACTTGTGCATTCCCGTCTGCTACTCTTCTGTAACACAATCCTGTCAGGAGAGAGAGTAGGGGAGGGAGGGTTGGGGCCTCTGATGAGGTGCTTCAGGATAACATAACACGAAAATGAATGAACATTCAACCTGGAAGTGTCCACCGACCCAGACCAGCATGAAATGGGAGTACAAAGTGTGAGCTTTCAATATTTTTATGTGTATTGCACCTAATTTTTCTTCGTTTTATTTCACAGATCACAACTCTGTCTATCCTTCCTTCACAGTGTAAAGGGATCGAAAAAATGATCATTTATTCACTTTATTCCAAACCTGCATAACTTTCTTCTTCCATGCAACATAAAAGGAGAAATTTTGGAGGAGAAAAAAGGATAAATGTTTTCCATGTTCTTTTCTATAAAATTACATTAAACAGGGACTGAAGCTTCAAAAAGGATGAAATAGCAACATTAAAAGTATCACACAAGGCCAAACGTGTGTGCTATATTCTGAGCCTTTCTTAGCTTTGTGTCACCAATAGACTGATATATACATCATTATCCACTGATACATTGGACATTCTGTAATGAATCATTAACATGTCAAAAACTTTTTTGATGCCTTCCTCACACAAAGCAATCATATGACTTCAGAAGAAGTGATTGCACAGAAAATTCTTCAAAAATGTTCCTTGTGTTCTGGGAAGAAAGAAAGTCATATGGGTTTGGCATCAGACTCAATAAGGTTTAGTAAATGATGGCAGTAAATTTTGAACTATTCCTTTAAGAAGCTCCAGCAGAGAGTAAACACCAAACGCATGTCTGCCAGTTCTTCATAGCCCTCTGTCCAAAAAGCACAAATGCCTGCAGAAAAATACATACGCTCACACATAAAGAGGGGGAGGGGCTTGTTCGTCCTCAGTGATCTAACTGTTGCTCTGAATCGCCACACTCCCCGTGGCCTGCATATCAAGCAAGCTAAATACTCTGTCTTTTTTATAAACTCTTTCCCCCTCTGTGTCAGTTGGGTTGCAGCTGTTATGGCTGCTTCCAACACAAACCTCCCTACAGAAACAAAAGAGGTTTGTTGTACATTTGCTGGGGGCTTGTGCTCTCTCCCTCTACCCACATCAAACTAGATTTCAGTAAGCCGTAATCCTCAGCTAATTTGAAACCGGACACATGCATCCCAGACACAACTGGAAAATAAACAGTAATACCAAATACATTTGTACAACAAACTATGAAACCAAAACAATGAATCTAAACCTATCCTGTCTGTGTAACCAGTCTAAACCATCTCTTCTCATTGCACTTCCTTATACCAATTAAATTCATGACTGCTTCTCTGGTGCATCCCCCACTCTACTTTTCCTCATTCTTTCATTGAATGGTCATTTGGCCAGTCACGCCCGGTTAAAGAGTCACAGTCTTGACTCAGACAGGAAGAGGGAGGGGTTCAAACCCCAAAATCCCCTAAACAGTCTCTGGAACTGAACTGATTGGCATAGGTAAAGCGCTACTAGTGTCTTGTACTAAAACGGCCCCATTTAAAGACTGGTGGTCACTCAGCAAAACAAGCACGAGGCCCAAGAACATTATTGACTTAGAGGGCTATTTGTTGCCTCAGCAGAGCACCTGTTGATATTGTTTTCTTTCTTTATCTTTGTCGCTTGCCCACAACTCATGCTACTCCCTCTCTCGCTCTCTCTCTCTCTTCCTGCCTGATTGCACTAAAAGTGAAAAGGTACTGAAAGCCTCATCTGTTTGTTTTGGTTGTTCATCTACCCCCCTCTTCTCTCGTTCCCTTTGCCACACTGGTTACTAGGTAGCATGTCTCTCATTTTCTCTATCTCAGCAGTAGATTTATAATTAACCACCAGGCTTTACCTGAATGACTCAATGTGTGCATTGTTCTCTCTCGCCACCACAGACACAAAGACATATGGAGCAGAGACAGGAATACAAACACCACTGCTTAGAGAAAGGAGAAAAAAATAAAACCTAAAAAAACCTGCTTCTGAACCTCTTGTAACCACATTTGACTTCTTCAGTCAAAACATTGATTGTTATCTTGGTAATTATTTCCAAATGTCAGTGGAGTAACCCTATTTACATTAAGTTCCTATTTATTTCTGTTGGTGAGCTAATTGAGACTAACTGGGAGGGAAAGTGGGCTATTCTATGGAATGCCACAGTAATTCACAACAGCTGAAACAATATCAGGCAAAGAGAAGCGCTAAAGAGAGCATGACATAACACAAACATATGTGCACACACACTCGAATGCCAGTGTGAGATGTATAGAACAGGGTCAATTTAGAGTAATTAAGTCATCAGATTAGTCTAACAATATTAATTTAATCAACCCCTTAGAGCAAAAAATAAACTGAAAATGAGCAAACTGTCTGAGATAAATGGTAAATTTACATACTCTCAGAATAAAAGGTACACTTTCAAAAGGTACATCTTTGTACCTAAAGAGTGCATATTAGTACCTCAAAAGGTACATATTGGTACCAAAAGTATACATATTACATAAATGGTACATATTAGAATTATATACAAGTACATATTATAGAACCTTTTGAAAGGGTACTGTTTGTACCTTTTTTCTGAGAGTGCAGGTGAAAGATGTTCCACTCCGCAGAAATGGAAATCATACTAGAATAACACTAGAGATCACCGAGAGATGGCTAGTTGTCCGAGGCTACAAAAAACATACAATATTATCACAATAATAGAATGCTCCACAGGTAGAAATACAGAGTTATCTAACTAGCCAAAACTGCAAGCCTGATAAGATCTCTGGTTCATACAAAGGTTACCCTAACCCTTTTATCAAAGCTCATGGAAAAGGACCATCAAGATATTTTGCACTGTGATATTGATCAATGCATTATTAATCACTTTTCACTTCTGAAGAATATACATATTATCAGTTTATAATTACAAATCAGCGTGGAAAAATAATTCCTGTTATTTTGTCAAATATATTTTGTGTGTGTGTGTGTGTGTGTGTATATGTATGTGTATGTGTATGTGTATGTGTATGTGTATGTGTATGTGTATGTGTATATATATATATATATATATATATATATATATATATATATATATATATATATATATATATATATATATATATATATATATATATATATATATATATATATATATATATATATATATACATATACATATACACACACATACACACACACATATATATATATATATATATATACACACACACACACAAAATATATTTGACAAAATAACAGGAATTATTTTTCCACACTGATTTGTAATTATAAACTGTGATTAAATGAAACCAAAAAAAAATGGTCCTAAAAACTAGATTTAATCTTAATTCAAATTATAATTTCATTTTTAATTGGGGTGAAATATGACCCCGAATCACCATGTTAATATAACTCATTGCAAGAACTTTACATTACCTTATTGCAATAGTGATACATTCATTCTTCCAGGAAAAATCAGTGCTAATCTGCTTATTTGACTGGGAGGCCACAAGATTGATGAGTTAGAGGGAAACCCCTAAGGTTTGGGTGGGGGTAGGGCAGGTCATGACAGTCTCCGCAGTTGTTTTTGTGGAAGAAAAGCTGTGATTACAAACTATGTAAAAAGAGGTTGATAAAATAGACAAACCAGCTATAGTAATGGAGGGATGGAAAGAGTAAAGGGAGTGAAGATATAAGCAGCGAGGGTGAGGACAGAGTGGACAACCTGATGTGATTTAGAAGCCATTCCCTCATCCCAACAGCCCTGCGAAGGAATTCCCAGTTGGACAAGGGGCCCTCATTTTACTCCAGTCTAGCACTTCAACCGGCCTCGCCGGCTCAAGCCTCAGCTGCTCTGGGACAGGGCAACATGGGAGCACACAAGGGTGCGTAAGGGACAGGAATTTTAGGGAGAGGGGGCAACCACTCCCTGCTTATGTGTACATGTGTGAGTATGCTTGCAGGGTTGAGGGTGGGGAGACAGCTGGGATGCCGGACGCTCCACACGGACTGGAATTAGAAACATTCTCACACATGGACCTGCGGGCACACTCCCACAACATACAAACACACCATCTGTGTCTACATATTACCCTATAGCACACACCAACCTGCTGCTAAATATGAGACCATATTCAGACAGGAAACACTTGACGACACAGATTTCACATTTAAGTCGTAAGTGTGAAAAGCCCTGGCTCTCTCAAAACGATTTCCACGACATCTCAATACGCTCATTGTTGAAAAGCTAAACAATGACACTGAATAATCTGACACCTTCTCTTAATACCCCATGCCCCCCGCAGCTGCCCCGACGGAGCTTACACAACAAAAAACCTCTCAGACACACACACACAGGATCACCCTCCCCTCTCCACCCCTTTGAGCAATGACATCATTTTGGATTTGGTGTCTTTGAAATGGAGTCTGGCTTGCGTGGAGTGAGGCGAAAATTAGAGCAGACTATCTCGTGGCAGACGAACGGGCTGCACTCAAATTTATCTTACGATGTTTCATTACAAAGTGGTAGACGAAAGGAGAGAAATGGGGCAGAGAGGATGGAAAAATGACAAGTGCTTGCAGCCAAGTTGGATGAATCCCAAGGATGTCTTTCTGAACACATTTTATTCATCTTTCTCTTTTTCCTCTTTGTAATGAATGAAATCTCATTCCTCAGCTTCCTAAAAATAACCCCTAGACAGCAAATGCATACAGTGGGGTTCAAAAGTCTACTTGTGAAAATGCTTCTATTGTGCATTTTTTTCCCCTTACAAATTATATTCATGCAGCATAACATCAAAATCAGTATAATAATGTTAGTTAAAAAAATAACACGAATTTCATTCTTAGTACTTTGCTTTAATGAAAAAATATAATATATAATAAATAAATAAATAATATAATAAAAATAAAAAAAATATTTAATTTATAATTATACATTTTATATTTATATAATTTTTTACGGTTATATCTCACATTGTCCTGTACTGTCTTCAAGAGTTTGAGATACGTGGTTGTTTCCATTTCAAGGTCTTCAAGGGCACAAGACAATACTGAGAAGCAGTAATTTTCCACTGCCTTTGTTATAATACCACAGGCTGAACTTGTGCTGATCACAGTCAGACTGAGCAATGAGAAAGACAACTAAGATTATTCAATAAACTCGATTCAATACATTTTTAACATATTTCCTGACAGAAAGAGAAATCTAGTAGGAAATAAACAAGGATGTTAGAATAGTTTATCCAAAATTTTCAATGTCAACATGACTTTTGAAGCCCATTGCACTTGATATACTGTGCTGGCTTTGACTTAATTCTTAAACCCCACTTCACCCCATATTGATTAGACATCCTCTTGAGCTTCAGCTATGTCATCTTGAGTTCTCTATTCAGTCCCTTTTCTGTCTCGATGTCTGTCTGCCTGTGCTGTGCTCTTAAACACATCTATACAACCTTCTTTCATTTAGCACCCATGAGAGAATAAGCGAGGAAAAAAAGAAAAGCAGAAGAAGTGATGCTGAGTGATGGCGTGCTTTCAGTCAAACATATTGTTAAAGATTTGATGGAGAGCTTTATTAGTCTGCTACACCTATGAAGAGATGAGATGAGAAGCAAATGGGTAGATGAGTAGAAAAAAAAAAAAAAAAAAAAAAAAGTACTCAAAAATGGAAGTGTGTGGAAAAGACGGAAGAATTTCAAGACTTCCTCAGTGGTGTATATTAATGAGGATAGGAATTGTAATCAAAGTTCCAAAAAGTAATTCAAAACATTTAACCAGTGACAGACAGATCTTGTTCATAAACCATGTTTGGGTATACATAATTCATATTTGAGCATTGATAAATAACTGTGCCTCCTTGGCTGTTTTTTCATCCAGTTTTCCAGTCATTTGACCAACTATGGTTCAAAAGTTTGTGGTCGGCAAGATTTATTTATTTTAAATGTGAAAAGTCTTTTCACCAATGCTACATTTATTTAATAATAATACCGTAAAAACAGTAATACTGTGAAATATTACAAACACCCGTTAAAACAACCGTTTTCTATTTTAATATATTTATTCCTGTGATGCAAAGTTGAATTTTTAGCAGTCATTACTCCAGTCTTCAGTGTCACATGATCCTTCAGAAATAATTATAATATGTTATATAATAACATTATTTTATTATTATCAGTGTTGAAAACAGTTAAACTGATTAATATTTTACAATTTTTCAGGACTTTTTGATGAATAGAAAGTTCAAAAGAACAGAATTGATTTGAAATAGAAATCTTTAATAGCATTATGAATTCCTTTACTTTTAATGAATTTAATGCATCCTTTTTGAATAAAAGTATTTGTTTCTTTAAAAAAAAAAAAACATTGACCCCAAACTTTTGAACACAGATCTAAATCTGCTAGTATATCTAAAACTATTCTATTGTCTCCACTTCACATAACTGATATACAGCAAAGTGTCTCCAGCTCTTTTGTCTTTGTCTCCCGATTTTAATCACCATCGATCTCTATAGCGAGTACGTTTTATGTGGATAGATCAGAGAGGTTTACAGTGTTCTTGTGCCTGAACCCTTCCCTTCTTACTCTTCCATATTGACACCGTGGACTGACACAGATTAGTTGTGTGGTCAGATTTAGCTCAGTGTTCATCACAGTGGTGACATCATTAATGAGCTTTCAGTTTTGGCACTGAACAGAGGGATGCAGTACTATGGAAAAAAAAACCCGTAATGGAAGATTTCCCTTGCAGGAAATTAAAAGGTCTCTGAAGAACACAAATGACACAATGACAAATTTCGCCCTTTATCCCAAATTCCAAGAACTTCAAAAGGTCTTTGATGATAAACGTTGCTATTTCAATTCTTCAAATGTTCAGTTAAAGGTCACTGGACTACCTCGATACCACTGAGTCTTTTAAACTAGTCATACTGTTGTTGCTGAGCAATCAAACATGGTGGAGGAAGAAATGATTCAGTCTCAGCAAGGCATATTTTCTACAGCACTGATTCACTCTTGTGCTCCTGGAGGTCTCTGACGCCCACCACATCCATCATTTCCTCAGCTCCATTCCTTCCCACTTCCACCTACACCTCTTCACTCTCACACTCTCCTTTCTTTCACCACCCTCAAGAAGCATGAGTAAGAGAGATACAGACATTTCATCAGATGGACAGAGGAGAAAAGGTGAACTCGAGCAGCCCACTCTGAGGAGTAAGAGATGACATGTCTCCTTATTCTCTGGCCACCATCACAGAGAGCATAATGGAGGAAAACAGCAAGAACATGTTGGGAAAGGAGGATTTATCAAGGGGGAGTGTTTCACCCTGCAGTAATTCAAATAGTATAGTCTATGAGTTGAATAGTCTTTGAAAGCATTCATGCTAAGTTCTCTCATCAAACAATAGTTTAATGTAGCTGTATTATTGATCAAAATAAAACCAAAATCACAATATTGCTTAGTGTAATTATCAAACTGCAAAAGTTGTGATTTAATGAAATAAATATATGCATAGTGTGTTATGCGTATACCGTGCATTTGGGAACGCAGCATGCAACAACAATCTTCTCAAACTTGTAAATAGAAGTGCTTATAAACCAGCAGTTGTCAACAAAATGGAAGCTTTAAGGGCTTATTGGGATTTTCCGGCAACGTAAAAGCTTGATATTTTAAGAAATTAATACTGCCATATATATAAGTATTGTAATTTTAAATGTTTTAACTTTAAAATAAAATTATTATTCCTATTATTTTTCTTTTTTTATTTAACAGTGAAATATTACAATAGTAATATTTCTTGTTTTATTAATATTTTATTTAGTAATAATAACAATAAATTGTCCTAATTGTGCAGCCCTACAAAAAACTCTTTTAAATAACAAAATCACAATTTTTATCAGAAAAATCTAAATGATATTTTCCCTGCCATATCACGCAGCCCTGGCTTCATGTGATTTATACAATTAGGACATGTTCCTGGATCAAAATTCTTTGCTGGTTCTGGAACATCATCCTGCATCATCTGTAAAACATTGTCCACTGAATTCAAGGGTAGGTTGGTTGATTCAGGAACACATCATACTTCTGTAAACCACATTGTGCATGACGAGGGCTTTGCTAGACCTTGTTTAGATATTGAAAAAACAAGTCTATGCCACATGAACTCATGTTTAGGTGGGCGGGCTGAGCCCCTCTGAGACTGAAACCTTAGAACCGCCTATGGCACATGAATATTGTTAGCAATCAGTGGTTAGCACAAAATGGAATCTGATATTGCAAATGAAAGCTACAGTACACACAAAAATATACAGTTTGCTAAATATTTTCCTACCTTGAATTCTTGAAGTTGCTGTTTAATGACCTCCACTTCTGTCCCCACAACGGCCTGTGTGTTCAGCACCTCCTCCGCCCGTCCCAGCAACCCCTGTAGGTCGGCCATTCGGGTGTAGAACTCCTTAACACGTTCTTCTGCTACTTCTATGAGTGCTAGACGGTTCTGGCCTCGTTCTGCCAGCTTGCCTGCCTGTCTGCTCAGGGCTTCGGTTTCTCTCCTGAGGGCCAGAAGATCAGGAGAGCTCCCCTCTCTACGTAGCATAGTTGTGCATTCCCCACCATGACCCTCCAGCTCAGCACGGAGGGCATCAAGTCGGCTCAGGAAACCCCTGACAGCGTCAGCCTGCGAGGCCAAGGAGTCAGCATCTCGTCCCACAGGGCTAAGGCTGTCCAGCTCGTCATCCAAATCAGCCAGGCGGGAGAATATGTCTCGAACACGTGACTGGACCTCTCCCACGCCCTGCAACCGGGACTCCAAGGATGAGCAGCACTGCTCAGTCTGTGGAGGAAAGAAAGGGGACACATGTAGGTAAAAGGAGCTGAGATTGTGGGCAATTTCTACTATGCAGTGGATGTTCATGACTCAATCATATGTTTCTAAATGTATTGTTTAAGTATTTTAATATTAATATAATAAGTAACATTAACAATATTTCACAATAACAACTTTTTCTCTTGATTTCTATCATTTAGCCGAACTGGACCCAACTGAGCTGGACAATGGCATCACTTGTTTTCTATAGCTGAATTGAACTCATTTCATATTTGATGATCTTTACACAGTTATTGAATCAACACTGAACTGACCTCAGCTGAACAATGACACTATTTTCTATACAGCAGAATTGAACTCTGTTTAAATCATTGAATCATTATTTTCCTGTTTATCCCAGTAAAGCGCTATATAAATAAAAGTGACTTGATTTAGGTGTTATCCTGAATATTAACTATTAAACTATTAAAAATGAACAAGACAAATCTGGACCAACAGCCAGAAAAAGACTGTCTTATTTCAGCAAACATGACATGAGCGCAGACATAAACTACAGATCAGGTTATATATAACATCCCAACTACCCCCTGAGTCCTGACACATTCCAGAGGCTCCTGATCATGTGCAGATTCTCTCACCTTCTCAGTAACTTCTTCAAACTCTTTTTCTGTATCACGAGCCTGCTGCATTAGCTTCTGGCCACCATCTTCGCTGGCCCCGGATATCTCGGGTGCATCCTGCAGCAGCCCCTGAGCCAGATTTCGCAGGTACACCACCTGTGGCTGTACAGAGTTTAAGAGTTCCTGTTGGCTACGCAAACGCTCCAGGCTTTTGTTGCTACAAGCTTGTGGCCCAAGTGCCTCCTGAACCTCGATCTGATGCTTTACAGCTTCGAGTCTTCTCTCCACAGCCAGTCTGCCATCTTCAAACTCCTTCAGTCTGCTACCCAACTCCTCTAGCTGAGCCTTGTGTCCCTGTAGTCGCTCAGAGAGGCTGTCTATCCTGCGATTAAGCTGAGCCTTTTCATCCCTCACTTCCTCTTCGTCAGCGCAACTCTGCTCCAACAGCTGATCTGCTGCCATGTTCAGAGACTCTAAGAGAGGGCGACGACGATCTAAGTCCAGACTCAACTGTCTAGCCTTTTGCAAAGCCTCGTCTAAGGTGGTGGGATCCAGCGATGGGTGGATCTCTGCTTCCCTTTCCTCACATTCTGCAACCCAAGGTACAAGCTCATTACGATGTTGTTGGTACAGTTCAGCACGGGATAGTGCGTCTTTTATTCGACAGTGTTTCTCTGTGGTCTGTTGGTTCATCCCCTCCCAGTCTTGCCGTAAGGTGTTTAATCGAGTCTGTAAGGCTAATCGCTCATCTCCAGCAGGGAGGGATGCCAGTAGAGATGTCCCCTCAGCCTGGATGAGCTCATAGGATCCACGTTGTTGAGCTATGGCTCGCTGGAGATCCTCTTGATGGGCGAGAAGGGTCTTAAGAGTGTCAGGTTGGCAAGGGAGGGCTTCAGAAATCCCAGCTGTGTGACTTCCAGCCTGCCCATCCAACCAGCCACGAAGCTCATCAAACATCTGTTGGAACTGTTGAGTGCTCGACAGGGCGGCCTGCAGCTGGGACAAGCCATCAGCTGAAAGACATCAGTGAGAGGGACAGTTAGTATTATATACATTACATACACAAAACCGTATATTATGGCAGGGTCAGAGACTATTGGGGTTTGGGGCAAAAATGCTACCAAAATAAATAGAAATGTTCTGGGGTAGGGATGGTTTTCCCCCTTGGTTCAAATTCCAGTGATTACAGGAGCAGGGGCAAATATGGCCCCTTAAATGGAAAAAAGTTAATTTCTGACCCTGCATTACGGTAAATGTTACTCACCAGCCCGTTCTTCTAGGTTCTTGAGGGGGCCACTCACACTCTCCAGTCTCTTGTGCAACTCATCTCTGAGATATGGTTCGGCCACAATTGTACTGAGCTCCGAACACAGCTGCTCAGCTTGGGCCAGTTGACACCGTCTCTGTTCCAGCTCAGAGCGGATCTCCCCTGTTTCCTGAAGCCTACGTCGTAGGGCTTCAGGTTGAGCACTTAGAGAGGCCTGCGCATCCAGCCTCTCGCCTAGATTGGCCACACTTTGAGACAGCTCCCTGAGAAGTGCCAGGTAGCGTTCGCTGGTTCCCTGTGCCTGGTCGAT
Source organism: Rhinogobio ventralis (assembly GCA_039654625.1). Classification (NCBI taxonomy): domain Eukaryota; kingdom Metazoa; phylum Chordata; class Actinopteri; order Cypriniformes; family Gobionidae; genus Rhinogobio; species Rhinogobio ventralis. The sequence continues at coordinate 28,972,331 of CM077209.1, forward strand.
CTGCTGCGAGCGGCCCGTGAGGTGAGAGGTGAGGTCTTCCCACTGACGTGAAATGTCGGCCAGCTCCTGCCTCACCTCATCTAGGTCCTGTCCATCTCTAGAACCCTCGTCTCCAGTCGGAGAGAGGATTCCCTCTGCCGCCCGAGTCAGCTGGTCAAACTGGGGTTGACGTGTCTCAAACTCACGTAGCATGAACTGACGGGGGGAAAAAAATATTTTAAACTGACTAGTGGTGAAACTGATTAGTTTTGAGTACAAAATATTTAATTTAATTTAATGTGAGGCATGAGTTGATTAAAAAAAATTAAAGAATAGACATCTGCGCACTGGATGGATGTCAGTATAGCTCTAGAAAGTTTGGTATTAATAAAACAGCATAATGTTTTGACCAGTCAAATCAGACACAATCCTCATGTTGAATGAGATACAACTCTTTATAGGCACAGGTGATATCCAATGATTAAAATGTTTTGATAAAACATTTACATTAACTATTACATGAAAAAACCCTGATCAGTAAGGGTGTCTAAATAGTTTTTTTTGAAGTAGGACTACTTTTAAAGGTGGACATTTTCTATGGTAATCTACAATGTAACACAAACACTGTCAATGTTTTAGACTTTATTTATTAACCTGTATTTAATGAAAATTGTGAAAAGACCCTATACTGTGATGTTCATAGATTTGTTGTCCAGGAAGGGAATTTGGCAGACAAAACAGGAAGATATAATTAAAAACCAGTTTACCTGCACTTGCTGCTTCTGTGTGTTGAGCATGTTGGGGTCGATACTCAGTGGGCCTAATACACTCATCATCAGCTCTTTCTCTCGTAGCCATGGTCCTAATTGATTGGCTGCTGCTGCAAAACTACCTAGCCTATCAGCACACGCCTCCAATTCAGTCTGCTTCTGTGCTGCAGTCTGATTAGCTTTCATCCACCGTGAGTCTAGAAGAAAGAGCGATATTTAGAATGATTTAGAAATCATGAATCTAAAATATACTTCAGTGACTGTGAATAGTTGTTTAGATACTTAAGGTAGCAAGAACCACAGATAATTATGACAATACACACAAAGTAATCTGGTTCCCTGATTTCCTGTTCAATCAGACAGACTTTTTAAAAAGAACATTTTTGTGCATTTCTAGTGACTCACAGAAAGGACCAGACTATTTATCTGAGATCTGAATTCTGTTTAAATGAAGCACAATGGATAAAATAAATTCCCTTAACAGGTTGCACTTTGACAACAAATGTAATGCTTTAAAATGTTTTATAGCAAAAGTTCAGGATATTTGATCTGGAAAAGACAAGGTAAGAGCTCTTCTTGGAGCTTACATTATTTTCAGCCCTCCGTTTTCTGAATTTCTTCTCTCGCCTTGTGACCAACTAATAAATATTAATGCACTTTTATGTCACTAGTTAGTTGTTGCTATAGGGACAAAGTCCATTAAACGGAAATGCAATTAAAAACACTGTATGCAAGGATAGCACATTTTAAAACACTTCACTGACCAATGTCTTCAAGCTGACGTTTCCATGTCTCAGCTTCAGGAGAGTCTGGATTATCTGTTATTAGCTGCTTCAGAAGGTTCTTGAGATCCTCCACTTTCCCAGAATGCTCGGCAAGCTCAGAAAGTAAAACCTGGACACAGATACATGTCTGTCAGTTAATTCACAATGTAATGACATTAAATTATTATTATTTTTTTTTTAAACTATGGGATAAAATAAAAGGCAAAACTAAATTAAAGAAAGTGAAAATATATTTGCTGGCTGTATTTAACTATAAATAATTTGATAATTTGTGGGGGCCAGTAGTTTGATACCCCTGTCAAGTATTTAATTCTCTTAAGATGTTACCTTGGTCTCTTGGGCTTGAGCACGCACCACCTCTGGCCGTGAGGGTGAGGCGGTCTGTCCTTGTGCCAGGCTCTGTTCACGGGGACCCAGCCACTGGACGAGTGCCTCAGTGCCCTGCCTGGCCTTCTGCCGCAGGTCAAGAGAGGCCTCTTGCCTACCCTTCCTCTCCCTCAAGTCACTGCCCAGCTGTTCATACTTGCAGTTCACATCTGCCACTGCCACCTGGATCTCCGTCAAGTCTGAGGGTAAGAGCGAAGAAATGTTGACGTAAGTACAGTCAGAGCAGGCCAATGACAACGCCAAATAGTTATAAAACTGCATCATGTTTGTGCTATTTTTCCAAGCAATGATATACAAGCTAAAGGATAAGCATATAAATTAATTTTAGATTTTTTTTGCCTTATTAGACTAAAATCCATTTAGTTGTTGAACAGCAAATCACGGAGCCCCAAACAACATGCAGAAAAAAAATATATATACTATACATGCGCATACACGCATGACCTTGTTTTAGCTAAATCAAAGTTGCAAATTTAACTTATGCGCAAAAATTTAAAATTGAATAAATGTGAACAAAAAGAGAACAAAAAATCATCACTTCCTGGGAATTTGGCGCAAATGATCTGTTATAAAATGGAAGTTGCTGCAATTGTGCCTCTGTGGCTCTTTCTTCTGCGTTTGAATGCCTGGTATTTAGAAACGCAATCATGTGATGACAGACTTTGACTCAGGCATTGAAGAATGATCAAACCAACATTTGAAATACTGTACAATGAAATTGGTCCGCTGGTTAGTCCAGTTATCCAATCAATCACATTCTCTGTTGAGGCAAAGTCACATGGAGTTTTTTGTTGCGCATCGAGGGATTTATTCTGTAAATTTGCTTCCTTTGTAGTTTTATGCGCATGTCTTCTTATCGGTTAAAAGATTTATCCACCTCAACTGATAAGTATCAATAACTGATTTTTATGCTCATTTTTAGAATTGATTTGCATCTTGGTGCTTCCATCCAGCGTTTGCATACAAAATTCACATAAAAGTAGGTGGATGGAAACATAGCTACTCACAGCTACACTCTCTTCCAGTTTTGTTGATGCATTACAATGGGAGTCAATACACTGGGTATTGACTACACTGTCTTAACAAACAGATTACATTTAAAAAGATAGTTTGAACAGTCCTTTGTATCAGATTTATGTGCACTGTGAGTGTGAAAGAATCTTAAATGATTGGACAAATTGGTCATAGGCACAGACAGAAAGCAAACTAACGGAACAGGACAAGAAGCAATGCAAAGAAAAATAGGGAGAGTGAGTGAAAAGGTGAGGGAGAGAGATGTGGAGTTATTGCACTTGGGGGTGGAACGGAAAAAGTAAATGTCTAATAGAGAAAAGATTCCAGTGATGAGGATGCTGCACAGCTCACTGGCTAAAGGTGTGGAGGAAGCTCACCTTTACAGGTGTGAATGCCATTAACACTGTTGGGGCTGGAAGCACCATTGAGCTGGGAAACACCTGGGAGAAAGACACACAGACACACGCTGAGACAATGCCACAACAATTCACAGGCATGCTGGAGCAGCACACACATACACAAGCAGCTAGACAAACTCAACACATAGGATTTAGACACAGAGACACATATATACACGTATACAAACATAATATGCTCAAAATCAGTAGTCTGGAAGGTGGTAGATGCTTAAAGTGATAGTTCATCCAAAAACACACCCTCGCGTCATTCCAAACAAGAACGATTTTCTGTCTTCCATGGAGCACAAAAGGAGAAAATTTTAATAACGTACTGGTCGTTCTTTTCCATGCAACAACAAATGAATAGGGCCAAAAATAGAGGCTTTTACCGGTCAAGAGTTCAGAATAATGAAGCTTTTTTATGCTTTTGGAAGAAGTCATTACTCCAGTCTTCAGTGTCACATGATCCTTTAGAAATCATTCTAATATGCCGATTTGGTGCTCAAGAAACATTTCTTAATCAATGTTGAAAACCGCTGTGCTGCTTAATACTTAACATTTGTGGAAACCATGATACATTGGCATTCAAATGTTTGGGATAATTAAGAAAGAAGAAGAAGAAAATACATAAATTAATAATATTATTCTTGTGGCCAGGATCTATAAACTTGCATTTTGTGTTCTTTGGAAGAAAGAAAGTCATACCGTTTTGAACGACATGAATGTGAGTAAATGATGACAGTATTTTCATTTCTGGGTGTACTAACTACAGACAAACAAAAGGAACATTGGCCCTGAACCTTCACAATGTTGTTTTTCTTACCAGCCTTGTTCTTGGGGGCTGTGATGTTTATAATTAAGTTCTCAAGTTGTGAACTGGTCTTGTTCAACTCCTGAACTTGGCTTCCTTGGGTCTCCCATTCTGTGAGCAGATCCTACAAGCAAATTCACAAGACATGTTAATTAAAGCTCACCTAACTAAAAAAAAACACTGATGTCAGAACACTGTAAATAAAGAGAACTACAGTCCTACTTTAAGCTGTTGTGCTCTTCTCTGCAGGCCTTCTGTGCTTCGGTTGGGCTCTTTGGCAGGAAGTTGCTCCTGTACCGACTGCAGCCACCTGAGGAGGGAGCAAGAGCGCAAGCGAAACTCCGCTAGTTGCTGGACGCAGCTCTGGATGGAATCAAATCTGTGAAGGACACACAACAAGTTAGATGAATATGAACAAGCAAGGAAAAAATTGGTTTGACTAGATTTTGTTAATGGTCAGCATTCACAACACTGGCTCCAATCAGGCGACTTGCTCATCGTAAAATAAAACAGCTTTTGTGAGTGCACTTGATCTTATTTTTCAAATGTATTATTCCTTTCTTAGTGTAAATTTTTTTTAATGAAAAATTCAGAATACACCTTTAACAGCAGAAATAGGTCTTTTAAAGCACCACAACACAAGAAAAATCTATTGTAAACAGACAGTACCAGACATCTTTGGCCAACTATCCCTCCTATTAATATGGCAACACTAGATGCTACTATTTTAGGTCATGGTAATAGATCAGGACATTGTGTGGGATATTACACAGAGCCAGACTCCACTCCAGGCCAGCATGCCTTCTACAAATGTTAGCAGCCGTTAGAGTCGAAGGTCATGTCCTAACATGCTACCATTTACATACAGTTTATATTACAATAATCCCACTTCCCACTCACAAGTATTCCTAGAGTTATGTGGAGTAGATTTAGACTTGAACACATGACCATCTCTTTATGAGTTCTCTCTGAGTACATTTTAAATACCTAGAGCCCCAGTAGGGCATCTTAAGGAGGGATGTGGCCAAATGGTTTCTATAACGGCAGATACAGTGGTGTCAAATTGGGTTAGCATGATGCTATTTTTTATTGCAGAGAACATTCAGGCCACATGTCAAATGTCAAAGCAATTAGAGTTGGTAGGGCATCACATTTCAAGATGAAACGATTACAGAGAATAGCTTGGAACAGACAAACTATTGTGCTAATGGCTATAATTGCCAAAGGCATTGAGGGGGCCAATATTACAATATCCTGAATTTTTGATAACAGCATTAATTCTACTTCCAGTCTGAAGAAAGAAGATGTGGAAAACAGGGATTTTATTGTTAATTAAAACTAAAACTATTAATACATTTTTGTTAATTTAAGTAAGGCTGAAATAAATAAGTATTAGATGAAAAACTTAAACTAAACTAAAACTAAAAAACAAAAATAAGTTGAAGCACTAAAACTAAACTAAACCTGAAGTAAACCTAAAACTGAAATAAAAAAATAAAGAATACCTAAATAGCAATATATCTCATAAAAAAAAAATTTAACTAATGAAACCTGAAAATATAAAATAAAAGCTAATTCAAAATTAACAAAAACTATAACCATTTAAAGCAAAAACTAAAATAACACTGGCGCAAGATAATGTTTTCACAGCTCTTTCCACTCACCTCTCATTGACATTAGATTCCAAGTGTGCAAAGTCTTCAGAAACCTCTTTGGTTGTGTCCAGAAGGCTTTGTAAATTGGCAAGGATCCCAGATTGGCTTAGGTCTGAACCAAGCTCAACAAATGATTTTAATTGACTTGACTCTTGGGTCATTTCTGATCTCACCTCCTTTAATGAAAAAGAGACAAATGATGACACATTTGGGCATCGGCCAATTAACATGTAATCTTTCAGAAAGTATGTAAATCTGTGGCCTTATTCCCTTACCTCTATGGTCTGTCTGTAGTCATCCACACTGCAGTCTGGTTGGCCTACTGGGCTGAGTGCCCTTTCTCGACTCTGCGTGAAGCTGCGGAGGTCTGCGCTCTGCCGCTCAAAACTCTCCAACTTGGGCAAAAGTCCCCGCAACTCAGTCTCTCTATCTGCTTGTTTGGCCTGGGCTGCTGTGTAGCGCTGACTCAAGTCCTGCAGTGCCCCCTGCAGGCCAGATGCTGTCGATGCATCTGCAGACTTCAGAAGCTTGGACACAGAGTCCAAGGTGGCATCCACGCTTCCCTGCCTTGAAAGAAGCTCCTGACGTATTTTCTGTGGGGGGCGGGGGAAGCACAATGTTTATATAAAACATTTCTAAGTTAAAGATCTCCGATACTGATGATTTGATGGTACATTTAACAAAATACCTGATTTTGTGTCAGGGCATCCTGAACTGCTTGAGCAGTGGGCTGGACTGCACCAGGTGATAACGGTAGGCCATCTAACCACGCCAGCAGTGCTTTAAGCCCCTCCTGAACGTTGACTGATTGAGCAACAGCTGTTTGAAGCTCTTTGGCTCTCACTGATACTGAATCAGACAGGGTTTCAAAACGCTTTTCCAAAGCATCTGAAATAACCAAGATGAAGGTTAAATTATATGCAATGAATAATATGTACAGGTCATTAGAACAAAATAAAATACATATCAAATCGTGTATTACTTCAAAGGGTTTATTTTTAAATGACTGTAAATTATAATCATAAAATACTTGACATCACAGTGCATTGATCAAAAACAAATATTCCAGAGAGTTATGAAACACTCCATTGTTTCAGTCAGTGTTGCCGTGTTGGGTTGGTTGGATGCTCAAAAAGACATATGGTGTGTCACAATCAGCTCCCTAGTTCAGTAGTCAGGGCATTGATGCTCACTATGATCCCATAACGGAAGTTCTGAAGCATGAAACAAATCACGCGAGCCAATTCACCACACATAAATGACACGCGATAGAGGTTTTGAAAAAACAATATATTATATTTAAACATAAACATACATCGCTAGACAGGTACTGAGCATATGTGTATCTTGTAGTCTTGAGTGTGTGTCAAAGAGTTCAAAAGTTATGGACATTTTTCCCAAAAAAATTTGTTTTTTTTAACAATAATAAAAAAAAATCTTAAAATTACAATAGGGTTTCAGCGCTACGCTTAATTACTAATTACATTTTACAATATATTACAATAGCAGTTATTTTGTATTGTAACATTCCACAATATTACTGTTTTACTATAATACGGATCAAATAAATGCAGGCTTGGTACTTTTCAGTTGTGGTGTATGTTCTGTTTTTTGAAAGAATTAACCTAAAAAAATGACACTTTTCAGCAAGTTATTCGCTGGTAGTGAAAATGAAATTACCTGTAATATTGTTAATATCTGCATTTTTGAGAGTTGGGGACTCCTGAGTGCTGACCAGATCTTTTCCTGCTCTCTTGACCTTCTCAAGCTGTACCGAACGCTCTGCCAACTCATCCTGCAACAGCTGAGAGAAGACAGTAAAAGAGAAAAAAGCTGATTAATCAGTAGGATTCCTAAAGTTATAGAAATTAATTAAATAATTCATTTCATTGTGATAATTTCCATTAGTTTATCCATCTGGTAATTTTTTTTGTGAGCTTTCCTTAATTATTTTAACCAGAAAATAAATAAAAAATCCAACCTGTACAATACTGAGAGTGCGCTGCAATGTCTGGGTGTCTGTTTGCTCTCCGCTGGGTTTAAATACACTCTGATTTTGCTCCTGAGTGCTTAACCAGGAGTCTAAAGAACCAGCATCATCTTGGTAGTGCTGGTATCGCTCCAGGAGACCTGAGAGACGGGTGCCAAGTTCTGAGGACTGAAAGATAGAACACAAAACATTCAGCATGTCTTCAGTACATTACATGTCATTGCAGACTGAGATAATATGATGCTCTGTTTTGTACACACCTTGCTGTGTAATGAAGTGTAGCGCTGTGTGGCATCTTGGAGCTTGTCACTCACTAACTGTCGGGTTTCCTCCAGAGTTGGATCAGTACAGCCCACCCTCTCCAGGGCCCCCTGAACAGAATCCAGAACCTTCTGACCAGAGATAGTCACAAAGCGCAGATCTGCTTTGTGACAGATGACATCTTCTGCCAGCTGAAAATACAGAGAAACACATTCTTAAAGTATTTTATTTTCTCCCTGAAGTACATTTATAATGTTTATAATCACCATCACTATATTTTGATACCTTTTTGTGCTCCTCTATCCTGTCTTTCAGGCCCTTTCCATCTGTTTCCCCTTCCCCAAGTGAACATAGCTCTTGCTCACTCTGATCCAGCCATGTTCCCAGGTTCCCATGCTCCTGCACAAACTTAGCGAACTCGTCTCTGAGGGCATCTACCCGTCTCAGTCTGTCCTGACAGTTCTGGAGACGCTCCTGATGCTGACTATGTAGTTGGTCCAGCTTTGCCTGCAAGCGTTGTTTCTCCTCTGGTGGCACACTGGAGTCGGGTTGTTCCAGGAGGGAGCGGACAGACTGGGCCACTTGCTGAAGGTGAGCCTGTTGATCTTGTAACTGCTGCAGCTCGGTCTGGTGCAATAAAGAAAAGCCAAAATGTCAAAGGGAAGACACAGCACTGCAAACTTGACTGGATAAACTGAAATTTAAATGTTTAGAATTGACTGAATATACTTTAAAACTGACTTTAATATTGACATTAGAACAGACCAAAATTTACAACTGAATGAACTTGCTTTACTACTCTAAAACTGAGTACACTTACTTTAGAACTGAGAACATTAATGCACTTTAGAATGGATTTAACATATTTGTAAAACTGAGAATTGTTAACATTGATTTAAGAATCTGACCTGAAGCATGTCTCTGTGAGAATTCAGAGAATTCTCTTGTGGTACAGATGACGGGGTGTCAGTGACAGTGTTGCCAAGGGACCTCCTCTTTGAGTCGTCCAATGATGACAATTCTCTGAGCAGTGTGTCTATTCTTTCCTGTGTCTCCTGCATCTGCTCCTCTGCTTTAGCCTTTGGCAAAAGTAAAACATGACAATGAGTAAAAAAATTAATTATACATGCTGACAAATAAAAGAAATGATATGTAAACATCTTACTCTTTGTGTGTTCTGCTGCAGTGTTGTGACAATGGCAGTGTCTACTTGAGCTAGTGAAGAGTGGATTGATTTTGTAAGTGAGTTGTGCTGCTCCTTCATTTGTGAAAGAGCCCCCTGTAGTTTAGCCCTCTCTTCAGGACTCAGACTGTCACCCCGGTCAGACAGGAACTCCTCCACTGAGCGGATAGTCTCAGTTAACATGTCACTTTTGATCTGAAGGTCCTTCTCCACCTCCTATAGTTAAAGGGTACAAACAGTAACAATAAACCAAACATTAAAATGAAATTTAAAACATACAATTAATGTTTTGTGTAAAATTTTGTGTAATAAAGCTGCAATCCCCACTCCCTTTTGCCAGTAATCATATATTATTACTTTTCAGACAGTAAGTAAATGTCAGATGTGTCTTTTTCTCACCTTTAGCTCGCTTTGCTTCTGCTGTAATGCATTCACGTCATCGGACTCAACCCCAAATCTCTGATTGGCCAGGAGGCTGGCAGCACCAGCCAACCACATTGTGAGATTCTCCAGTTTTTGAGAGCATTCTACCTTCTGCTGCTGCACAACCTATATCCCACCGTAAGAAAGTGGGTAAGAAAAGTGAGAAAAAAAGTTTTGCATTTGAGCTATTATAATCAAAATTAAGTGCTCATCATATATTTCTTTTAACCCCACCAAACTCTCCCAATTGTAAAAGTGTCAGGTTTCACACAAAGTAAACAATGTACACTGGTTGAGCATGATGTGTCCAAAGTCATAACACAAAGCACCCAAAAACACTCAACAAGCAGAAAAATAAAGACCTTAGGACAAAAAATAAATGATCTCATCTGGATATTTTCCTCTCTAAAAAAAACAAGCAAGCTATACAGTGAGGCTACATTTAAATCTTTAGCCTTTTCCATTTGTATCTTCTGAGGCAATCTGTAAGAGCAAGGCAGACAGGTTAATACACACATGTTATGTTCACATGCAGCTAGCAAACTCAAGTTTGAAATGCAGGTGGCTACAGAACAGGCCTCAACAATAAGGAATTATGTTTATTTAAATATATATATAAGATATATAGTTATATAGCTAACATGCATGAAGTTTTGTCAAAAGAACTGTGACTTGTGATAGTCTTAAAATCATCAGTTAGAATGGGATGAGAATTATGCTATAAATTTAAAACATTTATAGTTGTAATTTCAGTAATTTAATTTAAAAAAAATGTATATATGTTGCTAAAATATGCTAGTAAGGCAACTAAAAATCTAAACCACTGGTTTGACTGGGCCAGCAAACAAAAGTCGATATTGTGGAGTCATGCAGAAGCATTATTGAAACAAAAGATCAGCATTATCAGCAATACTGGCTCTATAAAATTAACTGAATAAGTAGAACATACTAAAATTTACATTTTGACAAGTATTCAAGTATTCATGCATGCATCAGTGGTATGGTTAACTGTTACTACAAATGCTCTGTTCTCAATGCATTATACAGTAAATCTTCCTTTTAATTGAACTGATTAACAATCATTCAGTAGAGATAAAGTAAAATTGAATATTCTTGTTAAAATAGCAGCACAAGCATTTATTCATCCATTTGCAAACCTCTCTATCCCTTGTAGTTTGTCTCTCTTTTTCCTTTTTCTCTTCTTTTTCTTTCTGTTCTTTCTTCATTTGTTCATTCTCTCTCGCCAGCTGAGCCGATAGTGCCTCTGCCCTGGCATGACTGAGACCAACAGCCTGGTGAAAGACCCTCTGTAGCTTCTCCAGCTGCCCAAGGAGATGCCTGCTCTGATCAGGCAGCAAGTCCTGAGCATGCTCAGAGATAAACACCTGAATATTGAACGCCACATTGCTGACTTCATTGGATCGGGCAGCGAGAGAATTCTGTATATGCTGTGGGTGGGTGGGTGGGTTGGGGGGGGGGGGGGGGGGGGGTGAGATACCATCACTGTAACTACAAATGTAAATGTAAATGCTAGATAAGATATTATCACTGTTGATGTTTTACCTGGCACAGCTGTTGCTTACGAGTGATCTCTGCCACTGTCAGTCCATCTACCCCTGTTTCTTCCTGCATTTGTGTCTCAGTCTCCTTAAGCCACCTGAGAAGTTTGTCAATTTGCTCTTCCAAAGATTTCAGCTGATTGCTTACAGCTTCCTGCAAAAATATAAAAATCATGCAGAGATTTAAAAGGAAATGCTCCGCCATTAAAAAAATTTTTTTTTACGAATTTTTCTTACATTTTGTGCATCACGTTGTGCTTGTAACCCCTGCAAAGTATTCTTGGCAAGTTCCCTGGATGCACTGTAAGCCCGGGCTAAGCTTCGCCCATCTTTGTTCAGGGCCGTAAGCAGCTGAGGTGGAACATCCTGAGGGTGAGACTCCAGTAACTGTGTCGCAGCTTTAGTCTCCTTGTGCACTTCTGGTTCCAAGTCACTAATTTCCAGGAAAAGAACCTGAAAAAAGAAATAAATGAAAATACACCCCTTGTTAGCTTAAACAACCTATTATATGTCAAACTATTTGCTGTAATACAAAGCTTGTACCTCCGTCTGTCTGATTATGTCATCTAGAGCAGAGAGACTTCGACCAACAGACTGTTGTTGCTGCTGCTTAAGACGGACCTCGATGTGTCTCACCATGGAGAGCAGGGCCACAATCTGTTGGTCATGCTCTAAGCACACTTGGCGGGCAAGTGAGGACTGAAAAGTGAAGGAAAATTATTAAAAAGAATCAAGTAAACACTCTTTACAATAAACAACATAAAAAATCATCAAGAAAGATCTTTATTATTTACCTTGCTAGCTTTTGTAGTGTCCCTGCTTATTTGTTCAATATTTATTTGAATTTCTTCAGGTCCCCTCTCCACTATACTCTCTGCATATTCCTCCACCTCTTCTTTCTGTGTGGTAACAGACTCTAGGATCACCTCCATAAGGGGTAGTCCAGAAATTTTACATTCTTGGATAGAAGGTACATCTGTGGCTTCATAATCATTCATGATCTCCTTGTCTCTTTCTTGATGAACTTCATTGCTTACCTTCTTCATTGCAGTTTTGGCAATTTGTAAAGGAGTACACAGCTCACTTGACAGAAGCTCTTTGGAGTCCTTCACTACTGGGATGTCAAGGACACATTTGAGGGGTGTTGCTTTAGCAACTTCACTGTCAGTCACTGCAGTGCTTGATGTCAAGGTCAATTCAATCTTAGGGTCTATCAACTTTTCATCTTCTGTATATAATGGCTCAATGCTTTGTTCTTCAGCTGTTCTTTCTTTGTTTTCCCCTTCTAAATTCTGGATTGGAACCAAGTCTTTCTGGTTTATGTCCACAATGTCATCAGAGGTCTTCTTAGATGGAATATTCTGATTCATAGCATCCCCACTTAATCCGGTGTTTGCACGCTTGTCATGTTGATCTTCTTCCTGTTTTTGAAGCTGTGCTTTAACTAGGGAGCATGCATCAGTATCAGACCCAGGTAGAACATCCTCTGCAATGTTTAGCGCTGACCTTTCAATTATTTCTTTCATTTCTCGCCCCGTTTGCTGTAGTCTATTGCACTCCTCCTTACTTTGAGGAGGCTTCATGCTTGTCTTTTCAACAAAAGTTTCCTCTTGGGTGGTCATGTGGCGTTCTCCATTACTGGCTATTTGACGCATTGCTTCTAATTCTTCAGCAGCTTGTTTTTCACTCACTCCTCGCTCAAATACCTTTCTAAGAATGCTTTCCTTAGCTTTCATCAAAAGTATTTCCTTCTGTGCCATTGCCTGGTTGGCTTTCTCAAATTCACACTTCACACTTTCTTTCTCATCTGACTGATTGCTTTGAGGTTGTGCCTCAGGGATCACAGTCTTCTGCTCTTTATGACTCTCATCATCTCTTTTCTCTTCTCCTTCAACAATAAACACTTGTTTAGCTTTTTTACTTTTGCTTTTCTTCTTCCTCTTCTTTTCTGATATCTCAGTGCCAAGGTCCTTAGATACCTCAATAGCTTCCTGACCCTGGTCTGTTTTTTTTCTAGTTGTGATACTATGCTGTGTTAGAGTCTTCTCGTTCTGTTTTTCATTATTTTCATTATCAGACTCATGTTTGGGGGTCTTAGATATATTAGAAGTTCTATCCATCCCTATTTCCAAATCTTTGCCTTGCACATTCTCATCGCTTTCTGGCACAGGGGCAATGCCACCACTTGTATGGGTTGTCTCTGATAGCTGTACTTCGATGACCTTCTCTTTGTCATCTTTCATCATAGGCTTTTGACTAGTGGTAAAGCTGTCTTGTCCATCAACCTCTGTTATTTCTATAGGTGAAACTCTGGCTGAGGTGTCTAAAACTTGTGGCTTTTCAGCAATTTCCATTTTAGCTTGCTTACCATTTTTCCCTCTGCCTTTCTTCTTTCCTGGTACCTTAACTGTCCTTGTGGGTGTAGAAGCACAATGATCCAATCCAGTCTTCTGCCTGTCCTTGATTTCCTCTGTTTTGGACACCAACTGATCTGCTTCTAGCTTGAAACTATGCCCTTCTATTTGCTCTATAGATGGGTTTTGTTCCTTGTTTTGCAAGCTATCATCACTGTCTGAGAAAATGACTTTAGAGGTTGCAGGCTCACTTACTGTCTGACTTTGGATCTCTGTCTCTCCTTTTGTTTGCTCTGTAGATGGAACTTGATCCTTGCTGTTATCAGTGCTTTCTGGGGAAATAGCCATAGAAATCGCAGATTCATTGACTGTCTGCCTCTGGATTTCCATCTCTATGGTGTGGTCATGTGAAGATGTTGAGTTCTTAACTTCCACATTTTGCAATTTTATCTCAGAAATCTCTTGCTCAGGGCTTTGGATTGGCCGTGATTTGATATCTTTGCTTTTTGTGGGCTTTATCTCTTTAATGGCCAGCTGAAGTCTTTTCTCTGCTTTCAAGGTAAATTCAGTCAGGACCTCCAAAGATGTGTCATT